>OX595840.1:5152957-6433071 GCA_951392215.1 Epirrita christyi | reverse complement strand
GCCGGCTGAGACGCAAGAGGTGCGGGTTCAATTCCCGCTGCGGTAAAATTTGTCTAGGTCTGGGTGTTGTGGCATCATGGTACTCGTAGTTCCTGATACCCACAACACAGGGAATCCTAGTGTGGGAGCAGGACTATTTATGTGACTGTTGGGTGTCATGTTATGTTATGTCACGTAAAAGAGTTCATCCGGGGAATTACTACCAGCATATTTATCTCTGCCACCAAGCGGTAGGGCTCGCATTGCTGTGTTCCAGTTTTGAAAGGTATGGATGAAGGTGAAATTACAGGCACCTGAGACTTTCATTTTTATGCCCCAGAATGACGGGCGTAGTGCAATGCTAAGTAGGGCGCGTCCTAGGTGGACGTGATCTAAGAGGTATTGCATTTGTAATAGGTTGGGGTAATCGCTAATACGTTGTATGTTATGGTTGAGATAGGCCGGAGTACACCCACCATTTATTGATTAAAAATATCGGTTTAGTTTTACACAATACCTATTTCTCCCGCATTGCAACATTTCAGTGTTTTGGTTTGAATGGTATGGGTGCCGGTAAAATTACAGAAACATGAGACTTTCCAACCTTATGTCTCAAGTTTGTGACAGACGCAATGCAATACCATGTGAACAACGAGCCTACGTGGTATTGCAGTTGGCAGTCATACTGGTTGATGACCACGATGATGTAGGCAGTGGCTATATACAGCATTAGGTGGGGTATTTGATAGTTCCGTCACTATTAGTCACATAAATTAACTAAGAAACCCTGTCTTTAGTTTTTTATTTACCCATGTTGAAGGTACGAAGCTACTGACATGAACATCTACCGGTCAGCCTTATCGGCTTGCGTTATAATGGGCCTGCCCAACGTGTATGACTACATCCACAAGCACCGGGAGCGGCTGATGGAGGAGAAGCGGCAGAAGATCCTACTGTCGGAGACGGCGCGACATGGCCAGCATCGCACGGCACTGCCTGATGTTAGTTACATTTTAACCGACTTCACAAAAAGGAGGAGGTTCTCAATTCAGTTGTTTTTTTTTATTTTTGTTGACCGACTTCACAAAAAGCAGGAGGTTCTCAAATGTTTGTTACCTCATATCGCCGTCGTTTATGAACCGATTTGGAAAATTCTTTTTTTATTTGAATAGATATACTTCCAGATTGGTCCCATTTTTTAAGAATCCAGTTCTGATGATGGAATCCATGAGGAATTGAGGGAACTCCTCAAATATTGTAGGCATACATATGTTGATTTTGATATTTTCAGCAACAAACCAAGCATTTGCATCCAGAAAGTATCATAATCCTTTCACCACTATGGTTCTTTCATCATTTTTTTGTTCATCCAAATATTTAGTCGAAAACAATGGCGGAAGTCGGTTTTTTAAATGAAAAGTTACTCAGATGTACGATCCAAAGCTAGTTTACATCATACTATTTAAAAGTTATATAATTGGTAATTCAAACACATCACGCAATGTTTACACGATTCTATTGCAACGAAGATGCTCTGCTGCTGCAGCATTTCTCTGCCCACGTTGTGCGTCTTTGAAGTGAAGCCAAGTTTTCTCTATGTAAAGGTTACAAAATAACTACAACTTACATAACATGTTGCATCTCTTAGTTAGGCAACTTCATTTTTAATTAAAAAGTCCATCTGCGGCTACGCTCGTAGAAGCGTAGACAGCGTAGAGGGCGTAGCCTTAGACGTAGCCTTTGCGTAGGCATTTCTTAAGGTCAGAAGTTCACAAAGAACGTGTTACAATGAATTGCCAAATCTAAAATCATTGTTATAAAGTCATTGTCGACAATCATCGTCTTCTATTATCGTGAATGAATAATCTCGAAAATTAAAACAAAAATATTACGATACGGGGGTCGTAGGTTGATGAAATAATTGCAAGGAGACCAAACAATGTTTATCCTTAACCATGACACGAGCTGTACAGCTGATTTGGTTTATTCAATAAATTTATTGTATTTGAAACGTTTATTAAAAAAAAAAAAGTATCCGATACAATTGACTCTAAGCCATTTGTTTTTGTTTGACTCCGACATTACATGCGGTGGGTATGTAATGTCGGAGTCAAACAAAAACAAATGGCTTATAGTCAATTGTTTTGGATACTTTTTTTTTAATAATAAACGTTTCAAATACGATAAAGTTCTGGCGACAAATTCGAAAATTTCAACAGCATTTTTCAGAGAGCTTGAACAAAGCGTTGACCTAGTAGATAGTCTATCCCCAACTAGTAGGTACTAAGTACCTTAATCTTTAAATAAGCAATCCCCCTCTTCCAATGACCGGACCTATACCTGTGGGGTCAGCACGAATAATTTACGTTAGCAAGACGCTAGCGAGACGATCGCAAATGTCAAAAATTGGCCAATGACATCAGGGTAACTTGAAATCTTAGTAAGTTGATTGGTTCATATTTGACGTTTACTATCGTAACGCTAGCGTCTCGATAACGTTAGATGTTCGTGCTTGGGCCTCTGGCGACTCTCTAACCTTACATTTTGTTTGCTGTGACGTATTTACATAATAAGTATCTCATAGTTGGGGCAGATTCACCTGATGGAGGACAATGATGACATGCTCGAGCAACTGGGCCTCGTTGAGAACCAGGGTGCCAACAACGAAGCACCGCCACCACCCCCTCCTCCGCCGCCCCCACTGCCCCCGCAGCCAATGGAGCAAGACTAAGATCCGCTGTTGGTCAGTTACCTTTGTTTAAGGTCACTTTACAGTAAATTCCACGTAATAAAACAAAGCAGGGTAGATATCCCAACTAGAGCCTCAAGGTTTCCAACAATGACTTGCACAAAAATAAGTCTGATGCTTTTTAACTTTGAACTTTTCCTGTCTTTTTCAGGTAAGATCGAAACAACAACAAACAATGTAATGCCTATGAAAAAAAATCTTTCTGAGAACTTATTAGGACTAATCAATTAAGTCGAAAGGAAAGTCAATGAAAGAATAGTGTTACCTATGTTGTCAAATTATTATGTTACCTACTGTACTTTATTTTTAAAAATATTTACTTGCATTTATGATAGCGTACTTTTGGCATATTTATAATGTTGTGATATTTTCATATAATGTGGATGAAACTGTATTTTTGGAATAATTTTGGTAGTATAAAATCTTTGAGACAAGTATACGATGCTTACTACGAAAACGCATTTTTTGTTTTATTCCCTATTAAAAATGGGTATCAAGACTAATTAGGAATATGTAACAAATAGGTAACTTATGGAATTGAAAAGTAAACACATAAATACTCTTAATATTCAACTTTTACTTTGGAAAATACATAGGTAGATTGGTTGGTTGGTAATCAAATTAACTATGCATAATAATGACACCCACGCTCACACTTAATAAGAAGGTAACAGCGAAACATCTTGCTTATTGTTACTAGGAGATGGGTCAGTTAGAGTCCGTGCTTTTCAGTGCTCAGATCATAGGTCATAGTGCAGATCGGGGCTGTCATGCCTCACAACCTCGCTGATTGCAGCCGCCTGTGCCAGGGTGATCACTGCATTATCAGAGGTCAAATTATGCCACGCACGTTCCGTCCAAACAACAGCCGTAAAACACGCTCCGTTGCTGATGAATGCGCGTAGAGTCACGGTTCCAAGCCCTCGGCCCATGCATCGCCAGCCCTCAGATTTTATCGATTGCCTAAAACAGTCCCACGCTCCTGAGTACCGACCCACGGCATCTCCCTGTAGGCGTGACTTCACCACATCAATTGGGTATAGTGTTATCCAAGACAGGCAGCCTGCCGCTCCTCCAGCCATGAACACCTTCATCATTGACTGATTGCCACGCGTCATCGCTTCGTAAGATGTAAAGTAAATAGCCAGTGCAGGACTATCCCGGACTATCGTTATTCCTAAGCCTCGATACAAAGCTCTGATACCTCCCGTCCGGAGAATGTGTCTGGCGCCTGACCACGCTCCGGAGGGCATTCCATCTCCTGAGCGGGCAAGTTGCTGCCTCGTCTTTACGAGCTCAACTGGAGAACACGCGAAGCTCTGCAGCAGTCCTGCCGAGGCACCCGCTGTTGCATGAGTAGCTAGTGAATCTGGATTAGGCAGTGCTCGTCTGGTGTTGCCGTATGCGCCGAAAACTATAGCATTTACTGCCGCTACGCCTCCTAAAGGCGCTCCGATGCCGCGATACGCAGTCGACAATGTGCCTCCTTTCAAGAGAGCCTTTGTACATTCTAAAGCACTGCCTCGACCTGACTGTACGTGCACTTTCAAAGTATCCAATGGATGACCAGCTATGATACCAGCACAACCTGAAAATAATTCACGGTAAAGTTTGTGTTTCACAAAGAATGGTGGCCTCATGATTCAATTCAATAGATAAATATTTACCTCCAATGCATCCAGCTATAAAATCCAGTGCCATTTTTGTTGATAGAATGGTTTACTTCAGGTAAGAGCTGACTTCTGAAAATTAACGTCTTTGTTTTAGTCTCTACCGTTATAACAATAATCCTTATAATTAGCAAATCATGAACTTTACCTTGGCAGTAGTGCCTATGGTATTTTACGAAAGCACATTTTGGTGAGTTGCTTTATTTCTAAAGCCTCTTGAAAAACATCCAGTAACCCAAAAGTCTATCGGGCTACTATCGTTAATTGCTTTATTTGTTTAAATGAAGACCGCTCGGCTAAGGTCACCCGATAAGTAGAATTTGAAAACAAAACTCACCTCTTGAGCGTTCAAATCAGGTAATCGTAGTGGGAATTGACGTTGTCTCCACTGGAGGTGATGCCAATGAACATGGTGAAGATTGTAGCGTAGAAAAGTAGCAGGCCTGTCCAGCTTCCAGAGAGAGTAGCTTCGGTATGACAGCTTGACTGCCTGAGCGGCGCACCCGCACCACTTCACACATAACATTATCTATTCTCCTCAGGTCACTCTTATCGTCGGGGGCAAAATACGTGTTCATACTTATTAACTAAACATAATTTATTTCTAACTGTAACAATTCTCCAATTCACCCAACGTTGAATCGACCAGTCTGTCCGTGATTTTGAAACAATCACTGATGTGGGTTAGGTATTTATAGTTATCTATTTTCCTATACCAAGCGCTAGACCTCATCTCAATATATATATATATATATATATAAAACAACACACAACAGTCACGTAGGTATAATAGGTACATCGCGGTTTCGACAGCGTTATTCGACAGAATGAACTAAATTTCCATGTTAACACCCAACAGTCACGTATATTAGATCCCACACCAGGATTCCCTGTGTCGTGGGTATCAGGAACTACGAGTACCAAGGTACCATACCCGGAACAAATATTTGCAGATCATGCAAACATTTTTCCCGCAGCGAGTATCAGCCGGCTGCTCGCCAGCCTCGGTTATATCATCTCAATGTCCTAACCAATTATTATAAGAATTTGTATAGAGTATGGGTAGTGGTGGTTTCTGGCTTTGATAGAGCTTATATAGGTAGGTAAAACTAAGGTCGACTAACGATCGACTTGCACAGCGAACCACTCATAAATTTAGTTGAATACTTAATTAGGAAATTCAATTTCAAAGTAAACATGACACGCGTCTCCTTTCGAACCACGCATATTCGAGGCTTACTCAAAGACTAGATTAGGCATATAAAAGTTTAGGGGAGTAAGTCTGAAGTTCTCTGATGTGGGTTGTCTGCGAATCTTATATTAATTACTCATATGTCGGAAGCATTCTCGAGTACTGTAGCAATAATTAGTGTCCTCCGTATACCACATAATATGTTCAGAGTGTTGAGGGGATACAGCATAAGTTTGTAAAGCACTTAAGCTTTAACGACTAAGTACTTTGATAAATAACGACTAAGTATGATGAATCCTGTTGTCATCATCATCTTGCAAGCCTAGAAAATGGTCACAGTCATGCCATTTTTGCATGGTTTTTGTATGTATTGTGTACATTGACTGGCCTAGGCCATGAGCTCTTATAGCGATTCAGTTCAAAAACTATTCAGTACCTACAATATATCGGTTCCGTGATGTCCGCAGCTATATTTAACACAGCAGCCAACGATCTTATAATTCACAATAGATCCAGGGTCACGTACAAAATGAAAGCTAAAAACTGTCCGCATGGATACATACTTATACAGCTACATTTGTTTACTAACGAACAAAGATGAAAGTTTTAAAACAGTTCTAAGTTCAACCTAATTACAACCATGACACCTAGCAATAAAGTAGCAAATCTTCAAAATATTATCTTACACTTACGATCATTCGTCACAAAAAACGAGCAAATCAATTATATTACTCCTGTCACTTGTCAAATCAAAAGACATAGGTTAAACAACTAGTGTGAAATCAACCTTAAAGAGCTACAAATAAAGTTCTTTTTCCCGTTATTACCTTGCGAGCTACATCCATCCGTTTCCATGGTTTCGCTTCTGTTTGCTTCTTCAAATTTAACTACAGAAGGTATGGAGTCGCGTTGATCACTTAAATAATTTATAATATGCACGTTAAAGTTAAGTTAAAATTATTTATGTTTTGGGCATGTATGTTTGATATTGATAGTATATATACTTGTTATTTTATTAACGTTCTGTTGTGTGTATATTTATGTGTATGTTTATGTTTTTGGCCAAGATGTCTATCGCTGGATGTCACAAATAAAAATATCACTAAATTCCACATCTTTATATTCATGTTTACAATCTTTATAATACAAGTACAGTTTAGTGCAATAATTTGATCAAAACCCAAAATGTTTAAAACAGCTCAACATTAAAAAATTTCCATTCTGCGTACCTACAGGCTGATAATGAAGCCCTAGTTATAAAAAGCTCAAATATAAAAAATATATGTTCTGTTACGTTTGTCTCGTTTCATAATAAAAAAAGATATCGACCATCAAAGTTTTCCAACAAAAACCGTAAAGCGCTTGAGGGCGGGCGTACAGGCGCCTGCCGTAGGTTGGGCATTTATTTGATATTTGGGAAATATACCTATAATATGATAAAAGAATTTGAAAAAGTACTGTTTTTTTACGATAATGTGTTCTATAAGTGATTCTGGTTCATAAATTTTAACAAAGCGAGAGGACTCATTATCAGTTGGTATAGATGTAAAGGGGTTGTTAACCAAAGATTTGGTTAAATAACAGTAGCGTAAATGGATTGCTCGGAAAGCTAAAATAAAAAAAAAGGAAAGCCAAGTATCTGATGAGAGTTCAACAAACAGACACAAAAGTAGTATTAAAAATTTTTAAAGTTCTGGTAAAAACAAATTATTACAATACAAATCTACTCCATGCATCTACTGTTCTGTTACAGACAATTTTGCGTCAACGTTGGCCAAACATTTGTAGCGGTGGTTTAAAATCGGTAATTTTGATCAAAATTTCATACTATTTGTTAGTTTAAAGCTAAAAATATAACTTATTCTACATGTACTTAACGAAAGTAAGACACTCCGGCCGTTAAATTGTTTTTTCGGGGATTATTTTTGCAACTTTTAAATATACATTGCGGCATTGTGACACGGGTTTACATTGGCTTTGTTTGAAGCGAACTAAATCAAATACAAACTCACTTTTCAAGTGAGCTTATAATCACCGAGACGTTTTTATTGCGCCGACCCGATATCTATGTGAGTATTAGAGATCGTTGACAGCAGCAGAAGGTCTTTATACTGATGATGGATGTCAACGACGAACCAATATTTTGTACTGAATAGTTTTTGAACTGAATCGCTATAAGAGCTCATGGTAAGGCTTCTGAACTGATATCCAAAACTGTATGCTTTTGCTGCCCAAGAACTAAAGCAAGACACACTAACTTATATTGCAGTTTCGCGTTCTCGTATGTACCAATTATGCCCAAAACGCACTTGTTAGCAGAATGCAAAGAAAATATATAAAACAAGAATTTTCGTGCAGTCGATATTTTCAACAGTAGGTAGTATGAGTAGCAAGAAAGTTTTTAACATGAAATACCTAGGTAAGTATGTAAAATTATGAGTAAAGTTGTCTAGTTTTATTGAGTTTTTTTATCTACTTATAAACAATTTATTCTTATAATGTGTGATATATTGTTTTTTTTCTGTGTTTATGGTGTGTATTCATAATAATATATACTTAGTTATAGAATTATATGCATGCTATTATCGTATTGTTTATTTCGGACGCCGGCGCCGGCTCCGCGTCTTAAAGGCTTAGTAATAGGATCCCGTTTGGCACCCTTTGGGTAGGTACAGAACAGAACCAAATAATGCAAGACAAAAGCACAAAAATATTAGACGCAGGCGAAGTCACATACAAACGCCTGTATTTTGACAAAGATGTCGAGATGCTAAATTACTAGATATCGGTAGGCTACCAAGTAGGTGCGTGTATGTACAGTCGCCACCAGAAGTAGATAGCTTAGTTACTCAGCTATGAGTAGGTAGGTATGCGTATGTAGGTGTATGTGAACATCTAGCACACTGCACAGTATGGGTCTGTGGTATGTATGGTATAGATAGATAACTCAAATACTTAGATAGAAAACTCTTTATTGATTACCACACAAAAATACTTAAGTATACAAAAAACAATTAAAATGAAGTGTGATACAATGGGCAGCCTTATCGCTAACAGTCATCTCTGCCAGGCAACCTTTGAACGGACTGGAACATACAGAAAAAGAGAAGGGGTATTATATTGGTGTGGCTTTTACACAACCTCACTAATATTATGCGAAAGTTTGTGAGTATTTGTTACTTCTATTCACGTTCAAACGGCTGAACGGATTTGAGTGAAATTTGGAATGGAGATACCTCATACCCTAGACTAGATTAACACATAGGCTAATTTTCATCATCATCATCATCATCATTAATTTTCATCATTGTTCACGCGGTTGAAACCGCGGGGCACAGCTAGTAAATAAATAATACCGCGACCACGCTCGAAGGTTATGAGACGGGAACTCAACTCAGATCGGTGCTCATGAGGAAGGACCTATACATAGATGGTCATCGAAACGTCAGCAGGAGAATAGCAAAGACGTGGTGTCTATATTCACTCGACTACCTCAACTAAGACTATTCGTAATTTTTCTAAAACGATACTAAGCCAGGATAATTTCAATTCTATCATATATATTTAAATATATATATATTATAAAAACATAAACATAATTATACCGACATACGCAGGGCCGGATTTAAATTTGTGCCGCCCTGGGGCACGAAAATGCCGCCCTATGACTTAAATTTTATTTTAATAGTTTTGATATCTTATTTTTTAAGAATTAGAATAACTAATTGGTTCCAGGAAATTTGTTATGTATTATATAGCATTTATTATACATTATGTTTTATTTATATATATTCTTTATTTACTCATATATTATTTATTATATACTATAGTAAAAATATAAAATATAAAATTGTTCTTTTTAATTAAAATTAATTAGTGTTATTGGATAATTCTCCAATTTTAGAAAAATTCATTAATCAATAAAAGTTTCTGTTATCAAAAAGACATACATAATTTGAAAATATTTTTAATTCTTCAAAAAAACTACATAAAGGATCTCGCCGAGAGCTAGTACCAATTGCGTCAAAATCAAATGTATTTCATAAAATTACCCATATTTTTTAAATTACGTAAACATTTTCGATTGATTTACATGAACCCGTGATCTTGAAATGAAGTTAAATAGGATTTTGTGTTGTTTACTTCCGTGCGGTGACGGTGCCATTGCTTGGCAATGAACCTCACAAAGAGAAATTATTGCAGGTAGGTATAGTCTATGCTCACAAACAAAGAGGATGCAATTACTATACGTAAGACCTCAGAATAATGACTACGTAAGACTCACAAATGACATTATCATTCATGACAAGATAGCTCTGTGAAAGACAGCGGCTTTTTTAAAATACGTATACTCGATTTACACAAACTAACTAGAAACTAGGAATAATGCATCTCAACTTGCGATGGATGATTGCTTTGATGAACCCAGGTCATCATACTTGGCATTAGTGCTGCGAAACTTACGGATACATGTCATGCCCTTGAGGCATGACATACGCTGTGATCAATGTGGATTATCTGATCATGGATTGAGCCCACACCCCCCCGTAAGTATTGTTTGTACTATCTGCATTAAAATAAAATAAGGACTTTAGTTTATTGTTAGATATTGATTGTATAAACATTAATTTGTTACAGTTAACCCCTGGTAAAATACTAGGCCATGAATGTTTCATATTAAATACAAGAAACAACGCCCTTGAATTCTGAAAGTGTACCTGAACCTAGCATTGGTCACCATAGTGTGTGTTTTGCATGCATAAATATTTGGCACCACCTTTTTTTTCCTTTTATTATTATTTATTGGCTTTTGAACATCATGCCTTTTTTTATAATATCGTTTCATTTCCTATATATACCCCACTCGACGAATCAACGACACTGTTAATGTTCACGTGAAGTCAGTGTATAGGGGCGGCACAACCCCGTTCATTGTGAAATTCTATGGGAAAGGCCTATGTCCAGCAGGGGGGGGGACGTCAAATGGATGAAATTATAATGATAATGAAAATGATGCTACGTACCTATCTAGTGTTTTATTGTACATTAGAAATGTTTTATTGTACCTATACTTGCTACTTTCCTGACTTCACTAATAGCTGGTTATTAATAATATTTAAATATATACCTCATCGAGTTATTAGATCGTACTTAACAGTTACTGATCCCGCACTAGGATCTCCTGTGTCATGGGTATCACGAGTAGGTACCTACCTACCATGTTACCAAAATGTTGGATATTGTAACTACCTAAGTGCTAAGACAGTGCAGACTATTTATGAAGTAAGTTATTTTTTATCAGAACATCCTTTTTATCATGCCAAGTCCCAAAAGATACTAAAGAATGTATTTATTTTAAAACTAACCTCAAAATTTTATGTCCCAAAAACTATGAATTACGGTAATGAATTTTAAAAAGGCTTGTTGGTAAAGCAAAAACGGTTTATTATCCTCATAATACACGAGGTATTGTTTTGACGCAATTATTTTTGGTGTGGTACGAGCTGCCTTTTTGAAACGGCAAGATCCTTTATCAATTCCAGAAAATAAAAATATCAACTTTAATTTTTTCAAACCTTTATGGAAATAAATTAATTAAACTATTTGAATAGTTTTTACTTAAATTTCCTATATTATAATATACAAAATTTTAATGTGATACATAATACTTGAATTATATTTCTTGAAAGATAAAATGTTTATTTAAAAGAAGTTAATTATATATTGTATAGAAAAAAAATTCTCACTTTCCAAATTTTGCCGCCCTAGAAAATTTGCCGCCCTGGGCACTAGCCCCGACTGCCCCTAGTATAAATCCACCACTGGACATACGGTTCAACTGGTACAGCAAGACAATGTTTCATGACATTGTTTTTAAAGATGGGAAGATATATGCATTCTATTAGCCATAGGTTCCTACCTACCTATGGCTAATAGATAGACCTAGATACTTTTAACGCACTGGGTGCCCAGTAGAACGCATGATAGGGTGCATCAACTCCAAGCTGCACGTGCACGCCCATTTACTTGACACTATAGACACAAGCTTGACGTTCGAATACGGTCCTAATTGATGCTTTTGCTTTATTCCTCCAAGGTGATTCTGGATAAGGAAAATTATATTTTGACGAAATGGAATAGTGGGGCGTTCAGTTTAAGATTAAACGCACCCTACACACCTATGATAATTTTGAGTACGTCAGTACCTGCCTAGGTACGTACTTATCTACCTATAGATGTGTTTACCCGATTTGTTCAGCTCGGTACCAGTGATAGCGACTGTACCAACCAACCCAATTAGCTAGCATCTCTAAACTAAAACAGTATTATGTAATAATAGTATTTAATAATAGTAGGTAGTATAGATAGAGCAGACGAGTTCATACAAATTTGGTAATCATCAGTGAACCTAGTCGCAATTGACACACATCGTAATATCGAAATTAGCTTTTCCGGGAAAATAAATAAATAAATTGTAGGTAACTGTACCGGTAGTGGCCTACAATTTAATTATTTATTTTCCCGGAAAACTACCTACGTACCTACTTGAGCATTTAACGAAATGTTCAGAAGGCACCTGTTCACTCTTGCCTTGAAAAGACCTGGAAAAGACCCAAATTATAGTTTTCATAAAAGAGACAACTTCGATAATATGGCATTACGATACGTATAAAAAATCCTTGGGCATTACGTATACCTACTATGGTATGGCGATAGGCGAATGTTTCATCCGTGAACTGCAAACAGTGACTCTACAGCCCTACAGTCTACACTACACTCTAAAATATTTAAAGTACAGCGACTCAATAAAAAAAAACAGACTTTTTCGAGATAAACCGGACTTGAATAAGAAATACGTTTATCTCGCTGCTAGCGTCATCTATAATCACCCCATAGATGTAGTGTAGGTAATTATGAATTCTATACTGGACGTAAGATGGCGCCATAATCAAATTATTTTGAACTTTGAAATGACAGTCAGTGTCAAAATCAATTAGTCATTTATTTTGTCGTGCTTTATTCTGAGGTCGTAACTGTGTCCCCAGAATAAAGAGTTCATTATTCTGAGCTGTGTCCCAAGCACTGGGATCCTATTACACTTTTTGTTCTGACAAAAATGTACACGAAATTACATTAATATCCATGTGAAAAAAACTGCCGACCTAACATTTTGAACATTGCGGGGGGTTTGACCTCGTGAGTAATGTTTTCTATGGGTTTGACCCTTCAAATCCCCCCCTGGCTACGCCCATGATGTAGATAGGTCTAAGCTCGTAGCAAGGCGGCCGGCCCGCGCGGCGGCGGCGGCGGCGCCGGCGCGGCACGGGCGCTGGATCTAGAATAGGACAATTTTTTTAAAAGTACCTTGAAGCCATGGGTCTGAAGTAGTTAAAGATCCACGCTGAAAAAATGTTCTGTACCCCTGACTCATCACTTTGACAGTGGCATATCTAGACATTTCTTTGTTTACAAAAGAAGTGAGTGCAGTTTACTTACAGAGGTTTTGGTCTTGGACGAATATTCGTCAAGGGTTTAGTTTACAGGTCAATCCTACAGATTTCTAAAAATACCATCTGGCAATCAAGCTGGCAACACAGCTCTGCATACCGTAAAAAAAATGCTTTCTTTTCTTCAACTTGTATTTGTTGTAGATTCTTTTGCATTTTAGTTGATTGCCCAAAATTTTCACTGTATTTTGTTGATTTCTGTCTGTGAATCACAGCTAAGGAGAGTACTACGTATGTGAAGGTGTACCTACTACGTTATCAATTCAATTAGAAGGTAAGCTTGTACAAGCAATTACTTTCTGCACTCGAACAATTTACATATTACCTACCCTCTATCAACTTTACTTTATAGGTACTTGTAGACTAGGCTATAACTAGCTGGAACAATTACTTGTACCTATTGTACCTATATATTATTATGTAAATAAAGGTATTTATTTATAGGTAGGTAAGTACAAACTGAGTGAACTGTAAATGCATGTACCTATACAAATAAAATCTTGTTTACTTACAGAGAAGCAGGTATGTGGAAGAACTAAATATCATTTTAAGCAGGAGCACAGGTTTAGAAATGGAAACTGAAATAACAATAAATCATGAAGGCGACAAAGATAATTTTATAGAATTTGAGGTTCCCATATCTCTACTCCAGTATTTGAGCTCAGAAGAGTGTTATTTACAAAACATTTGTCGAATATGTCTTTCGACCAGTAATGAAGTCATGTACCCACTATTTTCTAACAAAGAGTACAGTGCTGTGGCTGCGATGTTCCAAACTATGACATCTATTCATGTAAGTGAAATTATGAATTATGCTTAGAACAAGTTGTACTGTAGTGAACATGAATCATGATCACAATCTTTGTGATTGTGTTTACTTTTATCTGGCAGACATATTCACATTGTTCTCTTATAACCTTCGAGCAACACGGAAGGAAGTAGCCATTCGCAGCGTTCCCCTCTGTCAAACTACAAGCCAAAGTAAGCATATGCGTTCAATAAAACTAGTTGTTATTCTGTGCAAGGTTTGTTAGTGTGAGTGTCATCATTACAATGTTGTATTTGGATGTGTATATGCGGAATTGCGCTTGTGTGCACATTTCCCCCCTCAAAAAATTTACAGAACTATTTGAATGGTAATATATCGCTAAGGCTACTCCCTTCCGGCCCGTCACACGAAGTCCGTGTTGCTCGAAGCTTATAACCGTCATGGAATTAGCAAGTTGAAGTGGCAATGGGCAGTTAGCTTGGAGAACCAACAACTATTGTGAATTGTTCTCAGTGGTGACCATAGACAGATGTAAGTGTAGGATGTCTCCCTACTTGATGGACCAATGATGTGAGTTTGTGAAAGTTGTTGGATGTATCCAGCACAAATCTGTTTGAAGGGGGAGGCCTCTGTCGAGCAGCGGACGTCAGTCGGCCAGATGATGATGATAACAAGAGATATGAAGTGAAGGAAAAACCTAGTTATGAAAACAGGCTTTTGTCATTGGTGCCTTTATATCTTGTGGAGCTTGCAAACATATTTTTTTTAGTTTTTCATGATTATTTAATTCAATTTGTATAAAAGTAGATAAAGTTGAATGCCAACTCCCTACATCAAAAGTATTTAAAATTGTGTCAATATTTTATCACTATTGAAGCCTATTTTTGTAGATTTTCCAAAATTCTAGACATTGTATCTTTTTGTAAATATAGCTTTAATTATGATAAAATATTGCATCACACTTTTTCAGGGAGTTTAGAGGATACATTTTCTACTTATAATCAAATACAAGAAAAGAAGAAAAAGTTTTCAGTCCAACAAACAAGGCTCTCTATTTTATTTTATATATTTATTAAGACTCTGTTCTTAGGTAAATTCAAATGATGATCTTCCAAGCAGCTTATGTTCAAACTGCCAAACAGAAGTTGTTCACTACTTCAAGTTCAGATCTAAATGTGAAAAATCTGATTACATGCTGAAGTCCATCTTAAAAGGGGAATTCTCTATCAAAGATGAACCAAAATCGGATTATGTGTGAGTATTTGTAGTCCGTGGTTGTCCAGTCGTGTGTCCAGCCTAAGAAAAGACCCCTCCTTCTCCTCCCGTGGATGTTGTAAAAGGCGACAAGGGATGGGTGGTTCATGGAGAAAGTTAGCAAGTACTGCATAAAATATAAGAAAAGACTCTAAAATCACTCAAACAGCTAAGAAGCTGTTTACGCACAAGAAAATATACTTACATTTAAAGAGATAGAATATTTTTTATTGCACATAAAAAACAAGTCATGTACATAGGCGAACTTAATGCTAGGAACCATTCTCTACCAGCTAACCTTTGTGTAGTGCGGATAAAATTGAGAGATGGCAAATACTTGACCTAAACCTGAGGGCTTATTACGAGTTTTGCATTGCAACTTACGATATGCGAATTGTCAGCGTTCAACGCGACTTAGTAATTATTTATTAATCTGTGCTGTTAATGTTAAAGAACTCCCTTTTCCGCATTCGAACTCTATGTATGGTCCATTATGCGTGAGGGTTAACTGGCTAGATAGTTAGCCAGCCTAACTCCGTCCAGAAGCACAGAAGCTTCCTGGGGTCTTCGCAGGCTTCGCGGAGTGACCTCGGGTTGTTGAGGATTTGTTCATGTTGAGCTGCTACTCCCACGCATTCCAGGACTACGTGGGCAGCCGATTCTTCTTCGCTCAGACACCCCCTGCAGAGTGGACTGTCTGTGGCTCCGATGTTATAGAGGTGTTTGTTCAGGAGACAGTGGCGAGTGAGTGTCCCCACGATGGTAGGAAGATCTGGTCTTGAAAGGTTGAGTAGACGACGCGTGAGTCGTGGTGAGACAGCCGGAAGGGCTGCTCTTGACTGTCTGCAGTCCGTGGTCCGTGCCTAACGTTCTTTGTGTTGGTTTAGGGTGCGAAGCCGCATCCAAGTGCATCCAAGTAATATCAGTAATATAATCTGTGCTGTTTTTATAGACTGTGTGACACAGAATTATTAATAGTTACTACGTAAGTCACGTTGAACGCTCACACAAATAGATAGCTGCAATGCAAAACTCGTAATAAGCCCTCAGAGAACCTAACCAGTTTTTCAGAATAAATGGTGCCATTCTTTGGAATCACACCCAAACTACATCAACCCAGAAAACATCTGATAATGGCTAAAGAGCCAATTAATATAACATAACACCCAACAGTCCATACGTAGTCCTGATCCCACACTAGGATTCCCTGTGTCGTGGGTATCAGGAACTACGAATACCATGGTACTATAACACCCAAACGGAATTAATTTTGCTGAAAATATGTTTAAGTGAAGCCTATTGTCAGTGTCTTAAGAGCAGGCAACACAATTACATCATGTAGGTATATTGAAGAGCTAGCTTCTAGCTTTCATTAAAGATGCGATCCGACTAAACCTACTCTTTGCGACAGATCTTTAGCCATGCTCATGGCGCATACAACTGTGCCGAAATATCGGGAATTAATAAAGCTCAAAAATCATGGTAAATATGCCGTTTCTAGCGATAATTATGTTCATAATATATGTATGATAGTTTAAAAAGTTATAGGTACCTACTCATCTGGATTTTAGCAGATCATGTACAATCGTAAATGACTTTTAATCTGATAGGTATTTATTTTCAGTGACGTCACTATTGAAGAGAATAATGTTAAAAGTGAAGAAATTATGCATCATACAGGTAAACATTGAAAGCTAACATATATATATATATAGCTTTTATATTCACTATACGTCGCGACCGTGGTGTGTCCGACTAAAGAATAGACCCCTCCATCTCCTGTCGCGGATTTCGTAAAAGCTGACTTAGGGATTACAGCAGGGGATGGGCAGCAGCATCCACCTGAGTACTCAACACGAATACTGCGATTACCAATCCGCTTGCAAAGCGTGATGATTATGGCAATACCCCCTATTGTATTTTATGGCGGTGGCTTCGTCCAGCAGTGGATATCTTAAGACTGCTATGCCTAGCCCTCGTTATTTTCTCGAGGGAACTGAATTTTGAGATAAAGAGGATTTTTTTTATCCAGATTTATAAAATACGTGTACGTAATTTGATCAAAACTGGCCCAGCCGGTTTGGCAAGAAAAAGCGACAAACATTTAATCATCATCATCATAATGCCACATCGAACGGTCTTGGGCCGCCTCCATCCACAGACTTCCTGTGACGTTTATAATTTCTTTAGTCCATCGAGTGGAGGGCCTTCCTCTACCGTGTAGTAGAGTTTGTGGTTGCGCCAATAATCAAATAAAAATAGAAAAACCCTTTAGGACCGACCAAAATATTGTCTTATTGAATAGTTATATGATAAAGTTAAGACATGTGACTAATAAATAATTGTATTTTATAGATTCAAATGATAATCCTGAAGACATCAAAAATGTTTTAAGTGAGGATGAAGCACTGTGCATAGTACAGAACACAATAAAAAAAGAAAAGTAAGTTTGGTTATAAAATAGTTGTGAACTTTTAACATTTGGGACTAATCCAAAATATGTTATAGGTAGGTGGGTTAACTTATTATCTAATAGTTTCTTTTTTTTTCAGGAAGTACACCTTTTATGATAAAGGTATGTAGTTGGTGTGAGTGAGTGTATTATTTACTGTATTGTCATATTCAATAGCTATTTTAGGGAATCGTCATTGTCATCAGCCTGTAGAAGTCCACTGTTGGACATAGGCCTCCACTATAGAACACCACGAATTTTTGTGTTTACCATTATGTGCCATAATCACCGTGCTTGGCAGAGGGATTAATGATCGCAGTATCGTTGTTAAGGAATATTTGTTCCGGGTCTGGCTGTTGTGGTACCATAGTACTCGTAGTTCCTGATATCCACGACACAGGGAATCCTAGTGTGGGATCAGGACTATGTATGTGCCTGTAGAGGTGTTATAAAGTTCTCAGGTAGATGCTGCTGCCCATGCCCTGAGGCCCAATTCTCTAACTTAAAAAATAGTTAAAATAGAGTTCGGATCATGTTTCGACCTTGTGTCGATGTCTTAAATGTCAGAAATGGTATTCTCTAAACATAAAATACAACACTGTAATGTTATTATATCGAAATGTGACGGAAACTTGAACGATTCAAAGTTTTTTCGGTAATTTTAGAATTGTAGATGGAGTCTCTCTTTACTCTTTGCAATTATATATATAACTATCCTACTCTAATGGTCGTCACCGCGCATTGAAAGTAGACTAAATTGTTATTTATGTGGGAGCAGAATACCAACTTTCTGTCAATTCATAATTCAGTCTCGATTCCGTTAACTTTCAGTGTAGTTTTAAAATAATTTAGAGAATTGGGCCTCTGGTGTAATTCCATAGTCGCCTGTTATGACATCCACGGAAGGAGATGGAGGGGTATAGTTTTACCCAGAAAATAAGTCCGATCGGCTGTTTTCGTTTGCGCAGAAAAGCGCGGACTGATATCCGACAGTAGCCGAACGTATAGTATAGCTCTGTCTCGCTGACATGATTCGTACAGTGTCGGTCAGAGTCAACTGATGAACAAGATGGCGCACGACCGGCCGCGATTTTACCTCGAAATCGATTAACCAATAACAGCGTAAGATTTTTAGCGCGCGATTGCTATTGGTAGAAAGAAGGTTCCCGCGCTATAGAAATTGGTCTACGGCTCAGGTACATCGGGGCGACTTATATTTTGGGTAAAACTGTATATACTAGGGCGGACACACTACGGTTACTACACTATATCTTAGTGAATACAATGTAAGCACTTATTAATCACCAACAAATATGCCGTGACTGCATTGGTCGCATTGTGGAGACAAGGGCAGATTTTCTTTTTCCTATTGGTGGGGCAAAGCCGGTGGGGAGAATGGAAATTGTCCCTAACTTGCATTTGTTTCAGATCCTAGCTCTCTGCTAACAGAAATTATTGTTCCAAAAACCAAAAAGAAGAAAAAATCTATACATGAATGCTCCTTTTGTTCTAAGGTAAAAGCTATTCCAAGTCATATAGCAATATTGAACAGTGTAGGTATATTCTATAACAATCTATTATATCAATAATCTACCAATGAAGCCATTCGTTAGGTATAAATGTTCAATAAATGTAAGCGTCATGTTTTACACTGAATTTATAATTACATTTATTATATATAATTTATTTATTTGTTATAACATAATCAGTTCTATAAATAGTATAATCACATGTTTGTTTCAATACAAGACTATAACGCAATCATTATTGTAGTTATAAAATATACTAGCAGTAATTGTTTATATGATTGATATGGATAGGTACTTTACAATAGGTAGAGTCTGTTCAGCTAGAGACCCGTCGTGGCCAAATTGTGAACTACATATTAAAATCCACCAAAAAAAAAGAAAAGAAAGAAACCAGCTCCTAATTAGGAGCTGGTTTCTTTCTGTTGGTATTTTGAATTAAAAACTAAAGACATTAACAGTTGTATTGGGATAAAAATGGAACAGATGCGCTATAGTATTGCCCGCTAAACAAAAAAGGTAATTAAGCACAGCAGCGCCCTCCAATCCCACAACGGGTCTTTTGCTGAACAGACTCTACCTTAGTGTAGCGCCACATCATGTCAGAAGTCACATCATTTTAAGTTATTATAAGTATAATAGTTACTGCGTGTGTATAGCTAATGCGACGTTCGTCTTGCCCAATAAAACATTTCGCTCCGTTCTAACTACTAGGGAAACCTATGCCCAGCATTGGGACACTTAGCTAACCGTAATCTAACTATGTCAGCGGTACCTAACTTGGAGATAGTAATTAATTACACCGACCGTCACAGCTGATTTGAACAGATTAGGATCCTATTCTTCATCCTTTAGACGTCCACTGCTGGACGAGGCCTTCCCCACAAAATACAATGGGGGGAATTACCATAATCACCACGCTTGGCAGGCGGATTGGTAATCGCAGTATTCGCGTAGAGTACTCAGGTGGATGCTGTAGCCCATCTGGTGTAATCCCTTAGTCGGCTTTTACGATATCCACGAGATGAGAAGGATGAGTCTTTTCGATGCCGGAAACACCTCGGCACCGAAAGAACCAGTGGGGTGAGAGAAAATCAGTGCACCTTGCAAAGCCTTCGAATAGTTTGTTTTGGGACATGCCAATTTCTTCACGATGTATTAATTAAAAGGACTGAGTGACCAATGGTGAAAACATTACATGGTGTGGTTCCAGCCTTATCATTAATTTTACTCGTCCAGGTATTCCATCAACTGAAACTGCTGAAAGCTCATGAGATCAAGCATCATGGCGCCACAGACGCCCCGTTTCCTTGTGAGAAGTGCAATAAACCGTTCAACTCTGAAAACGATCTCAAACTGCACTGCATCTTACACAGCAAGGGTCCATGGAAGTGCACTATTTGCTATAAAGAGTTTAATGGTTTGTATAAAAAAAACACAAAGCGTTCGCTCGTTCAATGGACGAATTGGTCGAGGCATTGCCGATTAGAGGTAAAAATGCGTTGCATAAAAAAGTTATAGAATTTAAAAACGCGTTTATTCGCGTTTTCCTCTGTTCCTGTTGTCACCCGATCGGCCCCTCGGGGGGACAACGGAAAAAAAGTACCGTTGTCTCACACTCTTGTTTTATCAGACGGCCTCCGCTCGATGGACCGATGATGTTATAACGGTCGCAGGAAGTGGATGGAGGTGGCTCAAGAACGTTCGTCGTGGCATTCTTTAGACTATTGTCTGTGATTGTTGCTTAGCCAAAAGTTACTGTATGGGGTCAGTGTGTGAAAACCTCGAACTATTTCTTCTCAATCTCAACGGTTCGTAATTGATAAATTCTCATGATGAATAGTCCATAACAACCTCTGACGACCTCTGTGGTGCGGGAGAGTAGCCGGCTGTGATGCAAGAGGGGTTCGATTCCCGCTGCGGGACAAATGTTTATATTATCTGCAAATATTTGTTCCGGGTCTGGGTGTTATGGTACCATGATACTCGGAGTTCCTGATACCCACGATACAGGGAATCCCAGTGTGGGATCAAGACTAATGTGAGTGTTGGGTGTTATGTTACAATAAAATATATGTTTCGTTTATGTCTCATAACTCGGGAACCCTAATTTGGACGACCTCTGTGGCGCGGCGGGCGAAGGTTCGCCTGCAACGCAGGAGGTTGCGGGTTCGATCCCCGCCTCGGAACAAATATTTGTGCGATCTGCAGATGATTGTTCCGGGTGTTCTGGGTATTTTCTATGTATAATAAAAATATCTATCTATGTAATGTATTATATCAGTTATCTAGTTGCCATAACACAAGCTCTGCTTAGCTTGGGGCTAGATAATGTTGTGTGAAATGTCCAGCATTTATTTATTTTATTTATTTATTTATTTTACAATCAAATAGTTGTTCTGTTCAGGAAGTACCGCGCTCAGTCGTCACATTCAACGCCACATGGACTCGAAGCGGTTCTCGTGCGATGCGTGCGGCAAGACTTTTGCTGAAGGGTATGCGCTGAAGAGACACGCGCGCGTGCACACGGGCGAACAGGCCGAGAAGAAACACGCCTGTGTCGAGTGCGGCAAGAGGTATGTAGGTACATAGATATACATGTTTTTTTTAGTGAGTGATGGAACTGACAGTAATATCTGTAGTTGTTATTTTTTCTTTCGCACAAAAATTCAGCTATGTTTTAATGTGTATTCATTATCGTAAGTCGATATCCATCAGACTTCAGTTCTGTTTTAAATTACGTCCATGCCTGTACCAATATAGATCGCGTGCGTGCCACAGATTCTAAAATAGTATTATGTTTCGTGTCATTTGCTTCTCGGTAACGTTAGCGTAACGGTTATGAAGTTCAGAGGTTCGCTCGACGGTAAGTTCTACTCTAGATTTTTGGCTGCTCTTCGATCCCAAAAACAATTAAAGTGGCTCGTTTCGCTCGCTCATTTCTAAAAACATTCCATTTCGTTCAGTTTCAATAACTCGCTTTGCTCATCGGTGCTCTTTTCTACATAGTCATTGGCAGCTTTGGCATTGCCTATCTATACCATTGGAGTCTCGCTTCGTGAAATCAATCTTGCAAAAAATCACGATTGAAGCTTGGAACAATAAAATGATGCTTCCGTATTCCCCAGATTCATAGACAACGGTCAGCTAATGGCTCACATGACGTATCACAGCGGCGACAAGCCTTTTGAGTGCGTGCTTTGCGACAAAGCGTTCTCTTCGCCGCGGCTGTTAGCGTCCCACCGCGTAGTTCACTCAGATCTGAAGCCGTATGCGTGCGACTACTGTGACAAGCGGTAAGCATAGACAGCTAGCGTATACAGAGTAACCAAGATCTGATCGAGCTGATCTGATGATGGAGATGGAAGGTGGACAACAGAACTCCTCGATGATTAGTAGTAGCCTGGCAGTGTTAGGGCTTATTTTGATCAGGTTCCTATATCGAATTTAACAAAAGCTTGTTTTAAAAAAATTATGAATTTTTCATCAATATTCTTATTGCTTAATTAATGAACATCTTATTGGCATTTAATTAGCCTTGCTTACAATTCACAATTACAATTATCGCGATTTTTATTTTGACAGTCTTTGTTCTCAACTGTCGAAGTAAGAACGAGTGGGATTTGGGGGATGCTGGGACATTTTTTAAGGTTTCATCCCTGTCTTGATAGGTTTTAGAAAACAAAAATTGAGGAGTTTATCAGCAACTAAACATCCATCTTCTATGAGTCTAACAGGGGGTTTTATTAGGTATACTCCCCTTAAGTTATTACTACCAAATTGGTTGTTCACCAGGAATACCTAATACGATTCATTCTTTATTTTGAGCTCAAAATGTTCATTTTTGACGACATCAGGCTCCGAGGTTTGATGATGACCAGCTTAGGATGAACGGGATCTAGGGTACTACTGAACCTGAAACTTCATTGTGCTCACATATTAAATTAAAACGATATGACATATCTTTCTCCTGCAACTGGAGTCTTGCGGGAGAAAGATATGTCATATCGCTCTGATGATGACCAGCACAGGATGAAAAGAATACATGGTGGTATTATGTGTTTCCATTAGTTTTTAAATTTATATAAAATTAACTTGTTCCTTATCAGATTCCGTCACGAGTCGACACGCAACACGCATCACCGGACCCACACGGGGGAGAAACCTTATGTGTGCTCCATTTGCGGCAAAACCTTCATACAGAGCTCCAACATGCGGCTTCATATGCGGACTCATACGGGTAAGCTCAATTGAGCGACATTGTCACGCCGCTAGTGCGGTGGCGATGTTAACCAATCACTCAACTGATGCGGGGTCGGTATCAGTTGATTGAAGGCATCCGTCATATACTGACATCAAAGAATAAAAACGTTTTTTTTAAATGGCCATCTCTACAAACTAGTAATAAAGTTCCCTCCGAGGAACCATACAGTAGCATTCCTATAAGATTTATTGTATTAGTTATTTATTGCTATTGTGTGCTCTCCTGATTTAAACTAATTTTATAGTGGTGTACCTGTGGTTTAATCTAATTCATCCTAAATCCTATATACCTTGTACCTTTAAGGCTGGCGTCCTTTAGGGACGGATCGGGGCGGGTCGCATTGGAACGGGCCGCGGTTCTGTGATGCTCTTGCGTCCATCTGTACGCGGCGCGGCGGACCGCCTAAGCGGATTTGCACTAAAGAAATAAGCAGTTCTTCGTTCATTTTCGTTTATTTTTATTAGCACGGCACGTGCGCTCACATCCGCCTGCCTGCGTCGACTAGACGGATCGGGGCGGGTCGCAGCGCACCGCCGACAGAAATACGCCTGCGAAGCGATCCGCCAATGGGTTGCCGCCCGCCGCGCTCCGATCCGTCGCTAATAAACGATATTTCTAACAAAACATAGCCAGGCGTATTTTTGCGTTGCGATGCGGCCCGACCGGCCTCAGTATTGTCTAACTTACTGGTAATCGTTTTCAATTACGATTTCGAAGTACATTGCACTGCGTGTTTTACCTTATTTTCAAAGAGCAGAAATATTCGAAGCATAAAGCGCAATGTATTTTAAAATCGGAATCGAAAGCGATTATCAGTTCGTTAGCCAATAAAGGGGCCGATCCGCCTAGTGGACGCTAGCCTTAATACCCATTAGGGGCGTTGCTATAAACGATAGAACTATAAAGTTGTAGCTTAAAAAAATACAACCGAATTGAGAGGTTCTCAATTCGGAGGTCCTCCTTTTTGTGAAGTCGGTTAAAAAATACAATTATTTGTACTTTGTTGTTTTAGGTGAGAAGCCGTACACGTGCTTGCGCTGCGACAGAAAGTTCTCCTCGGGATCGACACTCAAGAGCCACGAGCGCACGCACACCGGGGAACGTCCTTACAAGTGCACTGTTTGTGGGAAGAGGTGTGCACTTGACGTCATCCTATAAAACCACACGCTCCTAAAGTTTTTATTTCAGTTATAACGGAATTGGCATTTGGCACACCAAGGTTACCGGTTGGGCGCTTACGCAGTACTTAACACCAATATGTTAAGTACTCAGATGGATGCTGCTGACCATTCCCTAATTTAATCCCTTAGTCGGCTTTTACGAGATCTGCGAATATTTGTTCCGGTTCTGGGTGTTGTGGTACCATGGTATTCGTAGCTTCTGATACCCACGACACAGAGAATCCTAATGTGGGATCAGGACTATATATGCGACTGTTGGGTGTTATGTTATGTAGATATGTATATGCCCCGGTGAAAGAGAAAAAACAGTCTATTCCACTTATTGGATACTTTCACATTTATATTCCTATCAAAAACTTTTCAGTACAAAATATCGGTTCCGAGATGTCCGCAGCTATATTTAAAGGCACAATAGCAGAAAGTTCTATAGATTTAAATGATGACTGATGTCAACGACGAACCAATATTTTTGAACTGAATCGCTTGATGACGGCTGTCAACGACGAACCGATATTTTGTACTGAATAGTTTTTGAACTGAATCGCTCAAGCTCATGGTATAAGACCTCTGAGCTTGAGTGATAAAAGACATAAGTAGTAAATGTTTGTATTATCACCAGTTTCGCTCGCCTGAACGTGAAGATGCACATGCGCCTGCACACGGGCGAGAAGCCGTTCGCCTGCAGCGCCTGCCCCAAGAAGTACATCAGCGCGGCGCTCCTGCGTGAACACTGCCGCGTGCATACCGGTATTCCTACTTATTATTATTTAATATCCGGGACGGAGCGCACTGAATGGGCGTTTTTTTTTTCGTGCCGGTGCCGTAGTAGCAATAATGTATGAAAATGTATGTTGTATATGAATTGTAGACGTGTGCGTGTGTGAGTGCGCGAGACGGGTAGGAGGACGCGGAGCGTAGTGTCAGTACTGTACCACTCACCGGGCGTAAACCGGCATCGACACCGGCGTAGTGGAAAAACGAAGCCCCGGTGCACGGCCATGCCGGTGCCGGGCTGGCTAATGGAAAAACGCCCATTCCTTCCTTCACACACCACACTGGTTTCTAATCAGGCACTAGTCCCTATCGGTGTTACCATACCTCAAGCTGCCCCTTTATTGGACAACTATAGCATTTGCACGGGTGGAACCTCTATTATAAATTATAGCCTATATGTTATTCTGATGTATACGCTATAATACAGTAGTTTCATCAAAATTCACGCGAGTAACAAACATCTTCCATCCATCCATCCTCACAAACTTTTACATTCACCATATGAGTAGGATAGGACAATCGCTTTCGATCACGATTTTACAGTACATAGCTCTTTTTGTTTTGAATATTTCCGCTCTTGAAGAAGGCTGGTTCCTGCCTTAATGCAGTAGACAAACAAAAAGAGTAAGAGTAGTGTCGAGTACTCTGGTGGATGCTGCTGCTCATCCCCTGGTGTGACGCCTAAAAGCTGCTGCTGATGTTCATTTTCTATTATATTAGTAAAATAAGATCAGAAAGGTTTTGTGACAACCCTTGCACATTTCCTGTGGTTATGCTAGTCGGCTCTCGGCATTTTGGGCTGCGAAAGGAGTTACTACTAACCTATTAGATTCGATTATTCCTGCTCTATCAAACTGCAATACCTCTTAGGTCATGTCCTCGTCCACCTAAAGAGTCCTCTTCGTGTCAAACTATTTATTAGAAACAATAAACTTAATTTTTCTTCTCTTTCTTCCAGGTGAGAAACCATTCGAATGTGCCAAGTGCGAATCCAAGTTTACCTCAAAATCTCTCCTCATAAAGCATCTGAAGAACTTTGAAAACAATTCGAATAGAAAGCACTCCAAAAAAAAAAATATTAACACTATACATCCTCCTATTCCTGACATGAAACCAGTTAAGCATGAAGTTGTAACGGTGCCGATGCAACAAATCGCGAACGACATACCGAATGCAATAGTAGAGTTAACTCTCGGTACGCATGAAACCTTCGATGTGAGCCAAGAACTTGTCTTCCAGGATGATAATGTCAAAACTCATGTGATTGTACTGGGCAGCAGTAATACTGTCAGTTTTATGAGCAACGACGTTGGTGGTGCAAGTGGCCTGAATATAGTCACTGTTAATGAGATTGGTGTCAGTATGTCGAAAACTAATTCCAATTGTTAAATTGAGATGTTCAATATCTACAGAGAATAAAACCAAAACTACTAAGAAAGAAACAGAAAATAGTTGTGAG
The DNA here is from genome assembly GCA_951392215.1 of Epirrita christyi. NCBI lineage: Eukaryota > Metazoa > Arthropoda > Insecta > Lepidoptera > Geometridae > Epirrita > Epirrita christyi. The sequence continues at coordinate 6,406,294 of OX595840.1, read as the reverse complement.
GAACATGAAATTCAGCAGTAAACAGGTTTTGTCTCTGTGATAATTGGATGAGACTTTAATTTTTATGTAAATTTTTGAAGCAATGAACCAGACAAGCGTGATTCGCGGAATTTCACTTATAATTTATATTTATTAAAATAAGAATTTATTTTTAATTGTGAATAGTTATTAGCTGCAAGATTATAATTATACAAAATATTTACTATAAAATAACTTTTATTTAACAAACAAAAATACTATAAGCTATTCTACATAAATGCTTGTGCTTAAAACCAAGAGCCCTTGTTTGCTGCATTGTATTTCTGAATATTCATTGACATTGAGTCATAGATTTCTTTGGCATTCCTGTTCTGGCCATAGTAGTCCACAAATTCGCCGGCCGGGTTTACGAGGTAGATTATAATCGTATGGTCAACCTACAAGGGACAAAACAAATGTTTTTTAATTAATTAAGATTGTGTATGACAAGTTGTGATGACTGAAGTAGGGGAAAGCCTTTATCCAACAACGGAACCACACATGTTAATGTATGAGTTAAAGATCTGTCCAATGAATGATACATCAAAAATTTTAGATCACCAGTTGTCCCATTGAATTTTATTTTATAAAACAAATACAAAAAAGATCTATTCAAAAAGTAAGTAAGGTAAGTAGGTCTATTTAAAACCTCTGCTCTAGTTTGACCAAACAAAAAACCACACCTAGTGTGACTACTTGGTGTGGTTTTTTGTCATGACTGAAGGTTAGTTTTAATCAGTGACAGACAAGCAGGTCCACATCTAATTTGAACATGCAATATAAATTGGTCCTTTCTATCGAAGGCAGAAACCATTTTTCACTAGCTACCATCATAACACCACTTTAGCTGCTAACTTCACATTGAATTCTTTGGGCTTTATATTTAATGCAATTTAAAATTTGCGAGCCATAATGGTATTGAACCGGCACCTTTGCCTTGGATTCGGCGACGCGTTATCAATTTCGCTACAGTCCAAGATGACGCTGGCGACAAAAATGTTGGGAACTTAATAAACTAGCATGAGAAAGGTTTTCAAATAAAATTCCTCTAAATATTTTAGTGCGCAAGACTTTTGTCGCCAGTGTCGTCCTATAACGATTTGCCGATTCAAGTCTTATGGATCCCTCCATAAGTGCGCTTTTCATGCTTGTTTGACTCAAAATACTTACAATGTAATCACTGTCAACATCCTGAGGGCCTGCACTGAAGTACACTCGGTATGACTTGCAAGCCTGCTGGACTTGCTCATGGGTGCCGGTCAGACCAAGGAATCTCGGAGAGAACTCTTTACAATATCTGGAAAAGCAAGTTCTTTAGACTAATCAAACTTAAGGAAGTAAAATTTAACTAAGTAGAGATATCAGGGAGCCGAATCTATCAAAAGTTACATTTTAAAGCTACAACAAAAACCTCTGGTGCTTGAGAACTCTTTCATTTGTATGGAAATAGTGGTTAGGTGGCACTGTAAAATGCAACCTTAATTAAGATAAAAGGAATGAGTTGCTTACTTTTTGCATGTTTGGCTAACACTAAGATAGAGATAAATAGATGTTACTTAGTCACACAAATGTTAAAACACGCATGCTAGAGAGTGACAGGGACAATGCTAAGCATAAGTACGTGCTAAGTAACGTCTATTTATCTCAACCTAAGTATCTGGCTTTTTGTTTATCTGACAATTTGTTTCATGCCACTCATAAATTTAGAATATAGATTTGTAAATCTGGCTATATGTGAATAAGTCTTGCTAGCTTCAATGCTATAAGAACTCATTGCTTAGTTCCATGTGTAAGAGAGCTGAACGAGTTTTGGGTATTTGTTTACTTATGTCTGGCTGTACTTACTTTCCAACAATCTCTGGTGTGTCCCTTTGAGGATCTACCGATATGAAAAGTGGCTGCAATGGTGGTGCTGATGGTGATTTATCTGTTATAAAATCAAAGACTCAATATATTACAGTTCATAGCAAAGACAAAGATAAGTATTTACTGTAAAATGTTGTGAGGATTTTGTTCTTACCATGAATATTTACTACTTCAGCTAGCTTCTCGAGTTCATCAGGACAAATGTCAGGACAGTGTGTGAATCCAAAGTATATTAGAAGCCATTTTCCTAATAAGTCTGCACTTTTGACTAGTTTTCCCTGTAAATAATAAATGTACCAATGAATAAACTTTATTTTAATTGCATTCAACCAAAGCTTGTGTTGTTACAACTTAACCCACCCTGGGTTAAGTTTTTTATAAAAATGTTCTAACCTCTGAATCAACCAGCTCAAAGTTTCCACCGATTTTGGCTTTTCCAAGCTGTCTCTTCCTTTCGCGGTCCACAGCTTCTTGCTTTTCTTTTCTTACGTATATCATGAAACCGGTAAGCCCACCGCCGAAGAGAGCAATCGCCCCCATAGACTTCCAAGTTATAGGCCCTAGAAGCTTCTTCGTCGGTCTTTTAGGTGGCTGAGCACACTGTCGCACTGCCGAAGTACTAAATGCACGGCATAGAAGTCTACCCCTCAGTAAAGAATTCATTTTTATTGAAGAAATCTCTACGATATGACGGAACTTATCAGTGTCTGCTTATCTCCAGATTCATATCTTTAGAGACAAATAAGTTTATACACTTGTCCCGTATAATATTGAATTGATTTTACATGAACACTACTCTAATGTTATAAATAAATATATTTTTTCCAGCAAATATTGGATTGGAAATAACGAATTACCGAAACGAAACGAAACCAACCTCTCAGGTGGGCGATTCATTCCTGTCACTGTCATAAGATGATAAGACATAGTGTCACAGTCAGCCGTAACACTGACATATGCCACATAAGTCAAGTCACTGTTTATGGTGAAGTCAGTGGAAGTATGCCTTTAGTTTGTGGTGGAAGCACGGAAGAATGAATTTCTTCCCTGGGTGCAAGTCTTGTACTTTTGACTTTATCAGAATAGAAATATACATCTTCTCGATTAGCTCACGAAGCTATTTATGGTTTAGGTAAACTGTGAGATAAACCTTAGAATAATGGTGCTTTAGTCATTATTCTAAGAGACAAATGAAGATTGATATTACGGGCCTTAGAACCATGATGCAAACATACTATACAACGTCAGTCGCAAGTCGCAACAAGATTTATTAATCACTACGTGTTAAAATCGCGATTCTACCGTAGTGATTATACCTATCTTCTTTGCGACTAACGTTCGATAGTATGTTTAAGGAGCCTCCGCGAGGCTGACTAAATTCTTTCACCACACTGGTTCAGCCATTGGTCACTAAGGCCCTTTTTAGGGGCACCATACCTCAAGCTCGTCTCTGACCTAACGCAGAGTAACCATGAAAGAAACAGTGACACGATGTGGTGGTGGTGATCGCGACTTATTGTGCACCTTCATCTAAGGTACACATGCATACTATACCGAGTAGGGTAGGTACCTATATTATAAATAAATAATTGGTGCTGTATAAGCTTTACTTTACGATGTCCAATCTGCCTGCTAAGCGCGGTGATTATGGCACATCCTCCAATGGGGGACCATCCTCCTAAGTATATGAGGAGGCCTCGGAAATCTAACCGTTGATTATGTGCAAACTATAAGATCTAAGTCGCGGACGTGATCTTGAGCGCTCGGACGTCCAACTCGACTGAATAGGTCGCGTTCCCGAGGTTCGATAATATCGTTTGGATGTGCCTTGGATGTGCCCACTGTTTACTGTTTGGTTCGGATGTACGTAAAAAAACAAATTAAAAAAAATAAAATATGGACAATAAAAAATATGGCAAGATTTTTTTGCTCCATCTATTATGAAGGCCAACCTACCAACTTATGGTATGACTACTTGCACCGTGCAAGTGTATGTGCAAGGTACGTGCAAGTTGCACGTACCTACCTACCTACCGTTCAACTATTAGTTTAACTAGTAAGTATTGACCCTTCCCACCACCCAGGCCACTACCTAGATCATAATTAATATTCTGAACATAGACATACCTATATCAATGATTCTGAATGTGAAAGTTTGAATGTGTGTCACTCAATTACGCCGCTCCACCCCCGATCTTCGCCGCAGTAGCGCCAATTTTCGATTTAGATTTTGGTAGAGCGATAGATTATGACGGATTGACACCATAACAATAACACCTGCAGGTCAACCTAACCCAAGTTTCATCATCATCATTGCAATCGGTGGCGTGTGTGACGTTCACAGTATCTAAATGTTTCCCCAATATAATGGCATGGACTACGAACGATCTTGGACCGTCGCTATCCACCAACTTTGTGCGAGCGTTACAATGCGGTCCATTGAGTGGGTGCGTCCTGCACTGCGCCCCGGCCGGCGCCGCCCGTCGGGTTCGTAACCTACAGAATATGAGTTGGTAGATCTTCAAAATTGTCCTTGCATTAGACATCTTAGCCCAATTACCCAATCAGTAAGATAATTTAAAAATGTCGTCATTTTCGTGGATCGTGCCTCTTGGTAATGAAGAATGCAGGGGGCGGCACCTCAACCGCAGCCCTGCGGGTTTATAAACTTCGCGATTTTACACAAATGCCCTAAATCAGCCGCAGTGTCCTTTGTAGACGGACCACTACACTTCAAAATGTGGAAAATTGTTTGTGTAAGTTTTGACTAATTTCTTTTGGTCTTGAAAAATATCCAAATAAAACTTAAGATATTTTTATTCAGTTCAGACCAACTAAATTCTAAGATGTCACCAATTTAATTTTGTTCAGATTACGCTTCTGACGCTAACATCGTTATGGGTCACGTCAGCTCAAGAATATCTGCCTCCAAAAATCGGGGGAGGAAAGAAACCGGCAGCACCTGAACCAACGGTAAGTAAACGTATTACCTGACAACTACTGTTTCCGTGTAGCACAAAAAGTCGTGTGTCATGAATCATCATCATCATTTCATCCGTTGACGTCCAACGCTAACATGTCTCCCTCATTGAATTCGACGATAAATGGTCTCGAGCCACTTCTATCCACTGACTACCAGCGACCTTTACAATGAGATGATAAACTTTCGCAATGAGAACACATATTTGTTGATATTGTCACGGGTATTTATCGCTTAACAATGTCGCCAATATGTACCTACGTGTAGAGGAATGGGAAAAAAAATCCCGCTCCTCCTACCAATCCGAGTTCCGATCGGAGGACTGGGAAAGACCCACAATGTCGTCGGTCCATCGAGCGAGCCTACGCGTCCGCTCTGCGTCGTCCGGTTAGTTACTTGATAACCTTTATTTCCCGTTTACGAACTAAGTATATGGCCTGGCCCATTGCCACTTTCTTGTCGAAATTGCGAATTATTGGTTTTTATATATTGTGTTTGCCGCACCGCTTGCACACTTGCCTATATAATATACTAGTTGCGCCCCGCGGTTTCACCCGCGTGAATAATGATGAAAATTGATGATGATATATACAGGGTGTCCCACGGCTATGCCACATGGAGGGAAAGTACCTTGAATATTGTAGATGGAACATTTTACTGAAAGAAGACATTATTTTAATTTAAAAAACTATTTAAACTGCATTCATATATATTTAAATAATTACATGGTTGAACCGGGAATCGAACCCGTTACAAGAGAAAAATAATCACCCTATAGCTTTATCATACCGATCGAAAGGCTTCATCACAAGGATTATTTTTTGCTAAGTAACATAGTGTCAGAAATAAAAGGAAGACCATGAAATTTAACATTTTTTATACAAAATTAATCAATTTATCAAATGCTCAAAATGAGTCCCTGTTCAATACAAAGTCGCACTCTTTTGATTATTTCGCTCCCTGACGATTTTTTGATCTTGTTTTGGTGGATATTTCGAATAATACGTTTAACTTCTGCATGTACCTCGTGGACACTTTAATACTGCTTCTTCTCACGTGGGTACATTTATTAGTAATAGGTACTTATGATAATGTCAGTTTTATGTCCTTACGGCAATGTCAGCTTTTCATTTTTCTGAACAAAATTTATCATCAAATGGTAAAATTCTTGTTCTTCCTTTTATTTCTGATACTATGTTACTCAGCAAAAAATAATGCTTATGATGAAGCCTTTCAATCGGTATGATAAAGCTACAGAATGATTATTTTTCTCGTGTAATGGGTTCGTTTCCCGGTTCAACCATGTAATCATTTAATTATCATGTAATTATTTAAATATCTATGAGTGCAGTTTAAATTGCTTTTAAATTCAAATAATGTCTTCTTTCAGTAAAATGTTCCATCTACAATATTTAAGGTATATACTTTCCCTCCATGTGGCAAAGCCGTGGGACACCCTGTATATATATATATATATATATATATATATGATATGATATATATAATATATATATCTGCCTTCATTCTGTTTCCAAGATACTTGTAGTTTCTTCTATGTATATGATTTGTTTAATCTAAGCCGTTGTTGGCGTGTCCCTTGTAGGTAGGTATATGTAATGTTATCCGCTTACTATTACCTTGTGCATTTAAAGTGGAAGCCTGTTATTGGCCGTACTTTCTACAATCTTAGCCTTAAGTTTTTTCATAATGTATCGCTGTTGGTTTCCCAATAAATAAATAAATGATGATGATGATGAAAAGTAGCCTATGTGTTAATCCAGGGTATAAGGTATCTCCACTCCAAATTTCACTCATATTCGTTCAGCTGTTTGAGCGTGAAGAAGTAACAAACACAATAGGTAACAAACTTTCGCGTTTATAATATTATACACATTTTGGCTGTAATGGCTTACACATAAGATATAGATATATACTATAGCGGGCTTTTTTGTAACATTTCTACCATACATTACATATGTGTAACTGTAGCGGTTTTGGCAGCGCACGCCAGAATAGCTCGCAGATGGTAGATTTTTTCCTAATTACTTGACACTTATCGTCATATTATGGACACACAATATCTTTATAAATTGTAGCCTATGTGTTATTTTGATGTTTAAGCTATATTATTGTGAAGTTTCATTAAAATCCATTCAGTAGTTTTTACTTGAAAGAGTAACTAACATACATACTCACAAACTTTCGCGTTTATAATATTAGTAGGAAGTAGGATAATAGACCCCCTCCGTCTCCTCCCGTGGATGTCGTAAAAGCTGACCAAGGGATTACACCAGGGGATGGGCTGCAGCCGAGTACTCAACAACAATACTGCGATCACCAATCCGCCTGCCAAACGTGGTGATTATGGCAAATCCCCCCATTGCATTCTATGGAGTTTGCTGATGAAGAAAAGATACGTGCGCTTAGCGTCTTATAAGATTTTTAACGGGGAATGTTGTGAGGAGCTGTTTGTATTACTTCCAGCAGATACAAGTAAATAATATCACACTTTTAAAATCGTACCTACGTCCTGCCATCGTCAGCGTGCTTACCCGCACACTGTATAATTTATATGCGTGGAGGTCTCGCATTGTGCATTCCACGGTCTAGATTCTCCCGCGCACCTGCAAGGTGTGTGAATGAGCTCCCGTTGGATGTCTTCCCACTAGGCTACAATATGGGCAAACAATACGTTTGCAATACTACGGGTGTTGCAGATGTTCGTAAGCAGCATTGACTGCTTTCCATCAGGCAGGGCTGTCTGCTTGTGTCATAATATAAAAAAATAAACTTTCAGTTACCCGCCAATTACGACTTCTCATATGATGTCCAAGACAATGGGGTGAGCCTGGATTTCGGGCACAACGAGAAGCGGAAGGATGACCTCGCAACTGGCTCTTACCACGTGCTGCTGCCCGACGGCCGCATGCAGCTGGTGGAGTACGAGGCGGGCCCGGACGGGTACAAACCTCAGGTTTGATCCAATTTCCTCTTCCTCCTTCTGCTGAACTGCGGTGTAGGTAAGCACGTGGTATTTGCTGCTCACAGATGTCAATCCTCACTGAATGTATGAGGGGCTCTCTACACACGCAGTACTCGAAATACTCGCAACCCACCTATTGTTTGCACACGTGGTCATGACAAATGTTTGAAAGTCCTTTCATATGATACCCCACTTGACCTAAGTGTTCCCGTTTTTTTACCTTCTCTTGGACCCTAATATCTCAACAACCGATTTAGTTCATAACTTTATCTACCTACAAATTGTGCCGGTATGTAGGTACCTACTTACCAAATTTTATGAAGATCAGATAAGAATATTTCGAAAGTTATCTTCAGTGTAACATACACAAACACCGATTCACCTTCACCAAAGTTGAATCGGAGAACTCGCTTCGTTCAATAAGATCCGGCCTTTCCAGCTTTCTTTTCAGCCACCTCTCATCAAAATCCAGATTAGTACAGTATCTCTTAGGCCGGATCTTGTACATGTTACTGTGTTATCATTTCAGATAATGTACATGGGCACAGCTACATTCCCCACCCCGGGAACCGGGTCGGACAAGTTTGACGGCTACCACTACAACGCGGCATCGAACCGGCAGACCGTGCGGCAGGCGGCGCCGCGCGGCTCCCCGCGGCAGCCCACCGCACCGCCTGCGCCCGCACCACCCCCCGCGCACGCTACCAACACCACGCAATAGATTAAAAGCAGCAGTGGCATAGCAACAGGGTGGCAGACTGGCTTAATGCCAGGGTCCCGAAGCCAAACAGGGCCCGATTGCCCAGAACCGTCCTCGTTTTTATATGGGTATTCGTATTAAAGCATTTTCGCGACTCGCTACGCTCACTGGGGTAATCTGTTAATTTCTTGACAGCTACAGCACTTGAATCAGGGCAATTTTGCATTTCCCCTTAAAAGTTGGGACAGCCCTTGGTGCTGAGACCAGACTCAGATTTAAACTCAGGTCAGGTTCAATGCTGAGGTTTTATGAAACACTTCATTTAAGTAGGTAACTATAACTATGGTAAAAGCGATGAACAGATGTTTCTTAGTTAGTTAGGGCCTTGCATTGTGTTTGTACGCCTCTTATTAGGAGACCTGTTAAAAGGCCATGCTTAGATTGATCAGAATAAAGCATCAGACAAGAGCTGAAAGTATATATATAAAATCTGTATTATCGTCAGATTTACCAAATGTCTCCACCTATTTGTCAGATTTATATATATTTACTATAATGCTACACCATTACATTATTAATAATATTGATAACTTATATTCGGCCTGGTTATCGTGTAAAATTTTGTCCAAATCTGAAGGAGTCGTCAGATTAAGCGAAAGTCCATTAATTTGTTTGTAAGATTTGCTATTATATGTCATTATGCATCAAAACCCATGATGCATCCACGTCATATGACAATTACTTGGGCTAAACATCACGTTTTTTTAATCTAAAACTCCCCTGTGTACGGGGCTCCTATCTAAAACTTTGAAGATATTTTTCGTTAGCCTCTCACTAACGCCCAGCTACACAGCAATCCCTTTTTCGCCGTGATTATCACGTTGTTCAAACCTTCTGGGCTCCCCTACCAATAGCTTAGTTGCATCTTTTTTGCATAGGTATAATCAATATTAACATAATTAAGTCAGACCTAGTTGTCATTTTTAACTGCGCCTCTGTTGAGTTGGATTGGAACATATCTAGGGTTAAAATGCTAAACCTAATTGGTTGGCGTGGCGCAATTGGGTCTTATACGGTTGCGGCTGCTATAAAAAAGCTGTATTTAATTTAATTATTCAAATAAAAACAGGGAATGTTATACTACCCTAAAAATACTCCGTACTGTAGAATAAATATAATAAATATATAATAGATTAAATAATTCAGTGAAATGTAAATAAATTGTTGCAGTTTAAAATTATTTATTTTTATCATCCCCATTTCTAAAAAACATGTTTAAAGTAAATAAATACTAGGAATAGTAAAATTCAGACGGAATAACTTAGCATCAAACTACCTTTTTAAGTTTTCAAAACAATTTTTAGTAAACAAAAGTTTAAAATTATTTGAACTAAACAGATCTCACTTACTTACATAATTTAATCATAGTCCTATAACTACATAACATAAAAATATAACCGTACTGATAATAAACGCGGAATATCGTTGGTATAGTTACACGTATACACCTCTTTCGAACCAATAAGAAACTCCTTGTCAATACAAAAGAAAAAACACTAACTGTGTAACTATTCCAAGGATAATCCGAGTTTTATAGTAACATGCGGTTAGTATTTAGTGTCGCGTCACACCTGCGTAACGTACCGCGCCGAATGTTCAGCGGCTGAAGTTTCAAACGCGACGTAATTTCGGCTGAAATGTCATAGGGAACTTGAAAAACACCGCGAGCGTATTGAACCGAACGATCGGCGTACGTTCCGCAGGTGTGGCGCGACACTTAAACAATACTGAATCATTATCAGGAATCTTCTATTTACGAATAGGAGAATTATTTACGGGCAAATTTCTATGGCATTTCAAAGTTGTGGGTACATTTATCTATGCCTAACGATTTACTGAATCGAACAAAAACACCCAGCGACATTCCTGATCCCTGTCGAGTCTAAAGTAATGTGATTAAAGTAAGCTTACAATGCATTTTGTTTGCCCTGGTTACGTGTGGAGTATATCAATGTTTTGGTCCGGCCAGTGCACCCTCCTATGCGTGGAGCCGACATCAAAGCCGACGTTGTCGAACGAATGGTAATCTTTCTGCATACTGAGTTCAGCTAGGTTCCGATACCTGCGGCAAAGTAAAGACCGTCGTAGTATTTTTTTTTTTTAATTTCTAGTTTGCTCCCCGAAATTAACCCTCGAAGTCAGTTTTAACCCTTTTGGTCAAGTAGATTCGGAGAAAAAAGTCTGTGACAGACAGATATCAGAGATCTGATTCTACGTTTTGACCAAGCAATTGGCACGGACTTCAGGTGTAGTGTAACACGGATTTTTGTATGGAAAATGAGGTTCACAGAGTGTACGCTAGGGGCGCTCATCAGTGTCTCCATACAAAAATCCACACTACACTACACGAGACGTCCGTGGCAATTGCTTGTCAAAACGTAGAATCAGCTCTCAGGTCTGAGTGATCCTGTGTGAGTGAGTATGAGTATAATGGTTCGGTTGGTACCCTTGAACCAAGGGATATTGCATATCTCTACATAGTAAACTGGACGATGCACTCGCCATCTGGGATAAGGTAAGGGAAAGAGAAGGGGGGCGGGGAGTTTGTGGGTGTCTATCATAAAGGCGGGTTTTTCCCCGTGGACACACTGCTATGACCCACTGATGGGACCACGGGGATTTTTTTTCCCCGTGGTCCCACCGCACTAGAGATGGAATTAAAAAACAAAACTATTGTAGCGCACTAGCTAAAATAAATATGAGACGAAACTTTTACATTAGATTGCATTCAATTTATATGTATAATTACAAACTATTTTTCTATATTTTATTAAAAACGTCTTGATACAATCAAAAAGTAGATAGTTTAAATGGATTTATCTGACTAGAAAGCTTTTTAGTTTTTTCAGTTTTGTTTTTGAATTCTATCTCTAGCGTGGTGGGACCACGGGGAAAAAAATTCCCCGTGGTTTCACCAGTGGTCATAGCATTGGGTCCACGGGGAAAAACCCATAAAGGCTACACAAGAACGGCTGAAACTGTATTTCTACAGGGCTCCCGAGTCCCGACCGCGAGTAACTGTTCTGGTTTGGATACAATTATGTAGCCAGTGAGCTATAATTCTAATGAACATTATCACCATCATCAGCCGTTGGACGTCCACTTTTGGACGAGGCCTCCCCCATAGAATGCAATGGGGTGATGCTTGGTAGGCGAATTAGTAATAATATAATAATGCTGGACATTTCACACAACATTATCTAGCCGTATGATAAGCAGAGCTTGTGTTATGGGTACTAGATAACTGATATACTTAATACAATACATTACATAGATAGATATTTTTTATTATACATAGAAAATACCCAGAACACTCGGAAAAATTATCTGCAGATCGTACAAACATTTGTTCCGAGGCGGGAATCGAACCCGCAACCTGCTGCGTCGCAGGCGAACCTTCGCCCGCCGCGCCACAGAGGTCGTCAACGAACGACGTTCGTCACGAATTGGTGATGCAGTATTGGTGGTACTCAGGCGCAGCTGCCCATCCCATCCCCCGGTATAACTCCTCAGGCTTTTACGAAATCCACGGGAGGAGACGAAGTTGTCTATTTTTTGGGCGGATACGCCACTTTGCAGAATTTACAACTGAGGTAAAATTACATGGGATTACGTGCCAAATTCAATATTGTCTGGAAAAGTTACCTTTTAACGAGAACACAGCAGCCGAGGAGTAGTAAGACCTGCACGGCGAGCCAGGCCAGCGCGAGCGCGACCAGCAGCAGTTCATGCACGCACACCACCGCGCCCTCGGCATCGCTCCGCGCCTCCGCTGGAAACACAACGTCATCATCCGTCAATTTAACACTTAGCGGCCTACAATATACCGTCGCGTATTGGGCCGTGCGCTTCCAAAATGTATAACTTCTAAACTTGTCCATTTCCCAACATGCCTACTCTGAAGTCACCCATATCCAAAATTATACACTTCTCAACTAATAGTAGAAGAATATAAAGTTTTGCAAGAAAACATCTACCTATTATTTCGTCGAAAACCCGTATTCAGACAAACTATTCATAACATAACACCGAACAGTGACGTACGCAGACCAGAGGCCTAATTCACTAAATTTAAAACATTCCATTCACAATATAATCTCGTCAGTCGCACTGTCACTGACAGTGCGACTGACGAGATTATACTGCGACTTTAAGGGGGATGCTTTCGATTACTTAAAGCTCGTTTCACGCTAGATGGCGTGGAAAAACAGATATTGACTTTTTTATTTTTTGTTCAAAACTCGAGCGTCTTTAGTGAGTAATTTTACCGTTTGCGAGCACGGTGTAGGTCATAGAATTTGATGCAGCATGAATTTTCGTTAAAGAGTCGTTAGAAATTTCAAATTCACTATAAATAAGATCTGACAATTTGCCTCATGTAATTACACGCACGCACACTTCTACATTCACTGTTTTGTTTTTCACTAGATGGCGTTGTCATTATCCCCAGATGTTATATAGATGGCGTTAAAAAAATGTTTATAAGGTATCTCGATAATGATGGCGTTAAAGAAAATTGTTAGAAGGGATGAGCCGCCACCATCCACCGACTTCCTGCCACCCTATAAAAAGTGCCGTGGTGTGCAGCGTAGAATCTATAATCCTCCTCCCGTGGATGTCGGAAAAGCCGACTAAGGGTTTACACCAGGGCATGGGCAGCAGCATCCATCTGAGTAACCGATACTGCAATCACCAATCAACCTGCCAAGGGTGGTAATTATGGCAAACACCCCCACAAAAATGAATGTCTTTTTACAGAAATGAATAAAAAGAAAAAACAAACAGATTAGGTATTTTTATTGGTTTATAATTACAAGTATTTTCCACTAGAAATATCATACACTGACAACAAATATTCATCAATAGGTAAGCGATCAGTGCAACTGCACATTTTGTCTTCGTATATTGTATTCATTGTTACCATTAGTGCCCATTGCATCTCTTCTAAATATAACTTTTCATTTAAAAAACCGACTTCCGCCATTGTATTCGACTAAATATTAGGATGAAAAAAAAATTATGAAAGAACCATAGTGGTGAAAGGATTATGATACTTTCTGAATGCAAATGGTTGGTTTGTTGCTGAAAATATCAAAATCGCCATATGTATGCCTAAAATATTTGAGGAGTTCCCTCAATTCCTCATGGATTCCATCATCAGAACTGGGTTTTGAAAAAAATGGGACCAATCTGGAAGTACATATATCTATTCAAATAAAAAAAGAATTTTCTAAATCGGTTCATAAACGCCGGAGATATGAGGTATCATCTTCATCATCATTAGATGTAGTTGATCTGATGATCAACTACATCATCATCAGCCTGTAGAAGTCCACTTAGGTGTCCCCTAGAGTGCCATGACGAACGGTCTTGAGCCGCCTCCATCCACAGATTTCCTGTGACGTTCATAATGCCTTTAGTCCATCGAGTGGAGGGCCTTCCTCTACAGCCTCGTCCGTTTTTCGGTCGCCACTCGAGAACCTTTATTCTCAAACGGTTATCAGTTCTGCGAGCTATATGACCTTCCCATTGCCACTTCAACTTGCTAATTCTGGTTGATCATCAGTGGCTAGAAAAAAATACATTTCTTGATATAGTTTTGTTTTAGACAATGTTGTAAGGGTTTTTTGTATGAGAAAAAATAACGTACATGATGTCATTTCATTGAGATCTATGCACTTTGCATTTTTCCGAACACGTCTCAATATATATTTCAGATAAAATCGCATTTTTGAAAAATGCTACCAGCTTTAGCATCATGCTGCTGATAAACTCATTTATAGGGTGTGGTGATACGGCGTTTGCAAACATAACAGTGTACAAATATTACTGTGTTGGAAATATATGATATTGGATAAACAATCAACAATCTGCCTCTCTCACTATTCCAAATTGACTCGCAGTCAGACGACTAGTTAGTAGTTTTGTTAGTAGTAGAACTTCTTGTGAAAGAGTTCGTCCGGGGAAGTACTACCACTGTACCTATTTCTGCCGCCAAGCAGTAGTGTTCGCATTGCTGTGTTTCGGTTTGAAGGGTACGGGTGCCGGTGAAATTACAGGCACATGAGACTTTTCATCTTTATGTCTCAGGGTCGGTAGCGCGCGTGTAATGCCTCTGGTGTTACAAGCGTTCATAGGCTGCGGCAACTGCTTTCCATCTGGTGGGCCGTAAGCTTGTCTGCTTGCCAAGTAGCATAAAAAAAAAACGTTCCGATCTGTGAGTAACGTATAAATCATTTCCATGCTGTTCATGTTGTGGACCATTTCTCAAATCTTCTGCCATCAAATCTGGCTGACTGCTGTTGTGCATTATTATTTTTCGTGCAACCAGAGTCAGCTTCGTCAATTTCGGCTTCAAAATATTTCGTCCATAAATTGGGAGCTTGGTGTTAGATAAGATCTGAAAACATAACATATTTACTTATTACATTTTCATTCATTAAATTTTTAAAGATATTTCAAGTAATATAAATATCGAGCTGCGCCTCGCGGTTTCACCTGCGTGAACCATGATATTATTATTATGACGTTGATTTATTTTAAAACTCGTTATAAAATACATTTTTCACTATAAAGAAATACTACTTATCTATAAAAACAAATAGTATATAAAAACAGTATAGTAAAAAATATATTACAAAACGGTAAACCACCGACCGCGGAGCAAAGGCCCAAGCGGTCGGAGGCTAGGGCTGCAGAGAGAGGAACCTCCTGACTATGCGTGCCGAGTCCAGGAGTACTGCCTTCTGAATCTGACCGTTGATCCAACCATTTAGTGAGAGCCTCTCAAGGTATTGGTCGAGGCTCTTTGCTATAAGGCCATTCACAGAAACAACTATCGGGACGATAATCGTCGAATCCACATCCCACATGGCGGTAATCTCGTGGGCCAAGTCAAGGTACTTGCTTGCTTATTATTATTATTATTATTATTAGGTATCTTCATTCCAAATTTCACTCAAATCCGTTCAGCCGTTTGGGCGTGAAGAAGTAACAAACATACTTATAAACTTTCGCATTTATAATATTAGTGTGATGTGATGAGATGAAGAGGTCAACCGACGAATCCAACTCGGATGGGCAGCGTTCGGGAAACTACGCCATATCTAGTTTGTTGGTTTTGTGAAAACTTCTTGTGAAAGAGTTCGTCCGGGGAAGTACTACCACCGTACCTATTTCTGCCACCAAGCAGTAGTGTTCGCATTGCTCTGTTTCGGTTTGAAGGGTACGGGTGCCAGTGAAATTACAGGCACATGAGACTTTTCACATTATGTCTCAGGGTCGGCAGCGCGCTTGTGATGCCTTTGGTGTTGCAGGCGTCCATAGGCTACGGTAACTGCTTTCCATCAGGTGGGCCGTATGCTTGTCTGCTTGCCAAGTAGCATAAAAAAAAATCTTCTCGTCGCCGATACCGCAGAGCCTCAAGACGAAAGTCTACACGCCAGTGTTGACTTACGGCACTGAGACGTGGTCGCTAACTATTGGCCGTATAGACAAGCTCAAAGTTGCGCAACGGGCTATGGAGAGAGCTATGCTAGGAGTTTCACCACGTGATAGAATCCGAAATGAGGAAATCCGTAGAAGAACCAAGGTCACCGACATAGCTCTCAGAATTAGTGGCAGTGGGCAGGTCATATAGCTCGAAGAAGTGATAACCGTTGGAGAATAAAGGTTCTCGAGTGGCGACCACAAACCGGACGACGCGTTAGAGGAAAGCTCTCCACTCGATGGAATAAAGACATTATAAACGTCGCGGGGAGTCGGTGGATGGAGGCGGCTCAATACCGTTCGTCGTGGCATTCTAAGGGGAAGGCCTATGTCCAACAACAACAACAACGAAGGCTTCAAACAAAGGGCAGGCATCTTCTATAATAGTACTACTCTACTAGTAGGTAACACATTAAAATTATGTAAATATCTGTTTACTTACGAAATTTCACCGTGAAACCGTTATAACCTGGCTTGCACTCGTTTCAAAGACACCGCCCCAAAGAAAATTAATCGCATGACACCCACAGTGCACCATAGACAAGGACCATAGAGAAAAAAGTCAAGGAACATATAGGGAGAAATAAGTGCACTGGGCTAGGTAACCACAGACAAACAGAACACCTTAAATTCAACAGGGCCACAAATCAAAAAATTTCAATATCGTTTTTAATGCAAAAATGGCATTTAGATGATTCCAATTTTTATATTCGAAAAAGACACCCATGGTTTTAGCGTTTAAAATAGTTCAATCACACAACTACCCATTTAGCATTTTGAGACTTTGATGACTAACTTCACAGCAAAGCAGCCATCTTTCCAGTTAATAATAATAATAATAATAATAACTTTATTACGAAACATAAAAGTGTCAGGTTTTGGAATGCGTTTCTTTTGAATGAAAGTTCAATAAGTTTGATTACTATTTTATTAAAACGAAACCGCAGTACTTGGAAATGTGTCTGTTTTGCATATAAGATTACCGTGATTATGGTTGTAATTGTTTATAAACAAACATGCAATATTTGTTAAATGACTGTTATTACAATCAGTCTGTACAATCAGTCTTAAAATACAGTGTTTCATTATTATACATAAGTATCCTTTGAATTAAATAATCACTTTTAAGATTATTAAAATTACTTTGGGATCACATCCTTTTCAATCAGTTTTAGGATGCCCTGTTTTTTGTCTCAGCAACTTGTAGCTTTTTGATATTATTTTATTTTATTTACTTGGGAAAAATCTGTATCCTGAGAAGTTTTGTATAAAAATATATTATGCCTTTACAACTCTTCCTTTGAAAATCTATGCCAAGAGGCTGAACACTAAGAGGTTCTGAATCATAACTGATTGGTAATCAATCGTCTGTACTGCTGTCTGAGCTTATAGATGAGGATTCACTGGAGTCTCTATCTTAATCGCTTCATCAAAAACGGTACAAATTCCATACCAGACAGACAGCCAACACAATCCTAGCCTATCGTTACTTGATGAAAACATTATCTGATTTTGGAAGTCCAGAGCAATGAATAAATTTAGTCATTGAGGAAAGTACAGACAGCGATTCAGATATACTCAAGTGAATCCTCATCTTCAAGCTCAGACAGCAGTACAGATGATTGATTACCAATCAGTTGATTCAGTACTTCCTAGTGTTCAGCCTCTTGACATAGATTTCCAAAGGAAGAGTCGTAAAGAGCAGACCTCAAAGTTATTAAAACTGATCAACAACATTAAAATATATTTTTATACAAAACTTCTCAGGATACAGATTTTTCCCAAGTAAATAATATAAAATAATATCAAAAAGCTACAAGTTGCTGAGACAAAAAACAAAGCATCCTAAAACTGATTGAAAAGGATGTAATCCCAAAGTAATGTTAAACTTTTTATACTTACTTATTTTAAAATTGATTATTTAAGCTAAAGGATTTTTATGTATAATAATGAAACACTTAATGAGATTACTGCGATGACTTAGATATTATTGATCGTAGATCTCATCGTTACTACTAGTAAGTCAAAGATTTATGGAGTATTTTATTTTGTAATATTGCTAGATGAAGAGGTGATAGTTATGGATAAGTTTCTTCCGCATTTAATTACATTGATCTCAATGTAAATTTCAAGGTAGTGTAAGGTTCAAAATACGCATCTTATAATATACCATACATATATGTAGAAAAAAAAGATTTATAAAGTAATACAAAAAAACTACTATCAAAACTTTGATAGGCTTTCCAGTAAAAAAATGAATTTTCGACTTGTGGCTCTTTTGCATTTAAGGAGCGAGATGACAACTTCATACTACACTTTGATATTGATATATTATCAGGGTTGCTACACCGAATCTGAATCACAGCACGGTACACGGTCGGATTATAAAAATTAGTAGTTTTGCGAACAGAATACCTCAAGAGCACAAACTATCTTGTTTTTCGATAAAGTTTAAAAATCGCATCCATAGTCCGATCTAGCATATACCCAATCTTACTTGAACCACAAGTCGTTGAAACTCTAACAAATGAGAGCTCACGTAATACTGGTTTTCATTTTTATTTTTTCTCAAAAACTATATTGTAAAATAAATATATAAGTAAGTACATATATCAAGTTTCATCAAGATTAATTGAAAAATGCGACGTACGCGAGTACTTACGTACATAGGTACATACATCCGAACAGACGATAGCAAATTTTGCCATATTATATTGCAAGGACTTACCTTGCTTTGCTCGCTCGGTCAATGACTAATAATAATTTTTTTTTATTGCTGCGAATGAAGTTACGAAAGTATAGTTTTTACATATTCTTTCGTTGTTTTATTTTTATTTTATAAAACTGAAACTTGAGTTTCAATAAAGTACGTTACAATAAAGTATTTTCTCGAAGGTACCTACTTTGTTGATATTGCAAAGTATAAAGAACATAGCCGCAAATAACTTTGTAAACTATGATTATAACGAACGGTTGGCAACCCTATCAGAGCCAGCTCATAAAGCCTAATAATTACGGGTGACTAGCAAGCACTAAACTTGTGACGTAGCGTTGCCTGGCAACGTCGCGTTTCGCAATTTTGGTGACAGACCCGAAAATAACGCGAGGCATACTTTTATTTATTTAGCGCCATCTTTCACTATCTTTCTCAAAACTCGGTGCTCGAGGTCCATTTAACCGCCATCTCTGTCAAATTAAACAAAACAGGGTGCTCTGCGTAAAAATATCACGCTTCGATGGTAGGTGGCGACTCAAAATGGACATTAAAAACACTCACACATACGTAAAATTGGTCGTATTTCAAACTAATTTTAAAAATTACCCTTAGTAAATTTTTATTTGAAACAACCATTTGCGAGTACGATAATCATTAGAAAATCGAAAAAAAAATACGATATAAAGAACGACAATCTGTGGATTGAAAAAATACTTAAATTATTTTGTATGGGCAAGGCAACGAGAGCATTCACCTTAATGTTTTTAAATTACAGAATTGGGCATCTGATCCCATACTAGGATTCCCTGTGTCGTGGGTATCAGTAACTACGAGTACCATGGTTACACAACACCCAGACCCGGAACAAATATTTGAAGATCATAGAAACATTTATCCCGCAGCGCGAAATGGAACCAGTACCTCTTGCGTCTCAGCCGGCTACTTGCCCGCCACGCCACAAAGGTCGTCAATGAAGAATGACCGGGGGTGTACGTAAATTTTACAAGGTTATATGAAAAAAGTAAAAAGCAATACTTAATACCTATATAGAATAGCTGTCGAAATAAATAAATAAAAAGTATCTACTACATAATTCAATACTTTATACATACTACATTTTTATTTTTAAAAAAATATATAGAGTCTGAAACTGTTGTGTGTTGCTTCCAACAGAAATCTCCGCGCTAGCGTACTGGGACTTAAATAGTTGAAAATAAAAATGTTAGTAGAAACTTTAATGGAATAGACAAGTTATTCTAATGTTACGCCACGTTTATCAGTAACGGCTTTAACTACTAGCCGCTGTAATAACTTACGGAGATTAGATCGATGGTCAGCGCGGATCATGGTGTCCGCGGATATTATATCCTTAGAGTCTACCATCATCTCTAACTGGAGAGTGACGCTGTCTCCACTGGCCCGGCCCCCACAGTCAGTGGCACCCCCCTGAGCGACCACGTTTTCTCCCCGCCGCCGGGCCTCAAGGGGCTGCACCGCGACTGGCGCTGTGGTTTCAAAGTCGTACATGTCGGTGGTATGTCGCGCTGCGCGAGCTTGAGATTGCCCACATTTTATCTGGTGGAATTAAGTAATGGTAAAAATTTCATCATGTCAAAATTTGGTGTTCATAGATAGTTCAGAGTATACGGCCCACCTGATGGAAAGCAGCTACCGTAGCCTAGCCTATGGACGCCTGCAACACCAGAGGCATCTCACGCGCGCTGCCGACCCTGAGACATAAAGATGAAAAGTCTCATGTGCCTGTAATTTCACCGGCACCCGTACCCTTCAAACCGAAACACATCATTGCGGACACTACTGCTTGGCGGCAGAAATACGTACGGTGGTAGTACGGCACTGAGACGTAGTAGCTAACTATAGGCCACATACACAAGTTCCAAGTCGCTAAGGACTAAGGAGAGAGCTATGCTCAGAGTTTCACTACGGGATAGGATCAGAAATGAGATCCGTAGAACCAAGATCACCAACATAGCTCACAGAATTAGAAAGTTGACTGGGCAGGCCATTTAGCTCGCAAAACTGACAACCGTTGGGAAATAAAGGTTCTTGAGTGGCGACCACAAACCAGACGCTTCACAGAAGCTGAAGTAACCTGAGGGCACTAGTTTTCACAGAAGCTGAACTCACCTGAGGGCACTTTTCTTCACAGAAGCGTACCATAAGTGAGAACCGGACGACGTGCGAAGTCGGGAACCGGAAGGCCTTGAACCTCGCGGATAGTCGCTGCGTGCCACTCAGCCAGGAACGAGTGAACTTCGGGAAATCCACCTGAGAAATATATCCATTATATCTATATTATTTATTTATTTATTTAAAGGTCTTTTATGGAACCAATATAAGAAGACGTTACCCCGTAACTAGGTTTTTGGAAATCGTTATAGAACCGACATCAATACAAAATATCATTATAGAATCGTTATAGATACGCCGTTCCTCGTGATATTATTTCCATACTTACAAACTGTGGAAACGGCCTGCATCCATGTTTTTTTTTACAAACCGACTACAAAAAAGGAGGTTCTCAATTCGGTAGTTTTTTTGTTAATCCTCATTTTATTTGCACTTTGTTTTGAGCAAGTTGTATCTACAGAGGCTCTAGTGAGTTTTGCGACACAATATTAAGCGTGTTACACGTGTTTTAGCAGACCGTTTAGGCAACTCAATTTGTCCATGAAAAAACCCGTGTAACACGCTCACGAGTGTAAGTGTTTCTGACCTGTCTAGTGGGGCAGCCCCTGCTGTCCAGAAGCAAAACAGAGCTGTCTCCGAGCCGAGAGGACGCCACCAAGTGATATGCTTCGATCTCACCAGCTTCTGTACCAATAGAAATACTAATAAGGTGCAGATGCTGAGACATGGATCTATTGATCCATGATCCATGGTGTTGGAGGTTTCAGTGTAATT
This sequence comes from Epirrita christyi, assembly GCA_951392215.1. NCBI lineage: Eukaryota > Metazoa > Arthropoda > Insecta > Lepidoptera > Geometridae > Epirrita > Epirrita christyi. The sequence goes on along the minus strand of OX595840.1, from coordinate 6,384,558 downwards.
ATTAATGAAATAGCTTAATTGTGTAAACAGCGAGTCCCAGCTGTGTGTGTGGGATGTGTGTGTGTGTGTGCTGTGTGAGAGCTGTGTGTGGTGATCGTGATCAATACCATAAGTCTCAACCCTCAATTCGAGAGGTTCGCCCAACGCGACTGCCCCGGCAGGCTCCGACCTCCCCAGGCTCGCTTCGTTCTCCCCGCCGCGCACCACGTACATAGTGAGAGGTGACGAAGTTGCTCCGTAGATGGCGCTGGCGGCGCCTGGACTAGACGCACTCGACATCTCACTACTTGTAGACGGCTTTCTGTAACAAATCTTTGTGAGAGAGTTCGCCAAGCAGTAATGTGAGTTATGCTGTGCCGGTTTGCAGGGTATGGTGCCGGTGAAATAACAGGCACATGAGATGGCACATGGCACATGTAATAGGCAGGGGTTTCCGCTTAACATCTTCCAGATAACATGCCAGTTCAGTCATTTACTAATCATCATTATCAGACGTCCATTACTGGATATAGGCATCTTCCAAGGATCCCACGACGAGCTGTCTTGCGCCACCTCCATCCACCGACTTCCTGCGACCTCCATAATGTTACTCAAAATCAATCTGGAAATGGAGTCAATATTTGTTTAGAAAAATTTAAAAGAGAAGTTTTTTTTAAGTCACTATTAGAACGTTACACAACATAGTTTTTTGTTTATAGCAGAAAAAACAAATATTTTCAGATTATGCAAAACATTTGTCCTATGGAATCGAACCCGGGTCGAAACTGATCTATTTTGGTTGGTAAAGTTTTAACAAAACATTTTGAGTGCCTGTAGCTGTATTTGGTCACTGAAGTTGTATAGCTACTTCTGACCGCGATTGTACCTACCAATCACGAAATCTGTAACTTGCAAAACAAGCTGCAAGCCGTTTACTGTGCACGAAACGAGTACTAGGAGAACTGAAAAACTTGACTTTGCATCGAAATATGGATGGCGTATTTCGCTGTGAGATACCCCACACATGACCACGCTACACACGGATGTGTGCCACAGTGCAATATGCTGCACTATATTGGGGCATAATGTTTGACAGAATGACAAGAGATGGCAGCACAAGTATAATGTCACTTACCCAGTATCCCTAACAGAGAGCGTAGCGCCGACTTGAGTGACGGCTTGCGCGCCGGCCGAACAGCCTACCCGCACCCATCTATCACCGGCCGTTTGAATGATGGGATTGCTTTGGATCATCACCATCACGTACGCCATTGTTCTGAGGATTATAAGGATATACATACATATACATACCAGAAGATGGGCAGCAGCATCCACCTGAGTACTTAACACCAAACTGCAATCACCAATCCGCCTGTCAAGCGTGGCGATTATGGTAAATCACTCCATTGCATGCTATGGGGAGGCTTAGTCCTTATTATATTTGTTCAGGATGTTCTGGGTATTTTTCTATGTATAATAAAAAAATATCTATCTATGTAATGTTATTTTATTAAGTATATCAGTTATCTAGTACCCATAACACAAGCTCTGCTTAGCTTGGAGCTAGATAATGGTCACAAACCAATCATTGTCAACTACGTTCCTTAGAAAGAAAAACGCGCTTTAGGCTGCGTATCCACCAGAGATAAGCGAGGATGCGTAGCGAGGGATGTGTTTGTCAAGAACCAATAGAATCGCTCAGCGCAGCTCTGGTGGAAACGGCTTAGCGGAGCGAGGTTTTTATTCGTACAAAACAAGCGAGGGATGTGTCCGAGGGATGTGCGTGAGGGATGTGTGCAAAGGATGGACGGTGCACCTCACCCGCTCGCTCGCATCTGAAAAGAGCCCGTTACATATCCACGCACCGCTCATCTACGCACCGTTTCACAGCGTCGCTACGCATCTTCGCACCACTCATCTACCTCGCACATCTTTGGTGGAAACACAGCTTTAGGGTGTAAATAAAACTGATAAAAATGTATCATTTTCCATTCACAAAATAAACATTAGGCATGTCACATGTATTACCTGTTGATAACGCCATTGGGGCCATTAGATATCCCATAGGCAAAGTTTACGTCGCAGACTCCGTGCAGAGGCAGCGATAGCCGCACCACGCCGCCGCTGGCAGCACGCGCGCTGCACGCCTCGCCGCGCCCCGGTACGTACACGCGGCCGCGGAACAAGCCGCGCGGGCGGTATGTCACAACGAGGTTTGATGCTTCGCACTCCACTGTCACTGGAAATCAAATGTTACAAGGAAACTATCATGTAATGAGGGATTTTCATCTAAGATAAAAAAGTAGTTTTTTTTATACTACTTGGCAAGCAAACAAGCATACGGCCCACCTGCCACATAAATAACTTAAAATTACGATTTCTATCGTTAGAAATAACAATTGACTTATTTCTATTGCAAAAGGTCGTATTGCAATCAAATGCAATATCAATTCTTGATAGAAATAGCAATACATAATCGCTATTTCATACTATCGATGAAACACTTCATATCAAAAATGCTTTTTATTGCAATCATGCTTTGTTAGCAACAGCGAGAGTTAGGTGATCGCTAAGACGTCATTTTCAATAGAAATAGCATTGAAAGTGATTGAAATAGGGAAAAAATGATAGCAACCGATTTAGCTAATCGCACCACTGATGGTAAGTTGTTACCGTAGCCTATAGACGCCTGCAACACCAGAGGCACAACACGCGCGCTGCTTACCCCGAGACAAAGATGAAAAGTCTCATGTGCCTGTAATTTCACCAGCACCCGTACCCTTCAAACCGAAACACAGCAATGCGAGCACTACTGCTTGGCGGCAGAAATAGGCACGGTGGTAGTACTTCCCCCGACGAACTGTTTCACAAGAAGTTCCACTACTAACAAAACAAAGTTCAAGCTGGTTTGATAGATGGCGCTGACTCAACTCTAGCCGCCAAGATTGTCAAATGTATTATCTGTGGTGTACGCGTACTAAGCTATTATCTAACTAGTCTGTGGCTATTAGTCATGATATTCGGTTTGTGTTTGCTTCTTGAGTGTGCGCTAGTGATTTCGTGGTGTTTTTACACCACGAAAGTAGGCAAAAATAAATACCACGAAACGAAAATATCTACGTTATTGATGTTAACTTTATTTTGACACTTGACAGCTAGATACAGAGCAGCGCCATCTATTTTCAACGCTGAAAGCATGATTTGAAACGGCCGTGAAAACTCCTCATTAGATGTTAGTTGAAATGTTTACATTGATAATCATCAATATTCCGACAGCTGGGCCGCTAAATAACATCTGCAAATATTTGTTCCGGGTCTGAGTGTTTTAGTACCATGATACTCGTAGTTCCTGAAACCCACGACCTATTCCTATTGTGGGATTAGGACTACGTATGTGACTGTTGGGTGTTATGTTATGTCAGTAACCCAGCGCAAGTTTGCGTAAGATAGAGACGGATTAGTCTGGAAAAAAAGGGATTGCGCGCGGTGTTTGTCGATTGCTAATTTCATCTTCATACTTTAGTTAGCGACTTTGCGGTACGCTAACTTGAGCATGGTCGTTTTGTCTACGTGCCCATACGTATGATTAGTTTACTTACTGTTTAGACAGATGACCCGCCTGTAGTAGGTAGCGTGGGTTGTGCGCCGCAGCAGCCAAGAGCCAGTGGTGACCAGGTCCTCGCTATGCAGGTCACACAGCCCGCGCCCCCGCCCCGCTCGCCACGTGAATCCTCTGCATATGAACCGGTCTTCTGTTTCGCACGCTCGTTTGCACTGGGGAAGATCATTTTAAATTAGTTGAAAGTTGTCGACCTCTGTGGCGCGGCGGGCGAGTAGCCGGCTGAGATGCAAGAGGTTACGGGTTCGATTCTCGCTGCGGGACAAACGTTTGTATGATCTGCAAATATTTGTTTTGGGTCTGGGTATTGTGGTACCATGGTACTCGTAGTTCCTGATAACCACGACACAGGGAATCCTAGTGTGGGATCAGGACTAGTGACGTTGGGTGATATGTTATGTTAAGTATCTGTTCTAGGTGCTTTAGGATTCAAGCCATCTCAATGCAGAATGTTAATGCTATATGTATTATGTTTCTTAATTGAACTAGCGAAGCGAGTTCTCCGAGTCAAGTTGGAAGAATCGGCATATGCAGGCTGTTTTTTTTAAATGGGACAGTATGGGGATATCCGAATCTATAAGAGATACGGGAAAACTGTCTTTGGAACCATTTGCTCATTTTGTATGAAAATGATTTTGGCATAGTTATTTTTTTGGTGAAGCGTGAGTTCTCCATAAAAATGATTAGTTTTGATCAAAAAATTTTTTTATGCTTATCGACGCATTTTCATGTAAGGATTGTTTCATTGTATCGGAAGAAAAAAATCTGAGCAGCAGAAGTTAGTCAAATTTAATAAAATGTTTTCTCATACAAATTGTAAGTAATCTGGTACCTACTTAATAAAACTATCGCAATAAATTTTCAAAATGGCCTCCCTCTTGCTGTTTCCAGGTACGTGCACGTTTCAGAACATCTCTAGTGGCATTAGACAAAGATGTGTGGTGAATGTTGTTCTACTGCTCTGATGGTCTCGTGAAATGAGAAAAATCAGAGCTGTAGAAGTTAGTAAAATTTTAATAAGAATATCTTTGTCTAAGAGGTGTTCTGAAACGTGCCCGTACCTGGAAACAGCAAGAGGGAGGCCATTTTAAAAATTCATTGCGATAGTTTTATTAACGTAGGTACCAGAGGCCCAATTCTCTAATTTAAAAACATTCAATTCGCAGTATAATCTCGTCTCAGTCGCACTGTCAGCTGTCACCCATATAGTAACTATTAGTTAATCTTCGCATGCATACGCGAAGATTAAGTAGTAGTTACTGCACGATACAGTGCGACTGACACGAGATTATATTGTGACTGGAATGTTTTAAAATTAGAGAATTGAGCCTCAGATTGCTTACAAGTTGTATGAAAAAACATTTTATTAAATTTGACTAACTTCTACTGCTCAGATTTTTTTCATCCCATACAATGAAATAATCCTTACATAAAATTGAGACGATACGCATTATAAAATTTTTTGATCAAAACAACTCATTTTTATGGATAACTCACGCTTGACCAAAAAAATAACTATGCCAAAATAGTTTTCATACAAAATGACCAAATGGTTCTTAAGACAGTTTTCCCGTATCTCTTATGGATTCGGATATCCCCATACTGTCCCATTTAAAAAAAACACCCTGTATATGTATATATGTATGTATGTATGTATGTATTGTATGTATGTATGTATGTATGTTTGTCCGATGAAAACTTCCCAACCGTTAATCCGATCTTCATGAAATTTGGTATGGTGGTAGATAGTATTGGTACAATTTGTAGGTAAGGTTATGAGCTATATCGGTCAGGGGGTTGCTGAGATATAGGGGTCCAAGAGGAGGTAAAAAAAATAAAAGTGAGACAGTCAAATCAAGTGAGGTCTTTAATGAAAGCGCTTTGGTTGGACATTTTAAAACTGTTTTTATAAGTATTTAGACTTAGTAGTTTCCGAGATATTAGGGAAAATAAAAACGTAAAAATCAAAAATTCAGCAATCCCACAAAGCTGAAATTTGGTATGCTTGTAGCTTTTGTGACACAAATACAGGGAAAAGTCTGAAATTAAAGAATTTAGAAAATTGTACTCTATAAAACAATAACCAATATAACATCCATTGTTGGCCTCCCATTTCTAGGAATTTGAATGACGTTGGAGTTCTATGGTTTTAGTCAAAAGGACGTTATCAATTAATTGGTCAGGTACTTGATATACTGGTATGTAGTATGACGCCCCGTTGCTTAGTCCTATTTAAAGGTTATTTCGATGATGTGTAAGAAAATACCTCGAGGTAAAAAAAAAACAAAAAAATGGAAATATTGAAATGACGGGCTGATAACGGTGTCATCGCGAGGTCTCAGTTCGGGGCAAACCACTAGAGTGCGCGCAAGATAAGTTTGCGCGCGCCTGGAGGCGTATTGACTCTGGCTGTTCAGATTAGAAGTACTGGGCATAGGTACTAGAGTGCGCGCAAGATAAGTCTGCGCGCGACTGGTGGCGTACTTAATGTTGCCACCCTGACTAATCTTTTTTTCCTTCATTTCTCAAACTTTCCATTTTCCGCCGCGCGCAGACTTATCTTGCGCGCACTCTAGTTATTTAGTTCAATATCCATGCAGAGGGCGTATTACGAGTTTTCCATTGCAAAAACCGGAATGCGACAAGTGACCATTCAACGTGACGTACGTAGTAACTATTTACTAATCAGTACTGTTTCTACCGACTGCTGCGCGGCACAGAATGATGAATAGTTACTGCGTAAGTCACTTTGAATGCTCACGTTTTGCATTCCGGATTTTGCAATGCAAAACTTGTAAAAGTGGTTGAGTTAGACACAACATTTTTGACCGAACGAAACCAGACTTATTTTTAGTGCATTTTAAATAAATTTTTGGAATAAACGTCGTGAGTTACTTTGAATTACTAATCAGGTACGTAGAACAATACCATAATTATTTGCACGAAGGACCGTTACTTCCATTGACCTGAATATTTTATATCATTCAATAGAATCATGAGAAGATCGCATCATGAAAGCATCATGCAATTATATCTTACTTAATTAGTTTTACCTTCAACTAAATGAGCTAGGTTGTCTTCATGCTTTTTGGTTGTAGGACAAGCTGGTTTCCACTTACAAGTTAAAAGTTGGTTTGTGTAGGGGGGTCAGGTAAATTAAATACTTATTGAAATTCGACGTACACGTTTACTTCCCAAGAACCAAAGCTTGAAGAACAGACAAAAATATATATATCTCAGGATAAGGATGGCGCTGCGGGCGCACAGGATCTTCCGCGATCTGTCAGATCATTATAAACTAAATTGGCGCGTAGCTTTGAATCTCGAACATGCCCCCGCGCGTTGAAAGCTCTTCTTTCAACCGGAGACTTCATCTTCTGGCAGCAGCGGGACAATTTTGCTGAAGCTTCGCCGCACGACACCATTGACCGTACGTATGTCCGCAACACGACATATGCCATCACTTGGACCGGGATGCACAGCCACAACACGTCCAAGCTTCCATTTTAGCGGTGGGATGCCATCTTGTTTCAACAGGACTAGAGTATTATTCTTTAGGGAGTACTTGCAGGATCGCCATTTTACTCGCTGTTGGAGTTCTGATACATACTCCTTACTCCACCGCGTCTAAAAGTGCTGGCGTAACTGCGCAATGCGCTGGAAGCGAGTCAATCTAGTTGCGTGATAGTCCTCGAAGTTCTGTTCAGGCAGGGCAATAAGAGGACGGCCGATGAGGAAATGGCCAGGCGTGAGGGGTGTCATATCTTCTGGGTCCGACGACAACGGAGAGAGTGGCCGAGAGTTAAGTATCGCCTCGATTTGTACCAACGTTGTAGTCAGCTCCTCGAACGTTAAATTACAATTTCCCAACACTCTATTTAAATGATATTTGGTTGACTTGACGCCAGCCTCCTAGAGACCGCCGAAATTTGGACTATACGCTGGTATAAAATGTACCCTTAAGGTATCCTGGGCTAACTCCGCAGCCAGAGAGTCACAGTTGCTCTTTAAAAACTTTGAAATATAATTATATGCACCAACGAATGAGGTACCGTTGTCTGAGTAAATATGAGAGGGTTTTCCTCTACGTGAAATAAATCTGCGTAATGCTAGTAGGTAGTTATTGCTTGTTAAATCACCCACTAACTCCAGGTGTACCGCTTTAGTTGTGAAACATACGAAAATAGCAATATAGGACTTGATGAGCCTACAACCACGGCCGGTACGACTAGCGACGGCAACTGGGCCTGCGTAGTCCACGCCTACACTTTCAAATGGGTATCCACCTGGTTGCACGCGCTGCTGTGGTAAATTACCCATTAGAGGAGTAAATACCTTACCTTTCATGCGACTACAGCGCACGCATTGACGGAAACACTTCTTCGCCAACATGCGACCACCTATTGGCCAATAGGTATCCCTAATTGTAGCCTGTAAAAGTTGAGGGCCGGCGTGCATTAATCTTTTGTGTTCTAACTCAAATAATAACTTCGTAACTTGATGTGTGGACTGTAAAATAATAGGGTGTTTCTTTTCGAACGTAAAATTAGAATTATCTAATCGACCTCCAACGCGAATTAACTCGTTTTCATCTAAATAAACATTAAACTTAATCAATGGGCTTTTGATAGGTAAATCTTGTTTTTTAACAAGTAAACTATATTCAGGGAACGATTGAAGTTGCGACTGTCTCATTATTAAAATTAAGGCTTTATCCAATTCGTCAGTATTCAAATATTTAGTTTTATTCTTTGTCCCTTTCTTTAAAATATTTACAAACCGTAGCACATAGGCTACAGTACGTTGAAGCCTAGATAGATTTGAAAAACGACTGAAATCTATAAGTTCGCGTGGAGTGGAATTATTTATATGTAATGATACTTCATTTCGAGTTTCAGGCAACGTTTTAACAGTACTTGGAGTGACAGGCCAGTGCGAGGAATCGCGTTTCAAATAATCTGGACCATGCCACCATAAATTAAGCGACTGAAGAGAGTCAACAGTGGTGCCGCGTGATATAAGATCCGCGGGGTTCTCGTCAGTCGGAACGTGTCTCCAAGTACAGCTGCCAGTCTTGTCTAATATCTCAGCTATGCGATTACGCACAAATGGTTGTAGCTTAGAAGGCAACATTTTAAGCCAACCTAGAACAATCATGGAGTCTGTCCAAAAAATAACATGCTTAATTTTGGCTCGCAGTGCAGTGATGGCTTTCTCGTACAAACGAGCACCAATCAATGCACCACAGAGCTCGAGTCGTGGTATTGTTGTGGGCTTGATAGGCGCGACTCGGCTCTTAGCGAGCAGTAAGCTGACTGAGACCTCACCTTTGTAGTCGACGCTACGAACATAAATACAAGAGAAATACGCACGCTCGGACGCATCTGCGTAAATGTGCATTTCCAGATGGGCATATGAGTCACAGATGACACGTCGCGGTATGCGTAAGCTGTTCAGACCCGGTAGGCTGTCGACCACCTCAACCCAGACCTGGTATATCTCTGGTGGCAACTCTTCATCCCAAGTCAGTCGCTTTAGCCATAGTTTTTGTAATAGAATTTTCATAAGGATGACACAAGGTGATAAGAGCCCTAAGGGGTCAAATATCTGAGCAATGACCGAGAGAATATCACGTTTTGTGTTTCCTTTGGCTATGGTAGGACTGATGGGAAAATAAAGCTGATCTGACAATGAGTGCCACCCGAGGCCCAACGTCTTACTCGATTCAGTATCTCCGATGTTAAATTCCGGCGATAACTGATCGGTTTCTGGTAGTAATTGAGGCTCATTAGACTTCCATTTCCTAAGAGGCATGCAAGCTGAGGCGAGCTCGGCAGTAACCTGCTCACGTATGCGCAAGACTTCGCTGAGTTCATCCCCACCACTAACAAAATCGTCGATGTAGAAATCGTGGATTATAAGTTCCGATATTTTAGGATCCTTGCACTCTAGACCTATCTGTTTCAAACACCGAGTAGCAAGAAAAGGTGCACTAGCAGTTCCGTAACTCACACGATTTAAAACATAGCATTTCACAGCTGAATCTGGGCTATTTTGATCGCGCCAAATGATTTGTTGTAGTGGTCTATCATCATCATGTACAGCCAGGCATCTATACATTTTTTCAACATCTGCAACTATAATATATTTATGTTGCCTAAATCGTAATAGTATCGACAGCAGGTCGTCCTGTACCGTTGGTCCAATCATTTGAATCTGATTGAATGAAACTCCTGAAGAAGTAGGACTACTTGCATTAAATACGACCCGTAGCTTGGTCGTCGTACTACTCTCACGAAGGATGCCATGGTGTGGGATGAAATAGTGAGGCACTGAAGTAATCGGCATGCACTCTGTCATGTGACCTAAAGATTCATATTCGGACATGAAATCTTTGTACATTTTGCTAAATGAGTCATTACCTTTTAGTCTACGCTCTAAAGATACTAAACAATGCTTAGCTCGCTGATAAGAATCACCTAACACGCTTGGTGTTTGTTTTAATGGGATTCTAACGCAGAAACGTCCGTCTGCGAGGCGAGTTGTATTTTTGATAAAATGTTCTTCACATTGCTTCTCCTCTGGAAAATAATGAGATGACTGAGGGCTAACTTCTTCGAGCTGCCAAAAACGCATTAATTGGTTTTGAATGTCATCATCAGAAGAGTGAGAATTAATTGAATCAACTTGAGTAAAATTACATTTAATAGGAGGAAAAGTAGATACGCGGTCGCCGTTAACTGGACCGGAGACTATCCAACCTAGTCGAGTCTCATAAAGTATCGGCTTTCCATCTCCCAATTTAATATGTTGCGAACCTAAAATGTCCCAAAAAACATCAGCGCCGATGATTAAATCAACGGCGGCGGGCGAATAAAACTGAGGGTCCGCTAAACAAATATTTGATGGAATATTTAAACCTTTAACATCAATCTGACACCCGGGAACGTTATCAGTAATCGACGGTAGAATAAAACAACTTAGATAAGTTGTAAAACTTTCACATAACGACTTGATAGGCAAGCGACACATTTGACTAATGCTCGATGATTTATTATTTATACCTACGACGGTCCTATCAGTACGATCAGCTGGTAAGTTTAATTGTTTATGCAGTCGTTCGGTCATTAGACACGAAGTACTACCGCTATCCAGAATCGCACGGGCGATGACCTCGCAGTTATTATTATCACGCATTTTAACTAACGCAGTTGATAATAAAACATCACTCTGACCTGACGTCTCGCATGTAGTTGAGATGCTCCCCGTAAGTGCGACGCTCGAAGTCTGAGGATTCGTGACAGTAGGTATCGAGTTAGTTGAACGAGTGCTATTATCACAATCAGCTGTAGCTATAGGTGTACACGTAGACAGCTGTTTTGTTGCACTGAACTCATTTACGTGAATAAGTGTGTGGTGTTTACGCTTGCAAACTTTACAACCAGGCTTTCTACACGAATTAGCGTAATGTCCACTACGGAAGCAATTAAAACATATCTTATAGGTAGGTACTAGCTTATACCGTACATCACTACTTAGAGCGAGAAATTTCGGACAGTTATTTAAATAATGATCATCATTACAGCTAGGGCAAGGTTTCATTGACGATGAAATTAAATTAGTTTTATTGTTACCACTCTGATAAGAAACCATAGCTTTTATTTTGGGAGCATATTTGCCGCTTGTCGCGTTGTTATGAGACAATTCAATAGTCTCAATTAAATCTGCACGATTACGCATAAATTCTAGAAAGGAAACAAGACTAATCGGCTTTTCTTTGGATAAAGTGCCCTTATGTTCTTCCCACTCACGGTATGTTTTTGCGTCTAACTTTTGCGTGACGATATAAATCAAAAGAGTGTCCCAGTGTTCAATTGGTTGTCCCAATGACTCTAATGCACGTAAATTCTTATTTAATTGATCTATTACACGTTTCAGAATGACGGATGACTCTTTTGTGACCGGTTCGATGTTGAATAAGGCTGCAACATGATTTTGTATTAACAAGCGTTTATTGTCAAACCGCTCACATAAGAGCTTCCATGCAACCGAATAGTTATTCGCAGAAAACTCAATGGATTGAATTACCACAGCTGCCGAACCTTCTAGTGACGCCCTCAAGTAATGGAATTTGTTAATTTCATCTATCTGATCATTGTTATCAATTAAACTTGAGAAGGTGTCATGAAACTCCAACCAAGTTTCATAGGAACCTCCAAACTTCGGCAACTGAATAGTGGGCAACTTAACAAGCGTATGATTAGAACGAGAATTACTCGATGCACTTCCGACCTTATTCTTTTGATGAGTATCTAATATTCCCTGAGCATCGGCGAGTATCCGATAATAATGTCTTTCAAACTCAGTTCGTTCACTTAACTGCAGGTCGGTGTTATCAGTAAGGCACTCAATTTTTAACTGTACCTCATCGTATTGGTCATATAAAGATTCGATCTTACCGGTGCGCAATTGTAACTCCCTGGCCTCCGAGGAACTCAGTGAGGAGGCATCCAAGATCGTCAAATGATTTGCGAAAGCCGTGATACGACCTTTGATACTGCCGCGTTTTTTGACTAACTCTTTTTCCTCGGTCATTCTGGGAGACAGGCACGGTAGACCTGGAACTGATACAGGTAATATCTGTTTACAAAGGCACTTAGGACTTTTATACAAAGTACGTAGAAACTAATGATGAAATAACATCAATACCTATACTTAAATACGATGTTTTAGGTAGGTAAATTGAGCTTATTTACACTTGATACTGATAAACACGAAAACCTAATCTATGTAAACTAATTTGACTTCATAATTTAGTGATTTTACATGGGAAATTAGTAACCAATTAACAAAAAACTCTAATTACATGAGACAAAATGAAAGTATTAAGTAGGTACCTGTTTTTTAACAATGATGAAACCTAGTGAGTGTTGAAAACTAATGACAAATTGGTTTGAATTAAATGCTAATCAAATTATATTATTCTATACATCAAAAGAACAAACAAAAATTAAACGTTAACTAGCTAGGTAACCAGAATTTATCTAACACTGCAATTTCCTAGGATAACAAAATGGTAGCTTACTGTCACTCACAAATTAGACAATTTAACAACATGTTAACAATAAATAGTAGACTGAATGTTACTAACCTTATAATTACGTCGAATTATACCTAATTATACCTGATTAGAGTGTTGGGTTCAACATAAATTCACTTTTGCACTTTGCACTTGAACTCGACCACTCTTTGTGACGCGCAATCCCGTTGCAATTTTCATTAGCGCTTCACTTATCTTCTTCACGGCTGATTAAACTTTCTAATTAGAATCAGAATTATTTCTGGTTAAATATCCGGCTCGAAGGACCATGTAGGGGGGTCAGGTAAATTAAATACTTATTGAAATTCGACGTACACGTTTACTTCCCAAGAACCAAAGCTTGAAGAACAGACAAAAATATATATATCTCAGGATAAGGATGGCGCTGCGGGCGCACAGGATCTTCCGCGATCTGTCAGATCATTATAAACTAAATTGGCGCGTAGCTTTGAATCTCGAACAGTTTGTATTAAGTCACAATTAGAATAAACCGGTCAAGTGCGAGCCGGACTCACGTTGAGAGTGTTTCGCACAAGTTGGCGAGTTGGTAGTACTAAACCAATTAAACTTATTAGTCAATTAACATATTGTATACGCATTTTTTACGAATATTTTCTGTTGCCCGTTGGAATTTAAAGACTAACCCCCTTATTCATAAACATTTTTTAAACCTATTTTAGTTAAAAAATGTTTTGTCTTGTTTTGACATATGACATTTTTTCTTCGTTGAAGAGTACGGGGACCACCTTTGGGGTTGTTTTTTTTTCGCATATTTATTATTTGCATAGGGCAAAAAGAATATAAATCACTTCGTTTAGCATAGGGTTCATGCCAAAAAACTAATCTGTGAAAATTTAAACTGCAGCTCTTACGGCTGCCGAGATGTGTACCTACCCCTGTGGCAGAATAGACGGACGGAGACGGTCGGACGGACGGTGCCGGCGGCGCCGGCGCCGGCGTAGGCTTAGTAATTAGATCCCTAAAATTAGATTCCCCTTTGGCTGGGGAACCCTAAAATACTAAGACAATCATTGGTCTCCAAACTTAGTATATGCGAGTGAGTAGGTATTTAGCGCGGCTTTGAGTACACTAGCGCGAATTTCTACTTGGATTGTTGGCTTTTCATATGAGTAAACAATACATAAGTACTAGGTACCAATATCTGGTGAATAATAATATTGCCCTACAATTTTCCTAGTAATAATATAAAACAAGGCTCAATTTACACCGCCGCGGAAATCGTCGGAATAAAATTTTGTGCACATTGCATAATTAACTTAATGTACATTATTACGACTTACGACGTACAAACGCAAAAAACTCATCGCCCGTCTTGGGCGTCGTTGGGCACAAATTCTTCCGTTGAATTCTCCGGAATCCTTGAGAATTCGACGGAAGAATTTGCGCCCAACGAGGCTTCCGTTCCGCGACGACGGTGTGAATAAGAATTATACTATACTTAGGCTCAATTCACACCAGCCGAACCACGACACCGCCGCGGATCACAGGCGATCAGTTTTTGTTTTTGTAGTTAAAACAATGTGCATTATGCAATATGCACAAAATTATATTCCGACGAATTCCGCGGCGGTGTGAATTGAGTAGGTACTGTTATTATTAAAGAAAAATTGAATTATACACATAACATAATAACATATATATTTACAGGGTAATAACGACCTCGCCTCACCTCATCTTTCGTATAGTTCTTGATGGTGAACTCTACGTGTTTCAGAGTTTGGTTGTAATATTCTTCATATGAACATCTATCTATCTTCTTTAGATCTGGAAAAAAATTGTAGGTTAGTTAGATTATTTTTGCCAGACTACTTTTTGTTAGGAAGGAAGGGTAATGAATCTCACAGTCTATGTTTTAATGTACTAATGTTTTACTTATATGATAGTCACTGAAAGGTCTAGTCTGCGAAAACGTTTGAAATGTAGTGTTTTCAAAAGCTAGGAACTCTCGGAATTTAGCTTTATTCTTAACAATACTGAGATGAAAAAACACGTCAGGTTAAATAAAAGTATGTGAGCTTTTTCTTAATTTAATTCTAGTTCATTGTTTTAAAAGCGTAGCCACCTTTGGTCCTTTTCTACAAAAAATGTGTCTTCATCGGCCAGTAGACACCCACTGCTGGATGAGGCCGTCCCCATAGCAAGCATTGCGTACCTACAACCCATAGCGTTCAATGAAAATGTGTAAAAACACGAAATACCTTCTCAGTTTGCCATTTTCTTTCACTCTACGGATGACCTTGGTTTGAAAGGAAATGGCAAAAAATCGTGAAAATGTTTTTAGTGTTTTTACACATTTTTTCAAGAAAGATTAAAAGCGGCTACATACTTTTTGAACTAAGTTTATAAACATGTTACTAAAATGAAATTAAGAAAAAGCCCACATATTTTTATTCAAACTGAAGTATTCTAAATATTGTTAATAATAAAGCTAAGTTTAGGGAACTCTTGGCTGTTGAAAACACCACTTTTTAAGTGTTTTCGCAAACTAGTCTCCGAACATACGACCATGACGACCTCTGTGGCGCGGCGGGCGAAGGTTCACCTGCGACGCAGGAGGTTGCGGGTTCAATTCCCGCCTCGGAACAAATATTTGTACGATCTGCAGATATTTGTTCAGGGTGTTCTGGGTATTTTCTATATATAATAAAAATATCTATCTATGTAATGTATTGTATTAAGCATATCAGTTATCTAGTACCCATAACACAAGCTCTGCTTAGCTTGGGGCTAGATAATGTTGTGTGAACAGTTCAGCATTATTTAACATACAAATTCGCAATACAAATTATCTTTATCTCAACTCCGTAACAAGTCAAACAAAATGTTATCAAGAAACGTTATAAGTATACTTAAATTCGGTTATCAAGCGTAAGCCCAGTCACACCATATAGCCTGTATGCCAATCCTGATGTTTCCTGTTCATCGCGCGCGCCGATAAGAGTTATTTATGGGCTCACTCGCTAATTAGGAACACGGAAAATCAAAACGAGTATAATAATATCGCTTGGTGCTAGCGTAGTACGAGTAACAGTAAGGATACCTACGTGCGGCCAGCCGGTGACATTACAGGAGCATCGAAAAAATTAAATTTCTTGGAGCCACAAGGCAACAAGCAACATGCACGCGATTGCGCTTGTGCTGATGGCGACGACGACGGTTTCATTTGCAGCGATCCAAGAATTACGAAACAATAATTGCACACAAGTAACGGGTGAGTTCTAATTCACAGTTCACAGCAAGCAACGACATGCCAGACTGAGGAAAAGTTATAATAATAAAGATGCCTGGAAACAGTGATGTTGTTACCTACTATAGCAAACATCATTCAACGTCCGAATCGTTGTGTTTTGTCCCAAGTAACTAGGTATGTACTTACCTTAAGGCCTTTGTTAAGGGAACTGTTGAGGGAGAGCTGTTCCATCGCTCTGCAGATAGGTACTAGGAACTTATAGGAATAGTTAAATCCCTAAGCAAAGTCCCTACCTGACGACCCCCGTGGCGCGGCGGGCGAAAGTTCGCCTGCAACGCAGGAGGTTGCGGGTTCGATTCCCGCCTCTGAACAAATATTTGTACAATCTGCAGATCATTGTTCAGGGTGTTCTGGGTATTTTTCTATGGATAATAAAAAAAATATCTATCTATGTAATGTATTTGTATTAAAGTATATCAGTTATCTAGTACCCATAACACAAGTTCTGCTTAGCTTGGGGCTAGATAATGTTGTGTGAAATTTCCAGCATTTTTTTTCTATATCTATTAAAGGAGATTTTCCCCCTGATTTTCGCGCGAAAAGCATGAGCAGGCACCTACGCTAGCCCGCACAAACGATGTCTGCACCTATTTTTGATATAACGAGTAGGTATACTGTGTTGCAGGTTGTAAACCAGGAAAGGTACCAGTGCGCGTGGAAGGCGTGAATCGCACCATTTGGATACTGTGGCGAAGCGAGCCGGACCGCGCTTCCGGCGCGCTGTTGCTGCACCTGCTCGAGGCGGACGGGTACTGCGACCTGGCGCTGTGCGAGGCACCGCTCGGCGTCTGTGACGTGCTGAGTATACCGTCCAAAAACAGTAACACATCGTGAGTACAATTTAAGCGAATAGATAAATTTGAGGGCTGCAACGCCTTCATACCGATTTTGTACTGTTGGCAACACTATATCTCCACATTATTCAGACTTTTACATGGCAACCCTAGCCAGCCGTCCGAGATTTTATTTTTTTACTAGGTCCGCCCGCGGCTTCGCTCGCGTTATACCGGGACAAAAAGTAGCCTATAACTCAAACCAGGTCATAACCAAATTTCATCGAAATCGGTTCGCATTTATAATATAAGTAGGAAGTATTCATATTATTATTATTGATGCGGCGGCTGCCCATGCATCACTATCTACAGCTACACTATTTGCTAAAACTCGAGCAAGCTTGCGCTTCGGATGCGCAGGTATAGGAGCTGTGGGTCAATAATGACTTCCAAGTCCCTGACCAGCATCAGGGCTATTCTAAGACGTCGGAAACGTTTCCGATCGGGTTTGTTAGTTTTTCATTTCGATGTGGTGTAACTAAAACAATTTTCTCTGGTAAAACACATTAAAAAACAATAAATTTTGTATATTACTGTGTTTTACTAGAGAAAATTGTAAGAAAATTGTTTTAGTTACTTACCACATCGAAATGAAAAACTAACAAATCCGATCGGAAACGTTTCCGACGTTTTAGATAACCCTGTTGGTCTGTAATGGCAAGTGGCTGGTTGTTTATAATTATAGATTAAATAACTAGCGTAAACGGCCGGCCCGTATCTAGGTCTTTTTTCGCAACTCAAGGGGTCCAGTTTATTTATTTGCTATTACCGTCATTCCACGTCTATTCTCTTTCCGCACAGACTAGCCTACACAAATGCAGTGACAGATACAGAGTCGTCCTCGCACAATAAACCAAACACAAAATGCTTATTGAAACCTCTCCCGCAGGCTCGTGGTCGGCATAGAGACGAACCGGTGCCTGGAATGCCCCAGTGCTTCGCGCCTGGTAGACACCGTGGGCCACACGCACGTGCCGCTACAACCGCGCCTGCACGCGGCCCTGTCAACTAACGCCGCCTCACGCATCGAATGCGCGGCCGGCGCCGCCGCCGCTTTCTACCACAACCACGACGACAAGCTGCAACTCTGCGACTTCAAATCGCCTGCAACCCCAGCCTACGTGCCGCGCGAGTGGACCGCCACCAACGAGGCAAAGGCTAATATCAAGAGAATTCTCGCAAACCTAACGCAGTTCGAGCGAATTGACTGCTCGCGCAGCGAGCTCGCCGCCCTAGTGATCAACGGCACGCAATCCTTCGTGTTCGTGGACGCCGAGCTGTGGGGCGATGAGTCGCGAGTCCTCGTCGTGCGGCCGGCGCAGTACTACGCAGCGACCGATGCTGATACCACGACGGCGCAGTTCTGCACAGCGAACGACCCTGATGCCACGCCGGCGCAGTTCTTCGCGGAGAAGATAACACTCATAAAACACGCACCGTTGCTGCTGCAAGCGCTGAACAAGTACGCGCCGCGTGTGCGCTACCTGCGCGAGCTGCTCAAACTCGAGGCGCAGCAGCCAGCAAATTTAAAGCGTAGCGAGGCAGCCGTGCGCGCCGCCTCTTTCTGGGCAAAGAACAACGAGATCGAGTTCAACAAGACGAGAGTGACTCTCGAGCCTGAAATCGTTAGCTACCGCATTGTCGTGTATCAGTGCAAGGAAGAGCTGGCCGCGTGGCACGCCCGCGGGGTGAACGATGGCTACCGGAAATTCTTGAGGGAGACCACGAAACTACTGCAAAATATGACGCGAAAGTTTCTAATCAGCTGGCACGTTCAGATCGACACCATCGACGACTGCCTCAATACCACGCAGTTGAAATATAAACTGCAGAAGTTGGTGGTGACCGCAGGCACGTACCGCCTGCTCGGCGTGGTGGCGGCGGGCGCCGGCGTGCGGGAGGCGGCTCGGTTCCTGGCGCCGCATAACGTGGCCCTGGTTTCGTACGGCGTGCAGCCGCCACCACTGATACGTGAGGACGCGCTGAGCGTGGGAGCGCGCACGGCGGACATAGCGCGCGCGCTGGCCATGGTGCTGACGGCATGCGGCTGGCGGCGCGTGGCGCTGCTGTCGGAAGACACGCTGGCTGCGATAGAGGTAACGAAGGCTCTAAACGCAGAAGGCTTTATAATGCGCAAGGTGGCGCTACCGTCAGATAATGCGACCCTGCGGAATGTGTTGCAAGCGCTTCAATCGGACGACGCGCGTGTGTTTGTGGTGAACGCCGGCAGTGCAGGCGCGGCCCGCGCTCTCGCTATGGGCACGGAGTTGAAGCTGACGCGTGCAGAAAAGTACGCATGGGTGGCACGCGAGTGGGCGGAGCCGTACTCGCCGCCGCTGCAGCTACTGGCGCTGCGCTCGGGACCGCGCTCGGCGCAGGAAGCTGACATACCGATAATGGCTCGGCTGTGGTCGAATAACACCTGGCCCGTACACGCAGCGCCGCTGACGGAGGCGCTTGTGACGCTGGGGCTCGGCTTCCAGAGGCTGCTGGAAACCCACCCCGAGCTACGCTTCGACCCCCGCGCAAAGGGAAACCTCGAGTAAGTGGTATTATAGAGCTTGTATTTGATTTGATTCTTA
The DNA here is from genome assembly GCA_951392215.1 of Epirrita christyi. Taxonomy (NCBI): domain Eukaryota; kingdom Metazoa; phylum Arthropoda; class Insecta; order Lepidoptera; family Geometridae; genus Epirrita; species Epirrita christyi. The sequence goes on along the minus strand of OX595840.1, from coordinate 6,365,174 downwards.
ACAGACTTCACAAAAAGGAGGAGGTTCTCAATTCCATTTTTTTTTGTTACCTCATATCTCCGGCGTTTATGAACCGATTTGGAAAATTATTTTTTTATTTGAATATATATACTTCCAGATTGGTCCCATTTTTTTCAGAATCCAGTTCTGATGATGGACTCCATGAGGAATTGAGGGAACTTCTCAAACATATATTTGAGAAGTTCCATTTAGTTATATTCAGCAACAAACCAAGTATTTGCATTCAGAAAGTATAATAATCCTTTTACCACTATGGTTCTTTCATAATTTTTTTTTTTCATCCAAATATTTATTCGAATACAATGGCGGAAGTCGGTTTTTTAAATGAAAAGTTATTTGGCGAAAGCGTTAAAATGAGAACTACGTTCATATATTTTAATTATAGTCCATCTTTATGCCACGTGGCAAAAAAACTAATTTTATACAATACAAAGTTCAAAATGGTGGAAACAACTTTTTTCGATAACAATCTAAAAACAGTTTTGTGTTCGGTGATCACATGGACCTACAGAATCTTCAGATATCTATTTTAAAGCAATTGGTCCAGTAACTAAAAAGTTAAAATAACAGCCACTTTTTAAATTTTGACATGTGATTTGTATTTGAAGACCCTTTAGAGCGGTCTAGAACGAAAAAGTTGAAAATGGCGGGCACTTTTTGAATTATGCTCATATTTTGAAAGCAATTGCAAAAATACCAGTTCCTTTTGATTTCACAAAACCTTTCAAACAATATACTTATCACACAAAACAGTGCGTTTTTTTTTAATTTTTAGGGTTCCGTACCTAAAATCGTACCAACGGAACGGTTATGGGATCACTCAGGAGTCTGTATGTCTGTCTGTCTGTCACAGGCGATTTTTTCCGAATCTACTGGAGCAAAAAAGTTTAAATTTGAAACATTAATAGAGTAAAGTCACGGACATATCGACGAATAGCGTATTGTTATTATTTTGGGGGGCAAACTAGAAAATTAATAAAAATATTTGTGACAAATATATCATAAACATTTGTGTAAGAACTCGTTATGAACAATACATTTTTTATATTTATAAAATGCTTAGATTATAAGAAATCCGCCGTAATTTTATTTTATTTAAATCCAACCACTCCTGGTGAAAACGAATCAATTGACAAATAATTTGTCAAAATCGGTTCAGTGCTTTTAGAGTTCTGAAGGTTTATCCATAACATAAATACATAGACGTTAAATTAATTATCCTTCTTTACTAAAGCGATGCTTGGTCACCTCACTAAAGTAGTCAGTCAAATAAGCATACATCAGAGACAAGACTGTTTCATTCATTTGTTTTTGCATCAACAAAACACTAGCCCGTATTCCAGAACTACGGAATACGGGAATGTTTGTGACACAACAAGGTAGGTACCTAAATCAATATGCTTCAATACTTTTTTGGTCCACAGGCTATTCCGTCAAAGTCTGGAACACGCGCCGCTACCGGCCGTCGGCGTTGCACGCAATCTCACGTTCGACAAGGAAGGCGCCGAACCGCCACTCGTGCGCCTTGAGCTGTGGAGTCCCGGAGGCACACCGCTCACCTTGTACAACGACGTGAACGACACCGCCACCTGCCCCAGCACGCCGCCTATCTCGGACGGCTCCTCCAGCTGCATCCTGTACGCTGGCGACGCTTTCGCGCCCTACTGCCTCACCTGGTTATTGATAACCGGATTGTTGGCGCTGACGCTCGCCGTATACGGCGCAGTGGTGTGGCGGCGGCATGCGCAGCGACGATCTCGCGAGCGTAAGCGACAACTGCGTGACGACGCGTGCACAGCACTGCTGGCGCGCCAGCGCGGCACGGTGCCAGCGCTGGCGGCGCACCATGTGGAGCGCACGCGCGTGTGCCTGCTAAGTAAACTGGGCGTGGGCCGGCACGGACGCGTGTGGCTCGCGGAGCTGGCGCCGGAGGAGGGCGCGGCTGGCGCGCCGCGCTACGTGGCCGCGAAGGAGCCGCTCGAGGGCTGCTCGCCGGCTGAGGAGAGCGAGCTGCTGCGCGAGGCGGCCACGCTGGCGCCGTTACGGCACGAGCACGTGGTGCTGCTGATGGGTGTGTGCGTCGCTGGGGGCCCGCCGCTCGTGCTCTCTGAGCCGGCCTTTTTCGGCGACCTGCAGCGGTACCTGAGCGCGCGGCGACCCCTGCACTCGAAGTCGCCGGAGGCAGGCGGTGAGGCGGCGCATGTGTCAGCAACGGCGCTAACGCGGCTGGCACGCGAAGCGTCGCTGGCACTTGCGTACCTGGTGGGGTGTGGGCTCGTGCACTGCGACGTGCGTGCGGCTAACTGCCTGGTGGACGAGCGGCGCTCTTTGAAGCTAGCCGACTTCGGCATGGCGCGGCCGCTGGGGACAGGTACGGGCGCGGGGTTGGACGAGTACGCGTGCCGTCGCCGCAAGCTGTTTCCGGTGCGGTGGATGGCGCCCGAGTCACTGAAGCATGGCGTGTTCTCGCCGGCGTCGGACGTGTGGGCGCTGGGAGTGCTGGTGCTCGAGCTGGTGACGCTGGGCGAGCGACCGTTTGGTGCGCTGGACTCACCCGACACGGTGGCGCTGGTCAAAGCGGGCGGACACGCGCGCCTGCCCGCGGCCTGCTCGCACGAGACGCGCTGGCTGGCGCACACATGCTGGCGGCACGAGGCGAGCACGCGGCCTACTGCGAGCGAAGTGGCGGCGTGGCTGGCGGAGCGGCCGAGCGCGCTGGTGCCAGCACCGGCGCCGCAGCGGCACAGCGCTGAGGACGGCGACGACGATAGCGGGTTCGGGGAGGCACCTGCGGCGTCATGACACTGCTGCCACCTCTGGGATGGCTTAGCCAAGTAAATGCCAAGTACTTACCAATTTGATGCCCAACGGTGATTGATGACTGATGTGATAAGTGAGCGATAATGACTGTTTACGCGCTGGTAGACTAATGTTCATTTTCACCAACAGAATATAGATTTGATGAAACATGATTGCAAGTAAGCGAGGCGCATTTTTTCGTAGTAGTAGGTACTGTAAGGTCCTCAACGCAGTCTCCTGTTAAGGTTCAGTACCATCCGCCTATACTAATAACTTTTCATTTAAAAAACCGACTTCCGCCATAGTATTTGACAAAATATTTGGATGAAAAAAAATGATGAAAGAACCATAGTGGTGAAAGGATTATAATACTTTTTTAATGCAAATGCTTGGTTTGTTGTTGAAAATATCAAAATCGCCATATGTATGCCTACAATATTTGAGGAGTTCCCTCAATTCCTCATGGATCCCATCATCAGAACTGGATTTTGAAAAAAATGGGACCAATCTGGAAGTATATCTATACAAAAAAAAAAGAAATCGGTTCATAAACGCCGGAGATATGCGGTAACAAACATTAAAAAAAAATTAAAAAAAAAAAAATACAAACGAATTGAGAATCTCCTTTTTTGGGAAGTCGGTTAAAAAGTAGCAAACCACTGGGGCGGATGGCACTAAACCTCTGTTAATATTTGAATTAATAAATGAATACTTCATTTATTTCACAGTCACAGGGTTCCTAATAATAATAATAATATATAAGGATACAATGTTAGGGGTTAAAGTATGAAATTGCCGTTTTATATTAAAAAAATGGAACACCTTTTTTTCTAAAAAATAATATCGTTTTTTTTCTTTTCCTTCATTCACTCTCATTACATTCATCATACATGCACAATTTTGTCAAAATATTAACCATAAGCATTAACCATTACCAACCGGTGGTTTAAAATCGATGAAATGTGACATCTACGTGAAAGGAGCCTTTGCGAGGCATATTTAATCCTATCCCCACATTGACTCTTTTATCACAAGGCTCAAGGTCAAGTGACTAATTTGAAGAATATCTAACAAAAAGCTTCAATTACACTAAGCAGCAGTTTAAATTGTCTTTTAAGTGTTGGTGAGCCTAAATTGTGTGTAATAGACGCAAGAAGATTTATCAAGTTATTTCTACTCACAATCATGTCTGCACTGATTCTCCAAATAAAATGTGAAGTAATTAGACACTCTGTAGGATTCCGGCTCAGTGAATCTGTCCTCTTGGTGCAACACACAATAGCCAATATCTTTATCCGACGTCTTTAACAGCTCTGCGTCGACGTTGCCGTCGTCTGGGCCAATCCATTGGGCTGACCTGAGAAACATCATTAAAATCACTGCAATATAACTGCTGGTTATATCTCCCGATACGGCACTTTAACAGAGAAATTTTGATCATCATCATCATCAGCCAGTAGAAGTCCACTGCTGGATAAAGGCCTCCCCCTAGAATTACACGACGAACGGTCTGAGCCGCCTCCATCCACTGACTTCCTAATAGTTTAGGAAAAAACGGAACCCTTATAGGATCACGACAAAGTGATCCTATAAGGGTTCCGTTTTTTCCTGTTAAGGTGCGGAACCCTAAAAAGGTTATAACGTGTCTTTGAATTATTGGTTCTAGCATCGAAATAGAATAGATTATAATTTATTTATTTGCTATTTCAATAGGTAGATTTGCTTGTAATAGGTACATACAGGTTGTTTAAATATAGATATTAGATCCATGTTCCGCATGCAAAAGTTAAAATGAAAACTAGTTATGATGAGAATACAGATATAGAAGATCTATAGGACATGCCCGGTTTCCTTCAACGTGCGATAGCACGTAACATTGCGCACATAAAAACCACTATAATCATTGAACACAAACTTCTTCAGCAGAGAATCCTATTTACTTTAAAGTTTTACATTAGTTATAAATTGAACAATATTTACAGATAACGTACACGTCATTACTGTATTCGTGATGGTGTTAAACATTATATGTTAGAATATTTTAACTATGCTATTAAGGAGAAAAAAAAGAACAACATAGCTCCTATGAGGAGGTCCTATTGGTTGTCGTAGACTGACAACCGTTGGGTTCTCGAGTGGCGATCACAAACTAGACGACGCAGTTAGAAGGCCTCGCTACGAGAACATAATAACATTATACGCTAGGACGAAACACATTATAAAAGTAGCAGGAAGTCAGTGGATGGAGGCGGCTCAAGACCGTTCGTCGTGGCATTCTAGGAGGGAGAGCTATGCCCAGCAGTGAACTTCTACAGACTGATGATGATGATGATTACGGGTTAAAATGAACTTGAACCTCAATCTACATCATCATCTTGTTAAATGACATAATATTAGGATCAAAGATACAATATGCTATACCAATGATGCAATACCAATGATGCAATTACTACTGCATCTACGGCATGTCAATTACAAGAACAATAACTAACTTTTTACAGTAACAACACATAACTGAGAAAACGGTTTGTTTTGCCATAAATAGGAAAGTTATCTTATTTCTATCTGGCATCTGTTTTATCTCATTGGGATCATAATTTTGAATGATTGATTTTTGGGAAACAGGCACGAAATTTAAAATATTTGGTTCGTTTCGGAGACTGACTAACGAACTAAGCATATCCTTAGGAATTACCAACTGATTGGTCATTTCAATGAGGGCTTTTCAACATCGATTTAAAGAAAAAGTAGTTCAAATTGTGGTTCGATAGATGGCACTGATTCAACTGTAGCTGACAAGATTGTCAAATGCATTATATGTGGTGTACGCGTACTAAGCTATTATCTAACTAGTCAGTGGCCATAATATTATATAGTCATGATATTCTGTTTGTGTCTGCTTCTTGAGTGTGCGCTAGTGATTTCGTGATGTTTTTAAGCACAAATAAATACCACGAAATGAAAATATATCCACGTTGTTGATGTTGACATTTAACTTTATTTTGACACTTGACAGCTGCGTAATAGAGCAGCGCCATCTATTTTCAACGCTGGACGCATGATTTGAAACGCCCGTGAAAACCCCTCATTCGGAATTGAACCAAAACGTATATTCAATGTTTGGTATGATTATGTTTGAGTAACTCGCCATGGTGTTCTCGGCCTAAAAATAGAACACGTCCGTGGATTTCGTAAAAGGCGACTAAGGGATTACGCCAGAAGATGGGCAGCAGCATCTATCTGAGTACTTAAGAGGGCACTATACTACAATTTAGGCTCCCTCTTTAACGCACGCGATAACCCGCGCGGCATCTCGCTCGCGCTAGCGAGTGTCGTGCACAAAAATGAAGTTTTTTGTTTATTATGGCGAAAATAAAGTGTTTATAAAAAAACTGATTTTAGCATAAGAATAAATAGTTATTACCTACTTGTTGTAGTAAATTTTATCTCAAAACACCGTAGGGTTCCAGAGATTTCTTTCAAAACGTGAGCGAAACAAGGAATTTTCATTAAATAAAACTATCGAGGTTTTTTTTACATATCGTGTTTTCAACTTTACACAATAAATGCAAAAATATAAAATTTTCATATTCCAAAATATTTAACTCGTAGAACGCGTTCATACTGAGTTATAGATCGATTTTGTTGGGCAAAATCACATATTACGCCTTCTTAACACCAATACTGCGATCCAATCCGCCTACCAAACTTGGTGATTATGGCAAAACCCCTCATTGCATGCTTTGCGTTCTATGCTATGCACGCTATGGCGGACGCGTCATCCAGCAGTGGATGCCTACCGGCTGATGTACCGGCCCGGTATTCTGCCGACAATAACTTTAGTTTGGTAGGTTTTGGTCTATGTACTGTGCACCGAATTTGGGCAAAAACACTTTCAAACAGGTGTCTCTTGGTTAGTATAGTATCTTCTTTTGGACTAGTGACATTAATTGGTTATAATACTTTAAGACGAGCCTCCTTGACTTTGGAGTCACTTCGTTACATTCTCACTCAGTAAAGGTAAAAGTTACAAACTTGATGGATATACAGTAATTACTTGAGGATGAAATCTAACGAAATCATAGATCAGAAACACGATTTGGTTAAACTTTTCTCGATAGATTTATTTTTTTGAAACCGGCCCTCTTAAATCCTTTTTTACGTCCATCCTTCGAATCAAGAAGATATTGACGGTAAAGAGTTATACAACTCGGTAGAGAATCACAGCACGTAACAAAATAGAATGATTTATTTTTATATTTGCTACTTTCTAAGCAAAACGAAGTTTTATCACATGTCGCTTACGTCATTTACTTCTGAGTGCTTCTGGGCGGGACAGAATCTATACCGCTTCTTTTCTCGGGATCAAGTGAGTAATAGCGCTATCACTTTCTAATCGGGGCTCATGAGCGGAGTGAACGTGCGAAATTTTTTCAAGGAGTATCGTCTTAATATTATATAAATTCACTGTATTTCTCAAAGTCTTGAATAGTCGAGACACACTCACCGGTAAAGTTTTTCCCTGTTAGGCACCAGTAAGGCTTCGTAGCACGTCTGCACGGTGGTATTGTAAACCACCTTCGAACGAGGACCGTCTGCATGGAGGTGGTACCCTGGAGTTGTCTCCAGCGCCCACCAACGGTGTCTGCATTCATCTGGCACTAAGAGAAATAATATTTAGGTATAATTCAACAGCGTCATCATCCAAAAGTAATCCTTTGTTGGGCATAGGCCACCCCCAAGGAATGCTGGAGATTTAGATCTGGCAGTTTTGTTCAGAATGGTTGTGGCTAGATAATCAGTGACGCTAATGTATAAGCGGCCTGGGGTGCGATTTTTGACTGTCACTGAGTGACTAAATATCATCAAATAGGCCGCAAATCACCGTTTTAGATATATAGATATTTCTGTTAGTAGTAGAACTTATTGTGAAAGAGTTCGTCCGGGGAAGTACCTATTTCTGCCGCCAAGAGTAGTGCTCGCATTGCTGTGTTTCGGTTTGAAGGGTACGGGTGCCGGTGAAATTAAAGGCACATGAGACTTTTCATCTTTATGTCTCGGGGTCGGCAGCGCGCGTGTGATACCTCTGGTATTGCAGGCGTCCATAGGCTACGGTAACTGCTTTCCATCAGGCGGGCCGTACGCTTGTTTGCTTGCCTAGTAGCATAAAAAAAATAGAAAGAGATTTTGAGATTTACTGGAGGAGGCACTTGTATTGATATCATAGGTATAAGAGTTTTAGTCATTAATGAGTTTTAGATATATAGAAATTTAATCGTGGAATAAACGGATATTTTACTGACGTTTAGTCACTATAGTCAAAGTCATCGCTTTCAAAATAATAATAGTAATTTCTAATGATCTTCTGTTTTCCCCAAACTATCTGAAAGGCAAGCCTGAACAGGTCCAATTCTACAGACATCCAATACAGCAGGGCGATTCTAAAACGTCGGAATTGTTTCCGATCGGATTCGTTAGATTTTCATTTCGATGTGGTAAGTGATTAAAACAATTTTATAACAATTTTTTCTAGTAAAACACAGTAATATACAATATTTATTGTTTCAAACTGTGTTTTAATTTAAAAAAAATGTTTTAGTTACTTACCACATCGAAATGAAAAACTAACGAATCCGATCGGAAACGTTTCCGACGTTTTAGAATCGCCCTGCAGGAATCGAATTGCCTTCCGTCGTCTCAGTCATAACATTTATTATGAGCTATTATTTGCCTGTAAAATTGAAGATTAACGAAACATACCTGGAAGGCAGATCTTCGTGAAATAAGCAGCGTTGTTATCCACCTTCAGTTGCATATCATGCATAGCCGCGACTCCCTGGCAGTTCCCTCTGCTGTACAACACAATGACCGCGGCGCAGTCTTCCAACTCCCGACATCTTGAGAGACAGGCCCCGGTCAAGGAGTCCTCTTCACCACTCGCAGAGTATACAAACACGGGTGTCGCCTTGTCCGGTGTCACTCCCGACCACCGGACGAAGGTAGCCGAGTGACCTCGCTCGCATTGCGCATGCGCACCTATACCTGACAAAGGAGTGGAATCAATGGAAAGTGATAAAAGACCATCAACGGAAAATTCTGCAAAATGGCGAACAACGTTTCGTTTAGAAAAAATTAAAAAGGTTTTAGTTTCTTCCATAAATTAATTTGTTCTTAGACGATTGTTAATCAACAGTACAGTCAGCTGCAGTAGAGATCACCCCGCGTGCTAAACAATCTATTTTTTTAGATGATGATGATTGAACAGGTATGTTCAGCATTATAGCAGCCAATTGTACATACTTATAATATTTGATGGTGTGACAAATTGCATTCAGCTGCTAAAGGCTAGACTCATCTAGATATATTATGGTATGGATATGGTACCAGATATAGTATGGCTCAACAATTGGCAGAGGTATAGAAGTGATTCACTTACCATGAGTAAACATCAGCAGGCCCAACACAATGGATATTCCATGTGATTTCATATTAGGCTTCCTTAGTCACTTTACAATAATAAACACACGAGTTTTAAAACCTAGTAACAATAATTGTATTGTATTCACTAAACAATAGGTACCTGTTCACTTTTGTGTATATCTGTTCCTTAACATATCGGTGCACTATTTCGTGGGTATAGCTCTGTTATAATCGAACCTTCTCACATGAAGAGCCAGTGGTATCTGCACTGATAGAGTACCTACAACAGAACTGTTACCTACTCAGGAAGAACTTTAGATCAATTCGCCGCGGAGCGCTCTGCTTATACGAACACCGGAACAGCTGAACAAACACACCATGTCTTTATGATTTAAAGTATTCTTTCCTATCTATTTACACTTCGTTTTTCTATTCAAAAATGTATGAAGATTGACGTACGTTTTTCATTACAATCAAGTGAACATTTTGTTCAATGATTTATTATTTGCCGGTATCGAATTAAGATCGCGAATTCGAAGCGAATCGTGTTTACAGAGTATCGACACGCGCCAGCTATTGAAACTGAATGTCCGACTCAGAACTGCAGTCATGTGCCGGGCCCCCACTATACCGCGGCTACCTACTCAGCCTACGACCTTGCAGTTTATTATTATGGGCTTACAGACTACAATTTACAATAGAGTGACGACTCTACAAACGATAGCGAAACCGAATGATAATAGTAACGTTAGATACACGAAAACGACGTGTTTCGTAACAACCAGGACATACGGGCGTGCTAAACATAAATACCACTACGGGTACTTTGCGTGTATGTCATTTTGGTATCTATGCATGTATTTTGTAAGCATCCGCGCGGTCCTATAATTTGCATAAATGCCTCCGCGGAAAATCCGTTTCCAGGAGATGTCTCGATACCCAAGTACCTAATTTTAACCATTAAGTAATAAAACGTTAATTTGTCTTACGCGGTAATATTTTGTATTCTTTGCTATACTAAGGTATGAAGGTATTTCGCGTTAGAGACAGGCAACGCAGTCAACTTGTGCATATCTGTTTTGACGATGTGCGTGTGTAAGTGACTCAGAAATCGTAAAGAGCGAAGTAATAACTGATAACAAACATAATATAAAACTGTCTCTACTATTTGCAAAATAGTCATTCATACATTTAAAAGGTTCAAAACAGCCTTTATAATAATATATATATATATATATAATATAATAATAATGTTGTTCATTAACTGTCTCACAGTGACCTACAAAGCAATGATGTTTATGTTATGTTAAAATTAGAACACATTGTTCAATGTTATGTTTATTTTGTTTCATAGGACACAGTTTAGAACAAAAATCACAAGCCAGACTACATTTTTATTGAGGCATAGCAAAGCTAAGTCTGGTAATGAGTTTAGCGTCTATGTATATTGTGTATGTTTGTGTGTATGTTTGTTTGTATGGATGAACCTTCAAGCTCACAAACCACTGAACTGATTTTCACAAATGAGGTGTCCCCCGTTTCGTCTTAACCATATGGGTTGATTCTTGGATTTAAATATTTAGAAAAGCAAAATGGCGACTTTCATTTTAGTTAAAGGGCATGACAAAAATAGGGACAAGTGCGAGCGAGATTCGTGCTTTAAGGGTTCCGAGACGGAACCCATTTACGTGTCGGAACTTCCGACACGTAAATGATTTCAAAATCTTCGTAGCCCTTTTCGAGTTTCAGGCAAGTTTTCGTACAAATTTCACCATCCTATAATTATAGTGCTAAAAGAGTCGAAATTCCTAAATTTTAGACTTTTCTTTTATTAGTGTACCTATAAAATTTCAGAATTGTGAGGTCTCTTGGAGGTTTTTATTTTCGAGATTTCCATGCAAAATTGGTCATCCATTGACATTTCTTTTTAATGCAAAAAACTAACTCAAGTTGCGTAGTCCGACTTGGAACCATTATAAGATCGTTCAGTCCGTCCCAGTTTGTCATACACAGCACAACTTGTCAACTTTATCAATTTTTACATTTATAAACCAAAATGCATGAAAGTACTATAGATATAAGTACTATAGATCTCAATTTTAAGATAACACGTCATACATTTATCTTTTATTTCCCCAATATCAAACCCTTACTTGTAAAATGTGTTTTTTAATTGCCAAATGCAACTAACACTCAGGATTAATGTTTTATTATACACATTTGCAAGTACCTAGCATTTTTAGATAAATTCGAAATATTTAAACAAAAACATTTTCAAACAATCATTTATTTCTGCAATAACATAATATCCGTAAATACTGATTACACTGTGCACTTTTAAAATGTAAATAACTTGTGCAATTTCAATCACACAAAAGCTGTGAATCGTTTCTCATACATAATACAAACGTTATCTACTTGTAAGTTTTTTCAATAATTTTCAGGTACATAGAACAATACTTTGGTTGATTTTCATTGGCCATAATGTTATTTTTTTTTACTTATTATATTTTTTTATTATTTTGAAACTAATAGCGATTTTTAATTTAAAGATATGATTAGTACCAATTTATGTTTAGTCATAATACTTGTATGTACCCTTTTATTTTATACTTTTGTATTGCTTTTAGTTTCGTGACTGTGAAACATACATACATATAGTATTTTTTAAACTCTCGCGACTAGAACACATATTTGTTATATTGTCACGGGTATTTATCGCGTGTTACCAATAATATGTGTTATAAATAATAAGGTAACACGCGATAAATACCCGTGACAATATAATAAATATACATACATATGTCACAGACAATTAAAATGTCGATAGCAAACATTGAAATAACAGTAAAAGATTTTACAGAATAATATGGTTCTCTTGCAATTTAACGGTGTCGTTTAAATATCTTTGAAACAAACAACAAGTTTGTAAATAATGGCGATTCTGTATATCATTCTCTAAAGTTAAACTGCGCTAAAATTTTAAATTAAGGTTTTTACTGCACAAAATCGCTAACAATATATCGTTTAAATTCTTACAAACGAATCGTCACTCGCGACAACGAACAATATAGTCAAATAAAATTATTTCAATGTTGATTATATTATGTCAAAAAATAACTTTGAATATGTAAATCTTACATTATTTGGCAATACAATTTTTTGTCGGCTTTTTATTACAATAAATTTTGAGAATACCAACATTATTATTATTTCAATCTACTTTCGTTAGTACTAACTTTTATGTGTAACACTCACAACCCACCCTACTATACAATTTAATTAGTAAGTTTATGAATTAAAATAAACAATAGCCTCTATCGATAAACGATAATTTTTAACAAAATAATAAATCGAAACGTAACAATAAACAATAACAGAGTAAATCATAGCTTCGAATACGAAAAAAAAGTTTTTGGCATTAGCAAGCTGAATTTATGGCAACATTAACCCCCTTATTCGTAATCATTTTTTACCCTATTTTAGTTACAATATGTTTGTCTTGTTTTGACGTATAAAATTTTACATCAGAGAGAACAAAACAAAAGCTATTTTAACTAAAATAGGTTACAAAAATGGTTATGAATAAGGACCTTAGTATTTACGCACAATTTAAAAGTAATTAACTGACTCAAACTCTCCGATATATTTTAAATAATTTTGTGCATAATGTTTTTAAATGATTTTGACGAGCTTAGACTAGTTTGAATTCGTTTGATGTGTCAAGCGAACTGCACTAACACTTCAGGCAGGCACCATTGCCAAGAAAGAACCAGTAAGTAATATGAAGAAGACTGCACCGGTAGACAGCAATAATATTCCTAGGACTGCACGCAAGGTATTCTATAATATAGCCGTGGCGTGTCCGGCTTAAGAATAGACCCCTCCGTCTCCTCCAGTGGATGCCGTAAAAGGCGACTAAAGGATTACACCAGGGGATGGGTAGCAGCATCCAGGTAGAGTACTCAACGCGCTTAGCAGCGTGGTGATTATGGAAAATCCCCCCATTGCACTTAATGCGGAGTCCTCGTCCAGCAATGAACATCTAATGCTAATGATGATGATATTAAGTTTTCAAACAAAAATATAAACATCAGGGTACAAGTTCTAAAAAAATACGAGATCTCTTACCCCCATATTCATAATCATTTTTTAAACTTATTTTGGTTAAAATAGCTTTTGTCTTATTTTGACGTATGACATTTTACATAAGACAGAACGGAACAAAAGCTATTTTAACTAAAACAGGTTAAAAAATGATTATGAATAAGCCCTTAGTTTTGAAAGTCGTTAAAACGAAGTCGAGCTCATTTTTTTTTCTCTTGTTTCTTTTTGGCTCACTTCACGAACAAATTTATATAAATAGCGACTTTTGCTGGGACGCAACAAAGTGCAATTCAGCTCGCATAAGCGCTTAGTGCCTATCGCGATATTCACCTAAACATTTCCGCTCTCTTCTAACGCGTAACTCTGTCGCTGTCTAGCGCGGAGTGACGCGGCTCGTAAGGGTTGACGACTAGTGACGAACTTAAAAACCTATAAGAATTACTTTTTGTTAGCGTAAGGCGCGCGTCAGGTCGAGCGCACGCGACACTCCTTACTGAGTAAACCCGGCTTGCCGGGCGGCCCGGGTACTTGTAGCTGCTCCCATTGTGTTAGTACACAAACTGGTTTTTACCTTTTTAGATTTCTTCCCTAACATCTAGTAAGGAAAACTATAGCATGTATTACTCGCCTGTAGAATTAGTACAACTCTCCTTACACTCAAACTACATAATAAATGTGGCAACGCTTACGGCTAGTTGGTGGCAATGCGGTCGCGCAAGTACGATAGAATGCTTTCGGTGCCCTTCGCCAGGACGGCATGTCGCGGCTGACGGAAACAGTTGCCCATGATCTCCAGAGTTCTGCAAATTATTAAATATTACAGCCGACCAAAGATAAATAATCTCTTCTTATCTTTATCTTTTATCTTTACCAAACAAATTGTAGAGGTCGCAGGAAGTCGGCGGATGGAGGCGGCGCAAGATCGGTCGCTGTGGTATATACATCATACACATCGTTAGTGGGGGAGGCCTATGCTCAGCAGTGGACTTCTACGGCTCATAATACAGAGTAAGTGTAATCTAAAGCCGGGTCCGCTGCGCTAATTTTTCTAACAAAACATGTTATTGTTAGTAAAACACCAAAACATGGCGCAACGGTCCCGACTTTATTGTGTTTATGCTAACAAAACAGTTAGGCCACGCCCCCTTTCTGTGAGAAAACAATGTTATATGTTTGTAAAACACTAAAACATGGCGACATGGCGCAACGGACTCGCCACTATTCCATTACGTCAAAATAAAATAATCCCTAATACGTACTTATACCGGCTTTATATGGACCTACTCGAAATGGCAGTGAAACCAGTTTTTATTAAATTAGTCTTAGGTGCGATGGTGTGTCGGGTCTAAGAATAATAATAATAACAATAATAATAATAAATGCTGGACATTTCACACATTACTTAGCCCCAAGCTAAGCAGAGCTTGTGTTATGGGTACTAGATAACTGATATACTTAATACAATACATTACATAGATAGTCATTTTTTATTATACCTAAATAGAAAAATACCCAGAACACTGAACAAATATCTGCAGAACGTACAAATATTTGTTCCGAGGCGGGAATCGAACCCGCAACCTCCTGCGTTGCAGGCTAACCTTCGCCCACTGCGCCACAGAGGTCGTCACCTCTCCATCTCCTCCCGTGGATGTCGTAAAAGCCGACTAAGGGATTACACCATGGGGATGGGCAGCAGCATCCGCCTGTGAACTCAACACGAATACTGCGATCACCAATCCGCCTGCCAAGCGATTATGGCAATTCCTCCCATAGTATTTTATGGGGTAGGCCTCGTCCAGTAGTGAACGCCCATTGTATTTTATGGGGTAGGCCTCGTCCAGTAGTGAACGCCCATTGTATTTTATGGGGTAGGCCTCGTCCAGTAGTGAACGCCCATTGGCTGTTGATGATGGTGAATCTCACCTCAAATTCGTGAAAAGTCCAAGCTCCGGCGGCACGGAGCTGATATTATTGTTGGCGAGGTCCAACACAGTCAGTTTCTTAAGCCGCGCGAGCGCATTCGACGACACATTTATCTCCTCCAGTTTGTTTTCAGCTGCTAATAGTATCTCGAGGTTTTCCAGATCGTATACGCATCGCGGGATTTTTGTGAACCTTAAATAAGTACGAGATATAAGCGCATGTGAATAATCTACGATAACATGGCCAGTCTTTCCACTATTTTTATACATATGACAATTGATAACTTTTCATTTAAAAAACCGACTTCCGCCATTGTATTCGACTAAATATTTGGACGAAAAAAAAATATGAAAGAACCATAGTGGTGAAAGGATTATGATACTTTCTGAATGCGAATGCTTGGTTTGTTGCTGAAAATATCAGAATCACCATATGTATGCCTACAATATTTGAGAAGTTCCCTCAATTCCTCATGGATTCCATCATCAGAACTGGATTCTGAAAAAAATCGGTTCATAAAAGCCGGAGATATGAAACATAAAAAAAAAAAAAAAAACTACCGAATTGAGAACCTCCTCCTTTTTGTGAAGTCGGTTAAAAAGTCAACTTTAAACTTGTTGATGTAAAATACAACTTATTCTGGGAGTAGCAGACCATTGTGGAGAAGCGGGCCATGTTATCGGTAGACTATCTCTACAGGATTATGTATGACATTTAATTCGGAACCACAAGGTGATAAGACATAACTTGCCTGTCTGATGACTGTAATTTCTTAACGAACCTACAGTTCACGGCTGTTACAGTGGCATATAGTGGCACCAGAATATACTCGGGTTCATTCAATGTTGTATCATAAAACATAATCAGCCAACAATTTTCCCACAGCTGGGACTCAACGAGAGGGAATGGACTTCTATGTACCATAACTTTGAATTTGTTGTTCTAAGGTATGCCGGTTTTCTCACATAGTTCCTTCACTGTTTGGAGCGAGTACACAAATTTGAAAAAATCCATTGGTGTAGCCCGTGATACAAACCTACGAGCTTCGGATCTGAAGTCGGAATACATCACACTGGGTCAAAATGGTTCAGTATAAAAACGCGCGATCAAGAAATCGCAGCCTTTAGAAATCCACTTCTGGACGAGGTCTCCCCCATAGAATGCAATGGGGGGATTTTCCATAATCACCACGCTTAGCAGGCGGATTGAAGATCGCAGTATTGATGTTGAGAACTCAGGTGGATGCTGCTGCCCATCTCCTGGTGTAATCCATTAGTCGGCTTTTACGACATCCACGAGAGAAGACGGAGGGGTATATTCTGAAGCCGGACACACCGCGGCACGTCAAGAAATACTTACTTATTAGTGGAGATGACTAATTCCCTGAGATTTCTGAGATTGCCAAATTCCGCCGGTAAGTCACTTAGGCTGTTTTTACCTAAATCTATGAATTGTAAATGAACACAGAGATTTACTTCTGGTGGGATTATCTCAATGAAATTTGAAGATATAATTAGCTGCGTAAGGGATTCTTTCGCGTGGCAGATGCTGCAACAACAAATAGTTAAATTACGTACATTTATAGAGTTTCTCCGCTTCTCAAATAAAATATACCGGGCGTAAAAAGACTACTCCCGAAAAGTGAAACAGTGCATTCAGCCCATGATTCTGAAAATATTTAAGCTGAAAAACACGAAAAAAAAGCTCACTCTTGGTCCACTTTTTTCGTGTTTTCTTTATAAATATCCATAAAATATCGTTAAAGGAACACAAAATCACGTTAATAAATAAAAACGTCAAAAAAAGCAATGAAAACCACATGAGAAATATTGGCCCTACGGGTCAATCAGCTGACCGGGAGCGTTGAACTCGCGCGGCCGGAATAAATGCGTACATTAATACATGCGTACATTAATTGCTGGCTGATAAATACGATACGAAACGAAAAAAAAGGTTTTCTCCGGTATGAATCACCTCTCAGGTGAAACCTATTTTATATAGCTATGATATAGGTAGCTTTACCGGTACCTTCAGTATTCGGGAACCGTCTTTTTACACCCCGTATAAATTACAATGAAAACTACGTTTTATTAGAAATTTAACAAATTTTTGTTTTAGACTCCATCATCATCATCGCCTGTAGAAATCCACTGCTGGACATAGGCCTCTCCCTTAGAATGCCACGAAGAACGGTCTTGAGCCGCCTCCATCCACCGACTCCTCGGGACGTTTATAATGTCTTTAGACCATTGAGTGGAGGGCCTTGCTCTACCGCGTCGTCCGGTTTGTGGTCGCCACTCGAGAACCTTCATTCCCCAACGGTTCTGTTCTTCGAACTATATGACCTGCCCATTGCCACTTCAATTAGCTAATTCTGAGAGCTATCATAGATTGTAAACGTCAAATTTTGGCGCCACTCGCATGTGTCCAAGGCTGAGGTACAAGGCAATAAAACAAAATGGCGGTTCAGTTGACCAATCAGCAACAGATTTCAGTGCGGCGCTGCCGCCTCCATGTCAGTTGTACTACAACTGGTAGTACAAATGACACACCTTTGTATCTCTAGTACAACTACAAAAAATACAAGTATATTCACTCGCCTTCACTCGAATTTTTGAATTCTAATTAAGAAAAACATGGGCTTGCTCCCACCATTTTCGTGGTTATTTACCTTCTAGTCTTTTTTTATACTAGATATACAAGTTTTCTGTTATTTTTTTATAAGAAATACAGAGGTGTTCTGTCGTTTTTTACACTAGAGATTTTAGTTTGTATTATTTGTACTACCAGTTCAAGTAACATTTTAATTAGAATTCAATAATTCGAGTGAAGTCGGGTGTAAGTATTTGTATTTTTTGTAGTTGTACTAGAGATACAAAGGTGTGTCATTTGTACTACCAGTTGTACTTCTTAGTAGTATGTACAACTGACACGGAGGCGCGCTGCTTTCTACAAAAAGCTTGTGTCTCTGTACAAATATTTGTGTTTCCATATTTGAATTTCCACAAAAACATACCCCATAGGTAGTGCCGCAAGTTTGTTCTTAGACATATCAATAATGTGGACATCCGCGGCGGCTGCCGCTTTGAAAACCTCCTCGGGCACTGACGTCAGCTGTCGCGCAGGCAGCATCAGAGCCTGGCTCTTTTTCAGAGTGTATCTGTGGTCATCAAAATGTATTATCCTACTGAATCGAGAATCAAGTGGCATTTTAACCGGTGTAGCTTATAAAGAGCACATGGTAGTGAATTTAAATAAAATAAGTGTATTGCGTGTCTTTTCGAAGGGGTGGAAATTGTCCAGGAACATTCTAGTAAACTGCCATCGATTTATTAGAACATAACTTGACAGGGGACTTAACGACTGGACTTTGTTTGATAATTATCTATGCTACTTGACATTGGCAAAACTGAGAAAATCATCAGATGCCATAAAAAAAAACATACATTCTTTGACAGACCACACAACGTACATCATCATCATCAGCCTGTAGAACTGCTGGACATTGGCCTCCTCCCCCCCTGGAATGCCACGATGAACGGTCTTGAGCCGCCTCAATCCACCGACTTCCTGCCACGTTTATAATGTCTTTAGTCCATCGAGTGGACGGCCTTCTTCTACAGCATCGTCCGGTTTGTGGTTGCCACTGAAGAACCTTTATTCCCCAACCCAATGCAAAGAACGCCTCAATCTTACGACACAGTTAAGTACATAACATAACTGTTCATTTAAAAAACCGAACTCCGCCATTGTATTCGACTAAATATCTGGATGAAAACATATTTATGAAAAAACCATAGTGGTGAAAGGGTTATGATACTTTCTGAACGCAAATGTTGGTTTGTTACTGAAAATATCAAAATCGCTATATGTATGCCTACAATATGAGGAGTTCCCTCAATTCCTCATGGATTCCATCATCAGAACTGGATTCTGAAAAATGGGACCAATATGGAAGTATACCTATTCAAATAAAAAAAAAAAATCCAAATCGGTTTATGAACGACGGAGATATGAGGTAAAAAACATAAAAAAAATACAACAGAATTGAGAACCTCCTCCTTGAAAATGGACCACCCATTTTCAAGGGACCCTTAGCGCTCTTGTACACGAGCGGCAGATTGCCAATGGCAGAGGCAACTGTAGCCTTCGACCTATAGGACCTATAGCGACGTTTGCAGTTGTTGCAGCAGCTCGATGGCTGCCGCAGAACTTCGATGTTGACATATCAACGGCCGCCGACGACGGGTGCAGTTGCCTCTGCCTTTGACATCGTACCGCTAGTGTATATGAAGCCTTACTTATCAGGCCACTCGTTTTCAGAGCATCTCTCATTGGTTTCTTCGACGATTTCTTGAGTGATGCGGTCGCGTAGAAACTTCATCATTCGTTCAGTGCCGCCCCGGATAATATCTTGCCTCACAAACGATAGCTTGTTCCCTTCCATACTGATGCTTTGAAGTTGGGTTAGGAGCCCGAGGTTTTTCGGTATCCTGTAATTGAGCTCAGTTATTTATTATGCAGCGTGTAAAAATAGCTTTCGCCTGAGAGGTGATTCATACCGGAGAAAACTTTTTTTCGTTTCGTATCGTATTTTCCAGCCAGCAATGTACGCATATATGTGTTTTTCTTATGTGGTTTTCATTGCTTTTTTTGACGTTTTACATTTGTTAACGTGTTTTTAATGATAGAAATTAGGTTTTTGTGTTCCTTTAACGATATTTTATGGATATTTATAAAGAAAACACTAAAAAACCGGCCCAAAAGTGAGCTTTTTTTCAGTGTTTTTCCAGCTTAAATATTTTCAGAATCATGGTCTGAATGCACTGTTTAAATTTTCGTGAGTAGTCTTTATACGCCCTGTATAGTTGAAACCAGTTTTTATTAAATTAGTCTTATGCGCCGTGGTGTGTCCGGGGCCTAAGAATAGACCGCTATGTCTCCTCCCACGGATGTAGTAAAAGCCTTACTAAGGGATTACACCAGGGGATGGGCAGCAGCATCCAACCTAAATACTTAATACCAAATTGGCCTCGTCTAGCAGTGGGCGTAAACAGGCTGGTGTTGTTTGGTAGATGAACAATGTCTGTGTGCAACAATGTGCCGTGGTGTGTCCGGCCTAAGAATATACCGCTACGTCTCCTCCCATGGATGTAGCCTTACTTATGGTGTGCCATAGGGATAACACCAGGGGATGGGCAGCAGCATCCATCTAAGTAACTTAACACTAAACTGCGACCACCAATCCGCCTGCCAAGATTGATAGTGGTGATTATGGTGAACACAATAGGGGGGACATAGTGTTAAATGTAGGGAGCCTCGTCCAGCAGTGGACGTATACAGAATGATGATGATAAAATTGCTGACCTTTCGACTCCATCATTTATTTATTTATTTTATTTAAATAAATAAATAAAATAAATCACCAGATGAGTTCGCTGTCACCATATTACTGTATCGTAAACAGAACTTGATAGGATGCCAAATTTCAGCATAGTTGGATTATTTGTCAAGAGGAAACGAAAGATGGTCAATGGAACCCCATGACCCCTAGAGCCCTAGGCACCAAGAAAGAACCAGTGACGTGGCAGTGTCAGTGAGAGAGAATAAGGAATAATATCTTACTTATTCAAGGAGTTATTGGTCAGGTCGAGACGTTTCAGTTTCTTTAGCAATGATATGTTTTCTGGGAGCACTTCTAGTGTGTTGTCTCTTAAGTTCAACACATTCAAGTTCTGCATTTGGTCGCAGAACTCTTCTGTGATTTCCTGAAATTATAACAGAGTAGGTACTCTGGGTACCTAAAGCAATTGAAAATTTAATAACTAACTGCGTAGAAGAGACACTGCGCTGTCGCACTCGAAGCCTCGCTAAATGCCTACCTAAGTAGTCATAGTAATTTAATTATTTTGGGCGATGGTAGGTAGGTACAACATGACAACCCTGGCGGGCGCTCCGAGCCACGTGAATCCAAAGTCTGTGAATGAGTCTATACAGGCAGGTGCTGAATAGAACAGACATTGGACAGAACTCTTCGTTAAACAGTTGTAAAAAAACTTTTTTGGTAGCACCCCAGACATAACAACCTACCTAGTGACTAAAGATTGTTGATGGTTAGTTAGGATATTTTAATTTGTATTTTTTTTTATACTACTTGGCAAGCAAACAAGCTTACGGCCCACCAGATGAAAACCAGTTACCGTATCCTATGGACGCATGCAACACCAGAGGCATCACACGCGCGCTGCCGACCCTGAGACATAAAGATAAAAAGTCTCATGTGCCTGTAATTTCACCGGCACCCGCACCCTTCAAACCGAAACACAGCAATGAGAGCACTACTGCTTGGCGGCAGAAATAGGTACGGTGGTAGTACTTCCCCGGACGAACTCTTTCACAAGAAGTTCTACTACTAATAAATTCTAAATTATTTTCGGTAAGCCGTAACCGATTGTGTCCGTCATAACATTCTATAAAAAGCGCTGGCGTGATGATCTAGATGTCTTCCACAGCGAATGGCAAGAGATAGCACAGGACCGAAAAAGTGGAAGGAAACGAAGAGGTATTTGCCCAACAGTAGGACAGTGTCGGCTAAGAAAGAAAAAAACATTCTATTAGCAAGTACGCAATATGTTGCGGCTCAACTCATTTAGCGCTGGCTCATATAGAGCTTGAATTCACGCGTCCGGGCCTCTCCCACGCCTATTCTCATTTAGAACAGATTTATTACCTAATAATACCTATTCAAACCTCATTCCTTTGTAATGCAATTTTGATAAAGTATATTGACTTTATCAAAATTGCATGAATGTTTTACCTTAATATAATTATTGGCCAAATAAATTTCATTCAGTGCAGTGCATCCATAGAAGTCCGGTAACAGATCAATGTCATTATGATTTGCGTCCATATATACCATTTTTCTCAGTTCTCCCAATGGAGGTAGCCTCTTTAGATTATTGTTGCTAATATTCAGCTTCTTTAGATCTACAACAATAAATCAACTTCACTTAACCTATAGCACCCGCCCACGGCTTTTACTAAGCGGTACTAAGATACCTGATAGACTTAATACAATACATTACATAGATATTTTGATTATACATAGAAAATACCCAGAACATCCTGAACAAATATCTGAAGATTGTACAAATATTTGTTCCGAGGCGGGAATCGAACCGAACGAAAATATATACAAATAATATAAGACGTGGCATGATCATAGAGGTCGAAGACAAAAGTAAAATGTGTGCTGGTGTTCAATGTCCAAGGTGAAAATAAAATCTCAGGGAAGGTACGACCATCTATGGAATCGGTAGGGGGTGCTATGCCCTAATTTTTCCTGATGTAGTTAGCCATATATATAATTTCCTACCTCGTAAATTAACAATGTCAGGAGGTAGTTCCCTTAGCTGGTTGTGTGACAAGTTGAGCTCCACCAATCGGATCAGATATCCCATTCCAGGTGGCAATCCTAACATATTGTTGTGAGATAAGTCCTGAAAGAAAATTAATGCTTAAACTGCAAGTTTTTTAGGTGCGAAGCAGGGCTCATTGAAAATATTTCAGTGTCTCAGAAGTACCATTCTATTATTTAAGGGCCATGATTTAGAATACTTGAGCATAAATTTAGGGGTGGAATAGGCAGGAGGGGGGCAGCCTCTATAGCCTTCTCCTAACAGGACGAAGCTTAATAAGTTATAACAAAAGGCATAGTTTTTACTAGAAACTAAATGCATAACTCAAATTAACGCTTCGGGGTAAATGGGGGACAGGGAAGCAGAAAGATGAGCTGGGGTAATGTAACGGATCCGGCTGCTGCGGGTACACAGCGCTTTAGCCATGGAGGTCCCCTCCGCGCCTCCAATTTTAAAATAACACTAGGGGCGTGACCTACAAGACTATAGAACAGGGGTAATTTGAATCGGCACAGGCACTGAATTCTAACCTTACTAAGTTGAATTTCATCAGAAAAAGATCGTCTAGTCGCGTGCGTAGTACCATTAGATAGGGGAAGCAAACTCATAACATAATTTAACATTGTTATGTTACACCCCACAGACGCATACGTAGTTATGATCCCACACTAAAATTCCCTTAGTCGTGGGTATCAGGAACTACGAGTACCATGGTACCATAACACCCAGACCCGGAACGAATATTTGCAGAGCATACAAACATTTGTCCCGCAGTGGGAATCGAACCCGCAACCGCTTGCATCTCAGCCGGTTACTCGCCCGCCGCGCCACAGAGGTCGTCAGACTCATATCCAATCCAATCCAGAGCCACCCTGAACTCATGCCTCGAATTTTTAAGCAAACCTCTATTAAGTTAAAGCTAATTAGGTACTCAAAAAAGGTCTAAACTGTCTGACTTCCCAAAAAAGGAGGAGGTTCTCAATTCGGTTGTTTTTTTTTTTTTTTTTTTTTTATGTTTGTTACCGCATATCTCCGGCGTTTATGAACCGATTTGGAACTTCTTTTTTTATTTGAATACATATACTTCCACATTGGTCCCATTTTTTTCAGAATCCAGTTCTGATGATGGAATCTATGAGGAATTGAGGGAACTCCTCAAATATTGTAGGCATACATATGGCGATTTTGATATTATCAGCAACAATCCAAGCATTTGCATTCAAAAAGTATAATAATCCTTTCACCACTATGATTCTTTCGTCATTTTTTTTCCATCCAAATATTTTGTCGAATACAATGGCGGAAGTCGGTTTTTTAAATGAAAAGTTATATATTTCTACCGTTTGTGTTCCACTGCTGGGCAAAGGTCTCCCCCATCCATTCTAGACGCCACATTTCTGTGCTGAGACAGCCCAGTTCATCGGAAATATATAAACTTCATCCCACCATTTCCGTTTTTCCAATTAATTATAAATAATGACATACCAAAAAATTCAACATCACAAGATCCCCAAATTCAGGCTCAATTTTTTCCAACTTATTGTGCGAGATACTGAGCCAGCGGAGCTCTGTCAAATTGTAGAACTCTTTCGGAAGTTTCACAAGATTATTGTGATCCAAACTGAGATTTGACAGGTTTTTCAGTTCACCAATTTCTGCTGGTAGACTTGTCAAAGCATTGTCATGCAGCTGAAAATTATAGAAAGGAGCTGATGAAACTTAATGAAACATAACAATATAATGTGGAGCCTTTAGATTGGTTTCTGTTAGTTCTTGTCACAATGTGTCCGGTCTATGAATACACCCTTTCAACTCCTCCTTATGATGTTGTTAAAGCCGACTAAGGGATTGCACCAGGGGATGAGCACCAACAACATCTTCCCATTGTATGTCCTGTCACCAGGACTTTGGCTGACTGATGATGAAATTGGTTATGCAATGAGCATGATCAGAGTAGATAATTGGCAACTTCAGTTCAACAAACAAGGGATACGCCCAGGAAACGAAAGATACACACCTGTGGAACAAAATGGAATAAGCCTCAGTTTGTCAAATACATACAATATGCAAAGGTCACATAAGAAACTTGAGTTTAAC
The DNA here is from genome assembly GCA_951392215.1 of Epirrita christyi. NCBI lineage: Eukaryota > Metazoa > Arthropoda > Insecta > Lepidoptera > Geometridae > Epirrita > Epirrita christyi. Next base: position 6,340,386 of record OX595840.1, on the reverse strand, counting down.
AGAGAGTTTATATAAATTATTTACCATTTTCGTTATAACAACATTTACAAAACTGGCTTACACAATACACATCACATACTGCAGTTTACCTTGAGTGTGACAAGTTCTTGCAAAAGCTTCACTTTGGGTGATATCATGTTTATGACATTGGAGCCGAGGTCGAGAGTCTTCAGTGGCTCACTGTTCCACCAGCTGTTCTTGTCAGAACGGGTGAAGTCCACATCCTTGCTTTCATCTAATACTAACTCATCAATCTTCCAAACATTTTCAGGCACTGTAAGAATATCATTTTTATTTCTCAAACTTTCACGATTTAATATGTGGCGCCCCATCCTCGATCCGGAGTTATATTTAAATCTAAATTCATATTTCATCTCTGTATTTCACTTGCATAAATCTGTATTGCTTCTACCTTGCTTCTACTGTCTGTATCTATCGACTATCTTCATTTAAGTCTGTCAATCATTTTGCTGTTTACATAATCATGGCCTGGCCTACCCGCTACCTAGCTGAGCACCTAGGACACTGCAGCAGGCCTCAGGAAAACGTTTAAATCACTTTAAACTTAAGTTTAAATTATCATTGTCTTGCCCTTACCCCAATTTATTTGGGGTCGGCGCAGTACGTCATTCTCTTCCACTCTCTCCTGACAAACTTAAGTTTAAATATCAATTTTAATTATATACTAAGAAATGTAGGTACTCACTGGTGGGTATAATTTTTTTCCAAATAGAACTCATACTCTTTGTGGAATGCATGCATGGCATTGATACTTGTTACCAAGAGATACAAAAGTTACAGAGAGAGTGAGAGTTTAGAGAAAATATACTACACTAGCTTTGTTAGTATGGTTATCTACCAAACTAACTTATTAGTACTAACTTAGTAGATAGGTATTGAGCTATCAAACAAAACATTTTGATTAAATTATAAATGTTACCTGTAGCCAGTCCTCTGTTGCACAAACTCAATTGACCAGTTCGTTTGGCTGATTTTATCAAGGCATTGGATAGTTCATTCTGATCTGCCTTTTTATCTTGAAGGTGAAACACAGATTTATTAGAAACCCTAATCCTAGATTTAGTCACTGATGTTCTGTGAGACATTTTAAATCTATTACAGAGCCAGACAAGTCCAAGTTCTGTTTTTTTCTACCTTTCAAAACAAAAACATTACAATTTAGAATTTACAATTTTACAACCATGAACCAGTGCTGCCAACTGCAAAAGTTTGTTGTGTTGGTTTGTGTAACGATAAAAATATCCTACACTCTGAGGAGCGGAAAGAGGTGAAGTGAAGAGCGTAGCAAGCCACTACTAACACGCTGAGTGGAACGATAGTAGCGATGGGGCTTCAAACGAGTTTTCTTTGCTAGGACCGATTGCTTTCTAAATCGATATCGATTTCCATTTTTAACTTTTTTGTACCTACTGAGTCCTGTGGTCAGAGGAGAGCACTAAACTGTAGGTAGTCAGAATTTATAAAAAAATAAAAATGGTTACCATTTTCAACCAACTTCAAAAAAAGAGGAGGTTCTCAATTAGACTGTGTTTTTTGTATTTACTTTTTTGTTAATAAACCAATTGTTTTCAAAATCAATACCTGAATTATAGCGAGTTCATATAACAGTGGCTGCTATTTTGTACGTTTTTGTTACAGGATTGACTGCCTTAAAAATTTATATCTGCCTGTATAATTTTTATCCCTGTCAAAGTCAAAGTCAAAGTCAAAGTCAAAGTCAAAAAGAACTTTATTCATTGAAATCACAAGGATCATTTTGAATAGTCTTATAAGCTAAAATTACTCCTGTTCCAACGCGACCAAGCCTAGAAGAATCAGGCAACAAACACGGCTTGGCTTACATAAATGGTCCGTCTTACCACTAGGTGAGAAGTGCCTGTGTGGTGCCTCGGAGCAAGGAGTTGCTGATACATAGTAAATGAGAACTTAAAAACATTAGGAAGGTAGTCAAAAGTAAATAAAGATCACCAAAAATATGCAAGACAGCACACGCTACGTTTGTTATACTTATAAATAATAATCTAATAAAAACATGTAAATAGGTAAGTACAGATATTGCAAATTTCCATTTTAGCAGTCGAGGGGCAGAGCGACATCAGGCCACGCGGCTTTATCATTTAATATAGTCGTCAAGAGTGTAATACGCTTTTTTAATTAGATTCATCTTTATGAAGGATCTAAATCTTCGAATAGGAAGTTTAAATGCACCTTCTGGAAGTTTAGTATAGAACCGTACAGAATTTCCCATAAAAGACCCACTTACGTTCTTTAATCGAAATTTGGTATAACTATTTAGTTTGTGATTATTTCTCGTGTTAAAATACCATGCACGTCATTTTTTATCATAAAACTATCCAAGTGTTTATGTGTAGGTATGTAACAATATTTCATAGATATATTGCGATATTACTGTAAGAATATTGATTTCTTTGAAACGCTCCCTCAAGGAGTCACGCGACTTCATTTTATAAATGGCACGTATTGCCCGTTTTCGTAAGACAAAAATAGCTTGGATATCTGCTGCTTTACCCCACAGTATGATACCATATGACATAACACTATGGAAGTAGCTAAAATAAACAAGCCTTACCAGCCTGTAAGCCTAAAGCCTGTAACCAGGAAACATGAATCTAAAGGTCAGAATTTTAAATGCCATTATGAACTTTTTGGTATAATCTACGGATAAAAGCCCTACAAAGATCAACAACACCTAAAATCCCTGAAACTTCGTATGAAATGAAAATGTTTTTTAGTTCTGTAACCAAAAATTTAAATATTACAACAAGGTTGAGGCACCTCTTTTATGTATAAAAATACTTGAGTTAGAGGACCTCGCCCTTTCATAGCCATACATTATGGTTGCTAAAAATAGGCACTAAAATTTAACAAAACGAAAAATACAATTTCTTGGCATATTGGTTCCTAGCAAACGCAGTTTATGACTTGAACTTTATTGGCTTCATTCTTTCTTCTCTTTTTCGATATATTAGGGTCAAAAATAAGTGTCTTGTGCATTCTTAAGACAGTCTGCAGCATATATATTTTACGTACAGTTAGTAACTGGCTTCTTGAATATAGAATATCCGTTGGTTTGTATGGTAGGAACCCCTACACACTCTGAAAACCCCTTAACCCCTTAATCCCTCTACAAACTTCGAAAAGTCTCTAGGCTCTAGGTTCTCGAGTAGCGAACTAGTGTAACCTATACTACTACTTATTAGGTAGGTATAGGACGGCAGCATGGAGTGGTTATTGTACTCCATGGATGGCACCCACCCACCCACTAGTCTTGGGTAGCACGCACTTTTTTCGCGAGGATCGTGCGAGGCACTCATGGTGTCAAGTGTGGCAGCACATTGTGCTACCACAATTGAGACGAGGCTCGCGAGCCTCGCGAGTATAACTCACTCGTGTGTTCTTTCTCTGCGACCGACTCCCTCGCACGAACGCACAAGGTCGCCATCGCTTCACTTCGTGTTTCGTCGGAATTTTTTTGTAGAAACTCAAGTTCAAGAAATTCAAATTGTAGATGTACTTGTTTAGATATTATTACAAATAAGACTTTGTTTTGTAGTGTTTATTTATATACTGGTAGTTAAAATTTATCTAGGCTGTTTTATTCGGTTTGGTTGTTAAAAAAGTAACTTCTATGACCTTATAAGTAGGTACCTATCGCTCCATCACATCCTTTAGCGGGACTTTTAAGTAAAAAATAAAATTGAAATCTAGTGTGTTTTGTAAATTTAAGACTGTAATTATTATAATTAGGAAATAAAAATTAAACACCACCACAACCATCAATCAATCAACCACATACTCCAAGTCCAAGATCAACCAGTCAAGCCAGTCAGTGAAGTCAAGCCACAACACGAATGAGAATGACATAGACGTCAAGCACGACACTGACTGACAGCACAGTGAGTAAGGGAGGCTGCCTTCCCACTCGCCTCAATTCAAGCCTCAATTACACAATGCACAATACACATCAAGCAGCACATCAAAATTGTGGTAGCACGATTTGAAAAATTGTGCGAGGGTCTCTTTTGAGAAAGTGTGTAGATACAATCGTGCTGGCACGTGTGCTGAGGACCCACGTATACCACCCACTCCATAGAGTACTGTAATATATGTGGACCCACTCTATGCAACAATGGCGGCTATTCAAGACAGCTAGTCGCGTCGTCGTCGGTCGTGGCATTCCATGGGAGAGCGGATGTGCAGCAGTGGACATCTATGACTGATGATGATGATGTCTTACCTTGAAATTCATTCGAATAAAATATTTCATTTCGTTCCATATTCCTCAAAGATAAGGTATTTTCCTGATCACCATACATTATTTAAATAAGTATTTACTATCAATTTCCTAGAGGGTTACGTTAAAAATTACCTAATTTATAACAATCTAGAAAATATTTTTCCTCCCAAATTCACTTCACTCATAAGGTCATTTTTTAAATTTTGTTTGTCAGCCATGCCATTTCATTTGTCAAGTAGTTGTCAAAGACCTTAGAGAATTTATGTGGGGAGATGGCATGCTCAACTTCTAGTACTAAATTATTTCTGCCACTTTTTGCGGGAGGCGAGGTAAACACGTACAGCACACATTTGCATACTCACGCACACTCATGCAGAAAGTTGAGGCGTCTCTATAAACGCACACGGAAATAAAAGCTGTCACACAAACATAAAACAAGCACACAAATAAATAATTTCTGTAATTACACTATTGGTTAGTTGCACACTAGCGCAAAAACTAGTGATGGGGTGTGAAAGATTGAATGAAATTAAGATTATTAATTGTCTAGGGATCTAGTCTATGGATGTATGTTTGAATGGGTGAATTGATTCATGTTGATCAAAAGTAATCGCGTAACAAACTTAAAAAAAACATAGTCAGTTAAAAATTGTTTTAGGATTTAAGTGCTCACCGGTAGGACTCGTACGTCCTTTTGCACGCGAACGAAGTTTGCTTCTATTTTGGCTATTATTTCTTCAAATTTTGTATTCATGATTTGTACACTAATATATAGACCCGTGGTGCGTTGGTTTCTTATAAAATTATATGGTTTCCAAATCACACGCATCAGGCATGTATGATCTGCAATTATTTGTTCCGGGTCTGGGTGTTATGGTACCAGGTACTCGTAGTTCCTGATAGGTACCTACGATACAGGGAATCCTAGTGTGGGATCAAAACTACGTATGTGACTGTTGAGTGTTAAAAAAACAATATCTTTTTGGCTCCTGCACGGAATGGATGTAAGGTTGGGTCCCGTGGTAATAAGGAGCTCCTCCTCATTGACATGGCCATCAGACAGAAGGTCAGGAGGAGCAAGGGAAACCTCTCGGCTGCTTGTATTGAATATAAGAAAGTCTATGATTCTGTGCCACATACATGGATTTAACAATTATAAGCTGGGATTATATTTTATATTGTATTTTTTAAATTAAAATATAAGCTATTGGTTTTAAAATGGATTAATTTATTGTTAAGAAAATGTATTTTCGTGGATCTGCTTTTTTCATACGAAACGAGATTCGAATATCCGTATACTTTTGCATACCTTCCTAATTTAATATTGTGATTGACGAAATAACCCTAAAACCGTAAAAAAATCGGAAATACAAACCTCTAAAATAACCTTACAACCCCTTTAACCCTTTGAGCTGCGCGAATCGTAACGGCGCAGTCCCTTGAGTCGCAGAGAGACAGGAAACCCAAAGCAATTAAAAAAAACCCAAGAACAAGAACCGGTTGAACACAGAGTATTGGCGTGTCGATCGACACCTCAACGAGCCGGCCGTGGTGTCAATTGACACTAAAACGATCACAAGGGTCCCGAAAAACAGCTAATCAAGCCCATTTAACCTATATTTTAGGCTGGTATTGAACGACGTAGGTATTGATATTTTCTTTGGAAACAGGTTTTTTTTTACAGCTTTGAGATCGTTTTTTCGGCCTAAAAACTCCCTATCCTGTTAATTTCATAAAAATCGTTGCAGCCTCTTTCGTTCATTCATTCGTTCGTTGTTTTCACATCACTTGTCCCCGTACCAAGAAATTACGTATCGTTATTTCTGTCGTATGCTTGCACTAAGAAAATATATTTTACGGTGAAATTAATGGCCTAATTGTGTTTTCAATTACTTAAATGTGATAAGAAACTCCATATTTTGTTAAATTTGATGTTTCCGACCGCCATTTACACGAAACCACAGCACAACCAACCATTTTTAGGAGCTCCGTATAGCGACAGGTATGAACGCAGAATGGCGAACGATCGCGGCTAAACTAGTTTTTATAAACAGACACGAACGACCGTTCATGTACTTCGGCAGAGGGGAAAGCGTATGCTTGCCATCTCCCTACTATAAATTCTCTAAGTCAAAGACATTATTCTGAGGTAACAAGTACTAGGCTGCGTTCAGAGGGTACACTCCAAGGGTGTAGTTGTTTTTTAATCAAGCTCAGAGGCTCTGAACGACTTGGAGCGTTGGTGCACGAAATGTCAATGTCATTGACAATGTTGATGTAAGCAAAATTACCCAATATTCAGGGAATGAAAGGTGACGGGGAGAGCATGGTTTGTATCAAATCGGAGGATTTCTGGGAATGGTCAATTTATTCAGATTCGTAGGAATATTTTCTGTGCCCATTAATTTTGCATATCAAATAAGAAGCAATTCCACGATTATCATGAGGTTACCATTAATGTGCCCATTCATTTTGCATATCATATAAGCAGCAATTCCTCGATTATCACGAGGTTCGTTTGTGAAAATATCTCTATGCTTAGTTTCTCCATTTTGACTGCGGACCGTTTTCCGTGATTTGCGTGTAAATACGGTTATTCAAATCAAAACACAGACGTGCGTGTGAGCCACACTGCAGTACCGTCGCATCAAACACAGAAGTCTGTGTTTTCATCATGGATGGAAATTCAATGATACTCTTTATTTTCGTGGCTCGCTTCACTCGCTTTTATTTCTTGACTACCTCTTGGACCCTCTCACTGATATATCTTATAATGTACCTTCTAATACTAGAATAATAATAAGCATTTATTTATTTGACCAATGTACATTTCAAAATGAAGCTCTGACTCCTAAACTAGGGCTACCTGTATGTCAGGAGGACTAGTATTACTATATAATTTTGATTTTTTTGATTTAATCTTAAACCTACCAAATTTTTAAAGGTCAGCCCCCTTATTCGTTATCTTGAAAGTCACTCAGGGATTAACGTTTGACCAGTAAAACCATCAATTGTCAATTCTTAGTGATAATTTTAAGCAATTGATGGTAATTTTACTTGTCAAACGTGGTGGTTTACAAGATAAGGAATAAGAGGGCAGATAAACGATTCGAAAGTTCCTCTTCAGCCTCAGCTAACACATAGGTACAAATGCCAATTCACACAGTCAAAAAACTTTATTCGCTCGTTCAACAATAATTATCAAGGACCGCAGACAATATTGAAACAAAAAAAATTAAGAGTAATTCAGCCGAAATACTTGACGAGGTAGGTGTTAAAATACAATTTTTGTTATAAGAAAAGCTTTTTTGGAGTTTCAAAAATTAATGAAGTAGTTTTTGCCCTCTAGTCTAGTGAAAACTTTTTTAGGAGTTGGCAGCCCTGGCTGCTTTCCTTGTTTGTAGGTATAGGTATGTTACTGTCAGTCAACTTATAACATTTTTCCGGTCGGTGTTCCGTTCGTTTTGTTTTGAATTGGTATCTTACTTTACCTACTTAGCACTCTTTTCTTTGTAAACTAACAAACACGAAGGAAGGAAACTCGGGAAAATACGTTTCCAAATTATACTTTTACTGTTTCATTTACTAAAATCACAGGCACATAACCAATGAACAAGATAACGACGTACATCAATCAAATCACAACCCGATTCTATGCCACCTCACAGCCGCACGCGCACACACAGTTATGAAGAGATCAATAACAGACGCGCTATTGTATTGCCTTGTTAACAAAAAAGGTAATTAAGCACCGTAAAAGCCGTCTAAAAGATTATACCAGGGGATGGGCAGCAGGGCCACACGAGTATAATACCAATCTGCCTACCAAGCGTGGTAATTATGGTAATTCCCCTCCATTACATTACCTATATGGGAGAGGCCTAGTCCAGTAGTAAAAATTTACCTGCTGATGATGAGATAGCAGCAAAGTTATAACAACCAACAATTGCGTAACTTAAAATTCTCAAACATGCCAGCGGCCGAGCCAGAGTTAAGTTAATACTAAACTATTGTTTTTTATATCCGATTAACTAACAAATACTAATTCCGGCAAGCCAGTCAAACTCAAACCTGAGACCTACAAGCCTTAACATCTTGACACTAGGCCTATACTGGTTTTTCTAGAAACTAATGCTTATCTGCTAATCTCTTTCACGTCTGTTGGTGAGCGGTTCAACATGAGTAAAAGTTCCTTACACAGTGTAATAACCATAATAATAATTATATAAAGCTTAAGCAAAAGTTTTATAACTTGGCCGACTCAAGAAAGATGCTTAATAAACAGTGACAAATTCAATAGATGAGGCAATCTATGTGGCATAATTGTTGCTATTGATGGTACTTATATATATACCAATTAACGCCCCAAAAGATTTTCCAGAGCAATATATCAACCGTAATACTGCAAGCCTTGTGTGTTACAGATTTATTGTTTGAGATATATTTGTTACTCAACCTAATTCAATCAATGATAGAAGAATTTTAATTAACAGTGGCATTAATAAAGATGTGACTCGAGGAAATATTGTGATACCTGATGACCACTATATTATTGGTGATAAAGTTTACCCAAATTTGAGTTGATGCATAGTGCCATTTATAGATTGAAGCAGATTGACTTCACAGCAAAGAGATTTGGACACTAGATTAGCCCAAATGACTTCACAGCAAAGAGATTTCAACACTAGATTAGCCCAAAGTCCGTAATGCATAAAGAGAGCCTTTGCTCTTTTAAAAGGAAGATTTTGCTGATTGAAATATTTGGATATGTCCAGGGCCGACTTAATATCTTGAAGTCCTAGGGATTTTTTTGAAATGTAAATTCTTAATTAATTTGTCATTTTTATAATTTATATTTGTATGCCTACATGCAGGCTGAATGCATCGACTAACATAAATTTAAGACTTAAACGTGTAAAACTATGTGTATTCTTACAAATAAACGATTGAATCTTGAATCCTTTTTTTGTATAGTGCTGTTGTACATTACACAATGTATGCATATTAAATAACCGGCCAAGTGCGAGTCGGACTCGCGCACGAAGGGTTCCGTATCTATAAAAAGGCATAAAAATCACGTTCGTTGTAAGGGAGCCTCCTTAAATAATGATTTTATGCTTTTTTTTATTATTTGTTGTTATAGCGGTATGTATAGTATGAAATCACTAGATATTGGCCATCAATAGTTCTAAAATCAGTAGATACTATGTACCTTTCTAGCTATTCTATTATATATTGCATCAATTTATGATCACTGGTGATGATTAGGTATGGATAAAAATGAATGTTTCTTTGTCCAGTGCGAGTGTGAGTTCTGTGAGTTGAAGGAGGAAAGTGTGGCGAGTGTAGCAAAGCTACCCTTTTAGCGCACACCTGGGAAGGTTTCTGACTACGCACAGTTGGGTTACTAATAAATACTATTTTGATTAATAACATAATAATTGATTATTTTATTTATTCTGTAGGTATTACAATTTAGAACAAACCATAAATCTGACAATAACTTAACAAGTAGGTACCCATTTTGAAGTAACTAATAATTAGAGGTAGTGGCAGGGATTCTGAGAAGTCTCTAAACGTGCATCTTCTATAACATGCAGTTATTGTGATTCCTTTCTAATCGCTTATTCGGAAGAGGTAAATCTTGACAGTCAGCTCAACTGCATGTTGTGTTGTCGACTCTGTCGGTATTTTGCTGGTGCCACGTTGATATTGGCTGACGTCTTTTCTCCACAAGGGTGTGACGAGGGTGAAGTTGTCCGCGTTGACACTTTGCTTTCTTAGAATGAGTTTAGTTGCCACGTTCCCCTGAAGGGCCTCAACGCAAGGCACCGAGTGAGGCAGCTGAAGCTGGCAGGACACTTGCGCGTAACTCTTCTGCTGGCGATAACGTGGAGCAGGAGAAGTCACAGGCTGTGGTGTTGACATCCTGGGAGCCGAGGTCATCGTGGCTGGGCAGTAATTTACCTGCGAATCGGTGTCATGAGTCGCTACCGTATCAATGCTGACCGGTGAGGTATGGCATCGGGTGACGCCGCCCATTTACATTTTGCGCTGACTGTAGTGATATCGTTGGTACTCTGGTTTTGGTATTGCTAAATTCTTGGACTTCATTTTTCAACTCGGCTACAATTTGCTCCGAATATTTCCAAGGAAACCGGCCCTTAACGTCTAGTTTCTGGAACTAAGGCCAGGAATTCCTGCACTACGATGGTGTCAGAGCGCGTGGGTTGTAATAAATTAAAAATACAAATGAGTTTATTACAAAAATTGTACTAAGAATCGATTACTAAAATGCCGGCATGCCTTAGAGTGTTTACAATTTTAGTGATAGATATTAGTTATGTTATTATCACCGACCGACCGAGATTAAAACGAACTATACGTTCCAAACTTAGTTATGGTTCCAAATAACACGATTTGATTCTCATTTAGTTTTCAATACATAAACATTATGAATGAAAATGATTCGATTTTGATTGATGGACGTCATACCTAGATTTGATTATGATAGACGTCAGTCAGACCTTGCGTCAGACAAGCGTCAGACTCGTAGTGTTTTACAACCATCGTTTTTGGTGGTTGTTCGGTTAGGGTCACGTGGTGCTAACCGAACGCCCTAACTGAGCCTCTAAACGGAACAACCATACACTCCGGCGACAAAATCATGATTTGACTTTGACAGACGTCAGAATTCATCGAGTTGGGTGTTCGGTTAAAGTCACGTGACGCTAATCGAGTGTTTTAACCGAGCCTCTGAACGGAACAACCATACACTCAGGCGACAACTAACACCCAGAGTGTACCCTCTGAACGCACCCCTATTGTACCTCAGAATAATGTCCAAATAATGACAAGGGTTGTATAGTACCAAGGGTACCAAGATAGTACCTATTACTTCCGTGCAACGAGCACAGTCTGTCTCCTATGTCCATGAGTACAGCGTGCTTCCATGCCATGACACTAGCCTAGCTCTCTGATTGTCTCTGACTGTCTACCTACTGTTTTCTACTATTTTTCTATGGAATTGCCAATGGTCATTCATCAAATCATCATTCATTCATCATTTTTCATTTATCGCTGAAATTGCTGTGGAACGGACTAGAGGAACATAAAAAATGATAATTTTGTAAAAAATATACCCAGCCCAGCATTAGAAAATAAATAAAGTATACCCAAAATGGCTTGTTTCCTGTCGGAGGATAAATTGAGAGGATTCGAAAAATACAAGGTTTGTTTTATTGTTTGTTGGGTTTGTGGAAGGTGCTCGGGAGAGTAACTATCCTAAGTTACTTGTTTACATCCACATTATGAGAATTCCGGTATGGAATATTATGATTTGTATTTAGTCAATAAAATACTTGGTAAATTGTGTGCACATCACAATCAAGTTCCCTCATTTAGTAGAAGGTAGGTACTATACAGATCTTTTTATATATATTTATTTGTGTTTGTGACTTGGGTATGATTTGTAGCATTTATTTTATGTATTGAAATATCATATAAAATCTAATTAAAAATCCATATCTCACCATCAAACTGATTGTACCTAGATATTTTTAAAATCACTAAGTAATTAGTACTTCCTCTTTTGCTTATCATAGAATATGATCTATTTTATTATATCAGTGTATAGTCAGTGTGAGTTGAATTTATTTATAGTATTTGTTGTATTTCGACTTCCTAATAATATGCCGCATTTTCTCTACTAACTAAACTGCGCTAAATTATTGTGGTCCCATTTGTATCAGTCAATATGAAAAGGCTTACAATATATTTTTTGCTGTCTAACTTTAGATAATGCTAGAGAAACAACAGCACTGTCTTTACAAAAAATAATTATAAATATTATTTAAAACATGCTATATATTTGTTTTCAATAATATTTGGGTTTGGCTGTGGTGGTCTGGCCTAAGAACAGACTTCTTCAACTCAACTCTTTATTCTATGGGGGAGGCCTCATCCTGCAGTGGACATCTACCAGCTAATGAAGAAGAGAGAGTTTCACTATGTGATGAGAATCTGAAATGAAGAGATCTGCTGAAGAACTAAGATCACTTACATAGATCTCAGAATTAGCAAGTTAAAGTGGCAATGGGCAGGCAAATATAGCTCACTGAACCAACAGCCGTTGGGGACTGAAGGTTCTTGAGTGGTGACCATGAATCGGACTATGCAGTTAAGGTCCCCCTCTAGATGGATCAACACTATTTTGAAGGTTTCAGAAAGTGGGTGTATAGAGGCAGCTCAAGACTGTTGTTGTGGTATTCCTTGGGAGAGGCCTATGTCCAGCGGTGGACTTCTACAGGCTGATGATTATTATTGTATTTTGCAGATGGTTGGCATCTTGGGGTATATTCAATCAAAATCTATGTTTTTATTTCAGTACAACTCTGTGGATACCAGTGTGCTCAGCAACTATGTTATGCACCCTTTTTGGAACTGGTGTGTGCAGGTAACGTCTTTCTCTATCACTTATACAAATAAAAGTGTGGTGGTTTTGTGCACAGCACTTTTAATTCACTGTTACACTTTGCTAGGAGATTGCATGCGGATTTATTAATGATACATCAAAAAGAGTTATACATAATTACTTCCATGAATTTTACATGATTTTCTAAGTATATGTATTATTTAAAATTTTACAACTATTGTATCAATATTTTGATACTAATTAAAATGCATTTTTCTTATAATAACAAATACTAATTTAGTAAACTATAAGCTATTTGATGCCCTTAGAATAGTTATTTTAACATTTCAGTTTTGCCCAGTGTGGGTGGCACCGAACCTGCTAACATTCACTGGTTTTATACTCACAGTCCTTAATTTCCTGTTGTTCTCCTACTATGATTTTGGATTCTATGCCTTAACCGAGGAGAATATAACCAATGATCACATACCGTCATGGGTTTGGGCTGTTTCTGCTGTCAACTTATTTGTGGCATACACTCTAGGTGAGCATGACTATTGACTACTGTATTACTATAAGTAGTAGGTAGGTACATACCTGTATAATACAATAATTTGATAATACTATTTTCTGCATCATACCAAGTTAATTAGATTTTAAGGCCTGTTACATGCTATTTACATTGAATGCTGAATCGCACAGTAAACTTGTATTATATGGGTAAGTACTCACTTATATTTTATATTGTTTTCGCAATAATCTAAGAAGCCGCTTACTCCCAAATGCAATTTTTTATTATTTATTTATCTTAATTTCATTATATATTATGTGAGATTTAGGGCATTATAGGAACTGTAAAAACCCGTATTTGTACAGATCTCGTTTCAGATTTTACAAGCATAGCTCCTCTGTGCCTGCTGTGTGAGCTTGTGTTTATTAATTGACGTGTAGAAACTATTTTCTTAGGGCTTTTTATTGATTCAGGGTTGCAGTAGGCACCACAAATTGTGGCACTAGCTGGTAGACTTAGTTCCGCTGCATATGCATGATATGTATAATTATATGTATGATAAGGCAGCTTACTGATGAAGCTACAGCTAGGCTTGTTTATTTTAGCTACTTCCATAGTATGTTATGTAGTAGTAGTTATGTAGTAGTAGTTATGTCATATACTGTGTGGGAAAGCAGCAGATATCCAAGCTAAATTTGTCTTACAAATACGAGCAATATATAGAATAAAGTCACGTGACACCTTGAGGGAGCGTTTTAAAGAAATCAATATTCTTACAGTAATATCGCATTATATCTACGAAATATTATTTTATACTTACACATAAACACTTGGATAGTTTTATGAAAAAGAGTGATGTGCATGGCAATGAGTAACACGAGAAATAAACACAAACTAAATATTCCTAAAATTTATATTAAAGAAAGTAAGTGGGTCTTATAAAGGGTTTACGGTATAATAAACATCCAGAAAGTGCATCTAAACTTCCTATTCGAAGAGTTAAATCCGACATAAAGAATAATCTATGTAATTATGAAATGACTATATTAATTATAAAGCCGCGTGTCCTGATGTCGCTCTGCCCCTCGACTGCTAATATCGAAAAATTTGCAATGTCTATACCTACCTATTTACATAGTTTTATTGTTATTTACAAGCATATGAAGCGTAGCATGTGCTGTCTTATAAACTTGCTGATGTTTCTTACATTCGACTACCTTCGTAAGGTTTTTAAGTTCTCATTTACTATGTAGCTTCTCCCTGCTCTGAGGCACCAACCAGGCGCTTCCCACCTAGTGGTAAGACGGATCATCAAATTAAGCCAAGCCGTGTTTGTTGAATGATTCTTCTAGGCTTGGTCGTGCGTGTTTGAACAGGAGTAATTTTAATTTATAAGACGATTCTAAATGATCCTTGTGATTTCAATGAATACAATTCTTATTATTTGATTTGGTTTGATACTTTTGAGGAGTGGTGGGAAATCGCCAAGGACAGAGGTAAGTACCTTTGCCGAGCTGTGGGACAAAATAGGTTAGGGGAAAAAAACATACGTACGACATGCGTACGACTAAATATACCACGTTGACGTTTCGTTGATAGGCGTTGCTCATGAGGACGGATCCCTAAACGATACCTAAATGATGCATCAGCAGGAGAATATTAAAGTAGGTACGTGGTACAAACTCATATAATGTATATTTCTAAAATGTAGAACTGTTTTTAGAAAACAAAGTTGATAGTGCTACTAACTCGTTTGTAGATATGTATCTATATTACGATTATGTTAGTACCTATTAATTTTGTGACGTTAGTAGGTATTATTATTACATTGTAATTTGTTGTAAGCGATGAGTGAGGCATGGATCCATTCCATTTACTGATATCTCGCTCGCCTGATTATGGTTCCTCAATGGTTGGAAACTAAACCAAATCTAAACAAAACCAAAGTTTGTCTTGGGTTTTGTTTAGTTTTATTTTAGTCACAATAATACCCACTAACGGTGATTTGCAACCTTTTTCATGATATTTAGTCACTCAGTGATATTAAAAAATCGCACCCCAGGTCCCGTCACGTAAAAGGAGACCCTGGATGACGAAGGGTATGTGTCTGCGCATGTGTACAGTTGCGCACGACCAATAGCGTGACGGCACAGATATCTGACGAACCAATAGAGACATGCGGCGCGTTATCCCCCAGTCAAACCTCACCTCATACTTACCACCAAATAAACCAATAAATGGTCTAATTCACCGCTGGCTCTCATTTTACGTGACTCTTAATAAGCATGTTGTCTGAATAGAATGCAAATATGTAGGTACTTACTTCATCATTTATTATTAAAAACATCATCAATAAAATAATCATTTTGCCGTCGTGTCCCAAAACACTTAGGTATATCTACTACGTATGTGACTGTTGGGTGTATCTGTACCTAAAACCACCTAAGTAAGGAAATCCGATACGTACAACACGACGGAACTCGCTATTATGCAGTAAAACACGTACTTGACCATATTGATTGTATTAGTGCCCTTTGTTATCTCGTGTTATATTTGAAGTGTCGACATGATAATAGTAAACAGATATTTTAATCTTTCGACTCTGATCGCATCCTGGTTCCATTATCGGCTATGTTCTACACACTAGTTAACTTTAAACGCAGTAGCACGAAACTTTGTTAGCACTGCTATTGTCCAAATTGCAATGATCGCAGGAAATATTAAAACAAAGATTTGGTTTGTTCACATCCGATGAAAAAATGGAACCCCTTTAGGATCACGTGTCTGTCTGTCCGTCTGTCACAGGCTTTTTGTCCGAAACAACTGGAGGATTTTTTTAAAAATTTGGTTATATATACAGAGTTAAATTAGGTTACCCAGTCACGAACAAATAGCGTAAATAAAGGCATGCTGATTTTGCGGCCCAAATTGGAAAACTAAAAATAAACCTGTACGTCACGTGATGTAGTAAATAAAAGGGCTCTTTATGAGAAATTCATTTTTTATATTAATATTAAAATACATTATTTTAAAGATATTAAAGAAAACATACGAAAATCGAGCAATTTGTTCTATGATACGGAATATAGGGCCTCTCAATGTTTATAGAAAAACTTTAAAATATAAAGTCGTTAAATTCCCACGGGAAACGGAAATAATCTAATAAAAATAAAAAATACCTATTTCAAAAATAAAAACATTTTTGACGATATTAAACTCGAGAGGAGAAACCATTTCAACCTTGAGGTCTTGAAAATATTTTATTCTCAACAATGAAACCGTGAAACTTTTACTACGTCGAAATACACTGAAGTCTGGCTAAAACGTAGTATTTAATAAAAAAAAACTTTCACTTTTAGTATTTAATAAAAAAAACACTTTTCGTTCTTCTTTTCAGGAAAATTTCAGGTAACGCTGAAACATATGCTTGGATGTAGGTAACATGTAAAATTTCAAGTGTTTAATACTACTAATGGTTTCTGAAATACAGAGCATTTTGTTTTACATTTAAAGTCCTGTTTGGACCCGTTGGAGGACGAATTTTGCAAATTCCTTAGTGCACCCCTACGTCCTAAAAGGAACACACCCTCCCTAGGTCCAGCGGTTTGGGCTCTGCGTATAATTATATATTTCTATATTATATTTGAAAAGTTTCAAAGATCGTGCTTCATTAAGGTTAAACGTTTCACAAGTGGCGCGAAATTCAAATTTTATTGAGTTTTTTGCACATTACAGCTTATCAACACTTCTTGCGATAGCGAAAACATGTTTTGCGGGAATCAGGAGACCTAACACACATTTTATAATTGAAAGTATCTCATAAATAGTAGTAGTTTAGCTACGAATGTCAATGAATGTTTTGTATAGTGTTATTTTGATTCATTGACATTCGTAGCTAAACTAATGATATTTATGAGATACTTTCAATTAGAACATGTGTGTTAGATCTCCTGATTCCCGCAAAACCAATGTTCGCTATCACAAGAAGTGTTGATAAGCTATAAAATGCAAAAAACACAATAAAATTTTAATTTCGCGCCACTTGTGAAACGTTTCACCTTAATTCTAGGACAATCTATTTTTTTTCTCATATAAACATTACCATTTTAAGCCCTTCTCCCCAAAATTTTCTAAATTTATAGCTTAAATGTTATTGTGGACTTATATAAATAGATCTATCAAAATTCCATTAAAATCCGTTCAGTAGTTTATACGTGATGCTCGTTCAAACAGACAAGCCGTCCTCCTCCGATCGTTCGATGAGCGTGTTTGACTCAAACTTGACCTAGTTAAAATTTAATTTATTAGTACTTATCTTATTTACATAACTTCGAGAATTTATAGATTATCAAACTGCAGTAAGTAACTACTAATTAATCTGAGCTGCAGTTGCGTGCGGTTATCTCGATAACTCACGTGAGTGTTTAGTGTAATTTGAAGTATGACTTGCCCACATTTTTTTCCAAAGACAAGAAGGTAATCGTCCTGCGCCAATTATTCGAATTTATGTACTGTGATAATCAGCAACTCAGGAAATAAATGTTCTATTTATATGTCGCTCTTTGATCTCGTCTACCTTGAGATTTTTATAGGGAAATATTTGTTTCATTCGACCGCTAATATTATTTAAATCCTCCGGAGTTGGAGAAACGAATACATTTCGATTGGATTATTAAATGACAAAAGTACAAATAATTGAATGAGCGAAGCGAGTGCGTAGGTCGGCTAGCAAGCCGAAACCGTTGTTAATAAACTTGATAATCATCGAACAGCAAAGATTTGTCTTACATGTTCGTTTAGTTAGACTTAAGAAGATCACGGGCATCATTCTTCTTCCTCGTGTCACTGGTTCTTTCTTGGTGCCTTGTTATTGTGAGATAACAAAACAGTTCCTACTATCTCTCTCTCTCTCTCTCTCTCTCTCTCTTCTCTCTCTCTTCTCTCTCTCTTCATCAGCCGGTAGACATGCACTGCTGGATGAGGCCTCCTCCATAGCATGCATAGCCTGCAATGGGGGATTTGCCATAATCACCACGCTTGGCAGGCCTACTACCTTATGCCATATTACTAAAGATTGATATGATAGTCATATTATTAATTATGTAATTTCAGATGGAATCGACGGTAAGCAAGCCCGCCGGACAGGCACTAGCGGTCCTCTGGGCGAGTTGTTCGACCACGGGCTGGACTCCTACTCGGCGGTGCTCATTCCCACCTGCTTGTACAGCATGTTCGGAAGGTAATTATAGAGATAACTAGAACATTCTAGAAGCATCGATCGACTGTACTTAACCATGCTCGCCGGACAGGTACTAGCGGGTTTTTGGGCTAAAACAATGGAAGGAAATATTTGTAGGGAGCCGAAATTATTCTCAGGGCGTAGCTAGGCCTACAAAATTGAAGGTCTGTGTGACTAATTTGACTTAATCTTCCTGCCGGATTCATGATTGTACTAGACAGTCTTATCGATCCTTATCTTTTATCACAGTATTAAACGATACACAGGCTGTTATCGAAAATCACTGAATTCAAAGATAAATATCCAAAACTAGGATCCGTTCGCGGCTTCGATCGCGTGGTAACTGCAAAAAAAGGGCGAAGAAGCGAATTCTCTGCGTTGGTACTCATTAAGTACCTGTAGGAACACTACTAGGTATCGATCACGTCGATATGACAACTTAATAGGACGATACTAGTACCTAAGCTACTCGCCCTCTGCGCCATGGAGACCGTTTTTAGATATAAAGGGTTTGGACATTTCAAAACAGTTTTAAGTTTTTATAAAACGTTCTACTGGTTTCTACTGCGTTCACTGAAAGTACTTCCAGTAAACCCCCAATGCTGAAGTTTGGTAAGCTTTAATGAAACAGATACTAAAAGACCAAAATAAAAGAATTTTGATATTTTTACCCTACCTATATAAAATGGAAAACTAATTTTATCTACTAAATGTTTTTTGAAGTTAATTAGGAAGGTTAAGGCTCTTTTCATTCTGCAGCGTGTCGCCGGTTGCGTGCGGCGCTACCGGTCGAGTTGGCATTTCACAGTTTTGCGTGTGCACTCGACCGGTCTGGACGTGTACAGTCATAAAACAGTACATAAAACGCGCACGCACACGTCCGACAGTGAAAGCTGACATTGCAGCACTGGCCCGCGCGCCGACCGGCACACGCGGGGCGCGCGGGCGCCGGTCGGAATTTCGGCCGGTCGGGCGTGTTCAAAAACGCAACCGGCCAGCACGCGGCACAGTGAAAGCAACTATAGAGCTTCATACCAATTGCGCCGGTCGCGTGCGCGCGCGACCGGCGACACGCTGCAGAGTGAAATGAGCCTAAGAATGTATGGGTCTCAGTTCAGGGTGAACCACTCGTATAGGTTAACGTTAGCATAATCTATCAAACTACGTCGACATCCGTTTTTGATTGAGTAACAAAACACATCTAAAGACCCAACTGTCGCATTTCCAATATTAGTTGGAAGTAAAAAAATCTACTTTGGTTGTATGGTTCTTGAAGTTTCTGATGCAATAGGTCGAAATTGTTTTCTCTAAGTACTAAATCACTTACTTACATTTACTTGTACATTCATTTTGTAAAAACGGGAATTTCCACGTACCGATATGTTGGTGGAAGCACCAACAGGTTTCGACCCTAATCGAGGGTCTTCATCAGGGTGGGTATAGGATCCGCGCTACACTCCCTCCGCGTCCTTCCTCGCACTGCGTTACTGAGCTCGCTCCTCTCGGCTCGTCCGGCGTGGGGGTGGGGGGAGTGCTTGTGTACTTACTTGTACTTGTATTAAATCCTCTTGCAATTTCTCAATGTCCGTTTAACCTTGGAACAGGGATGAGCTGAGCCCGCTGCGTTACTTCTTCGTTGTGTGGAACGTCTTCCTGAACTTCTACTTGACGCACTGGGAGAAGTACAACACTGGTGTCATGTTCTTGCCTTGGGGATACGACTTCACAATGATTGTGAGTATTAATTCTTTAATTTCAGCCTTATCCCGTTACACGTTCGCACCTCTAAGCTATTCTCTCACGGATTATTTTAAGTGCCCATTTCGCTCGCTATTTTTTTATTTATTCAAGCCTAAAAAGTGTTACAGTTTTGCTTATACTATGAGTAAAACTATTTTTTTTATATTTTACAATTAATCCCCTATCCGTGCAAACAATGCAGTCCCAAATGCTATGGTTTCTAATAACTCTAAAGAAAGAAAGAAAAATCATTGATTTATGTCAATGAATATGCAGATTGCATGAATGACACGGGAAAATACAGGGGATACATACAAATAAATAAATAACAATAATAAGAAAAAGAGAGTAACAAAGAGATTATTAAAAATACAAAGGAGAAAAACATTTAGAATTAAAATTATATAATAAACAAACTGTGCCCCGCGGGTTAATCCAGGATTTAAAGTATCTCCATTCCACATTTCACTCAAATCCGTTCAGCCGTTTGAGCGTGACGAAGTAACAAACTCTACGTAGTAACATACTCACAAAGTTTCGCATTTATAATAGGTATTACCTATATACAGTGTATATTCTAAGACTTGAAGAATGCTATTTGTTACAGGGTTCGTGCATTCTCCTATTGA
Organism: Epirrita christyi; assembly: GCA_951392215.1. Classification (NCBI taxonomy): domain Eukaryota; kingdom Metazoa; phylum Arthropoda; class Insecta; order Lepidoptera; family Geometridae; genus Epirrita; species Epirrita christyi. The sequence goes on along the minus strand of OX595840.1, from coordinate 6,319,575 downwards.
TAACGTCCGTGATCGGGCCCGCGGCGTGGCGCGTGACGTTGCCCGGCGGCGCGTCGCCCGGCTTCGTGTTCGAGCTCACACTCTACTTCTCGGCCATGCTCACCAGCCAGACTGTCATACTGTGGAACCTCTACAAGTGAGTTTGGCAGCTCTCGTACAAATGCGTACAAACAAATATTAAACTTGCTCCAATACGTTAGTTGTGTACTGTTTCTTTGTCATTAATGATAGCCTCACAACCTCAGTGGCACGGCGAACGAGTTTCGGCTGAGACGAAAGGGTTCGATTCCCACTGTGGGACAGATGTTTGCATGATCTGCAAATGCTTGTTCCGGGTATGGGTGTTGTGGTATCATGGTACTCGTGGTTCCTGAAACCCACGACACAGGGAATCCTAGTGTAGGATCAGAACTATGTAGGTGACTGTTGGGTGATATGATGTTATCTTAGCCAAAAAAATATGCTTACAATTTTGTTAAACCATGTTAAAATTCAATCAAATTAAATTTTATATACAGGTTGTTTTTCTCCTTCTTAAATTTCCCCGCACTGGGCCTGCCACCCTAAGACATAAAGAGGAAAATGTCGTGTGCGTGTAATTTCACCGGGAACCAAACCCATTAAACCGGAACACATCAATGCGAGCATTACTGCTTGGCGGCAGAATTAGGTATGATGGTCTTCTCTGGACGAACTCTTTCACAAGAAGCTTTACTAATAGCTGTTTTGTAGCCGATTTAAACCTGAGAAACGCGGCGACATATCATTTCGTTGTGCTACTTTCGCAGCTGCATTATTGTGGCGAATATTCATGCAATCAAACAACAGACAACACTCTAGGACAAAGCCCTTCTTAAATAACTGTTACGCTATGTGCGGCAGAATTTATAACGCCTCACATTAAAAGCCTTCCGCTAAATAAATTTAAGACACAGGTAACAGGTTTTACCATTTGAAGGACTTACTAGGTTAGAGTATTATCATTAGAGATTTTTTGTTTGACATTGTGCATTTAAGGTATTTTTTAATTATTTTAATTGTTGACATTTGTGGTTTATTTTGGTATATTATGTAACACTTTGTAATTTAATGGAAGTTTTGACCTAATAACCTGCCTGTTTTGTTAAAATCTGTATCCCATACATGGGAAATGTGAGCATAATAAACATAAGAACCTTGTACGTACCACATTTATGCAAATAAAGAATAATAATCCAAACGCCAAACATTCCTCTCGCTCTATTGTTGCATGCACGGATGAAATGAAACGTTAATTGTGTCATCAATAGATCGTACCGCAACCGCACCGGCAAAATGCGTCCATTCACTGAGGCGGTCCGGCCGCTCATCCCTCTGCTGATGTTCTTCCTGCTGAGCTCCACGTGGGCGCTGTTCTCGCCCAACGACATAATCAACCGCGCGCCGCGCCTCTTCTACGTCCTCACCGGGACCATCTTCTCTAACATCAACGTGAGTTAAATCATCATGCAACAACAACCGCGCGCCGCATCTATTCTACGTCCTGAGGCCGTAGACAAAGTAACATTCTAATAGCGATGACGCCAGTAGAATAGTCCAAAATGTATGAGATTGACGTAAGCTTTCGAAATGTCACGTGGTATTTTGTATTGTATTACGACTGTAGAAATAGAATCGCTTCGAAGCGAATACCGTTTGTCTAGGCCGGCTGACCTATCTAACTTACCAATATAATTTACGTACCTAATTACACCATTTAATACCCCTTGTCTATTGCGTACAGTCCATTCGACCGAAATGTTGCCTGGTAGAAGGCCTCATTGATTATCATATATTATTAAGATTTAAAAACTAAATGATTGTGTCAAAAAAAATGCCACTTTCATAGAGCCACATATTACGATAGGTTGACCAAGAAAAAACCAGCGACAAAGAAAATTAAAATGATTACAAATTATTAATTAAATGTTGCCTGGTAGAGAGCCTCATCTGTCGGGTGTTATGTTATGTTATATATGTACTAACACAGATTATACCTAATATATTATATTGTAATTATTATTTTCATAAATAAATAAAATAAAAATAAAACTTAATGCTTGGGAACGGAGAATGGCGCTCGTCATAGCATCCATGTATTGCTAATCTTAAGATCTTTCCTTTATTTGTGATAATTAATGTTATAAGTTTTTGTGTCTCCAGTGCCGGCTGATTGTCTCACAAATGAGCGATACTCAATGCGAGTCGTTCAACGGGCTCGTGTTCCCTTACTCCGTGATCCTGAGCGCTGTGTTCGTGCTGCGAGTGAGTCCGCTCACTGAGATAATGCTGCTCACTGCGCTCACCATATCCAGCTCCGTAGCACACATTTACTATGGCACTAAAGTGGTAAGTGACTGCAGTACAGAGGGTGGTGTGGTGACACTGAGATTTTATTTATTTACTTTATTTTACAAATTTTGGGAAAACTTACAGCTAGTACACACACGGATTATAAACTAAAATACATGTAAGAACTACATGTATCCAGAGGGTCAGTTAAAAGTTTCCACATATAGATCACAAACGAGTAAATATAAAAACAGTAATCTTAGACGACGAAGAGAGAAGAGAGAACCTCGATATACTATATATAGATCGAGATACTATGTTATTGAGAAGGAATTTATCCTTGTAATTTACGTTTTCGATCGGTATCATGAAAATACAGAATGTTTGTTTTTTTTAATTTAGTGGGTTCTAGTCCCGGCTTAGGCAAGTGATTTTAATATCCTTGAATGCAGTATTACTGACTTTAAAAAATAAAGGAAAATCTCCATGTAAAGCTTCCTAAATTCAATATTTAAAGTACTTGTCCTCCATGTAGCATGGCCGTGGGACACTGTATTGACCGATTGTTTTCAAAATCGATATCTGAGGGTTCGTTATGTTCATATAACACGAATCTCTTGTCTAAATAAATAGAGTGAAAGCCATTTTGAACTTTTTTGTTACCGGACAAAAAAAAAAAAGGGGTTAAAAGTTGTTTTAACTGCCCACTTGGTTCAAGATTCGTGCGTGCGTATAAAAGTTTCGTTGTATTTTTCCAGGTGCAGGAAATGTGTCATCATTTCGATATCAATTGTTTCCATATCAAGCAAAAAGTAAATTAAGTAGGTACTAGGTTTTATGAGATACGGGCTTACTTATAAAAACCTGTCAAAAGTTAAGCAATGCTTATCTTAATACTTATTGGATAATATCAAATAGTGACAGGACTAATTATAAGCAATGCTTAAATTTAAATAACGTATATAATTAAGGGGGATAGTTTTCTAAATATTAAATAGATCTGAAGCATGTTTTAATACAAGTATAAAGTGTGTCACACACGTAGCAGATGCGGTAAGATATCTGTATCTGAGCGCGTATCTGTCCATATCGCTCTCTATACTAAACTCAAGGACACACACGTAGCTTATTTTACCGTCATGCATCTGTAGGCACCGACATATATCAAAAGATGGACAGATTATATATGTGTATACAAATTGAAATACAATACAGTTTGAAGGTTTCCGCGTGAATGTATCATTTTCGTATATTATCGTATCTGCGTCGTGTGTGATACCTTCAGATGCGATAAGTTTTTATACGCATATAAAATTACCGCGTCTGCTGCGTGTGTGATGCACTTTACGCTTGTATCTACTACATTTGTGGTTGTTAGAGATGTTGTACTGTTAGTACTAGATCCAGCCTGAGAAATAACTGCAGTAATCTCTGGCTGGATAACGCATTGTATTGATTGCGTCACGTCTCCCGAATCCGTGGTAAACGAACCCACAAATAATTTATAAGAAACTACTGCCTCTAAATGTCGCGCCACACCTGCGTAACGTACCGCGCCGAAAGTTCAGCGGCTTATGTTTCGAACGCGACGTAATTTCGGCTGATGTGTATTGAACCGAACGATCGGCGCGGTACGTTCCGCAGGTGTGGCGCGACACTAATGAAGACGAAGTGACATCGTTGACGTAACGACATTGCTTTTATCTTAAAACTTCTTATTTCCATGACAATATTAAAAATGTATTATTATTAATTTTCTTTGAATTGGTGTTGTTTAAATCATTTCCACGGATTCCTGAAGGGGACTTTACTTAATTATTAGTTAAATGTACTCGTTTACCGTAATTGAATTCGGTAGGTAATATGATAAGTAGCTAATGAGTTATTCAATTAGAAATAGATGTAACTATCAAAATGATGCCAAGAAAACCAATCAGCTGAACTTTGGGGAATTGGAACTCTTAAGTTTCTTATTTATTTGGTGTTTAAGAATTTTATGTTATTTTCATGTATGACGTATAAACAAATATAAATCGTTTTCTATCTCGATTTGCGTTCCTCTAGTTTAAATATTCTAATTATATTATGTATATTTTCATATATCTATCTACTTAAAAGTGTTTGTGAGAAAATGTTGAGGTATAATTTTGATTACATATTTGATGTGAGTGAACTTTCCTCTTGAGTGAAAGTGAACAAAAATGTTACAAGTAATACTAGTCATAGTTACTTTAGTATAGGTTTTAATTTGCCATGTGTTATTTTATGTGTAATCTCATACCAAATACTTTTATACGAATTTGTTGCTGTTGGTAATGTCGGGTTGATGTATTTTTATAATCGTTTTTCTTAGATTCTGAACTACTTTTTATGATTCTACAAAATTTTCGAGACCATTGTCGTTTTGGATACACTCCTGTTTCTGATAGAGTAAGCTGTTTATTCTCTTCTATCATAGTGCCTATACAGGGTGTAAAAAGACAGCTCCCAAATACTGTAAGTGCAGGTAAAGCTACCTATCAGTGGACAAGGGTATATAAAAAGATTCCTGTCGGCTTCCCTTTTAAAATTTAAGTTAGATACCTACCTATATAACCGTTGTGTGAGTGACTATCAACGCACAGCTGGAACCGTAAATCTTAAGATCTAAAATTTGATGGATACATTCCTTTTGTGGTCTAGGGGTACACTAAGCAAAACTTTTTGGAATTACCGGGGTGCAGCCGGGTGTTGAAGTATGTATGGAAAAAATTCCTCGCGGACGGATGTCGCAGGCGTTCCATCCACTAGCTGTATAATAGTACATTACTGTCCAGGCCCGAAATAAAGCAATTTACGGGCGGGTAACATTGGAAGAACGAGGCGAAGCCTAATCATTATGAAGTGATTTTAACAACAAAATCATATTTTTTTCACATCAAGCACTTGGTAAAAAACTTGAAAAAGTAATAAAAAGATTAAAATAACAAAGAATAATGGTTAAAAAAATTGTTACTTATTTATCCGTTCTCGCTTCATTGAGATTAGTATTTTATAGTTCATTGTGTCCTCAGAGGATTATGCCTATGGATGTATTGACCCCTGTACCATGTTAAATCTGGTTGCCTCAATATCAAACTTGTATAAATATTAAAGCTCAATTATCAAATTTTAACCAACAAGATTGTACATGCAATCGAAACCGGGCTTCCGGAATGATTTAAGAAAAAGTTACTTAACTGTAGCAATGATTTTACATAAAGACGAGAACCGAGAGCTGTCACGAAAGGTAGGTTAAGTTTCCATTCTATTAAATATTGTTCGATTTGTAAACAATGATACAGTGATTCAATAAATCATAAATCAAAACAAGATGTTGGAAGGAGATGTGAAAGAAAAAGCCAAATTTCACTTTAAAAAAAATGCGGTTCTCGTATTTTGGAGCCATTGAAATCCCCATTTTGGAAATGAATTTGGATTTAGAATAATCCAGATTCCTATTGGTTAAAATTAAAATATGGAGTTATCATTTTTAATATTGAGGCGCGAGAATTGGATACCGGGCGTTGGGAATAAAACCCGGGTTTTGGCATAATCCTCGTATAATGAATAAGAAAACTTCTTGTTAGTAGTAATAAAAAATCCTTTTAGCGCATTTATCGTTAATAGTACTATAATAATCATTTTCCTACCCTTCATTTTATTTTGTTAGGTATTATTTATGGTGTATCAATCATGAACGTTTGATTTTCTATGGGTTCCAATGTCAACTTGCACAACGAATCTAAATATATATTTAGTCAAAATTAAATATCAAATCGTTATTATTGTTGTATGTGACTGTTGGGTGTTATTTTGAACTACTTAAATGTCCTTGCTTTTATCTTTTAAGGATCTATTGTAAAAAGTTTTATGGGTAAATACTGGTCTAATATTATTATGTCAATTTAGGTGTAACCTGATTTATTTTAATTGATCCTAGATCTACACAAACCAAACACGTGATAGATAACTTTCATATGACATTTAATAGATATTTTAGCTAGGAGCTATTCCTTATAGCTGATATTCTTGCTATTGTTTGCCTGACTTTGTATCGAAGAATATTCTTGTCTATAACCAAATACTTTTTGCCTAGTAAATTTTTCTTTCGCAAGCGTTGTCAGAGAAACAGAAGGGTTCTTCTCGGAAAAAACCCCGTCCATGGGATGACTTGAAATCTCCGATGAAACCTAGAATTTTTTTATTGTTCGGGCATATACATATAAAGTTATCTCATGGACGAGAAGTATCTGAGAATACGAGCTCATAATTACGAATGCTCAAGATTGTACCTGTTTTTTTTACTATTTTAATAGGTACCTTAGGTAGGTACCGTACCAAATCAAATGTGAAATTGCAATTTTTAACCAATACTGCATATTACTGTTGTTTTTTTAATGGTAATAAATCTTCATTAAATGCATGTACTTGTTTGTTTTTATTCTTATACGGGCTGTCCTAAAATTCTTGCAGGTAGGTATAGGATGTCATGGCCCACCTGAAACACCCCTATTATTTATAGTGTCATTATTAAGCTTCTTCAATGACTTCCAACACAAATCACTACTTGCAAAAGAAAGTCCTAGAACATAAAAGGGGTTATGAACAGTTATGAAACGAGTTCCTCTACCTTGCTTTAGACCTTACTTACCTGTAATTACACCTTGATCATCATTCACTTGCAAGAACTTTGATATAAGTGAATGCGGAGCCAATCGTTAGGATTTCTACAAGGGAAAATGTAGGACTCTATGAAAGGCTTTGTTTTGTGGTAGTTAATGCTTGAATAACAAGCTTGCATGATGGGTAGGGTGGGTTATCAAGATTTACCAACTGGAAAGTAATTAAAAATACCATATCTGACAATCAGCGGTTTATTAAGAAATCTTAAAATTACAAAACAAAGCTTTAAAATGTTTCATTATGCTTATACAAATCACACTTTTTGGGTATGCATTCTTAACACTTAGAACTTAGGGTTTCATTTATTTCATCACCCAATGACAGTATCAATCGCCATTGTTCGGGAGTTAAACTGACACCTTTCTTGCCGGGCAACATTTCACCAGATTTCTCATAATACTCTCTGATGTCTATGTACATTTTGCCTTTGAATTCCCTCAGCTTTATAAACTTTTTGTTTTGGAGTGCCCATGTAGGCTCCTTGTCATCAGTCCTATTGCCCATTTTGGCCTTCTTCTCTGGTGGAGGATTCCTCTGGAAAAAAAATATTTATAAGATGCCTGTTGGGTTGCCATGTCAGCAGCATTTTTAAAGGTGGTTCTCGCAGAGTTCTCAGCTAGAGTAAAGAGCCACTAATATATTTTCCTGCTCTACGCCAGTCAGTCGTAAGGGCAGTTAGACAGGAAGAAGACGGAGTCCAAGCAAAATAAATTAGCTAGGTTAGATTTTTTTTTGAATTCATTTGGCCGAATTAGCTTGTAATCACTACGTTGCAGAACTGTTTCTCTCAAATACATTTGAGTTGATAGTTAAGTTATGGTAATGACATATCATTCCACCTAAAAAGTAACATTACATAGAATTTTTTCAAAACATCGGCATTCGAGTTTCCTACAATGGGGGCAAGCAGTTGAATTGAACTCAAACTGTGAAATTAAATAATGGTATAAAGTAACACTTACATCGATGGGTCCTTCATCACTATCACTTGAACTTTCTTGCTTCTTCTTGTTTTTCGGCATGGTAATAACTGTGTAAGTTAATAAAATAACGAGGTTATTTCAGTATGTAATGTAGCATCAATAAATAAAATAACTAAATTACGGTTACCAGTGTTACCAACTGGGTACACGTAAAAAGTGCTAAGTTGCTGTAAAAAATATGCTAAAATTGTGCTGAACATGAATAAAAAATGCCAAATGTAGTTAAACTTTCATTTATATTCAAATGAACAAAGTAAAAGGTAGGTAAGATAAAAGATAAGATAAAAATAACAACATTTTTGTTCTTTTTTTAGGCCAAATCTTACGTATGAAATGGTATTTAAAGTTTTTACCACCAAACGATTGCGGGGCTTAGTTTTTACCAAACTCATCTGACTGAAAACGCGTTCAACTTCGGCATTTGAATGCAGTAACGACAAAATAGATGTTGCTAACTTAGCTAAATCTTCAAAAGGATTGTTTCCGGCTGCATCTTTGTATTTCATGACTTCAGTCCAAAATAATACAGTTGTAGATGTGCAGTCTCAATTTACATGAATTTAGCGATTTGCGATTAACATATACCTATCAAACCAATTTAAACTGTAACTGCTAGAATTAAAAGTCTATTTTGCCCTTCATTCAGATTAGTGATTACTAACTATTAGTAATGGTTATTCGATTATTAAAATGTAGTGAACCACTAATCAGTCATTCGAATATTGACATAAGCGTTACTGGTTTAGTCGAAAAATGTGCTATATGCTAAACGAGAAATAAATGTGCTAAATTGGTATAAAATATGCCAAATTTAGCATCAAAAGTGCTAAATTGGCATCACTGACGGTTACGGCAGCAGTGTTGCCAACTCGTAAAAAGTGCTAAGGTAGTTAAGGTACTGTAAAAAATATGCTAAAATTGTGCTAAACATGAAAAAAAATGCCAAATGTAGTTATTTTCATTTATATTTCAATGAACAAAGCAAAAGGTAGGTAAGATAAAAGATAGGATAAAGATAGCAACATTTTTGTCCTTTTTTTTAGGCCAAATCTGACGTATAAAATGGCATTTAAAGTTTTTACAACCGAACGATTGCAGAGCTTAGATTTAACCAAACTTATCTGACTGAAAACGCGTTTAACTTCGGCGTTTGAATGCGGTAGCGACAAAATAGATGTTGCTAACTTAGCTAAATCTTCAAAAGGATTGTTTCCGGCTGCATCTTTGTATTCCATGACTTCAGTCCAAAATAATACAGTTGTAGATGTGCAGTCCCAATTTACATGAATTTAGCGATTTGCGATTAACATATCAAGCCAAATTAAACTGTAACTGCTCGAATTAAAAGTCTATTTTTCCCTTCATTTAGATTAGTGATTACTAATTAATAGTAATGATTATTCAATTAAATGTAGTGAACCACTAATCAGTCATTCGAATATTGACATTAGCGTTTAGTTGAAAAATGTGCTAAAAAAATGTGCTATATGCTAAACGAGAAATAAATGTGCTAAATTACGGTCAGAGCTTCTACTAACGTAGACAGAGAGAGACAGACACTAGTTACCAGTGTTACCAACAGTTAACTAGCTGTCCTACCAGATTCAACTCCTAAAACCACCAGAAAATCACTAACAAAAAATGGCCCTACTCTCATAATCGCTAAAAAGCCCATTAAGGAGATTTATATTTATTTTATTTAAATAAATCATCTTCTATTTTGTTACGTGCTGTGATTTTCTACTGAATTGTATAAAAATTAACCGTCGAAATCTTCTAGATTCAAAGGATGGACGTAAAAAAAGTTTTAGGAGGGCCGGTTTCAAAAAATAAATCTATCGAGAAAAGTTTCAGCAATCGTGTTTCTATGATTTCGTTAGATTACATCCTCAAGTAATCACTGTGTAAACATGAAGTTTGTAACTTTTACCTTTACTGAGTGAGAATGTTGCGAAGTGACTCCAAAGTCAAGTAGTCTTAAACAATTTAGCTTATACGAAAGAAAATAATAAGTACTTATTATTAGTAATTTAGTATTCGTTGTTATGTAGTAAAATATTGACAATCAGTAAATCAACAAGTCAAGATTAGGAACATTTAGTACAGGCAAATTAGCAAAAAGTGTGGACCTAAGTCGTGTAGTCGTGGATTCTTATGGAAACGTTAGATGACACGAAAAGAAGCTTATCCTAAGTTTGCACCGTTTCTGGCGCATACGGAACCCTTTTAAATATTAGGTACAAACTTAAAAAGGCCGTAAATTTTAAAATAGAAAGAAATTACTTGATGCAAGTTAAATTACGTAAAAGTCTAGAGAGACTGTCTCAGTGTATAATGATTTTAATAAAAACCACGTGCATGTAGGGAACACAGTGTTGAACAAATGCATCTTCCGTAAATTAATACTAGTATAAAACTTCCGGCGGATGTAGTACTAATTAAATTAATAAGTTTAAGTCAATTTCCAGAACTACATTAATTTTCCCCGAAGTAGAGCGACAATAAAATATGGGAAAATGCCTTCCGTGAGACGCACCAAGGTGCAAACCTGGTAATGTATTTCGATAATTTTTCTGATAAGTCTATCAATTTGCACTGACTAAATTAATTTTCCCGGAGCCGCAATACCCACAAAAAGTTTTTTTTCTAAATGTTTTTTTTTGTATGTTCCGTATGTCGAATTTAAAAAATACTTGGTGCAAATGTAGATCATAACGGTTCAAAGTCTATGCCAAATTGCACCGACTACTTCTATTTCCCCCATAAAGTTACGGATATTATAAGGTTTTCACCCTATTTCACCCTGTTCCGGAGGGTGAAATTACTGATGCTTATTAGGTGATTTTTAAGCCATACAAAACAATTAGAAAAGTTTTCATGACTACATCTAATTAGTTCCACACTTTTGCAAAAAATCACCTAATTTGACTGTACTAACTAACATTTACAATAACAACAGCTATTCGAAATAATTTCGTCTTCGAGTCTTTTTTGTCCGCACCATCATCGTCAGTTTCAGATTGATACAATTCTTTGGTACCGATTTACAACATTTAATGGGCATTTCATATTGACTGCAGCATTTTCCTTCCAACCTCAAACCACAGCGTATTCTTAACTTCATTCTATTCCTCTGCTAGTTTTTTATTACATTCATACTGCTAAATAGTCTCTCAACATCGCTTATTCCTGAAATCTAGACTCCCCTTGAGCATCTTTAAATAACTAAAAACATCCACCAACCACTAAAATGAATATTTCGCCACTAAAAGGAGGGTCAAAACCACCAGTTTTAGTGGAAAATCCACTAAGTTGGCAACACTGCTAGTTACTGCGTTATTTATGGATGGTATGGATGGATTGGATAGTGAACAAGATAGTGAACTACATGTTTCTTCCTACCTCGGACGAACTTGCTCAAAGTGAACCACAGACTAGGGCACAATATATAATAATACTCTGCAACAAGCCCGAGAACCCGAGCGAGGGAAAAAACTTTTTTTTTAAATATTATTTATATATTTATATTTACTTTACTGCTCTGCCGAAAAAAGTTAACAAAACAAAAACAAGCGTTTAAGATTTTTAATTTCTAATTAACGGCTGGCTTCACCTCGTTACTAATTAGTAGTAAAACATGTTAGAACCATGGAAGATGATGTCCCTGCCACCACCACCTGTCCAGACGACAAAATTGATTAAAAGTATAGGTTAGTTTTTGTTCAGAACATCGCAAAGACTATTTTCTGGGATGGAAATAGCACAGGCTCAAGGAGGCTGGTAGATGTGGAACTAGAACGAGTATTTTGGTAAGCGTCGGTATCGCACGGATTATTGTTATTTGTATGCTAGTACAAGAAGTGCATCTAGTAATGGGCACGCAATGCACGTATTGTAAAATTCTTATGGGAATTGAATTACGATTCATCCGATACCGATGCTGACCTGAGGACGCTTTCCCGTTCCTTCCAAACTGATGATGATTTTATTATACTTGTTGACAGATGTGAAGGGGCTGGAACATGCTTGCAACAACATCATTACAGTGTTATCAAAACAATACCCACTGCACAAAGAAAGTGCACTACTTTCGCGATTTCTCTATAAGTATGATAAGAAATTTCGAAATGATATTGGTTATAGAAACATAAGAAAAACTAATTCCACCTTAAAAAAATATATACAGCTGAATCTATTCAAGGACATAGAAAATTTTATGGCAGTTCTACCTCAAGATGATGATGAATACTTTCCAACTCGGCAAATGTTGGAGTATGTCTTGGTGAGGATAATAGCATTTTCCAAAATAATGCTGAGAATATCCGTGTGTTCAAAGCGAGCAGCTGTATTCTACTTTGACAGAGTTAAGAGAGGTGAGAGTCACTGGATGAGTTTGACGCCGTATGCTTTGCTCAGTCGGATGTACTCATTAAGCACAGTGCTTATCCATCATTCCACATCTTGGTATGCCTGTTTGTACCGCTACTTGACACAATTACAGCCAAAGGGTTTGAAATTCCTTCCTTCAGGTTGTGATCTCCCAGATGACTTGGACAAATGGCTAGACTTGAAAAACATAGACAACTTTGGAAGATTCAATTGGTCTCACAAGAAACAAATCAATGTACATATAACAATGCTGGATATTGAGGAGTATAACACATTTGATAACATACTGGGATACATTAGTAAAATTAATGAAGAAAATGATGATGCTTTTGAAGAAAACACACTAAAATCTAATGAAACTTTGGTTTTGTCAACTGTTCCCACAACTGATAATGGAGAAGCAGTATCAAGAGATGAGTTGCTTTTAACAGCTGCTCCGGAAATAGACCATGGTGTAGCAGTATCCCGAGAGAGTTTAAACGTGCGGCCCGTTGCGGCAAAAATGGACCGTGAAGCAATTTCGCAAGAGAGCATATACATTCTAAATAAGTTCCAAAAGAAAATAAGTAGTGATAACAAAGTTAGTCACTACTTTGGAAAAGTAACAAATCTGCAGACTTTAACAGATTTTATTGATAAGGAAGAGATGTACAGAAATGATGAAAATAAGAGGTCATTGACCAGCCACTTGAGTTTCATGCAATGGCAAAGTCTGAAATCCTCTTTGATTAAAGCATGTGATGCCCTTTCTAAGAGCAGAAAAGTTGAAAAAAAGTTGCAAAAAGTCTGGAAAGAAAAATGCTTAGATTGTGTTTAAAATAATAACAGGTTTTTTATAAAAGTTGTTTTTATTGACTACTGTATAATATTTATAGTAAAATGTTGCAGCACCATTTTTATAAATAAACAATTTATATAAAGAATCCACGATAAGAATGCAATTTTTTTTTGTACATAGGAAGAAGCATTGCTTTAAAAGAAAGCAAGTTCAGACCAAATATTTTTTAATTCAAGTCACAATGGAAATCTATTTTAAGCAACATTATTCAGTGCAGCATTCTCTAAATTTAAACCGTGCTAAAATGATCATGGTCCAACAGGCTGAAATAAAAAGGGACCGCAACAATTAAGCGTGATTTCGCTTTAGAGATTGCTACACAAAAACAGAATCACACCAATCTTGACTTCACATTCTTACATAGCATTCAACAGCATGCTCAGGTACAGGAAATACAGCATTTAAATGTAACTAAAATCTAAGCAAAGATCAACACAGTAAATGATAAAAATATTATTTATCATTTCATTTATTCATACTAATAATCTCAATATTTGTTACATACAATAAAAGCAAGAATAAAAATTGGTTGTTTTAATTTTAGAAAATATTGTTCATTGATACATACCATACGCAAACGTTACATTATTTTGATTAAATCTTATATCATACTCTCAAATAAATCAGGGGCATGATTCTCGCGAGTTTGAGAAAGAGGTTGCAAGTGTGTATGATTACCTCAAGTTCTGTCTCTGTGCGATATAATCTCGTACTCGTGAGAATCACACCTCGGAGGCCCTAGTCTACAATTGATAATTCGACATTTTAGTTAGACCTTTTACTAATAGATCAATTCGCTTGTTCCTAAAATTAGGACTTTCTTATGTTCCGTCCTTAGATTATATACCTGTCTTGATTGATAGATGGGCACGAGAAAACGGCAAAAAATACATTCCCAAATTGGTTGGGTTTCTATAATCCCAAACGCACTATGGTAGAGAAGTAGAACAACTTTTTTGGGTTCGTTCGGGGAAGCACTATTTATTTCTGTCGCAATCCTCGTATTGTATTCTGGTTTGAAGGGGTTGGGTGCCGCTAGTGAAATTACAGGCACCTTTATGTCTCAGGGTGGCCGACGCAGTGCAATGCCACATAGGGTGCGTTTCAACGTAGGACGAGTGGTAATGCATTGTAGAGGGGAACATCAACATCATGCTTTATACATGCTTAACCCCTAGTTTAACCGCCACTTTTTTCCAGCGAGAAGCTTTTGGTCTGCCGGAAAATGGAAAATGGAAAAAAAGTAGCCACTTTCCATTTATTGAACGCAGAGGCTTGATTCATGGCTTGTACGGTAGGTAGGTACCACCAAGACACATACCAAAATCAACCAATAACACGCAACTGAACTGAATACAAAATTCAAAAGTTGCGTAGACTCGTATTTGGGCTGATCGGAACGGCAGCGCGGCCCAGTTGAGACCTCAGGGTCATTTCCAAATCCATAGAGTCTCGGGCAGCGCGGCCCAGTTGAGACCCAAGGGGTCATCAAGTGGGCCATCTGCTTGTTCCGTCACTTAATCGTTAAAAACACACATTGACACACTTGATACAGCATAGTACACAGCTGTCACGCACACCACACGTCTATTTGAAATTGGGTACATTTTCTGTGTATTGTTTGTGGTCTGTACCTATATTTTCAAAGGTGCGTTCGTGACTTGTGAGCGTGTTACGTGTTTGTGTATGGAAACCGAAACATCGCCTTTAGCGAACCATTTCGGCAAGTTATTTTGTTCATACTCTTAAAAACACGTGACACGTACTGACACGCTAACGGGCAGCACGGTGCAAAACGTAGACTAGGGTGACACACACATCAAGCACATAGCCAAGTTAGACAGAACAGAACACAGGCAGAGAGATGTCCTTATTTTAGTATCATTATTGAGCTGCCTTTTATAATGTATGAACCTTAAATTAATTAAATTATTAAATAAAATTATATAATTTATTAATTTAATTAAATTAATTTTATTATGAATTAATTTATTTTATAATTAAGTAATTAGCTACCGGGATAAAAAATTAGCTTGTGTGTCATCCAACCATCTACCTCTACCAAATTTAATCGAAATCAGTTCAGCCGTTACGACGTCAAATATCAAACAAATATCAAAACTTTCGCGTCTATCGACAGAATGTCAAAACTGAAACCGCGCTAAAATTGACGCGGTAAATTTAAGGGTTATTACAATCTATTATAAGACTGCGCTTTTTTTAGCGTGGTTTTAATTTAGAGAATGCTGCACATTGTGCACAATTAAAAATACAAAAAAGTTTTATTAATAAATGTGGTTAGAATATGTACTTATGTTTTACATACCTACTTCAAATTCGATAGTTATTTGTGCATTGTACAATGGCACATGGAATGGTTTTAACAGGAATGTTTATTTCTTGGAACTGGATAACTTTTGCAGTCGTGCCTTCAAGCCGCCTTCCTTTTTAGGTTGTGTGAGAGATTTTCTTTCCCCTTGAAGCTTTTTAGCTTCTTTCAATCTGAAAACAAAAAATAATTGCAAACTTTGACCACGCATTCTGTATAAATATAACCGCACTACTTTTATGAATGAGGCACAGATAATAAACCTGTCTAGATTGGGAAAAAAGGCGACGACAAAACGTAAAAAAAATTGTCAGTCATAAATGGGATGGTCATAAACTCAGTAGACCATCCCATTTAGGAGGTTAGAGTAGACTACTGTAACCTTCGGGTTACAGACACATTCACTCGCTTGATAGTTGTACACGCACGCACATGTTTAATTGAAAATCGCACATTTTCTGTGCGGCGTTGAAGACAAGTGTATATTCCAAGGAATTGGGGGTATAACATTTTAAGAATTTGATTGAACTGATGAACGCCCATTTGATCTCTTCAACGTAATGCTTGCATAACAGTCCATGGTTAAGATGAGATACAGATATAGTTACACTTTCAAACAAGAAACTCGCTCTGAATTTGGCAACCTCTGCAGCGCGGTGGGCGAGTAGTCGGCTGAGGCGAGAGGTACGGATTCGATCCCTCTGCGGGACAAATGTTTGCATGATCTGCAAATAGTTGCGGGTCTAGGTGTTGTGGTACCATGGTACTCGTAGTTCCTAAAATCCACGACACTGAATGCTAGTGTGGAATCGACTATGTTACGTGAGTGTTGGGTGTCACGTGTTAGTTGACTTACTTTTCTTTGAGAGCGATCTCTTCCTCCCATTTGAATATGTCCTTGAAGTCACTACAGAACGATGTCCAGAGAGGGAAGAACTCTTTCGGTTCGCATTCCTCCAACTTGCCACACTTCGGAGAGTATTGGTAGAATCGCACTGTGTCTATGAACTTCGATCTACACTCTTCCAAGTTCTCATTTTCAGTCTTCAGTTTTTCCTCGGCTGCGTTCAGGAATGTGGTCATCTTTTCTTTGAATATCTCGAGGCGCTCTTTGCTCTCAACACTCGAAGCTTCTTCGCCTTGGCTATCCAACTGAGTGTCTGTTTCTATCACTTTGTTGTACTTCTCTTTGCATGCTGAAATAAAGAAACAAAATATTAAGAAGGTGCTAAAAACATAACTTTTGAAACTATCATGGTTATTAACATAATTATAACTAGAAACGGGATATTTACCACGATTTTTGAGCTTTATTGATTCCCGATATTTCGGCACAGTTTCAATAAAGCTCAAAAATTATGGTAAATATCCCGTTTCTAGTTATAATTGTGTTCAAAATACTTAATGAGGGCTTTTCAACTTCGATAAAAAAAAAGTAGTTCAAACTAGTTCGATAGATGGCGCTGACTCAACTGCAAATGCCAAGATTGTCAAATGTATTATATGTGGTATACGCGTACTAAGTTATTATCTAACTAGTCTGTGGCTATAGTCATGATACTCTGTTGTGTCTGCTTCTTAAGTGTGCGCTAGTGATTTCGTGATGTTTTTAGAAGTAAGCAAAAACAAATACCACGAAAATTTTGACACTTGACAGTACGTAACAGAGCAGCGCCATCTATTTTCAACGCTGAAAGCATGATATGAAACGGCCGTGAAAACCCCTCATTAAAACAGCTGTGTTCTTTCGTGTCAACCCTAAACCATGCAGTGATGTAGCTGGTATGTACCTGCGAGCTGCTTCGTCAGAGTGGCGAGGTGCTGCGCCACGTCTGCGAAGTCGACGGTGGAGGCGCGCGTTACGTCACCGGGCTGCGGCACCGGCAGCGCGCACGCGTCGCATAGCGCACCGCCCTGAGCGTGAATGTAGGTACGCACTATGAAGTGCAGAAGCGTTATGTTCGATTGCTTTGACTGGAAATTACAGAAAACATATTTGTTACAATATAGTAGCGTCAGGAAAAGAGTTGTGTGTTAGAGCAGAGGCCCAATTCAATAACTAAAAAATAGTTAAAATAGAGTTCGGATCATGTTTCGCTCTTGTGTCGATGTCTTAAATGTCAGAAATGGTATTCTCCTGACATAAAATACAACACTGTAATGTGATTATATCGAAATGTGACCGAAACTTGAACGATTCAAAGTTTTTTCGTTAATTTTAGCATAAGTAGTTGGGAGTCTCTCTTTACTCTTTCCAATTATATATATAACTATCCTACTCTAATGGTGGTCACCATGAATTGATGACTACATTTTTATTTATGAGGGACCAGAAATTCAACTTTTAGTCAATTTACAATTCAGTCTCGATACGGTTAACTTTCAGTGTAGTTTTAAAATAACTTACGAGAATTGGGCTTCAGGTGTGTTGATTAATTTGAATACCTATAATTAATATATGTTTTTGTCACATCAAGAAATGCTAAATATGAAACATCAAACGGTTAAAATAAAGTTAAGTAATAAAGGTTCTAGTCCACGGCATGGCTGACTTCGCTTTGCGGTCATTGTTGATTAATTGGGCCTGTGATGCCAATTGTAAGAATTGGCAGTTATCAGATGAAAGAGGTTGCGGGTTCGATTCCCGCTGCGGATCTGGGTGTTATGGTACCATGGTACTCGTAGTTCTTGATACCCACGACACAGGGAATCCTAGTGTGGGATCAAGACTACGTATAAGTAGCGGCACGTAAGTCTAGCACTGAACGAAACGTGGAGGGGATAGTTGCGCAAGGGTACTGTCGCGCACGCAATACATAAGAGCAAATACACACACAATATATAAGATAGATAGAGATAATAGATCCCTCCAAGATACCTTACTTTTGACTTCTGCAGCGCTAGAGTTTCGTGACGCTACTTGTATGTGACTTTTGGGTGTTCCAGTACATCTCAAGGTTGTCTGGGAGAGATCGCTCAAAGTGATAAGACCGCCCATTGTACTTCCGTGAGTAGTTTGTATTTTTATGTGATGTACATAGTGTGTAAAATCAATCTATCTAGAGCGACACGGTGATCCAATGTCACAGCAGCGACATCACTACACTCGCGGTGTACTGTGTCGCCAGGTATAAATGAATATAATATTCCTTATTGCACAAAAGCAAATCATGTACCTACATAGGCGAACTTAATGCTAGGAAGCATTGTATACATACATTATAGTATTATAGGTATTACCTTGACGTCTTTGAGTTTGGCGAGTATCTCGAGCCCAAACCCGTCCGCTTGACCGCGCTGTCCGTTGCCTCCGTTCATGTAGTTACCGAGAGTCAATATTATCGCGAACAACTTTTTCAACAGCTCGCTTGTTAATAGAAACTGCAACGAAAAACAATTGCTCTTTGTACCAGTTTTAAGTACTACTCATCAATAAAATTTATAGTACAGTCAAATTATGTGATTTTTTGCAAAAGTGTGGAACTAATTAGATATAGTCATGAAAACTTTTCTAATTGTTTTGTATGGCTTAAAAATCACCTCTAATAATAAGCATCAGTAATTTCACCCTCCGGAACAGGGTGAAATAGGGTGAAAACCTTATAATATCCGTAACTTAATGGGGGAAATAGAAGTAGTCGGTGCAATTTGGCATAGACTTTGTACCGTTATGATCTACATTTGCACCAAGTATTTTTTAAATCCGACATACGGAACATACAAAAAAAGACATTTACCAAAAAAACTTTTTGTGGTTATTACGGCTCCGGGAAAATTAAGGTAGTCGGTGCAAATTGATAGACTTATCAGAAAAATGTTTGAAATACATTACCAGGTTTGCACCATGGTGCGTCTCACGGAAGGCACTTTTCCATATTTTATTGTCGCTCTACTTCGGGGAAAATTAATGTAGTTCTGGAAATTGACTTAAACTTATTCATTTAATTAGTACTACATCCGCCGGAAGTTTTATACTGGTATTAATTTACGGCAGATGCATTTGTTCAACACTGTGTTCCCTACATGCACGTGGTTTTTATTAAAATCATAATGCACTAAGACAGTCTCTCTATACGTAATTTAACTTGCATCAAGTAATTTCCTTCTATTTTAAAATTTACACGGCCTTTTTAAGTTTGTACCTAATATTTAAAAGGGTTCCGTATGCGCCAGAAACGGTGCAAACTTAGGATAAGCTTCTTTTCGTCTGTTTTTCGTTTTTGCATGTACTATTCTCGAAAGTCTAGCTAGAGGTTAAGTGCTACTCATCAATTTAGGAAGATAAAGCGAGCAGCCGTGTCTCCAATCCATTCGGATCATTTAAAACAGTTCTCCCAATTTCTCCACCGCGTGATCAGTGGCATTGACGGATCATTCCCAAAAAAACCGGTCAAGTGCGAGTCGGACTCGCGTGGAGAGGGTTCCGTACATGTCGAGGGTTTGACGACCTGTGTGGCACGGTGGGCGAGTAGTCGGCTTAGATGCAAGAGGTTGCGGGTTCGATTCCCGCTTCGGGACAAATGTTTGTATGATCTGCAAATATTTGTTCCGGGTCTGGGTGTTATGGTACCATCGCACTCGTAGTTCCTGATACCCACGATACAGGGAATCCTAGTGTGGAATCAAGACTACGTATGTGACTGTTGGGTGTTATGTTATTTTAGGTAGGCTATCATAGTAACCACTGACCCAAATAACTTAATAATCAAACACAAATTTATATGCGTTTTCTCATTATAAGTATTCCGTTTCCAATGGGAATTTAATAATAATCCTACTAATATTATAAACGCGAAAGTTTGTGAGTATGGATGTTTGTTACTCTTTCACGTAAAAACTACTGAATGGATTTGAGTGAAATTTGGAATGGAGATACTTTACGCCCTGGATTAACACATAGGCTACTTTTCATCATCATCATCATCAATTTTCATCATTATTCACGCGGGTGAAACCGCGGGGCGCAACTAGTAATAAATATTTATTCGAATAACTTTGATACACAAGAAAAAAGTAAAGAAAAAAGATAACACCAACATTACTCAAACTAGTACGTAGTGAAAGCAGATACACTAAACTAGTCAGTTTTATAACTAATTAATGGAGTAGGTGTAACTCTTAAGAGTTGGGGTTGATAAGGGCCGACACCCAGTGCCTTTGCAGACGACTGTCGTACCTGCTAGCCGGTGCCCCAAGTATACTATTGAAACTGCCCAGCATTCTGCATTTGACAGATGCAATGAAAGACATATGTGACATAGTTCTGTTTGCTGACGATACTTCTTTGATTTTCAAAGTTGATAGATCTAAATCTAATTACGATGATGTAAATGATTCACTATCGCGTGTTCTTGAGTGGTTCACAGTTAATAATCTTTTGCTTAATGCTAAAAAAACTAAATGCATCAAATTCACATTGCCAAATGTAAAACATTATCCAACTAATATTAAAATAAATGGGGAGACACTTGATCTTGTCAAGTCTACCATTTTCTTAGGGCTTAATATTGATGCAGGGTTGCAGTGGGCACCACAAATTGTGGCTCTTGCTGGTAGACTTAGTTCCGCTGCATATGCAGTTCGTATAATAAGGCAGCTTACTGATGAAGCTACAGCTAGGCTTGTTTATTTTAGCTACTTCCATAGTGTTATGTCATATGGTATCATACTGTGGGGTAAAGCAGCAGATATCCAAGCTATTTTTGTCTTGCAAAAACGGGCAATACGTGCCATTTATAAAATGAAGTCGCGTGACTCCTTGAGAGAGCGTTTCAAAGAAATCAATATTCTTACAGTAATATCGCAATATATCTATGAAATATTATTACATACACATAAACACTTGGATAGTTTTATGATAAAAAGTGACGTGCATGGTATTAACACGAGAAATAAACACAAACTAAATATACCAAAGTTTCGATTAAAGAAAGTAAGTGGGTCTTTTATGGGGAATTCTGTACGGTTCTATAATAAACTTCCAGAAGGTGCATTTAAACTTCCTATTCGAAGATTTAAATCCTACATAAAGATGAATCTAATTAAGAAAGCGTATTACACTCTTGATGACTATATTAATGATAAAGCCGCGTGGCCTGATGTCGCTCTGCCCCTCGACTGCTAAAATGGAAATTTGCAATATCTGTACTTACCTATTTACATGTTTGTATTAGATTATTATTTATAAGTATAACAAGCGTAGCGTGTGCTGTCTTGCATATTTTGCTGATGTTTATTTACTTTTGACTACCTTCCTAAGGTTTTTAAGTTCTCATTTACTATGTATCAGCAACTCCTTGCTCCGAGGCACCACACAGGCGCTTCTCACCTAGTGGTAAGACGGACCATTTATGTAAGCCAAGCCGAGTTTGTTGCCTGATTCTTCTAGGCTTGGTCGCGTTGGAACAGGAGTAATTTAATTTTATATAAGACGATTCAAAATGATCCTTGTGATTTCAATGAATAAAGTTCTTTTTGACTTTGACTTTTGACTTTGACTTTGACTTTGCAATTATCTTGCGCATCATGACGTGAAAGTTATTGACATGCGCATCAGCAAACATGCCAGACGCACTGAAGAATCTGGGCAGCGCCATCACGCCCTGTTTTTCACTAGTTATTTTTTGCCCCTGACGCTTATGACCACCACCCACTGTGTGGTGTAGGTACTCACCTCGCAAGTATGTTTCAAATTGTCCAGTTTGTGCATGGTCGTCCTCACAGAGTCTTCGAAATCGACTTGAAACATGAAGCAAGATATCCTGTCTGCAAAGTTGGGTATCCCAGACAAATCGTGCAGGAAGGCTTCTGGCTTGTCCAAGGGGATGTCGGGCTTGGTGGCGAGGTGGCCCTTTATCTTGGATAACTCTTCTTCATTGGCACGCTGTAAATATTAAGGTTTTTTTTTATAGTTGCAGAAATATGTATGCATAAACTGAGGCCCTTCTGAGCCAAGAAGCCAGGGATGAGCTGTTTTTTTTTCCTATATTTTCTTCAAATTCTATGATACTTTGCACACATAATCAGTACACTAATACGTATCGTGGTGCGTTAGTTTCTTATTAAATTATATAGTTAACAAATCATAAATTAGAAAAAACTATTTTTTTTAAAACTGACGCGCCAGCACGTTTCTGTATATTAGATCATGTGTACAAAATTTCATGGAGTTTGATTAATAGCCAAAATAGTAGCAAACTTCGTTCTTCGTTTCGTTCCATTGTAGGTTCTTACCAATTCATAAATCTGCTGTAACGCTTCTAAACTCACAACAGACGTATCGAAATTATAAATAGCGTTCTCGATCTCCGAAAATTCTACATGTAAGCTCTGTGCGAGGATGCCGACATTTTGCGATCTCTTGCCGTCTAGTATTTTCACGGGTTGTATCTTCGTTTTCACTTCAACTTTTTTCTTTACCACTTTTTTGACAACTTGGCGGCAGAACAGATCGGCAAACTCGTCCATGTTGTCCAGCTTCGTCTCCTCGATTTCTAACCACAGAGGTTTCACGCTACCGGTTTCCGAATTTCCATGAGCTGCGGGTATTTTTGGATTCGCCAAGATTCGCGTCCAATACAGCGGTTTCATTGGCGAAACCGGTTTCACCGGGGTTTTTCTTAGTGCTGAAAAATAGGTAACAAATCAAATATATTTATTTCAGACAATGCCCATAATTTTGTTAGTAAAACTTACAATATTGTTAGCAGGGAGGTACATAATATACAATCAAATAAACTCATTTTTTGTAAACCCATCGCGCAGACGTATCCAGTGGTTTAATACAGGGTAATCCCACCTGTCCGACAATGCGTTCACGATGCTGTTCGAGCTCCCACGGACCCTTCTCCTTCTCCTCAATGATGCACACCTCTTGCGCATGATTTAACAGATTCACCTTCACCATTCAAGAAAAATATACCTAGAGTTTTGAAAAATACACTTACTAGCTCTTTGCATAATCCATCCGCCCGCTGGTGGCGCGGGGAACGGGATTGGTCCTGAATACGATGATGGAGGCGGTGGAGTCATGGGACCACCAGGGCCGGCGGGCGGTACCAGCCCTCCATCCAACATCGGCCCCATCCCTGGCATAAGGGGAGGAGGGGGGCCCATACCAGGCATAGGTGGTGGCGGAGGGCACATACCCGGCATAGGTGGTGGCGGAGGGCACATACCCGGCATAGGTGGTGGCGGAGGGCACATACCCGGCATAGGCGGTGGCGGAGGTCCCATGCCAGGCATGGGTGGCGGTGGGGGGCCCATTCCAGGCATTGGTGGCGGTGGGGGGCCCATTCCAGACATAGGTGGCGCCGAGGGACTCATGCCAGGCATTGGAGGTGGTGGGGGGCCCATACCAGGCATTGGGGGTGGTGGGGGACCCATACCAGGCATTGGGGGCGGTGGGGGGCCCATACCCGGCATAGGCGGTGGCGGAGGTCCCATGCCAGGCATGGGTGGCGGTGGGGGGCCCATTCCAGGCATTGGTGGCGGTGGGGGGCCCATTCCAGACATAGGTGGCGCCGAGGGACTCATGCCAGGCATTGGAGGTGGTGGGGGGCCCATACCAGGCATTGGGGGTGGTGGGGGACCCATACCAGGCATTGGGGGCGGTGGGGGGCCCATACCGGGCATGGGAGGCGGAGGCGGGCCTAGTTCCAATCTAGGTGGCATTGGCATTGGGGCAGGTGGCGCAATTAGGCATGGTGGTGTAGTAATTATTGATTTAGGAGTAGGCACATTTGAAATCACTGGTGACTTTTGTTGGGGTGAGAGACTTGTTCCCGGCATAGGTGGGGGCGGCGGGGGCATGCCCGGCAGTGGGGGCAGGGCGCTCCCTACTGCTTGGCTTACAGCTTCATGTGATGACATCTCTCCCAAAGCTGCATTCATGGAATCAGTGACCAATGGCTCAGACGGTGTTGATATAATGTTCTCATGTTTTTTTACTTCTGACTCAATAAATATCAAACTATCATGCTCTAATGAACTTATATTATGCCCATCGTAGGCAACAGGCTTTTTGTAGTCCACATTGGCATATAGCACTTGGGTATTGGGTGATGGTACACTTGTAATGTTCCTCAACTTAGTTCTATCATCAAATTCTAAGGAACTTTGTGTTGCACTTATGAAACCAGTGGAATTGCAAGCAATGCTGCGGAACGACGCGTCCGATGAGCTCTCTTGTTGTGCGCTTGCTTCTAATTCAGATTTATTGTCATTTATGGAATCCCCAATTCGTATATTTGATTCATCAATATTCTCCGTGTTTGTGGTTACATTCTTTCGTAATAATCTATTATTATATTCTCTACTTTTATTTAGCTTACAATAGTTCTCAATTTTTTCAGATCTTATATCAGGTGTACTTGTTAAATCTTTAAAAAGCTTTTCATTTTCTATGCTACTTAAATCTAGATTATTATCAATATTTACATTTGTTCTTAAAGGGGCATATTCAGGTATGTTTATCACAGGTTTAATAACTTGTTTGTTAAGCTCATTGGCCAAGTTAGAAGCTTGAAAGTTGCTTATAAGTTGAGTTTTGTATTTAGTAGAACTAAATTCATTGATAGAATCATAGTCTTTCTCTAGATTTTTGTTGAGCGTATCAATTTGAGTGTTTATTTTAGATTTTTCTACATGATACTGTAAGTCTTGGAGCTGTTGTTTCAACTGAGATATAATCGTTTTAGCTTGACTGATGTCGCTGATTTCTTCATTGTTATTTGGGCTGAAGAACTTGTTATCAATGAATCGGTTGTCCTGAGTTGCATATTGAAGTTGATCTTTGTCGGGAGGCCACGCGTCCATGTGCAGTCTACCGGGAGTGACGGGCTGTGATACTGGAGCCTCCATGTGTGTCCAGTAGTACATCAAACTTGGCTGTAAGCAAAGAAACCCATTGGGTAAACTTGTTATGTAATTTAATTATCACTAGAAACGGGATATTTACCATGATTTTTGAGTTTTGTTGATCATCTCAAGATGAGGTTCACGTATGAAATGGAATGTGATCGACGTTTGGCTTTCTTAGACGTATTGGTACAGGTCCGAGAAGATGGTGGATTGGGCCACTCTGTTTATAGAAAGCCAACGCATACGGACCGGTATCTCCATGCTAATTCACACCACCACCCTCGGCAGCTCTTTTCGGTGGTAACGTCTCTCACCAACCGTGCTTTTGACTTGTGTGATGAGGATCATATTGAAAGTGAGCTAGCTCATATCCAGTGTGTCTTGCGTAAGAATGGGTATAAGTGTCAGACTTTGCCATCCCGTCCTAGGCCTAGACCTCGCAAATGCATGGTGGATCGAAAACCGCATATCTGCCTTACGTTAAGGGAGTGACGGACAAAATTGCGAAAATCCTGCAAAAGTTCTCCGTAAAGACCATTTTTACTCCCTTAAAGAAAATCTCACACTACCTGCGCTCACCTAAAGACAGTTTTCCACTTGAAAAACCAGGGGTGTATAAGATTGATTGTAGCTGTGGGAGTTCTTACATTGGTCAAACTAAACGTACGATAGCTTGTCGGGTCAAGGAGCACATCCGAGCGGTCAAAAACGTTGACACAAAGAAGTCAGCTATAGCGGAACACCTCATAGAATCTGGCTCAAACCATTGGATTGAGCTACACAATCCACAGGTAATCTCAACAGAGCGGCATTACATACCAAGACTGGTACAAGAGGCAATTGAGATTACTAAACACAGGAATTTCAATAGAGAAGATGGTTTTCAATTGTCTGGAGTCTGGAATCCTGTGGTGAGAATTTGTAGCAATCGGAAAAATTGTGTGGTACCAGTTGGTCGTCCGGATACCGTTAGTGTGGTGTGTTGAGATGGAGTTAAGTGTGACAATGAAACTGATGGTAGGGGTGTTCGTAATAAAAGAGTGAGAAAGAGGGTAGATCGTTATGGCTACCTATAACAATAAAAATCTACTCGCAAAGACTTCAGTTTACCCGTGATCATGGCGCATGAAACTGTGCCGAAATATCGGGAATCAACAAAACTCAAAAATCATGGTAAATATCCCGTTTCTAGTGATAATTATGTTAATAACCATGAGTTTCAAAAGTTATATTGTTATGTAATTGTTTGCATTAATTGATTTCAAGTCAATTTGAGGACAAATATGCCCAAAAACATTCATTTGCCTGAGGGCGGTGAATGTCTAATTTGTGCACCATTGCAGAGACACAAATTGTTCTAAATAATAAAATGAATAAAAAAAATATATTGTTGGATTTTACAAAATAAAACAAATTAAGAGAGTAGCTTTTGTCTTAAGCTAGCTTAAGCAGGTCACCTGGAAGAGATTCAATGCCACCACTTATTTGTAGCATCATGTCCACTGCTGGACATAGGCTTCCCCCCTAGAATGCCACAACGCACGATCTTGAGCCGCCCCCATCTACCGACTTCCTGCAACGTTTATAATGTCTTTAATCCATCGAGTGGACGGCTACAAAATTCAGGGAACACGGGTAAAATAATTCCCGTGGTACCTTCCAGGGACTATCACAGGGACCATGGGCAACAAAGGCATTTTTTCAACGATGGGCTGAGCAGGCCCAAATCACTTTCTCCAACCTCAAGGGGATGAGTCTCCACAAGCAATTTAAGGGGTTAAATGTAAGTAAGTAGTTACCTACTTTGAACACATTTTCTGTCGGCGCATCCTTATCAGATATTTGTCTCAGCACTCCAGCGGCGAGAAGATGCGTGCAGTACTGGATTAAAAGGATCTTGAGATCTTGCTGATTCACCAGGTTCTTGAGAGTGCTATTCTCGGAGGCAGATGACACAAACCAGTTCAAGAGCATCTGTCCTGCAAGATAATTGTCAAAATATGTTAATTAGTAAGGCTTATTCTAAGAACCAAAACACGATGTAAACAGTCTTGGAAAGAGTAGGTGGTAGCTATTTAGTTCAGACAACTTACATATTCTTCTACTTTGAAAACAGAATTAGCAATTATAAGTTGTCGTGAATGTACAAATTACAAAATGGTACAGTAATTTTGATCTTAAGCTTGAGTGAGACAATAAACTTGAAAAACTAAAAATGTAAAAAAACAATACCATAAATTCAATTTCGGTAAAGGTACCTACATACATAGAAATAAAATGTCAAAGTGACGTTGATTGCGATGACCGATTGACATAATATTTTGGTATTATCCATGGTCTTAGGACAATGACATTCGTTCGCTAACCACGAAAATCAAGCGCAGGCAGGACTATTCACAAACTATTTTAGATACCTATCATTATTCAAAGAGGATGTAATGTAATACATAATATGTACGTAATACCTGCTAAAAATTATGTTTTATTCAGTTATGTTTCTTACACTAATTAAGGCTCAACATTGATTGAGTGACGGTGATGTGATGAATGAGACACAATACAGAGGCCCAATTCTCTAACTTTGAAACATTCCAGTCACAATATAATCTCGTGTCAGTCGCACTGTCTCGTATATTAACTATTACTTAATCTTCGCGTATACATGCTAAGATTAAGTAATAGTAACTATATAGGTGACAGCTGACAGCGCGACTGAGACGAGATTATACTGCGAATTGAATGTTTTTAAATTAAAGAATTGGGCCTCAGGTGGTATGTAGGTACCGGAATCAAAATCGTCTAGGAAAATCGTACTTGCCAAAAGTTACGTTCTATTGCATGGAAGTAGCTTCTAAGGCAGTAGATATGTGCTAACTTATAGCACGAGCTTTTGTTGCATAACCTTGTCCATGTCACTTTACCGCGTGTATTTTAAATATTGCGCGACAGTTCTCCCTACTAATGGTACTATTAGTTAGGTGTACCTATCTAACTTAGTCTGTGATCTACACTACAAGGACAGACAAGCGCGACTTAGTAAGCATGAGCACGAGCTAAGTAAGTATTTATCTCGGCCTTAGAACTAAAGACATTTTTAACAGTTTTCAGCAGAATTGCTGGAAGAAAGCTTTAGCCGAGTTGGTCGTGAGAAAGCAATCGCGGAGCTGGGCTCACCAGTGGTCAGTTGAAAGAGGTACCATTGGGACTCTGCCTACCCCTTCGAAGCAAAATACGTGTCTATGTTAGGATTGTAAACTTACTTCGGATTAATTTATTTATATCACAGGATGTATTTTGCTCCGTGCCCCGAAGAAGATAACACTTATTTCCTTTCAGCCTTATGACGCAACTTTCGGCTTTTGTACACAGCTTCATTGTTCTAGTTTTTAAGTCACAAGAGATTTCAGTCACAAAACCATCACGTTTCACTACTACAATAACACATTGGTACCACAGGGAGCATTTTTCCACGTAAAATTTTAATTTCTTTGAAGATACAAATGGCACTAACGATTTGTTATTCTTATATTTCGATAAGGCTCTCTGATATTTAGGTTTTATTATAGCACCAGCATCTGAGATTATATCATAGTATGAAAGATCCTCAGAATGCAGGCCTAGAATAGTCTTTATATCCTGTACATCTCTATGACGTGAAGAACGGAATTTACTTAGAAACTTTACGTAGTTAAACTGTGACACTGAGGTGTTGGTAAAATTAACACGATTTGTTGATAACTGCATTTTAGTGCACTTTCTGCCTTGATCACTCCAGTCACGTACACACACTAGTTACAAATGGACACTATCTTGAGAACGTTGATTAACAGTAGGTAGAGATAAGGAATTAGGGGCTATTTGTTATTGTAGAGATAATTTTTCAAGATGTTCATTCACCTGCTGTTAGCGTCAACATGATAAAACAATTAACCCAAAAGCAAGGCACTTAGTTATTCTGTAGTTTACTGTGTCAAATACTCCTTTTCCTGCCTTACGCTAATTATCAGATATTTAGTCTAGCGGCTTCCCATCTTTAAAACATGGTCATGAAACATGAATTGTCTTGCTGTACCAGTTGAACCGTATGTCGGTCTATACGTTTATGTATTATTTATATAAATGTGTATTATAATTAAGTATATGTAGGTATTTAATATTTAAGTTTTTGTATAGTTGTTATTATTTATTGCTTGTCTTGTCTTGTGTAGAAACCACACCAATATGTCTGTTCTCTTTTTCGGTAAGTTCCAGTCCGTCCAAAGGTTGCCTGGCAGAGAACAGATCGCTGTTAGCGATAAGGTCGCCCATTGAATTACCCTTAATTTAAGTTATTATTATTTTTTGTAAATGTATTTTTGTGTCGTGATCAATAAAGAGTTATCTATCTATCTATCTATCTATCAAGTGCTCTAATCCACATAACAGTTTCAAATTTACCAAGCATGGAACGGTAAACGGTAGGAGACAGAGGAATAATAAAACCAATTTCTTACGTGAACCATATTAAGTACCTAACCCAAATAAGTTAAGTAAATAAGTAAAAAATAAGGCGACTAAGTGACAAACCAGAAACTAACTAACAATATACAATGGGCGGTCTTATCGCTAAAAGTGATCTTACAGACAACCTTTTGATGGACTGAACTTTAGGTCTTTTTAACTGGCCTTTAATTGTGTAATTTCTACCTTGTGTTAAATCGTAGTGGTTGCCCGTGTCATGTCATGAATTTTGTGTCTAGAACATTAGGAGTACTTTTAAAGAGTAGGTATCTGAAGTAAGTACCTACTTACAGGTACAGCTAATAAATGCAGTCGCTTGTTTGTTTAGTTTCAGACTTAGCATGATCCTACCTTCAAACTTCTCATAGTGTCGGAAATCCAGCTTATCAGGCACGTACTTCGGTCGGACGACCCTAGTCTCAAAGTGCTTGTCCAACGTGAGGGAAGCCACTTTTCTCAGAACATTGGATTCTGTCATCGGGACGTCGCTGAGGCTTGAATTTAGACGGTCGACCTCTGAAAAAATATGGTATGCTTAGATTAGTGGTGTTCGTGTCATGATGATTATCATACGAGGTATCCCGAAGCCGTTATTGTTCCTACGAAAGGCAACAACTTCAGCTGTGTCCTTTTAGAAATTAGTGTTTTTTTTACCTACCAAATTATATTTTAACATTTTCTTAGGTATCCTACCCGTAAATCGGGTTTTAATGACCTAATTCCCAAATGCTCAAATAAATTAAGTAGAAAGAATAACTCAAAAATTAATTTGATTAGTTGATTTTCTTAATTTTTTCATGAAATATCCTGTACTTAAATTGTTGCAAAAAGTTTTGTTGTTTGTTTTACCTAATATGGTAAAATAAAATTTAATTTAATCTAAAATTAAAGCATAATTTGCGTATTTTTATATAGGTTATTTATAATAACATATCCATTGCATTTACCTACAACTCTTCATACCGGTGTGCTACATGGTACGACTAGGTACCTGTGCTGTGCCTGGTAAAAACTTCGTTCGATTCAATGGCGAGGAAAGTATCAACAAACTGGTTTCTGCCCATTGTGAGGAGCGACTAAACGGTATCGAAGTAATGGACGTACAAGTATGTACCAAGGTACAATTTGTAAAGCTAGTAGGTAGGCATCTATTTGATTCCATGTGTTTTGTTTATGAAAAATGGCATGTAAACAAATCATCAAATTGCTTAATGTTTAATTTAATGGTTAATGTTATGCTTCTTAGTACTACATTATCATCGTCCGGTTTTCCCACTTAGCAAATTCTCCTATTTACATGGGTAGTAGGTAGGTACCTAGGTACCTAAGTATTTTAAAAGGGACTAACCGTCTTCTTTGTCGAGCAGAGACAGGGTCGGCTCGCAGCCGACCGGAGGCAACTCCACCTTCCGATGCTTGGAGATCGTGAACGAGGTCTGCCCCGGGGATGCCTTCAGCCGGTTGTCGAGGAAGTCATGGTTGCACTCGTGACTGTTACGCTTCCCTGGTTCAGTTCGTATCCCCGAAAATAAAGCTCCCATAACCTTTTCATTCTCATCTCTGTCAGCGCTGTCATTGAAAACGTCACTTTTTTCTTCTTTTTCCATAAAGTTTGCGGTTAGCGCGGAGGTGGCATCGTCATGAGGCATTCTGAGGCCGGGACTTGGAAGCGCGGGCGCGGGCGCCGCCGCCGGGGACGGAGTGCGCGTGCGCGGCGCGGGCGCCTCGTCGGGCGCGCTGTCGCTCTCGGCCGAGTAGTAGCACTGGTTGAGCTCGACGGCGGCGGTGAGCGGCGTCAGCGGATCCGTGAACACTGACTCGGAGGTGGAGCCGTCTTGCGGCGAGGCGGCCGGTGGTGGCGCGGCGGGCTCGTGGCGGGTCGGTGACCGCCCGCACCTGCTCACCGTTACCTCTGACTGCACGCTCGACTCGCCTTCCCCCTCTTGCGGTGCTCTCGACGGGCACTCGACCGTATCGTTATCAGATGTCTCGATAGCTTCGACATTATCTGAATCGGGCGTTTTATCGAACTCTCTCTCGACCGCGTCTCGCTTTGCATCGTTCTTTTTCTTGCCATGCTTCTTGCTCTCCCTGCCCTGTGATTTTTTGTTTAGATTCCGGATAAAGTGTTTACCCTTTGCAGGAGACTTTCCTGTTTTTGATTGTTTATCGCTTGCTTGCGTATTGCCCATATTTTTTAAATCTCAAGTGTAAAATCTCCGGTCTTCTATCTAACGTCGCCACTGAACAAAACAATCATAAAATCGACTTAAAAATCTAATTCACAGCCTTCAGTGATCGGAGTGCAGAAGAATCCACACCCTCACAATTTTCATAACATACGTAGGTACCATTTTCAGGCATGCGCACTTCTGCTAGTAGGGTAAGGGCTCTACAAATCGATAAATATAGGGATGCTTTATGAAAAAATATAACGGGTTACGTTTTCATAAATAATAAAACTTTCTGAAGTAGGTACATACTAAAAAATAATTCTTTATAAGACACTATATACCTAGTATTATTATTACGCCTCTCCTATGATAGGTAGTACCCACCTAGCGCCACCTCTTGCTGCCCAGAAGAAAAAAGCCCGTATAGGTACTTATTTTATTTTCTACTAACGACCCGCTTGCGACTGTTCACGTGGTGTCTTTTTTCAGAAACCTTCCCCGGCGTGCGTACAACTAGGTACGATCACAAAAGTTGCTATCGCCATACTGGTTTAGGAATGCTTACGGGAAAAATAAACATGCAAAGAAACAGAAAAACATACATTTATATATAAGGTATAAATATATAATACATGTATGCATGTGACTGTATTCGTGTATACATTTATGTGCAGAAGATGGAAAACAAATTTTATTATATACAGGCATTCAGGATGACGACCTCCGTGGCGCGGCGGGCGAGTGAGACGCAAGAGGTGCGGGTTCGATTCCCGCTGCTTGAAAAAAAAATTTTTTTTTCTCCTTAGCGTACGTTTTCATGTACCCTAATAGCATTACAATCTAGCTATAAGGCAGGCTAATAAGTAATTAAACATTGACCTAGATTTATAAAATAAATTATAGCTAAGAATGTGTCCATTGGCACTTTTCTTAATGTCTCTATTTAAGGGGAGGACACTTTGTTCTTGCGTTCTTATTATCTAGCACTAATTTGCACTACATTACACTATTATTTACACTACACTAACTCATAAGGTTTCGTTCTTTTGAGTCTTCTCACTATGTCCGTGTTGTCGAGAAGCTGGATTGCCTCGACGTTCACATGATGATGAAGTCTACGTTCGTGAGCTCCTGCATATATTTTGATGACTTTGTCGACGAACTCAATGTTAAGGTCCCGGTGGAGATTGTCATTTCTTACGTACCAGGGTGCATTTACTATTCCTCTGAGTACTTTATTTTGAAAGCGTTGTATTATTTCTAAGTTACTCTTTTTGGTACAGCCCCACAGCTGTATACCATAGGTCCATACTGGCATCAGGACTTGTTTGTATAGTAATATTTTGTTGTGTACCGCTAGAGTAGAATGTCTTCCAAGCAGCCAGTACATCCTCTTGTATCGTAGTTCTAACTGATCTTTTTTCTTCTTGACATGAGCTTTCCAGCGTAGCTTTGCATCAAGCGTCATTCCCAGATACTTTGCCGTATTTTCATATGGTATGAGCTTATTGTTGATAAATACCGGAAAGTACTGCTCTTTTTTGTTAGTGAAGTTGATGTGGATTGATTTTGATTCGTTTAGTTTGATCCGCCATTTTTTCGTCCAGCAATGGATTTTATTAAAAAATGTTTGCATTGATCTTTAAATATTTGTTCGTCTGGGTATTGTAGTACCCATGGTACTCTTAGTTCAGGATATCCACGACCCAGGGAATCCTAGTGTGGAATCAGGACTATGTATGGGACTGTTGGGTTTTACGTTGTCGCCGATGAATCCCAGCACGGAACTGTATTCCGTGGACCATGAACATGTCTATCTACTTGTTGTACTGCGTCAATGCCTACAGTAAACTTTACAAGACAATAAGCTATCTGTATCTATACTACCAGGAAAAGGAGGAAAATATAAAACTATGTTAATGGTTAAACAGCGGCAGTTCGTCCTTTGGGGGCAATGCTTTATGGAAACAATTTCCTGCTCGAAGGATTTGGGTATCTACCTATTTATGTATGAATTTACAAAACGTAAAGCAAGCCCGTAGAGGATTTCAGGGGTTCTAACAGACCCGTCTTGCGATTGGTTCAAAATGAAATAATCTTTTGTATTATTTTTATAAAACGGAAAAGGAATATTCAATAAGTAAAACGAATTTTAAAGATAAAATTCAATTTATTAAGCAATTTATTTTACACCGAATTTCTCCAAAGAATGCGTCATGGATGTTATAACTAATAAGTATTTACAGTCTTACGAACTAGTAAATTTGATGTTTGTAAAAAACTTTAGGTAAGTAGGTACCTAATAACTGCATATTCTAGCTATGCCTTATTTTTTATAGCGATAGATTTATTCTAAGTATAGGACCATGAAGGAGTAGCCCCTAACAGTGTGTGTATTTGTAACCCTTATTCATAATATTTTTTTAAACCTGTTTTAGTTATAATAGCTTTTGTTTTGTTCTCTCTGATATAAAATTACCTACGCCAAAACAAGACATAAGCTATTTTAGCTATCAAAGGTTTAAAAATTGATTATGAATAAGAGGGTCAGTCTTTTAGCATTTTGATGAAAGGCTGGTACTTAGCAGTTAACAGGGTGAGCCAAGAGGACGCTCCTTTCATGCACTTAACCTAAGTCATAGACAACATATTACTACTAATTTAATAAAAATCGATGTTCGTGGACCCTTGGCCATTGCCACCGTGATTGCCAGGATATAAGTACACACTAATCCTGGAGAAAAATACCTAATAAGTACATGGCGGGTGGACAAAACATTATAAGTAAGCTAAACTTGTAAAGTTACCAACCTACGTAATTCTTTAATCACATCGGGCTTATTTATGTATTTCCAAATCTGGGAAGGTGGGTTTTCTCATTATAGCTCTGGTTGCATAGACTGATAGATATCAAAAGCTTTGGTTATACGGAAATAGGTGCGGATCAGGCGTGACTCGGTTCAGGGGCTCGCATTCTCGTGAGCTCTAAAGATATTACGCGTAGACAGACAGAGTAACCAAGTTACCCTGTCTACGATATTGCGCAAATTGTCGCATGTCGATTGGCTTTAAGACATAGACTATCTCGAGAACTCAAAGGAATCTCACACATGTGATCTCACCGACGCAGAAAAATACTTGATCTGAGCATACGATGCATGACATCCCAGTGCAGCCGTTACGCACTGAATTCTGTGGTCCAACATGACATCTACAATGTGTATCTACGCGCCAGCTTCCGACTCCGTGGTGTCTTAACTATAGTGACGTCATGGAGACCAGAGGCCCAAGCACGAATATCTAACGTTACCGAGACACGATCGTGAAGGAACTTCAAATATCAACTCACAAAAATTTCAAGTTGCCCCGGTGTCACTGGCCAATATTTGACGTTTGTGATAGTCTCGATAGCGTCTCAGTAATTTGAATTGTTCGTGCTGAGCCCATAGGGCGTTTTTGAGCCGCGTCGCGCTCAAACTGCACCCACATTGATACATTCAGTGTGTAGCAAAGTTACGAAAAAATTAACAACAAGTATGTTCTTATGTACCTAGCAAGTACATATTTTATGCCATGGATTGTCCAGCCTAAAAATACCCTCCGTTTCCTCCCGTGGATGTCGTAAAAGCCGACTAAGGGATTAACACCATGAGATGAGCAGCAGCATTCACCGGAGTACTCAAAAACAATACTGCGATCACCTGCCAAGCGTGGTTATTATGGCAACGGGTAAGTAGTTTGACTAAACTCGTCTGCTTGCAGTTAGGCGTAGAAGCCAATGATGATAATATATTTATTAACGATTCAGGTGGCATAGTGGTATCATTACAAATGTATAGGCGTACTTATAAATAACTAATTATAATTAATAAGTAGACATAATTTCAATGGCGAAAGAAAATAGTTAGTACGTACTTTCTTATTATTTACCCTAAGTAATATATAATTTGTATAAATCTATCATTCTTTTTACAAGGTTCTTAAAATAATTCCTTAAGTCTACCTAAGTACATAAAGTATCAATCAATTCGTTGAAATAAATCGAGCACCTCTTTATTAACCCCTAAAATTGGCAGACGGAGATCCCATTATAAAACATGTTTTGGTTCAGTATTACTTTGTGTTGGAATACGTAGGGATGCAAAACAGTATAAGAATATAGAAATTAAAACAAAAATAAGAAGTAGACGAACGATGGACGGTAAGTAATATAAAAATATTATATATAGTATAATATAATTATAGAAGTCATAAAACTCATTTTTATGAACGATTTCAGTCGTAATCGTTTAAAAAGTTATGTACCCCAAAAAACCTATTAAAAAGTTTATACGAAAGAATATCTGTAGTATAAGGTTTTACCTAGTCATTCCAATCATAAAAAAAAACAACGTTATAAAATATGTAGTGCCTGGGCTTACTCATAATTTTTTTCTGAAATAACATTGAGGGCTCAATCTCCTTGAAGCGTTTTCGCTACGCACGTAGTTGGGATTTACGCGTTGCTACGCACGTAGTTGGGTTCTACGCGTTTTCGCTACACTCTTAGCTATGCGTAGAGCACCGCTACGCTCGTAGTGGAAAACGCCTGGTAGTTGCTCTACACACATTAGTTCATAAGTGTTATTTTTAAAAAAATGTAAACAACACATTAATTACATTCTTATTGTAATTACATTAACATTATTTGAGATTGCTGCTTAATTTGATGGTTCTTGATGATAAATGAGATCTTAAAGTAAAATAAGTATATGAATGATACACGGCATTTAATTTCTAACTTCATAAACTTACTATCTATTAACTTGATAAGTTGCGAATTAGTCACCTTAACGGTTTAGTTACCCAATAAAGGTACCCAATAAAAAATAACTCTACGAAGTAGTAATAATCTATTTTGACCATAATTAATGAACTTTAACCGAAAAGTAGCGAGTAATTATACGTAGTGAGTTTGTTTCGATCTTTGTGGACACCACAGAGCACGGAATTCCTCACGCCTGTGTCCGCGCGGTGTCATGCTCGTGCTATTTCTCTCGGGCACGGCCCCAGACCAAATATTTAATGGTCTGTGGTAGACAACCTTACACAGAATAAATAATAGGACTACACCCTAGTAGAATTTTTATAAAACTCAACTTCTGTCTGTATGTTTTCCTATAATTTTAGTATACTGAATTGATTTCACGGTATTTATCATCTTATTCCAAATTCTAAATTAAAAGGAAATTTCGAAATTATGGTTTCCGATGATGGCACTTATTTACATTCGAACGTTTATTGTGATATATTGTATATTGTACCTATCGGATGTATTGTTCCGTGAAACGAGGTTTGCTATAGAATATCGAAATTAAATATTTGATGCTTCGACTCAGAACCAGTTTCGACTATATTTTACGTCTCAAGATGAGCACTATTACCCGAGCCTAGCTGAGGTAGTCGATTCGTGCGGATCCGACAACCAATCATGTCGCTCGCCCATTATATGGAACACTTGATACGTAGGCTACGTATCAAGTGTTCCATATAATGGGATAGCTTTAGTATATTTCGGTTAATTCACGTAATTTTTCGTGGTGCATCACAATCTCGCTCATTATGAGCGGCACACGTACGTCTACACGCGAGCAAAAAAGACATTACTTTTTCGCAAGTTATTCGTGCTTGGCCTACTGATCGGTGACAAGCGGCACCGAACTGCGCTGAGTGTTAAGCCTACTCCGAGTCGCTTGACTTGAGCGACAAACCTCGATAAACAAACCTGAAAACAAAAGACACGTTGCAAGTACTAGCATGGCGGTCACCTCTGTACATTTGCTTAGGGTTTTTTTATAGCTTTAATTGTAGCTGG
This sequence comes from Epirrita christyi, assembly GCA_951392215.1. Classification (NCBI taxonomy): domain Eukaryota; kingdom Metazoa; phylum Arthropoda; class Insecta; order Lepidoptera; family Geometridae; genus Epirrita; species Epirrita christyi. Next base: position 6,281,633 of record OX595840.1, on the reverse strand, counting down.
TTTAAGGCGGTTATTGTAGTGGCGGGGTTTATCCTGAATAGCGTTAGGTATACGCATTTAACCCTAGTTGCCATGGGTAATCTGAATTGATGTTTTCAAGGCTAAATTAGAAAAAACAAAATTACAATCGCAGATTTGAAGTAAATCAAGTACAATATTCGGATTCAAAATATGCATGGATAACTACACTATAATTTCGAGGAATCGCTCTACCAAAAAGACGAAGAAACAATATGTTATCGATAGCCAAAAATCCCAAACTTATCTCAAACTTTTGGCTGGTTTCTTAATAAATGCTTATTGGGTCAAAACTAGATACATAAAATCAATACAATTAAACTTAAGACTTGCTGTGAGAATTTTGTAAAATTATCTATGTTTGTACGAGATATTCAAATAAAATGCCTATTTCGAGTGTTTTTTTGTATGAAGATTTTTGTTTATTTTAGGAGTGGTTCGTAGCGTTGCGGTGGCTCAGTTAGTGAAGTTGTTTCGTGGTGCGTCGTGGTAACGATACGTAGTTTATGTTACAAAGTTACGGTTTGTCGGATAATCTCAATCTTTTTAAGTCCTTCCATACCTAGCTCAGCCTTAATTAGTTTTGAGTAAAAAGGTTTATTCCCTATGATTGTCTGAGAGAAGCTCCAATAAGCTGAATGGGCATTTTATATGAAACTAGCAATGGATTGCATTTTCATCCACGTTATACTTCTGAGGGAACTGAAATTTGAGTTAAAAGTATCCTTATGTTTTTATTCAGGCTTTGATCTATCCGTGTACCTAATTTCATCAAAATTTACAAAATGTTCCTTTGGAAATGTGTGTGCGTTGACAAAATAGTTTGGGTGTTGCGGCGGTGGGATGTGTCGCAAAAATACTTTTAAGTATGCTTATAAAGCGCACTTCGCTGTTTTGGCCCCCATATCTATTTACAGGTTCCGTCTCTGTCGGCGTATGGTGGGTCTATTCTGTGATTCTTACCGTCCTTATAAAGAGTTGTAATAAACGCTCCTGACCTAATTAACTATACTACAGCTAATGTAAGAGACTTTTAGTTCAGTCTAGAAACCGTCGGAGGCGCTGTGCTTTTAGCATTTTATGAATGCAGAGCTTGTGAACCTCTGTGAGCTTGTATGTGTATCTTCAGGAACTATTTTCACTTTTTGTACATGGTTCTGTTAATTAGAAGATGTTGATACGTGATCGTTGTATGGGAAATGCTGTGACTATGAAGATAGTTCGACAAGCTCTACACGGTCTCAGAACATGTAGGTATCCTAGTCTAAAAAGGGGTGATTCCAAGCATGAAAATTCTACCTCTTTTCCGAAAAAATAAGTAAAATCTCTTTTTTTTTTCTTCTTTTTTTTTAAAAAAAAAAAAATTTTTGAAAAAAAAAATTGTAAATTAAATTTTAGCCCCTTTATTGTTTGCCCATCATTTTTTTTAACTAAAACAAAAACCAAACATTCTGGGATTTTTTTTTACCAAATATTCTGGGTAATAAGCCGAAATTCCGAAAGTTGTAGAACAAAAATTGTTCCCTATTAGACCCCCTTTTGGGATAGCATACATATTCTGGGCCAACCTGTTTACAGGCAGACGCGCCGTATTATTCCCCGTAGACGCGTTAGACGCATTTAGGAGGATAATCTCGCGGGATACCCCTGCCTGAAACGGTTAAACCTTTGAAAATTGAAACGCTTATAAGATTTGATGGCATTTGATTGACGCTATACCTTTTTAGTGAGATCCTTTTAGCCTTGATGAACGTTTGTATATGATTATAATCTTCTCAGAAGTAACATATTACGGTTGGACCCAATATAAAAGAATGCGTCAGCACATCGCGTTTGTCAACAATTTGTTTTGTAGGGTTTTACGACATTCCATACAAAACACGCTTTTAGTATGGGCACATAGTAAAGGCCAACTTCAGCACGGCCAAGATCCATCGACAGAATCGTACATAGTTCTGAATGTGCAGGTTTATATGAACACGCGATATGCGCATGTTGGGCGTGGATTAGCTCAACTCAAGCAACGTCGTAGCTAAGAGAGCTGAAACGCTAATCAAATTATAATAAGTTTAGATTTTTCAAAGTTCAGACCCTGTTAATGGCGTTTCTATATCAAGCCGTTATAGTATATCGTTCTGAGCCCTTAACACACGGGCGTGTGATGTACCTACGATACACGGATTTTTATATCGAAATAGCGAAAAGCGCCCCTAGCGGGCACTTTCGAGAACAACTAAATTTCAATACAAAACTCCGTTTAGTGTACACATCACACGCCCGTGTAGTTGCTTGTGGCATTTTTAGACTAGGTCTAAGTACAGTAGGTGCATGTTTACACGATGATCTCGCGGATGACGCGCTGTGCGCGCGTGTTGGGCGTAGAGTAGCCCGACTCAAGCGACTCGTCGTAGCTGAGCGAGAGGTGCGCCGGCGGCTTGTCCTCCACGCCCTCCGCGCCCGCGCCCCTGTACTCCGGCAGTCCGCTCACTTCGTGGTACGGAGACTCTGAAAGAGACGCTAACATAAAACATATGCGATATTAGAGGCATCTTGTTTAGCTAGTTGGAGTGGCAATGGACAGGCCATATATTACTTTTAGGGTTCCGTACCCAAAGGGTACCAAACAGGACCCTATTACTAAGCCTACTCGCCGTTCGCCTGTCGCTCTGTTTATCTGTATTCTGTCACAGAGGCATACCTATTCTCGGCAGCCGTAAGAGTTAGCCAGTTGTCATTTTAACAGATTATATGTTGTTTGAGGATGAACCCTATGTAAATAATAAACCTAAATAATCTTAGTTTGAAAAAAAAAATTAAAAACATTCAAATCCCAGGGGACACCCCTGACAAAGAGTTCGCTAACTAAAGAATAAAACCGATAGCGCGTTGTAATCTACTAGTGGCGACATCTAGTCTTGAGTTGAGTAAACTTCGGAACCCTACACAATGCGAGATATGACGTGTCTGGTTTATTTACGTTTTGTATACCTTCTAATAGTTACTGCTGTTAGTTGGTAAGCTGGGGAGATGAATGAACTCACCGATATGTTGGTCCCGGCGCGGCTTCTTGGGCTTGTGCACGGAGGCGTACGGGTCGGAGCAGTACTCCTGCCGCGAGGGGTTCTGGCTGCGCATGCCGTACTCGGCGGGCGGCGGGTGCGGTGGGTGCGGCGGGTGAGGCGAGTGCGGTAGCCGCGAGTACTGTGCGAACTCATCGCCGCGGTACCCGCCGTGCGCCATCGCGTCATACTCGTAATTGCTCTGGCGGTCCAGCTGACCGGGCATGCCCTCTGCCGCGCCGTTCGCCGCCTTCTGCCACAGCGACTCCTGCGAGTTCACGCTACCGCCGTGGTTGCTGTTCGTGTAGCTGTCCACGAATCCCATGTTCCCTGTACAACGTTATGTTCAATTAGTAGATAAGGTGCTTTGGGGTAAGAACGGACTATTTTTCTGAAAATCAAAATGGTCTTGGCATTTATTTTTTTGGCTCGCCTCTATTTACAATTTTACTACTCAATAATGACGAAATGTATGTGAAAAGAAAAGGGGTTCCGTTTCTTACTTTTGTTGTTTTGATAAACACAATGGTTATTGTTTTGTAATTGATCAAAGAGAACATGATTTCACATATATTATGATTCAGACACCTATATAGTGTCCGTTAGCGTGCGCTGGATAAAAGATATGGCCAAACCAACGCGTTAAGCCCGCGTCTGCTGTGGCGTGCACGATAGCGTTTCGTACAAAACGCTGAACGCGTTGGGTTGGCCATAGCTTTACGGGAATGTCACCGGTAGCTAGCAAAACGCCCTTTTGCACGCGAACGAACTAGACACGTGGTGCGTTAGTTTCTTATAAAACTATATGGTAACCAAATCATAAATAAAAAAAAACAATTTAAAAAACTGACTGGTGTTTCCGGTCTAGGAATAGACCAACAAATGGATAGGTCTACTCTCGTGGATGTCATAAAAGCTGACTAAGGGATTATATTAGGCGATGCATTAGCAATGATGATGCGATGATTAGCAGCAACATCCATCTGAGTACTCAACACCTATACTGCGATCACCAATCCACCTGCCAAGCGTTATGCCAAATCCCCATCCATTGCATTTTATGAGGGGGAGGCCTCGTCCAACAGTCTGACGGCTGATGAAGAAGATTACAAAAAAAAGTTTGGCGAAAGAGTGACGTATCCGGATCTTGTTTTTTGGATAATGGATTCAGTGTACGGTACGCTTTCTTAGATAGGACGATCCTTCTTCGTTAGCCCAATGATACAAAAAGTTTGAAATTGAGAAACGGAATAAAAAACACACAACGCACAGAAAAACTACGGCCACACCCACAGTCCCCAATTTCCTTAATTAACTCACGTATTATTAATTACTTAGGTACTTATAAACTAAGGTAATAATTTAAGCATTAAATTGCTTTATTAGTCCTGTCATTATTTGGAAGTATTATCCAATAGTAAGAAATAACAATATTTTGAGCTTGTTTTTTTTTATAATTACTAATTAGCCTATTAATGAATAGGTATTATTAAGTTGCTCTGTATTAAAAAATCCATACCAAAGGAAAGATTACTCGTCATTTTGAAGTGAGGTCTAGTGTAACTAAAACAATATTATAAGCTTACAATCGTTGTGAGGCATGGGCTGGCCGGGATGCGACGGCGCCTGGCGAGGCACGTGATACGAATATCCACCCTGGGAGTACATCGGATTCTTGGAATCGTCGAGGCCCAACCCCATGTCCATTGAGTGCTCCAACGCCTTGTTCTCCATACCCGCGGTGTGCTCGTACGGCGGCGGCTGGTCCTTGTTCTGAGGGGTCACGATTGGGCTAGGCTTCATAGACCCCATCTCGAAATCCTTCGAGCCGTTTTTATTGTTTCTGTTACTCCGTCTCCGTAGCACCACGAAGAGCGCCAGGCACATCAGTACCACAACCAGCGTGACCATCACGGATACTATCAGTGACGTCATTGTAACTATGTACGCTTCCTTCACGTACGCCGGGCCAACTGAAACAGGAATTTTGTTTCTAAAGAGCCTGAATAATATAACCAAGACAATGTGGTAAAGTTATGCCCATTTTCACCAACCTCTTATTTAACGTACACATAAACGCAAGTTACATTGACATGTTTCTATGGAAAAATTACAAATGGTTGAGAGTTACATTTTGCGGTATTAGGTATTCTATTCCTCCAAAACCACTGAATGTATTCGAATTTGATTTTCACTTAATTAATTGATTCAAGCGTGACTTTGCGGAAATCCATTCTACAATATAAAATAGACGAACAAATATATAGTAACAATTCCGCTCCTCTCCAACAAAAACTCTGAAAGAATTCGACACGTGTTTCGCCTCTCAACGAAGCATCCTCAGGAAACAGTAGGCTCACTGCGTGCTAGAACGAAAAAGCAAAAATGCGTAATAGCGGCGATCTGGGCAAAATAGATCGCCGCTATTACGCATTTTTGCGACAGGTAGTGGGGAGTCAGGGGGCGGGGCCAGTCTGAGAGATAACGGTGGGTCTTTATAAGGGCGGTTGGCGTACAGGTGGATTCACTTTCTGTTCGGCGTTCGAAGAGGCAACATGGCTGCGGAGTTTTTGCAGTAGTGTGTCTTTTTCGTTCTTTTTCGTTTTTGGGAAGGGACTTCACAATCTGTAGCCATATGGTGATAAGGTAGGTATAATCAGATCACAAACTCACTCTCGGCTTCCGTGTACTCGGTGCAGACATCCTGGTTGAGCTGAAGGCACAGCTTGATGCGGAACCGGTTGTTGAGGTCGTCGGGCAGTTCGGCTGTATGCCGGTGCTGGGCGCCTTGTCGCCGACCGGCCTGGGAAGGCAGCTCGACAACGGTCTCCACGATGGTAGGCTCGCCCGACATCTTCAACGGCATTGTGTCGACCACCTGAACGGATAACAAAGGGAAGTATTATTATTTTGACATCGATTTATTTTAAAACTCAATACTATATATACTAAAAAATATATATTTTTTACTATAAAAGAATACTTTTTATCAACATAAACAATTAATTGATTCTAGCGTAATTTTGCGGAAATCCATTCTACAATATAAAATAGACGAACAAATATATAGTAACAATTCCGCTCCCCTCCAACGAAAACTCTGCAAGAATTCGAAACACTTCGAGAGGCGAAACACGTGTCGAATTCTTTCAGAGTTTTCGTTGTAGAAGAGCGGAATTGTTACTATATATTTGTTCGTCTATTTTATATTGCAACATAAACAAATTAGTGCCAGAGCATCCAGACCCGGAACGGGTTTTTGTTTCATACAAACATTTGTCTTGCAGCGGGAGTCGAAACCGCAATCTCTCGCATCTCGGCCGGCTATTTGCCTGGCGTGCCACTGAAGTCGTCTAAATGTTATACATATATACCTATACTTAATGTCTACTTGATAACTGTCGGTTTGCTCTATTAATTATAATGTAAATCCATTATTGGCTGTCGGTTTGGAACATTGGTTTAATATCTTATTTCTAAGAGCTGTGGATTTTGTTGTGAAATAAATAAAATAAAAAATAAGTACTTATTAAAAAACAGTATAGTAAAAAATATATAATAAAACAGGACACCAACGACCACGGAGCAAGGCCCAAGCGGTCGGAGGCTGCAGAGAGAGGAAACCTCCTTATATGTCCACTGCTGGACGAGGCCTGCCCCATGGGCTATGGGGGGATTTTCCATAATCACCACGCTTGGCAAACGGATTGGTCTGCCAACCGCAGTTGATCGCAGTTTTGGTGTTGATTACTCAGGTGGATGCTGCTGCCCATCCCCTGGTGTAATCCCTTAGTCGGCTTTTACGGCATCCACGATAGGAGACAGAGAGGTATATTCTTAGACTGGATACACCATGGCTGAGAGGGGGAAATATTAAATTTCATAAAATTATAATTACCTATCTAGCATCTGCCCTTGGCTTCGCTCGCTTGTTACCGGGATAAAAAAGTAGCTATGTCTCAATCCAAGTCTATGTATGTCTTCGCTAAATTTCATCAAAATCCTGTTCAGCAGTTAGCGGCGTGATTGTGTAAACAAACGTCATATTGTGATTGTCAAGAAGATTCATCGTTTTGATATTTTTTGCTTTTGATATTTGCTAGCTAGTTACTTATTTTGTTATTTACTCACGAAAGAGAATTCTACTAAATATTTATCCAGCAAAGACCCAGCTTCGGTGATTGTCTCGATGTTTGTTTAATTCATGATGTCTGATAAACAAACTCATTATGATTCGTCCCTATTTCAGGAAAACTCATTTAGGGGCTCGATCAAGCGGGACCTATACAAAGTAAATTAGAACAGTTTATTTAAGATTTAATAGAGTGTGGAATAGAATGTGATAAGATCAATGGACGAAGGAAACGTTTCTGTAAGGATTGGAAGCTATCATTTTATAGAACCCGGACACATCGGGCGAACGCGATTAGGTCGACTTCCGCATAGGCCACAATACTCGCAGACTATCTTTCAACTTTCAACGGAGAATGAAAGGAAACTCGCTTCATAATTTAATTTCTACCTAGTTAGTTATTCCGGGTGTATCGAAAGTCATAAGTATACAAAGTAGCGGTAATGAAGGGTGAAATTCGTAAATCTACCAAATTTTTATTTGACAAAGCTATACTATAGGTACTACATATCATAAAGTTAGTATGTTATGAAGATCATACATTATAGCGTGGTGATTATGGCAAACGTTTAGAATTGCCCTGCTGATCCCACACTAGGTTACCCTGTGTCGTGTATGGGTATCAAGAACTGCGAATTAATAATATAATATTATATAAACTAAGATGAGATATTAGAGAGATATAATTGAAGAATTCAATGCTCACCTGCCATCCTGTCGTACCACCAACAGTAGCCAGCCCTTCGGCAACGGCCACAAGAGCCAGGCAGGAGGGTGGCGCTGTGAACGTCACCACATTGGTCTTCGGATCAAACGTCACTCGCTCCGCCGGCGCTATGCGATCCACTTTCGTCGTCACCGTGATCTCATTCGAATAGTTGCTCTGCCCTTTAGTATTGACTGCTTTCACCTGTACGTACATGTTGAGAGTTTAGTGATGTTTTTGATGATGTAGTAAGTACTTAGAAGTAAGCGAACACGCCACAAACATAAAGTGAGACGCCAGTGCAGTACCGAGCTCTATCAAAATACTATAGAAAGATTTTAATGCCTAAGGCCCGTCTAGATAAACTTTGAGAGATCAAAAAGTAAAATTTTCGATAAGAATTTTTAAATTTTAACGCACTCTAAACATCTGATAGGAAATTTGTACCGTATGTATGCCAGACGAGCTATAGGCTAAAATCACTAATAAGAAATAGGTACGCTCTTTCGGTATTCTGACCAGCGGAATCTCAAGATCGTGTAGATTGTAAAAATGGAAGGGAAGCCTTTGCCATGCAGTGGGATCAGACAGGCAGATTACATAAATAGATAGAACTTACTCAAGATCGCTCTCAGAATTGAGAAGAATACGAATAAAAAACGTTGCACCATACTTGTTTCTAAAACCTTTAATGAACTGGCTTCAGTGTCTACGATGTTGGTGAGCTTAATATAGAAATATGTGCCCTTGAGAGTGCCATTAGGGTGCACTTACGGACAAAGGAACGGGTTGAACTTGTCCATTCTGCATGCCTACATACTGCACTGACGTCCTCAATAGGAAAGAGTTGATATGAACGGTTAGCCGAATGATTTACCTTGAATACAAATGTCAGTTGCTGTCGGTAGCGATAAAATGAAAAATAAAATGTAATTAATAAAATCATTGATAAGAATTTACAACATTGAGTCAATTAATTTCATTTGGATGAATTTAATTTGGATGACAGCTTTATCATAATAACTATGTCTCGGTGCAATACAATTTTTATAGCTGTGTTGTTTAGCCGGTATTAAGAACCTATGTACCTATGAGATTTTATATTATTTCAGATTTACACAAAACACCGAACAGATTGTAGTGTGTTAAAGAACTCCCTTTTCCGCATTCGAACTCTATGGATGGTCCATTATGCGTGGATTGTAGTGTGATTTATAATACATCTCCAAAGTTTAGTACAAGTTGTAGATACAAGAACTACTGGCTATATAGGTAGGTACTATTGCGTAGAAACCTCAGACAAATATAAGAACATTGAAGCAGAACTAAAACGCCAACGAGATGTGGCGCAGAATCCGTAAGAAAGTTAAGCTATAGAATATCCGGGGCGCTAGTAGGAGCTACAAAACTTGAAAATGACTTTGACAGAGTTACATTTCTCCAACTGCCGATATATATTATAATATATATTATTATACTTCTCCGGAGCTAAGGATATAGACTAGATGTCGAGACTATTCCCAACTTATAATGACATGCACCACAGTTACAGCATACCAAAGTATTTGATACGTAGCGTAGTTGGCAACTTACAATTTTTTTTTCAAAACTATGTTTTTTTTTTCACAACTATGAGATCCATTTGAATATTAATTGCAATCCCTATGAAACGATGTAAAAAAGCTCTAGTGTCGCAAATCTAACTCATGTTAATTCTTTTTCTTTTTCAGCAAATCATAATATTTCAGTTTGTTTTCAGCCTTTTTATTCGACTTAATTATTGGCAGGTTTTTTTGAACAACGGTGGTATGTTATATATTATGATTTAGATTTTTTTATTTATATTTACTCTGATGTTACATAATGGAATTAAATATTTTATAACAAACATTATTTACTTACATAGGTAGGTACTTATTGCTAAAACGATTGTTTTCTTGAGTCTTACATTATCCACATATTTATTTATTAGGATCGGAGGAGGCCAATGACCCTTTACTTATAAATAGAATCAATAAATTGGGCGCGCTGCCTGTGCTCACTGTGAGCTACCTATAACTACAATCATTTGTTAGACATAATTACGCAGTGATAGTGATTTAGAAAAAAATATTAGGGAAATGAAGATAGGCTTACCTTGAAGGTGTAAGTGTTGTGTTGGTCGAGGCGAGTGACGTTGCAGGGGTTGGTCCGTCCGCAGTCGTACTCCAACCATTCGTTCTCGGCGGCGCGGTCCGCGACGCAGTGCGCGCCTGCCGCCGCACCCCTCAGCACCACGCGCCGGTACCGCACGAAGTACTTCGTGCTCGACAGCCCTCCGTCGAAACCAGCCTCCCACTTCAGCGTCACGAACGACGCCCCCACCTTCTGACTCTCCAGCACGCGAGGCGACTCAGGTGCCCCTTTCGGCTGCAGTCTGATCTGAGGTCGGATGCTGCCCAACGTATTTTTCACCTTACAGTAGTAGTCCCCGTAATCTTGAGCCCTAACGTTTTTTATTCTCAAAATGCTGAGGTACGAGTCATTATTGTCGTCTGTTGTGTTTATCTCGTAGTGCCCGTCCGAAGACATCTGCAGCGAAGCAGTGTTTGATCCGTAGAACCATTGGAACTCGGGCCTCGGATACGCTTGTACCCTACACACTATATCTGCTACTTCCATCAAGTCGTACGCTACTTTATCGTGGTGTTTGATCGATATTGGTTCGTCTGAAAGAAAAGAAAAATATTTGTAGATACATCAAAATCTTATTCTCATTGCGTTGCAGGTAAGAACTTACGTTCGATTTTTAGATGCATGGTGGACTCGATTTTCTTCACTTCGTTTTCGATAATGCAAGAGTAAACGCCTCTATCTTCAGGCAGTAAGTCGTTCGTGTTAGGTCTCGCCTTTCCCTTGAATTTGAGCGTGCTCTGAACTGTAAACACGGCGTTCCTTCCTTCGGTGACGTCGCTCTGAACTTCGTACAGGTTCGCATCGGGTTTGATTTCGGAGTTGTTCTTGTACCACTTGACGCTGGGCTGTGGCTTGCCGAGCGCACTGCAGGCGGCGCTGAAGCCCAGCTCGCCGGCGCGCTGCGTCGCGTGCGTCTGCAGCTTGTTCTGGAAGCGTGGCGGCTGGTGCACTTCGAGCGAAACAGACGCGAGCTCACCGTGCCCGAGCTCGTTGGTAGCCTGACAGTGGTATATTCCCTCGTTGACGAGGTGCGCGTTGGGGATAGTGTAGGTGCTGCCGGTGGCCAGCACGGCGGGCTTGGTCTCCGCCGGGTCGATATCGCGGAACCAGCGGTACTGCGGCGCGGGCCAGCCAGGTGGCTGAGCACTGCAGGTGAGTGTGACGCCAGTGCCCTCCTGCGCCACGGGCCGGTCGGGCCGGATGTGCGCGTGCCCTGGCTTGTGCCGCACCAGCACGGCTACGGACGCGCTGCTCGCTCGCTCCACGCGGTTGCCGTTACTGGAAGATATGACGTTGGTCGCTTTGCACAGGTACGTGCCCGCCATGTCCGCGTTGACCCTCGTCAGCTTTAGCATATTTCCGTTCTGATAAAAGTCAGGTTTTCCCTCCATTGTCCATTCTATTGAAGTGGGCTCAGGGTTCGCAGAGACTTCGCACTTGATCTCGACGTTGCCGCCCTCCTCGGACTCGTACGTCTTGGACTCGACGCTGACGGTGGGCGGGAACAGCACGTCGAGGTACATGTCCCGCTCGCCGGGCCGCCCTAGGCCGTTGTCCGCGGTGCACGTGTATTTGCCCGCGTCCTGCACCGTCACCTTTTGAATGGTGTGCGTGAAGGAGTTTGATATGAATTTGCCGTTCCTGGTCCATCGGACGGAGTTCACTTTTGGTTTGGCATCGACTTTGCAATCCATCGTGGCGGTCCCGTCAATCTCCACTCGTAGAGGGTTTTCTGGTCCGACATCGACCCGTGGAAAATCTGTAACAATAATTTTGAAATAAAATGAATAAATATGAATGAAGTAATTAGTATGTTAACCCTTAAGTAATATAATATATATAACGGTGTGTTAACCGAGGGATGTAAACGATCAACTGCATTTTGATATCGAGTTAAGCACATTACTTTTCATTAATTCTGCGTTAAAATGAAAAAACCCTGTTACGAAATTTCCATTTCCAAAATGGTGAACAAGATAAGTCCTCCGCCTTGTTTGTTTACGGATTTAACTGTTTTCAAGCAGACGTGCAAGCCAGTTCGAATTAAAAAAAATCCTAACATGATGAGTTTTTGCCAAGGAAGGAGGTTGTATGCTATTCGTAACAACACGGACTAATAATCAGAGCATGAATGATGAAAAAAGTAATTTTGTAGGTTTTATTTACTACTTAGTAAACGTTTAAATTCAGAATCGTAAATTGAATGGATAATAAATCCTTGCATTAATACAGATTGTTATACAAACCTACCTAATGCACACCATTTTAACTATTTACTTTAGGGATTTCATTTCCGTCTGTGCGTGCGTGCCTGAAATCTGACTGACATACGCTGCTCCATAATTCTGTTTACAGTATGCCCTAAAGTTAAACATACACTGCAACGATTTGTTAATGCTCCTCATCTGGTCAAAGATATTCAGGTCACATGATGATAAACATTATACAGATTCCGGGAACGATTTTGTAAGACTTTAATTAAATTAGGTCGAGTAATCAAAGCTACGAAAGCTTTATCGAGTAGCATAAATTAAACAGACATCCGGAATTTCATAACTTGAGTTCCGGATAACCTATCTGCCGGATTCACCATTGAAGCTAGGTAACAAGACAACAAAGTACAACAAGACAAGTAAGAAAGAAGACAGAGAGATAACTTTTCAAAATAATTGAAGTGTTGATGTAGGAAATAATAAAAGTATCATGAACGAATTTACGGAATAACTAATGGGAATTAAAGAATAATACGAAGCGAAGGATTGACAGCTATCGTCTGACGCAATTATTTTATTGAATACTTACTTGAAATATCGTCAGTTTTGGGAAAAACATTTGGATTAATTAATTATCGTTTCGTACTAAAACGATCTGAAAGCAGGACGTCCGGGAAAAAAACTAAAGTAGCAACGTGATTCAGCGAACTCAAACAAACAGTCGAGCTCTAAAATCCCAGATTATTATACCAGTTATACATTTAAAATCCCTTGAAGGAAGGATTTATGAAAATCAGAGCTGTTAACTTTTGAGTGCTATTTTTTATTCACGTAATTTTTTTATTGTTACTGACAAGTCGTGAACTTTGTAATGCTGTCGTTTCTCTCAGGAGAAAAATGGGTCAAATGTTGGCTTATCAATTATGATTTATTGTTGGTTGTTTTTAGGGCAAATGCTTTTCTTTTGAAGTTGGGACTGATAGCGTTGCTCACTCTGAATTGTAAATATTTTAAATAATTTAGGGGCCAACGACGGAGAGCTTTCTAACTAAAGGAAACTGGGCTCCGCTACCCTAAAGTGTCATCAGAGATGTAAGATACCTCATTCCAAAGGGGTTTTTAAGCCCATAATTTTTTATTATCACAAAAAAAAACGTTTCTAGGAGGATAAAGATATATAGGAGCCAAATACCAAAATATGGGTTACTGTATTACTAGAGTAAATGTCAGATCGTTGTGCGTAATATACGTTTTGGCTCAAATATGTTTTCTCCTAGGCCGATATTTATTGGCAAGTCTATGAAATTATGAGCTTCTAAAGCCCTTTTGAATGAAGTATGTCACATATCTGGTCACACATTAGCCCAATCGCTCATATATTTTGCCCAGTCTCCAAAGTCCGCCTACTTGGTCCGTTTATAAATTATGCGTAGTTCCATTCGTCGGTGCCGGTTGAAAATGTACATGTTTGAGTTTATTTGCAGAGGGCTTTTGAGTTTTCTAGATGGCTTCTGGCGCCGCACTAGGATTCCCTCTATGCAGGATATTTACGTGCGAAAGGCTCAAACAGCTCATTTCTTTTTAGGCGTCCGCCGTGGAATGGCGGAAAGCGGAACCCTTATAAATTTGTCATGTTCATCCGTGCCTTACAGAGATAGGTTGGTTGAAAATGGTTGGGTTGTGTGTTAGTTAAAAGGTGCACATAAAAATAACAAAATGTACATCTATAGCTGCTTTTCATTACCGAAAAACGGAAGCATTCGTTTATTAGAATTTACTTCCAAATATTATATGTATAGTTCATGGATAAAGGCCTACACATACCTCCTTGGCTTGTTTTTATAGGAATATTCTGACATTCACAGCGTGGTTTTTGTACATATCTTTGATGCCGTGTTTATACTAAGCGCTTATCGGTAAAAGTGCAATGGCCTTTATCTTAGCGATAGTAACTTTTTAACTGTCACTTAGGTAGATTCGAAACTTTTTCGATTTGGTCACAAGTAACTTAAATAAAACTATTGCCAGAGCCTCGTAGATAAAATCTTGAAATTTCTTTTTCCTTTATTTCGTAGAGGTTCACAGCGAGATTTCATTAGTCATTTGAATATATAGGTAGTAACCATGATTATTAATGTAGATATATATGTATATACCTATCAAGCGTACCGCGTGCTGTCTTACGAACTATAGCCGATTCTCTTTAAGTACCTACATTTTACTTATTTAAAATGTGTCTCGTAATGAGTTGTTGAGAATGACCATAAGACCACATGTTATAATTAGATGGATGTCTAGCGCGCTCTGATTAATTTACTATTGAGCAAAAAAACACAATACCTACTGCTAGGTATTCGGTCGGTCAAGGTCTCACCGATACATTACCACAGCCCGGACTTCAGATTTCCCGTTATCTTACTCATACACAGACTAAAGAGATGAGTAATCTTGTCCGCATCGGAACGAGGGCACGAAAATTGCAAATAAAATAAATTCAGATAAAACCACGTACGAAATTATATTGTCGAATTCTTCAGTTATTTTTTTAAACAAAGTTCATAATTTTTCGTTACACTTAGTTCATAATGCATAAAATATCTAATACTGAACCGAATAGCTGAAATCGAATAAATTAAAGCAACCGAGATATTTATTTGGATATACTTATGCGATAAAGTTATCTATGCATATTGAATGTGAACCTTTAAACTTAGCATGTCTATAGCGAAATTCACACGTCACTAGTTTAAACGGGGTACAAATCTGGGAAGGTTAATGGTGTAAATTATATTTGTACCTTTATAAACTTTATAGCATTACTTAGGCTCTGAACTATGAATAGGGAGGATTTGCCATAATCACCACGCTTGGCAGGCGGATTGGTGATTGCAGTATTGATGTAAAGTACTAAGATGGATGCTGCTGCCCATCCTCTGGTATAATCCCTTAGTCACCTTTTACGATATCCACGGGAGGAGTTGGAGGAGTCCTATTCTCAGGCCGAGACCACCACTTCCACGCTATTATACACGTCGCTAGTTTAAAACGGGGTACAAATCTTTATAAATGTAGGTATACAAACTTAATAGCATTTGTAGGCTCTCAGTTGAACTTAGCTTTATCTGAGTAGCAGGAAGTTGCATCTTAGCCAAAAGAAAGTGTTGTATTTCAAATTGATTTAAAAACTTTCTACTCACAGCTGACGTTGAGTTCGACCGTGGCGTCGAGTTGCTCGCCCTCCGGCATGGCCCGGTTCCAGACGACGCAACGGTATGTCGCTCCATCGTCGTCTCTGGTCGGGCTCACGGACAGCACAGCTGTGGTTGCCTCTGTGCGCACCTTCGCGTGGATCATCTTGGCGTCCATGGGGTAAGTAGACCCGTCGCGGTACCATCTGTTGAAAAATAAAATAATCAGGGTTTGGTATCATTTTTGGTAATAAGACATAAGGATAACAGACTCATTAAAAAAAACCGCTTATGTCACTTTCAAAAGGATAATTACAACAATACCAACAACAGTTAGTGCAAACTCTTTGCATTTCTTTGTTTTGTCCGGCCTTAGAATAGTCCCCTCCATCTCCTCCCGTGGATGTTGTAAAAGCCGACTCAGCGATTACACCAGGGGATGGACAGCAGTATCCACATGAGAACTCAACACGAACTGCGGTCACCAATACGCCTATCAAGCAAGCGTGGTGATTATGGCAATTTCTTCTATTGTATTTTATGAGGGAGACCTCGTCTAGCAGAGGACGCCCGAAGGCTGTTGATGATTGTAAACTCTTTGGAGAAAAGTCCTATGACGTCATACCTTTTCATCGTATAATAGTTCAATCACGATGATAGTGAGAGGTGATAAATAAAACAATTGACAATTGATAGGTTGATGAAACCGCGGGTTAAATATAGTAGCGTTGCGGTGTGGTGCGAAATACGATAGGGAGAAATGAAGTCGTAAATAAAAACACTCACTCCCCAGTCCCCACTTAGTTATCTCTGTAAGTAAACTGTCTATCTCCGAGTAAACAGTGAAAGATTGATTTGAAAGTGAGGTGAGTTTAATTTAGCGGCCTGTTTCTACTTCTGGATACTTTAGTGTTTTCTACTTTCAATGGCTCAACCACAGCCAGACTTTAATTGTTTATTTGATGAGGTCGAAACTCGCATTCACTGCTTAATTACGACCGTTATATTATGTTGGCCGCCGCTTTTCAAGCGGACCCTGTGCAAATTGCCGGAAAACAATATTGAACTGTCGTTTCTCTACGAAACAATTACCATTGATTCATTTAAGTTTCGTTAATTTGTAGAGTTTTTCTTGGCTGTTTTATTGAGTAGTTACTGATAGATCTGATACTGTGGTTATGATCCCTTGTACCAATAGATCCATTATGCTTATCATTTTGTTACTGATAGATCCTGTGACCAAGGGATCTGTTTAAAATGAATATTTTATTTAAAAAATTGTTATTTTGCGCGATGCCCATTTGCATTCATTCATG
This sequence comes from Epirrita christyi, assembly GCA_951392215.1. Taxonomy (NCBI): domain Eukaryota; kingdom Metazoa; phylum Arthropoda; class Insecta; order Lepidoptera; family Geometridae; genus Epirrita; species Epirrita christyi. Next base: position 6,264,826 of record OX595840.1, on the reverse strand, counting down.
CACTCAACTACCAAATATGTGAACTAAATTATTCAATTGTCCACCGCATGACATGTAAAATGTGGTAAATACAAAGTAGGTAAATTGTGTACTGTCACAGTTTTATGGTACATGCCCCAGGTAATGTATAATGGCTATTAGTAAGTGTTCTAAATTCCCACGGAACAAATAAAAGTTACTTAATCTGTTCAATCCGTTCATTCCCGCTGTCCCCCACCTGTTCGGTCCCACACTGAAATCTTGCTAAAACGTAAAGTGTATTCTTCTTCTTTCCAGTAAAATTTCAGGTAACACTGAAACACGTCATGTTTGTTTATTTTGTTTGAGGAATCTACATGTAAAACTTCAAGTATCTACATACCAATGGTTTTTTTAAATACAGAGGCCCAAGCACGAACATCTAACGTTATCGAGACGCTAGCTTTACGATAGTAAACGTCAAATATAAACCAATCAACTTACTAAGATTTCAAGTTACCCTGATGTCATTGGCCAATATTTGACATTTGCGATCGTCTCGCTAGCGTCTTGCTAACGTAAATTATTGTGCTGACCCCACTAAGCAGTTTTGTTTTACATTTAAAGCCCATTTTGGACCCTTAGAGGACGAATTTTCTAAATTCATTTCTTAGTTATACGCCAGCTACATCCTAAAAGGAACACACCCTCCTCAAGTCTCTAGTTCCTGCGGTTTGGGCTCTGTGTTGTCTGTCAGTCAGTCGGTCACTTTTGATTCTTATATATTTGATTCTATGCATCTGGAACATATGCCATATTTCAAGTACGAACGATTCGATTTGTCTTTTGTAATGATTCATTTATTAGGTAGAGTTCTATATACTGCGACAAAACTAAGAAAAAAAAGATGACTAATGGTACTTGCATTTGATTTGAGTGGGGTTCAAGAATAAGATATATGTAGTCCCAAACCTGAATTGTGCTACGTATAGCCACTTGCTGATTGAATATTCTCTTGTAGGCTCTGACCAACTCCTAGCTTGCGAGGATAAAGTAAACTGCGTTCATTAATGACTTTATCGTAAGTGTTTAGAGTCGGAAATGCAACGCAACGGTTGAGAATTCAAATAGTTATTAAAGCTTAACGCAATGCGGTTCTATTCGGCGTTCGCATGAATTTAACAAGTAGTTTTACTGAAAAGCACAATGTAGGTCGTCTGTTAACATGCACAAATGCCTATGAACATTCTTAGGATAAGTTTGATTGTATTGTTGTGCTTGTCATTATTCTGAGGTATTTTTCTTTTGACATAACCGAGTTACAAGAAGGGAAAATGTTATAAATTTTATTCATGATTAAATTCATACCGGTTTAACTTACGTTGGTTCTTTTCCGAGTATACGACCCGGGGCTTGAGCTATTTAGATAATTGTTGTTATCTATTCGGCAGCTACTTTTAAGGTTCCGTAGTCAACCAAGGAACCCTCATAGTTTCGTTATGTCCGACTGTAGGTACTTATGTCTGTATGTCACGACCATTTTATTATTCAGAGTATTGTTACCCGGACTTGTTGGGCAAATTTCGTTGGTATAAGATTTGTCCTGTCTGTTGGCTTATTTAGAAGTATGTTATTACTAGAAGAAAGTGTTAGCAGAGTTGTTCGTTGAAAGTAAGAGCGGCAATGAGCTCACCACTTGACACGTCTATATTCATGCGACATGTGTGTTAGGACTAATATTTTACTTTATAGCTGAAATAATATTTATAGATTTGCGAAACCACAAAAAAATTGTGAAAAAATAGTCTAGTGTAGATCTTCCTTTACTACTACAAAAGAAATGCAGAAGAAAAAAAAAAATGTACCCGTCGAGTAGACTATCGCTAAAAATCTAGTTATTTTAGAGAATATTAAATAAATATTTGGCGAAATAATAACCAGACAATTATTTTTGTATTTTGTGAACTACTCGAATATATTTGCAAAACAAAAATAAAAAAAACAAAATATTAAACAAACCAAAGCAAATGTGCCATTTATGTTTTTAACAGCTTCAAAGCAACAATCAAAACATGTTTTTTATTTTGCACAAAATCAACTCAAAATTTGCTTTAATGGGGTTTTTGGGGCAAACAAAACCGATCTAGCTAAGGTTTCATCTCTGGGAAAACGCGTTTTTCAGAGTTTTCGGGGCAAAGCTCGGTCAACCAGGTATACTAATAATAATACACCCAAAAGGCACAAACATAGTCCTAGTATTCCATGTCCCGTGGGTACCATGGTACCATCTTGTGTAATTAGAACGAATTGCATACCTGTCAAGTTGACAACACAATTCATGGTGACTGCGAGCCGGTCTGATGATGGGAAAGAAAGTTGACTACGAAACTTCTCGATAGATAGTTAGTAAGAAGTGTTTAGGCTCATTTTGATAAGATCACGGTTTGTATTACGAATTTCATCATCATCATCATCATCAGCTGAACAACGAATTCCTTAAAAGCTTGTTAGAAAAATATAACTTTTAAACAAAAAGTTTATTTGTATGTAGAATCGTTTTACTTTAAGGACGACATTGTTCAGGTTGTGTAGCAAATAGAAACCTTTTTGAGTCAATCGCTTTGGTCTGTTTGCCCTCGGAGACTTTTTGTATATCTAATTAAATTTTTCGTAGCTTGCGTGCTACGACTGCCTACGTCTACGTAGCTGATGGTCCTGCGTGCTGTTTTTGGTCTGGTTTACATGCCAAAGTAGGGTCACTATAAAATAGACAAGAGAATAAAAATATGTAGCATAATTTGTATTCAACGAATAGTCGCTCGCTCTGTCGGGTTAGTATCATTTCGTCTAAAAAAGCAGCTGGTCTAATTTGCAATTGGTCTAAAAAGTAGCTGGTCTAAGTACAAACTGGTCTAAAACGCAACTGGCAGATGGTCATTTATTATTTTGATTTTTATTATATTATTTTATTTCATTATATACTTATTTTATCGTATTAAATACAATTTATTAGATAAATTTAACAGTGTGTACTTAGACCAGCTACTTTTTAGACCACTTGCTAATTAGACCAGCTGCTTTTTTAGACGAAATGATACTAACCCGCTCTGTTGATTGGTTCGCTTCTTGTTCGAGCGGAGTTTCTTAGTCGATTTACAAAACAAATAAATGAGATTTAAGATTTTTCATAAAAATGTAATCCAAAACTATGTAATTTGCATCCCGAGGTTTCAAAATCGGTGCTCAATTCTCTATAGAGGTTAAATTTAATTAATTAGTTAGCAACTACTTTCGTAAAACTTACTTTAAGCCTGTGAATAATTTCCTCTACACAGCCTCACCGGTGTATAACAGGTCATTATTCCAGAAAGAATACTTAATGGCCGAATTAACTGTTGCTTTGTTTAACAAAGGGTTCCGTACAATGTAATTGCGGTTTTTCACGTGTATTAGCAGAGCCCCAGAATCCGTAACGAACCACAACTTTCCGGTACAGGAAACAGGTGTGCGGGGAAAAGGTGTAAGTGGAAAGGTTGAGTACAAAACAAACACTTTTTTTTTAAATAAAATCAGTTTACATTTTCGCAGACACCTTTAAGTCGAAAGTCTTTATTTGAGAATCGTGGATTTGGCTTTTCTCTTTATTTTGATACCTAGTTGTTTTCAGCTTTTGCAGAGTCGGGTTTTAGTTTTTAAACTTTTTAGTGGAGCAGATTATAGATGTGATATATATTTTTAAAACATTCAAATCAAACCCATTTGATATTTGTTTCGAGTAGTTTCAGAGCTACGAGGGAATAGATTAACAAAGTTACACACATACATACATAGATAAAACATAACCAAAACTCTCCTTTTGTTTTGCCGTAGTCGAGTAAAAAGGCGGATCATCATCGTTCACCCGCTAGGCTGCCTCATCCATCACCCAACATAGTCACGGAGTCCGGAGTAACTAACTGCTATTTAGGGTAATTTATTACATCATTCTTCGTTATGTTTTAGCTATTAAATATTCTCGATCCTAAGCTCAGATACAGACACTAGATACAGACAGATATATACACACAATTCTCGCGTCGGCTACAAGGCTAGATGACCAGAATTTGCGAAATAAAGACAGAAAGATACAGCGGGGTAAAAACGTTTCACTACCGCGTCTTCCCCACTGCTCAACTAAATTGCTCAACTGCATCCAGTTGAGCAGTGGCTAATACCAACGGCTCAACTAGTAATTGCTCAACTATGAATAGTTGAGCAGTGGGTAACCCTCTGATCAACTAAAATACACTTCCAGCTCCGCAGGCGAAATTATGTAGATACCTACGACTTACATATTGTTATTACAGACATTTTCTCGGAAAAATATTATCATAGCATTTTTTTAATGCGGTATTCTTTGGTCTTTGTTCAAACAATTTGTATATGAGATATGGTTGGTAATTGGATTTTTTGAACTAGGTGTCCCGCTCACGTCTCCGTCCGCACTTTGCCGAGAACCATGCACTCCCATTCGAATCCATAACGCGTAAAGCTATTTTCATTACTGATCCCATAAAATAAATAGGGTGTGAAAGACATTAAGTTGTTGATAGTAAGTTGTTGACCACTATGTCTATTTGGCTCTGACGATTCAACTAGCAATGTCCAACTTCGACAAAGAGGTCAGCCGACGAATCCAACTCCGACAGGCAGCGTTCGGGAAACTACACCGTCACAGATAGCACAGAAACTCAAGATGAAAGTCTAATCAGTACGTGTTACCATTGATGACTTACGACATAGACGTGAAATAACTATTGGCCTCATACACAAGCACAAAGTCGTGCATTGGGTTATGGAGAGAACTATGCTCGGTTTCTACGTAATATAATCCGAAACGAAGAGATCCGTCGAAGAACCAAGATCACAGATATAGCTTTCACAATTAGCAAGTTGAAGTGACAAAGGGTAGGCCATATAACTCGCAGAACCGACACCCGTTGGGGGACAAAGGTTTTAGAGTGGTGACCACGAATTGAACGACGCAGTGATTGGAAGGCTTGAGACTCTTGATGGATTGAACATTTGAAAGGTTCCACGAAGAATTCGGTGGATGGAGGCATGGCAGAGTCGTGGTATTCTATGGAGGAGGCCTATGTCAAGCAGTGCACTTATACAGGTTGATGATGCCGAATAAAACACCTCCCGAAAACTAAAGGCACCTATTATTATCCTACAAAGGTCCTAGGTTAAAACAAAATCGCTTCATCCCAAAGTATGTTTGTTGGTAGTATGTAAAATTGGTTTTGTGTGGGTTCTGCTGTACAACATTTCGTATTTTCAAATGTACTAGGTTTTTGGCAATGTCACAAAGTACCAAAAGAGGCATCGATGATCACATAAAAGTAAACACAAGTTAGACTGAAAAATCATGACATTGAATAAGAAATTTGAAAAATTCACAAAAACAAACAGTCCAATAATTTATCAATTACTTTTTTCTTTGGTAGGTAATCGATTAAGAACCATGATTTGGTCGTCCCGTTCATGTTTTTCGGGAGTAGTATTTTTACATCCTGGTATGTAATGACAATTCAGTGTGGCAATGCCCTCGGTATTTTAGGAACGCTTTATCTGGCAGCGATTAGAAACTGATCTTGTTGGTATTCTTAATCTACCTACCTACACAATATTATTTACTTACTTACGTAAATAGTTCATTGAACCGATTTTCTAGTAAATTATATTTCAACGATTACTTCTACGATCAAATTGGAATTGGTTATTATCACCAGAATCAATCTTGCCAAAACGTTTTTACCAGCTGCAAAAAGCTGCCTTCCTAAATCCGCCTCTGACTTCAAAGTATTTAGGTCATTTTTCTGGTTGGGTGAATTACTCGTTTGTGACTCGAGTACTTACGATTTGGCAAACGACGTAACGAGGCAATTTATGTTATAAAAATAAATAGGAAAATATATTTAACATTTTCCGTATATCGTGGCCAACTAAGTACCCTGTGAAAAACCTACACCGAAGTTACAGTATGTTTGCGTAAAGCATAAAGTGAATGTCGTGAAGTGTGTTACACATAGTGTACTATAAGAGTTCTTTGCACGACAGAAGTCCCGTCTCTGGGAGCTAGTTTATCTGTTCCTCGAAAGGCTGTGGGACTTCGAAACAACTTCGTGACGTAGAAAAGGCCCTAAGCAGTTATTCATCTACCCGGCCTGTTACAAAAGCGCCAGCTAATTGCCTAAATATTTTTTTTTTTCAATTAAGTCGAACTTTTTAACCGACTTCCCAAAAAAGGAGGAGGTTCTCAAATCGGTTGTTTTTTTTTATTTTATTTTTTTATTGTTTGTTACCGCTTATCTCCGGCGTTTATAAAGCGATTTGGAAAATTCTTTTGTTATTGGAATAGATATACTTCCAGATTGGTCCCATTTTTTTCAGAATCCAGTTCTGATGATGGAATCCATGAGGAATTGAGGGAACTCCTCAAATATTGTAGGCATACATATGGCGATTTTGATATTTGCAGCAACAAACCAAGCATTTGCATTCAAAAAGTATCATAATCCTTTCACCACTATAGTTCTTTAAAAATTTTTTTTCATCTTAATATTTAGTCGAATACAATGGCGGAAGTCGGTTTTTTAATGAAAAGTTATATTTAAAACGGAACAACATATGCTAGTAAAATTTTATCATCCAATTATTGGGAAATGATTTGCTCGGGTATGAAATTAAATGCAAAAAGTAACATACGTAAAGTTAAATGGGGTGATTTATTCATGTTATACTTATTGGATGGAATTGCGACGGTTGTAGAGTACCAAAGACTCTATGGTACCAGAGACTAGTAAATAATATAGCCTGTGATGATACTAAGGACTTTTTTATTTGTGCTTCATTGTTTTCTTTGATACTCTATCTATACCATAGAGCATAACTAAAAAACCCCACTGTAAAAGAGGATATTTTTTCAATGTACAGACGGCAAAGCTAATGGTTACCACCGCGCCACTACTACGTCTCGCGTGCCAAATAACAAATAACTTAATTTATGATCGCATTGAGAGACATTTATAATATAGCTAAGTGCGAAATACACAACTTGTGATAAAAAAGTAAGGAAAAATATCAATCATTTCGTTTCTACTCCAATCTTTAAACACACTTTGGGGGTAACCAATTAGCTTTGCCGTCTGAATATTTAGATCACGACACGTGCAGTTAAGACAACATTTACTTAATTTAAAGCATGTTAAAGTTAGGTGCTTAACTTTATCTTGTTTTATAAATGCCAAAAAGTATTACATATTTGCGTGTTTTTTGGATTCAATTACAAACATGAATAATAAAGAAATGTTACGATCATGAAACGCAGTAAAGGAGAGTCCCGGTTACTTGAAAGTTCAATTAGATAACTTTGTGATGCAACTTTCCTCGGCAAGAACGTTTCAGCTAAAGTTTTTGTGCGAATAAGTTCAGTAGGTAAGTTCCTGAAACTCGCTAATCTCAGTAATTTTTTTTTTAACCTACTGACTGTAAAGTGGGAGGCTATATATCGTCAGCCATGGTTTTTCCTATAACGCGGCTGTTTCGATTGAATGTTTTTTGTCAGGGAATAATCCCGGGATGGTTCCATAATGCCATTTTAATTTAATTTTGTATGTCTAAGCATCAGCCTGAAAACCGAATACAATGGCGAAAGAAGTCAGTTGTTTTTAGTTGAAAAGTTATATTTCTCCAAAACTAACTTGTAATACGCTGTAATTTTTAACCGACTTCACAAAAAGGAGGAGGTTCTCAATTCAGTGTATTTTTTTAAAAATACACAAAAAAAAAATTAAAAGAAAAAAAAAAAAAAAAAAAAAATATTAAAAAATAAATTAAATTATTAAAAATTATTATTTATTATTTTTAATTTTTGTAATAAATGAAAAGTTATTGTCTTTTTTATTGTTTTCTGCCTACATAATGAGATAACTGTAATTTTACTCACTTAATGACTGGTTCGGGAGATCCACCAGAGCTGGAGCATGTGAGGTTCAGTTCCCGGCCCTCATACGCTTGTGCGTGCGTCCCGGGCGAGAGCAGGGGCGCGCGGGGCTGCGTGAGCACGGTGAGCGCGTGACCTTGTGCGTGCAGGTTGCGCCCCGTGCCCCCGGCCTTGATGCGGCACTCGAACCGCCCGTTGTCCCGTTCGTACGACACGTTGGCCACCATCAGGTCGAATCGGCCCTCCATTGGTTGGTACATAACTCTGTAAAAGAGGATAGGTATTAGGATTCGGGCAAAAATTTTAAATATTTGGTTTCGGGCACACTTATTGACATAAGTATCAATCGCCAGCGTTGTCCTATTTATGTCCTATTTGTGCTGAAACGTCGTTGGATTGACATCCATCGTCGTAAAATGTAGATTAGGATCATATTAGGATATAAACATATGATCAACAAGTTTGCGCAGCAAACTTGTTTCGTTTTCGTTGATCGCTCATGCGTGTTTTCGCGCCGGAAAATACCTATAAAGCTAACTGGAAGAATATCAAGAAGATTTAACTTGAATCGTTGATGACAAAGTAATTTATTTCTTCTTCGTCGAGTCTCGGTTCTTTCTTGGTCACACAGCTTTAGACAACAGACCAGTGAGAGGTATGGTTGCACTAAAAGGCCTCGCAGAGGTTCTCTTTAAAATAACCGTCGTATTTCTGACCGGCCAGTCTAGAGTTTGGCAAAGGGACTCCAAGTTCTAAATTTAAAAAAAATAATAGTTTTTTTGCTTTTTTTTGTTGCTTGCCAATCTCTAGCATGTCTTTTGACTCATCATCAAAAAGTTTGGTAACTATCAAAACCAGAATTGGATTTACTTACTGGTAGTTTGTCTCTAGCGGTATGTCGCCGATGGCTACGTTATCGTGCCCGCTCGCGGTGCTGCGCACCCAGTAGTAGGTGAGGGGGTCTCCATTCTCGAGCTCCGATGAGAAGCGACATTGCATGGTCACGTCGTCACCTTCTCTTGCATCGTGCTGTTCGTCGTCCGCTCTTGATATGCTCACTGTGGACAAGACAATATTTTTGAGAGAATTCTACGTATCAAAAATTAATAATTGAACAAGATCTGTTGAAAAGCACGTTTAAATAATTGTAGCTTGTTTTGTGAATGCAAAGTCAAATATTTTATTTATTTAATACAGCTATTTTTTTAAACAAACCTACCCTTTTCTAAAACAATTTTAATTTAAAAATCGAAATTGTTTTACAAAGGTTCTTTAGAACGCCTCATTTATTTTGTATAAGTCTGTTTGCTGATTTGACAGTGCGGCTAGGCTATTAGGACTTTTTCACCCTTTAATTTGTACTCGGGCGTACAAACCTACACTGAAAGTTAAATCCCGTTTCCGTGAACCGTTTACAGTACTTTTATGAGCGTTTTATAACATGTAAATATTGAAAGAGGAAATTATTATTAATTTAATTTAATTTTTCATTGGGCTGGACAAACCCCGGGTTATTACACTGTTAAAACAAAGTTGACCAGGTGCGTGTCGCACCACGCTGTATTGGGTTCAGTAATTTATTTTGTTACAGCTCTATATGAGTACCTACCTATATTAACAGCTTTTCGTTCATAACTCTAAACGTCACCAGATGAAACTTGAAATAATTAATTTGCATTTTGGTAAGCCTAAGTGCTTGTACACAAAACTGCGATTGCGAATTCGCAACGCAGAAAATTACGCTAATAAATTAAAAATTACGCAAAAAATGCGTAGAGGGAGCTCGCAGATTTGTGTACGAGCCCTAACATAACATGGCCCACTAACATAGGTAAATACAAATGTCTAAAGAAATTACAAGATAATGACTTTGGCGGGCCACTCGTATATGGCTGGTAAAAACAAAAGAAGTATGGAAACACGGCCTCATTTAGGGGGGGGAAAAAGTTCTCCTACTGTTTAAACATTAAATTTCATGCGTTGTCACGAGTGGTGGAAGATGGCACTTTTTCTCCCAACGTCCCACTGTGGGGCCAGATAGGTGGGGGACGCTGGGAGTATACCTGAAGTTCTACGGGTCCAAGCCAGAGCCTTGTTGCTTCATGGACATCTATCCAAGCACATGACAAGTCTTAGCGTTTCCTGGGACCTGGATTCCTCTGGGCTGGTCTGCTGCAAGACCAGGCATACCCTAGATTTTTCCAACTTCGTTTTTTTTAATCACGTACGCAGGTAGTAGATTTACTATAATATATTATAATATTCCTCCTAGGCACTCTTTAGTACTTGTAGGTAGTAGTTTTTGTAGCATAATGCTACAGTTTGGCTCCCCACATTACATTATGAGGCGCTTAGGTAGACCTTATTATGTAGATTATTTCATGTTGCCGAAACGAAAGTATTTGAACGAGACATTCGTTGAGGAATAAAATACATAACATAAAGTATCCCCATGTTACTTATTTATGAACGCCTACTAATTATATTATGGATTTTCCTTCAAAAGGATATTAATGTTAATCTTTAATTAGATACCTACCTACTTTATTTAGATGAAAGGTAGAGGAAAATAGATTACATTTTATTTTCTTACATAAACTCTCATTTTTTAAAAACGGAACCGTAAAAACAGATTTCTTATATTGACTAGTATTTCACAAGTAGATAAGCTAATAAGAATAAAGGAAAAAAATAACTTAATTGACAGTAATACACTTACATACAACTAATACAAGTACCTATAGGGGCAAAATTTTAAAAATACATTTTTAATACTTAATTAAGTTAAAAAGTCCGAAAAGTTTCAATCTTTTTACTCTATAACATTAATAACTATTTATTATTGAGCTCCCATTTCTTGGAACTTGAATGACGTTGTACATAGTTTAATTAGGTTGGACACTAATTTATTCGATGCACTACACATAACAATGTTGCGTATAGTTTTCCTGCAATACTGCCACTCTGAAACTGAACTGAAAATAATCTATCAAGTGTATCATGATACACTTGATAGATTATTTTCAGGTAATTAACGACTACAAAAAAGGAGGGTATCAATAAGAAAGGCAAAAAAAGTAGGTAACCTACATCGCGTGTTTTCGCGAGTTCGCAGTTCGGGGTGATCCACTAGTTATTTTATAACAGCTTTGGGGGCTACCGCACTATCTCGAACTCGCACGGTCGAATTTATATAAATTCTCTAAGTTAAGACTAATGTATGTAGGGAAAATTATAATAAACACTCAAGGAAAGGGACTAATTGCCAAAATAAAAGTTTTTTTATAAACTTAGCTTGGCAAATAGGGCAATTTAAAATAACTTTTCATTTAAAAAACCGACTTCCGCCATTGTATTCGACTAAATATTTGGATGAAAAAAATTATGAAAGAACCATAGTGGTGAAAGGATTATGATACTTTTTGAATGCAAATGCTTGGTTTGTTGCTGAATATATCAAAATCGCCATGTGTATGCCTACAATATATGAGGAGTTCCCTCAATTCCTCATGGATTCCATCATCAGAACTGGATTCTGAAAAAAATGGGACCAATCTGGAAGTATCTCTATTCAAATAAAAAAAGAATTTTCCAAATCGGTTCATAAACGCCGGAGATATGCGGTAGCAAACATAAAAAAAAATAAAAAAAAAAACCGAATTGAGAACCTCCTCCTTTTTTGGGAAGTCGGTTAAAAATTGTACAAAAGAGAAATAAATGATTAGATTTGATTTTTGATTTGAATATTTAGTGCGGTGGAGATAGAACCCGCCTGGTTGAAGAACTTCAACCTGACTGAAGCTGATGTAGAGCGGAGCGCGCGGTGGTGCATCCCCGTATCTAAGGTTCGGGTTTGATCTCCGCCTTGTCGGTAATATTTGGGATATTTAAAATCGGTATATTCTTGTTTTGAAGATTTACTTTGTTACTTACATGTATTTCTTTAATTTTGGTTAGTGATTAACAAACAACTCCAACAATTTTGGTTGTAATACAATTTTAGAATAAACGTGGAGCGGATGCTAATGCAGTAATGTCTGACCAGCCTGACCTTCAAATACCTACGTAGGTAACTATTTAAGTACTTGCAAGTAGGCGCCAAGCTCTTGATGAGATTCTAGGGACACAACTGTTTAAAGTCAAGCTTCTATCTCTTTCACTCCCCATGAGACTCTCCCGTTTCCACGCACTGACGTCACCGTCTGAACAGGGTTGACGAAATTCAAAGAAACTTCCTCTAATCAAGATCATTTTAGCAAGATAATTTAAACGAGCATTAATGAGTACCTACCTACGAATACGTCGCCATGGTAACTTGGATCTTTAGTGAAAACCTTGGAAGGTAGAGTTTGGTCTGATTTGCGTAATTATTTGATGCTTGTTGAAGTTCTATCCATATAATCCATTATTATTAAACGAGCAATATTTATATATACATTATATATTTTGAGATCTCGAAAACGGCTCTAACAATTTCGATTAAATTTTGCTATATGGAGGTTTTTGGGGACAAAAAAACGATCTAGCTAGGTCATTCGCGTTTTTCCGAGTTTTTCACCCAGATACTATTATTTATACGTGAAAACCTATAATTGGCTTTCTGTTTGCATCTCTGTTTTTCTATGTATTTATCCAAATAAGTAAATATAGATTACCTGCTTTATGTTGGTGGGATAAGGTCAGCAGCACGAATATTATTAAGTAGGTACCTATGCGAAAGTTATGACTGCGGTATTACACCTGGAGATGAGCAGCAGCATCCACCTGAATACTTAGCACCAGTACTGGAATCACCAATCTACCTGCCAAGTGTGGTGATATGCAAATCCAATTGTATTCGATGGGAGAAGCCTCGTCCAGCATTGGACATCATCGCTTGATGATGATGATAATGCATATAATAGGATGTTTTGTTCATGTCAATTAAACCGTAACTAAAGATGAACTGGAGGTCTAAAAAGGCCACTTTATATGAATCATTATACGATTCATATAAAGGAATTGCTAAGGATCTGCTGAGAATTCGGAAAATGAATTGCTACCAGATGAATTGCTCAATGTGGCAAATTCATCTGGTAGTAATTCATTTTCCAAATTCTCAGCAGATCCTTAGCAATTCCTTTATATAAATCGTCGTAATATGATTCATATAAAGTGGCTTTTTTAGACCTCCAGATTTCGATGAAATTATGTACAGAGATAAATTAGATATGACGGACTGATACAAGGCTGTTTTTTGGAAAACTACCTATTTTGAACTTTCTATGGTTATAACAAACAGTTAACAGATAACAATGGAGTAGCTCCATGGTCACTATTCACTAAGTCACTATGGCAAGCCCACAAAACATTGTGTGGTTTAGTTTGTATCGCGGATGCGGAGTTAGTTAGACCACGTGCCAACCCTAAGGCGACACCCAATGGAGGACGCAACGGCATCGGCGCGGGCGCAGGGTCAATGACACGAGGTCGCGTGCGAGGCTTCTGAGCGGCTACCTACGATGTGGAGGCTCTCGTCACAGGTTATCTGATAGTTACTTTGAGACAGCCCACATATTGCAAAACCACTTGTACCTTAGGTACATAAGAGGCAACAGCAGGGAATAGGTATAATGCTATTCTCTTCCTATATAAACTCTATGTGAAGTGTGCCACCACATTTCACAATAGATTAACATAGCCCACATCTTCGGGCCATGTTCGTATTAAAAATTAAGCTTCCCATATAGCTTTAGATAAATAGGATATTTATTTTTAGGACTTCAGGACAAACACATCAGCTACGAAATTGTAATTAATCTAATTTACACACACCAACCACCATCATCCGTTTTGCCATGACGAACGGTCCTAAACCGCCTCCATCCATCGACTACCTGCTACCTTTATAATGTCCATGGTGCATCGAGAGGGGTTGGGGGGCTTCCTACACAGTCAGGCGATTCAACTTCGACAGAGGTCAGCCGACTAAGGATAGGCAGCGTTCGGGAAACTACGCTAGGTATTTTCTCGTCACATATACCGCAGAGCCTCAAGACGACGCTGTTGACAGTGGTGACTATATCAAGCATACATAAGTGTAAATAATTAAACCTAGGAATGCCATACCTATACGAAAGGTCATGGTTGGCGTCGGGCGCAATTCAATATTACGTACATTTATATCGTATCTTTGGTAGAAAGGTCATAAGGTAAAGTCCTACGTGTGGTAAATCATACAAATAGTATTTTTCATAGCTGTCAAATTCCGATTAAATTTATGGTGACAGTGACCTAATATGACGATAGAGACGGATGGTGGAAAACGGAACTCCTCGATAGATTATATAGACTTGATAGTAGTAATTATGTTCATATGTTATTCAACAGAAAACTTGATTTGAGACTGAGACTTTTGACTTGAGATTCAATTAAATAGGCGGAAACAGCATATGACCTACACAGTAGGACAGTAGGACGCACTAAAGGAAGTTTAAAAGCTTCCAAGCTAAGCTTTTCACCTGCTTTAATTTCATGACCTGGCATTCGGTCATGAAATTCTAGTCAACATACCTATAACCTATACTCACTGGCTCTCGAGCCCATAGGAAGCGACCAAACTGTATACAGGCTATTTCATGTTCGATTGACTGGCCAAATGTTTGTTGTTGCCGAGCACAGAACTGTGAATTTCTTTTACTACTATTTTGTTGCCGGGTATGTTTGTTACCTACTTATGTCGATCAAGCTCGTTTGAACATTTTGAATGAGTTTAATTTGTTTATTAATTTCTCCGTGCGCCGTGTTGTGTTCGGCCTTTGAATAGATCTCTCCGTCACACGTGTAAATGCTGACTAAGGGATTACACCAGGGGATAGGCAGCAAAATCCACCTAAATACTCGTCATGAATACTCCGATTACCAAACCGTCTCCCAAGCGTGGTGGGTATGGCATTTCCCCCTATTGTATTTTATGGGGGAGGCCTCATCCAGCAGAGGACGTTCAAAGGCTGCTGATGATTATAATATTTATAATATTTTATATTATAATATTATTAAAGAATACACAAAAAAATTATAGCCACATGTGTATGTCCTTGTTGACATTAGACTTCTAAAAAAACACGATCTTTTGTCATTGTTTTGAGATCTTTTGATCCAACAAAGACGATTTGTAAAATAAAATAGCTGTGAATATAATTTTGAAGGTACTTATTTTGAGCTTTTATTCTAAAACCTCTCGAAAAGAATACACCACTACTTACATAAACTTTCCTCGATAGAATTATTTTCAAAAGTAGCCTCTGTATATTCAAAGTTTAGCTTGGCATCTCGAAATGGTAGCAATTTGATCTATGATTTTTACATACAAGTACATTTTGTACATTGTAAAGTTAACTTGAAACAGAAATTTATTTTAGTAGTAGTAAATACCTACGTTTTTATTTAAAAAACAGTTTGATTTGGCGCTTCTATTAGACTGCTGGGTGTTGCTTCCAAATGAAATCTCTGCGCTAACGTGCATAAGCATTATCCTACCAGGGGGCGAAACTATATGAAGTTTTGTTTCTTTCCATACATTTACTTGCAGCGCCCCTAGCGAAAACGAGAAGGAAACGAAACTTCATATAGTTTCGAAAACTATCAAAAGCCGTACTAAGCTCCCAGATCAATAGGTACCATATCCGTACCATACCCTTTTTATAGGTTTGTTTATATATAGGAATGACGATACTATTGCAAGAGCTTTTTAAGTAACTCAATAAACTTTTAAAAAAAGTTCACAAGTCAAAATACAAAACACTTACAACGTTTTCTCACAACACTGTTTGTGAGAAAACGCGTAGATAATAATATAATGTCGAGAATATTGCTTCACGAACAAATTTGGCAAGCCCGTAAGACAAAATCCTATAATCCGAAGATATACCCCTACCTATCAAGCAGTGAACGGTTTCAAGGCTATCTCTTATTATGTACGATAGGTAATAGGAATATGCCGAGAGCGATATGAGAGAACACAAGGTAAAAATACCTTACTGAAAATTCTTTACTTAGAACCGTATCACAATGAATACATTACTGTGGTGTGGTAGAAGATTTGACAACGAAGTAGCACCACCAGGAAAACCATATTCCTTATTTTTGTAAGGACCGACATCTTATTAACAAATATACATGTATTCCTGTTTTTATATGTATTTATTATTAGCTGTTGGTTTTCCTACAAAATAAATAAATAAATATTTACAAAGATTTTCCTGCTATTTCTAATTTAATAGTAGGTACTAATGTAAGTAATATTTTTTTATAAAAAGATGCCTATTTTATAATGATTCGACTATTAATTATTACAAACACTTACAAGTATTCTCTTATTTTTATATCATGGATTCTTTGCAGTAATAACTAAGCATTTCTCAAAAAAAAACCGTTGCTGTGTCAATCAGCGAAAATTTAAATTTCTATCAGAATTTGTGGGAACTATCATTCCAGCTGCTTTGAAGCCTGTGGAACACTTATGACGAACACAGGGGTGCGATTATTGAATTTCATCGAGTGACTAAACGTCATTAAAATTGCCGTTAACTCTCGATTTCCAAATTTATATATATTGAAACTCATTGATGACTTAAATTATTTTACCTGTGATATCAATACAAGTGCCTCCTCCAATACATCTCCTCAAAAACGGTGATTTGCGGCCTTTTTGATGACATTAAGTCACTCAGTGACATAACAAAATCGCACCCCTGATCAACTAATCTTTAGTATTTTTTTAATCTCGTGATTAGAATACATATTTATTATATTGAATACTATTATCATATTTATTATTTATATTTATCTGAAGACCAAGTGAAGGTAGTTTCTGCAGCTGCCACCACTTCTCGACGGTAGCTCCATGTACTCCAGTCAGCCTGCGACCACGACTGCTGTAACGCATTCGAAACGTCGGGAATAATAAATAATAAGGTAACACGCGATAAATACCCGTGACAATATAATAAATATGTCAACTTATCTTTTTTATCAGAGTAGTGCAAAGCAAAAGGAGAGTGGTTTTAGCAGTCTTTATAAGTAAAATAAGTATTTTGATGAAATTAATGGTTTGGAGTTTGTTAGAGATCACAACAATTAAGCGACAATTAAGTTGAGCCCGGCGCGCGTGCCACTTGATTGCGCAGCAGAGGATTTTGTATTAGAAAGGAAATGTTCCAAAATGGCTTATATCAATGTACACCAGACAGAGTATGGCGAAAAAATCAGTGATTATCGTAAAAATACTCATACTCTAATTTGAAGCATAATTTACTGCACAGAAATGTTTAAAATTCGTTTTTTTTTACAATGGTAACATATTTTCCTGAGCAGCCATGACAGTTTCCTGAGCAGCCATGTCATGGACAGGGACATGAAACAGGGATGTCATGGCTGCTCAGGAAAATATGTTACCAATGTCACGTTTATTGCTCTGTGGTTGCTTGCTTTATTCGTTCGTTGGGAGAAATAATCAAAAAATAACAATGGGAAAAAGATTTACATAGGTATATTTAGCCACGTTTACACAAGTGTACACCGACAAGGGCTAGGCTCCATACATCTTGGAACAACACCTTTCTATACTGCGCAAATCACGTGGTACGCCTGCCAGGTTGGTTTCCTTTCTATTATACGGGTTATCTAAAATTCCCTTTGCTCCAACAAGTGGGTCAGTTGCACGAGCTAGGACCTAAATTTAATTAAACCTATTTTGACAGCGACTGTGAGTCTGTTGAACTAATGGTTTTCTTGTTAGAACCGCACGAATACTTGTTTTGATAACCGTAATAAGTACAGTCTACATAGGTAAGTACCTAATTAGTAGTAGGTAGGTATTGCAAAGAGTTCGCACGCTTTTGAGTTGTCTTTGCATTGCGTCGGATTTAAAATGTAAACCGTTTTTGAGGTGACTTCACCTTTGGTCGCCGAGAAGGCTTGTTTTTTTTGTCCTTACTTTTACTTCTTATTAGTAGGGACAAGAGGCACAGTATGTATAGATACTGATAGATAATATATATTAGATAAATACTAATAGATAGAGACTGTGGTAGACGGTTGGAAATTATTATGATGACACACTTTAGCTAGGTAAAGATCTTTGGCAATTTAAAGATAATCGTCAATAAGACACTTTAAGGAAGTATTGAGTGGCTAATGAGAAGCATTACTACTTAAGGGAAGGTTACCGGTGGTAGGGCGCTTACGCCCCCTTATGAACGCGAACGACGTTTGCTTCTATTTTGGCTATTACTTCATCAAACTCCAGGAAGTTTTGTACACATGATCACAAAAGAATAAGACTCTAACACACTACGGGTCCAGATATTAGTGTACAGAGGCCCAATTCTCTAAGTTATTTTAAAACTACACTGAAAGTTGACCGAATCGAGAATGAATTGTAAATTGACTGAAAGTTGAATTTCTGGTCCCTCATAAATAACAATTTAGTCTACTTTCCATTCATGGTGACCACCATTAGAGTAGGATAGTTATATATATCATTGGAAAGAGTAAAGAGAGACTCCATCTACTTATGCTAAAATTAACGAAAAAACTTTGAATCGTTCAAGTTTCGGTCACATTTCGATATAATCACATTACAGTGTTTTATTTTATGTCAGAAGAATACCATTTTTGGCAATTTAAGACATCGACACAAGATCGAAACATGATTCGAACTCTGTTTTAACTATTTTTTAGTTAGTGAATTGGGCCTCTGGTCATGGGTACAGAGAGAGATTCATTGAGTTTGAAGAAAATATAGGCAAATTAGAAGCAAACATCTTTCGCGTGCAAAAAGGCGTAAGCTCCCTTTTGCTACCTACCGGTGACCTTCTCTTAAATCTACACTGAGGTTTGATTTCACGAGAGTGTGTGGGCTAATTTTGCATATACGCATAGTGTTTACTTGTGCGGCTTCGGCTGTTACCTTCATGAGTAGTATTTAATTTGCGCAACAATCACAAAACGAGGTATACAAACGACAAAAAAGTAGTAAAAAACTTTACAGCGAACTAACGAAGTGCACACACCCGGGATATACGGTTGAGATTTTTCTATCTTGTCCGGTGACAGTTTTTGTATAAAAACTATTGGAAAACTCGTCCGATGCAACTACGCTAGCTCAGCCAGCCAGGGTAAAAGAATAATCATGCATGAGTATGCATTTTGCTTACAAACAGGGCGTATGGAGTGTCCATGAATAAGTGATGACATCAGCAAACAACAAGCATTCGTGGCAGTGCAAACCGCAGACCATGCAGTTCATAATATCTAGCGTTACTAGATTTATGTCTGTGTGTCGTCACTGTCTATTTCATGCTTTCATGTCATAAAAACAGGTGGTAGAATATAGTTATTATTCTTACTAGTTATATATTATATTAACTAGTTATTATTCTGAAGGTAGTGTTTGGATTACTTGATTTGACGTACCTAAGTCTTAATCTAAGTTCTATATATAATCTATCTATCTATATAATCTAGGTTAAATTGATTGTTTAGTTTAGGTAGTTTATAAGTAAACTTTGTGGCATGATTATGTTTTATAAATAAATAAATAAAATAAAAAAAATAAGTCTCATGTGCCTGTATTTTCAACGGCATCCATACCCTTCAAGCCGGAACACAGTAATGCGGGCATTATTGCTTGGCGGTAGAATTTTATATGGTGGTACTACTTTCCCGGTCGAACTCCTTCACATAAGGAGCTCTACTATTATAGGTGCTATATTTATTTACTATGCTATTACTGCTCTACTTATATTCAATCGAAAAAAAAACATTAAGCTTGTCTATGTTATGCTTGTAAAAGGCATGGTGTCTGCTTGGATAAAGAACATAGGTAGAGTTTTCATATTGAGAGAGATCTTGTGATAAAATTTTAATTACAAAAATAGTAAACAGCTCTGGATAGGATAATGTAAATATTTGTGATAATAAGCTTCAGGCATATAAAGCGGTTTCAATGTTAATCATTTCGACTGAGTAGATTCATAATAAAATCTGATAAGTAGCCTGGCAAACTCGTATTTAAATAGTTTAAATGTCTATAAAGGAAAGGGTACTGAACCCGTGTTTTATAGCATAGTCTTGATAAATTAATAATTGTAGTTCGATCCGTCAATAACCTTTTACATAGGTACTCACTCAGAGTTCATATTTATTTTTAACCCCCGACTAAAATAAAGTTTGTTAATATACACATTAATTTTCATCAGCTCACGGTTCCGCTCACGAACTTCATAAAAGCTTGTTATGAAAAACATACTTATCAACAAAAAAAAACTTTTTTATACCATAGCTGGCGTTTACGATACATAATGACTCAAAAAATAAATAAAATATGTAAAAATAAATACAAACTATCACGTAACCTTCCCTTAGTTACGGGATGCGCTAGACAAAAAAAAATTATAATACTATTCCCAAAGAAATTAAGAAAGAATCCAACTTTTTGAAATTCAAAAATATTTTAAAAGCATACCTTAAAGAAAAGTTTTTATAACTTGGAGGAATTTTTTGAAAAATAATTTCTTACTGTATGGAATTAGGCACCTATTTATATTATCTTAATTTAAGACTGTAGTAACCTGTACAGTAGGTTGTAATTCTAAAAATTTTTTTTAGATATAAAGTTGTTACCACCTGGAATTCATGTTCCATATTGCAGTGCAATATATACCCGGGCTCGTGTTGAAGCTGTAACTTATTCATAAGATCTTAATTTGTACAACATGAACGCAATAAAACATTTTGATTTGATTTGATTTCACAACTGTACCACCGGTCCACTCCACGCCATGTTCAAATATGTGATACCATCCCAAGGCAAGTAAGACAAAAGCTTTTAAGTTAAATGTGCTTTGATAATTTCTTCGTTGAAATTCAAAACGCTAACATCTAAACGAGTAAGCTCGGCGATCACATTACAAATGTACCATTGTTTTATGCCTAGCAGGCTACATAACACTGTACTACACCACACGTGTTTGGCATTATAATGGCAACTGTCACAAGTGGCAAACGTTGTGGGAAGGCGGCCGTGTCGCGACGAGACGAGACGTACGTAAGACGAGACCGTGAGACCATGCGGGCGTCCTACTGAGAGCTGATTCTAAGTTTTTAGTACACAATTGACACAGACGTACCAAGGATTTTGTATGGCGACACCGATGAGTGCCTCTAGCGTACACTCTGTGAACCTCATCCATCAAAATTTCCATACAAAAGTTCGTGTAGTGTATGTCAAACATGCGGCCCTTTACGACTTTGACTGCGGCCCGATTCAATTTTAAGAAAAAAGTATATTTTTCTGTAATTTTAATAAGTATTAAGTAATTATTAAATAAACGACTAGCGACCTGCGAAAGTCACTCGGTGACTATAACGTCTGACAAGTAAAAATAATATGACAATCTATTGATCAAAATTATCATAAAGAATTGTCAATTAATAATCATTTTACTTCGGAAACGTTAGTCACCGAGTGACTTTCAGTTAGGGAATAGGAGGGCAGGTACTACTAGATATATCTATGCAATGAGTTTGTTTTCTTTGTGGTTGGGTTTTGCGGCCCTCTGATCTACGGTCTTTTTTCTGGCCCTTTGCCGGGAGACAATATTGCCAATGTCAGGTTAGAATAAAAGCATTTGGCCCACCAATGACTTTGAGTTTGACATGCATGGTATACACCATACGTCCGTGTCAATTGCTTGTCAAAAATAGAATCAGCACTCTGACAATCTGTAGTTACTCTGTATTGTATAGATTCATCTATATAATAAGTCCTAGATACTGTTTAATTTGATGTATCGGCTAGCACATCATCATCAATGATCGAACTTCACGTTCATTTCGAAGTTCAACAGAACCATACGACCTATGACTCTAACAAGGTAGAGTTACCTGAAGGCTAATTCTAGTAATTATTCTATATCCATGCTGAAAGTTGACTGAATCGAGACTGAATTGTGAATTGACTGAAAATTAGTATTCTGCTCCCTCATATAACAATAAAGCAGATAAGAGTGGAATAAGGATATATATCGTATATATATATATATTTAGGTATATATATATATATATATATATATATATATATATATATATTGGTATGCGTGAAAAGAGACCTATATTATGAAGATGTAAAGTTTATCACAGAAAAGTTTGAGAACTAAATTAATATAATCTGCTCCCTCATATAACAATAAAGCAGATAAGAGTGGAATAGGGATATATATCGTATATATATATATAATATATATATATATATATATATTTAGATATATATATGTATATTGGTATGCGTGAAAAGAGACCTATATTATGAAGTTGTAAAGTTTATCACATAAAAGTTTGAGAACTAAATTACGATTAAAACGTGGGCAATTATTATTGCGCTGGCTATGTCTAGTACATTAGTACGTAACTTGTAACTTTAAAGTGTTTTTAGCTTTAGCCACAAACGAAATAATAGTAGCTGTATTACGATAAAGTGTGTTACGAGTTACGAATATTAGAGTTTCAACTTGTAATACGATTTGAAGCGTAATCGCAGCTGTAATCAAAATTCGTCGTATATCTTTCATCACAGCACTTCACAACGTTTTTATATTAGAGTATCTACTTGTGTACTGTCGACATAAATGAAGTCCCTATACATTTTAAGACTGGAAAGGACTCAATACTTTTTGGAGTGCTTACCCTAAACCTTTTACGGCCATGCTCTTGATAAGGATTCAAATATTTCGAGTCAGAGTTTATCGCTTCCATCATGGGACAAAAAACTCTCGATTATTTTATGAATATTCGTTTAATTTTGTACCTACTAAGGTTTATTTTAATTTGTAAGTATTTCATGAGGACATGGTTCGCGCGCTCTACGTGTCCGCTCTTTTTGAGAAAGTCGTGAAATATAATAGAATAAAAAAAAAAATTGTACACCTTTACCGTGGTATATTTGGCCTAAGAATAGACCCCTCCATCTCCTCCCGTGGATCTCTTTAAAGCGGACTGAAAGATTACACCAGGGGACGGGCAGCAGCATCCACCTGAGTAATCAACATAAATACTGCGATCACCAACCCGCCTGCCAAGCGTGGTGATTATTTATGGCAATTCCCCCCATTGTATTTCATGGTGAAGGCTTCGTTCAGCAGTGGACATCTAAAGACTGCTGATGATGATGACACCTTAAAGTCTTTTAAAAATGAACAAAACTTAACATTATAATAAATAAATAAATAAAAGCTGGACATTTCACACAACATTATCTATCCCCAAGCTAAGCAGAGCTTGTGTTATGGGTACTGATATACTACTTTATACAATACATTACATAGATAGATATTTTTTATTATACATAGAAAAATACCCAGAACACCCTGAACAAATAACTGCAGCACGATTTTTTTTTTTTTTTTTTTTTTTTTTCAGAAATATTTGTTCCGAGGCGGGAATCGAACCCGCAACCTCCTGCGTCGCAGGCGAACCTTCGCCCGCCGCGCCACTGAGGTCGTCAATTTAATTAAAAGTGCGCATTTGACACACAAGGATTTCAGGTTCTAATCGTATTACAACAATGTCTAATGACGATGTACCTATTTACACGTGGAAATATAATGATCTTTGTCAGTAGCGGTAAATCAAAAGCTGCCAAACCCTCCATAATTAGAGGCGGAAGTGATTAGAAAATTACACGACTAACACATCGTCAATTTACGTCGCGCTCGGTTCCATCAAACTAGATTATCGATACCTTATCGGTACGATACTGAGAAGGGGGTATATTACTGGAAATTAATTAAATTGTGAATTTGAAATGAAAGTAAAAAAATCTTCGCTTTTATTTGAGCACGAACGCTCCATTTGAACGCTTGTCAAGTGCATTTGGATGTAGAGAGTATGCGGGCGCAGCCGGCCAGCGTGGTTTTTTTCATACGACCGTACTATTTACACCCCAAATTAAGCCGATCGTCCACCGCCAACTAAACTAAGTGAAAACTAAGCTCAGCTAACTTAACTAAGTCAAGCTTAACGTAGGTAGCTTAGCTGGCATAGTTTGCAGTGGACGCACATGTATGAAAAACTTGCTCAACTATGCGAGCTATCCTAAAATAACTTAGTTTAGTTGCCGGTGGACGATCGGGTTTATGGTTGTAAAAAAAATCCTGTGAAAATAGTAGCAGTGAAATTAGTTTTAGAAGTAGTAGCGCTACGTCGAGTTCGCCCGGGGAAGTACTACCACCTTACCTAATTCTGCCGCTGTGTTGATAGATCGGTGAAATAACAGGCCTGAGAGATTTTTCATCTTTATGTCTCAGGATGACGGGCGCAGTGCAACGTCAAGTAGAACGCGTCCTAGGTGATGTAACCTAGGCGCAGACCAGACAGACGAGACGTAAGACGAGGACGGGGTGCAGACAAATGTCTCTTCCGCGTCCTTTTCATACAAAATGTATAGAAGCGTCGCGACGCAAAACAAACAGAAAAGACGGGGCGCAGGCGTAACGCTTTTACCTCTGCTCTGCTCGTCTTACGTCTCTTCTGTCTGGCCTGCGCCTAAGAGGTATTGTAATGAGCTGGGATTACCGCTTGGAATCAGGTGGACCAGTCGCTAGTAGGTACCTATTGCCATTCACACAAAAAAAAGGTTTATTTTTACGATACGCATGTCGTGTACTATTTGTAAGGAGTATTTTTTAGAGCTATACGCAGACGCAGCTACCGGATGCGAATCAACCAAATACGGGTCGGCTCCTACCGAAGTACCGAATTAGCAGTTCCATTCCAGCACTGCATTATTTACATAGCTATATGCATGTAGCTGTAGCACAAATGTTTAGGTACGATTTAGACACACACTTGAACATTATCGATTCAAGAATAATTTAAACTTGACTGACCTCGTTCAACATCTTGAATCGAGTCCGCCAGATTGGTTGGTTGTTGAAACATTAATTTTATACGCACAAAACAGATGGCTCTGAAATTATGCCCGACGTTATTTATTTTATCATTCAAGAAAAACATTCGATAAGAAAAATAAGTTACTCTGAAAACCGTATCCCTATATTGTTATCATCACCAGCCTGGACGAGGCCTCCCCCATTGAATAGAATGGGGGGATTTGCCATAATCAGCACGCTTGGTAGGCGGATTGGTGATCTCAGTTTGGTGTTAAGTACTCAGGTGGATGCTGCTGCCAAGCCCCTGGTGTACCTTCATATGTAATACATCCACGGGAGGAGAAGGAGGGGTCTATTAGGCCGGACATACCACAGCACCTATATTATTACCTACACTGCATCAACACAAATTTTTTGTACATAATATTTCTAGCCTAACTATAAAATCGCAACATTTGGAGTTAGTGTAATTTTATTCAAATATTATTACATATTTTCCGATTCTAGGAAACATCTATTGAGCGCTATCGGTATGAACGAACGATGGCCGATTTTGGAAGATGAAAAAAATATCAAACTAATAAGTATGTTTGATATTTTTTTAGGCAGGCAAGTATACGCGCGAAATTCCTATTCTGAAATGTAGTCCTGTACATTTTGCCGATGTTGAGAGATCCAAGTTAGGAGTTTCAACTCCAAACTCCAAGAGGAGCTACTGAAGGCACAAGCTAAAAAAAATTGGGAAGGAAATGAACATGTACCTAGTTGACTATCAAACCGCATAGGTACCCATATCCATCCTATATAGGAAACATGAGCGTCTCGAAGCTATCCGAGGTGTGGCTGTGAGTAGGTCTCTGGCACGCATGGTTCCGTGTGGCTTAACGGTCGTGACAGTTCGGCATCGGCAGATGAACTGACACCGGTTGGCTATATCGAATACCCATAAAATATTACGTCTATTGATGTAAACTGGTAATGAGAAAGTATTACATTTAGCAGAAAAGTTTTGCTTGGGCCATAGATTTACGACATAGAAAGCTGCTAAAATAAATTGGTGAAGTGCGAGTAACACATATACTTGGATATTTCATAGTTAACAACTAGATAATTGAACGGTTCGAGTTGTTCAATGGGTAAATTAGGTAAGCTTTCGTCGAAAGCCATACCTCTCTCATGCCTCTAGTGGATGGTCAGAAAATTGTGTTTCGTAATAATAGAGGCCTCAGACAAAGGAACATTCTATGTAGAAAACATAATCTGTATCCAGAATCACCCAAAAACTGAAATAAGTACCTACCTACATTCCTATCTATACCTATGAGATTACGGGGAGCAAGTAGATTGTTAGTAAATACTTTATTGCACACCAAAATATAAAAATAAAACATTTTACAAACAAATACTAAAACTAAATATGCTTATCGCTTTATAGCTTTGAATGGAATGGATGTATAATATTTAAATGGGGTAATTATTGGTGTACTTACCGTTGATGTGTAGCTAATTACATTCTTCTATTAACATTGCGTTTAATATATTAAAAATCATGCCTCTTATGGATTAAATTTGAATCTGTTGTGTGATCGGTTAATTAAAGGTCGTAAAATATCAAATAGCTTCATTGCCAAAATGAATTTCGAATTTTAATACCAATATTCGCAGGTAGAAAACCCTACACAACTTAACCTTTGTCATCCCCAAAATCGCGAGGATAACTACCTGCTCTCAACAAGCTTACAAGAATTGTACCAATCACAATGGAGCGCCGAGACAGACCTAATACAATAAGAGCCAGACAAAAACCATTTATTTAATAAAATTCTAAGTGATCCCAGAAGTGAACAGGTAATGAAATAACTTATCGTGTAACGAGTCTGATTACCTAACTTCATTATTGTCATACTGAGCTTGTCAACCCTGAGACATTATTAGGAAATAACTTTAATAAGTATTTTTATGAGAAAGACTTATTATGCCTCTGTATCATCACAAAACAGTTATCCGCGTAGCCAGCGGCTTCGTTCAAGGAAAAAAATATCGGTCTTATGATTTTCTGAAATGATTACCTACTAATAAAAAACGGTTAGCCTCAAGCTAATGTCTGCTAAAACTGCCCTATATATAAGTTTTAGCAGGTATTTTTGTAATAAAAGAAACGGTCAAGTGAGTGTCAGACTCGCGTGGAGAGGATTCCGTACAAGTAGGCTTACCATAGTAAGCACTAGCACTAGCTAGCTAGACCAATTGAACTTATAAGTCCTCGGTAGTTAATAGTAGCAAAACATTATAAACGCATTTTCTCTTTACGAGTATTTTCTGTTTCCCCGTAAACTATGAGCGAGGCCATATATTCATAATTTATTTTTTATTTTTGGCTCTGTCATTATGTAAATAAAGGGAAAGGGGGGGGGGGGGGGAGTGGAAGCTCGATTTTAGCATATTCATAAAATTAACATTTATCATCAACATCATCATCATCGGCCCATATTTTGGACTAAATATGCTGGTTATAGGCCTCCCAACATGCACCACTGAACCCGGTGTTCGGCTCTTAACCACTTACTGCCCGCACCATTCATAAGTCATCGCTCCACCTAGCAGGGGGGATCAGGGGGAGTGGGGCGCCACGCCAGCCACGTTAAAATTAACATTAACACTGCCTTATCGCTAAAAACCAGGCAACATTTAGATGGACAGTATGTTTAATGAGCGAAGCTACAACTCAACTCGAAGTTCGCTCGAGTAAGTCATGTTATAGAGCTTTTTCGGGCTTCACAAACAAAACAACGTTGAACGTACAGTTCGCGCACTGCAAGTTTGTAGTCTACTAAATTACTAAACTGTTATATTGTTTTTGTTCGACGACATGTGTGCGATTTCCGAGTAGCGCAGACATGTGGCGCGCACCGCATCCTCCACGCATCCTGAGTGGAGCAGGGCTGACGCGCTTGAGAAGCTCACCACGGACCATAACGGTGACACGGATATACTCGTAGTGTCAATTACGATCAAGTCTTGTAGGTCGCCGAGCAGAATGCCTGCTGCAATAAAATTCCAGGGAAATAAAACCGTAAGAAAAATATTACTAGGTTTCTTCGTCGTTTCGTTAGTTCTTAAAATATCCACTATGATAAATTCGTGCTCTAGAGTTCGTTGGGTTGGGTCTTTGTTTTTGGCAGCCCTGTGCAGAGAATTTGACTTTGACAGCCGTGCCACAGATTAATTAGAAGTTAATTTTAGGAGCGCAGACACGCTATTCCTGCGTTTTACACTATCTATGGATAATGTTCCGCTTTAGCTACATTACGTGCCAAAATTAGATCACTTCCTTCAAGCGACCACGGACCGTCAAGAAAAGCTGTGCCTTGGTTCAGCACATTCACTTTACCGTACTAAGTTAGGTATTTCATAATTTGTATTATGATAGAGTCAGAGATTGATAAAGCTATGACGTAGACAGGGATACCTTTAGGTATATAGAGCAATAAATCATCATCATCATCAACCTGTAGAAAACCCATTGCTGGGCATAGGCCTCCTCAGAATGCCACGACGAACGGTCTTGAGCCGCCTCCATCCACCGACTTCCTGCGACGTTTATAATGTCTTTAGTCCATTGAGTAGAGGGCCTTGCTCTACCGCGTCGTCCGGTTTGGGGTCGCCACTCGAGAACCTTTATTCCCCAACGGTTATCAGTTCTTCGAGCTATTATGACCTGCTCATTGCCACTTTAACTTGCTAATTCTGAGAGCTAAGATTGAGAGCAATGAATAAGTAAGATAATTATTTTAAACCAAGCTTTTTTATCCGAACTCAGTAGGTTTTCCAAATTCATAAAGAGATTGTATAAATAGGAAAGTATTAGACATTTATATCCCAAAACAGAGCCGAAACTGGAAATTTTGTACAACAAATATATAAGGAAGAAATAAATTAACACAGCAAGCAAAATTTCTGTAATATTCATAATGTTGAAGATTGGTATGAACCAGGGAATGCCCGTTGTTATATTATTTGAGACAGACCCTACCTTTTATTCTTTGCCGGAGTGGAAAACATTGTCAGATAGTTTTCAGACAAGTATCGCTAGCTTATTTTTGCAATAAAAGTAGAAAAGAGTAAACCGCTATCAATCAGCCTAAGGTCGAGAATTGCCTCTGACTGCATTATTCTCCCTTCATCATGAAAAATGGGTAGGTAAGGGGTCTTTCGTCATCAGACCACTTTTTGAGCTTCTTTTAAATTCCATACCTTAAAAGTAATTTCGTTATCATCAAATGAATATTATAATATTACATTAACGCGATTATTCACAAGCTGAATTTTAATGGGGTAGGTAATATTTTTTTTTTTTTTTTTTTGTATTTTCTTGCAGAAAGAATAATTTAACTAAGTAGCCATAATACAGCCGTTAGCTGTTCACTGCTGGTCGCGGCTTACCCCATAGAGTGCAATGGGGAGATTTGCATCACTTGGCAGGCGGATCGGTGATCGAAGTATTGGTGTAGAGTTCTGAAGTGGATGTTGCTGCCCATCTTCTGGTCCCTTAGTCGGCTTTTAAGACATCCACGGGAGGAGACGGAGTCTATTCTAAGAATGGACAAACCACGGCATGTAATACAAGTATATGTATAACACGGTCGTTGCAAAGTATCTTAAGATAGCTCAACTGATCCAGATCTCTGCGGTAGGTAATAGTCAGGGTGTAAAAAGAAGACACATTGCAGTCATAGGCGCTGGGAGATAGAAAAATTGCTTTATTTATTACTGTATTTGTGTGGGCCCTGTATCACGTTTGGTATATTCAGGATCATAGTACCTATTGCTACGAGGAGGTAACAGTGACCTCAAATAAATAAAACCACAACTGAAACATACCTAACTACTTTAACGGAAAATTAGCAAAACTAACATACATAAATTTTAGTTTTTATCAGTTGTTCGAAAATCATGGTCTGAAACGTTCAAGTTTTACTCTGTCTGTATACAATTTGAAGTATGAAGACAATTCTCTGTGTACAATTTGAGTACCTACTCTTTTTTAATTAGACTCTAGAAAATATTAAAATTACCTACCTGTGTACGGAAATTAAGCCAGAGTCATGCTTTTAATATTTTACACATAATGACCCATAACTAGGTACACGCTGCTCATTTAGCTATTCGTGTAAATGGGTGTAATTTTATATGTTTATATTTTTTTACCAGTGGCAACTCTAAAAACTTACAAATCAATGATTTTGAAACATTCAAGCGGGTGAATGCTCGTTCACCCCCACTTCTTTAATTTCGTGTTTCGAGCAATCTTTCGGTTTTGGCCGCATTTGCGAACAATGTGTAGAATTCTTCTGGTGGATTACACCAGGGGATGAGCAGCAGCATCCACCTGAGTACTAAGCACCAATACTGCGATCACCAGTCCGCCTGCCAAGCGTGGTGATTATGACACCACTGCTGCTGTGCTGGCTTTGTCCAGCAGTGGGCATCAGCCGGCTGATGGATGTACAAACTTCCTTAACCTTTATAACCAACTTCAAAAAACATTTAGACAAAATTGATTTTTAATTTAAAAGGGAACAGTTTTCTTTGTATTTTTATCACAAAAACTACAAGCATGCCAAATTTCAGCATTAGAATAACTAGTACTTGTGAAAATATGATGAAAAAGTCCTAAGAAATTATTAAATAAAATCAATGAAAATAATGAAATAAAAATGAATGTTGAACCATTAAAGTAGTTATTTCAGATTACAGGAAGTACCCTAGATGTTTTTAAGGTTCCGTACTTCAACAGGAGAAAACGGGACCCTTATCGGATCACTTCGTTGTCTGTTCGTCAAGACTCTTTTTCTTAGGAACGGTTAGGTATTATCTTAAACCAAATTATATGTTGAGCCGTGTCGTGAAACAAAATATCTCAACAACACCCCTACCGATTTAGCTCATAACCTTACCAACAAAATATAGTACCCACACCTACTTAATGAAGATAGGTTCTACGGTTTAAAACACGTGGACATATACGGATACGCCGATTCGTTCAAGTTAACAAAGACAACTCGTTCCGCTCGTTCAACAATTCACACTCAATTCCGATTCCAAATTCCCAATTCCGTCTCGTGTCACTACA
Source organism: Epirrita christyi (assembly GCA_951392215.1). NCBI lineage: Eukaryota > Metazoa > Arthropoda > Insecta > Lepidoptera > Geometridae > Epirrita > Epirrita christyi. Next base: position 6,233,817 of record OX595840.1, on the reverse strand, counting down.
GTTTATGGATTTGCTTACGTTGTAATACCTGTCTCTCTTGGTACCAGTTTGTCTTTGTGATAGTATCTTATGAAACCCTCCTTATACGAAACTATTATTGAGATAGAGCTGCCTATAACTATACTGTATAGTAGTTAGTACTAATACTATAAGAAATCTAAAATGAATGTGTGTACTAAAGTCACTTACCTATTTAAATCAATTTAATTTCAATATTTTTTTTCAAAAAGGTGCGCTCCCTACCCTTCTGGGGAAAGAGACATTCATGTGTTTGTTACGTATACATGTATGTGACCTATCAAAAAATACGGCATAGGGGATCAAAACAGCAAATAACCGAAAAAACAAACGAACGCTTCAGTTCTGCTTTTGAAATTCCTACGTGTCATACCATCAAATTATTGCTTTGCTTGTATTCCCAATTTAATTAAATGGTGGAGTGCCGTTACTGCTGGGAATTGTTTTTAAAATCATTTATCATGGAAATATACCTAACCAATTAATTATGCTTATTTGTAATGTTCTGGACATCACTGCTTATCCTTCTATAGGTATGATGAATTTAGCAGCATTTGCATCATACGATCGATAATAATTATTACCCATCGAGGAGTTATGTTGTCCACCTTCCATCACCATCATAGTAGCTCGCTGGCACCATAATACTGTACTGTCATCATACTTGCCCGGTAGGTAGATATGCAAAATTAAGCAATGCAAAAGCTCAATCGGACATCGAAAAATCGGTCAAAATTACCTTGTTAGATTTTTTTTATAGGGGAAAACAAACAGTGACACAATAAATAAAAAATAAGGCACAAATATATAACAATACAAGTAGGTAATTGTCACCAACACCGTTTAACCACGGGTTACAAAGATGCTTCTTGAGATTTTGAGATTTCAATCATAAAAGCAATAAAAAATTCAATGATATCTAAATTATGCTTGCTCAATGTCTCAACAGGAAATGCTCCAAAAATTATAGCTAACTCAATCTCTGTTGTCACGTTTTGACCTTGAGCAGTTGGAAATACGCTACTTTCACCGTTACGAATTGAACTCTGCGAGTAGGTAGATAAAATAAATGTGTAGGTATATTATATTATTATTAGCCTTACTCTTGTCAGCGCAACTCACCCCCATATCCATATGAGTAGTTTCCCCTTGCTTTCAGCACTGCAGAGTAAGGTCCGATCAGGAACCGCTCTTTGATGTCCGGTTAGAACCCAGGAGCAGTCAGGACTACCTCTCATCATCATCATCACCAGCTTGCATACGTTCACTGCTGGACGAGGCCTCTCCCATTGAATACATTTTTTTGGGGGGATTTTCTATAATTACCACGCTTGGCAGGCGGATTAGTGATCGCAGTTTGGTGTTAAGTACCCAGGTGGATGCTGCTACCAATCCCCTTGAGTAATACAACACCTTAGTAAGGCTACATCCAAGGGAGGAAAAGAGGGGTCTATTCTTAAAAAAAAGGACACAAGCTAAAATACGTTTTGTACCAGTTAAATGCAAAAGTTTTTGATTTGTATTCGTAAGACTGGCTATGAAACATATTTGCCTTTTCAAAAAATTTATCAGGAACGGCGTCAATTGTTTAGTAAATTTCTTCTCGTTTTCGTATCGTATTACGAAGTATGAAAACGTGACGTAGGTAGGTGTACCAAAGAGAAAGTTGTTGAACCCGGTTATTTATTAACACTCGCTAAATGCTGTTGTGGGCTCCGGTATCAAAGAACAGAAAAAGTCTACTAAAATGGTTTTCATTTGTTAACTTTTTTGCTATTTTTCTATGTGCCTATTCTATCTCGGATGAGGAGGATTAAGTTCAATAGTAAGTAACATTTCATCAGTAACCTTTAGACGTCCACTGTTGAAAAAGAATACAATGAGGAGATTGGCCATAATCACCACGCTTGGCAAGGGGATTGGTGATCGCTGTATTGGTGTTGAGTACTCAAGTGGATGCTGCTGCCTATCCCCTGGTGTAGTTAGTCGTTTTTTACGACATCCACGGGAGGAGACGGTGGGGTCTATTCTTAGGTCCGACACACCACAGCACAGCAGTTATTTGTTGTATTTATAAAGATATTTATGATATTATATACTGCATAATGTAAAACAACCAAAGCACAAGAAAAACACAGAACTAGGTAACTATTGTTTCATGTATTCCTAAAGTAATAGAACACCGAAAAGTTTTTTTTTTATTTATATGAAAAATATGTTGGTACAACTGCACTGAACAAGTATTAAACTTTAGTGAATTCCTTGACCCGCTACTACACCGAGGATATCCCGGACGTCAGCCTAAAGATCAATGGCTCTCAGCACCGGGATAGGAAGGAATAACGCGCCTGAGCTTTTGAAAGCGGGTGGGACATCGGTAGCTACTTAGGATCCTTCAGAAGATATTTAATTCCGTAATCCTCCAGGCAGAGGTGTGGAACAGGAGCGTAGTGGTACTGTTTTTCAAGAAAGGTGATAACACCCTCTGGAAGAATATAGGCCCATTTTGCTGCTGATCCACGTCTATTTTTTCTGTTATCGTCTGTTTTTGAGAATCAAACAATTGTCTCACACGTAGGTTCAACTACTTCCAGTCTCCCAAACAAGCTGGGTTCCGAAAAGACTTTAGTACCGTGACCATATCCACACGCTCCAGCAGACTATACATTAAGACCGAAGAGTATAATCAGCCACTATGTCTAGCGTATGTAGCCTACATAACTTTTCATTTAAAAAAACCGACTTCCGCCATTAAATTCGACTAAATATCTGGATGAAAAAACCATAGTGGTGAAAGGGTTATGATACTTTCTTAATGCAAATGCTTGATTTGTTGCTGAAAATATCAAAATCGCTATATGTATGCCTACAATATTTGAGGAGTTCCCTCAATTCCTCATGGATCTTATCATCAGAACTGGATTCTGAGTGAGAAAAATGGGACCAATCTGTAAGTATATCTATTCAAATAAAAAAATAATTTTCCAAATCGGTTTATAAACGACGGAGATAGTTACGAGGAAACAAACATAAAAAAAAAACAAAACAACCTATTTGAGAACCTCCTCCTTTTTTGTGAAGTCGGTTAAAAACTACAACGGTGTCAGATCGACTACCAGTATATCGAAGTGTTGAAGTGTTTGAACAGCGAGGGCCAGTATGCCTATCTTCTTATGCCGACTTCAGGATCAGAGCATCGATCCTATGTAATTGCAGAAGGAACACAAGGGAGAAGACAGAGAGATGTTATTTTTCCGAAACTGTTCAACTCTGTATTGGAGAATGTTTTCAAGGTTCTGCACTGGAACGTTAATGGCGTCAACATCAATGGCAAATTAATAACTTATCTTCGATTTGCCGATGATAACGTCATCAAGGCAGAATCGCTAGAATACCTTAGCACAATACCCAGAGATCTCAATAACATCTCCCAACGGGTGGGTCTTGCAATGATATATTCATTATAAGACGAACATCATGCCCAGCATATCGCACCCATGCCGGTCTACGTTGGGAACGAATTCATCGAAGTTGTTGACCACTATGTCTATTTGGGGCAGACGATTCAATTAGGTAGGTTCAACTTTGAAAGAAAGGTAAAAGAGGTCAGCCGACGAATCCGACTCCAACTCAGATGGGTAGCGTTCAAGAAACTAAGCTATATCTTCTATATCTTGTAGATACCGCAGAGCCTCAAGACGAAAGTCTATAATAATCAGTGATAACTTACAGAACTGAGACGTGGTCGCTAACTATTGGCCTTATACACAAGCTCAAAGTCACGCAGCGGGCTAATATTTATTTTATTTTATTTTTCAAATTTTGGGAAAACTTACAGCTAGTACACATACGGGTTATAAACTAAAATACATGTAAGAACTACCTACATGTATCCAGAGGGCCATTTAAAAGCTTCCACATATAGGTCACAAACAAGTAAACATAAAAACAGTAATCGTAGACGACGAAAAGAGAAAAAAAAAGAAGATACAAAAAACAAAATGAAATTAAATAACAAATGTGAAGTTAAGTTACCTAATATTGTAAGAAAAATTTGTCACTGAGTAAGCGCTTAATCCTACTAGCCTATGGAGAGAGCTAGGCCCAGGTTCACTACGAGATCCGTAAAGAACTAAGATCACCGACATAGCTCTTTTAGAATTACCAAGTTGAATTTGAATCAAATAAATAAATTAAATAATTTGCGTCAGCTCTCCGCTATTTCATTTTATAGTCGTCATATGACGGCCACCAGTGGCGTCGTCGCAGGGCACCGCGTCATGGGGCCGCTATCATATAAAACCCAGCTTAGGAATAGTAACATAAATAATATATTACAATCAACAGTACTAATAACAAGGTAGTGTTCAATAAACTAATACTGTTCTTCGTTACGTGCAATTATTTATTCACAGCAACTGTCTATTACGACGAAGTTGAAGTTATCAAACTATACTTTACTTATTTCGATTTCCGAATGGAATCAACTACTGTAATCTTGTAGTGTAGTGTAGATAGATATATAGCTTGATGATAACTTTATTGGACACCATAAACAGAAAAAGGATAGTTCAAAGTTAGTAGTGTACATTTATTGCGGTTTCGTATGCGGCCGAAAAAAAACAAACCTACAAAGATTTCAAACATACGCTCCAGTGATTATTAATTTGAATTCTGGGTACTTTAGTAAGTCTTCAATGTACCTCAAGAGCGCTAGGCCGCACTTTCAAATAAAAAACCCTTGATGGTATAACAGCGCGGTACGAGTAAGAAACTGCGCGGTAAACTGAGTGGACCTAGAGAAGACTTAAGTAGGTATCCTTAGTTTGTTTCTTATAACTTATAACTTCTTCACACGTATACTCCGTATAGTTTGGTTTTCTGACTATCATAGATAGGAAATGTATTTTAGCAACCTCTATGTGCTTCGACCAATTGGAAGAAATCATAACTTCATCATTTTCATTATAAAAAAACCTGTTGGTGCTTCCACCAACATATCGGTACGTGAAAATTTCCCGTTTTTACAAAATGATTTTCATTATAGGTGCAGCAATTATGATACAAAATAACACTCTTTCATTCCAGTTTTCAAGTTTATGTAATTTAATTGAACCATAATTCGTCATGTTTACATTACATCTAAAATATAAGTTATGTGTGCTATAAAATATATAATTTCTGGTGTAAGAAAAAATGGTTTGAGAATTTTAGTACTTAATTAATTGATTGTTAATTGTAATCTGATCAGTGAATTCATTTAGACAATAATAATAATAATGGCCCACTTAATACCAGAATGTCGGCCGGCGAGACATCATTCAGGTAGAGATGTAGAGAAGGCTTTTACTGTTTGTTATTCTGCGGCAAGACGATCAAGTTTCAATATGGCTGCGCCAGCGACGACAGCCGAGACGTGAAGTGAATTCATTGGGTCGAATAACTATGGAACAAAAACGGGTAAACTGAAATTTATTTAAAAGAACAAGACAAAGACGCATTTTGTAGTCAGGGAGAAATTGTAAGCAAATTACCTACAATACAGGTTTGTATAACTTTGTCAACACTAATTTGGAAAAAGTCATTTTTACTTGAGAAGGAGCGTTTGATGGGTTAGTTTCACGATGGCCGGGCCATTGGTAGAGAGATATCTTGCTTAGAGCTAGAGAAGCATGTTCCTTGGTACATAAATTCAACGATAACATGGCCCGCGCCTTTACTACTACTGCACAGTTTTACAATATAGTTTAGTTATACTGTGACTACTGACGGTGGATGACGATTAAAAGGCAACTTGGCTATACAACTGACATAGCAGAGGAGAGGCGACCGTATTATCTTAGTACTTCACGTGAATTGACGAAAATGTCGAAATCGAAATTGTTATAGAATAGGTCCCCGAAATATGTCATGTAACATTTGGCTATAAGCTAGGTACCTATAATAAGGTAAAGCTATCTCGCATCAATCCCTCTCACCACGCATCACTCGAATTAATTTACTAGATTGACATTATAGCACAGAATAAATACTTTGTAGTAAAATACAGTTTTGATTCAAAATGCCTTTGACTTGCACACATACGGCGTGCATGTGATACTGCACTGCAGATGCTACGCAGATTGAGGGACAAGCAAGACAGATCGCCTGCCATGAATAAACTTTGGAATTACATTTCGCCGTTAGTCCCCGTTTTCGTAGTTTTAAACCGACTTCAATACCGTAAATGTTATTATCTACCTACTAAATCGTCCTTTAGATTAGACTATTAAAATACACTTTTTACTTACCTAGTTAGGTACATGGAGCAATCTACATAGGTACCAATTTAATTATGCATATGGTATAGTGTAATGTGTATTTTGCTGAAAGTAACTATTTATTTATGTAAGTATCAAAAATATTTTTGGTCCAAAGAGAATTTTTATAGGTAGGGTACATTTCGCCTTTAGTTCCCGTTTTCGTAGTTTTAGACCGACTTCAATACCGTAAATGTTATCTACCTACTAAATCGTCCTTTAGATTAGACTACTAAAATACACTTTTTACTCACCAAGTTAGGTACATGGAGCAATCTACATAGGTACCAATTTAATTATGCATATGGTATAGTGTAATGTGTATTTTGCTGAGAGTAACTATTTATTTATGTAAGTATCAAAAATATTTTTGCTCCAAAGAGATTTAATATAGGTAGGGTACATTTCGCCTTTAGTTCCCGTTTTCGTAGTATTAAACAGACTTCAATACCGTAAATGTTATTATCTACCTACTAAATCGTCCTTTAGATTAGACTACTAAAATACACTTTTTACTTACCAAGTTAGGTACATGGAGCAATCTACATGTACCAATGTAATTATGCATATGGTATAGTGTAATGTGTATTTTGCTGCAAGTAACTATTTATTTATGTATCAAAAATATTTTTTGTCCAAAGAGAATTTTTATAGGTAGCTAAACTCGACGAGAAATTTAAAACTGTACCAGCTGCTAGCGTTGCCAGACCGGTTGCTTGAGCCGTTGAATTTTCAACTTTTAGATCAGAAAAAGACAGAGATACTAATGAAGGGAGAGAGAAGAGACCGGCCGTGCAGGTAGTAGTACCATACTATACTAACTATAAGTTTTGTGGTGCAGGTACGGGGGCGGGGAGCGGGGGCGGGCGTCTATCAAGTAAAACGTTGTGATGTGGTGACTATTATTTTACTCATGGTCGCCCGTGGTTTCACCCATCCGCGTTATTCTCTCGAGAGAGCATTATTTCGGTTTAAAAATTATTTTATATTTTGATCTATCTTTGTACCAAATTTCATCAAAATTGGCCCAGCAGTTTTGGCGTAAGGCACGACAAATAGGAGGGTTCCCAACGAGTAACACCCAAACGAGTAACACTGTTACTCGTTGGGATTTTTTTTCCTATCGAGAACAGTGTTACTCGTATCGTATCCAACCATCATCAAATTCATTTCACTTTTATATATAAAGTAAAAAACGACGCGACGCAGTTGAGGAAGGCTTCCTCTCGGTGGACTAAAGTAAAGACATTATAAAGGTATCAGGAACTCATTGGATTGCGGGTTCCTCGTGGCATTCTAGGGGGGAGGCATATTATGTGACTTCTACAGGTGATGATGATAATATTAGTAGGGATTTGGTATTAACCAAGCTATACATATGAATGCAAATACAAGAAAATCATAACACAGATTGTGGCCTTACCTTTATTAGTTACTAAGTATACTTACTATTCATAATCAGCAGCGACCTCGCTACAGTCACAGAATAGATGCCACTCACCTTTATCATAAACATCATGTTTATGGCCCTTGTTGCAAGTGCAAAGCATTTTTAAATTACCATCATTACTCCATCCACTGGCTTCCTGCAACCTATACAATGTCGTCGGTCCATCAAACCGTCCTACACCTACGTCGCCCGGTTCTAGAACCTTTATTCCCCAGCGGTTGCCGGTTCTGCGAGCTATGTGGCCTGTCCATTGCCACCTCAACTTGCTAATTCTACCGTTGCTTATTGCGTTGATCGGGGTGGTCTACTTATCCTTCCATTAATGTCGTAAAAGGCGACTAAAGTATTCCTTTACACCAGCAGCATCCATCTAATCCGCCTACCAAGAGTTGGGATTATGGGAAATCCCCCCTAATTCTATGGGGGAGACTTCGTCCAGCAGTGGACGACTACAGGCTGAAGAAGAATTGCGGTTTGAAATAATACCTTATTACTTATTATACTAAAGTATACAAAAGTAGGGTCTCATTCTTTCGATAGAGAATATTATGGTTCTTGGTCTCATTGCGATAAACGTTGGACCTTTTTGGGGAAATAAACGGGCATCAATAAGGTAGACCGAGGCTTTGATTTTGGGAAAAGGTTCTACTGGCTGCACTTTTAATCAAAACACAGTGTTGACAAAGATTCGTTTCAGATACCACGGTTTGTTATTTAAGGTTCTTCGCATATTGAATTCCCACCCGCCAAAAAAAATATCTCGACCTCTACCCGTGGATATACCTCTGCCTGGCTAAATTGATGATTGTGACAACCTCCTTCACTAAGGAGACAGTCTGATGCAGGTTGACCAAACAGGCAATATTATACATATTTATAAAAGTTGCGTTTAAAAATTTACTGGCCGACTATCAACTCCTGAAAGGAGATGTTTCATGAATGTATGGAGCTTGGGCCTGCACTATGTACAGTATATATAAATATAGCTAAGCAATATAGAAACCATTTGTTATTGTTTATTTTCCATAATATTGCTTCGTGTTAGTGTACATTCAAGATTATCTTCGCCAAAGAGAGCAATCACACACAAGGAAATCACACAAGGAACCAGTTTTGTTAAGCGTCAATGACAGCCAACAAAACTGACAGTTGTCAAAGTCACTCTACTGTCATGGCTGCTCTAAAAATCGGGTGACCATATTAAAAAACTTATAAATAAACATTTTTGTACCGCTGTATTATGCTTCAAATTAATATAATTGTATTTTTATGAAAATCCCCTGTTTTTTTTATATCTTTCTGCGTAGTGTACTTAGAGCAGGCCCAGGATGAAACATCTTCTTTGGAGGTTACATTCCTTTTGTGTTCTAGGGGTGTACTAAGAAAGGAATATCCGAAATTAACCCCTAAGGGGGTGCAGGTTTTAGTTTGTATGAAAAAAAAACCACATGAACGATGTCGCTTGGGTTCCACAAGTAAATTATAGTACTTATCCTTAATTTATGCTGGCGCAAGATTGATTAGGTCGATAAGATAATAATGATGATATTGATAACACAGACTACTTTCGAACACCATGCAGAGGAAAAATATTTTTCTTAACGAAGTAGTAACAATTAATGCACGAATACGTATTTAACAGAGTCATTTTGCAATTAAATTCCCCAAAGCACTGTTACATTTGCCTTTAATTATGAAGTTCAGTCGTCGCTAAAAGCAAGAAAACTGGAACGGTTGAATTGGGCCCGCAGCGGCACCGCAAAGTGGAGCTTAACTACCCTGATATTTTACAAGTACACAGTAGGGGTGGGACAAAGTTTCGCTCTCCGAAACTCACGATTTCCATTTTCAAAAACGCCTCGCAGTGACAATAACTTCCACGTTTATAAAAGCGTACCTTTAGCAGTGGTTAGCACAAAATGTCTTTACTAGAGACGCTTTTCAGCGTTTGGTGGAGACTGTTAGAGACTTAGGCAGATATTATGTAGGTTGGTAGAGACTGTTATTCCGAGATAAATAGACGTTACTTAGCACGTACTAATGCTTAGAACTGTCCCTGTCACTCTCTAACACTTGTGTTTTTACATTTGTGTGACAGTGACAGGTAACGTCTATTTATCTCGGCATTAGAGCATTTTCTCAGCGTGTAGATTGGTAGAGTTTGACTGCCTTTATGGTTAGAGCACTAGTTAGTGTAGTAGCTAGCTAGTAAGCCCAATTTCCGATCCCGTAGTCGTAACTTCGAATTTCAGTAGTGCTCTAATGGATTTTCCATTTGAAAAGTGTATGAACAACACTGGGTCTTTCAACATAGGTCACCATAATCATTTTTAACCGACTTCCCAAAAAAGGAGGAGGTTCTCAATTCGGTTGTATTTTTTTTTTTTTTTTAATGTTTGTTACCGCATATCTCCGGCGTTTATGAACCGATTTGGAAAATTCTTTTTATATTTGAATAGATATACTTCCAGATTGGTCCCATTTTTTCAAGAATCCAGTTCTGATGATGGAATCCATGAGGAATTGAGGGAACTCCTCAAACATTGTAGGCATACATATGGCGATTTTACTATTTTCAGCAACAAACCAAGCATTTGCATTCAAAAAGTAAGATAATCCTTTCACCATTATGGTTCTTTCATCATTTTTTTTCATCCAAATATTTTGTCGAATAAAAAGGCGAAGTTATTAGAGCTGGCAGTAGAACTGGTGACTGACCCAAAGTAGTGTGACTAAGAATGTACCAGTGACACGACGACAACAAACTGTCTAATTACAAGAGACTATATTATTAATAAATCAAAAACAAAAAACATTTTTGTTTATTACTAAGTTCGAAACTGTGTCAAGTTTGACTCCGAAAAATCTCTGAACTCAAGATTCAGCTCAGGAAAACCAACCCAGTTTTATTAGGTACCTACTATACATTTATATGTCTACAACACACCCACACAGCGACACTGAAACTGTGGCCATGAGCTTCGAGTGCAAACGAAGAACATAAGTGAGTGCATGTGTTAACAATGCTTTTGTAATGTCAGGCTTGTTTCTGCTATGCCTGACCTCAAAATGAGATTAAATTACCTTAATCGTTTAAATGACAGAGTTTCAAAGTTTTGGAGGCGAGTCTAACTTTTGAAAACAATTTACACGGACGTTTGGTGTACTGTAACAAGGATTTTGCATGGCGACACCTATACCTAAAGTACACTCTGTGAAGCTTTCCATACAAAAATCCGTTTACGTAAAAGTCCAAGTAAATTGCTTGTTAAAACTCAGACTTCGGTCTCATGCTGTTTCAAGGGGAGCTCTTTATTACGGCGCCCTGTGCCATGGACCTATTGCTTTGTTACATATTTTTTATATAAATTGCGACACGCTGCTGATGTGGCCATACAACAATTTAAACAAAACGCGTATTTAGTACCTGTGCCTTCATTAACATTGAATTGCAAGTACGAAAATAAAATTAGTTCAGTATCTAGTAGGAATTTGCAACACTTTGCAACGCATATTTTGATTTATGAAATGTACTTCCGTCTGATGATGATGATGAGCTGGTCAAAATAAGCCCAAACACGACCAGTCTACCATCTATATCAAGGGATTCCGTTGTCCACCGTCTGTCCGTTTTCATCAGCAGATCAGCTTGCTGTCACTATTACATTGTATTTTCATTGTATCTTAAGATGCCGGCGAAGGCCACACGCAAATTCAATTCGAGGCGAGTGCAAAAATCAGTCTTATTATCCATGTTTGGCACCGGGGCCTCCCCTCCGTGCATGCGCGATGCGTATATGAGCCATTCAGAATTTATAATAAATTAAGCCGTGTTCCGTAATACTAAAACTGATTAATAAAAACTTTATGTTTCATTATCTTGTTTTTAATCTGTAACATGACAAATATGCGATGTTCCTGATCAAACAATACTAGAAAATACTTTGTTTTTAATACAAAACAAATAAGATGAAAACATGTCGTAACGTAACGAAATGTAAGCGAATACAAAATGTAATTCGCATACATTTCGTTTTAGGTAAGTATTTTGAAGAAAGAAATTTCCAGATACCTAGATAAATACTACCCAAATCCAAATAATAGCATATTATGGTGAAAATGATGTTTGAATTACAAATGATTTTGGTATTGTGTTTGGATGGGCAATTTATCCTCCGCTGGGCCCTTAACAGGTAAGTATGCAAATTTTCAGCTCGGTTGGGTTACTGTTTTAAAATTCAGTTGCAAGATTTAACCCACATATCACATACTAACAAAATCAAAAGCTTGTAAAAAATAAGCTCTTTCAGAAATATAAATAACATAATTATATTACGATTTCAGCATTGAGTTCCAGTTATAAATCTATAACTGCAAGTAGGTAGGCATGTAAATATTCACATTTCAGTGAAATTCTACATTTCCCTCACAAATAAAATTCCATTAAGCTCTTAATTGCTTAATCATATAGGCCATATTTGGCTTTCATAATTGGTGGTCAATCGTGTACATTATAATTTGAAAACAATGTGGTTGGCCAATGTATGTTCAGGACAATCGTTTTCATTGGCCTACGCGAAGCTAGTTAAATATCGAGCTGGTTCTATAGACAGCCTTGTATTTTAAATTAGGTTATAATTATATTTTTTATATTTAAAAGATTATACATCTAAGAGATTTATCCACTGGAGTATGTACAGGTACTTAGACAAATCCCAGCTCAAATTTCACCGAAAAAATACCGATAACATAGAAAGAAACTCGGTATATCTTCGTCGATAACGAGTTGCCCTCCAGCCCTTATAATAATCCCTCGTAGGTATTACATGTAATAAGTAGGTACATATTTTATCAACTAGGTACTAGATACTAATAATGTTGTATTGTAACTTACATAACATTAATCTTAATAATAAAATAAATATTCTTTTGTAACACTTATTCAATGGCATTTTTGTTCTTGTATTTAGTGTTCGGAACCACGAGGTTACCGAAATGAGTCCAAACTCTGCCAGTATACAAGGTATACTGGTACAAGGTATATGTATTCTGGCAGTGACAAGGAGAGGCATGGCTCCATTCACCTTCCTCTCCATTATTAGATTTGCTCGCTGTCACCATTATATTTTATTGTCACTAGAACTTGACATATACCTGTGCAAAGTATCAACTTAATCGGTTGGACTTTTTCTGCTCTTTCGAAGGGAGACGTCGTCCTTTTTTATTTTATTTCAATTTCTAGTGTTTTTTTGAGTTATATCGTGTAATTTTGGTAGCATTTTAACCGGTGTAGCTTATAAAGAGCAAAGTAAGTAGTAGTAGTAGTAGTGAGAGCAGTAGTGAATTTTAATAAAATAAGTGTATTGCGTGTCTTTTCGAAGGGGTGGAAATTGTCCAGGAACATTCTAGTAAACTGCCATCAATTTACTAGAACATGACTTGACAGAAGACTTTGACGACTGGACATTATTTGATAATATCAATAACTTGACATTGGCAAAATTGAGAAATTCCTCAGATGCCATTATAAAAAAAAAAAAAAAAAAAAACTTAATCGGATATCGGGACTTCCCGTGGTACTACTGGATCGCTTGGTAGTTCTACGGGGTTTTTTTCCCCTTGTTACTACTGGTAGTACCACGGGCAACAAACGGAACTGGATTCTCACAAGATTTGAACTAATAAAAACAAACATACATTGGCAGGTTAAATAAAAGATTGTAATAATCATGGATATGCACTACATCCATGGCAATAATGGTATATTGTTATAATACTATTTTTGCGTCCATTAACAATCTAACTACAATTTGCAGCCAGCAAACTTTTGTTTATAAAAATGGAAAAGCATACATTAATGGATTGACGAAAGTTTTGCGATAGTTGCAAAACAAAATAATCAGGAAACACATTGCCATGTTTCAAATTTATCCCGATACCAGGCAAGCTAAATTTTTTTTACATTATAAGTACGAACTATTATTTCATTCGATATTTGGCTTAGCATTTAACGGTCTGTCTCATAATCATTCTCTAACCCTATTTTAGTTAAAATAGCTTTTGTTTTCTTCTCTCTGATGTAAAATGTTATACTTACGTCTAAACAAGACAAAAACTATTTTAACTAAAATAGGTTTAGAGAATGATTATGAAACAGCCTCTTAATCAATGAAGCGGTGCATTAGCTCTGAGTAGCCTAACTATGGTTGGCGCAATGTTTTGAAAACTAAGGGAAGACCCAGATTGAAAACGGTTGGACCATTACATTTTTGATTCATTTCATTAATTAATTGGATCTTAAGATTTTTGAATTAATCGTAATGTTGCTCGTTCTAATAGGATTTTCAAACTCGAGTCGTATTTATTGCTGCAGTAGAACCCTAGATTTTATGCTGGTAAAAGCAACAGTCTGAATTTCAGGCTGATGTCGTTGAAACTGGACATTTTTATTTAAATTCATCTACTATGAAAAGCAGTTGTTAAAGAGTTGATGATCCAGGTAAAAAATACACTAATTTCCACTAAACATAGCTAAGAACCAAACACCAGCCTTTAAACAAAAAACCGCATTGCAAATGCAAACCCAAAAAGACCCGTTCCGGAGCTATCAAACCACAGTCGAACACACAGTGGCCTCAAACTTGGCAACACAAGGAGGGTTGTTGTCAGATTGTTCATCACTAGCGTAGTATAACTATATTATTCCTTATGTAAAACTGTGTCACTAGTTAGTTTAGTCGTGAGATAAAAACCCTAGCAAAATACAATTTATTTCAGTTAGGCTCAGAATAATTTTCACATATTCGGCCCTAGAAGTTAATATTCTGGACAAGAGTTTTTCCTTTATACCTCATTTCTTCCACTTCTGTGCGCAACTTATCACTACAGTTTAAAATCATGCAAATACCTATTAGGTACTTAGCGTACGAACGTGCTACATAATATTTAAATCACATTATTTATAAGCTTTGTGATTTATATAAGTGTATAAAATGAAAAATAAACTATTGATCTTGTTACTCATAACTCGTAAGTAGGTATTAGAACACACCGTAGACTCGTTGCTACGCTCGTAGCGAAAACGTTTCGCGCAAAATAGTTTTGTAAGTAATAATAATAGATTTATTTCAGGCTACATGGCAAATTTACAATAAATTATACCTAAACAGTAAGCCTTATACCAACATAGGTACATATTATAACCTAAAACTATTACTTGTTTTATACTTACCTAAAACTATCTTTTGAGGGATTTAGTTTCAAAACCAATCAAACCGCTTTCCTATAGCGTTTGTAAACAATGCCAGCTTACCAGAAATCCGGATCCACTCTTCGATGTTGGCTGGTAGAGAATGCTTTTAGCGTTAGGCCCACCTATTTGTATTATATCTATTTGTGTACCTATTTTATGTTTTTGAGCAATATAACGTAATAAATAAATAAATATGCCTATGTCACATTAACTTTTTTAGTGGCGGCCTAAGCACGCCTAAGTGTAAATTTATTAAACACTTAACATAGTAGGGTGTCAAAAATATTGCAACTTTTTTTATTGAGACCAAAGAAATTGAGAGAAGAACGCTTTTGTTTTTTTTATAATTCTAAACATCATTGCGAAAAATGTACGAAAATTGAGTGTCCCAAAACTCCCAAAGTACCTACTAATCGGTAAAATCTTGATTGGTTCTCGCATGCATTTGCGGCCATCGTACCAGAATCTAAGTTACGCATTGCATACGAAATATTGTACTATAGGTACCTACCATACGTACAATCAGCCTCAGAATTGCACATGGCGGAATGTTTTAGTTTCAGACACATTTACATAGAAACACCGATTGTTTCCAACCGATGATGGTAGAGCATTTCTCAGTAGCCCCAAACTACTAAAAGCTCTCTCTGGACTTTCACTTGATCATGGTTGGAAGGTTGTCTGGAAGATATCGCTCTCCGCGCTAAGGTCGCGATAAGGTACTTTCACGCTTATTTTTGATTCCTTTTATGTGTACTTATTTTATGTGATGTACAAATTTTGATACTTTTTTCCAAGAGATGGTCACCCCGTAGTTATTAAAAACGTAATAAGCAGCTTAATAAGAATCTTATTATTACAGTGGTGATTATAACAAAGTTGAATACCCAGGAGCGTCATTCCGTAAATTCCTAATATGCTACTTTCGAGTGGTTTCTACTTGCCTTCATTAAAATACTTTGTGTTGACACTTTTCAAGGCTTTTGGGTAAAGTTTAAACTTTAACTTCGAATCTCAAGTGTTCAGAATCTTTACTAAAACAGATTATCATTATCAGACTCTACACATACACAACTACTCCCACTGCTGAGATTCGGCTCAGGCCTGATACGCAAACGAGAGTGTGTTATACAAAATATAATAATTAGCTTTAGAAATTTAACATAATCAGAGCACCGACCTTTATTTACTAGAGAGGTGAGTAGGTACTTTACATTTTTTAGAAATGAGAAAAATTGTGCGAACGTAGCAGTGGGAACGGAGATAAGTTATAAACACCTATTGTGCCTACTCGTTTGCGGCGCAAATAACACAACACTATTGTCTTCGGAACTGCATGCAGTGTCTACTTTAGTAGGTTTATTGTGATTCAGATTACTCGCCGTATGTACTCTCACAGACAACAGAAGTCAGAAGAGTACCTACGCAATTCAGTTATAGGGCCCGTCAATCAGAGAGGAATTATCTCTTTGTTATTGGTTCTTTCTAGGTCCGCCTGCCTGAGGTACTTCCTGAGAAAAGCCGTTGATCAAAAACCTGAGTGGTGGACGAATTTAGTGCAATTCGCAGTGAGGCTCCTTATTCATACAAATTAAGTTTTCGTTTTCTATTATTATAATATATATTTTGTATTCTATTATTTTGAAATACACCCGTGCATACATCTACTTCGGCTAAATAGTCTGCCTCCAGGCAGGCAGGCAGGATCACAAAAATCGCAAGATGAACTAAGAACGCCTGGAGGAGTTATTTGGTAAATGAAGAAGCTGATTAAAGGTGATCTTCCAATGGTACTGAAGCGCAAACTTATGGATATGTGCATCCTTCTTACATATGTCTCGCAAACTTGGTCTTTGACAAACATCCAAGCTCAAGGTTTGCCAAAGTACGATGTTGCGCAGTACTCTTGGAGTTAAATTAACTGATCGCGTCTGAACATCACACCATACGTGGACAGGGCCGGCCACGTCTTTCGCATGCTCGGCGAGCTGTCAGCCAAAATTTCCACTAAGTGGAACCCTGCTACAGCAAGACGGGGCGTAGGTGGACAGCGTGGTTGGTCGGTTGGTAATAGCAGACCATGCAGGAGGTGGCAGGATGAACTGGACGCCTATGAGACGGACTGGCAAACATAGCTCAAGATCGTAATGACTGACGGAGTTGGGAAGAGGCGTTTGCCCAACAATGAGACAGTACAGCACAGTAATAATTATTTTTCTGTTTTAACACAACTGGTCAAAATCGATGATTGCGTTTTGGGTAGATCTGTAGGAACTGATTGAACCCTGCTTTTTATCGCTAGATATCAACACTCGAGTGCATGAAAAGAACCTCATTCTTTCACTACTGATTTGCCCTTTTCTGGCCCACCATAGTCTAACCTGCCTCTCTATTGCTTATCGAACTGGTAATCCCTTTTGATAACAATTTCGCAGTATATTGCGCCCCGTGTTTAAACTTCTTTTCCAAGAGCATAAAGCGCAATGTACCGTAAAATTGTATTCGAAAACGATTACTAGTTTGATAGGCAATACAGGGGCAGATCACTACCCTGATGCCCTGATGATCATCATCATCATCACCAGCCCGTTTACGTCCACTGCTGGACGAGGCCTCCCTCATCGAATACAATAGGGGGATTTGCCATAATCACCACGCTTGGCAGGCGGATTGGTGATCAAAGTTGGTGATAAGTACTCAGATGGATAATGTTGCCTCGATGATGGTAACTAACAAATAATCGTGACACAACGAATGAACGAACATTCCAGTGAAGCAGTCGAAGTTTCCAAGAGCTCGACTAAGATTACAAGGGGTTTAGGTACACCTAAAAAAGTATATAGCCGTGGTTTACTACGTAATACGTTGTAGAAAAACTCTGATTATTATATCAGATGTACCACGGGGAAAATTATTCCCCGTGGTCCACCTGCCTTGTCCATAATGTCCATATTAACTGAACGAAGGGGAATAATTTTCCCCGTAGCCCATCTACGCTCACATCTCCTTATGATAGAACAACCGGTTGAAATACATTATTATTATTGAAATACGCAGTAAGGACAGGGGCGCGGATTTTGAAAGTCATCGAATGACTAAACGTCAGTAAAATTGCTGTTTATTCTATATCGATTTCCAAATTTCTACACATCTGAAACTCATTGATGAATGAAATTCTTATACCTATGATATTAATACAAGTGCCTCCTCCAGTACATCTCCTGAAAAAATGGTGATTTGCGGCCTTTGT
This sequence comes from Epirrita christyi, assembly GCA_951392215.1. Taxonomy (NCBI): domain Eukaryota; kingdom Metazoa; phylum Arthropoda; class Insecta; order Lepidoptera; family Geometridae; genus Epirrita; species Epirrita christyi. The sequence goes on along the minus strand of OX595840.1, from coordinate 6,215,548 downwards.
CAAGCAGACAAGCTTACGGCCCACCAGATGGAAAGCAGTTACCGTAGCCTATGAACGCCTGTAACACTAGAGGCATCACACGCGCGCTGCCGACCCTGAGACATAAAGATGAAAAGTCTCATGTGCCTGTAATTTCACCGGCACCCGTAGCCTTCAAACCGAAACACAGCAGTGCGAACACTACTGCTTGATGATACTTTTTGATGATATTTAGTCACTCAGTGACTTTCAAAAATCGCAGCCCAGCCCCCCTATTCCCTATCTTGAAAGTCACTCGGTGACCAACATTTGACAAGTAAAATTAACGTCAATTGACAATTCTCAATGATAATTTAGAGCAACTGATGGTAATTTTACTTGTCAAACGTTAGTCCCTGAGTGAATTTCAGTTAGGGAATAGGGGGGCAGATCTTATTACCCCACAAAGAATGTTTCTCGACTTTTGTTGCATATAGCACGGAATACTGAGTTATTGTTCAATACACCTGACAATCTACCTGTCAATCTAATAGATAGAACATCGACAAACGGGTACTTTCGTAATGTCCACTTCATTATGGAAACAGGTGCGCATCTGTGCATGGCATTACTTAGTCAGTCAATCAATATAAATACTGAATCACCAATATTAATAGCACATCATCATTAATATATATTGTGATTTGATTGTCAGAATAGATAAAAAATACATTACAATATCATTTGCTGTCATAAACAAATAGGTTAATTATTAATTATCATCATAGCTCTAACATACTATAATTATAGTAGGTACCTGTCTTATATAATTATTAAGACAATTTTAAACCTTCTTTCTGCTCCTTTTTCTGAAACTGTAGTCTTTACCTCTGCTCACCCCTGCACAGACGTTACTTTAATTGAAATTAAAAATGAAATGAAATTTATTTAATAAAATTACATGCTGAAAGGGAAACCTTTTGGGAAGTGGATGAGATACGGGATCTTGGTGTCATGCAAGACTCAATGTTATTGTATGACAAACATGTTGATATTGTTGCCAAAAGGCAAGGCTTTGGGAGTTGTTTATGCTCACAGTTCTATAGCAATATTGCAGTTATGTGTATGTACCATCCTCGAGTTCATTCCTCATTCTTCTCAGAGAGCTGATTCTAAGTTTTAACAAGCAATTGGCACGGACGTCAGGTGTAGTGTAACACGGATTTTTGTATGGAAAATGAGGTTCACGTGGCGCTCATCAGTGTCTCCATACAAAAATCCACACTACACTACACGAGACGTCCGTGTCAATTGTGTGCAAAATAGTTAGAATCAGCTCTCAGGTATAGAGCCCACAGTTCGATATTTATATAAATAGGTTTGATTCAATCTAACGTAGGCATTAAAGATTCGTTCAATTCAAATTTGACGTGAAAAACGCCAATAAATTCAGTTTGGTAACATTTTCGATGCAAAGAAATTAAGTCAAGAAAAAAAAAATAAAAAAAACAATTTCTTGATGCGTTAGGAATGAAGGAAACTGAATATGAAACTATCGATAATAACTTTTCATTTAAAAAACCGACTTCCGCCATTGTATTTTGACTAAATAATTTTGGATGAAAAAAATTTATGAAAGAACCATAGTGGTGAAAGGATTATGATACTTTCTGTATGCAAATGCTTGGTGTCTTGCTGAAAATATCAAAATCGCCATATGTATGCCTACAATATTTGAGGAGTCCCCTCAATTCCTCATGGATCCCATCATCAAAACTGGATTCTGAAAAAAATGGGACCAATCTGAAAGTATATCTATTCAAATAAAAAAAGAAATTTCCAAATCGCCGCCGTAATAAACGCCGGAGATATGAGGTAACAAACATACAAAAAAAAAAAAAATACAACCGAATTGAGAACCTCCTCCTTTTTGTGAAGTCGGTTAAAAACTGATAAGAAATAACCGATAAATTCAGAAAGCTTACTTTTTTAATATCTAATTAGTAACACCAAAGTTCACAGGATCTATCAGTAACTACTCATAATATCTATCTACTGTAATACCTTGTTGTTTTCCTAAGAATTTAAAATAAAATAAATAAAGTTACAGTCAGACCGCATCAAATGAATATCGACACCCTATGCTATTTATCAACATAACAGTCAATTCAATACCAAAAGAGAATAGTAAATAATACTTGTATTTCTAATTTTCTACAGACAAGCCTATTTGTTTTTCTTTATCCCGAATTCCCAATTCAATACCACAAGACAAATGGGTTATATTCAGAAGACTTGCGCATATTAATGTTAAAAGAATCACGATCTTCTAAGAGAGTATAGAATAAGATACCTAAACACTAGCACACTAGTACATGTAGACCGTTAATTCTAGGCCATATACAGAGTCCTAACGTGACCCAAAATAATTACTTAACTAACCTAACCTTAGTAACATTAGGAAGGCAAAAGTATTTTATTAGATTTTCTTGTGTGTGACTGTATTCTTATATCTAATCCAATTGTGTGTTGAATTAGAAAATTAAACAAAGAAAAATATATCATGTACGCCTGTCCTCCGTTTGTTTGTTTCGAATTCTACACTAATTCGTCCACAAACCTCCCGTTCCTTCCTAAATAATACGTAAAGCCAAAAATTGGTTGTCTGTAGAGTCGGTTTACTGACGATAGTTGAACGTGACAACGTCACCGATTGTGCTTCTTTGTCACTCGTTCCGCGCTCTCGCTTGCACTTCAAGCCTTACATGGAACGCCTCAGAGCGAGGTAACGCCGCATGAGTCATGTTTTTTAGTGCGTGCAGCCGGCTCTATCGAATTATAAGACGTTGTCACGTCAAAAGATCACCCTAATCAACCCAACGTCAAGTAAATAATTTGACTTTCGGCGCGTCTTCGGTATATTACGGCCGTCATAATATTAAGAGGAGGTTACGGGTAGAGTGCTTACACCCATAGGTACGCGAGCGTTTGCTTCCATTTTGGTTATTATTTCATCAAACTTCATGACATTTTTTACACATGCTCAGTACACTAATATCTAGACCCGTGGTGAGTCAGTATACTCAGGTGGATGCGGCTGCCGATCTCCTGGTATAATCTCTTACTTAGCTTTTACGACTTCCACGGGAGGAAACGGAGGGGCGTAATATTAATTACGGGTTCGATTCCCGCCTCGGAACAAATATTTGTACGATCTGCAGATATTTGTTCAGGGTGTTCTGGGTATTTTTCTATGTATAATAAAAAATATCTATCTATGTAATGTATTGTATTAAGTATATCAGTTATCTAGTACCCATAACACAAGCTCTGCTTAGCTTGGGGCTAGATAATGTTGTGTGAAATGTCCAGCATTTATTATTTATTTATTATTATTAAGCTGGACACGCCACGCGACGTTCATTCACAACGTTAGTGAAAATAATAGCAATAATAATAGCTACAGGTGGACACGGGACAGTGATTTCTTATTTTAAAAGGGTGTTATTATAGAAAGTACAATTTTTCTATACAAACTAAATTACATGGAGAACAAACAAAGAAAGCTGATTGTTGTGACAAAATAATAATTTTCCTCAATGTCAACTTATTTTACGAAATAATTTGATATAGGATCAATGGACACCAACAAAGGTATCGTTTCAGGGCATCTGCCCTGTGTAGGGATGAAAGAAAATTGTTAAAGCCGAGAAAAGTCAATATAGCAGAAACACGACAAACATGCCATTATATTGTTGAACCCCACACACACACCTCGTAGAACTTTTCGGCTGAATTCCGAATCTATTTATATTCCTGCGTACCTTGGTATGTCTTAACCGTATTATGTCTACATTTTATGAAGCTGACTTGTTTTTTTTAAATGAATGAGAAACTACTTTTTTTTTGTTCCGTTTGGCTCTAGTTTCCTTTTAATTAAAAAACTACAAGTCAGATCTTCATAAACTTTTGTAAATATAATTAAATAAGACTTATCAAAATACGCAGTATTGTAGATTTTTGAAACAATTAACCAAAATAAATTTAGAAAGAGTTGAAAGCGTTATTAAGCCTAAAAGTTCGCCAGTCAAAATTTTCGTTGAGAGTCCTGCATATAAAATTTTGTGTTGTATGGTGTTAACAAAAATTATTGAATTTTCGATAATGTCGGTCGTTTTTAACCGGACAATGCTCTGAAAGCCGGACGCAGACCAACTCTAGCAACTGTCCGTCCGTACCTACTCCGTAATAAAGGAAACGGCCGTGTGAACTGAACCTTGACGAGAAACTAACCGTCCTGGGAATCAAATTGTTGCAGAAGGTACCTATTCCGTTTATAATGCTCAATTTCACCAACTGATCTCTAAGGGAAAATTTATGAATGTAAAAATATAATTTTTCTATAAATCAAGAAATAGGATACATCAATGGAGTCATGCAATGGATCCAAGTGGACGAAGGGGAAAGGTATGAATGTTAGCCACGTTCCCGCTAAATAACGACCGCCATATGATGGCTTCCTTTATCTTAGCAAAATAAAAGTACTTATAAAGGGAGAAGTCATTCTAATAAAGGTTAACCTTTTATGGTCCACTAAAGTTTTAGAAGCACTTCAAAAAAATAAGTAGGTACTGGGTATAGGTAGGTACTTAAAACGGGTTATTTGCTCTTCCCGTTTCTGTTGGGTAATATTGTTGTGAACTTGTGGTTGTTAGTATAAGTAGTAGGTTATATAACGAGTGCAAAAACAAGCCATTTTATCAGAGACGTTTACCTGCCAGAGACGAAGGTGAAGGTAAAAAATATTAAGGTTCATTTATTCTTGTTACATTGCTACTAATTTATATTATTTGAAATCTTTGACATTGCAATTCATTGTTTTGACATTCCTTGGACATTTAAATCAAATGTTGTGTAGTGATCAAAATGTATCCTACATTGTACCTAAAGCTTGCATAGAATTGCAGCGCCCTGACAAAGGTCAATATACGTACCTCCTACATACTTATAGCTGTTACTAGACCTAAGCTCAAACCTGTATGTACCCTATTTAAGCATGAATAAATTAAAAAGAAATAAATCGAGGATAAAGTAGGTTTATATGAGTATACATATATTATATTAATATACTTTGCTTTTCATTTAGATTGCGAGGAAACGAAACAGTGATATTGTATAATTATCACTAGAAACGGGATATTTACCATGATTTTTGAGCTTTATTCATTCCCGATGTTTCGGCACAGTTTCCTGCGCCATGATCGCGTTTACCCGTGATCATGGTCTTTCCTGGCATAGTATACAGTATTTTATTTGAATTTGTGACGACGTTGATGGTATATCGCGAAATGAAGATGGCTCCGAAGTCACGGTATTATTTTTATTTGATTATACAGAACAAAGAAGGCAAATAAATATAACAAGTTTTTATATTATATTCTATGGAGTTTTATTGTGTTTGGTTCTTACGTTACAGTTCGTACTAATTCTTAGAACTGTCACTGTCACACATTGTATTGTTGCAAAACGCGTGCTGAAGAGTGACAGAGACAATGCCAGAAGTACCTAAATATGAGAAGTAAACACTTTTATGCACATTAGCATAAAAAGCAGTTTTAGTACGCTTACGCCTAGCATATACAATAACTTTAAGAGAACGAGAAGTGAAAATTATTTTTTTGAAGAAGTTACGACGCTTTGTTTTTGGTAATTTTATAATCACAGAGCGCGTTGATGTCGTTTGTATGAAAAACTGTTTTTTTGACATAATAATTTTATCTTTAATTATCCATGCAATAGTAACTTGCTTTGAATAACCTTATTTTAATGTAAAGCCTATACACAAGTAATTCCTTTCAACTTGTCTACAATGATTTTCCCCAGAATTAAATATTTTTCATTGTATTGTACTTAACTTTTGATTAGCTCGAACGGAACTCATCCCTTTCTGTTGAATCCATCAAGCAAAGTTGTCCACGTCATAAAGTTTGGATAAGTACTTATTAATTAAAATTCTTCGTATGAATCCATATGGTATCATACTGTGGGGTAAAGCAGCAGATATCCAAGCTATTTTTGTCTTGCAAAAACGGGCAATACGTGCCATTTATAAAATGAAGTCGCGTGACTCCTTGAGAGAGCGTTTCAAAGAAATCAATATTCTTACAGTAATATCGCAATATATCTATGAAATATTATTACATACACATAAACACTTGGATAGTTTTATGATAAAAAGTGACGTGCATGGTATTAACACGAGAAATAAACACAAACTAAATATACCAAAATTTCGATTAAAGAAAGTAAGTGGATCTTTTATGGGGAATTCTGTACGGTTCTATAATAAACTTCCAGAAGGTGCATTTAAACTTCCTATTCGAAGATTTAAATCCTACATAAAGATGAATCTAATTAAAAAAGCGTATTACACTCTTGATGACTATATTAATGATAAAGCCGCGTGGCCTGATGTCGCTCTGCCCCTCGACTGCTAAAATGGAAATTTGCAATATCTGTACTTACCTATTTACATGTTTGTATTAGATTATTATTTATAAGTATAACAAGCGTAGCGTGTGCTGTCTTGCATATTTTTGCTGATGTTTATTTACTTTTGACTACCTTCCTAAGGTTTTTAAGTTCTCATTTACTATGTATCAGCAACTCCTTGCTCCGAGGCACCACACAGGCGCTTCTCACCTAGTGGTAAGACGGACCATTTATGTAAGCCAAGCCGAGTTTGTTGCCTGATTCTTCTAGGCTTGGTCGCGTTGGAACAGGAGTAATTTAATTTTATATAAGACGATTCAAAATGATCCTTGTGATTTCAATGAATAAAGTTCTTTTTGACTTTGACTTTGACTTTGACATATTAACAATCAAGTGATTAAAAACATTCCTTCGCAATTCATTGAGCGGTTGTGTATGTTATCCTATACTATCCTACTAATTCCGAGAAGTTACTGATAAATATGACTACAGAGGCCCAAGCACGAACATCTAACGTTGTCGAGACGATAGCAAACATCAAATATTAACCAATCAACTTACTAAGAATTCAAATTACCCTGATGTCATTGGCCAATATTTGACATTTGCGATCGTCTCGCTAGCGTCTTGCTAACGTAAATTATTCGTGCTGACCCCACTGTGGCTATAATCCGGTGAACTTTACCGATGCTGTGTTGTTAACAACACTATCTCGTCGCTATAATTATAGCTCGACTAAATGATTTTAAATCTTATAAATAAGTAGGTACTTCAATAATAAAATAAAAACCCACTAGGGATGACTTTTCTGTGCCATTCTGTAAGGTCCAGCAGGGTTACCATGAGGTGTTATAGCGATTCAGTTCAACAACTATTCAGTACAAAATATCGGTTCCGTGTTGTCCGCAGCTATTATTTAAAGGCACAGTAGCAGAAGGTCTATAGACTTACTACGATTAATTAATAATGACGAATGTCAACGACGAACCGATATTTTGTACAAAATAGTTTTTGAACTAAATCGCTTTATGAGCTCATGGTAACACCTGGTAAGCTGAAATTGAAGTAGTTAGGTTTTGTAAAAAAAATTGTATATAAGTAAGCTTGTATATAAGTTGGTGGTATGTATATATATATATATACATACCACCAACTTATATACAAGCTATATAGCTAATAGTAGAGGTACTATATTATAAGTATTACATCCCAAAACTCACGGCTTCCAATTTCAGGTGAAGCAATAGTCTTCAAACCATTAAAAATATTGAATAGATTTAGGTCAGTTACTTACATGTTAACAATTTATTAGCAATCAGTGTTCGTGATTCAATGGTCCCTCTGGATTTACTGAATCGAAGGCACATAATCGACTAAATTAAGTTTTTTTTCAGTTCACCACGGATCAATCAATTCCTAGTAAAATGTATTGCTGTATTATTGCCTTAATTTACGGTAGGTACCTACGTATTATTCGATTTCGTGATCAACAACGTATTGGCCGTGCCACACGGGAGCTATTATGTGAAATGTATTATGTATAATATTTTAATACATTTTTCTTTGACAAAATGTATTAAATATGTAAAAATATAACATTATAGCTGCCGTGTGTGACGGCCTTTACTATGATCAGATTTGGATGCCCACTGTTAAGCCGGGTCTGCTGCGTCATGTTTTGGTGTTTTACAAACAATAACAAGTTTTGCCAACATGTTTTGTTAGAAAATTTGACGCAGCGGACCCAGCTTTACGCATAAAGTTTTTCGTCCTATTTTAATTTGGCATAACATGATTGGAATTTTATTTTTCGTATGCTTGCCTTTTAGCATATTTCATACTGGCATGCCATTCATTTGGCATAATATTGCAAAGTCATAATTAATTTTGGAACGAAGTTCCTTACCGCACTTTACAATCCAGACATTTGGCGAATGAGAGCTAGGCCGAAAAAAGTGTAACACTTCGACCGTCACGACAGTTTTACTATGTATTACGTTACAGCTACGCATAATATTATAGTGTAGTGTTAACTTCACTGTTATTCGTTATTGTATGTGTTTAGTGTGTTTACAAGCGTATGTCTATGTAAAATATTACGTGCAGCGTGCGCGTCAGCTGTATTTGTATATATGCGTACATGTGTTTAGCAAGCCGTGCAGAAGTCTATTGCTTTATATTCAGATGCAATACCAATGTTTATAATCATAACTTTAAAAAAATTCATTGTGCCTGCAAATTAATAGTAGAAACTATTAAATAAAAATAACCTTTGAGAAATCGAAAACTATTCAGATCGAGGAGAGTAGCAACGAGCATGGTTTAAACTTTGAATAGTGAACAAGGAGTCGAGAGAAGCGAGGTAGCGGCCGGCAAGAAAAAAAAATGGGTTAATTGGGTTGCTTAAGTTAATTCAGAGTGCCAATTACATAAAATTCGTGTGACGCCTGTGTCAATTGATGATTTTATATGGCGACGTTAAAATTATTCTGATGATGGCTAGATGGGTTGAGTTTTTTGCATTAATTTAAAATTAGTATAATGTTGAGTTTAAGTCTTATTGTTTTTTATGCCAAAATGCCTATACTTATTATTTTACGCCAATTCAATATTTTCCTAAGTTTTATGCGAACGAAAAATGCGGAAAGTTGTCAATCAAGTATAATTATAAAAGGCGTAAAATTTGTATACGACTCAATATAATAGATCCCTCACATGCAATTGTTTTGACGTCCTGCTGTCACTGTTCGTGGCTGGGATAAGAATATTTCGCCGATGAAGTAATTTATCAATCACTGATCACTGAAACTTTTAACCAAACTATCGCAGTAGCATCCCCACTGACGCTTTTGGCTCCCCTATTAAATATACAAGTGAAACGCTGTCTGTTTGTTTGTCTTACATTCACGCTAAAACATATAAACCGATTTTGATGAACTTTGTTTTGCCTGCGCAAACCTGGATTATAATATGAAATACGTTTTATCCTGAAACTAGGGAGTAAAACGTGCGTTAAACCACCGGCAACCGGTAGTACAATTAAACATTTACAATAACAGGATGACGGGTGACGTTTATTAATTCGTGTTCAAAATACGCAAACCCGAGTTGTTCTTCTGTGCCCTTAGCATCGTAGGTACCTATCTACTTACCTAATATTATTTTACCAGTATCTGGGGGCTTAGTACGGGTTTTGATAGTTTTCGAAACTATATGAAATTTCGTTTCCTTCCATACATATACTCACAGCGCCCCTAGCGAAAACGAGAAGGAAACTAAGGACGCTATCAGTAAATGTATGGAAGTAAACGAAACTTCATTATACTTTTCGAAAACTATCAAAACCCGTACCTAGACGTAGTAAGAAAATTGTTTGTGCATTAAATGAATGAAGTGACAATGCATCCAAAAACAATGGCATTTGACACCTTCTCGAGATACAATCATGTTTTACTTGTAAATTATAAATTAGGTTTAGTGAAATTCAAAATTATTGGACCTGGGTAAGTATCAAAACGATAGAAAATCAATAAGTAACTCAGATAATAGTAACCAAGCAGTTATTAGTAGATATTATTATGGTAGATACCTCTTCTCTAGATTTTACCAATGTAGAGTCATCATCATCAACATCAGCATCGTCAAATGCTAGACGAAGCCTTCCCTATAGAATGCAATGGGGGAATTTGCCATAATCACCACGCTTGGCAGGTTGATGATCGCATTATTGGTGTTGAGTACTCTGGTGGATGCTGCTGGCCATCCCCTGGTGTAATCCCTTAGTCGTTTACTACTTCCACGGGACGAGACGGAAGAGTATATTCTTAAGCTGGATACACCATGGACATGTCGTCAATGACGAGTAAGTAGATAATATTCGTATCAATAGGTTTAACCTCAGTTTAACTATGAAGCTGATATGAGTACCTACTTACACGAGAAACTTCATAAAATTAATTCTAGACAGGCGTCTTAATTTTTACCGTATCGACTTTTTCCATCAGAGGGCGCTGGCTCGTTGTTGGTGGTATAATGCCCTCATTGGCATCTCGCGTTTAAGGTAACTCGGTCATGAGGGGTCAAAAACAATACTATTGTATAACCAAAGAAAGTACCTAAGTAGGTACTTATTCATATCAGCCAAGCAAGTGGCCAATGCCAAGGATATTTTGGCAACCAACAGCAGAACCGAAATCAATTTTAAAATATTTATTATATTTTCTCTCGGCCGTAACCCAAACCTTAGCAAGATAGAGCCTCCGTAGACGGACTACCTCATAAGAAGATTACCTGGATATTTAGGTACACTAGGTTGCTCGGGATTTGTGTGTCACATCCGGATAATAGACGTAGCAACGTAATTTTATTACGTTATACAGCAGCGAACGAACCGAGCGTAACAATTGCGAGACGTGATTCCTGTGTTCCTTGTATTACAAGATCCGGCCTCTTCACTCATCTGGATGTAATTATGTATTGTATATTATATTCCACTAGCTGCGCCCCGCGGTTTCACCCGCAAAATCTCGATCCGGGGGGAATATCGGATAAAAGGTACTTAGCCTATATGTTAATTCAAGGTATAAGCTATATCCAATCCAAATTACAACCCAATAGCTCCAGCTGTTTCAGCGTAAAGGAGTAACAAATAACTCGCAAACTTTCATATTTTGAATATAAGTGAGTTTGTCCGGCCTAAGTATAGACCCCTCTCTCTCCTCCCGTGGATGTCGTAAAAGCAGACTCCCCTGGTGGTATCCTTTACACCAGAGGATGGGCAGCATCATCACCTGAGTACCAGACACCAAAAACTGCGATCACCAATCCGCCTGCCACGTGGTGGTTATGGCAATTCTCCCCATTGTATTTAATAGGGGGAAGCCTCGTCCAGCTGTGGACGTAAACAGGCTGGTGATGATGATGATGATGATTATGAGATCTAGAAGTAGTACCTACACGATGGATTCGGGTTACCTGCTCAAAAGCTGTCGTACTTTCCACCAGCCAGGGGGTTCAATCCTGCTGGCTGCTGTGAAGTACGGCAGTTTTTGAGCAGGAAATGTAATTCTATAGAGTAGGTAGGTAAATAATACTTATAGCTGGGCATTTAAGATATATCTGATTCAAATCCAGACGACGACGTACTGTCCGGCAGCCATGTTTAAAAAGTTCAACCCTGGCTGCGGGGAAGTTCGGCAGCTTATGATTAGTAAACTCAACTCCATCATGTATGTAGTGAATACTTTTAGCACAGAATATTTATATAGTACTAGGGTGAACTCATTTAATTCTGTGACTCACCTAATTCAACAAATAATATAGTTTATTGGTATTCATTAGGTACTCAAATGCCTTTGTCACGAAGTTAGATTTCACCATACTTACTTCTAGGTTTAGCTTACATTTAAGATATAGCTGTATGAGAGCAAAATTCAAATAATTTCTTAGACCGAATTTCGTACATAGAGTATTTGATCATGGACATTGACGCACAAATTAGACGCACGTGTCTTGCACAATCCTTGAAGACTGGACAAAGAGATTCTGAGGGTTTAATGGCTTGATAGTCAAAATACACAATTTGTTCACATGAACAATAGTCAAAACGTCCAGTAATGAATAGGTAGGTATCTATGTTATTAATATTTTCAGCCTACAATGTTCCTGTTGGGAGTCTAGCCTACTCGCGACTAGTTAGACTTTAGCTAGTCGTCATCAGTAGGCCAGAGTCAGTTTCAAGTAAGCCAGAGCACAGAGCTAGAATAAAAGGGGTAAAAAAACATAATATGTGTACAATATTACATGATGCGATTTAAATGAACCACTGAACCAGATTTACTATGCCAATTTATGCAAGTTACATGCAAAAATGCGTAAACCTATTTTAATATTCAGTAGCTATAATACAAGAATAATGTGCCTGTAATCCATCACTTTGTTATTAAGGTACATATTTTACATACAGGAATAATTGACTAGCTATGTCAGAGTCCCTGAATTCGGAAATACGGAATTTTTATTTACCATTTTTGAATAAAAATAATAGGGCTCTTAATTCCGTGAGCGTTGCTAATGCAGTAAGAATACGGTACTTACGGTTTGCAATTTTTAGGTCATCGTTACCTAAAAGAAAAATGAAACCCCACGCTCTATGGATTGGAAGAAGAGCCTAACCACCACTGAGCTAAACACGACTCACAAAATGTTCATTGCTCTGAATAAATTGATGAATAGCAACGTTGACCTGTAGAAAGGGTCGTTGTTAAGTAGGTAATTATAAAGTAGAAAAACTATAACAAGGACTGCTTGTTAGGTATGCACATTACATAAAACATGCACGCTTGACAGGGTGATAATTATTGGCACGAAAGTCGACAAGTGCCGGCCGCTACGGAATAGAGAAATAGAAGTGGAAGTGGTCAAACTTAGTACTTATCTATGTCGATATTTTTACTATTAGAAAAAGCTATTTTAGGTAGGATTTTATTAAGTATCCTATGAATTAATAGCTGTCAAAACATGTACTGCGGAACTCCGCAACGTTTCAGGGGGCTTAGTACGGGTTTGATAGTTTACGGAACTATATGAAGTTTCGTTTCCTTCCATACATTTACTTGCCTAAACGAGGCCTACTTTACGCCACGAGGCATTACTTGGCTAGCGAAAACGAGAAGAAAACTATTATATGTATATGGACGCTGTCAGTAAATGTATTGGATGGAAACGAAACTTCATAAACTTACTTAGTTTCGAAAACTATCAAAACCCGTACTAAGCCCCCAGAACATCTTGTTTACTTACCATTTCCATTCATTTCATGATCCCAAATCCGTGGTACTCTCAGAATAATACGTAAGTATGGCCGAGTTTGCTCGTGATCGGTATGCATTTATGCACTTAAATAGTTAGGCAATTGTACAGGCTGTTTTTTTCACGATATGGATAAATTACACGCCAATTTTATACCTACAGTACAATAAAATACGAGCCCTGTGTCAAAGCAAAGCACCTAGGTTACCTAATTGGAACCTGGAAACTTAAAATTATTCCATCGCTCATAATGAGAATGAAGACAATCTTACAGAATAGAAAATTAATTGTTAACGCTTCTGAATGTTGTTTGTCCAACCTATAAATCTTTGTTTTAATCTACCTAAATGAAGTTCGATACCAATGTCGAGACAAATAGACGTTACTTAGCACAAGCTTAGCACTTACTAATGCTTAGACCTGTCCCTGTCACTGTCACACAAATGTTAAAACACGCGTATTAGAGAGAGACAGGGACGATTTCAAAGTAAGACTTAGATTTAGTCACCGTGAAGTACGTTCTATTTATCTGGACCTAAGACATACATCATGAAATCATGTAAGGTGAGTATGATACATCCATGTATGAAGAATCTCTCTCTCCCTACAGACAACTGGTAAAAACCTAAGTTTGTGCCCCACATCCTATCCTACTAATATTATAAACACGAAAGTTTGTGAGTATGGATGTTTGTTACTCTTTCACGTAAAAACTACTGAATGGATTTGAGTGACATTTGGAATGGAGGTACTTTATGCCCTGGATTAACACATAATAAATAAAATAAATAAAAAATAAAAAAGCCTTTAATATTCCTTAAACTAAAATAAACTTAAAATAACAATTGACTTTAATACATAACTCTTAAAAATTAGTTAAGGACCCCTTGCGGGTATAGGCCTCCTCCAAAAGTTGCCAAACTTTTCTTCCCTTAGCTTTCTCCATCCATGACTTTCCTGCTAACTTGACTATATCGTCCTGCCACCTTTCCAGTGGTCTCCCTCTATTTCTCTTGCCATTAGGGCCCTTCCATTTGGTTGTTTCTTGAGTCCACCTGCCATCTTCTGTGCGTACTAAGTGGCCCGCCCACCTCCATTTTAAGGCCTGTGCGTGTTGAAGAGCGTCTATAACTTTTGTTTTATTCCTAATTAAGGTGTTTCTTTGTTTATGTTTTAATTTAATGTTTAATAGGCTCCTCTCCATCGCTCTTTGGCAAACTTGTATTTTATTTTTTGTGGCTTCATTAAATATCCAGGTTTGGCAAGCGTATGTGAGGCAGGGTAGCAAACATGAATTCATTACTTTCGTTTTTAGTGTTATCGGTAGTTTTGATTTCATTATTTCCTTATAGCTCCAGAACTTGTTCCAGGTCAGATTTATTCGCCTCTTAATTTCTTCTGAGTTTCTACTCTTGTTGAAGGATAATTGTTTACCTAAATATATATAACTATCTACATGTTCTATTTCTTTGCCTTTAACCATTATCAGCTCCTTTGTCCTGTTGGTAAGAATTTTAGTTTTTGCGGTGTTCATTTCTAATCCTACTTCGCTGCTAGCTCTATCGAGGTCATTAACACATAGGCTACTTTTAATCATCATCATCATCATAAATTTTCATCATTATTCCGCGTGAAACCGCGGGGCGCAACTAGTATATTATAAATAGTAATGCACCGTCATTAATTAAATTAGATAATAATTAACGTGCAATACTTATGCAATGGTTAATACTAAACGGCTGATAATGAGTAGGTATTTAGGATAATTGTATTAACAGTGTAGGCGCATTTAAAAAAATGCTGAGATATTAGGTACCTACCTAGATACTGCTTGTAAATTGAATTATTATTTTTTATATATTTTATATATTTATACTGTAGGTCAACTACCTCTCTACGTTTTAATAAGTAAGATTTGAAGATGTACCTAATCCTACTAATATTATAAACGCGAAAGTTTGTGAGTATGGATGGATGGATGTTTGTTACTCTTTCACGTAAAAACTACTGAATGGATTTTAATGAAACTTTACAATAATATAGCTTATACATCAGAATAACACATAGGCTACAATTTATAAAGATATTGTGTGAATTTTCCATAATATGACGATAAGTGCTATTAGGAAAAAATCTACCTTCTGCGAGCTATTCTCGCGTGCGCTGCCAAAACCGCTAGAATTACACATATGTTATGTATGATAGAAATGTTTATCTTAAATAGTCCTACAAAAAAGCCCGCCACAGTATATATCTATATCTTACGTGTAAGCCATTACAGCCAAAATGTGTACAATATTATAAACGCGAAAGTATGTTACTTCTTCACGCTCAAACAGCTGAACGAATTTGAGTGAAATTTGGAGTGGAGATACCTTATACCCTGGATTAACACATAGGCTACTTTTCATCATGATCATCATCAATTTTCATCATTATTCAAGCGGGTGAAACCGCGGGGCGCAACTAGTTTTCCATAAATTTATGTTGAAACATTGAATGGGATAACGAAAAATGCTTCAATAACAGGGCTTTTAAAAGCGCTTCAAACTAAAAGCTTAACTTTTTTGCAAATAAACTAACCACTTGTAAAACATGTAAAGCTTTGCTGTACTTAGTTGTTACCTACTTACTATCTGATATGCGTGGACGCAGTACCAAAGAATAAAGAATAGTAGTACGTAGCCGCTCCACAGAATAAAAATAGGTACTAAAGCACACCTGCATCCAAACCAGCAAAACCGGTTTCACTCTCTAGTCTCGAGCACGCTGCCTGGCAGCGTTGCCTAATTTACCTATTCAAGCGTTTATTTTGTTACCCACCTCCGCTATCGGGAAAGTTTGTTACATGTTTTAAAGATTTACCTATCCTACAGGAGCTTGAACTGTAGCTAAGTAGTAGGTAGTGTGTGTTATAAAGTTATACTTAACTGTTATTTTGCCTATCTAAATACCTACCTAGTAGGTAGTAAGACAAACATACTTACAGCAAGATTTTAAGCTAAACTGGATTAATAAAATGGGTGGGTGTTGGTTATTTAAAGAGTTTCGTAATAATGTTTCTAATCTGTTATTAAGGTCCAGGAAAGATTATAAAGAGCAGTTTCATTGTTTTTATGAATTAAGTGCATAGATGAATACCTACTTGATATAGACCATTTATAATCAAACATTACCTACGTATTAGGTAGGCATTTCAAATACTAAATTACTAGCATCCACCCGTGGCATCGCTTGTGTGCGTGGTAGAGATAAAAAGTAGCATTGGGTATCTACATCTCTACCTTTCATCTTACCACTATTACAAATAAACATCCAACTCTCGCATTTATAATATTACTTAGTAGGTACCTGGGTCGATGGTATTTGATACTATGTTTTTATTAAGTAATTAAAGGTGAAATAAAATAAAATAAACACAAAATAATAGTTAAGTAAGTAATTTGTTAATAAATAGGTACGCAATTGTATTTCCTGTAAATAAATCTGTATTAGAACGAAAAATACTTAACAAGAAAATAAATGAAAATCATAAAACTCCATTCCAAGTTGAGTTTGGTGCCGTGTAAGTATCTTATTAGTTCTCTCAGCAAGCCATCACTCTGATAACTCCAGCACCATCTGACCACTTTTAAAACTAACAGTTTTTTTCTAACCCTGAGCTGCTTTGTGTTTACCCACCTTCCCCTCGCGATATAATACAGAGAGTCAGTTAACGCACACACACAAGCTAAATGTATACCTGGCTTGCCGTTGTTGATACAACGATACAACGACCGAGACGAGACGCCACGTTCAACAAGCTAAGCTAACTATGGCAAGGTGAGTCAGAACTAAAGTTGCAATTACATACCTGAGCAAATCACTAGCAGCAGCGCCGATTGTGAAAGCCATTTCCAGTCCATGTTGACAAAACGACTTTCTTTCTTTTCAACTTAACTTAGCGCCCATCACAATTTTTTAACATTCCAGACGGTTCATACACTTCACTTATCCACAGAAAGACACACACGCATTTTCGTCAAAAATCCACAGGTTTATAACTTTTCAAGTTATGCACAAAACTTTATCAACGTCCTTCCCATAGTTAGGAAAACTTGGCGCGATTTTCCGGTGATACGGTGCGAGTTTTACAACACGTTTACGTACAGACGGGGCAACGGTTAGCCCAGCGCTGAGTATTTCAAATCACGAACACGTTTGAAGTTAAACACAGGCGTCGTGTTTAAGAGTGAGAGAGACGCACAATAAAACGAGCGAGAAACTGGTCCGGAGAAGGTGTAGCGAGAATGGAGTGGCACTGTATAGGTACTGCTTTTGCTAGCAATAAAGTTAACTTGCGTGTTTTTCGCTAGAGGGCGTCGTGTAACAGAATGATTCTTCTAAGTGATTCTTAGAGAATTTGTACTTATAAAATTCTCGTAATGATTGGTAAAACTAAGTTCGATGTATGTACCTACCTTAGTTTCATCATCATAATTGAAATAAACGAATCATACTGATCCAATTTAAAGAAAAAATTACGTAAATATTTCAACTAAATATTAAAAGTTAGTTGAAGAATTTATTTAAGCACTTAAGTCATTATTTATTTATTCTTAAAAATAAGCATTTTTAGACAATTTTTAACATTATGTTTTTAATATTTCAATAAGTAGTGTGCTAAAACTATGACAAGTTTATTCTTTAATTTATATAGGTTAGGTACTATTAACGAATACCTACGTTTTTTAAATTCGATTAAGTACCTTCACTGGTAAATTTATCACGGATTATTCGTAATTCGATGATAATTTACAAGCAGCTAGGTAGATAGAATAATTACCACGGAATTACGTGACCGTTAGCGTAAGCTAGTGGAAATCTACCTAAACTCTGGCTGGGATAGTAAGAGTAAAGAAGCTTATGAAATGCGCACAAATCTAGACCCTGGATTGACTTGGATGACTAACGGACGGCATTGTTAGGGTTAGAAACTGGTTCAACCAAACTAGCTAAGCCACTGGAATAGAACTTACACCTACCTACCTATCTGCTAGGAAAATAGTTCAACTTATTTCCTGCTGAAGCGATATATTATATACCAAGTACCTAGGTACTTCGCCCGCGTCGTTTTCGTGGTGTGTCTGGTGGCCCAAGAATAGACCCCTCCACATCCGCCCGCAGATGTTGTAAAGCCAACTAAAAGATTACACCAGGGGTGGGTAGCAGCATCCACCTGAGTAGGTACTCAACACGAATACTGCGATCACCAATCCGTCTGCCAAGCTTTGTGATTATGGTAATACTCCCCATTGTGTTTTATGGGAAAGGCCTCATTCAACTGTGGACTTCTAAATGACTTTCTTACCTACGTTAGATATGTCTAGCTCTAGGTACATGTATATCTAACGTAGGTAAAAAGTACCTACTTTATTACCTATGTATTTAGGTAGATATATACTTACTTTATTACTTTGTCGATTAGAGGTACCTACCTAATAACTTATTAATAAAGTATTGGAAACGGGAGCAAGAACCACAGAGTATATATATAGTACCTACTCAAATAAAGAAAAACATTTATTGCGTAACTCACCTACCAAACCATATTGTAGATGTACACACATCAACATTGTCTAGGGATATTCCATTTCGAAATGATTTGCTTGCAAACTATTTGCTATTTAGGAAAAGTTTAATATGGAATTAAACTATTAATTAATTAATTTATTCATTAATTATTTTGTTCCATTTTCAAAATTTGAAAAAAAAAAAATAGGACGCAATAAACAAAATATAGAATGGGGACTCCGATTTAAATTAAACAACGTTAATTTTGCCTAAGAAAAATTAACTTTTATTTAGTTATCAATAAGTGGTATCCAAGTCATTTTAAAATTTAACGAATCTTGTGGTATTCGTAATGTCATGGAACGTCGACATTTAAGCAGAGAAGTAATGATAAGAGCGATACGCATGTTACAAGCCGGTGCTATCCAACGCGTGGTTGCCAATACCCTAAACACCAATCAAAACGTAATTTGTCGATTGTGGTCACGTTATCGTATTACTGGGGATGTAAGAGAGCGCCACACTGGAAAAATACGAGCAACCACCCCTAGACAGGATCGTTTTCTCCAAAATTCCGCCAGGAGGGAACCCAATCTCACAGCAAAGCAGTTAGTGCAAAGGCTTCAGTCAGACCATCAGCTGTCAGTCAGCGACCAAACCGTCAGAAGAAGGCTACATGAAGTCGATCTTCATTCTCGTAGGCCGCTTCGTGTGCCAGCTCTACGACGAGGCAATCGCGGAAGGCGACTTCTTTGGGCTCATAGAACATTTGTTATGGAACAATGGCCAATGGACAATGGTTCTCTTTACTGATGAGTCTCGGTTTGGGTTCCACCCCGATTCACAAAGAACACGTGTTTGGAGAGTTCCAGGCAGAAAAAGTCGCCTCCAGCATCCACAAGAGGTCCATTCATACCGAGGTGGGACAATCATGGTTTGGGCGGGAATTCGTATTGGCGCGCGAACCGAGCTCATTTGGATAAGAGGCAGCATGACTGCACTAAAATACCGGAACGAGGTCGTAGAACCTGTGATCATCCCTCACAGAGTTCAAATTGGCCAGGAATTTCAGCTCATGCATGATAATGCCCCTCCACACACGGCGCGATTGGTGTCAGCTGCCCTTCAGGAATATGATGTCGCGGTTTTGACCTGGCCTGCACAGTCACCCGACTTAAACCCAATTGAACACGCTTGGGACATGTTGCAACGAAGGGCTTTCAGCAATTTGCGGTCAAATTTGACCACGGAAGACCAACTTTTTTGCCATTTAAAAAGAACATGGGATCGCATAACCCCAGCGAGACTTTGACACGCTAATTTTGAGTATGAATAACCGGTGCAGATGTGTTATCAACGTCAGAGGAGGCAACACCGATTATTAAATTGTAAAAAGGCAATTTTATAAAGTCATGGCAACGTAAAAATAGTTTTAACACAATTTATCGAACCTTGTAAATTTTCAGATTTTTCGAGATTTTGTTCCTACTTTAATTTTTATTAAAAAATAATATCAAACAGTTGTATTTTATTATTACTAATAAACAACACAAAATAAAGATTCTTGCCATACCTAGTTTTCCAAAGAAATTATTTTCAGTTTTTGTAAAAATCAACAAAATGTTGAATATCCCTAGACAATGTTGATGTGTGTAGATAATTTCTTACTTATTCAAATGAATCATGAAATAAATAAATAAATAAATAATGCTGGACATTTCACACAACATTATCTAGCCCCAAGCTAAGCACAGTTTGTGTTATGGCAACTAGATAACTGATATAAGTACTTAATTAATACAATAACATTACATAGATAGGTATTTTTTTTTTATTATACATTGAAAATACCCAGAACACCCTGAACAAATATCTGCAGCTCGTACAAATATTTGTTACGAGGCGGGAATCGAACCCGCAACCTCCTGCGTCGCAGGCGAACCTTTACCCGCCGCACCACAGAGGTCGTCAAAACATTCTGAACACCCTGTAGTTTGAATATAATTGATAAGTTTTATATGTGACAGTAACGTGCATTTTGGGTGTTTGGATTGGAATAATGAAAGTACCTATTCCTTTGAGTAAAGTAAGTAGGTACTTACCTAAGGAACCTACCTGCTCCGAAATAAGGAGAGCCGAAATAAAAGCGGCATGCCATTAGCAAGTTGTAAACACAAAGAGGATTCTTCTGGAGAGAATCTTGACCCAGAGGGCTAAATAAAACAACGGGGGACATGTATTTTTAAGATACACCTCCTAAAGACTTTCCAAGGCTTTGATATTCTTTTCATGCTTTTGACTTTATAAAATTTAAGGTTTGCTGAAAATAATAATTGTGCGATAAAAGATTTATTTTCGAATTTCGAGTTACAGATAAATTTTTAACAGTTACAGTTAAAAAATATTAATGTCATTCATCATCGTCAGCCGATAGACATCCACTGCTGGATAAGGCTTCCCCATAACAGGCATAGCGTGCAATGGGGGGGTTTGCCAGGGCCGGATTTAAATTTGTGCCGCCCTGGGGCACGAAAATGCTGCCCTATGACTTAAATTTTATTTTAATAGTTTTGATATCTTATTTTTTAAGAATTAGAATAACTAATTGATTGCAGGAAATTTATTATGTATTATATAGCATTTATTATACATTATATTTTATTTATATTAAATAATATACAAAATTTTAATGTGATACATAATACTTGAATTATATTTCTTGAAAGATAAAATGTTTATTTAAAAGAATTAGTTAATTATATATTGTATAGAAAATTTTTTCTCACTTTCCAAATTTTGCCGCCCTAGAAAATTTGCCGCCCTGGGCACTAGCCCCGACTGCCCCTAGTATAAATCCACCACTGGGGTTTGCCATAATGACCGCGCTTGGCAGGCGGATTGGTGAGTACTCAGGTGGATGCTGCTGCCCATCCCCTGGTGTAATCCCTTAGTCGGCTTTTACGACATCCACGGGAGGAGACGGAGGAGTTTATTCTTTGGCCACCAGACACACCACGACAACGTCGCGGACGTAAGTACCTAGGTAGGTACTTGATAAGTACATAATATATCGCTTCAGCAGGAAATAAGTAGAACTATTTTCCTAGCAGATAGGTAGGTAGGTGAAGGTACTATTCCAGTAGCTTGGCTAGTGTGGTTGAACCATTTAATAACCCGAACACACCATAGAATTGAGACTAAGGCTACTTTTTACCCCGTTATAGTATAACGCGACGCAAGCCGCGCGCGGACACTAGCCATATATACAATATAAATGGAAATTATTACCTAAATACCAAGGTATGTATCTATATAAATTCAGTAGAAAATAACATAACATACGTAACTTTATGTAGAAAATAGCTCAGCCATTGAAATCAATGTTCCATACAACATAAATTACAAAAGTTATGGCAAATACCTACCTAAAGGCGGCACAGATAGTAACTACTTGACAATCCAATGGCTTACTTCAGATAAATAAACTGTAAATATCAATATGCAAATATTTCAACTGTTATAAAGTAATATGTACTTGTTTATGACTTCATTTTGAAATATCGGAGAGGCCAAAGAGAGGCTCTAGAATCTAGGTAAAAATGTAGGTTAATAACGTGGGTAGATCTAGGCTGCAGATCTACCCACGTTAATCTACATTTTTACCTATTTGAATAACCTTATACATGATAGTAGTTATTATATTTATCCGATTGACATATAACTTTGGAGACCTATCAATACAACCGAGGCAATTTCTTCTTACGACATTCGCCGAATTCAGAGTATATTTTCAATGATTCTGCTAGCAAAAAATAGGGTATAGCAAATTCTATTACTAAAATGATACAATACTCGAGTTTTGCTATAATTCATTCATGCCCCGTTACACATGAGAAGTTTTTGGTAAGTTAGTTAGTTTAGGCACATTTTTCTTTAGTCAGCGACGGATGTTATTGACAAAGTGGACACACAGGTTTTCAGTGACCATTCTGTAAAAAAAAAAAGAGAATAACTAAAACAGTTTCAATACCGCAACGATCAAGTCGCGTGCAACGAAACATATAGGCAAGGCCGAATGACGTAAAGTGTATGGAATGCTTTGAACTAAGTTAATGGAGTGGAAACTAATGACCAATTGGTTTATTGATTCTAATTTATTATTTAATACCTTCTTACTTCCTTACTCCTCTTCTTCAACAGCCATTAGATGTCCAATGCTGGACGAAGCCTCCCCCATAGAATGCTATGGGGGGAATTGGCCATAATCATCACGGATAATCAGACGGATTGGTGATCGCAGTTTGGTGTTAAGTACTCAGGTAGATGCTGCTGCCTATCCCCTGGTATAATCCCGTAGTAAAGCGTTTACTACATCAACGGGAGGAGAAAGAGGAGACTATTCTCAGGCCGCCGGACAAACCACGGCGGACTAGTACTCCTAGACTCCTAGTGCACCAAAACTCACGGTTTTCTGACTTTGCTACGATGTAAACTTTCCATGTAGGTTCTTCTCAAACCTTTGCTCATATTTTGTACGTATTTAGTACCTATATCATGGTTGTTAGGTGCTAATAATCATCGCGCTATACTAAAGTCATCACAATATAATAGGCCAATTTTGACACCTAAGAAAGACGATACAATGTACAGAAACAGAAACAGAAAACAAACAATAATTAACATATTAAAATAACCATAATTTTTTTATTGGCGCATTTTCAACCGATTTGGAAAATTCTTTTTTTATTTGAATAGATATACTTCCAGATTGGTCCCATTTTTTTCAAAACCCAGTTCTGATGATGGAATCCATGAGGAATTGAGGGAACTCCTCAAATATTGTAGGCATACATATGGCGATTTTGATATTTTCAGCAACAAACCAAGCATTTGCATTCAAAAAGTATCATAATCCTTTCACCACTATGGTTCTTTCATAATTTTTTTTCATCCAAATATTTTGTCGAATACAATGGCGGAAGACGGTTTTTTAAATGAAAAGTTATAATAATATGACGTTTCACGTATTATTTTCGCGCGAATCCCATGCAATTTCACTTTTCAACGTCCCAAAAACAGTAACCTCCTAAGTTTTATTTTTAAATTTTAGTATTGTTACCGTGATCGCTGAATTTCACGAACACAATTCGGTTCCAAGTAATAAAAATACATGTTTATTTAATATTTATACTAAAACAAATATAATAATAGGCTATTGGCTTAACCCGTTGAACTTTGCTTTTGTATTCTGGACTTTGATTGAGACTGTACTTTACCAACCTCATTTCGTTATGAGAGTAGCATCTTCTTGTGGAAGGATTAAAATCAATAAAAAAAACTCAGATTTCGGGCATTTTTTGTAATAAAGCCGTAGATATCTAAACAATTTGTTGTGAACGTTATTTATTACAAGACTAGTAAATGTAGCTTGATTAAAATGACTTTTATGCCAAAAGCCTCAAATAGTCCAAATTTATTCTTAATTCTTAATTCTTTATTGTACACAATATTACAGATAAAAAAAACTCACACATAGAACATGTACAAAAGCGAGCTTAACCCTAAAAGAGTTTTCTTCCAGCAAACCTTAGAGGAGTGGGAGAAATGACAATAGGTGGGTTGATCCTTGTGATTTCAATGAATAAAATTCTTTTGATTTGATTTGAGTGCTGATTTATGTTTGTACCTATTTATCGCCGGGAAATGTTTTGCACGAATAATATTTTCAAAAATCTTGTAGGTCATTTTGCTTTTCTATAAAAACTTTTATAATTAGACTTTTATAGATTTAAAGCAAAACCATCTAACATATCACAAATTCACGAGATTCACTGTTCGAAACACTATTTGTGATCTTTTTGACATTGTGTCAACAAAACGATATGTTCAATAACAATAACGACAAATAAACAAAAGCTCTAGAAACAAAAAAAACGATCGATTTACGTTTATCGTTTTACCACGTCCCTAAAATAGACTTTAGATACAGTTCCCCTTACAAATTAAAAAGTGAATAGTTGATACCAATGATTTTCCAATACTTATCAAAAATTTATATCGTTTTCCAACCCTTTTGGATATTTTCTAAGATTAACTTCGTTTGAGGGATTTTTCCGCAAATTGTAGCAAAAAATCTGTTACTTTTGGTTTGATAAATTGATATTTTATTCATTAAACTAAGATATCTTGTTCATCTTGTTAGACAAATTGGTAGAGATCGACAGACAATAATTTAAATTACATTGTATTTTTATGCTGGGTTAAGTTGAATTTTTGATTGCTTAGTAGACAACTAGATCTAATCATTATCATTATGTAAATACCTCGATAGTACTAAAAAATATCAAATAAAGTAAGAATAATGACATATTGGCTATCAGCATTGAAGAAGGCTAAATTAACAGCAGAATGCTTGTAACTAAGTTACAAAAGCTACGAACGCTACGAACGCGCTACGAATGCTACGACCTAATTCTATGACGAAATTACCCCTAACCCAATAAATTTAGTCAATTTACACAGGATTCAAAAAGACTAGGTTCTCTGCTAATGAAATGGGACAATAATTCTCTGTCAATGAACCAGCGAATGCTTAATGTATGGTCATAATATTTATTCTGTGGTATGGTGCCTAGTAGGTACCTAGCAATTTTTCAAAATCACGGTTTCTGGATGAATTACGTAGGTATCTGATGATTTTTTTAGTTGCATTAAAGTGAATTTTAGGTTAGCCTCCTCATTTACCACCATTAAAACTCTTACCTTTGCCAAGACCCTATCTATAGGCTTCTCGAGAATCCGATGTTTCGAACAGCCTCGATACGCGAGGAACAGGCTGGCGTGTCTATGCCGCCAATAAATTCACAATGATCCCAAGATAAAAAATAATTTGACATTATTTTATTTTAAAAATTTAGTCTGCTATTGTCCCACTTCCCGGACGACGGTAGAGGACTGAAGGCCCTCTCGATGGACTAAATACATTCAAAAGGTGATGATTGACCTTCGGTAGGGCAAAGTCCTCCCTCGTCTTTTTTCCAGTTCTCTCTGTCCCTTGCTGCAGGGGGCCAGTCAAAACACATCATCAAAATAACGT
Organism: Epirrita christyi; assembly: GCA_951392215.1. Lineage (NCBI taxonomy): Eukaryota > Metazoa > Arthropoda > Insecta > Lepidoptera > Geometridae > Epirrita > Epirrita christyi. Next base: position 6,189,639 of record OX595840.1, on the reverse strand, counting down.
GCACATCGAACTCGTTACGCCCATCTTTGTGGTGGTCTGCCGCGGGGGCGTTTTGCGTTAGGGATCCACAGTGGTCAGTGGTGGTTTTTTCCCATAGATCGTCAGACATGCGGCAGACGTGGCTGAACCAACCCCAATGGAGATTTGATACAAAAAAACATCACTTACCTGCCTGCCTAGCTTGGTCTAGTCAGGTTAGCTGTAGGTACCGGTACCTGCAGTTTTCGGGAGCTATCCATTTACATTGCACACTATAATTACATGAATTATAGTATTTGTAATTTGCTCTGCTTATTTGATAAAGAAGCAATTAACAGTAATAACATAAACCGTGGGCAATCCTTGACTCGCTCGGCTCGTTTCGATTAAGCGCGGACCATTCCCCGCCAACTTGAAATAACTTATTTTGGGGTCTTGTAATTAAATTATGAGTATCCCTTTGGTGGGTCCTGGGCTCAATAAAAGCGTAATAGTTATATTTCGGTGTAGGGTGGTTTAGTTGCACAGTAGGTACAGACAAGCAGTGCTGCGACTAGAACGTTTGTATGTACCTATGCCATTGTGGGAAAATCGTCCGTACGTGGAGCTAAGCAAGTTTACCAAACGCTGAAATTGTTAGAATTGGAGTAGAGTTAGGACCTGTTGTTGTTTTTTCTGGCCTACTAGGTCTGATAAACAATATTATTTTCCATAGAAGTATTTTTAGGGTACCGTACCTCAACAGGAAAAAACGAGACACTTATAGGATACCTTTGTTCGTCTGTTTGTCAGTCTATCTGTCAAGTCAAGAGCCTTTTTCTTAGAAACGGCTGAAGGTATCAACTTGAAATTTATACAAAATATATGGGTCTGTAGCTTATCTTACTGTAAAAATCAAGCTTCTAACTTAATGCATTAAAGAATCTTCAATGTAATTTTTTTGTATGGAAACAAATTGGGTATGTTAGCAGGATTTGTAACAAAAATAAGGAAAATTATCAAAAAATTAGAAATTTCGTCTTTTTTACATTTGTTAAAAAAGAGACTGAAACTTAAAAAGGGTTCTGACGATTTTGAAATAATATATCAGGAAACTTGCTCACACTCTCACTTCACTCGCTCGCACTTTCCGTTTTCTAATTTATGCTATAAGCCGTACAGAAACTAAAACAAAAGCTGTGTGCTTTTGTTTGTAATCTGCCATTCCTTGCTAGTGGAGATACTGCTAAAGGTTTTATCGTCGTAGCTGGCTGCTGGCTGGTTGCGTAATTACAGCCCAAAACGGAGACATTATTTACTCGAATGTGGCGGGAACGTCAGTTATGAGCTCGGATGGTTTCATATTGAACAGATAATGGCTACTTTTATTAAAAATCAGAATTGAAATGAATACATTTGTACTGCTGAAGCTTAAATGAAGTTGGAGTTGGTTTCTTTATTTTTAACAAGCAAAGTGATCTACTGAAATCCAATGTTTGAGAGATCAGACGAGTTTAGAGCTGCTATCACAAACGCGTAAGACTTAGGGAACCAGTTAATGGTGAGAGAAGCGAAGAAAAAAACACAGTGCTTGAGAAAAACGCAGGGCCACCAAATGCTAAAAAGGGGCATGACGAGTCGCTAAACCAAATGATTGAATATTAAAATAACTTTGTACCAAACTACTTATCTAAATCAATGATCGCGGTCGTTGAATGAACAGATGATACCAAACGCAACATAAGTAATGCCCCAACCTACCATACATCAAAATGCTTTGTAATTTTGAATAACGTCACCCCTTGCGCCCGGTTACAGCGATGGAGTGGCGCTCCGTGCCGAATTGACACAATTTATGCAACTCCAACTTACTCCCCCATGATTATCCCAACACATCAAATGTCATAATTGAGGGGGCAAAGGAATTTGAATAAATAATAACGATATATCTCTACAAAGATGAAACATTATTTTCATTATGGTAATGGTCAAAAATTTTGCTATACGCGGATATAGACATAGTGGTCAACAACTTCGACAATATCGTTCCCACCGTGTACAAAACATGTGAAAAATCATTCTCAAAAAAACGTCATACAAAACTCACCTTTTTAGGGTTCCGTACCACAACAAAATTAAAAAGGACAAGTGAGAACGAGATTCATGCCCTGAGGGTTCCATTCGTAAATTATTTCGAAACCATGGAATGTCAAAATCCCTCAATATTAGACTTTTTCCTTTATTTGTGTCACAAAGGCTCCTAGCATTTCAAATTTCAGAATTGTGAGGAAATGTGAGGCCTGGAAGTGGAAGTGGTTTTTCAGTTTGCATGGAGTTTGAAGCTTGATTTTTGTACGACACTATATACGTTTACAAACCTTTATATTTGGTACTTACAAATTTCAAGTTCCGCTCCTGAGAAAAAGGGTCTTGACTTGACAGACATACAGACTGGCAGACATGCAGCGTCGTGTGGCAATAGGTAAAACCTAGGTGTCTAAGCACCATCCTTGAAGTCATACAAAATGATTGCAAAAAAACCTCATTACCGTTTTAGAGAAATCATTGGTAACAGACAAACCTTACTAAAAACGCATGTAGTTCAAGCGAAGTAAGTAGGTTAGGGTAGGAAATAACAGGGCACGTATTCTCAGATAAATCTCGACGTATACGAGATGACGTCACATCTCTGACGACCTTACAAAATTTTGGTTTTTATGCGAGATTTGAGGTCATCTTGTGCACAGATTTTTCTGAGAATCATTCATTTATATTAGGTTATTTAGGTGTACGTACTAAGAAATTTGGATAATTCGCCCTCAAAGGTGTCCAAAACCGGCTAATAAATGTAAAACAAAAATACTCAGCATTTCGGAAACCGTTGGTAGAGTAGACACTTTTTACTTATACTTAGATTCCTCATAAAAAATAAACAAACACGTATAGCGCTATCTGAAATTTTCTTTAAAAATTGCACGGGACCGTTTTGTTTGCTAATAACTTTAAAGTCTTCTTTTACGATTACAGTGTATTTCAATGCAGTAAAAGTTAGTATCACGGTGAAAATGTTGAGATTAAAATATTTCAGGATTTCAAAATGGGATTCCTAAAATGAAAAACATGAGTGTGGTGTCGTTTTCAAGGATGTCAAAAACTTAATGTATAGAATATTATATATTTGTTTTTGGTGTTTAACGATATCTACCATGATCAGGGGTAATGATGGGGTGATGATGAGGGGGGGGGGGGGTATTGCCTATCAACTGGTAATCGCATTTGATTACAATTTTGTGGTACATTGCGCTGCGTGCTTTAGCTTCTTTTCCAAGAGCAAAAATATGTGAAACATAAAGCGCAATGTACCTAAAAGTCGTATTCGAAAGCGATTACCAGTTTGATAGACAATACGGGGGCAGGTCTGATCATGGAATTGGAAAGTGTTAAACCGAACTCCTCTACGATTTGTAATAGAATATTCGTGTTTAGGTTCTGTTGAATTATTTTTATGCAATGTTTAAAGGTAAATGAGGTCTGATGATAAAGCCTGGAGGAAATAAGGGTGGATGAAGGAGGTATTCAATGGATCTTCTTAATGGATAACAGTAGGATGAAGGTTTTTTTTTGTAAGACAGTTTACAGTACTTACAATCTGGATCTGATGATGCATTGATGGGTTCAACGAACCTCCTCAATGGAAATAAGTAGAAAGGTTTGGTCTCTTTTTAACTGTTTTTGTGAGACGTTGACAATACGGTTTATCAGGATCTAATGATGAAGCCGGGAGGGGTTCACCGAACCCCAACAATAAACAATGAAACCTCAAATTCATTCTCATTCCTCAATGAGGAATCCTCATTGATCCTCAATGGATAACAATAGAATGGATGTTTCGACGCGGTTCAGCTAGTAACTAGTAATCCATAAATTGGCGCTAACTTGGAAAAGTAGCGACGCGATAGTAGAAAAAAAACAAAAGCAAAAAAACGAGCTCTACCGCTTCGTAGCAAATTCTGTTGAAACAGCAACAACTTCCACCTTCTTATATGTAACGTGAAATTGATTTCCAACCCCACGTTACCCTAAAGTAATATCCAATATAAACTTTTCCATTGTATTGTTTATCGAAAAGATAGGGATGAAATAAAATTTAGGCTGCTCATCTTATACAAGCACGACTGATCTTGGCTCCCCCTCGAGTTTTTTACCCTAATTATTGGTCTGGGGTTTTCCAACCCATTGTTTGTTTGTTTGGCGGAGAGTGCAAACGGAGAGATCGCAGCATGGCAAACATTAGCTTTATGAGATTTTTCATGGCAATAAAAGTGTAACTTAGGCTGCGTTCCCCGTGGGCAAACTGTTCGCCGCCGACTGAGTTAGCGGCGTATCGGTTTAGTAAGCCCTTCCATATATTTGAAATGGAGTGTTCACAACCCGATAAACCGCTAACTCAGTCGGCGGCGAATTGTTCGCCTACTGGGGACGCAGCCTTATGGTAAAGAAAATACATTATCCAAACTAATGAATAAATAAATAATAAACAATTCAATTGAACATCATTGAGCAGCAGACTGTTTATCGAAAGATGAGCTGTTAGTACAGGCAAATTAGCAAAAAGTGTGGACCTAAGTCGTGTAGTAGTGGATTCTTATGGAAACGTTAGATGATACGAAAAGAAGCTTATCCTAGGTTTGCACCGTTTCTGGCGCTTACGGAACCCTTTTAAATATTAGGTACAAACTTAAAAAAGCCGTAAAGTTTAAAATAGAAAGAAATTACTTGATGCAAGTTAATTTACGTATAGAGAGACTGTCTTAGTGCATTATGATTTTAATAAAAACCACGTGCATGTAGGGAACACAGTGTTGAACAAATGCATATTTCGTAAATTAATACCCGTATAAAACTTCCGACGGATGTAGTACTAATTAAATGAATAAGTTTAAGTCAATTTCCAGAACTACATTAATTTTCCCCGAAGTAGAGCGACAATAAAATATGGAAAAGTGCCTTCCGTGAGACGCACTAAGGTGCAAACCTGGTAGTGTATTTCGAACATTTTTCTGATAAGTCTTATCAATTTGCACTGACTACATTAATTTTCCCGGAGCCGTAATAACCACAAAAAGTTTATTTTTGTAAATGAATTTTTTGTATGTTCCGTATGTCGGATTTAAAAAATACTTGGTGAAAATGTAGATCATAACGGTTCAAAGTCTATGCCAAATTGCACCGACTACTTCTATATATTATAAGGTTTTCACCCTATTTCACCCTGTTACGGAGGGTGAAATTACTGATGCTTATTATTAGATGTGATTTTTAAGCCATACAAAACAATTAGAAAAGTTTTCATGACTACATTTAATTAGTTCCACACTTGTGCAAAAAATCACCTAATTTGACTGTACTATGTATAACGTTGAAGTACTCACACACAGTTTAAATTATACTAGAAAAATACAAACTGTCACAAACTTTATATTAGGCACATGTCGCTGGGTTTTCATATTACTTTATATGTCAGTAAAAAAATATGAGTGCCAGATGAATTTAGTCTCATAAACCAATTTGTGTAGCTAAGATATGCATATATTATGTACCTACGTAGTACAGGACGAATACCACGTGCGGACCACCCTCCAATGTTGGATGATTACACCCTCGGGACCGACAGGGCTCCTTCTTGTGTAGATGTAAAGATACGCTGGAAGAACCAACAACTTAAGACATTGCGAATGCGCTAACTAAGGACATTGCTAGAGTCAGTGCAGATGAGATTAGCGTGAAAGATAAGGACGCCCGCGCCGCAGTGCTCCTATTACCGATTTTGTATTGACAACACGGTCACAACATCCTGATACTTCTATCATCAGCCTGTTTTTTGTTAAATACTTCTTGGCAAGTATACATGCATACGGCCCACCTGATGGAAAGCAGTTACCGTAGCCTATGGACGCCTGCAACACCAAAGGCATCGCACGCGCGCTGCCGACCCTGAGACATAAAGATGAAAAGTCTCATGAGCCTGTAATTTCACCGGTATCCGTACCCTTCAAAACGAAACACAGCAATGCGAGCACTACTGCTTGGCGAAATAGAATAAGTAGGACGTATTACAGAAATAGGTACGGAGGTAGTACTTCTCTGGACGAACTCTTTCACAAGAGGTTCTACTACTAACAAAAACTGTAAGCCTGTAAGTCACTGCTGGGCATAGGCCTCCCCAATAGAATGCTAAGACGAACGTTCTTGAGCCGTTTTTCCCCCAGCAACATCCTGCTACATGGGTTTGGTTGCAATGTGAAAATCTAATCTATTTCGTAGACTCTAGCTGATCTAGCTCTACTAGATTCCTACGAGCGAGAACGTGCTTCTCGCTCTCGTAGCTCTATATACGCTACGGGGCTAATTGGAAAGTCTAAAAAAAGTCACTAGGTACGGAGCTAAAGACTTCACGAAAATGTGGTATAATAAACATCTGATAATTAGATAATATGTACCTAATAGGTAAATTACCTGAATAAAATATTAAATATTTTCTCTAACAACTACCAACCAAGTAATTTCACAATTGTTCACGTGAAACACAAGCACAAAGCAGTACCTACTTATACGCACTTATAACAAACTGTGCAGAAATCTTTAAAAACAGTGCAGAAATATTGTATGAATAAATAGTACATTTACTGTCGATGCCCGAAATAAAGCAATTTACAGGCGAGTAAGATTGGAAGGACGAGTAGAAGCAGAGTTTTTAGGAAGTGACAAGTGTAAATAAACGAGGCCGTTAATTGCTATTTCGACCCGAGACTTGTATAATAGTACGTAGGTAGGTACTTTTCTCTAATTTGCGAGGAAACAATAAACAAATTAGTTCAAGAAACAGAAGTTTGCTTCTTCAGCTATTGTCTAAATCTGGCGTTAAATCTAATTCACCATCCAACAAAGTAGTACTCATTGTTTATATACAGCTTGAAATTGTGATAAACTTATGAGAACATACTTATAGACTTCGGAGCCATCTTCATTTCACAATATATTTACCGTCTAGGTACATCGTCACAAGTTCAAACAAATACTTTAAATATGCCAGGAAAGACGATTACAACACACAAAATTTATCAAATTACAACTTCAATTTTATATACAGAGACATTTACTTAAAATATCATTGTTTCATCTCCTCGCAGTCGAAGTGAAAAGCAGTATAAATAGAATAATAATAAATAAATAAATGCTGGACATTTCACACAACATTATATAGCCCCAAGCTAAGCAGAGCTTGTGTTATGGGTACTAGATAACTGATATAACTCGTTCATGAAACCTATTGTACCCTCGACTTAAATACCTAATCTATCTATGGACTTAAATATCTTCGGCTCGGATAAAATGGCTTGTTTTATGCAGTCGTACTATTACCAACGATTTGTTAATACTTTGTCGGTACAAACCCTTGTAGTTTTTTAAATAATAACACGTCTTCTTCAAGATGTTCGGTATTTCGTTCCTTCAAAAGAAACTAAACGTCAGACATTATAATATTGGGGAAGGAACTTGTACGAAACTGTTGCCGTTCCAGTAGGGACGTTTATCTTCACGTTGTTTTGCTTACACAGCAGACGACTTACTTGAACCTCATTAATTTTTCATCTTTCCACGCTTCTCAATAGAAGGCGGCAAGAAAGTGTTCGCAGACTTTCGCAAAAGTAACCGAGTTTAACATGTCCAAAGGATTCATTTGAAATACGTATCTACATTAATATCTAATGGCTGAGGGCTTTTGAATAAAACGAGCTACTAATAAGCTAGGACGACCTCCGTGGCGTAGTAGCCGGCTGAGACGCAAGAGGTGCTGGTTTGATTCCCGCTGGGGCAAATCTTTGCATGACCTGTAAATACTTATACGTTCCGGGTCTGGGTGTTGTGGTACTATGGTCCCTCGTAGTTCCTTGATACCTGCAACACAAGGAATCCTACAGGAGTATGTATGTGACTGTTGGATTGTATGTTATGTTGGTGCTTATTTTTACCCGACTGCCCAGAAGGAGACCACCACGACTTTCAGACCATCCCCGACCAAAGTATAGGGTAGCGCTGCGCAACCTTTGCTAGTTGATAGAATCTAGCAGGAAACCAATACAAAGTCAGGCTCAACTTCGCTAACAAATGTGCTAAATTATTCTTTCTTTTATTATGTAGCCAGGTACTTTGGGGTGGCCCAAGTCGTTTTAGTTCCATAATATCTCCCCTATGCAGTAAAGAAAAGATAAAAAGAGAATAGAGCCAACAATAAATATTTCGAATATATATCGATTCCCTGCATGTGTTTAAAAGCGATAAAATACGCGTGGGTTGTACAATAATGCACTCGACTCATCCCTCTGGCGTTATTAGGGACTGCTAACGTTTGGAATTCCTTAGGGATCGCGCGCGGGGTGTCGACTGTAGAAGTACCTACGTACAGTCGCCGTCAGAAGTAGATTAGCAACTTAGGTGTTCGAAAAACACCATCATAATTATCATCATCAGCATATAGAAGTCCACTGATTGACATATGCCTTCCCCTTAGAATGCCACGACGAATAATCTTGAGCCGCCTACATCCACAGACTGCGACGTTTATAATGTCTTTAGTCCATCGAGAGGAGGGCCTTCCTCTACTGCGTCGTCCGGTTAGTGGTTGTGACTCGAGAACCTTTATTCCCCAACGGTAACACCTTCACAGGCAGTTAAATTGCGTTCGGTCTGCGCAGTGCATACACAGAAGGTTCTGCCAGCTACTAAAAAGGTAGTATTATAATTAATTATAACATCAACTGTGTGTGACGAAGCATAATTATCTACTTTCCCAAGCGAGGTTTCGCGGGGCAAGTGTGTCAACAGCTGATATTCAATGTAATTTAATATTAATACATTTTAGCGTTTAAGAAATTAAAAACTTGCTAGTTACTTTATCCATAACTACTAACATTATTACCTACCTATCTGGTTTTTTTTGTAACTTGTAATATTTTTTTCATATTCTAATAAAATTCAAAAACTGACCAAATTCCATACACTTTTCAGAGTTTTCATATTTTGCAACTTTGATAAACAAGATTCACTCTACGTTGAAGACTCTGGTTGGTAAGTAGCTTAGAAGCTTCTCCTTAGCACCATCGATGACTACTATCGGAAAAACCCTCGAAACAGCTACCCCGGTTGACACTTAGGTAATGGTCATTGTGACTGCGTAGGTAGATTTGAACATGTGAGTTGCTCAACTACTTCTGTCTGTGCGAACGTGAAATGAAAACTTGTCATGTGAAACGCTTTCATTGCTTTTTACGCGTTGCTAGAGGCAATTTAGACATTGCATTGTGGTGTTTTGATAGAGCCCCCTGAGGAACGGCTCTCGTCTGTATTGATAACGCTCAGACGTGTAAGCGATTTGTGCGTTTATTATTGTGCTTCATTGATTTTGAGATGAATTGTTGGAAGTCTGAATAAAAACTGTTCAGTTTGTTCGTGTGGAAGGAGAATAAGCGTAGGAGACGAGGGATCTGCAGTGCATTTGTGTTGTTAGCAAAACTGTCTCTTCACTATAGCTCGACCACAAGATTATGATAGTTGTAATGAAAAAGTTACTATTAAAATGACAATCTTAGACGGCTGGGTTATGTGGAAATAATATTGAATTCTCCTTCTTCATCAGCCGGTAGCGGTAGACATCCACTTTTGTATGAGGCCTCCCCCATAGGCATGCACAGCGTACCCCTAGCGTGCAATGGCGGGATTTGCCATAATTACCATCACACTTGGCAGTCTGATTGGTGATCGCAGTACTCAGGTGGATGCTGCTGCCCATCACCTGGCGTAGTCCCTTACTAATTACCTTACCCTTTATATTTTATTAAAATAGGTAAACGCTTGTTCCAGTGTTCGCCACGCATAAATTTCCTACACTTATCCAATCTCTGAATTTGCAAGATTGCGGGATACTAAGTACTAAGCTACTTTTGACGTAGACACCTCAAATCTCAACCCTTCGTACAAATAAATACCTAGCTCCAACTTATATAATTATACCTTGTGTAATAAATATAAATAGTACTAAATAACATAGGTTTGTAAGACTCGCGATAGCACCAGCACAAACCATACTGGTTTTTAATAAAAACCTTTTTTAAAAATCACGGGTGTAGCAAATATAACATGTTAAAATTGTTTGCAGGGTAGAATAAATAAATTTAAAAAAACTATGCTGGTTATTGGCTACCATAAATACTTTTATACCGACCATGCCAGCCTCTTTCACAGGGAGTGGTTTTAAGTATTTTGTTTTTATGTCAGTTTTCAATTAAATAAACATTTGAAAGAGAAGGAGGTTTTCATTGGTGTAACACACGGACTAATTTTTAAAGGTCCGTGGTTTTCTGAATAGTGGTAGTTTTCTAATAAGTAAGATGTCTTCAATTTTGATCCTCAAAATAAGTGATTGCATTATCATATTTTTTTAAAGTTTTTGCTTCATATTGATGTGTCGCTAGTGGAATTTGACTTTAAATTGTGTCACACACGTAGCAGATGTGGTAAGATATCTGTATCTGAGCGCGTATCTGTCCATATCGCTCTCTATACTAAACTCAAGGAGCAACACACATGTCACACATGTAGCAGATCACTTATATTTTACCGTCAAGCATCTGTAGGCACCGACATATATCAAAAGATGGACAGATTATATCTGTGTAAGTATACAAATTGAAATACAATACAGTTTTTCCGCGTGAATGTATCATCTTCGTATTATTCGTATATTATTGTTGCTAATACGTGTGTGATACCTTCAGATGCGACAAGTTTTTATACGCATATAAATATTTATTTTTACAAATGGACGAAATCAATTTTTTTTTCAATTAAAACACTGGGTAGTCTTTCATGCCAGTCTTTATATGCAGAATTAACGAACAGGGAAAATAATATTGTGTCTATTATAATATTGTAATTGGCTTTAGTTCCAATGTTGTCCAGTTGGTAGCTCTTCACAAAAAAATGTCATGTGAAAATACACGCGTTGCTAGAGGCAATTCAGACGTTGTTATAGTGCTTTGTTGAGCAGAGTGAACCCCTGAGGGATCGTTCTCTATTCAAATGTAAGTGCATTTATTTTTGTTTTTAATTTATTTGAAACGTTGCATGTTTCTAGACTTGTTACAAAACAAAAATAAAACCGGGACTTGCGTTAGACTAGAGGGTGCCGTACGTAGGTACAAGTAGGTTACACTAGACCAATTATTCTCTTCACAAATATTTTCCGTAAGTACTAAAAGACTTTTATTTAGGTTTTGCTCGGGTTTTTCTGTAAAGTAGGAGTGTTAACACTATATCCAAATTTTTTTTTTAAATCATTTTGCTTAGTTGTTTCTGTGATAAGGTGAGATAAAATTCGTTTAAATAAATGGTGATCTAAAAAATATTTTTTTTTTCAATCAAGAAGTAGGTAAGTACCTTCCCAAATTTCAACCGTGAAGATGGCTTTGGACTCTACGTCATAGAATCCCACCATTAGCACCATTCTTCCGTGATTAGCACCCATTAGTAGGTGTGCGCGATTTAATTATGTCATCTAGTGAGATGTCAACACTTACTATGTTTATGACACTAGCATGAAACGGACACTGGCGGAATTGTGACAACAAGCCACAAAAGCCATAAATCAAGAAGTCAAGTCAAGTTAAATTAGTATTGACAATTGAATTTATCCAGATGATTTTTAGACAAGTTGAAGAGTTTTTATTTAAGTATATATCCTTTAGTATATGACGGGCCTGCATTGAACGCTATGGCAGAGGCCTCATCCAGCAGTGGATGACCACAGAGTACTTTTATATACCGGTGGATGACTAATACCGGCTGGTGAAGAAGTTTCTACGTGTACCAAACGGGCGAGTTGATAATATTGAAAATTATCACAAATGGGCGTGCTATATTATTTTATAGCGTAGCAATCAGTTACCTCCTTGTAACTAACTACTAATAGAATATACTCAAACTACAACTTGAAGGCACTACTTATTATTCATATTTACTAACCTACAGGTCGGTATTAAGTAAAGTGTTGATTACACACCCTTAGAACAAAGGTTATTTCGTAGCCACTTACTACTTATATAGGTAGTAGGTAGGTACCACCTCCAAGTATAAGATATACTGTTTTGGAGTTCCACACTCATTAATTTATCCTTACCACTACTCAGAGAGCACTGGTAGTGGTAGGTCCTTGGTAAGAGTGGTACTTTGTCGTTAATTGCTGGTAATCACAACTACCGTTCCTAAGGATGTCGCATGCACCAATGAAATTTACTCAATGTTACCTAGGTACTTGCTCTCAAATGAAGGAAAAGTACCAAAAACTTATCTTGGAACCAGATTTAGTTTCTAAATCTGTTACGTAATTTGTTTTTACTATGTGTACCTACCAACCTACCTCTAAGTATCACCTCTGTCTAGCCTCAAAGGTTTGCTGGAAGAATACTTTTTTAGGGTTAAGCTTGCCTTTGTACTTGTACGCCAACTTTTACTTTTGTTTATGTGTTTACTTGTCATGTGTGCAATAAATAAAACATTTGACTTATTGAATGGCAAAGTATGGATATGTCGCAGTTTTTAACTGTTTTTTGCGCCACAAGATAGATTGCCCCACATACTCTCGTCATGTTTTAAATCTCGATAGAATGATGACAACTTAGCGAAACTAAGTAATTACGCGAGACTCTACATTTATATCGAATATTCAAAAAACTTCCCTACGCTTAGGCTCTGTTGAGTTTCCCCGACGACATGAAGATATTACCACGCAAGTGGAAAAGCTTAGTTTGACAACATAAATCAGAATCAGATAGCAATCATAGCCTCGCTGCGAATTCCCGACTATTTACTCTTCAAACTGTTTTACGACGTCGTCATTTGCGATTTCAGGCATAAATCATTCCTTTATAGTCTCTGTAAAATTCAGTTCCGGGTTAATAGTTCAAAGTCGAATATCCCATAATTACGTCTCGCCATGCAAACTTTGTTTTGCCGTGTCATAGACGATTACGTCCTAAAGGAAGATAAATACGGACTTATCTTTATACTGTGATAAAACAAAACACACAAATTCAGGGCCTGATACAGACTTCAGTATGGTTACGTTGCCGTCGGTGACTATTTCAGTTGTGATGAATATATTTTTTAACGGCTTGTAAATTAAAGATGAGTTGGAGATCAGTATTATGTTGTTCTACCCAGAAAGGCTTCAGTGTCAACAATTCGTAAGTACTTATCTCTTTTCTAAACTGTCTCCACTTAGCCACATTGTCTACTGAATCTATGGTTTGGTGCTTCGAGCAACACGGACTTCCTGCCGCGGGCCGGAACTCGAAGGTTTGGTGCAATCGGGAATAAGCTTTCGCGAACTTTACGCTCGAAAATAGACCCAAGAACATTTCGTTTTCTTTCTTTGTATCGGTTAGTAATTTTCTTTTGAATACTACACTAACACAAAGCAATTAAAGGATGCGGAATCAAAATAGAACGGACAAGTGCGAGCGGGACTCGCGCCCTAGTCTGAAACCGAAGTTTGAGTTATCAAGTAATTGATAAGGACGTATGGTGTAGTACAGAATTTTCTAGAGGCGCTCATCGGTGTCTCTATACAATATCCTTGTAACACCAGGTACACCATACATGTCCGTGTCAATTGCTTGCATAAAACTTAGACTCAGCCTCCTGGGTTTTGAAAAAACCATCGTAACGATGACGATTACGAACAAACTTTATATCGAGCGCGTGCGCAGATAAGTTGTTAGTTACTAAGTAATACACGGAAAATCGTTACGATGGTTGCTGTAAAACTCGAACTACGGTCTCTGAGGGTTACGCGATTCGTATATATTATTTCGAAATCGTCTAGAGCTCTTTTAGAGGTTCATCCACTTATTGCTATAAACTTCGCCATCCCATTTTAGGGGTAAAAAAGAGGAAATTCCTCCGACTTTTTTCATTTACATGTGTCAACAAAGCCTCACACTTTCCAAATTTCAGAATTGTGAGGTCACTGTATAAGTACCTTAGAAGATTTTAATTTTCGCGATAGTCATGCAAAAATTAGACATTCATTGCCATAAACTTTTTAACGCACTAAGTTAGATGCTTGATTTTTTTTACGGCACTATAAGCATCTCTAGTTATAGTATTTAGCACAAAAGTTCTAAATACGATTCCTGTTTTTGTCTTTTTTAGTACCCCGACTGGTTTTTGGGAAAATATTTCCCCGTTTTTTTCTGTTTAAGTATAGAACCCTAAAAAACATCGAATAACCACCCAACCAAACCTTCACATCGCTCAAACAAAGCATGAATTTGAAATTCAATTAGAATGAATTCAACCTCCACAAACAAGTTTTGCACAAAGATACCGTCGGCGTCGTCGACTGAAACTCCTGAGAATTTGAGAGAAAAGTCAATGGCGTATTTTAGGAAATCCGAATTTTCTCGTAAAGGGCTTTCATTAAGATCTCAATAGGGTTCAAACCAAGTGGGGCGGTCAACAAGCTCTACAAAGAAACACTGTCTGGCCACGTCCCGCGTCGTCGGTCGGTCGGCGTTGTCGTCGCTCGGTTCTGCATACCTACTCCACTAAAACAACACAATAAATATAAACTCAAATGCCGTTACATCTTTACTTTAAATGGATTAGTTAAAGATTAAACTGAATTTTAAGCCCTAGAAAATAGGGTAGAGAGAGATTAAAGTGTTCATATTTCAAGGGCTTTCACCGACTTCCTGCAATGTTTATAATGCCTTTAGTTAGTCCATGGAGTGGAGGACCTTCCTCTACCGTGATAGAATCAGAAATGAGGAAATCCGTAGAGGAACCGAGATCACCGACAATTATCAAGTTGAAAATTATTAGGTCAGCAAATTTCTAGTTTATTTTCTATTAGCTAGCACACTATTTCTATGCTTATTCACTAGGTACTTATTTTATTATCAAACATGACGAAATATTATAAAATTACGTATATGCAGATATAAGTAAGTACCTAATGTACCTAGGTCATTTATGAAGAACTTTTTATGTATTGAGTAGCTCTTTTTGCATAATATAATCTACGTACGTACCTACGTTACAGGGTAATTAAAGTAGGTAGGTATGTTTATGCGGGCACCAGGTTAATAGTAATAAGTTCACACAATAGTATACTTAGCCCATTTAATGCCGCTTTAAAACGAATTGTCGGGCAATATAATATACATATTATATATGGCAACAAGCCAAGAAACCGTTGTCATGGCGCGCTATCAGTAAACATAAATAAATTAGTAAACACGTATATTACGTAAGTACCTACCTACGACACGTGAGAATTATTACAAACATTTTATAATTACAGAGGCAGTCACGACATGTCTGTTCCACTGGTAAGAACAACTCAAGGCACTCTACAAGGAATAAATTGCGAAGATATAGAAAAGTACATCGCATTTAAAGGCATTCCATACGCGAAGCCACCAGTGGGGAAATTAAGATTCAAGGTGAGTGCCAAACAAAAAACGTACCGATAGAGTTTGTTACTTACATATTATTTTATTCGCGAAGCACGCAGACGAAATATGTGGCACATTAGAATTCAACGACGGTATGCGTGGTATTTGCTTGTTGAGTACATTAGGCACAGATTCGGAGAACTCATCTTATTCTTGCTAATGTAAAATGTTAAATAATTTCCTTATAATGCAAAAATAACGGGAGTCTAAAACTTACAGATGCAACAGTGTTATTCTTGTTCGAAATAGGGATCCAAGTACATTGATATATTTGAAACGCCTACGTTTATTTCACAGGCACCCGAACCACCAGAACCATGGAAGGGGATCCGCGATGCGTCCCAGCACGGCCCTGTTTGCCCTCAGTACAATGAGCGTATGGATCGCATGGAACCAGGCAACGAGAACTGCCTCTACCTCAATATCTACACCAAAACTATCACACCAGCTAAGCCCCTCCCAGTAATGGTCTGGATCCACGGCGGTGGTTTCTACACAGGTTCTGGGAACTCTGACTTCTACGGACCAGACTTCATCATCGCTCACGACGTAATACTAGTCACGTTCAATTACAGACTGGAGGTGTTAGGGTTCCTCTGCTTGGACAACGAACAAGTACCAGGAAATGCCGGACTTAAAGACCAAGTTATGGCTCTAAAATGGGTGAAAAATAACATGGCTTCGTTTGGAGGCGACCCTCGCAACATCACAATCTTCGGATGCAGCGCAGGAGCCGCTGCGACTTCCCATCATCTGGTATCGAAAATGAGCGAAGGTTTATTCCACAAAGCAATTTGCCAAAGCGGCGTGTGCCTCAACGAATGGGGTTACAGCATCTACGGTCGAGACAGAGCGTTTCAACTGGGTAAATCACTCGGGAAAGAAACTGATGACCCAAAAGAGCTGCTAGAATTTCTAAGGGACGTTCCAACATCATCTCTAGTCAACGTAAAACTACCTCCATTAGACAATAATCACAAAGATATAACGGACAGCATAATGTTCGGGCCAGTTATTGAAAGTTCTGCTCTAAACATTGAGAAGTTTATAAGTGAACTGCCGCCTGATTCTGTGATAAAGGGCAATTTAGCCAAAGTACCTGTCATTTTAGGGTATACCTCGGGTGAGGGAATTGAAATAGCCCGCAAACTTCAACATATTATTGATTTTGTGTCGACAATGGGCAGCGTTGTACCGAGAGAAATAAAGTTACAATCTCCGGAACGGATAAAAGACGCGGATGAAAAAATAAGGGAACATTATTTCGGAAGCAAAACAATAACTATGGATTTATTACAAGAGTATGTAAATTTAGAAACAGATAAGTTATTTGCCTTCAACATCGTTCGATTCGGTCGTTACTTTAATGATCGCACTTCTATGCCGGTCTACCTGTATAAATTCATCGCTGAAACAGAAAGGAACTTCACCAAAAAACAGTACAAAATGGAGTCAGTACACGGCGTGTGCCATGCTGATGAATTGCCATACCAATTTCATGTCACAAGCTTAGATATACCGCTGACAGAACAATCGAGAAGTATTATTACAAATTTTACACGCCTTTGGACAAGTTTCGCCAAAACTGGGTAAGCGTTAGGACCATTGCCATGGTATTTCCGGCCAAAGAACAGACCTCCCGTCTCCTCCCGTGGATGTCGTAAAAGCTGAATAAGCGATTACACAGATGGGCAGCAGCATCCACCTACAGCAATTACCAATCCGCCTGCAAAGCGTGGTGGTTATGGCAAATCCCCCCATTGCATTTTATGGGGCAGGCCTCGTCCAGCAGAAGACGTCGAACGTTTTATCTACCTCGTCTGAGTTAAGAGAGTACTCAATTAATTTACTCAGAAGTTCATCTTATTGAAGTCCGCGAACCGAAAAGCTAGAGCTAGCACGTTCTAGTCTAAAACAATTTTCACAGATCCGTGTTATGACTCCTGAAAACTCTTTTTGTAAACTTAGACCTATTCTTGAACAATATTTAAGCGTGACTCAAGCAAAGGTTTGGTGACAGTTTTTCATTAAAATCTGTCGCCAAACCTACTTTAGTCTCAATTCAGCTTGGAAAAGATAAGTTCTGAAATACGGGACGTAGCCACACAGCTCCGAGACTTGACATAATTTTGAGATTTGAACATATTATGGTGTGGTATACTATAGGGCACTCATCAGTGTCTGCATACAAAATCCGTGTTACACTGTACTATACGTCCAAGTAAATTGTTCCTGGGCCCGTTTTCTCGAATAAATCTCGTCTACGCGATGACGTCACATCTCGTATGACTTCCACACAAAATTATGGTTATCCGACCCGAGTTTGATTCGCTGCTTATTTCATATGTCGTAAGAAAATCATCACTGACTTCCGAGCTCTCTTACCATATAATAGAAAGATGTACAGAATAAATAGTCTTACTCATGTTACGCTTTTGTATTTCAGAAATCCAACACCAAATGGTGAGGAAGAATGGAAGCCGTTTTTAGACTCCGACAGGCACTGTTATACCATCGGAAATAACATGAAATGTGATAAAAATGTGGATGAAGCGAATATAAAATTCTGGGAAGATATCTACGGGGAAAAGTTTCAAGTTAACAATAGGTAAATACTTAGAGAATTTACATAAATTCTCTAAGGGTAAATAACACGAAAACATGAAGATATTGATTATTTTGTGATATTGTATTAATTTATAAAGGAGGTGGGATTATAATATATGTACTTACATTTTCGTAGGAATTATAATATCTTTTAGTACTTACCTAAAGCTTTATAACAGACTAGTTGCGCCCCGCGTTTTCACCTGCGTGAAAAATTATGAAAATTGATGATGATGATGATGATGAAAAGTAGCCTATGTGTTAATCCAGGGCGTAAAGTATCTCCATTCCAAATTTCACTCAAATCCATTCAGTAGTTTTTACGTGAAAGAGTAACAAACATCCATCCATTCTCCCAAACTTTCGCGTTTATAATATTAGTAGGACTAGCTGCGCCCTGCGGTTTCACCCGCGTGAACTATGATAAAAATTGCAGCTACTTTTTAATTATGTTACTCATTTGTTAGTATCTACATACTGAATTTCAATGTAAAGAATACATTTTGTCAGTATAGCCGAGAATACAATGTATACATCCATTCATGGCGTTAAAAGCACTATTTATTTATTCACTATCTATTCAACGTTTATTCACACACTGGGGTCAGTAAGTAATTCACGATCACAAATGGTTATCCAGTTATCCACCATCGGCACATTCTGCATTATTTAACAGCACTCGAACATAGCCGGCTAAACTGGAATAAGAACTAATTATGAATAGCAGATACCTCGGAATGTTTTTAATCTAACTCATTATTCAGTGTTCCATTCCCGAAACCAGAAATAATTCTGGAGTTTTTTGTATCATCATCATCATCAGCCTGACGTCCACTGCTGGATGAGGCCTCCCCCATAATACAATGGGGGGATTTACCACAGTCACCACGCTTGGCAGGCGGATTGGTAATCGCTGTATTGGTGTTGAGTACTCAAGTAGATGCCCGACCCCTGGTGTAATCTCTTAGCCTTTTACGACGTGAATTTCTGTATATATTATAAGATTATAAGAATTAAATACACAGAGTATTACCACAGTTTCAAAATTCATGTAAAACTGTGCTATTACTGACTGAGTCAATTTGATATGTGTACGACTCTATACAATCATATGAAATAAATGACAAACGTGTCTGACCAATAAATAGCAACATGCTAACTAAGGGCAACATTTAAAAATGTCAATGTGAAAATATGTATTTATAAATGTGATTAAAATAAAATGGAACTTAATTTGTTGTGCAAGCCAGACTTGATGATTTAATATTAACAATCATAGATAATAGTAAAATGGACAAGTGCAAGCGAGACTCGCGCCTTGAGGGTTCTCTTCCCAACTAGGAAGTATTATAAATACTTATAAATATGCCACCGCAAATTATGACAAAATTATGGACATTTCGAATAATCTAATACTTAGGAATGTTAAAGGTGTAATTGAAATACTTACTCAACCTCTTTGTTCTAAGAAACTCGTTCGATTTATCAGTTTTTCTTTTTTTTACGCAGCACGTGTCATTTGGTAATTGAACTTCAAAGCGCAAAAAAATCAATACCTATGCTTTGATTATATACACATCAAAGTAACTATGCTCTGATTTTTAATCTTAGACATATTTTGTAAACAAAGAAATGTCACTGTGTGTATATAAGTGTCATAGTATGTTTATAATATGTGTATATAGATATACACATATGATACACATACATTACACTTATACACACAGTGGCATATCTTGACATTTCTTTGTTTACAAAAAATGCCTAAGATTCAAAATCAGAGTATAGTTTTCTCTCACCATCTTAGAATAATGACTACTGAGCTCACCATAGTGTTGCTATCGACATCTATGATACAAAATTCGAAACAATCTATAATACTGTGTACAGACCGTCAATGCAAGCAAAAACGTAAGATTTTCGCGTGCGGTCTTGCCTTATTAGTCTTCCCAATGTTGACCTTATGGCACTATAAGCTCACGGACTTTTATATTTTGGTAGACATATTATCAAGTTGATATCTTTAGCCATACCTGAGAACCTGGGTCTTGACAGACAAACAGACAGACGGACACCTAAAAAACGATACACACCTGACTTTGCTGAGAACACGCAGTTACTGCTAAAATTCAATTCTGATAACAGATTCGTGTTCAGAGAGCTGATTCTACGTTTTGACAAGCAATTGGCACGGACGTCTCGTGTAGTGTAGTGTGGATTTTTGTATGGAGACACTGATGAGCGCCCCTAGCGTACGCTCTATGAACCTCATTTTCCATACAAAAATCCGTGTTACACTACACCTGACGCCCGTGCCAATTGCTTGTCAAAACGTAGAATCAGCTCTCAGTGATCATATGGAATGTCACGAGTGGGGACAGCGGCATTATTTTCCAAGTTGTTGTTCAAGTGGCCTCTGTGGCCGAACAGGTGGAAATTAAAGTTATAAAAGCATAAATAAGTTACACAGAAAATCCTTTGTTAGCTAGTAGTACAAGGACGAAGTGAAATAAAATTGAAAATGTCACTTATGTATTATGGTATATTTAAACATTGTTTGCACATATTCTTACAAAACTATAAATATAGTATGATACTGCGAAATAACTGCCTAGACCGTTTTTACACATACAAATATACTTAGCTAACACAAAATAATGGAAATTAGCAAATTAGGGACAATAGACGCTGAATTCGCCCTCAAAAAATTAAAATTTACATAATTTTCTGGTCTTGAATAGGTTACCGATGCTCTCTTACAACTCGCAAAACAGATCTAGGTGTTAGTTATTATTAATGCAGTTAACTAAAACTAAAACGTAGACTCGCGACACTGCACTCTTTGAAATCAAAAGTTAAATCTAGTTTAATAAGGCTACACTACCATTTTGGTGGTGTTATGACGTTAGTAAATCATTACTATCTTCTGGACTATGTGCAAAGAATATCTATAAATCAGAATTGAAAAGAGTATCTCAGAGATAGTCAATGGAATTTCAAAAAAAAAAAATTTTTTTTTATAAATATAATGATAAATGGATTATTTGAAATTGTCACATTATGTAAGGTGGAGACCGAAGAGTGTTACAGACAAAACCAGCTCCAAACAAACACTGTGAAAACAAGTCAGTTAGAAAAACCGAAAAGCTCATGTGAGTTTTTGTAAATTTATTAATCCTCTTATATAAATCCTCAAGCTGTTTCAATACCGCAAAATAATTTAAAGAACCCCCCCATACAATGCAGAAATAAACGCGTGGAAAAAAATGCCTAAACCAAGGAATGATCTAAAGTATAAACGCAAAGACCTAGAGCCTGCACGGAAAAGGCGTGGTAGATGAGGGGCTGGCAGTGCTCTATTACCGATAATGTTTTGTTGGCAACACTCACTGGCAACACCAATTTAATCTGATTTCCAACTATTCCCATTTTATCCTAAATTTTTAATAAATATATGAATATGAACTCTCTTATCATAGCTTAACCAATAGTTAATATAAAATGATTACTTAGATGGCTGAGTTAGGTTGCAATGTGAGAACTTTATCAAGAGGTGACATTGATTGGCAAAACCCAAACTGAGTTGAATCCGTATCCATGCAGATACCATATTTTTGTGGGAAACTCTGCATGTCGCATGGTAAGTTATGAACGTAAAGTTGTCGATAAAATTATCGATATAAAAACTCGACGACTTTTAGCGACGGCAATCTTATTCGCGTGAAATTTGGTGCAAATGCGTTTCAGTTGTCACAATAATAGTCCCCAGGTAATAAGCATCGAGGTTGAAATACTCTTCATTATATTGAAGCTATCAAAAGTAGTTTCTTATTTGTTTTAGCTTTATGAGCATGTGTTGATGTGCTCTTAAAAAAAGTCCACAGCACATTGAGTTCATCCAAATAAATTATTTCATTATAACCGTTATGGACCTTATTCCCCGTTACAGCGTATCTATGACTTTAAATGGTCAAATAGCATTTATACCAATTAGGCTCAACCACAAAAAAAAAGTCACTCCCCTTATTTGAGAACTGTCATAAACTGTGATTAACAAAACAAATTTGCGAGAGGTAACTTGGGAGTAAGCCTGCTGATCTGTAATAATTATAGTTCAGTTTTTCGCCACGCCTTTTCTCATTCCGCACAGACTTATGTACCTCTATCTCTGAAGTGTTGTTGCGAGCCTGGAGCAGGCTTTGCGAGTGTCGCGTGTCACGGAAGTTTATGTTGTGGTCAGTACCGACCGGAGCGCGAATTGCGCGGCGGCTCGCGGCGGCGCTCGCGCGAGCGGGAGCGACGGCGCCGGTCGCGCGACCTGCTGCGCGACCGGCGACCGCCACCACCTGCACCGCCTCCTCCACCTCCACCGCCGCCGCCTCCACCACCGCCGCCTCCACCGCCGCCACCACCACCGCCGCCACCGCCGCCGCCTCCACCACCGCCTCCACCACCGCCGCCGCCGCCGCCCTTGCCGCGACGAGAGTATAGGTATCTGCAACACGAAATTAACTCATGGTCAAGAAGAGTATGTACAACTACCTCCCTTGGCCTTACAAACAAAGTTTGCTACTAATTTGGATATTCATTAAAGAAGACCATTTATTTTGGGCCCAGAAACGGAAGTGCCGGCCAGTGAAAAAAAATGATTTTATATTGTTGGGCACGTTAATTTGAGCATTTTATACTATTACACAAAACCTGTAGATGCAATATTTTAGCTGCTATCGCAGTTTGAAAAAAGATACTTCCCATACATTTTAGCAAAAATTAAAGATATTTTTTAATGGTTTACAATGTGGGCTTAAATATTGACCGTATGGCAGCTTAAAGTCGTGTAGCAGGCTATGGCGAGAGCTACGCTAGGAGTTTCACTACGTGATAGAATCCGAAATGAGGAAATCCGTAGAAAAACCAAGGTCACCGACATACGAGTAGCTCTCTGAATTAGCAAGTTGAAGTGGCAATGAGCAGGTCATATAGCTCGCAAAATGTTACCGTTATCGTTATTGGAGAATAAAGGTACTGGAGTGGCGACCACAAATCGGACGATGTCGTAAAGGAAGGCCCTCCACTCGATGGACTAAAGACATTATGAACGTCGCATTAAGTCAGTGGATGGAGGTGGCTCCAGACCGTTTGTCGTGGCATTCTATCCCCCCTACAATGCCACGACAAACGGTCTTGAGCCACCTCCATCCACTGACTTCTTGTCTAGCCAATGTCCAACAGTAAAAACTTCTACAGTCTGATATGATATAAATGTGTTATATGATATGTGGGCTTAAATCATAGGTAATTCTGAATATTTTTTACTTTCGGGGTAATAATAGGAACAGACACTTTTTTACACATATTGAAATAAATAGTGAAAATATTATTTTATATTCAATATTATCTACCTATTTCTAATTCGGTCTAACTAATATATTTTGTAATTCCATTACTAGAGGTTGTCTTGCATTTGGTTCATATCTTGCATAAGATATAAGCCACACAATGCACATAACATGTGCGCAGCATTCTACTGTCCTTTTACCAATATTACACGTACCTAAGTAGTCACAGCGTAGTAGTAGGACAGCGTGTCGACCATTTAAAGTTTTGTCGAAACCTTTATAACATTATAGGTTTTGGCACTGACGTGACGGGATTGGATCCGTCCTTGAATAACGCAAATATTTTTTTAAGCTATTTTAGTTTAAATAGCTTTTGTTTTGTTTTGGCGTGTGACATTTAACACCAGAGAGAACAAAATAAAAGCTATTTTAACTAAAATAGGTTTAAAAATGATTATGAGCAATGCCCTTAGACTTTATATGTAGTAGATCCGTACAATTGTAAAACTAAATCAACCATTAAGGAAACTTAAAGCGGAAGCGAAATGTTATGTTTGTCTTACGTAGGTCTCAACTATAGGTACTATGCGTCTCGGATAAGAATAGAATCGCACCCGTGGATAACTTCACTCGCTAGCCATATCTGTCTTTCGCTCTGTATACCTATGGTGCGCGAGAGAGCGACAGTAAAATGGCGTCCTGACAGATCTATCCTTATTCGAGATGTAGTAATAACAATATTCTGGAACGCCATAACATTGATGAGGAAAGCGACGTATTCAGAAGGTACAAAATCGGAAAACACACAATTTCATCCATTTTCCACAATTCTGTCACAGAAGCGCTTAGTTTGTGTTCAAAGTAGCCGTCCGATGTAACCAAAGCCGCATAGAACTAGGTTTTTTAAGACATAGATAAAAATAATAGAATTGTTATTGCGCAAAAATACAATTATTGTGCAAGGATGAGTTTGTCTGTTTGTCTCTTTTACTCATTATGCCGAAAATAAATATTATACCACTGTCCAAGTTTTGCCATCAATAACAATTGAATGACTGGTCGTAGATTATTACCGCAATGGTAAAAAATGTTGATAATGGGCCCCTGAATAAGTTCACATCTAAATATCATTAAAATATAAACATTAATTTTTAATTGAAATGTATGGGAAATTGGATTTTTCAAACTACGATATTAGCCAAAATATTGGTTCCTTAGTTTTGGTGTAATAGTAACATAAGCTCAAACCGATGTGCCCAATAGTTTAATAACATTTTTTTTCTCTGGCCGGCACTTTTGGTTCTGGGCCCTAACTTGTATGAAGCGTGAATGGTCTCCTTATAGTTTTAAAATCACATTGGCTTAAACATTTGTATGGAAATCTTTTCTCTGGTATCCTTTTACCTTGTAACCTGTACTTGGCCTAGTCATTGTTAGTCTTCAGATCATGCAAAATTAAATTGACTTGGATTATTTAATATAAAAATATTTCATCATCATCGTCATCACCAGCCAGTGTACGTATACGAGTGCCCCATAGTGACCACGCTTGGCTGGCAGATTGGTGATTGCAGTTAGTGATAAGTACTCAGATGGATGCTGCTGTCCATCCACTGGTGTAATCTAGTAAGGCTTTTACTACATCCATGGGTTTTTAGGCCAGACACACTACAGCAAAATAATATATATAGCTTTTATTTTGGAGGGTTCCCAACGAGTAACACCCAAACGAGTAACACTGTTACTCGTTGGAATTTTTTTTCCTATCGAGTAACAGTGTAACTCGATGGGATACAAATTAAAAGAAATATTCCCAACGAGTTACACCCAGTGTAACACTGTTACTCGATAGGACAAAAACATCCCAACGAGTAACAGTGCTACAAATTACGACATTTTATTTTAGTTTGGTTATAAAAAAATATACGTAGCTATTTAGTTGAAAGTGTCCATACTTCGTTGCTATACTTTATCTTCGTTAGTCCATTTATTATTTTTGTCCATACACTATGAACGCCAGAATATGGCATCTTTAATTTATTAGCCTGATTGAAAAAAAATATATTCACTGCTAGTTCAATCTCTAGTCCTTCAAATATGTTCAATAATCAAACAGCAATGGACGGACAAATCTTAGTGAAACAACGCAATCGTGCAGTTTGTAATTTTTATGTAGAAAACACTGCACTGTAAGATATTGCACAGAATTGCAGCAGAGATAAGTGTTTCCAACGTGGTTGAATTTTATTACTGGTGAATTATGCAATGAATATGATATAATAATAATATACAGGGTGTTTTTTTTAAATGGGACAGTATGGGGATATCCGAATCCATAAGAGATACGGGAAAACTGTCTTTGGAACCATTTGCTCATTTTGTATGAAAATGATTTTGGAATAGTTATTTTTTTGGTCAAGCGTGAGTTCTCCATAAAAATGAGTAGTTTTGATCAAAAAATTTTTATATGCGTATCGTCTCAGTTTCATGTAAGGATTGTTTCATTGTATCGGAAGAAAAAATTCTGAGCAGTAGCAGTTAGTCAAATTTTATAAAATGTTTTCTCATATAAATTGTAAGTAATCTGGTACCTACGTTAATAAAACTATCGCAATAAATTTTCAAAATGGCCTCCCTCTTGCTGTTTCCAGGTACGGGTACGTTTCAGAATACCTCTTGTGGCCTTAGACAATGATTTTCTTATTAAAGTTTGACTAAGTTCTACAGCTCTGATTTTTCTCATTTCACGAGACCATCAGAGCAGTAGAACAACATTCACCACATATCTTTGTCTAATGCCACTAGAGATGTTCTGAAACGTGCCCGGTCCTTGTAAACAGCAAGAGGGAGGCCATTTTGAAAATTTATTGCGATAGTTTTATTAACGTAAGTACCAGATTACTTACAATTTGTATGAGAAAACATTTTATAAAATTTGACTAACTTCTGCTGCTCAGATTTTTTTCTTCCGATACAATGAAAAAATCCTTACATGAAACTGAGTCGATAAGCATAAAAAATTTTTTTGATCAAACTACTCATTTTTATGGACAACTCACGCTTGACCAAAAAAATAACTATGCCAAAATCGTTTTCATACAAAATGAGCAAATGGTTCCAAAGACAGTTTTCCCGTATCTCTTATGGATTCGGATATCCCCATACTGTCCCATTTAAAAGAAACAGCCTGTATATGAATTTAATATTATATATTATGAATACTGCTCTATATATTTTGGCTGTACAAACCGAACAGATGGAAAAACCCGGTAATAAATTTTAAATCTTTGTCTTGTATGTACTTTATCCCCACAACATATGACAACTCAGGAGTAAGCGCAAGCCCATTCTAACTGTATAGTTCTTTCTACGGTGAATCACACCAAGCGGCTTAATCTACGTTTGGCACTCGTACTTTTTTTATGGTGAGAATGACGAGCACTCCTAGCGTACTTTTTGGGCAACTCTGTATTGCAATATAACGGGGAACAAGGGAAAAAAACACATATCAACTCTTGATTCTGTAGTCGGGAGAACGAGTGCAATTCTAAGACAAGACCTGCAGTTCAGAAAATTTACAATTAATAGTGATACCAACGTTGCCAATGTCTTAAAAAGGATATTTGGTGAAGTTTCCTCTAATGGTGAAAAATGGTTACCTCGTGTCCAGAAATGAAAGTAGATGCTGGCAACACTTGTGCAGTCAGGTTGTCAGTGTGAGTCAGTGCACAGGGCACACAATAACGTACAACCGCTACAAAAGTGGCGTCATCCAGTTCATTTCAACAAAACAAAATATACGTGAAAAAAATTGAGGTAGTGTTCTTCTTCGGGGAGGACATCAGTACTACGCCCGAAGAAGACACGTCAGTGGTTTGGAAGTGTGGGCGTGTGTAAAAAGAAAAATTTGCAGCGGACTGTTTCGAGTCAAAGTAAGTAACTAATTATTATGTGCTAATAGTGTTATACGTTCTGCCGATGGATTTTGGCTGAACTGAAATTTGCCAGTAAAGATGGGCATAGAGAAATTAGTTCCTAAAAAACTATGTAACAGCTTAACGCCTAATTTTGAAGTTAGGCGTTTAGTTGCGGCGGGCAAGTAGCCGGCTGAGATGCCGAGACGGTTGTGAAATGAGAGTGGTTTTATATCCGGAACGGGAAAAAGGAATGCTTCACTGGAAGGAAAGTGGTGGGAGGCAGCAGCGCGGCCTGTCTCTTTCGCATACACCATTCGCTAAGTCAAATTTAGTTGGTCAATAACTGCATATAACAGTAATTGTCAATAACTGGATTTTTATTTCCTTGTGTTTTATGACAATGTAGAATGCGGTAAATAAAAAGTAAAAAAAATTAAACTTAAATTTTAGAGCACAATTAAGTAAAACTGTAATAGATACAAAAGTTTGATTTTAAAGAGGAGTTAATACAAATGTTGTTCGACACTTTGATGTTTATTTTATTAAATTGATTGTTTTATTTTTAAATAAAAAGCAGGGATCAGCCTTTAATTAAAGTGTTTTTTTTTTTTATTTTCACCCATACAAATATCTTAGTGTCACTCGTTGGGAACTTTTTTCCTATCGAGTAACACTGTTACTCGTTGGGATTTTTTTTTCTAGAAATATTCCCAACGAGTAACACCATGGGAGTGGTGTTACTCGTTGGGACAAAAATTCCCAACGAGTAACAGTGTTACTCGTTTGGGTGTTACTCGTTGGGAACCCTCCTTTATTTTGAATGGGTACAATACACCCCAAAGCGGGAAGTCATTGAAGATTTAGCATCGCTTCTTAGAGTTAGATGACTATTATATTGAAGTCTCACCTTCTAAGTTCTCTTGAGATTGGTTTCAAGTGCATGAAATTGCAGAAGCCACTCCTGGTGCACTCTCCCATCTCGTACTGGCGACAGCAGGCCTCACGGAAGTCCGTGACGGGGGAAAGCTCAGCATAAACAGGCCTGCCACCAAACCAACGGTTGTTGAGATCGTTCACGGCTTTCTCAGCATCTTCCTCGCGACGGAACTGAAAAATATCAACACAACAACTTTACAAAACAATTTATATTGTATAAGAAAGCAGCACAAGCATCCGATTCAAGTAAAAATGTATTTCATCACAAATCAACATTCTTTAAAATATTGTGAAACAATTACTGTGACTAGGCCAAAAGTAATAAAGGATTCTAGTTCCCAAAGTTGCAATACTAATAGTAAAGCTGTCTATGATTTTTTATGTTCATTACTTTTTAGGGTTTTGTTACCTACCAAAACGGTAAAAATAAGGCACTCTTGTGGTAAAACTTTTTTGTCCATCCGTTTTTCCGCATCATGAGTTTTTCAGCAATTACCTTTGCTAGCAACATGAAAATGGGGTAGGGTTAGCACAGGGGGACAATGCACAATACACCCCACAGCGGGACGTCAGTGCAGGTCTTAACACCCCCACTTAGAATTAGAATTAGAACATGAAAATTGGTACAGCTATAGAACTCATTTACCATAGTGGGGTCCATATTGATACTCTCTAATGAGACACGCACTTAGCCGATGTTATTTTTGATTAACAATGATTTGAATACTCACTTTGATATAAACATTGCCGACTAGGTGATCGCCGAGGTTATCGCAAACATTCATCTCTTCAATCTCTCCATATTTGTCCTCACATTCAACAAAAACATCCTCAAAGAAGTTATCGTAATGCTCCTGCATCTCTTCATCTGACACATTGGCTACAACCACTGCAAAAGAAGTTTGAACATTATTTAGTGGCTGGTGAACTGACAGCAGTTAAAAACCCTTCTATTTGTAAGCCCTTTCTTCTGTTGGTTTGCAACAATATATCCTCTTGACACATAAACCTTTTTTGACCTTTTTTATTTCCATTTTTGACTCTCTTCTCTAAGTCTAAGAACCTTTTTCAGCCTCCCCACATTTCTTTTATTTGCACACACGAGGGGGCCAGTTGGTTATTTTTGAGTATCTAGTACATACTTCACCACCTCGACTCTATGTGAAATGGAAATGTGGGAGTTTTTTAAATCATTGTATAGCTATAGTTTCTTTTATCTGCACACATGAGGGGCCCATTTTATTGTTTAGTTATATATTGGCAGAGACACTGCCGCCATGCTATCAATTATCGTTTTTAGATGCAATGTGATACTTACAGTGACTGCCATCTGCAGATTTGGCAGAGTTCTGAGGATTTACATACAAATTCTGCAACAGCACAGTTTGTGAGAACGTCGGCTTGTTGTGGATACGCGAGCAACGATCCCCATGTCGACATGCTCCGATTTTAAAGTAAAATGAGCAATTTACTCTGAAAATTAGAACAAAAAATTTAACATACACAGAATTGGTACTACCGGTTAGATACAGACGAACACAATAGCGACAATCAAATCTAACCTCACAAGTTATACACTGTACACTTGTGGTTAAAGACAAACGTAAACTACGTAAAGGAAATACTAAGTATTCTTCCTAAAGCATGTTTGTGACTATTATTTGAATACATACTTGTCCTTTTCTGTGCCAAAAATAGCAGCCAAGTACTCTGCCATTGTAAAACACCGCCAAACCGGGGGATACGATGAGCATGTACTAAATTAGTTATCTCTCGAAAGTTTCACATAGAAGTAGTTTGCATTTTACTACCTATCTATAGGCTATTTAGACCACTGTAAAACAGAAGCTAAAAGAATGAAAAATTAAAACTCAGCACTCCGAAGCAAGCCAAATCTAGCTTTTAAACCAAAATTAACCAAATGGAGATCGGAGGCCACGGACGCCCGATCAAAGAAAATAATCAAGCGTCAAGCCGCCAGCCAGCCAGCACGTAGATTCCATAGAGTTTTCTTGTTTTAGTCATTATTCTGAGGAATTTTCATAGACTCGAATTGAATCAAACAGTATGTAAGCCAGTACGTACACGGTCAAGCGTCAAGCAGCTCGTAGATTTCGTGTGTTTTGTTATTCCGAGGTGCTTTGGCTATAATCAAGCGTGAATTTGGAGAAACACGGTCAAACGGCTTGCTCAAACACGTAGATTTACGCTAGCAAGCATTTGTCTACGTGCTTGAATGTGTATAAAGGCGCCATAGGCGGATGCGGAGTGGTATTCTTAGCAGTGTTGCATGTCTACACACTAAGCCTACGCAGCAATTTTGGTACCATAGAGAATTTATATCATGACATAAAGGAGGAAATACACTATTGTGGTGTGTTGTGTCGTGACGCGTCAGAAGCGTATCGGTTTTATACATTTAGTATGGCTAGAAACACATTACACACACAGTACAGTGTGGTGTGTTGTGGCGGCATCTGTCGTGGCGCGGACTGCTCGACTGCGATCGCGACAGAACGGTGGTGGAGGTTCTGACGTGACGCGTCACGACACACCACAATAGTGGAATAATAATAAACTGGAACGTGGTTGAAACTATCGTTTCTGTTGAGGAGAAGGTTGACCTACTCAATTCTAGCATCATTGATCTATACAATGAACATGCTCCTATCCGATCCGTTAAGCTAAAACATACTCCCTCGCCTTGGATAAATGACACCATTCGGAAAGCAATGGCTAGAAGAGATCGAGCTTTTCGAAAATTCAAACGTAACCGATGCGATGAAAACTGGTCATCTTATAAAAAGTTTAGAAACCGCTGCAACTTACTGGTTCGCAACTCAAAAAAACGCTATATTGCTGAACAAATCGAACTCTCCACTCCGGCAGGCCTCTGGAGTTTTCTGAGATCGCTTGGAATAGGAAAACCAAAATGCACTGACACAAAACTCAAAATTGATCTAAATACCCTAAATACTCATTTTTCTTCAAGCTCTTCCCTTAGCCCATCAGCTAAGTCTGAAGCTCTAGCTGAGATAAGTAATCTTTCGGTACCAACTATCGAACCTTTCACCTTCGTTCACGTTAGCCAGGATAGGATTCAGAAGACTATCGCCTCGCTCAAGACTAAAGCAGTTGGTAGTGATAACATCGGTCGTGTCATGATTTTTCACATTCTGAAGCAAATGCTTCCTGCTCTTACTCACATAATAAACTTTTCACTTAGCTCCTCCCAATTTCCCGACAAATGGCGAGAGGCCTACGTTATACCTGTTCCTAAAATCTCAAACCCTACTCTCCCTAAGCATTATCGCCCAATCTCTATACTGCCTTTTTTCTCCAAAATAATTGAATCAGTCGTTCTTTTTCAAATCACCGAATTCCTTTGTGACAACCACCTGCTTAACCCATACCAATCTGGTTTTAGAAAGGGGCACAGCACAACATCTGCTCTCCTAAATGTTACTGAAGACATCCGGGCTAATATGGAGGAAGGTCACGTGACGGTTCTGGTGCTTATTGATTTCAGTAACGCCTTTAACGCAGTCGACCACGATCTTTTACTGGCCCTTCTCCCTAAACTTAACTTTTCTTCTTCCGTTGTCGATTGGTTTACATCCTATCTAAGTGCGCGTCGTCAAAGGATTCGAGATGGCGATGTTTTCTCAGAATGGAAGGATATTGAGGTTGGTGTTCCACAAGGGGGCATTCTATCTCCTGTCCTCTTCTCATTATTTATTAACTTGCTCTCTCCTCACCTTACAAACAATTATCACATGTACGCTGACGACCTCCAATTGTATACCTCCGCTCCTGTTGACAACTTTGAAGATGCCATTCGAGCACTTAACAATGATCTACTTCATCTCCTATCCTGGTCTGATCGTTTCGGTATCAAAGTAAATCCCGACAAGTGCCAAGCTATTATCATAGGCAGTTCTCGCCAACTGATAAAGATTAATTCTATTGACACCCTACCCCATCTTCATTACAACGGCTGTAAAATTCCTTTCTCACCCACTGTTAAAAATCTTGGCATTCTGTTTGACTCTAAGCTTAGCTGGGTACCTCATATCAAGGACTTATCTCGTAAATTTTATGCTACTCTACACTCTATAATTCGGCTGAAACACTTTCTTCCTACATCCACTAAAATATATCTAGTTAGCTCGCTGCTTTTACCCATTATTGATTATGCTGACGCAGCTTTCCTAAATCTCTCTGAAGATCTACTAAACAAACTTGACCGACTCATGAATACTTGCATACGCTTTATTTTCTGTCTTCGGAAGTTTGACCATGTGAGTAATTTCCGAGCTAAACTTAAATGGCTTCCAATTCGTGAGCGCAGAAACTTGAGAACTCTATGTGTTCTTTACTCTGTTCTTACAGATCCTCTCACACCTGTCTATCTGAAGAGTCGCTTTCAATTTCGTACTGACACACATGACAAACAATTGAGGTCATCTGACAATCTCCTATTAGATACACCTGCGCATAGCACCTCGTTTCGTGGAAATTCTTTTTCTGTTGAAGCGGTTCGACTCTGGAACAATCTCCCGCTTGAGTTGAGGAAAGTTGGCTCTAAGGAATGCTTCAAAAGACTTACTCGAGAACATCTCTATAGAAAATTATACTCTTAATGTATGTACATTATATTATCTCTATTTTGGTTCTATGGTATTATATTTCTGTGTATTTATTTAGTTTATTATTATGTTCATTTATTATTATGTAGGTGTGTTATGTCATATTATATAGGAACTCTGTATGTATTATTATATTTTATTATATATTATATATATTAATATATATATATATATAATATATATATAATATATATATTATATATATATATTATAATATATATATAATATATATATATATATAATATATATATATATATTATATATATATTATATTTTCAGGTATTTGTGTTAGTTTTTAAGTTGCACGCCAACCACCAGCTCGAACATACCAGGTTTGGCTGGAAGAAAATGCTTTTAGCATTAAGCCCACCTTTTTGTATAATTTTCTTGTGCAATAAAGTATAAATAAATAAATAAATAGTGTTTCAAGCATTGTGTTGCTATCTCCGCTGGCGCTGGCGGCGGACTTGTCGACATCGTCATGGCTGTTTTAATTGAACTTGTGCGCAAACGTAAAGTGTTGTACGATACTAAGTGCAAAGAATACAAAGATCAATCTATCAGAGCTGAAATTTACCTTGAACATGTCTCACCAAAGGAGATGTTTCATGAATGTATGGAGCTTGGGCCTGCACTATGTACAGTATATATAAATATAGCTAAGCAATATAGAAACCATTTGATATTGTTTATTTTCCATAATATTGCTTCGTGTTAGTGTACATTCAAGATTATCTTCTCCAAAGAGAGCAATCACACACAAGGAACCAGTTTTTTTCAGCGTCAATGACACTCAACAAAACTGTCAGTTGTCAAAGTCCCTCTACTGTCATGGCAGTTCTAAAAATCGGGTGACCATATTAAAAAACTCATAAATAAACATTGTTGTACCGCTGTATTATGCTTCAAATTAATATAATTGTATTTTTATGAAAATTCCCTGTTTTTTTTTATATCTTTCTGTGTAGTGTACTAAGAGCAGGCCCAGGATGAAACATCTCCTTTATAGGATGAACCCAGTACTTTGTTTTCTTTCTTTTTCTGTCAAGAAGTCTCATCAATCATCATACATACAAATTGAAGGTCCTCTTCGAAATCACTCTCAGAATCAGAAGAAAACATTATGAACGTGGAAGCGCTGCAAAGCTTCGATTGGCATTGTCGCGAAAAAACGTCAGAACGCGCCCCAACACACCACATAAATGTGTACACCTTAGGTGTACACCCACCGTCATGACCCAAGGCGCCACAACACACCACAATAGTGTATTTCCTCGGAGGAATTAGCTGTAGAGAAAATATATGATGCAAGAACAGTAGCCGTATATACGGCCCTCTTCTGACTAATAAATTTGGCAAGGGCTTTTCATATTCGATAAAAAATACCCACCGGCACCTGACATGCGACAAAAAATAATATCATTCTGTCCCATTTCGTTACATGTATTTTTAGATGACTGAGTAGTTATTACTCTGTGGTTAGTAGCACAGACAAACAGTAGTACTACTCTTCTAGTAGTCTCTCTACTCTATCTTTCTACAAAGCGGAGCGGCTGGGGCCTAGCCTGTGCAGTACTTATATATTTATTTATAGACGACTATATATATATATTTACTTGCAGATCATTTCAATTTGTTGAGTTGCGGAGTCGCGTTGGTTTGGTGGTTGTGTGCAATGTGTCACATCCTTAATATGTTGGGAAAATTATACTAGGAAAGCTGTGTGTAATGTGACTGTGCACATTGTGCTCGTGCTAAAGAGAGGACTACGAGATCACTACGCTGCTGCTCGCACTCTTGTGGATTAGCTTCTGTATTTCATTATAACCTGACTTTATTTTACTTTTTATAGTGGCTTTACCTAGTTGTGCTTGAAACCCGTTACCTAGTGATCTTACTGAATAAATGTAAAAATTGCGAATTGTGACAATGTCTCATGATTACAATTCCTCGCTTGATGAATTTTGCGGTTCCAAATTTTGGGTAAGTTTGACATCAATTACTACTACTTATAATAATCTAGTTATGGTCTACTGTTCCGTGGTATTTTAATACCTACTTAATAAAAAAACCTGATCTAAAGTAGATGTGCTAACTTCGATTATGCATAGTATCTAACTACCTCCCTACATAACCAGTTTTTTAGAGTGAGCTAGAAGTAAAGGTCATTATTCTAAGAATGATGTTATACTGTTATCTCTACTGAGAGCTTCAGATTGTTATTATCATGAGTTTAAAAATACATTTTATATGTAATTTTGCCCTGTTTCTCATCACTCTTTCAAATTACAGTTTTAAACTGCTAGAATGTACTTTTCTAAAAAATTAAATAAATAAAGTCATGGTAATTAAAAAAAAAATATTACAAATAAACTACACAACCTGCTTATCCTAATGTTTAAAACAAATAACTTTGAGAAAAGCAGAAAGCAATCTGTCATCTGATTCTAAGTTAGACCTGCACTGTCTGATGTCCCGCTGTGGGGTTTGTTGTGCCCAATGGGTCATGTTGAAACGGTTAGGGTTCTGTGAACCTGGTTGGATAAGGAATGAAACCCTAAAAAGTTTAAATTTACGGGACAGACATGGATCAACCATGGTATTTGTAACTTATCCACTGTGAACCCTAAAATGTCATGGAATTATTTTTTCACTATTTCTAATTATGTTTTCAACAATTGAGTTAAAGTAGACAGAGATGGTGATGGTGATGTCATGCAGGTGTGATTTTAAAATTAAATAATGTGGTGATGGATTTTGTACCCACACTCCTTACAATGTTGTCTAAATAATTGAAAGTTAAGTTTTGTTTATAGTTAATCTACTTATTGTAATTTTGAACATGTGTACATTTGTTTTACGAAATTCATTCATAGTAATCTAAGCTTACCATGTGCCACCATCCCATATTGTACTCCTTAATTGCAATTTTATCAAAAACTAAAAGGCATAATAATTATTGTGATTAAAAAATAGATATAACAGTCCAATTACAACCCACTTTTATTCATAAAAGAAATGAAATTGGTTTGTTGTTTGATTAATTTCTATAAAACCTATATTTTTATTTAACTTTATAGAAATGTTAAGATAAAAAACGAGATATTAACATGACCCTAGCATTGTTTGTTTTTCATGTGGTTTTATTTCCTGTCATGTACACATGTACAGTAAATTGTTTTCTATCTATTTATCTATCATTATCTTTTGAGAACCTAGGTACTTAATTATATAAAATGTTGTGTCCCTGGATCTGAATCAGGTTCATCCCAACATCATTCTTGATAATAGCACAGAATAAATATTAGTACAAATAATAGCCATAATGCCTCATGGTTCAATTTATGTTCCAAGCAAAGTCTTATTTCATTTGTTTTGTTGCAAAGTATGAGTACACACATCCTGAGGCTGCCTTGTACATATTATTTGTTATATAACTCTAGTGTACAGTAAAGTGTTAATCTATCTATCTATCTAATTATTTTTAGTTACCTACAAGTAGGTATATTCAAAAAATAATTCCTTCTCAGAAATAATTATAATAAAAACCACAATGGCCATGACCCCAGCCATTTTCTATAATAACGCCACAATCTCAACAGAACCTGTTTCCATCATTTGTTATCACATAGTTTTAGTAGCAACTGAAAATGCCACAGTTGTTTTTATTAATTTATTCATATATATATTGCATACATTTGAATGGCTCAAGTCTAAATTAGCTTTTTAGGAGTACCTACCTACCTACTTGCTTATTACTTGTTGATGATTCATCAAAACACGTAATACCTCAGTACCTATCTATCCATGCTGCTAACTGACCCATCTTTCCAAAGATAATTTATTTTTGAAGTTACTCGAGAAATTTGACTGGTAATACGTAATAACGTATTATTAATACGTAATTATGCAGGACAGTGATTAATGGCAATAGACTTGCAGCAAGTTTTTATCCAGACTCTACACTTCTCAAAAATAGGTTTAAACAATTTAATCCAGGAATAATCCAGCTGATTTGGTTTCCAGGATGTCAAGGGCAACAAAGCCCTCAACAAAAGTTGAACAGTAATTATTACAGAGGCCCAAGCACAAACATCTAACGTTATCGAGACGACGATACGATAGTAAACGTCAAATATGAACCAATCAACTTACTAAGATTTCAAGTTACCCTGATGTCATTGGCCAATATTTGACAATTGCGATCGTCTCGCTATATAGCGTCTTAGTAACGTAAATTATTCGTGCTGACCCCACTGAGTTCAGCATTCTCGAAATTGTTTTTATTAACGGCCACAAACAGCTGATAATATTTAATTTTGAGAAAATAGCAAGCAGGAAATGCAGGGTCAACCCCGTGGTCTAACTTTGTAGTCAAACTAGTTTCACCATCAGGAATATTTTTTCGCGTTATCTAACTGTCTTGGCTGACCAAAACTACAAACACATTGATTATGAACAAAACAAAAGCAGGAACTAAAACATTACTCTGCTACAATGAAATACTAACCTGACCTAATTACCTCCACAGCTACCTATTGGTTACTGGGATATATTATATACTGACGAGCAATATAAAAAAAACCACTAACTTATCATGAAATGTTTCCGAAACCACGCGCAAAATAGATTCTTGAAGTAAAAAGCAAAAGCAACATTCAAGATTAACCCTGTGTTAAGTGTGTTCCTGATGGTGTAATATCGCATTAATAACACCTAATGGAAATAATACTTTATTTAAATGTGTTAAAGACGGTAAAAACAAATTAGGGCCTTTTAGACAAAAATTGTTATTTTTATTTTTATTTAAATGTGTTAAATAGGGCCATTTGGGCAAAACCACAATTTTTTCTTAAAACTTCTTTAACCAATTTTTTTATTAAGTACGAAATTTAAATCAATACTTCGTATTGCCTCCGCGTGCCCTTAATATGGGCTATTTTATCGGCACTCAAGTTTAGTAAATGATTCTTGAACAGAATCGTTTGTAGTTGATTGTAGTGAAATTATTTTCGTTTGTAGTAACTCTAAAAAAAAGTTAGAGGACTTTGAAAAAACTCTTCTGCCGGTTTTATCGGGACTCAAGTTTAGTTGTTGATTCTTGAACAGAATCGTTTGTAGTTGATTGTAGTGAAATTCTTTTCGTTTGTAGTAACTCTAAAAAAAAGTTCACATAGCCCTTAATATGGCTTCTACTTTTTTCGTATTGCTCGTCAGTGTATTTATTGAACGAATTAAGATTTCTGATACCATTGAATGAAATAATTGTGTGTGTAAATAGTTGTGTGAATTGCCCCTGAACCAATTGACGGTTAATTTGATTCGTAACTGTACACATAACAAGTAAAAAAGTGCTTTAACGAATTAGTTTGACCACAAAGAAAATTATTCCTCATGGTCAAAATTGTTTGACTACAAAGTTTGACAACATGGAAGAATTTAGAATGGAATCCATAAAATTGGCACTAAGTACGGATAGTTCCTTTTTTATTAAAGGTTTCAAGCTCAAGTAACAGGGGCTAGATGTAACACGGAATATAAATAGTTGTGCTAGTTATGCAAGAAACGCAAAAATTTACCTACAATAAACTTGTTACCAAATTCCCTACCTGTTTCTAAATAATTGCCTAATACGCTCATAGTAAATGTATATTTCTCCTTTTCTCAGAATACCACGCTATCATGGAACACCACCAATCCAGAGTTGACCGACTGTTTCCAAAAAACAGTCTTAGTATGGGTTCCCTGTGCATACCTATGGTTGGCCGCGTTTCTTGACGCATACTACATTCTGAACAGCAAAGAAAAGAACATACCATGGAACCCCCTAAATATCACCAAGTTGATAGTAACCTGCCTCTTAATGGTGCTGAAGTTTGTGGATTTGGGAGTGACAGTCCACAAGGCGTCGGCCGATGAAAGCGATGTGTTCAATGCGGATTACTTCAGTCCTATCTTAAAGATCGCTACATTTGTGAGTACCTGGTTCTTGCCATTATATTTTTGTTTATTTCCAAAGGGTTTCCTTTGCAGAACAACACACAGCGTCTACATCCAACAACTATATTATGTGCGATTGAACCACTTTCAAATCTGAAATTGCCACCCTAATAAAAGCTCTCTATTTACTCATAGAATAGAATATAAATTTATTTGTATACATGAGTTACACAGAAACACATAAAAAACTTAGATTAAGAGGAAACAGCTCCGAAGGTACGAAGTGTAACTCCAGTAACAAAATGGCTCTGCCTCAGCATGAGTTGGTTGACTAGCAAGTAGCAACCAACACTGGTCTTCCGTCAGAGCCATTTGATGGCGCTACGGACCAACTACTCACAACTACTCACTCTTCAATAACTAAAGCCTATCTAACAGACATGGCCTTATTACAGAACATGGACTAAATCTGAATTTAGTCCAGGCGTACTAGTCTAGGATTAAATATCGACATTAGGCATATGCGACTTTAAATACGAAAGCTGATGGTTGGTTTTCCGAAATAAATTCTCGCGCTACTTCGTAAATTTCCAAAGTATCAAACTGACGGATTGTGTCACATCACAATTGAGATGTCCAAATTCTTACCTCTAACAAACCATCAACTGTCAATTTATAGACCATTGCTAAACTAGGGGGCTGCCTGGTTTTAGATAAACCAGAGATAGTCCAAGCTTATGTCATTTTTGGCATATCGACCTCGAAAGTTGCTTCTGGAAAACAAACCATCTGCTTTTGTATTACAGTCGTATGTACCCTAGGTCGATATTTAAGCCTAGACTGGTAGTCCTGGTTTAAACCCAGACTAAGGGCATTTTTTATAATAACACCACTTGGGTTTCCCAATACAGACAAGCCTTGCTCTTTTCAGCGCAACTAATGCAAATTTCCATTGGTTACGTTATATGAATAGAAAGGGTCGGTACGCCGGTTATTTACTTGACAGGGGTCGAGCAGCAGCATCCATCTAAGTACTTAACACTAAACCACGATCAGCAGTCCGCCTGCCAAGTATGGTGATAATGGCAATTCCCCCATTGTACGCTATGGGTTGTACGTTATACATGCTATGGGGGAGGCCTCATCCAGCAGTGGATGTCTACCGGCTGATAAACTAAGAAGGCAGTTTGTTCATGACATTCCCAAACTGATAAAAAAAAAGCCTCACACAAATGCCTCGCCTAATCGAATAGTCATCACGCCTGAAATAATGTCGTAATAATAACGCAGGTAAATGAAGTTAATTACAAAATATTGTGAAATAACATACAATAA
Organism: Epirrita christyi; assembly: GCA_951392215.1. Taxonomy (NCBI): domain Eukaryota; kingdom Metazoa; phylum Arthropoda; class Insecta; order Lepidoptera; family Geometridae; genus Epirrita; species Epirrita christyi. Next base: position 6,149,380 of record OX595840.1, on the reverse strand, counting down.
CATTGTTATATAATTACACAATATAATTGTTTCAACCAACGTTTCAAATAATAAATAATAACAACTGTGTAACAACTTGATATAAAATAAATAAATAAATAAATGTACCCAACAATGGTATTGTGAGTTCGTATTCGAGCCGTAAATAATAAGTTAGATATATAATATTAATGGGTGTGTATTTATTTAATTCATAAGTATGTACGATGAAGAAGTAAAATTATAAAAAATACAAAATATCCGACTGCAAATAAAACTTAAAAGTGTTAAAAATTCATAAGTTTTTTGTTGAAATGTACTTTTCAAAAAGCTTTTATGAAATGTACTTCCTTTCAATATCATGATGTTAAAATTAGTAATCAGAGCTGTAAGCTGATTAAAATGCTTAGAGCATATATAACTACTGCTAACTTTCGAGATGTTTCGTTGTCCTCTGTCCGCCTTCATCATAAGTTCAGCTCGTTGTCCCCATCGCAACACAATGTATCGTCATCGGAACATGACAGGTATACAACATTTCAACACAATTGGATTATCCATCAAGGAGCTCCGTAACGTTGTCCACCTTTCTTCAGCTCTTAATATTATTGTAGCACACCTTTGTAGTAGTAGGTAGAGCGCCTTGTGAAAGAGTTTGTCCGGGGACGTATCACCACCATACCTATTTCTGCTGACAAGCAGCAATGCGCACACTACTGTGTTCCGGTTTGCATCCGGTATGGGCATATTATGGTATGGGTGCCTGTGAAATAATCAATAATATCATAAAATCATCCACATAAAATTATTCAACGAGCCAGCATGGCAAGGTACTTGTTCATATATCCTATGACACTCGAGGTGGATGCAATGAGCTGGGAGATTCTAAAACGTCGGAAACGTTTCCGATCGGATTCGTTAGGTTTTAATTTCGATGTGGTAACTAAAACAATTTTCTAAGAATTTTCTCTAGTAAAACACAGTAATATAAAATATTTATTGTTTTTTACTGTGTTTTACTTGAGGAAATTGTTTTAGTTACCACATCAAAATTAAAAACTAACGAAACCGATCGGAAACGTTTCAGACGTTTTAGAATCTCCCTGGAGAACTATTCGACTGAATTAAGTTTAAACTATCTCTAAGTTTTCTTTTAAATTTTAATACGAGTTTGATGTACCTCCTCACTTGTTGTTCTCTATGTTGTCTTTCTTCAACCATGATCAAACAGTTTTTGAATGACGCATGGTACAGAAATAGAGTAGAATTTAATCATGGTAAACTGCTCTAACTGTGGACCATGTGGCCCATGACTGGCATAAACAACCTCTCAAACGCTAGTTACTAGTTTTTTTTTTGGAAAATATCGGATAATCCAAACTTTTAGGGCGGGCAGCATTGTGGACACGTCGGTGTGGCATGTCAGAATTTTTATTTGGATAAATGAGAGTTGTCCAATACAACTGCAATACCTCATAAGTCCGTCCATCTCGTAAGGACCATGCCCGACGTTGCATTCCACTACGCCGCCACCATCAAGCCATCCTTAGACATAAAGTTAAAAAGTATGATGTGCTTGTAATTACAGCGACACCGGTATAATAGATTAAATAGTTACTGTCTTATCATTCCCTTTAATCTAGAACACAGAAATGCAAGCATTACTTTTAGCTGAAATAGGCAAGTATTACTTCCCCTGACCAACTCTTTCCTTTCACATGAGCTCGCAGCCCAGAATAAAGACAGCTACCAGATAGCTTCTTTACAAAACATGGTAAAAGATTGTAGCCATTTTGATAAAGTCAATGAAATATGAACAAAATGGTTTCGTTTTTTTTTTCGTTAAATTTAGGCATCCCTATAATGTCAAGAGCGACCTCAAAAATCTCTTGATTATAGCTTCACAAAAACGTGGTTACGTCAGTATCCGCAATTGGAGTTTTTACCTATTAATGTCCAGTATACTACCCAGCATAGATTTGTACCACCGACTACGATTACCACTAAACGGATCTTCAATTTGCGTTCACAATACCAAACAGTAAAAAAATGCTTTAGAAAATCGGTACTTTTCGTGTTTAAAAATGTACCTACTTATCTAGATCAAAAACTTGTGATAGTTGTTATGCTCTTGTGATTGTTTGTAGATATAAGCTTTATTTGATTGAAGTAATTCCTAATATGACAAGTATTTGGAACTAAAATTCTCGTATATATGCATAGCAAAACATGAATCCATTGCCCTTTTCCGGTTTGAAAGTGGTTTAGTAGCTTTCTATCGTAGGTACCTTCACAATGCTGGCCGCAATCCACGTGGGTGGGTAAATCCATAAATAGGGATTTGCTGTCATGCCTTTGTATTATTGATATTGTTTGAAACAACCATAAATTAGTTTTAACATTGTTTTCTATACAGTTACCTGTACAACCATTATCTTTTCAGGCTTTATCAGCAACTCTGTTGTATTACAACAGAAAGTTTGGCTTGAGAGCATCAGGAGTGCTTTTCTTCTTCTGGTTCTTCCTAATCATCGCTGGGCTGTCACAACTAAGATCCGAGATAGTGGATCACGCGAACTTACCTGATGATAAAAATGTTCAATACAGTTTCGTCAGTTACATGGTTTACTATCCGCTGATAGTATTAATGTTTGTACTTAATTGTTTTGCTGATCTTCCACCAAGAGATACGCCGTACAAATACGAAAAGGTAACATGACTCGACATTTTGCTAACTTTACCTAACTCCTATAATGTGACCTTCATGTAAGTTAGAGGATCCCTACATGAGTAAAGATACGTTGTAGTTAGTCTATTAATAAATAATTTGTAATAAGTATACGGAAACTAATCATGCTATATTGAATGTAGCAAAACAAATAAACAAACAAGAAGATACATACAGGAAACATTTTTTGAAAATTATTTTAATTTTAAATTATTTATTTATTATTATTTATTTATTTATTCATCCAAAAAGTTGTTTACAGACTGTTAAATTTAATAAGTACCATAAAAACCCTGCAAGGTTTGTCTTGGCACTTAGAGACACTATAGCTGCTACACAATCATCAAAATCATCATAAATATTAACTTACATCGTGAATGTTTCAATGTTTTTGCTTTATTATGTTATCATGACAATAAATATATTATTTATGTAGAAGCAAGCTTATTTTGAAGTCCTTGGCAATAACTTGTTTTTTTTTTCATTAGAACCCTTGTCCAGAACGAGCTTCAGGGTTTCCGAGTCGGCTCACATTTAGTTGGTTCGATCCGCTCGCTCTAACAGGGTTCCGTCGAGGTTTAACAGAAAAGGATTTATGGTCACTGAACCCTCAAGATGCCTCATTAGAAGTCGTCCAACGATTCGACAAAATCTGGGAACGGTCTTTACGGAAACGAGAATTGTAAGTATGATACGATTTTTATTGTAACTTCGTAAACATAACGTATCGCACAATCTACTGTTAGATGAAGGTCTTTAGAGAACACTGAGCCCAAACTATTGCTGTGACTGCTGAATCGTCAATCTGCACCAATTACTACGCATTCATTATTGATAAAGACGTAATTTACCTCGTATATAACTATGCAAATACGAGTTCGTACTAAGGGTCTGACTGTTGCAAAGTCAAGACTCTTCACACTCAGGCTCTGTACACTGCATTTTTACGATGTCAATAAAGAAGTTATCGACATCAAGTTCTGACTTGCACAGCTTGCACACAATTATTGATAATCGTTCGCCGATTCGAACCAACCGAGAATCAACACTATTTGTTTAATTGTCATCTTTAATTCGCATCCCAGTAAATGCACCTATACACAACATAACAGATAAACATGTCTGAACTATGAACCTTCTCAATTAAAAGTTGTGCTGTAGACATCGAATAGGGCCCTGGCCTTCGAGTAGGGCTATTTGGGTACAACTCTTTATTACTACAGTTCAAAGATCAAATGTTAATATTGCGAAGGCTAAGTTTCTTTTCTATTGCCGCTTTAAGAAAACAGCTTTTAAACCCACGATTATTTGTTACTGCCAATACTTTACTGTTTTCACAGTTGAGTAGTTTTGTGGAATGATAACGGGACATTTGCGGCTTGCATCACGCATTTAGCTGTTATTTTGGACAGATACAGTTATTCGAAGAGATTCTGATGTGTATCAACTTCAATTAAACTACTTTTATCGAAAGGTGTGCCGCGCAACATGAGTTATGCTGTATGAGTTGCTACGTGAGCACGTGATCGATGGATGGATGGATGGATGTTTGTAATTTATAATAGAGGTTCAACGCGGCTGGAGCCGCGAGCAAATGATAGTGCTGAATAAAATCCGGGCATATCCTTGAACCAAAACTTCGAGGAATGTGTTTTGACATCCGTAAATGTCCCTTCCCTCTTGATAGACCTGAAAAAATAATTTTCATGTGGATTTTGATTAACTAGATCCAACGGCACAAAAGCAACGTATCGCAAAACATCAGCGAGTGTGAATTTCAAGCCAGATGAGGAGAAGAAGCCAGCATCCATCCTACCCGCGCTGTGCCTCGCCTTCGGAGGGCAGTTCCTGTTCGGAGCGCTGCTGAAGCTGATCAATGATTGCCTTATGTTCCTCTCGCCACAGCTACTCAAGTGAGTTATTTGTTCTACCTTATTTGCACTATAATATGAGATAAGACTTACAAATAACAGAAATATGCTTGTGATTCTCACAAAACAAATACCTGCGTGTACAACTGAGATAAGTAGGTACACCCGTGTTGATGTTGATGCTAATGTAGAGTACTTTTTGCTTCTTCTTGATAACCCAGGATTGAATCAAATTAAATAAAAGATAACTTCGCTACTTGACTTTGCTCTTGCAATAAAAACATGTTTCTGCTAGTAAGAGTGAAAAAAAAACTTTGACAATACCTTAGCTACAGTATAAAATAGACGACCAAATATATAGTAACCGCTCCTCTCCAACGAAAACTCTGAAAGAATTCGACACGTGTTTCGCCTCTCAACGAAGCATCCTCAGGAAACAGTAGGCTCATTGCGTGCTAGAACAACAAAGACACACTACTGCAAAAACTCCGCAGCCATGTTGCCTCGCCGACTGCCGAACAGAAAGACCTTTCTGTTCGGCAGTCTGAGAGGAGCGGAATTGTTACTATATATTTGTTCGTCTATTTTATACTGTAGAATGGATTTCCGCAAAGTCACGCTTGAATCAATTAATACCTTAGCTTTTTACTTCTTACCGATTACTCAGTTTACTATCCCTGATACTATTAATATGAATGTAAATACTGATATCTCTGATGATTACTGATTGATTACACGTGCATACCGGCTACATTCGTACGGATGTGTGTGTGAGACGGACAGTGTAGCTTTGGTAAATAGTAGTCCAGCTAGACTAGACCATAATCGTGATCATCATCACCATCATCATCATCACCAGCTTGTTTGTCCACTGCGAGACAAAGCCTCCTCCATTGAATAGATACAAAGGTGGGATTTTCGAAAATCGGATCGGTGATCGCAGTTTGGTGTTAAGTACTCAGGTTTATGCTGCTGCCCATCCACTGGTGTAATCCCTTAGTAAGGCTTTTACTACATCCACGGGAGGAGAAGGAGGAAGTACCAGGAAGGTGGATATACCATTAATATTACAGACCAAAACGCATGGATGTACCACGGAAGGATAGTTCACTGACCAAAACTTTACCCAAGCCAAAATATTTGCTTGCGGTAAATGTTTTGGCTTACAGTTATGGCATGTGGAATTACTGTTTCAATCGTTCTTATTTACCCTATTAGACACCTAATTCCAGACGGCGAGTGCTCCATTCAGTTTACTAAGTAGATAGCCAATATTGTTGCGAAAAGTAAGTTTGTTTTTAAATTAAACTATCCTTTTCAGGCTTCTCATAGGATTTGTGGAAGGCACCGAACCAGACTGGAAGGGCTACGTATATGCCGTCGGTCTAGTGGGCTGCGCTACCGTGCAGACCATGCTGCTGGCGCACTACTTCATGCGCATGTACCTTGTCGGTATGAGGATCCGCACCGCACTCACCAGCGCCATCTACAGGAAATCCTTGAGGATGTCCAACTCCGCGAGAAAGGAATCCACTGTGGGCGAAATCGTGAACCTCATGTCGGTAGATGCTCACAGGTAATACTTTTTATGTGACGTTTCTAACCACGAATTGGTCGACGCAGTGTAGGAAAGACCCCCTCTAGACCTATATCGACAACACTTCAATGGTAGTAGGAAGTCAGTAGATGGAAGCGGCCAAAGACCGTTCATCGTGGCATTCTATAGTCCCCTATAGAACCTATGTCCAGCAATGGTCTGCTACCGGCTGATGACGTTTAGTCTAACGGGTAATCAAATTAGAAGGTAATTGGAACCGTGAGCTGGTCAAAATTCTTATCCGTTGAGGAGTTCCAATGGCTACCTTCCGACATCATCATCAGATCAGTTCGATTTGTGTTTTGATTGTATTCGCCTCAGGGAATCCTAATGTGGGATCTAGACTATGTATGTGACTGTTCCGTGTTATGTTATGTTATTTATAAATTCATAACATTGTATTGTTACCGGAATTACCTACCTAGGCTAGGTTTGCAAATTTTCAATCTTACATCGGGAAATGGGTCATAATGACTAGACAGGTAAAACAACGACTAAATAAAAGCTCGCAACAGTAAGTTTTATTGATGTGGTGTATAGACACTATTTTGTAATATATTTCGGGGTCTTAAGGTAATGGGGTTTTATGAACATAATCCGTACTATCTTATCTCGACTATTTTTAGTCTTGAAACAACTACCTATTGACATACAGAAACTTAATCTTCCCGGTAGGGTGTGTTTTCCGTGAAGTACTTATCACGAATTTCTAACCAATAGTAGGTAGAGATTAGGTAACTTAGTCTCACAGTATGTTATTCGATATCCGTAATTGCGATAAGCCCCCTACCTACATGCTGTTACTATCATAGATAACAATGTTCGGAGGTTTCTATAGTACAATACACATAGCTGGTATTTTACTAAACTCGACTCACTTAACCGGTTTCATATAAGTACGTAGTAAATGCCGGCCGGCGCTTGATCAGTACATTATCGAATGAATGGATTCGTGTTACATTCCATCGCACGAATATTATAAATGCGAAAGTATAGAAGTTTCGATGTTAGTTACTCACGCATTAACGGCTGAATCGATTTCAATTAAAATTGGTACACATATAGATTATGACCTGGATTTAGGTATTTGATACTTTTTACCCAGGTAAAAATCCTTAAGACGATACTCCTTGAAAAAAAATCCCACGTTAACTCAGCCCCGATTAGAAAGTGATAGCGCTATTACTCATTTGAGCCCGAGAAAAGATGCGGTATAGATTCTGTCCCGCCCAGAAGCACTCAGAAGTAAACGACGTAAGCGACATGTGATAAAACTTCGTTTTGCTTAAAAAGTAGCAAATATAAAAATGAATCATCTTCTATTTTGTTACGTGCTGTGATTTTCTACCGAATTGTATAAAAATTTACCGTCAATATCTTCTGGATTCGAAGGATGGACGTAAAAAAGGTTCAAGGACCGGTTTCAAAAAAAAAATCTATGAGGAAAAGTTTTACCAATCGTGTTTCTGATCTATGATTTCGTTAGATTACATCCTCAAGTAATCACTGTATAAACATCAAGTTTATAACTTTTACCTTTACTGAGTGAGAATGTAACGAAGTGACTCCAAAGTCAAGGAGGCCAGTCTTAAAGGGTTGTAATGGATTATTGAACGAGCGAAGCGAGTTCTCTGAGTCAAGTTGGAAGAATCGGCGTTTGTATGTATGTACAGTTGTGGTCATATAATTAAGAACGATTTGAAGTTCTAGAAGTTTTTTATTTAAATCGTATCATACACAGAGATGTGTACCTTCTGAGAAGCAACTAGTTATGTTATATAATAGTCACATTAATAGAGCAACCTGACTTAAGAATAAAGTATGAAATCGCTAACTATTTTTTGCACATTTTATTGATTTTATCAAAGTAACACATTCAAATAGTACTGAAACTGGACAAATAATTAAGAACGATTTATTTAACTGCTCGGGAATTGTTTTGTATGACACTTAGATTTAAAAAATCACAATATTATGTAGCACAGGAAACATAAAAAGAAATTTAATAAATATTTAACTAAAATTAATAGTTAATAGCATATCCACAGCTTTTAATTACAGCTTTACACCGGCGAGGCATTGACTCTATTATTTTTTGACATTTCGCAAGAGAAATAGAGTTCCATTCTTCTAAAAAAACGTCATACAGCTCTCTTAAATTTCCACACTTTGTATTTGAAACCTTTTTCTTTACTTCAAACCACAGATTCTCTATTGGGTTTAGATCTGGACTGTTAGCAGGCCAGTCTAAGACAGAAACTAATTGCGCTGTAAGAAATTCCTTTACGGTGCGTGGTGTGTGCTTTGGATCATTGTCATGCTGGAATGTCCAAATGACCGGTAGAACGTCTTCAGCGTATGGTAACATTGTTTCTTCCAGTATATTTTTGTATTGGAACTGATCCATGTTACCTTCTATCAACTTTACAGGTCCTACACCATGTCCAGAAAAGCAACCCCAAATTTTCACATTTCCACCACCGTGCTTTAAAGTAACTTTCGTGTACTTTGGGTCGAATGCTGTATTCGGGGGACGTCGTACATATCGTTTTCCATCAGAACATACTCTGTTTATTTTCGTCTCGTCAGAAAAAAGTACATTTTTCCACTGTTGCACAGTCCAGTTTTCATACTTTCTCGCAAATGCAAGCCGGGCTTGCCTGTGGCAAAGTTTTAACATGGGTACCTTTCTTGCTATCCTACCGTGCAATTTTTCTTCTACCAAACGTCTTCGAATAGTGCGTGCTGAGATTGCTGAAGGGTTGTTTTCACCAAAATATTCTTTTCTAAGCTCATTGGACCCTTTAAAAGGATTTTGTTTTGCCATACGAACGATGTTTCGGTCATCTCGAGGAGTTGTTTTTCTCTGTTTAGGTACACGTGGAACATTCGAAGTAGTTTGATACGTAGCAAAATGCTTTACAGCGTGGTAAACCATCGTTTTTGAACATTGCAGATGGTCGGCTATCTTTTTATGAGACCAATTCTTCCGGCGAAGTTTTATTATTACTTCCCTTGTAGATTTATCACAACTTTTATTTTTTCCCATTGTTTTTTCTAAAGAAGCAATCACCTTTAATCTTTTACAGCACGTAATGGCGCCAAAATTATACAAACAGTAACAAATCGACTGAGTGTTATCTATTTAAATTTGAATAAAGTTATAAACTACTTAGCGTTCTTAATTACGTGACCAGCCAGTAATAAGGAATACTTTGTTTAAAAGTAGTGTAAAAAGTTTGCCTATTGATTTTTAGCCAATCATGTGTATCAATGAATACAGTGGTAATATGGGAATGTTTTACGATACAGAGAGAAATAAAAACAAATGCATACAATTAGTTTTGCATCTTAGTTGGAAAAAATCTTCCCTTTATATCAGCGTTCTTAATTATATGACCACCACTGTATGTATGTGTGTATGTATGTATGTTTGTCCGGTGAAAACTTCCCAACCGTTAATCCGATCTTAATGAAATTTGGTATGGAGGTAGATAGTATTGGTACAATTTGTAGGTAAGATTATGAGCTATATCGATCAGGGGGTTGCTGAGATATTGGGGTCCAAGAGGGGATAAAAAAAATAAAAGTGAGATAGTCAGATCAAGTAGGGTGTCTAATGAAAGCGCTTTGGTTGGACATTTCAAAACTGTTTTTAATAATTATTTAGCCTTAGTAGTTTTCGAGATATTAGGGAAAATAAAAAACGTAAAAACCCAAAATTCTAGGGTACTTCCAGCAGTCCCACAGTGCTGAAATTTGGTATGCTTGTGGCTTTTGTGTCACAACTACAGGGAAAAGTCTGAAATTGAAGAGTTCAGAAACATGTACTCCATAAAACAGGAACCAATATAACATCCATTGTTGACCTCCCATTTCTAAGAATTTGAATGACGTTGGAGTTCTATGGTTTTCATCAAAAGGACGTTATCAATTAATTCGTCAGCTACTTGATATAGGTACTAACAGGTATGTAGTATAACTACGCGCCGTTGCTTAGCCCTATTCAAAGGTTATTTCGATGATGTGTAGGAAATTAGAGTAGTTACTGGTAGATCCTGTACTGTTACTGGTAGACCTCGAGGGGAAAATTTACAAAAATAATAATAGAAAATATGGAAATTACTTAGTTAAGTAGTCGGGCTGATAAAGGTGTTATCGCGAGGTCTCAGTTCGGGGCGAACCACTAGTTAAATTTTATATGAAAACGTAACTTTTGCAAGTACAAAAACAAAATAGCATCGGCGAGATTAGTTGATAGTTACTACGGCGCGTAGGTAGTATAGTGTGTGGTTGTCTGCACGCCCCGGGTAAGGTTTCTGACCACGGGGACGGTGTCGCGAGCGGGCCGCTCAAAGAACAATACTTTCTAAAGAGAGGGGCCGCTAGTGTTGAATAATAATTCATCACAGACACATAAGTCAAACGTTTTGTACCTGAAGACATGAACGTGAACATCCGTCGTTTGTTTCTGAAAGTCGGTCAACGAGACGAGCAATTTGCGACTAAACTATACGTTGTGTCCATTGTCACCATGGTGATTTTGTAATATCAACAGCCTTGATAGCTTAAACTCAGGAAGTAAAGGAATTCAGTACTTAAACACCGGTCAAGTGCGAGTCGGAATTGCGTTGAGAGGGTTCCGTACAAGCAGGCTATCATAGTAACCATCAAACTAATTTTAACTTTTTAGTCGTCCTTGAAATTAAGCAACGCATTTTATACGCATTTTCTTTCCACGATTTTTTTTTCTTTTCCTGTGAGAATTTAAATACTTAAGATGTTCGTTTAGGGTTTGTTGTAGGTTTTGTTGATGAGAGAGGCTCTAAGCTTGGACTTTTTAAAATTTTGGTTTAGTAGTTTCGGCGATAAGTGGAGAGGGAATGCTAGATTTTCGTATATTTTCTTTATTATCTATAAATTATGCATATTAAAATCCGCACTATGATGATTATTATTATTATTAAAAGATGATGTAGACATATCAGCGAAAGCGGCTCATCACCAAATAAATAAATAAAAATTAATTTAGACTAGAGACTTGATCGGCTGACAGTCCAATTGAAAACATCCATACGCACACCTAACAATTTGAAATTTACGGATGGGAGTACCTACTGATGTTCAAGTATCGGCCGACTGTTCAGTCCGTAGCTTGCGGGTGACATAAATCGATCTAAGGGCCAACACACAAACCAGCGATGCGTATTCACAACGCATAGTCGTTCCATACAAACCTAGGGGCGGCATAATTCGAATCGCGGCATGTGTGCCGTAGGGGAACTTAGGAGTTCAATTTAAATTCAACAAAACGAATCTAACGAACCCATAAGTTAGAATAGTTATTGTTACAAAGACTCAAACACACGAGTACATCTACAACATCCATACAAACACAATCTTTCTTCGAACTGAATGGACGCTCACAGAATTCTTGGTACTCATCACAACGCGATGACAAGCAAGGCTCGACCATTACGCCGCGTGTAGGTTGGTTCTGTCAAAAACACATGATTGATACGTTACCTTGACATTACCAATTCACAAAGAAACACGTGAAGTGCTGTTTATTTTAAGCACCTTTATGTTTTCGAACATTAACAAAGTACAATCTATGTTAAAAAATTTGGGGCAAATCATATTAATTTTTTGTCGTAAAAACGACTTCTATAGTCGTTCCTTACTATTAAAGTTACTTTATGATCAATCACTAACATACAAGCCCAGAATATCGACTATGTTTTTATCTTTTTTTATCTATTCTTTTATCACATTTAATTAGCATTTATTAAAGAATCACTTCGATATCCAAATCGGCAAATCCTAATATCAACCTTGTTGCAGTAGTAAACCAAATATATGGCCGACTGTACTTACTTCAAATGGATACATTCAAATCCTGTGTATATTGTAGTTCATCTGATTTCCGGGTCATTGTTGATAAAAAACGCTGCAGGCAAGGTCACTCGCTATTAATGATTTTAGTCATTCAAGAGAAATAATGAGTTTTTTATTGTTTTTAGGGTTCCGTACCTCAAGGGTAACAACGGAACCATTATAAAAAAAAATGCTGGATATTTCACACAACATTATCTAGCCCAAAGCTAAGCAGAGCTTGTGTTATGAGTACTAGATAACTGATATACTTAATACAATACATTACATAGATAGATATTTTTTATTATACATAGAAAAATACCCAGACCACCCTGAACAAATATCTGCACATTGTACAAATATTTGTTCCGTGGCGGGAATCGAACCCGCAACCTCCTGCTCGTAGGCGAACCTTCACCCGCCGCGCCACAGAGGTCGTCAAAATCACTCAGGTGGCTGTCTGTCTGTCACAGCCTATTTTCTCCGAACCTATTGGACCAAAGAAGCTGAAATTTAGTACATATATAGAGTTAGATTTATAATGCGACGTTTATAATGTGTTTAGTCCATCGAGTGGAGGGCCTTTCTATACCGCGTCGTCCGGTTTGTGGTCGCCACTCGAGAACCTTTATTCCCCAACGGTTTTCAGTTCTGCGAGCTATATGACCTGCCCATACATAATGTTTTTTTTTTCTAATTTTCAGATTTATTGAACTAATGGCATACTTGAACATGATTTGGTCTGCGCCGTTGCAAATCGCACTAGCCCTATACTTCCTATGGGGCATCCTGGGACCCTCGGTCCTGGCGGGCCTGGCTGTGATGATCATTCTGATACCGGTGAATGGTCTCATCGCGAGCCGAGTCAAAACACTGCAGATCCGACAGATGAAGTACAAGGATGAAAGAGTGAAGCTGATGAACGAAGTCCTGAATGGAATAAAGGTATGTATGCAAAGTCGTTTGACGACAAAACTTGGTATATTGTCTGATGTAAACAGAGACCGAAGTCCAACAAGCAATTTACACGGACGTATGTTGTATTGTTACATGGATAGAAGATGAGGTTCACAGAGTGTACACTAGGGTCGCTTATTGGTGTCGCCATATATATCTGTGTTATACAATTGTTTGCAAAAGAAAACCGAAAAATACTTTGGCGATTTTATCCCTCGTTTAGACAGGCGCCAATGTTGGCCACAGACGCGTAAAATGTGATATTTAACTTCAATATTTACCGTAGTGTTGAAATATTTTTAGATATTATGAATTTTTATGATTTCCACCTGGAAACAAATAAAAAAATTAGATAGCAAATGTTGTAATTTTTCAGAAAAGATTGTGTAATAACAATGATTTTTCTAAAATAAGTTTATGTACGTAAGTGAGTTATCGCAGGCCTTGGAGTAACGTTATCAAAGCCAGATGCGCTACGTTATCTTATTTGATTTAAATCGATAACCTTATCAGCCGTTATTCGGCGATTTTTACACAAAAAAAAACTATTGTAATGATATTTTTTTATTTGTAACCGTGATATAATTGTTATAGACAGTAAATAAAACTATTATTCGTTATTTGAATATGCGTTAGTACTATAAAGATCCTTCAAACAACTATTGCGTCATATTACTCAATTTCATAATCATGATGAAATCGTCAAAGTTCATCAACATTGTGAAACATTTCAAAGTTAATGTTCAAAACCAAACAATTTTTGAAGAATTTAAACAGATTAGATTGTCAGGTTATTGAGATAGCCATTGAATTATATCTAACTGATAGTACAACACCTATGTATCATGATTTTCTGTTTACTAATGAAAATGTGTTGCAACACCCTTGTAACTTTGACAGACAGTAATACAGACATTATGGACGAAAATCTAGAAAAACTTAACAAACACGATGCATTTGTTACGCTGTTAGCTTTTCCTTTACTTGAAGAAATGTAGTAATTACTTGTTCGACATATTGTCACGATCGTTTTAATTCCAAAAGTTTGAATTAAAATGAGGTTGAGGATTTTTTTTTTTTTTAATTCATCGTCTCTGAGGAAAGTTTCCTCAATATGGCCAGTGTCAAGTCAAGTGTACTATTTTGATAAAATTAGGTCAAGTTGTTAAGTCATGTTCTAGTAAAACTGTAGCAGCTTTTCTAAAATATTTGTAGACAATTTCAACCAAATCTCCAAATTTATCTTCAACCTCTTGCGTCTCAGCTGGCTACTCGCCCTCTACACCACACAAAAAAAACACAAAATAAACACACACACATATAATATAGACCAACCATAAGGCTCCACATCAGGCTAGCACTAAATACTATAGCCACACATTAACTAAATGACTTGCCATCGCTCTGACAAATATAATAGTGTTGATACTGTGCAAGTCTGTTCGAGTACACATTGGTCGTTTTGATTGTCTTTGGAAACGCGCGTTTTAAGAACCGAGGTCTGAAAACTAAATTAAAATTAATTTATTTTACCCCAAAAACAACACAAAATTAAATATATTATGGAACAAACTACCAAAAAACAATAAGTCTAAGGTATACACGTAAAGACGATCCAGACGCGATTTTGATCTGAACGCGTGATACGCGAATGTCAGCCACGGATTTTTGAATGGAAAATGAGTTTCATAAATTGTATAGTAGGGGCGCTCATCGGTGACTCCTTACAAAATCCGTGTTACACTACGCCATACGGTAAACACTCTTTTTTTTTTCTTCTTTTTTTTCTTTCTCTAAGGCTCGGTAACGATGACAGCCGCGCGCCAGTCATTGGTTGCTGCCATCGCGGTGTTAATCGAGCCTGAAGCTAAACCGCGGTAAATTTATCGCGGTCTTTAGAAAGACTCACGATAAATTAAGCGGTGCTTAACTTAAGAGAATGCTACATCGATAACAGTGTCAAAGAAAATATTAAAGAATAGATTCTAAAGCTATTCTATTTTTTCCAGGTACTCAAAATGTACGCATGGGAACCGAGCTTCGAGGATCAAATACTCAAAATCAGGAACAAAGAAATGAATGTACTGAAACAAACCGCCTATCTCAATTCTGCTACCTCATTTATATGGTCTTGTGCACCCTTTTTGGTAAGCTTTAGCTGTTACTTTGGCCTGTTTGAATATCTTATTAATGCCGTGGCGTGTTCTGGCACAAGAAAAAAAAAAGCTGGTAAAAGCTGACTTAGAGATTACACCAGGGGGATAGGCAGCATCCACACCAATTCGCTTGTCAAGTGTGGTGACTATTGGAAATCCCCCATTACATTCTATGGCCTCGTCCAGCAGTCGGCTAACTATTGATGATGAATGTCATATTGTTGTACAGTGTACGTACAGCATTCTAAACGTCTCTAAAATTATTGCGGTCTCTTTCTAAAAGACAAGAATAGACTTAATAATAGTCTAGTTTAATAGAACGCCATAATTTGAATGCATAATTGACACCATCATGTTTTATATGGGATGAGTGAGATGCGAGAGGTGCGGGTTTGATTTCCGCTGCGGGACAAATGTTTGCATGATCTGCAAATATTTGTTACGGATGTGGGTGTTGTTGTGGTACTCGTAGTTCCTGATACCCACAAAACAGGCATCCTAGTGTGGGATCAGCTGGGTAATTACGTAACCATGTTGCTATAGGTTTCAGTCGATTGCAATGCTGTTTCTATTCAAAATGACGCTCTTGCGACTATCATATTTACGCTATTTGCTTACAAAGGTAACATAGATTTGGACTGCGTAAGTTAGGTAATCGCATAAACGTTATTTCAAATAGAAACAACATTGAAATCGATTGAAATCATTAGCAACAGAATTACGTAATCGCCTGCCAGAAAAGTGAGTGTGACTCACAGTTCTTTATTTATTTAAATTATTTTCTTTTTTGATGTTACGAAAAGGCGCAACAAGTGAAAAGACACTGGGCCAAATCAGTTTGCTCAATGATCACTTAGTGTGCTTGTGACATAATGTTTATTATTTGGCACGACAGATGTGATAGCGAAAACCATGCGAGTAAATATGATAAAAAAATGTACCAGTCCAAATGATTTATTAATCATCTACCTTGTTACAGATAATTTTTATTTTTATCAAATAGATGCCAACTTATCTATTTTGAGCCCGTAAAACCCGGTAGCTTGTAAAATTTATGTCCTTCCAAATCAGTGCCGCAATCTTTTAAATACCTATTACAATTAAACGTTATCTAGAGTAAATGTTGAGTAATTGCCTGGGATAACGTTTGTATCACTATTATACGTTTTCTATATTACCTGTTTATCGCGATACGCTATTGGTGTCAAGATAGATACTATTGATTGGTGTTATAATTAATGATTTATTTAATCAAAACTATCTTTGTATAATAGCTCGACACAGATTATAAACAAAATAAAGATTATATAACAGATTATAAAGTGTCCAAATAATCCCTTTTATCTTGACAGCGATGATCATAGATAAATGATGCTATCTATACACATGCAGTACAACAATGATTTTTATGTTCAAGGTGACCTTTCTAACCTTCTTCACGTTTGTGATATCCGACCCCGAGAAAAATATCCTGACTGCTACGAATATATTCGTATCGATGTCTCTGTTTTACACCATGCACTTGCCCTTAGGGTTACTGCCACTCATCATTGTGTCAGCGATCGAGGTATAATAGAGCCGCCATAAAGATCCAACTCTAGCTTTAGTTATATTTATGCTATGGTTCTTTCTCATTTTTAAACTAACAAACATTATCTTGAAATCCGGCGTCGATATGCGCCCGTTGATATGCGCCATCGGAAAAGGCTTTTAGTCTTCTGATTAACTTTAATTTGGATATGAATGATAAATGGTTTAAGCGTTAGACTAATAAAGCAAGCCCTCATTATGATTATACAGGTGTTATTGTCGAATCGAACTGTTCTCCTCGATTTTTATTAGGGTTTCGTACCCAAAGGGAACCTATTACTAAGGCTCGGCTGTCCGTCCGTCCGTCCTTCCGTCTGTCACCAGGCACCGTATCTCATGAACCGTACTAGTTAGACAGTTGAAATTTTCATAGATGATGTATTTCTGTTGCCGCTATAACAACAAATAATAAAAAAAAATTTAAGGGGGCTCCCATGCATCAAACGTGATTTTTTGCCGTTTTTATAGATAATAGTACGGAACCCTTCGGGCGCGAGTCAGACTCGCACTTGGCCGGTTTTTTTTTCTAATTTGAACAGCTTTAGACTTCGTTCAATTATGCCTGTATCTTCATTATACAAGTCCAGTCATAAACTTTCGCATGACATTAAACACTGCTAATTACCGGTATGGTCTCATAGGTGTCACTGATGTCGTTCGGGTGTTTCGTATTGGTAAACGATACAGAAGTTCTGGACTCTAAGAGGGCTTTCGTAGCGTTGTCTCTTTTCAACATTCTGCGTTTCCCACTGTCCATGCTGCCTAACGTTATATCGAATGTCGTACAAGTAAGTCTATCCGAGGTGTATTTATGTATGTTTGTGCCGTAAAAAAGCCTGCTCCCACTTTCACTAACAACTCCTGACTTAAGTGATAATGTCAATTCTGATGCACTATTCTCTAAACTAAACTTGATATTAGCGCTAAAATAAAATATTAGCAATTCAGCCAATCAATTCCTTTTCGTTTTAGGCTGTTAGAAAAGGACGGTTTCAGTCATTTACGTCATTTTTATTTAGAGTTGATTTCGCAAAACAAATCTCCTTTGGTAAAGTCGTACATACCAAAGGTTAATATTTAAGCCTAGACTGGTCTGGTCTAAACTCAGGTTTAAACCAATTCGTAATGAAACTGATGCTTCAGAATCTATATTCTCACTTTATATTTAGTTAAAAATGTCAATTTGTAGTCCATAAATGTCATTAAATTTTCATTGGTTAATTTTATATACGTATCTTTTCATGTTAACTTTCCGAACTACTAATAAATTAACCTATTTATACTAATGAGCATGAGTGGTTGTGGGATGCCTTAAAATACACATTGCTATAGTGTTCTTTCTGTATTTGTATTGTTTTTATAATTAACAAAGTTCAATCAAATAAATATTTACAAGTTTGTGTACATAATGTGGTGTCACACTTGTATTTTTTATATTGACTATGTATTTAATTGTTTTAACTATTTTCAGACATCTGTTGGTATAACTCGGTTAAATAAGTTCATGAACTGTGACGAATTGGATGTCAGCTCGGTGGAGCACGACCAAAAAGAGCGTAAGTAGCTTTTATTGTTTTCTACAAATAATGGTGTCGATTCTGTGCATTTTCTAAAACTAAACTTAATTTGTCAGTACTAAAGACCCTTTGAGGCTCTGCCCTTGCTATTCTGCCTATGTATGTAAAGATGTTGCCGTCCTTTTCTAATAGACTAAAATAAAAAGGACCGCGGTAATTTTAGCTCAGGCCAATTAAGTTTATCTTTAGAAAATGCTGCACAAAATTGACACCAAATTTTATAAAGTTTAGAGCAAAATCTTCAATTATTAATATTTTTAGGATTTATCGCGAAATATTATTGTTGGTTAGTTGTGTAATGAAACTGCATTATGTGTAGTAAACTTATTCCAAAAGAACTAAAAAGCCTCACCTTTATACGGAGTACATTAACATATCACTCAAAGCATGTCATTTTGTGATCGTGGCAATCTCATGACGAGAATCTCACACAACATTACTATTTATTACAGCAAACCCAATAGTAATAGAAAACGGCCACTTCACATGGGGTGACCAGGATGCTGAGAATGTACTTAAGAATATCAACCTGCATGTGCCACGAGGCTCCCTTGTGGCCGTGGTCGGAGCGGTGGGCTCCGGCAAGAGTTCCTTACTATCTGCGCTCTTAGGAGAAATGAACAAGACCTCTGGACGTATTAATATGAATGGTGAGTATGGATAAAAATTGGAAAAGATTGCTTGAGAATCCCCTTTGATGACGTAAACAAATGATAATCTTTTGGCTAGCTTTCCACCAAAGCGGATAGATATTTATTGTTTATTAAAATGGTAATAGGATAGGAACGCATAGAATCCAAACAACAAGCGATTCAATAGGGTAGCATACAGAGGTATCTTTGGCGGCACTAGCATAAAAAAAAGTGATTGGTTATCACAAAACAATATGGTGTTTCAGTTGTCCAATCAAAAATTACCCTGGTGTTGCCTCTACAAATGTTAGCTTTCAGTTGTCAAAATATAGAGTGGCAACAAGAATAGTAGTAGAGCTTGTGAAAGAGATCTCCAGGGAAGTAATACCACCATGACCATAGTGCCGGTGAAATGAGTGGCGCGTATAGTGCAATGTCACGTCCTAAGTAGACGAGACCTTGTGGTATTTCATCATTGCAACTCATCGCGTAGGCTGCCGCTTATCATAAACCACACAAACTAAAAAAATCTTTATTTCCGGCAAGTGTTGAAATTGAGTCAATTGTTATCCAATGTGGTTTAAGAGCCATTGATCGATATGCATGTTATCAAATTCGTTTATATTAAACAGCTGCTTTTATCTATACTACGTATAGATGAAAGATATAAATAAGTACGTTCTAGTACTTATCAATATTATGATGGTAATATCCCAAGCCCAACCTTTAATCGGTATTGACTTATAGGTGCGTCCAGTTCCTTATCCTGATTCATTTCAAACTAAACAATTCTTTTGGATTTATACACAGCATCAGTAGTTGTCACAACTTTGACATTCAGAGCCTAACTTATTCTTCTTCAAGTCAAGTAGAAAAGCATTATTATATCTTACTAGTAGCTGCGCCCCGCGGTTTCACCCGTGATGATGATGAAAAGTAGTTGTTAATCCAGGGAAGGTATCTCCATTCCAAATTTCACTCATATCCGTTCAGCCTTTTGAGCGTGAAGAAGTAACAAATATACTCACAAACTTTCGCATTTATAATAATATATAATATATTTTATTTGAGTGATTAAACAAGCAATATATTTGTATATACATATACATACGTATATATTTTGAAATCTCGAAAACGGCCCTAATGATTTCGGTGAAATTTGCTATATGGGCGTTTTTGGGGGCGAAATCGATCTAGAATCGATAGGTCTCATCTTCCCAAGTTTTTACGCAGATTGTAGCACCGAACAAAGCTCGGTCACCTAGGTACTTTTATCATATTGGCGGATTAACAGACTCCAAACATGGAGACGAAATCAGTACACGGATCGCAACTATGTTGTGTCATCTATACTATAAACGAGAGCATGACATATTTGTACCTTTACGGACCTTTCATTTCCATTAATGTTATAAATTTTGAAAAATTATTTCTTCTGACTTGAAACGTCTAGCTAATCACATTGAGCATAAACTCTTGTCAGTTTTTTCTCATTCGAGGAGTTCCGTTGTATACCTTTCGACTCGATCAATGATTTAATTACATTGTATTGTCACAGGAACTACCTACGTAGGAATTCAAATCTCAAACATCGGTGGTGTTATTATAAAAAATGCCCTTAGTCTGGGTTTAAACCAGGACTACCAGTCTAGGCTTAAATATCGACCTAGGGTATATACGACTGTAATACAAAAGCAGATGGTTTGTTTTCCAGAAGCAACTTTCGAGCTAGATATGCCAAAATTTTACATAAGCTTGGACTATCTCTGGTTTATCTAAAACCAGGCAGCCCCCTAGTTTAGCAATGGTCTATAAATTGACAGTTGATTGCTTGTTAGAGGTAAGAATTTGGACATCTCAATTATGATGAGACACAATCCGTCAGTTTGATACTTTGGAAATTTGCGAAGTAGCGCGAGAATTGATTTCGGAAAACAAACCATCTGCTTTCGTATTTAAAGTCGCATATGCCTAATGTCGATATTTAATCCTAGACTAGTACGCCTGGACTAAATTCAGATTTAGTCCATGTTCTGTAATAAGGCCGATAGAGTTGTTCAAGCTTTGTTAGTAAGTTAGCTAGTCAGGGTGAAACGAAATAAAAGCTTTTAAAACTTAAATTAATGTATTCAGGTTCAATCGCCTACGTACCGCAGCAAGCCTGGATCCAGAACGCGACGTTACAAGACAACATTCTGTTCGGGAAGGATCTCGACAGTAACAAGTACAACAATGTGATCAACGTTTGCGCGCTCAAGACCGACTTCGATGTGTTGCCGGGGGGCGATCAGACAGAAATCGGAGAGAAAGGTATGACAAGTCTTCAAACATTTGTATAATAATTCGTATTCAGCGAAGTACAAAGATGAGCTCCTTGATCAGGATTTCTGACCCTCTGGCATTGTTTACCGACGTTATATGGAGTTTTGAAAGAAAATCTCTCAAAAGTAGTTAAGTGATCGTTTTAAGTAGTATACAATAAGTATTTTAGGAAAATTACGACATTACACCACGTACTTTACTATTATCTTGCTGACGTGATGTTGACCATTTTGAGGTCCTTCCTCATGAGCACCGACCGCGACCACGCTCAAGCACGTGAGACGGGAACTAGCTCGGCTTCGTCACGCTCAGCCCGGCTGGACAGTGGGGCAGGCGGCAGGGGCGGCGGGGGAGAGGCAGCAACCCGTTCACCGTCCTCATCGGACCTCAGAATGGTCAAAGAAACGTCAGCAGGAGAATAGTAAAGTACGTGGTGTATGTCGTAATTTTTCTAAAATGATACCAAGCCACGATAACTTCAATTCTTTTACAAAAAGTATGTCAGTCTATCTATAAGGTATATATTCCTATGGGTTTATTGTTTAGGTATAATTTTATTGTACATTTCCCATGTAGCCTGTAATAAATATATTATTATTGTTATTATCATAATTCATAGTCTAACATCAGCTACTGCTGGGTGGTGTCTCTATGCTCGTGCATCGAGGATGTCAAGTTTTAGGCATTTTGCTGTTATAAATTTTCAAAACCATGATTTGATGCGCAAGACGAAGTTATTTAATTATATTTAAACTTTCGATTGATCATTTTTGTCGCTCAGGAAAGCGTTTGTTAGAGAGAGAAAGATAAACGTATGCATGCGAATAAAACAACACGTTGGGGGAACGACAATCCTTGTATTCATATAAGTTTTTACATGTCCTCTGACCACATGACACCTTCTAATAATGGCTTCTACCTCGATTCCTAAATGTGTATTAGAACATTACTATACAACGTCTGTACCACGATGCCGCTGTCACCTGTCTCTCAGGTACTTGGTTAATTTCCATACGTCTGTACAACGTTCCATTACACGCATTTATGTGCGTTCCAATACACGTATATTACAGTTTCTTGTATAGGCAACTTAGATTCGTAATTTTTTATCTCATTCATACATCAAAAGTGTATCAAAACGACCTGCAAGATTTGATTTATAGTTAGCAAGCTATTCCATAAAAATATACCGAAACACTGTTCAACTATTGTGCAGGAATCAATCTGTCTGGTGGTCAAAAACAACGTGTCTCGCTCGCTCGCGCGGTCTACTACGACGCCGATTGCTACTTCCTGGACGACCCTCTCAGCGCAGTCGACTCACACGTCGGAAAACACATATTCGATAAGGTAATTTAAACATTTACATCTTGCAAAGCATTGGGTAACTGTTTCTCATATAGACAGGAGTAACTGTTTCTCAAGAAGGCAGGAGTAACTATTTCTTAAATATTCAGGAGTCAGGAGTAAGGGCATCGTAGCTCTCAAACGGATGAACCGATTTCGATCGAGAGTTTTTTCTTTTTAGAAGACGCTACCTTTTCCAAGTGGTTACGGATTTTTGTAAATTTTGCAGGTAATCGGACCTTCAGGCCTTTTAAAGAGCAAAACTCGAGTGTGGGTGACGCACAACGTGTCGTACCTCTCACAGACCGACCTGGTAGTCGTGTTGAAGGACGGGGAGATGTCTGAGGCCGGCACTTACCAACAGCTTTTAGAGAAGAAAGGTGCCTTCGCAGACTTCCTGTTACATCATCTCAGCGATGCGGAAAGGACATCACCTGAGGGTAACATTTTTAAAATAAAGCTCCGTCAAAATAAGGTTTCGGTGAAATAAGGCACGTTGACCATACGCGTGTTACCATGGTACTCGTAGCTCCTGAAACCCATGACACAGGGAATCCTAGTGTGGGGTCAGGACTATGTATGTGACTGTTGGGTGTTATGTTGTTATAAGAAAAAGCTTCGTTAAGCTATGCGTCCATTTTATGAGACGGGTGATAACGCCGCTTCGTCACAAAAGTCTCGTCCGTTATTTACCGTGTTACTTAAAGCTCTGATTAGTTTTGGAATAGTTACAGCGTGTTTTGTTTTTTGGATTGAAAGGCAGTTTCAAATTCCATCGAAAGAGACAAAACAAAGTGTAATTTTTCCAAGGATATTCCTCGTTTATTATTAGCACGTCTAGTCTATAATAGGGACACATTAACAACTCCTTTTTTACGTTTCATAGAGTTTCGTAAAAAATATTTAGGTTTATGGAAATAATTAGAACGAATCCATCTCATTTTTTTTGTGAATGAAATTGAGTTTTTTATGGTCTGTTTGATTGATGTAATTAGCTTCACAAAAGTAATGTTCGCCGTATCGCTACGACCAGGCTCGGTTGCAGTGGACGCTTTGCTGAAAAAATTAAATGATTTAAAATGATGAATGATTTGAATGTCTGCTTTTTTTTTGATTAACTTTTTTCCTTATCGTCAGTTGAAAATGTTAACGATTAAAACTTTTGTTTAAATTCATTTCAGAACTGGACGAGATCAAACAAGACTTGGAAAGCAAACTGGGATCTGAGTTTCAAAATAAGTTACAAAGGGCTCGATCATTATCAGAGAGCGCTTCAGAGTCCGACCAAGTTGCGGCGGGTAAGACATCTAGACATCTATAGTCCAGTCTATAATTACCCTACAAAAGTGACGATTCCGATATTGTGTTGTTAGGGTTGGGGACCTCGGGGACGCATGCACGAGCCGCCATCGGCTGTTACCGCCTCTCGACTCGAGCAGTATGATCTGAAACGCCAATACATCTATTACGACACCTTTTTTACACAGTAGCGGCCAAAACCAAAAAGATGTTGAGAGTAGCTGGATGAGACGTGAGAGATGCGCGTTTGATTCCCGCTGCGAGACAAACATTTGTATGATTTGCTAATATTTGTTCATATTTGTTATGGTACCATAGTATTCGCAGTTCCCGACACCCACACAACAAGAAATCCTAGCTTTAAGTCAGGGCTTTGTATGTGACTGTTGGGTGCTATTTATTTATTTTGTTATCGGTTTGTGAAGGTGACCGCTCAGGCAGCGTGAAAAGGAAAACGCCAGAGACACTGACACCAAACGAACTAAAAGAAAAGAACAAACTCATTGAAACTGAAAAAACGGAGACTGGCAGTGTAAGTTTTACAACAATTTCCTATCGTCTATCGTCTACTAAAGTATTTTCAATGACACAGAGACCTAGTATCCACTTAACAGAGGGGGTCCCCTTTAAGTGGATACTAGGTCTCTGTAGCGCCCTCCACACCCGCTTCAAGGCGTGGTCAGGGATCGATCTCGCAATAAGCATGTTGAACCTAATATTAAAAATATAAAGCTCATTTTGAATTGATATGGTAATTCCTAATTTTGAAATAGAATAATTAATAGTCGGCTGAAGTCTTGGCTGTAAAATGAACTTTATTACGTTAGTAGTAGGTCCAACCTTATTGCGAGATCAGTCCTGAACTACGGCTTGAATTCCTTTAAAGAAGGCAATTTGTTTTAAATTAACTAATATGATCCTCCAAAAACAATTCTATTAGTCGATTATACTCATCTCTTTGTATACTTTAATAACTTGCCCGAGCAGTAAGTTATTTTTCTCAAACATGCTTGGACTTACAATAATTTAAAGAAACTTCTTCGATATAAATTGTACTTATAGTCGTGGTTAAAAACACGCCGGCAACGTAGCGTTATATTCTCTTTGGCCAGCATGTTACTGTCATGTTAACATCATGACGATTTCATGGCCGGCGATTTCACTATGAAAATCCGTCTTCGTAATAAAAAAAAGCGTGTGAAGCACGAGAATGTACTGTTGATATTTTATTGGAATTGATTAAAAAAATGAGCTCAAGCTTAGAAAGCAAGGCTGATGAACATATTTTCAAGCCACAAATTCAAGAAGAAGCAAGAGCCGTAATAAAAAAAAGCTTGTTGCAGTCATAATCAAAAGACAAATTAATATTTAAAAATATCAGAACTTTGTTCAGTTGAATATTCGCGCATAGTTTAAGAAAAGTACTATACAAGCCTTGGCCTTAATTGGGCATTGATGGACTCACGTATGTGTGCCTCGGCTACATCTCGGCCCACATTATCATGTGGAGACATCAATGTCTGATTTGCCGGCCGCTGCGATAATGTACTATTCAAATGGTGGTCCCAGGTAAAATTATTTATCATTTGGTGTACAGGTAAAATGGAGCGTATATAAGCACTACCTGATGAACGTCGGTGTGCTGGCATCCGTGGTGACCGTGCTCATGAATCTCATTCTGCAAGTGTTCCAAGTCGGATCCAACTACTGGCTCGCGGAGTGGTCCAATGATGACAAAATGGTTTGTTCAAATAATCGGTCTTGTATAATCACTCTACTTTTCCCCCAAAGGTAGACAGAGCCTCAATGGGCCTGTGTGTAGCAAAATTGCCGCTATTGCTTTCCCACGGCTAATACTTTCTTCCAGTAATAACACGTTCCTAATTAAGCCAGCAGCTAGGACAAACCTTATACCAACGATTGCTGCCCAACAAGCCCGGGCCTTGTTCAAATAATCTGTCTTGTATGCCTTACAATTAAACCGTAGAACCTATTGTCATTCTACACACTCTTTTGTTGTAAGGCGTGCACACTATTTCGACGAGGCATTTTTTCGCATGGGCGTCACTTTAGTCGAACATTTTATCCACACATTATCGATATTAACCGCCCGAGTCGGTCGAATTATAGCAACCCGAATGAGTGTGTAGCACGCACGTGTGTAGGAACATGAGATATGATATTAAGCAGTAGTAGAGTTGGTTCGAAGAAGTACTACCACTATACCTATTTCTGTAGCGAAGCAGCGTTGCTATTTCCGTTTTAAAGGAAGGAAGAAAAGCAAGCAAATGCTTCGATAAAAGTGATCTAAGGGCACATGAGACTTTTCAACTTTGTGTCTCAGGATGACGGGCGCAATGTGACGATACTTATTGATTAAATCGTGAGGAAACACCGTTGACTATTATAATGACTATCTGGACTGGTGATTCCAATGAATAAAACATTCTTGACTATTATCTAATGTTAATATTTGTACTATGCAGCTTGTGAACGGCACGGTAGACACGTCTCGTCGAGACATGTACCTCGGCGTTTACGGCGGACTCGGTATCGGACAAGGTAAGCTCCACCATACCATCCATCAAACAATGTACTTGCTGATAAATATGGTTTGATCATGGGTGAAGGGTGTTTGTAGTTTTACTATGTTTTTATTGTTTGACAATGGATCTAAAAGTTAAATGAAAAGATACATAGATTATGGAAATTGAAATTCAATATGGTAGTTGACAATAAAAAAAACTTTCTCTAAGCTAAACTAAAAATACAAAAACATTATGAGTTGAACCTTATTCGCTTAGAAACATCGTTCGCTAGCAACGCTCCCGCACTTTTCGTCATCGGCGGGCAGATTACGTGGTAGAGGTGGCGGTAATTTTTATGGCTCTAGCAATGCTCTAGCGAACGATGTTTCTGAGTGATAGAAAGGAATTGAGTTCCAAAACGCTATTTCCGGGCGGACAAGTCAGGTTCAACCCGTTTGTTTATTGTGCTTAAATTATACGCCAAGGTACATATTGTCAACATTTGTCAACTACCCTATAATTATCAAGTTTGGGTTCTAAATAAAACCAAAAAGCTTTGGACATCATCATAATTTTATAAAATCAACTTCGTGATTCATATAAACACATGCACTGAATAATAATTTATAAATTGCTTTTATAAATAATTTATAATTATCATCTAAATATTTTTTTTATATTTATAGGATGAATAATCCACGAATTGGTTTTGAGGCATAATAATAATGAATACATTTTTACTGTTATCTATTTATATCAAAGTTTATTCATTTAAGTATATTGATGGTTATTTATAATGGATGGCATGACTCATATAATAATAAATAGAGGAAAATAAAATGTGCATGAACTTTCTTACTTTATCATCAAAACTGGAATTTGAGCAAAGGTCACGGAGAAAAATAATAAACATAACGGCTGCTACAAAAAAGTAATGTTTTATCGTATAGAAAACTAAAAAAACGATTACAAAAGTTTTGAGGGCACAATATTGTGGTGGTATTTTTTAAACAGTGAAACCGAAATTTCAATATGGCATTCTGATAAAACAAAAATTTGTCAAAACATCAGCAGCCTTTAGGCGTCCACTGCTGGATGAGGCCTCCCCCATAAAATGTAATGGGGGGGGGGGGATTGCCATAATCATCACGCAGGCAGGCGAATTGGTGTTGAGTACTCAGTACGGCTAGCACAGGCTGACTAACGTTAGTACGATATTGAGTCGCTAGCAAGACGATATTAAATTAGTAGTCAAAAATTAACCAATCTAATTACAAAGATTTCAAGCTACCCCGATGTCATTGTCCAACATTAACGTTTGCGGTCGTCTCGCTATAGTCTTGGGAACCGTCCATTAAACACGTGAGGCTAGAAAGGGGGGGGGGGGGGTAGGGGGTTCAGCAAAAATCACGAAATATCACAAGGGGGGAGGGAGGGGTGTAGTAAGATATCACGTGGATTTATTTTTACGTCAAACGCGCGATTTCTAAACCGAAAAGCGGCGTGTAGACTTGACTCGCAGTTACCAGGCAACGAAAAAATTAGATAATATCTTATAAGTACCTGTATTTAAAGATATTCTAAAAAAAAATAAGATTCTTTGTAGGTACTACAAATACACGTGATTTTGGGCTGGGGGTGGGTAGTAAACCTCACCACGTATCACCATGGTCGCCACTTGGTAACGTTAGTCAGCTTGTGCTAGCCTTACAATATGCTGCTGCCCAACCCCTGGTCCCTCAAGTCGGCTTTCACGACATCAACACGAGGAGATTGAGGGGTCTATTCTTAAGTCGGACACACCGCGGCAGCTATGTTTAATTTCTAGCAAAGTAAAGAAAAACGTGTAAAATAATGAAGATGAAATGTAGTTGAGGCTTGGCTTGAGGGGGGGTTTAGAAAAAATCTCGAAATATCACAAGGGAGGAGGGGGGGGGGGGGTGTTGTAAGATATCACATGTATTTATTTTTTCTTCAAACGCGCGATTGCTAAACCGAAAAGCCTTAAAAAAATTAAGATTCTTACACTTATTAATAATTAATTTAAAAAATACACGTGTACGTAGTCTTAAACCTCACCACGTATCACCAAGGAGGAGGGGGAGGGGGTAAAAAATGCTTAAAAAAATTACGTGATTAATGGACGGCCCGTTATGGGTAATACAACTAACATAAAATCATTTATGAAATAACAATATCCTACTTGTAAATAATACTTCGTGACTTTTGTCTGTACGTAAGATTGCACCCTGTGATATAAATCAAATATCCAAATTGCATGATGTATTATATTTTGTTCATGATTGTAATTATTGCTTTGTGTTTTTCTATAACTTGTACATAAATAATAATAATGTAGTTCTAGTGTGCAGTTAGCATGTGGACCCTATCGAGAGAAGTTGTATTGAATAAGTACAAAAATACAAAACTAACTGACCAGTGATGTTACAACACCACGCTATGCAATTTGCTTCCAGCAAGCGTAACTCATAGTACATCAAACATTTGTACAGAGCTGTAATGCCTAATGAAGTAATGAACAATAGCACTCTATTTCTGGTGAATAGTATTCTGTTAGCAATTATTGACTTCTTAGATAAAATAAGAGAAGTCAAAGGAGAATGAGGAAATCTCGCACACATTTCTAAATCGGCCACGCCTCAGCATCGTCAGTACGACCTCAGCATAAGTTGATCAACATATTATTTTCATCATCATCAGCCATTAGACGTCCACTGTTGGACGAGGCCTCCCCCATGGAATGCGATAGGGGGATTTGCCATAATCATCACGCTTGGTTGTCGGATCGGTGATCGCAGTATTGGTGTTGAGTACTTAGGTGGATGGTGCTGCCCATACCCTGGTGTAAGCCCTTAGTCGGTTTTTACGACATCCACGGGAGGAGACGGAGGGGTCTATTCTTAGGCGGGACACACCACGACATCAGCAACATATTTTAGAGATCTTAAAACCATTTTTCTGTTAAACATTTCGAAAAATTATTTTGAAATCTCTAAATATTCAACAACTTATGTCGCAGCCATATAACCTCAGAAACACAAACACACACACACAAATTAAACGAGCAAAAGATATGTCTGAAACATACAACATGGACTCACCAGAGCTCACAACCATTCCGTAGTAAGAAAGATTTAAAACCCAGTATAAAGTATGACCGCGATAAGTTTTTTTTTTATACTACTTGGCAAGCAAACATGCATACGGCCCACCTGATGGAAAGTAGTAACCGTAGCCTATGGACGCCTGCAACACCAGAGGCATCACACGCGCGCTGCCGACCCTGAGACATAAAGATAAAGTCTCATGTGCCTGTAATTTCACCGGTACCCGTACCCTTCAAACCGAAACACAGCAATGCGAGCACTATTACTTGGCGGCAGGAATAGGTACGGTGGTAGTACTTCCCCGGACGAACTCTTTCACAAGAAGTTCTACTACTAGCAAAATTCTAGATTCTTCCACCTAAACGTACAACACAAGATGGTTATTTTCGTATGGCTGCATGTTATTTGCTGCTCGTTCTGACGGTGTCCTGTGGCGTGTCGCGCAGTGATATCCGTATCGGTGTCGTCGCTGGCGCTGTACCTGGGCACGCTGGCCGCGGCGCGCGCTCTGCACGCGGGCCTGCTGTCCGGCGTGCTGCACGCGCCCTCTATCGGCTTCTTCGACTGCACGCCCGTGGGACGCGTGCTCAACCGATTCAGCAAGGACGTGGACGTGGTGGACAACGTGCTGCCGATGACGCTCAGGGGCTGGACCTCCTGCTTCTTTTCGGTATGAACGTGGACGAAACGAAATTACCCCCTTGGCTTAATTAAAAAATGTTGCAAAGAATTTTTTTTTGTTTCGAATATTCTTCGTTTTAATAGACTCGTATCCGAATTAGAAAAAAGGAAGGACAAGGAACATACAAGTTCAATGAAAAGTTTTCATTTATGACCAAAATGAATTGGCATTATTGTGTAATAAGCCTTATTAGTCGTACATGATTGAGCTTTGATTAGCTCAGAAATATATCCAAAAACGATTTCTTGTGAAATTTCAACCAAACTGTTGGATCGTAAAAATAATCTAGGAACTGACAATTGAAATTTTAACAAGCCTATACTAGGCAAATATGTAAATCCACTACTGAGTATGAATATGTTTTCACAAAACATTCAAGAACTTATACCCTGACTAATATCTAATTTGACGACCTGCGTGGCGCGGCGGGCGAATAGCCAATTGAGACGCAAGAGGTCGCGTCGAGGAGGACGTGGGTTCGATTCCCGCTGTGGTGCAAATGTTTGCATGATCTGCAAATCAACGACACAGAGAATTCTAGTGTGGGATCAGGACTATGTATTTAACTGTTGGGTGTTGTGTAATCTCTACTTTAAATAAGCCTTTGTTATTTGTCATTATTCGTTATTGGTAACATCTAAGCGTTGTATAATCTTTAAAATTGTTACAAACAGGATCAGTTTATAAATAATATCTACCACATACTTTTTCTTATTTCATTATTAGTAGTGCTTTTTATAAAAGAATGCTTCATTTAGTTATCGGGCTCCATATGCATGCCCTTTGTAATAGGTAGTACTTGGTAGTTGTTGTACCATGGTAGTTGTTCACTGCACATAACCTCTGTTCACACACACATTTAAAGCTAGAAAAAAGAAATTCAGTAAATAATGTATTCATTGTTATTATCCGCCGCTAGATTAGTTTCCATGGGTCTCTCACGGCATCGTCGATGTTCTTTCAGCTATTTCCTCGATATTCGCGGATTTAATGCCGTATCTTGCGTGTTGGCGCGCGGCAAGGCTTCTTCACGAGGGCTTGGTGACGAATGTGTTGAGGACACCGTTGCAATTCTTCGAAGTTACACCTATTGGCAGAATACTGTCTAGATTTTCTAAAGATTTGGACGTATTGGATACGTCTCTTCCACAGCAGTTGACTGACGTCATGTATTGCGCCTTTGAGGTAACAAACTAATTTTATTTGTGTAGTAAATCGGGATCATTTCGTTTATGGTGGGTTTGGCTTTGGTTATTTCATTTAGTATTTCCGTTTGATGTATGATTTATAAGTGGGATAACACTGGGCCGAAGCGACTTATGCATGGCAAATATTCAAAATCTGCCTGAAATTTGTGTGGAATTATAATTTTATTCGACAAAAACTTCTAGAATTGGGACTTGAAGTTTTTTATCTTGTGAGCGTCTGAATCAACCCTCGCGAAAATCATACCAGCTGTCTGTTTTGATTTTCGCAACTCATGAACGTCCAATCCATTCAAAGCAAATCCGATTTGACTTCTGATTAACTTCATCTTCCATTTATCTGTTTCACGGGACCATATCAATGACATTTCTTTGCAATCACCAAATCATCCAATCAAATACATTTTGGAAATCATTTATTGAAAGCACATGGGCCCAGAAATTATTGTTCCATCATTTTTCAAGAAATGTGTTTGGGATTAGTTTTCTTTGCATCACGAGTTTTATGTTATCATATTGTTGTAGGTTTAATTTGTTTATTATTCTTTTCTTATTTTTACACCATTTCTTTGTGTATACTAAACTTGCAAGCTGTAACTAATCAAACTTTCACATTTGTAAACTGATCCTTGGAATATATTAAATCAACCAACTAAAATACACAAATAAATGTAGTTTTTTATGATCCTAATACTAATTTATCTGTAGGTATTGGGTACGCTCTTCGTCATAAGCCTGTCGACTCCGTTATTCTTGGCGGTTATTCTGCCGATTGGCTTTGTGTATTACGTGATCCAACGGTTCTACGTGGCAACATCGAGACAGCTGAAACGACTGGAATCTGTCTCCCGATCGCCTATCTACTCTCACTTCGGCGAGAGTATCACGGGAGCGTCTACTATCCGCGCCTATGGAGTCACTGAAAGGTTAGACATTTACAATGTGCATGAAAAGAGCCTCTATGCTAGGCGCACTAAATCCTTTCACCACTCTGGTACGTTCACTATTTAATTCAGTTTCTATTTTCTCATGTCGCCTCGTGCTAAACCTGCAGGAGCCCAATTATTATTGTGCTAATAGGTGCACAATTGGCGGATTGGTGATCGCAGTATTGGTGTTGAGTACTCAGGTGGATGCTGCTGCCCATCCCCCGGTGTAATCTCTTAGTCGGGTTATTCCTGAAATCCCCTTTAGACATCCCCTTTAAGGGGATTTCTAAAGGGGATTTCAGGAATAACCCTCTTAGTCTGCTTTTACGACGGAGAGGTCTATTCTTAGGCCGGCTTATTAGCCGCAAATTTCAAAAAATATCTGACAGTTTTGACAGAACTTTGACACTATTGAGTATAGAAATGTCGTGTTCGACATTGTCCACTAGCTCAAAAATTGGATCCCTGTTATAACTCCTTTTTATCACATTCTAAAAACTCTCTTTTCCCAAACTCGCTCTGTACTCTTGTCTGTATGTCGTTGATCGCGTTAGAGAAGAACTAACGACAAACGTCGCAGGAACTCTGTATGGAGGGAGTCGCCTCCAGACTGTTCATCGTGGCATTCTAGGGGGCCTATGTCCAGCAGTGCACTTCTACAGGATCCTGACCAAACTTGGAAAGAATTAAACAACTGTTCTTTCTTTTACAGATTTGTACTCGAATCGGAACGTAACGTAGACTACAACCAATCCTGCCACTACCCGAGTACTATCGCTAACCGATGGTTGGCGGTGCGATTAGAAATGATGGGCAACCTCATCATATTCTTTGCGGCGCTATTCGCGGTATTGAACAGGACGACGGCCAGTCCGGGACTCGTCGGTCTTTCTATCAGCTATGCTCTTCAGGTATTTCGTTTTACTAACGTGGATTGTTCTATCGTTTTTTCTGCCATTTGAGAAAGAAAAGGGAGAAAGTTAAAATAGAAATATAAGTTAAAGTTTAAATTATTTATATGTAACACGGTTATACAGGGCGTAAAAAGACTACTCCCGAAAACTGAAACAATGCATTCAGACCATGATTCTGAAAATATTTAAGCTGAAAAAACACGAAAAAAATATGCTCACTTTTGGGCCGCTTTTTTTATAAATATCCATAAAATATCGTTAAAGAAACACAAAAACTTAATTTACATCATTAAAAACACTTTAATAAATAAAATTTCAAAAAAAGCAATGAAACCCACATAAGAAATGTTGGCGCTACGGGTCGATCCGCTGACCGGGAAGCGTTGAACTCGCGTGGCCGGAATAAATGCGTACATTGCTGACTGACAAATATGATACGAAACGAAAAAAGGTTTT
This sequence comes from Epirrita christyi, assembly GCA_951392215.1. Lineage (NCBI taxonomy): Eukaryota > Metazoa > Arthropoda > Insecta > Lepidoptera > Geometridae > Epirrita > Epirrita christyi. The sequence continues at coordinate 6,115,606 of OX595840.1, read as the reverse complement.
CTCCGATATGAATGCGAAAACAATTTTATAGCTCTGATATAGCTTTACCGGTACCTTCAGTATTCGGAAGCCGTCCTTTTACACGCTGTATATACCATCGATGGACTAAAGACATTATAATCGTCGCAGGAAGTCGGTGGATGGAGGCGGCTCAAGACCGTTTGTCGTGGCATTCTAGGGGGGAGGCCTATGTCCAGCAGTGGACTTCTACAGGCTGATGATGATGATATATCATTCGTGTCCGAAAATTTTCATTTTTTATTCTGAATCTTTAAAACTTAATATGGTATTTCAGATCACACAAACTCTGAACTGGCTGGTCAGAATGACTTCTGAAGTGGAAACGAACATTGTTGCCGTAGAAAGGATAAAAGAATACGCTGACACTACTCAGGTAAAACATAACACCCAACAGCCCACATACATAGTCCTGAAGGGCGATTCTAAAACGCCGGAAACGTTTCCGATCGGATTCGTTAGTTTTTCATTTCGATGTGGTAAGTAACTAAAACAATTTTCTGTAGTAAAACACAGTAATATACAATATTTATTGTTTTTTTACTGTGTTTTACTAGAGAAAACTGTTTAAGTTACTTACCACATCGAAATGAAAAACTAACGAATCCGATCGGAAACGTTTCTGACGTTTTAGAATCGCCCTGCTGATCCCACATTAGGATTCCCTGTGTCGTGGGTACCAGGAACTATAAGTACTATGGTAACGCAACTCCTAGACCCAGACCCCTTTTTTTTTTAAGTGTTCGCTTGCTGCTTAAAAGTTAAATCCACTGACAATTTGTTTGTATACAGGAAGCGGCATGGAACATCGCGGAGGGTGCACCCAGCGCGACCTGGCCCGAAAGCGGCGCCGTGCAGCTGGAGCGACTCACGCTGGGGTACCGCGCCGGCGAGCCCGCGCTTCGTGACGTCACCTGCACCGTGGCGCCGCGCGACAAGCTCGGCATCGTGGGCCGCACCGGCGCCGGCAAGTCCACGCTCACGCTCGGCCTATTCAGGTAACGCGACGCGTATAAAGATAAAGATAATTTATTTGTTTTGAATATGGTAATTTTACATTGGTGGTCATAATTTACATGTCCAACATACTCAGTCATACATTATGACATACAAATAATTTAGTTCCCACATGTAGGTACTAGGTGAATACATCCATTACCATGCCATTATAATAGCAATAGTAAATTTAGTTGTAATAATAATAATTAATCGTAATATTGAATGTCACAAAACTTATAACTACCTACATTTTATGAACAAAAAATTCTTTTATATTATAAAAACATTGTTTTACCAACCATCTATGTAATTCACTTGAGAATCTACGCTCAGGGAGTTCTGAAATATTATTAGATACGTGGTTATACACTTTTATAACACGAAGCGTGTGCACTACGCCTCCGTCACGCGACCTACTCACACTTTAACTCCACCGACAGGATAGTGGAGGCGATGGGCGGTAAGATCCTGATCGACGGCGTGGACATCTCGCGCATCGGGCTGCACCAGCTGCGCTCGCGCATCACCATCATCCCGCAGGACCCCGTGCTGTTTAGCGGCACGCTGCGCATGAACCTGGACCCCTTCGGCGCCTACACAGACGACCAGCTGTGGCGCTCGCTCGAGCACGCGCATCTCAAGGCGTTCGTGCAAGGTACCCACAACACTGTTTCCAGGCTCGCTATTAAATTAATTTCTCACACATTTGCATTTACGCTACACGTATCTCTACGCAACAGAGAGCTGATTCTGAGTTTTGTCAAGCAATTGACACGGGCGTATGGTGTAGTGTAACACGGATTTTTGTATGGAAATTGAGGTTCACAGAGTGTACGATAGAGGCGCTCATCGGTGTCGCCCTACAAACTCCTTGTTACACTACACCACATACGTCGGTGTCAATTGTGTACTAAAAACTTAGAATCAGCTCTCTGCACGTGCAAGAAGACGTGAAGACGTCATACGTGAGGCGTATCTCTAAGCGTCACTTCTAGGCGAGGCGTATTTACTCGCCACATTTCACACATTGTTAAAACCGCTCGCTTCTCTCGCCTCCTCCAGACATTAGGAGCAAGCATTTACGTGTCCGATGGTACGATAGAACGTCACTAAGTAACTCGTCCCGTTTATCAGGTCTGTCTGCGGGTCTCCGGCACGAGGTGTCTGAGGGTGGTGAAAACCTGTCCGTGGGTCAGCGGCAGCTGGTGTGCCTCGCGCGCGCGCTGCTGCGCAAGACGCCGCTGCTGGTCCTCGACGAGGCCACCGCGGCCGTTGACCTCGAGACCGACGAGCTTATACAGGTCAGTTTTACATGTTCACTCAATCTGTAACTTAGGTGGCGATGAAGGACCAAGTTTACTGAGAGAAGCAATACAGCTCCTACAGCGCGCGGAGCCGATGACAGCTACGGAATAAGGGCTCTCGAGTGGCGACCACGAACCGAACCAATCTGACCAGTGTAAAATAGGTCCACTCGATAAACCGGTGATATTGTAACAGTCGTAAGAAGTCGGTTGTTAGAAGCTCCCCCCCTCCCCATTGCCTATCAAACTGGTAAACGATTTCGCTATGTATTGCGGCTTGTGTTTTAGCTTCTTTTCGAGAACAGAAATTTTCGAAACAGCTCAATGTACTGCGAAATAGTAATCGGAAGTGATTACCAGTTTGATATGCTATAGGGGCAAGGGGTTAAATAACATCTGGCAATTAGCCCACATTTGGACGAAACGCACGCATGTCTAGTCAGTACGCAGATCCAGAAGCATACCCTACACAGACACTAGCATATTTTTCGACTGAATGAATCTTTGGTGCACATTCGGGATTCGAACTAATGACATGTTATTTATGTAATTCCAGAAAACAATCCGGTCTGAGTTCGCGTCCTGCACGGTGCTCACGATCGCTCACCGCCTTAACACCATCATGGACTCCACGAAAGTGATGGTGCTGGACAAGGGACAGCTAGTGGAGTACGCGCCGCCGGCGCAGCTGTTGCAAGACAAGAATTCCATCTTCTACAGCATGGCGAAGGATGCCGGCCTCGTTAGCTAAGTACGACCATGTACTCTCATTACAAGTACTGCCTTGATGTGTTGTGAGGTTGAATAGCCTGTGCTGCTTTAGCCGGGGATATTTTCACTTCGAAAGACTTCTAGGAACTCAATGACGTCATATTCTCTGGGGCTCATATTATGCTGGCTGCGTCTACAAGTCAAATTGTAATAATTTCTACAGCTGCCCGTGCGAACACATTCAATGATAGTCGGTATGGTACCATAGTAACATCCGAATTATAAGCATCCGTCTAAATAAGAATGATATTTTACAACCACAGACCACGTATGTTGTCGTAACTACCGGTTGTAACTACTCTTCTTGTGGTTGTAACTATTCCCCGATTCTCGTAATTATTGAACATTCAATTCACAATCTAATCTCATCTTCGGATGCATTCGTTATCTTTCTCGCTCTAACGAACGCCTTGCGACAGGAAGGCTCATGATAAAAAGAAGACTGAGATGAGATTATTGTGAATTGAATTTCAATTTATTACTAGCCGACATGTTCATTCTAAAAAAAACCGAACTTAATTCAACATAAAAAATATTCTTTGATTTGCTAAAAAGGAACTTTATTGGTACAGAATAAGGTTGATATTCAAATATCTTTCAATATTCTGAATGGTCAGTGAACATTTGAATTCAGAATAGGGTCACCAAATTGTTTTATTTGTCAAAATAAAGAAGTTCACAGAAAAAGGTTTTTACATTTCTCAGTGGGGATAAAAGGGCTACCATGCTCAATTATGTGCACACTTTCAAAACTAGAAGGGCTTAACGCTTGTCGATAGTACTTCTGATGCGAAAACTCACAACCAATATTTTGATACGTTAATCCATACTTAGGTTAAGTTTCTACCTGAGCGAAAAGGAGCGTCAAATCAAACAATCTACATCACATTACACAAACTTTGCTTTGATCTTCGCTTAGCTTTAGTAGGAAGCCTCACTGTTATGTTACACTCGTCCATGCCTAGAAAAAGTGGGGTATGAAAATAAACTTACAATTTATGTGTCGTCATTTTTGACATTTGTTTTTCGATTATAATTTGTGTAATACTCACATTTTTACGGTAATGAACTTGTTCACTACTTTTAAAGTTCACTTGAATCCCAATATATTTTTCCGCATTATTTCAATAATGTTCATGTTCCGCTGCGTGTCCATCTGCTTGCGCCGCAATTCAACGTTCTCATGGAAAAGATAATTATGTCAAACTGTCAGCATTTCGTTTTTCATACAAATCACGAAATGCATTTCGTTTTTCATACAAATCACGAAATGCATTTCGTTTTTCATACAAATCACGAAATGCATTTCGTTTTTCATACAAATCACGAAATGCATTTCGTTTTTCATACAAATCACGAAATGTGGCGCGCGTATGTAAACTTCTAGCATAATGATTTTTCTATGTTATGTAGGGAGTTATAGTTTTTATCGAATACCTAAAATGCTTTATACATAGGTCGAGATCCGGGCTAAGAGAAGACTGCAATAATCTGGATTTTTTATTTGATTTTAAACCAACAGCGTTGCAATTCGTTTACTTAAATATAATATAATACATACATGGTACTACAATTTAAAGAAAAATAAAAATATAAATCAGTAAAAAATATTGCTTGCGTCACGTGTGACTGTGATTGTGTGGGTGGGTGTGTGAACGAGTGAGTGGGTGCGTGTTTGCGGTGTGTATCATCGATGAAAGCTGAAAGTGTACGATGGAATTAGATTGCCGGCTCAAAACCTGCCGCACTTTTCCCTGGCTACTGAGAAATCTAGTTCCAGATAAGTGCAGTATCTCTTAGCCCGGACCTCGTACTATAAGGTGAATTATCGAGAATTAAGGAAACTACACTCACTAGATTTTAATACACCGACAACAATCACGTGTAGGTACATCAAAATATGTAGGTAATTATGATAAAGAAACTTGATCTTGTCTTGTACAGAGGAAAATGTTTACTGGTTTTAATTTGATTTACTTGAGGAAATTTTATGGCAAATTTTACTTATTCGATTGAGCTTATTAAAAGCTACTTAATCTTTTGGATACTTACCTTTATTATATTTTTAATTATATCGTAAAATATTTACATATTGTTTCAAAAATGAACCCCACGCGGTATTTTGGGGTCCGTAAGTTTATAAATTTTGTAATATTATTAGTTAAAGGATCTTAAAGGCGGAGAACGAATACAATTTTAATATTAACATCCCTCTGTTTGGATATGAGGGTTGTTAAAAGATTGAGGCCATAGTGTGTTTTTCTGTGGCCTCGTACAAAGGATTGGGTGCTCTGATTTCAATGCGGTTTTATTTGTATGAAAACTGGTGTTGAAACACCAACGTAGAAATTTTAAATTTGTCGTGAAGATAGGAAGTAGTGGCCCAGAATCACAGAAAATTATAGCCAAGATCGAATTGAAAAAAATAATATTAAAAAAAAAGATCAACTTTCAATTCAAACGGTCATTATTTTGTTCCAATTAATAGGTTCTTCACAATTCATAAAAAACTAATTTAAAGATATCGCGCATAACAATAGCCCATTGTAATTATTCGTAAGTACTTCCTAGCGCAGCTCTCGGAAAGGTGATCATTTTCGAAACGGATAATTGCGAATAATATTACTTGCGCTTGGCAAATTTATTTTGAAATCAAATTTTAAGACATCACAAATATTTTAGAAGCTAAGTACTTAAAGTTGTATAACAGGGTGTGTAAAATAAATATAATACACTTAGGTCATAGGGCGCATTTTAGACATGATTTTTTATAATGTTTTTAGAAACTTGTTTGTATAAAAGTTGAAAGCTGAATTCAATGTTTTTTGTCAAGACGTTATATTGTCTTTGAACTTTCACACGTGTTATTATGTAATCTATTCACTCTCAGTATGGTACAAATATTTATTTCGTTGCATTACAATATCTACTACGCTGCGTGCCTTAATTACATGTATAAAATTCATAATGTTTTCTAATTATAATGAATAGTATTATAATCAATAGTTGTACAACTTCTCTATTACAATATTGTTGCTGTGTAGATATTAGACTTGTAATAGAAACAAATAAATAACACAAAGTTAGAACTAATTCTAATGTTATGTATAAAGGTAATTCATAGATCTCAGTTTAGTAAAAAATCCGTAACATAAAGCTATAAGTTTTGCCAAGAAGGCTGCTGTATCAATTTAATACATAATGTACAAACCATGTTATAATATTTTTTAAGTGACAAAGAGATATACAACTATATGATTGACCTGGATAAGAAAAACAAAAATGTAAGTTTTAAGGATAGTGTCAATTGTCTTTGTATCGGGAAGGTACTGAAAATTAATTTAGGTATTATGACAAGAACATTACCATCTGTTTTTGTTTTGGTGCCGTTTTCGAGAAATGGATCGCTTGCTGATTTCTAATGTTTTAGTCTCGAATTTTTTTTGCATCGTTCGCATATATACGTGGATTGAACTTTGCATTGTCTTATGCAACAATATACCAATTAGGTAGTACGGAAACAAAACACTGCCGTTTTATACCTATACAATCGCGTTATTCTAAAGAAATCAAATCTTATTTTTTTTAAACTAGGTATAACAAAATGAATGATGTGTTAGTTAGAATTAGTTGGTATACTTACTTACTTATATCGACGCAGGAAACAATGAGAACGTTATCATGGTTAGAAATTATTAATTCAATATTCTATTGTACATTATTTTATTTGATAAATCCCAGTTCAACTTGTAGTTTAAGTAGGTAGTTAAGATAACACACTATTTGTGCCTATAAATTTAGATTTTATGTATTGTGGAACTATACTGTTGCATGTAAATTGTTCTTATTTGTTCATATAAAAAATAATACAAATAAATATGGCAGTTGATTTATAGGTTAAAAAAAAGATTTTATGAACAAACATCTCCATTGTTGAATTTAATGAGTTGGTGATGTGTTTAATTTATATGACACCACGTACTTACATTACTTGCCGTAATTTATGTCTAATTTGTGAACTATTTTCGGATTATTGCATAATGTATGTAGGTACTTAATGTTTTAATATTAAGTAAGTACCTATCGCCATTTTTAATTATACATAAAAATGTTTTATATTTCTACTCAATCAATTCGCACCAAGAGTTGGTTACTTAATCACTATACTGCTTGTTATTAAACTAATAATCTCAAAGGCTAATAAAGCGCAGAATACTTTTTGAAGTTCGTAACTCAACAGCAAAATGGGTACTGGTTATTAGGTAATTACATTGCGATTCCTCATAACATGCATATGCATACGCTTTCAACTTGCCTTTTCGCGCGTGCGTTATTTGTTCAATGCTCAAAGCAATTTCAAACAGTACCTAATGATGGTGAGCCATACAACGTTGAACGCAGCCGTGCATTCACGAAGGACCATCAAAGGACATGGTATGGCTTAAGGTAAATAACATTGTTGCACAAAATTTTGGAGATCTGCGTTGAAAACGTTCGTCTAACGCAAGTTGCAAGCGCATGGCTAGGATCACCAGTGTATTCTGCCCACAGAACATAATACTCTAACGATTCTGCCACAATGGCTTCGAACACATTCGTTATGTAGTTATCTTGCGTCTCTAGCATTTAATTTGTACTTATTTTAAATTTTTATTCTGTTTAATTATTTTAATGTAAATTTGAAGTATTAAATTATGAAAAATGTTCAGTGTTTAATTTCTGATAGGGTTTTTTGCAGTTTGCCTGTATCAAAATTCATGATCAAAGTGCACATGGATTAGACATTGACGTCTGATCAAAGCAGTGACGGATTAACCCTTAATCAAATTAAGCAATTGCCTAGGGCATCACGTCTCACTCTCACGTCACCAAAAACCATACCAAAAAAAGTTTCTAAGACTAATTTAAAAATTCACGCGTTTTAAGCTTGCATAGAGCCATAACCCCGCTCCAGCTTGCCCACTCGCTGCCCGCTAGTGCATTTGCTTTGGTTTTTATTGTTGTCGCACCTACTCCACTTCTAAGTTAGGTACGTTACAACTCATCATCTTATTTTACAAACAACTAATGTTTTTAGGGGGTAAAGGTTTAAAGACCGATTCTAGTTGACATACGGATAGGGGGGCCCACAGGCGTGGATTGCTTGGGCATCAAGTAGTCTTAATCCGTCACTGGATCAAAGTTTACGTGAACTGCTCTCAACTTTTAAAAGTGTTAGATTAGATGTCCAAAATGGCGTCAAGTAGGTACACGAAAAAGGACATTGCAATAAAACAAAGTGGAGTGAACGGTAAGTAAACTAACAAACAAGTGGTTAGTTAGTAGAACTTCTTGTGAAAGAGTTCTCCCGGGAAAGTACTACCTATTTCTGCGAGTAGTACAGTACTCGCATTGCTGTGTTTCGGTTTGAAGGGTACGGGTGCCGGTTAAATTACAAGCACAAGATATTTTTCATCTTTATGTCTCACAGCCGGCAGCGTGCGTGTGATGCCTCTGATGTTCAGTGCAGAAGCTTTTAAGCATTCTCCAATGCAGAAGTGAACAGTTTCGGAGAAATAACATTTACAATTCTCTAAGCATTTACCTGTCTCACCCCTTCGTTTCTGCAATTGGATAGGATCCGTGCACTGTTCCTGAAGACGGATAGACAGTGGCCCTGAGAACCGTGCTGTAGCAGGGCCAGCAAACGTAAATAAACGACAATAAATAGACTTATAACTTAAATAAACAAATTATGATTCTGGCTGCCAAACTAGAATATTTCAAACTAATGTAGGTATCCTCTGTGGAAAACTCAACCCTTCTGTTTTGTTTATACAGACTATAACAACCACAGACCATTATAAGTCTGTGGTCATTGTATTAGATAGATAGATACTCTTTGGCAGTGTGAAGAAAAAATATACACCGATTAGAATGTTCTCGTGGTTTTTAGTGAAATTTCCTTGAAAAAGCCCTGCAGGCGTAACCTCGGAAAGAGGAGGCAAGAGCCCCACATTATGGCGACCGTGGAAAAGGAAGACATCGCGGTTATAGCCTGCAAACGAGAACGAAAGGTAACGAGAACGTTGTTCACGAAGAGTGCCAACGTGCTCGACGATTTTCTCGAGGACGATAAAGCTTCTCCAATATTGTTAGCGGCTCAACATAATATAGTTCACGAACTCCTTATACAACTGACTGAGTTAGACCGCGAAATTAGAAAGATATTGAGAGACAGCGATGAGGCTATCCTGGAGAAAGAAATGGAAGGTGCTATGGAGTATAGATCTCGCTGGAATTTGCTAGATATAAAATACAAGAGCAAAAATAAAGCGAATCCTGTCGAAGATATTAAAGGAAGACGCAATTTCAATCTTCCAAAAATCGAATTCATCACATTTTGTGGCGATTTGAAGGGCTGGCTGCCATTTTGGGGTCAGTTCCAGAAAATAGACAACGATCCTCATATAGATGTACATGATAAATACCAGTACCTGCTACAAGCTATGAAAGACGAACCAAAGACACTGGTACAAAGTTTTTCTCCAACCTCCTACAAAGAATGCTTGGACCAACTCAAAGCAAGATATGCACGGGAAGAACTGCTGATTCAAGTCTATGTTCGTGAACTTTTAGGTATGATAAACAAAATGGAAAATACGAACCTAACTACACTGTACGATAAAATCAGTGCCATGCTAAGAGCATTGGAAACCCTTGGTGTAACAAAAGATAAATTTGCTGCATTTTTACTGCCAATGGTAGAATCGGCACTCCCACAAGAGCTCCTAAAAGTTTGGGAGAGAAATAAAACACAAAATACAGATATAAGTATAGAGTTGAATAACTTATTAACATTCGTAAGGAGAGAAGTCGAAAGTGAACAACGAATCTCATTAGCCACGAAAAGCCTTAATGGGATACAAAACAGAGACGAAGCTGCATCAGAACCAACAGCTGGTTGTTTACTGACAGGCACCCATAGTAACAACTTTAAGAAAACCACATGTGTGTGGTGCGACAAGGATTCTCACAGTAGTCTAGAATGCTACAGAATGCAAAAGATGAGCTTGGATGAGCGAAGAACCCATCTAAAACAAAAGAAAGCCTGTGCTATTTGTTTAAAGAAAGGACATCACCCGAAAATTTGTAAGGCAGCTGTAAAATGTATCATATGTACTCAGCGTCACTCCGTGGTTCTCTGCACTGGACAGAAGCATAAAGCTAGTGAAAGTGCTCCTAGAACTAGCCAACCTGCTCCACAGTCTGATGCTACAAGTGCTACCACAACAGCAATGCCAAGTGATGAAACTTCAAGCACCAACATGTCTGCGGGTGGTAAGCAAAATACAGAAACAACCTTACTACAGACAGTATCCGTCTGGATTTGCAACGGCGAGAAACAGGTGAAGGTTCGAGCTATGTTTGACAATGGTGCGCAACGCTCATACATCCGAGAAGAAGTTGCACGTAAACTCAACATATCTGCTGTGGGTAATGAAACATTGTCTCATACTTTATTTGGTGGTGTAGAAATAACTCCTAAACAATACAAGGTATATGATTTAAATGTAACAAGTGTAGATAGAACATTTTCATTCCAATTGACTGCTCTAGGACAGACATGCATTTGTAAAAATATTCCCAAATACACACAAAATAACCTGCCAAACTTACTCACCAAACACAAGATAGAACTTTCAGACAAAAACACACAATCAAATGATATTGATTTGCTGATAGGTGCAGATTTTTCTGGTTTGGTACTCACAGGTGATATAGTCCAACTACATGACACGCTTTTTGCGGTCAAAACTAAGTTGGGTTGGACCCTGCAGGGAAAAACTACTATGGCAATGTTTTGTTCTACAGACATAACTAATTTTTGGTCGTTGGAAACTTTAGGTATTCGCGACCCAGCTGAGACCAAGACCAAACAGCAGAACGAAGAGGAGGTGCTGGCGACTTTTGAAGAGAGTGTCACAGTCAACAATGAGGGCCGGTATGAAGTCATTCTTCCCTGGAAGGTAGGTCACGATGAATTACTAAATAACCTTGATATATCCTCACGTCGATTACAGTCTGTAACAAAAAGATTAAGGACAAACAACATGTATGAGGACTATGATAAGGTTCTTACTGAATGGCGTGATAAGGGAATTATTGAGATGGTACCGGAGTCCAAGAAAGACGAAGAATCTTCACATTACTTACCACATAGACCCGTTATAAAAGAGAAGAGTCTAACAACACGAATTCGACCTGTATTTGATGCCTCGGCGAAAGATAGATATGGTAAGTCATTGAATTTATGCCTTAGCAAAGGGGTCAATATGTTGGATACAATTCCTAAATTACTGAATGGATTTAGAAAAAGGGCGATTGGAGTCACTGCAGACATATCAAAGGCATTTTTACAAGTGTCTGTATCACCAAAAGACAGAGATATGTTGCGATTTTTATGGTGGAATAATGAGGGTGACATGATTACTTACCGGCATTGCAGAGTGGTGTTTGGCTTGACTTCCAGTCCATTTTTGCTCTCGGCTACTATCCAACATCATTTAAAAAAGGTAAGTCAAGACTTGAGAGGTTCAGCTGATATTTTAGCCAACTCATTCTATGTAGATAACTGTCAAACAAGTTTAGACACCAAAGAAACAGTCAGAAAGTTTGAAACAGAAGCCAAAGAAATAATGAGCCAGGCAAAGTTCGACCTCACACAGTGGACAATAGCTCCTCTCTCAGATCTGAAGAATGATGCTGTAGTCTCGGTACTGGGCCTTGAGTGGCACACTGCAGAAGATCAACTGAGCTGCAATATACATGATCTACCACCACTATGTGAAATAGGTAAGTTTACCAAAAGAAACCTACTATCTCTGACTCAAAGGATTTATGATCCGATAGGCTTTACTACAGCAGTGACATTAGTACCCAGATTAATCCTTCAAGAAACATGGCGTCGCAAAATAAACTGGGATGAGGAAATATCAGATGACCTGAAAATGAGATTTATTAGATGGTATGAATCATTACATCATTTAAAACAATGTAGGATACCCCGACGACTCACAGCGACTCCATTTGATGAAAGTTCATTGCAATTGCATGTGTTCTGCGATGCATCTTGTGATGGAATTGCTGCATGTGTATACCTGAGAGCTGAAACTAAAGATAACATGTCAGTGAGAATAATTTCAGCAAAATCTCGAGTAGTACCCCCTGAAAAGATAACTATTCCCCGCCTAGAATTATTAGCAGCCTTGATAGGGTCGAGACTACTGGCAGAGGCACGCATAGACCTAAAATTGGAATCTACAGAATACTGCTGGACTGATTCTAGTGTAGCGTTGTGCTGGATTAAAAATGAGCTACCATGGAATACATATGTAGGAAATCGTGTCAAAGAAATCAGACAAAATACTAATAAAGATAACTGGTCTCACATTCCAGGCACGTCGAATCCAGCTGACTTGGCATCCAGAGGCTGTGACGCAACCCAACTACTATCTTCCCGTTGGCTGGAGGGACCTTTATGGTTGTACGCCGCGCCCGAGGAGTGGCCCAAGTCGTCTGTCAGCATGGATGAGACAGAGGCTAATCGTGAGCTAAAGAAAACAGCTGTTTGTAATACAAACATAAGCCCAACTGAAGGTATGACAAGTCAGCTTTCCTATTTTTCTAAGTATAGTAAAACTATTCGATCAGTGGCATGGATACTCAGATTTGCGCACAATACGCGTCATGAAATAAAGATTAAAGGTGAACTAAGCTATGAGGAATATGAAGAGGCTGAAAAAAGAGTTATAAGAATTATTCAGACAGAAAACAAGGATTACATAGAGAAGAAAATTCTGGGTCTTACACATTTCTATGATAAAGATGACCTGATTAAAATTAAAACAAAACTTCTACTTACCGACGTTCCAGAGAGCACGAAGTTTCCTGCAGTGTTGCCGGCGAACAGCTCCCTCACGCGCAGACTGGCCGAGCAGCGACACGTAAACCTACAACACGCCGGAATCGTTACGGTACTAGCCGATTTACGTTCAAGGTACTGGATAATAGGTGCGAGGCACTTACTTAAGTCTGTCATCGCCAATTGTAATACATGCAAACGGCATAGAGCCAAAGCAACGCGAGCGCCTCCAGCTCCACTTCCCGTAGAACGCACCCAGTGTACTGCTCCATTCGAGATAACGGGAGTCGATCTGGCGGGCCCCTTATACCTACGCGGTGGCGAGAAGTGCTGGATAGTGTTGTACACCTGCGCTGTGTATCGAGCGGTGCATCTCGAGGTAACAAAATCGTTGTCAACTGAATCATTTTTAATGACACTACGACGCTTCATAGCACGTAGGGGTAGAGTCAATGTTATCATCAGTGATAATGGTACAAATTTTGTTGGTACAAAAAACTTATTGTCTGATTTAGACTGGGACGAAATTCAAAGACAGTCCACGATACAACGCATAAAATGGAAGCTGAACGCACCTACAGCTGCGTGGTGGGGTGGATTCTGGGAGAGGCTTATCAAAATTTTGAAGGACCTATTGAAAAGAGTCCTCGGGCAGTCGTCAGTCACGTATGTAGAGCTTGAAACAATTTTATGTGACTGTGAAGCAACAATGAATGGACGCCCATTGACTTACATTGAAGATGATAAGACAAATTCCCTGGAACCCTTAAAGCCTAACAGTTTTTTACAACCGATTTCTCAGACTGATGTCACTGACATTGATATGATAGATATGAAAAGTCTAAACAAGAGATTGCGCTATCTACAAAAGCTAAGAGAAGATTTTAGACAAAGATTTAAGACAGAGTATCTGACTACTTTGGTTCAGAGAGGAAAGGAGAAACAAGACAGTCTTAAAAAGGGAGATGTAGTTTTGATTGAAACTGAAGATAAGAGAATTAAGTGGCCTTTAGGAATAATAGATGAGATTTTTCCAGGTCGTGACCATATTAATAGAACAGCAAAGGTGAGAACATCAACCGGCTATAAGGTACGTCCATTTCAACGTTTATTTAAACTAGAAGTTTCTGATCCTGACGTGGAGTTTCCTCATCAAATGGTAGTACCTACCATTCACGTACCAACAGAAGTAGATGTAAAGTCGCAAGTGGTGCCAGTAGTCCCTCATTCTCAGGTACAGCCGGCGGAAAAAGACGTCAAGGAGACGACCACTCGGTCAGGGCGCGTTGCTAGGTTACCTAGTAGGTATCTGATTTAAGGTAGGTATGTACCTACTTGGTTTTATTAGGTTTGTCTTCCCAAAGTCGGGTTGTATGCCTATTGTTTTTCATACACATACACAATTCATTGATCATTCATGACTATAAAGAGATAAAATGTCTGTCTGTCCTTCTAGTAAAGTTCGTTGTCATGTAACTTAATTGATAAATTTTAAAAGATTATTTTGTATTGTGACTAATGTTGTGTAAACTAATAATATATAAATTGTGTAATAATATAACCTAAGATCAGAGACTAGAAGTCTCTGCTAAGATTATCTTTGTTCTTTCTATTATATTATGATTACTTATGATATAATAATAATTGATGTGTCTAAGATTTTATGTTTTTAATGATTCCTGTGTAATAATTGAGGCTACATAATAAATGATAATTCTATAGATAGTACCTATTGAAGTTTGTAACTTGACTAAATTTTAGTTAACTTTGATATTTAGATAGTATTGAAATATTGTGTTGTTTAAGGGTAGGTAAAGTCTTGATTGTTAATGTTAAAATAATATGTTGACACATTCATTTGTTAATTTAGGTATCTATTTTTCTGGGTGTGGAGTGTGTGGAAAACTCAACCCTTCTGTTTTGTTTATACAGACTATAACAACCACAGACCATTATAAGTCTGTGGTCATTGTATTAGATAGATAGATACTCTTTGGCAGTGTGAAGAAAAAATATACACCGATTAGAATGTTCTCGTGGTTTTTAGTGAAATTTCCTTGAAAAAGCCCTGCAGGCGTAACCTCGGAAAGAGGAGGCAAGAGCCCCACATCCTCTTTGATAAAATGAGGATAAAAACGTAAGCTACGTTCGTGTAATGCGCACCAGCCCGCACTGATAAGCAGACTTTAGTATGCGCAGGCACAAAGGAAATAGCATGTAGCAGGCATTGTATAAAAAAGCTCTGAAGAGTGATAAGGACAAAATCACATATTTTACTTTGGCATAATTTTAAATTGAATAAACTGCTAATTACTACAGTTTTTCGGAACTTTTGCTGGTGTTTCGAGACTGAGTATGAGATCAAAGCCTCTTCATCATGGCACCGCCCGCGACTGCGTTCAACGTTAGTACCGTTGTAGTACTACCGTAGGTACGTACGCACCGTATCGTAGTAGTAATTAGCCGTTTTTTCATTAGTTAATTTGTGATCGTTTTTTTTATGCAAATTTCACTTGAGTGTTGAAGGTGTGTAGAAAGCAATAACTTTGATTGCTTTAGAATCGTTAAGTAATAGTTACTATAAGTAGGTACGTGACAGTGCGACTGACGCGAGATTATATTGTGACTGGCTTAGAGAATAGATGACTGGATTAGAGAATTGGGCCTCAGGTTTTTATGCAGAAATAATCTAAAAATGTCTCAAATTCTGGTTTTATAATAATAACTTTATAGTATATTGATGGGACCTACTCTAAAGGAATTTTTATATGTACTAAATCCATGGCTACTCAATGTTTGTCCCTTTCGGGCATACGCGTCATACATCTCCCTAGTCTGTGTCACGTAGTATTTACTTACATCCTCTTTGCCTACCTATCTATCGTTAGACCTCTTTGGACTTTGATTTGACATTGACAGCAGTTGAGTGAAACTTTCCAATTTGTTTGTTTGTTTTCCTTGCTCCAAGGTTTGTTTGTTGTAGTTTGTATTGTAACTTGTAAGTGAACAGAAGAAAGAAATGGATAAATTGTTTGAAATTCAATCATTGCAAAACTTTGAGCTTGTACGGTGAAATGTGAAATCTCATGTGTTCATGAATATATGCTGTGTTTCATGTAAGACAAGCTAATCTAATAAAACTTTTATTTTTTGCAGGCATTGCATGAAATAGTACACAATGTAGCATATAGCGAGAGAAGAATGGATAAAACTAACATGGAAATAGAACACTGTGATTTGAAAGCTGCAGAAGACGATGTGAGAAAGCTAATTTCCAACAGTAATTTTGATATGAAAAAAATTGGAGAAACAATGGCTGACAAAAACTGGGATGAAAATAGAATTAAATGCTTTATAAGCCTTCTGTATAAAGAAAAAACAAAACTACTCTATGCATCTCTCAATCACCATAACAGTGGATATGGAGAAACCATCACACAGTCAGCCTGGCTTTTAAAACTTGTGCTTGGAACTAGTGAACTTAACACCATAAAGTATCCTCTTCTGCAACTAATTTTGTCAACTGTTGATAGCAATGGCGTGCAGAATAAAAAAATGTATGAACTTAATAAAGATATGTTATTGAAAACTATTGAGACATTAGAGGAAATAGCCGAGGCAATTTAGTGCAAGTACAGAAAAGATGTAATGACAGATGCCGTGGTAGATTTCTGTCTGCCTATTAATTGACACGTTGCCATCAGCCAGTCCAACAACCTACTAGCAAACTGGAGCAATGGACAAGCAGATACTCCAGGAAAGTGGAATGTGAAGCTCGAATGTGTCAAATAATAAACCTGCCTACTGGGATAGCTATTATTCTGCAAGTGAGACCAACCTTTTTTTCCATATTATGTAATTAAATTGATTATTTTCAAACTATCAAATCAATGAGGTAAATCTGAGATGGAAGCAATTTTTACCGTAATGTACACAATGTAATCAAAATATAGAATCCGGTTTCTGTACATAAGTAAAAAAAATTGATACAGATTAAAAAAATGACAGATGTTTTATTTTTACATGAGCAATGTTGAAAGAACCGAAGTGGTGAAACCTTGGAGCAAGGAACATGGTGAAACAAGTCTTCGAATTTTTGGTTCTACATGCCTCATGATGATTTGACCACGTCTGTCAGATTCCACTTTTGTCAGATCACATTTTTTTTATGTATAGGTCAGAATTTTGAAACTGGTGATGAAACAGCAATTCTCATGACTCCTTGTCCATCAGATTCCGCTTTAGTCAGGTCAAAAAAGCTTGTAGGTACTTGATAAAAACCAATTTTTTATTATTTTGTGTAGAATATAGCATTTGTTCACTTACGGCCAACTTAGCAAACCGTCCACTAAAATTTTCTGTAGGAGATGAGCAATCGGTCCCTTTCGTATGTAAAAAGGCATTGGTTCATTGGGATTTGAACCCACGACTTAAGGATCGGAAATCGGGGTCCTACTGGACCGTCGTATTCTATTTAAAGGCACTGGTCCCACCGCCGGCGGCGACGAGCATTAAACGAGTAGAGTAGAACTAGAAACTAGTGGGCGAACGGCGAAAAGAGTGTGTAGCTTATATAGTTTTCAAAAATCATAGGTACCTTCATGCATTGGCGGACGGGGGGCATAATAAAAATTTGCAAAAATATTGAAGCCATCTTTTATGACCTTTAATAAGAAAAAGAATAAAAAGGGTCTTGACAGACAACAAAGCGATCCTGAAAGAATCTCGTTTTTGCCTATTAAGGTACGGAACCCTAAAAATTATGTAAGTATTATGTAGGTTCGAAACCGTGTACGCACTTAGTGGGGCGTAAACAAACAACATTATTTCTGGAATTATTTCAGCACTCTTGAATATATTATTTTTATATAATTTGTCTGTTACTTTTCTTTCAAAGGCTTAAAGTAAATTATAAAACAACTGAAATAGTTTAAAAGTTTATTGATAAGAGACATTCACACATCAATATTGGAGTAGGTACATAACGTAATTAATTACAAACATTAAAATATGATACAACTACAACCGTTGCCATGAGCAAACTTCATTCAAATGTACGCTTATAACCATTTTTATTTAATTTAAGATTTAACGTCTTTTTTAATAGTCTCATTGGAGAAATTGTTCTTATTAAGACAATTTATTATTACAATTATTTAGATGGAAATTTACTATAACCTTCCTACTATCATAAATCCTTACATATCCAAACCTTTACAAATTAATGAACTAACTTAAATCTGATATTATGACCGTAAAGCCAATTAATACATAAGAAGTTTGAAATTTTTCTTCCTTTTTAGGTTTCCATTACCTAAAAGGTAAAAAATAAAGTTTATTTTAGGTTGTTTTTATAGACTTCAGTAGGTATTTAGTTATTGTAAAAAATATTCTAAAATAAATGTTAAAGCGAGATCAATTTTGTGCTTGTTAGTAGAGAAAGGTTTGATCCAAAGGAACTGTATTCAATTGAGCAATATTTTAGATTGAACATTTCAAAGTTAACAAAAGTTTAGTTCCACTTTACATAGAAGACTACATTATGTAAGTACATTATGTAAAATGAACATTATTCTAATCGTGTTAAGGATGAATCTAAGAATGACCTAAGGTTCGAGATATCACTTGATATGGAATGTCTCACTCACGTTTAGGCTATTATTATACTCAGAGCAATTCTCCCGACCATGCAAAATGTCACATTAAATTTCATAAAAATGTATAAAATTACAAAAAGTTTTTGAAACCATACTGTAACGGACACAAATCATTTTATCGTCGAAACCGTTGTATAGTAATATCAAATCTTACAAAATGTCTAGGTATACTGTATTACATAAATGAGGTCGAAAAAATTACGCTAGTCGACAGCAGGTAGCTAGAAGTACCATGCTGTCGTCACTACTTTGCTACATATTATATTTATGTAGATTCTACAATAATAATATCTAAAATTACATTATTACATGCCTGTAAATGGATAAAAAGTGTATATAATCACAAATTGGCCGCAGAATATCAATTTCAGAATCTACTCATATTAAAAAACATTCTTTTGATATTTCATAACTAGATTCAGAATCACTTTCTCCAGCGGTATTAGATTCTGTTTGATTGTACTCATTTTGGTTGATGTTTGATCAGCAATCACACGGTACCTACGTTCTTTCCTTTATAAATGGCGGTAATACCATCTCAAAATGAATTTTAATACTACTTTTACTCAATAAACTACAAATAAGAGCAAATTTCGACACCACAACATAAAAAATCCATGAGCTTGCATTAAAGAGAGCAGTAAACTAAATTTATACAACTTAATTATAAATTAGAATATATTGTGTCACAGTAAAACACTAATGATTATATAAAATATGAAATTCATATTCTTAATTCACGCTTAAATTTACAATGCTTCCAACTTTCTATTATGAAATAATACGAAAAATAATGAAATGAAATTCATATATACATGACAGCGTTTTAAATGTTGTAAATGTGTGAAGAGTAATATTTAAACATAATTTCGGATCTGCTTGGTATATTTCACTATGTTTGGATTAGTTCAATAGCTATATTAATTGTTTACAATAATTAGATAAAGTCAAGTCTTTAAAATCATGTACCATTTTACATTTTATTCAGATAAATCTAATGGCTTCCAATTTAAGGAGTACAAATATTACAATTACAATAGTGTAAATCATGATATATAATGTTATCTTATTCATCAAACAATAGGGTTTTACCAAATTATTTTTTCACAGTCTTCTCAGAGAGTCAAGATAAAGACGGGTTTTTATTAAAGAAACATGTTCGTGAAGTGACAAACATAATGAAAACATAACCACACACAGACAAGACCATCCTAACATGAAAACTAAATTCGTATCGCGACAGTATTCAACTCACGAAAGCAAAGTAAAAATCAAAGAATTGCTAAAACAAAACCACTGTTCGGAAATAGGATTAAAGCTGCAAACATGTGTATCAAATTCAGGAAATATCACCGATTACAATGGCTGTTACAAATAGTACCTACGTAATTTAGGAGCGAGCGACACGCTAACACAGAAGTCAAAACTTATACCCCTGTAATAATGGCACCAACTGATCGCACCGTTTATATAACTTTGTTATTGTAATAATAATTATAAAAATCGATACTTCCGAATAAAAATCTTATTTAAAATGAAGCAAAGCACGCTAAAACTTATATCATCCTAACGTCACGCCGCGTCGCGCGTCGTCGTCGTATGAGACCGGAATCCACATCGTTGGAAACGTGAACATCGCTCGAACTTAGTTCGATGTTACACCACATCAATCGTAATAAATAAAAGGCTTTATGGACACGGTCTGATGTCGCGCGACACGGAGCTGCTCTGTGGTGTCTTGTTGGCCACGGGCTAGTGTCGCGCGATACGGAGCTGCTCTGTTGGGTCTAGTTGGACACGGCATAGTGTCGCGCGACACGGAGCTGCTCTGTGGTGTCTAGTTGGCCACTGCCACGTCGGTCGCGGTCTCCTGCAACTGAACACAAGCCGCCATTAGTCGGTGACTATATGAAATTCACAAGAAAATATTCAAATATCTTAGCACAATTTATAAAACATATTATTGTGTAGTTACCGTTTCAGTATTTATTTCTGGTACATCTGGAACCTCGGGGATTAAGTCCGCTAATTTGTCGGACACTGACACAGGCTCCTGCAATCGGAAACAACTCTTAATAATCTAAATAATAATCATTTCATAACAAGCTTTTTTATTTGACAGCTACATTTACTGTACTATAACAAAGTTAAAATTATGAGCTTGACGCTCAGTTCTAACTAAGTATCCAGAGAAAATTGTAAACTTGTAACAAATATTTACAAAGCAATTGGCTGGTTGAACATGAAACATTAATAACTTAAATAATGTGTTATGGCAATATTAGCACTGAAGCAAAAACTCAACATGCTGTTATGTTAACAAACTACAATTGATATTTTTGAAGCGAAATGGAAGGGAGTGGGATGGGAGAGCGGCGCCGGCGCGCGGCAGCCGGCCGCATTGATGCGTCAGTTTCACAGGAGCACGATCCTTCCGATTAATGACGGTCCACACATGCTGGCAGATAATACACATGGAACTACATACGAGAACTGTTAACGGGCTTTCAAAACGCTTCATAAGTTACGTATCTAATCCACTACAAGAGCAAGACTGTCCGGTTTTTATTCACCTGTGGCGTGTGTGCGGCGGGTGCGGGGGGCGCGGCGGGCGGCGGCGGCGCGTACCCCGCCACTCCATTCTCGCAGGTCTCTTCACTGACGACGACCTGGCTGTTCGTCAGCTCTTTGTCGGACACGTTGCTGTCGCCGGCCTCACCGTTGCACTCCATCTTGTCATCTTTCTCGGTGACGGTGACAGCAATCACTTTGGCTATGTTTTTCGCGTTCTCCGCCGCGGTGAGCGAGTTCACTTGGAGGCTGATCTCGTCGACGCCGTTCGTCAGTTCCAGAACCGAAACGTGATTGGCTTCAATGATTTTTTCTGGCTCGGTTATGGGTTCCGGGATCGCCTTGATGTCATCGTCGCTGTTCTGGTCGACGTGTTCGAGGTTCGTTTCCATTTCGAAGTCGTCCTGCGCCGGGGGAGGGGGCAGAGGTGTATCATCGATTTCAGAGGTGGTGATTTCTGGTTCCGGGATTTGCTCTATCTTCAGTTCGGGGCTTGATTCGGTTACGGGAGCGTCCGTCGGTATCCGTTCGGAGATTACTTCAATCGTGTCGACTATTTTATCGTCCTGTTCCTTTATTTCCTCCACCTGGCTCAACTCATTCTGATCCACCGTAACTATTGGGATATCCTCGACCACTACACTTTCAGCGTGCGGAACCGCCTGCACTTCGCTCGGCACGGGTACGTTGACTTTAGCGAGTACGGCGATGACTTCGGTCCGTAGTTGCGGTTCGATCGCATCGGCCACGAGCTGTATACCTTCGCTGGTTTCCTTTAAGGGAGAGGGAAGCTGAGTCGCATCAGATTCAGAGGTAGGGGGTTGGGATTGTATTTGGTCTATAGTAGTTGTAGTGTTCGGGAGAGGCTCGATGCGAGGTGCAGTGTCAGTGGTGTCAGGTATCGAAGCGGCGCTCAGCTCGGGCGCCATGGTGCTGGCGGCGAAGGACGCCACCGACGAGGGGGGAGGGTTCGCGGGGAGGGGCGGAGGCGTGGATTCTAGCAAAGGCATTTGTTGGACACAAACCTCTTTGGCGGGGATTTCGGGAGCCGGGGCGATCTCTACCGTTTCGGCAGCGGGTGACGGGTCGGGTTTAGTTTCCTCGGCCTTCTCTTCGGGTACCTCCGGTTTGGGTTCTTCTAGGGAGAGTCCGTTAACGGGCAACTGCTCGGGTTCGGGTTGGGTCGCGGGTTCGGGGATGGCGGGGCTAGCGAGCGCTGGGGCCTCCTCAGCGGGGCTCGCGGCGGGCGAGGGCGAGCTGGCGCCGGTGCCGTTGCTAAGCGGCTCCGTGACGGGCGTTTCGGGCGTCTGCTGCTCCTTCACCTCGGGGGCGGGAGCGGGGGCGGGGGCAGGGGAGAGGGCGGACGCTTCCGACGCGACTTCCACCGGTGCAGGCTCAGCAGCTGCTGTCGCTTCGGCCGTCTACAAATAAAACGAAAGCTATAAATTCGACGAAGTATTACATCCTCGGCGGGTAACTTCGGTTTTTGACTAGGTTATATTATTATTACACAGGACGGTTCATGCATTAGTCACCCACCATGGATCAAGCTAAACAGAGCGATAGAAAACTTCACCAACTTAGAATCGCTCAGATATCAAAAATTATAGATGATTTGCTTGTTCTATGGTGTATGTATTTGCGTACATTAACATTTTCTTAAATAAACTTGGCAAATACTTCACAAAATTCTCATGACAGAAATAAAATGTACCTTGTGGTCGGCCATGGTATTCAATTCAAACGACGTCGTTCACAAGAAATCCTAACAGAGACTGAAGGAGAATCGACGGGCGCAATGTCATTTTATAGTGCATTTTGTAACGGAACATTGACGCTCATTTTTAGCAAACTAGTTATCCTTCAATGATCATGACCAAAGGCATATTACATTACAATATGGATAGGGCTGCCTTTGTCAATTAAATTCTCGATTAAGGAAATGTTAGCAAAGTTAAAATTTTCCTGTGTTTTGCTCATTACGGCTCATCAACACGTCTTGACCAGTGAACACTCATTTTGAGGGAATCAGGAGACCTAACACATATGTTTTAATTATCTCATAAATATAATTAGTTTAGCTACGAATGACAATGAATGATTTGTATAGTGTTGTTTTGGTTCATTGATATTCGTAGCTAATGCAATTTATGCGATACTATCAATTAAAACACGTGTGTTAGGTCTCCTGATTCCCGTAAAATTCGCTATATCAAGAAGTGTTGATGAGCAGTAATGAGCAAATAAACCAATAAAATTTGAATTTCGCGCCACTTTGCTAACTTTACACCTTTAACACAGTGAAGAGAACAGTGAACAGTGAAGGTTCTGAAAATTTTGTTTTGACTAATAACGATTAACGGATGTATACAAAACTCAACAGGCAAACGGAAACCCATTGCGTTTCCGAGTTTAGTACGGTCAAGAAAGCTAAAACAGAAGTAGGAATAAATATATCGAAAGTGATACCCGAAAGTGCACTTTTAAAAAACTGACTTACTGAAAAAAGCGAGCAAAAGCAAATCAACCTTTTAACACGATAGAAGAGATCATTTATTTCGGTTCGTAGATTGAACCGCAGGGTTGTGGCAAACAATAAAACGACACCGGTACACAAGGCCATCTTTGTTTACTGAAGTAGAAAGATACGCGTGGAGTGCTGCACTAATAGACATATCCGATTAGTACACTTGACGCTAGCCAGAATCGACGCCCGGACGTGATGAAAACGTTATGACAATTGTATTTTTGTTCAAATGATTAAAAGCTTTTAGTTTCACAGCTGTCTAACAACACACACAGCTCTTGTCCGAAGAAAATTTACAATATTATGGTACTCCTTTACCATACCCCTTACCTTTACTTTTTTTTACAAGGTGGAATACTAATTTCCTCGATGGAAAATATTAGACTGTTTGTGTGTCTGTTCACTGACTATTTATCCTGAAAGTTTAATTAGGCTTTTCTTGGGAATTGGTAAAAAAATTGCGTACGTACAATAGAACCGCTTCTAAATAAATGGGGGTCATTTCGGTACCTAAGGGTGCTATACCTCCAGACTTGCTTAAATACTATTTGAGCAACCCTTAAGTTTTTAAGGAACTGGGTGACCGAGCTTTGCTCGGAAAAACGCGTTTTCCCAGAGATGAAACCTAGTTAGATCGTTTTTTTGCCCATATAGCCATCATCGTCATCATCATCATCATCATCATCAGCCTGGAGAAATCCTCTGCCGGACACAGGCCTAGAATCCCACGACAATGGGCTTGAGCCGCTTCCAACCACCGACATATAGCCATATTTCATCAAAATCTTTAGAACCGTTTTAGAGATCTCAAAACATATAACATACAAATATTGCTTGTTTAATGAAACCCTGACTTGTTGGGCAGTTGTTGTTGGTATAAGATTTGTCCTGGCTTATTTAGGAGTGTGTCATTACTGGAAGAAAGTTTTAGCCGAGTTGGTCGTGGAAAGCAATGGCGGCGATAAGCTCACCACTTGTCACGTATTATATTCCTGTGACTCCCACGGTGAAGAGGCCCTTTGAGGCTCTGCCTACCTCTTCGGGGACAAAGGCGTGTGTAGGTATGTGTGTATAGGACAAAAATGGCCACATTAAAAAAAATCTTTAACAGGCGGGTTACTCGTATTTATTCCAACTTGAGTTTTCAAATAGATTAAGCTGCTCGACTTGCTAGAACTTTCTTTTAGAAAATTCTGTGAGCACCGAGAGCAGCTTTGTATTTGTATTAGGAGTTTATTACTTTTTAAATTGCGAATAGGCCTACACCGTAATTCCTAGAGACCTGAAACTTGGAGGGTACATTCCTTTTGTGGTCTAGGGGTGTACTAAAGAATGGAATTTCCGAAATGTATCCCTTTAGGTAAGGTGCAGTTAAAGTTTGTATGGAAAAAAACGACTGCACATTTTCACTCGCGACACTATCAACCCGCTAGCTGGTTTGATTATTTTGACCAAAATTTTCGTCGTCTCGAAAAATAGCAAAATTAGCAACGCATCGCCGATTCAAGGCTTGAGACGGTGATCGAGTCTAGCAAAATTTTAATTGTTGTGTTCCCGATTATTTTTATTTAGTTTTGATTATAACAATGTCCAAACTGTGTAGCCTAATGAGTAACTGTGAAAGTTTCTAGCTTACTAGTTTTGCGTGGCTTACTATCGTTCTAAGCATAAGGGTTATTGTTTGTTTTTAAATTTCCGCAGTATACATTGAGAATATAATATAATGTATTAATGATATACCCGTGTTCAATAGCATAATGCCGGTTAGTCAAAGCGGGGAAATCACATAATCGTCCTCCGGAACGAACGGAACACGAACAATGGCGTCCACCACTAGAGCCGCGAGCACGGGAAGCTAACGGTCCCTCCGTGAAACAGGATTGAGCTCACGATTATCAATGTGTCGGCAAAGGTCAGAACATAATAATTATATGTTGTACCTTCATTGTTACTCGCGTCTACAATATGTTAAAAAACAATGCTTCTAAGTTTGTGGGTCCTGCTCTTCAGACAGTGGTATCCTATACCGAGAAAGTTAGGTAGTATCACATCGTTTTAATTGATCGATAGCATGAAACATTATATTGCTTGCCGCTTTTACTGTACAGGTCTGCAACAACAACTCAAAATGTGTGCGGTGGGGGCAGTAAGCAGGTGAAATCAAAAGTGTATATTGGTTTTCACCAGACTTCTTTCCGACGAACA
The DNA here is from genome assembly GCA_951392215.1 of Epirrita christyi. Lineage (NCBI taxonomy): Eukaryota > Metazoa > Arthropoda > Insecta > Lepidoptera > Geometridae > Epirrita > Epirrita christyi. Next base: position 6,089,650 of record OX595840.1, on the reverse strand, counting down.
AGGTAAACGGAACTCTAGGGCATTTTGAATACAACTTATAATGGAATAACCGTGTGAATATGACCCGAGACGTCGTCGACGGATGAACGCAATTTGCATCGGCAATAAATAACAGGAGATAGCATCGGGCTCATGTACACCTCGCCTCAACAAGTGTCGCCAAGCGACTCGAACTCATCACCTAGCCACTATCAGAGGTTGAATGCCCTGTCTTGGCACCGATTACTATATCGAGTTACAGACAATGCAGCTATTGTAGCATCGGTATTCTAAAACATAAAATCAAAACCATGTAGTAAAATATCTTTCTGACGTGATTTTAAACGAATTAACTAACTCGAGGCTGGCATCGGTAACATGGAAACTGGACAAAACATATTATTTAATTATTGTTATCCATTAAAACTAATTTTGCTAAGTAACTATGGTCAGACTTATCAACATAAATTAAATAAGATATTATTTTATTATTACTCATTAAGAAACGATGGAAGTAAACTATTGCGATTAGGTACTTTGGAGACTTTTGAGATAAGAGTTAAAAATAGATTTCAAACTACAAAGGAGCGCTACTCCAAAGCTTAGATTAGTGAAACCGACTCACAATCATTCAGAATGGGTACTGTAGACGAGACAACTATAATAGTAGGGGCCTATCATTCTTAAAATGGTGCCTGTCGGGAATGCCGTGCGAACACGATATTTGACACAATAGCCAGTCAATAGAGGAAACTGAGCCCTTCCTTGTTATGTCAATGTTCCATTCAGTAGTCATATTATGAAAATATGTGCAGTGTGTTGTCGCCTTGCCTCTGCTAACACTACCATTTAGTAAACATGTCACTGGACTCTAGAAATGTTCATGTTTCCTTTACCCGTATTCTTCGTATTGCTGACAGTAAAATGCAACCAGGCATTGGAGGAAAGACAGTGTATTTGCGTAGCCAAATAATTATGGACCACGTTCTTGACTGGGAATGTTATGGTGGATCGCTACGACTGTAGTCTCTAGTATTGTTCTGCCTGTAGTTCAGCACAGTATTAGTCCGGTAAACCCCAAGTGCAATATGCCTATTGATACCGTTGCTTTACAAAGCATATCAAAATATTAGGAGAAAGCAGAACACGATCTTTATCTGCGGAGTACAGTACGATGCGGTGTGCGACCGGTGCAGGACATGCGGCGCGGTAGGGAGCTGCGGGTGGAGGGAGTCGGTTTGCCGACCTCCAATGAGCGTGCAGTCGCTCTGTACCTAAAATTTTGGATACATTTTGAGCTCTTCGTCTAAGTATATTCTTGGCAGTTGCCAATATAATACCAGCATACCACTGGCAAGCTGACTGCCAGCGACCTCAACTAGCTAATGATTTATTCTCAATTCTCATATCTTCTCTGATTTAATTGTTGCACTGTTTCCAACTTATCTAAAAACCTTCACTAGTTTTATAATAAGAACATATTGCATGCTCACCGCATAAACATATTTAATTATGAGTTATCATAAATTGTCTTCTGAGTGAAATTTTGTTATAAAGTTCTATAAATCGATTTATAGAACCTTCGTCGAGATAAATCGCCTTTGGGCCGGAAATGTCAGTATGAATGTTTATGAGTAAGAAAAATAATAAAAAAACTATTTAAGCATTACTTCAAATTTAAATAGGAGTTATAAGTATGCCTGCTAATGATTTGCAAGCCTAAAACAGTGAATTGTATTCCTATGTACAAAACCGGTACACGAACACTAGCCGACATAACTTCAGTTGGGTGGCACTGGCGACTTGGCGAGCCATGCAACTGGTCCAGGACCCGTCGGAGCCGCCCACGAGCTCCGCAGTCGCTAAACCTGCCAAGGACTACTAATTTTATTTTCCACTCGGCAAACTTGTTTCCTAATGCTCCCATCTTTGCGTCATCGACTCCGACCCGACCGTGCTATTTTATATTCCATCTGATACGCGCCAATCTCTGCATACCTCCACCTCACATTTCACCAGACTGTCAAAATATGACTGTTTCCATCTATTTCTATATACGTACATAAACTATTTATATTTATACTTTTTTGTAAATACTTTCATAATGTCCGTTACATGTATGTATATTTCATACATAATTATGTATAATATGTATATGTCATTTGACAGAGACTGCCAATGGAATCACCATAAGCAGTATGTTCTACACGTATTATTATTTCAATGTAGTCTGTTATTCATTGTCTGGGTCTACTGTAAGGCATTTTTAGGGTTCCGTACCTCACTAGGTACCAACGGAACCATTAAAGGATCACTCTCGTGTCGTCTGTCCGTCAGAGCCTATATTCTTCGTATTTCGGTTTAAAAAAAGTATGTCACTTACATGAGAAAAAATAAGTATAAAACTTAGTATTTATAACATAACAGCATTTACTGGACGAAAATGTTGAAAATTGGTCCATATACAGAGTTAGGTGACCCAATCACGGGCGTATGTAGGTATAGCCTAAAATTATAATTTTGGGGGTTAATTTTATAGGGCAAACCAGAAAACTTTAAACTTTTAGAACTTTTGTCAATTGCATTTCGTGCCGTATCAAATGAAAATATTATGATAAATATGTTTTAAAACATATTTATTTATTTATTTATAAATAAATAAATAAATATGTTTTTTTTTATTAATTTTTGAAGGCTCAGTTTATAAAATATTCAAAAAAATGTACGAAAATTGAGACCCTATATCTCCGAATTGACAGAGCTTAAATGTATGAAAAAATAAAAAAATCATAGTTTACAGGAAAATTTAAACGAAAATCTTGCTTCTTTAATTTTTCTTTCGTCTTTAAACTCCCACGGGAAACAGAAAATATCCCTGAATAGAAATTATAAAACGTGTTGCTTAATTTCACCGAGGACTAATATGATATAAAGATTAGTTCCCATTACGTACGATGGAATACAGTGATGACTATGGTAGCATACTTGTACGGGACCCTTCTCCACGCGAGACCGACTCGCACTTGATCGGTTTTTTTCTATTCATATGCCATAAGCGTGAAACAACGTGATGCGCGTTACCGTGGCATGTAAAAAAGTATTATTGTTAAGTGTTATGTGTCAAACTCACGTTGTGGGAGGCTGAGTGCTAATGACCGCACTTCAATGCGAGTTAATTCACATGGAGACAAATAAACATTAAGCGGCGTACTCGGACGATGTTCTACTTAATAACAACGTGGTTTTATTGAGCATGAAGTGTTACACAAAAAAATATATAGGTACCTATTGCGTAACAGTTAACAGTGCAATGTTATAGTCTTCCAACTGACGAAGGCGAAAATTGAGCGATAATGGTCTCACAATGGCTTGACTGTTAGAGCAAATATGTATGAAAAATGTTACTAAATAATATAATTGTTTCTAAAACACATGTAAATGGACTGTTAGCTGTTAGCTGAATGATTGAGCAAGCTTAGCAGTTAGCGTTCACATGCAATATGACCGCGCCACCCTGTCCTTGGCTAGTGTAGCCGCTAAAGCCTTACAGCGGGTGGATATTCAATTAATTACATTGTGGGTTCAGCGGCGTCACATACCGTTCATCAATGAAGTAAGTGTCGGTAATAAAATAGCGCGATATCGTCGACAATGCCGGCTCACGTTTGGTTAGCACGGATATAGCACCACTTTGAATTATAATGCGCATTGTTACTCGCGCTGAGGCTTGCGCCGGTTAGGGTGCAATGCACTACGCCGCAATAGTTGCTTGTCATAGAAATCGTAGGTTTCTACTCGGTCCGGCCGCAAGGTCGCACCGCAAAAACGATTCATTGCAATATCAATTAACTTGCCAATTAACAAAGTTTTAAAATTATACTAAGCCAATTGAGATATTATTAAGATTGCTATTGATTCGTATGGTTTTATGGCTGTAGGGCTGCATTTAGCGCGCAACGATCATAGAATGCTGACTGACAGCGCGTCGTGCCATTTTCAAGAACTCGCGCAGTCACCGCATCGCTTTCAATTTCCGCTAGAATACTAATTAGCACTCATGGAATACCAAAAATAATTGCACGCACATTTTAGTTTTCATCCACATGGCCACAATAGCGAAACGAAAGTAGGCCAACTCTGCTCTATTATACCTAGATGATTTCGTCGACCGCTCGCCGCTACTGTAGACTTCACTGTTCATTTCATTGTGCACTCTGACAACGTCGTACAACGTCGGAATACGAATAGATTCAGAGTCAAACATACATAGAATAAGTACTATGAAATTAGAAAGTTATTGCTGGCACTCTCGTTCTAAATCAATCGTAGTAGACACCATACCGTCGGCGTAGTCGCACAAAAAACAAAATGGGTGAGCCACTCACCTCCTCGGGAACTTTCTCTGGTTCGCCGTTAGTTTTGGCCTCCTCGTCTTTTTGTTTCTTCTCTTGCTTGGGCTTGTCCTTTCGGCTGAAACTGATCGATCTGAGCGACCATTTCTTCTTGACCTGTTCACAACATGCAGGCAGGTTAATGACATAAAACATGCAAAGAAAAGCGAAAATGGAAACTATAAAATATTTGTATCACTAGTTAGGTCAGCTGCAACATTAAAATTTCTATGAATGTGATTGAACTCTAACAAAACGTTATTAATTTTGTGGTATATTTAGCCGATTATCTAATAACATACCTTCTCCTTCTTCGGCTTCTTGCCATCCTCGGGCGCGGGCGTGCTCTCGCCGTTTTCTATCTTTTCCTCCGACTCGCCATTCGCCACGGGAACCTCTTCGGTTTCTTTATCATTTTCTTCCTTGCCCTCTTTTTCTGTGGTAGCATCTTTTTCGTTTTCCGGAGTGCCGCTGTCAAGGTCCTTTTCCTTATCCTAAAATTTATATAAAAGGTATCAATCAAGAAGCTCAGTTATCGTTTCTTGAATGTACAATAACGAATTAGATTTTAGCTATAACAATAAAAGATCTAATTAATTCCGAAAATTAGTAAGTGGTCTTTCTAATCGAACTACACTATGGCACCAATGTAAAGAAAGCTAATTCGCTTGTATAATACGGAAGCCTGTGCAGATACAGTCACATGCAACCCTTGTAGTGCATCCATATGACGGGCGAAAATCAATAGCTGCACACCACTTTACCAGCCCCCCAGGCGTGTAGGTGTACTAGGACTACTATATATTCAATTACCTTGTTGCTGAACGATCAGCGACAAAGGGAATTCCACAAACTTTCATGAAATTAAATTATACAATGAAATTCAGTGGTACAGGATCACTTTAGACAACCTCTTACCCTTTCGAGATGGTATTTTATCTCCAGACTATATTTACATGAATTAGTAGGAAAATCGAAGTAGCTTTAGGCAACACATTTCAAGTTGGTTTCCTGTGGGCCAGACATCCGCAACACGCATGAGACAAGGGTTTCTAACTTCCTAAAAAAACATATAGCATAGCATGTCCTTTCTTAGGATAAGTTGTGCATTAATATCTGTTGTCTCTGTAGAATAATAAAATTAGTCTCTACTGCATCTAGACAGGAAGCCGTAGGAAGCACGTCGTCTACAAACCAGTCAGTTGTTACAAATTCCAGAGCTAACAGCTTAACTAAGTTTCAACACATAACAAAACTTTTTCAAACGTCTATTTCAAAGTAAACAGAAACGGACGTGTTTGATAAGCTATTATAAACACAGATACAATGAGTTAGTTATAATACAAAACGGGCGCACGCAGTTGGTCATGTTAATTAGGACAACCGTATGGAATGCGGCCCCTCCCTCGATTCCCTGCTATAAACCCGCATGTTCCTTCACACAGGCCCAATTGTACTTCAATAAAATCATTTCAGTTTTGTTAGATAATTGTCGCCACGAATGAAATGGTCAGCGGTTAAGAGATATCTCAATTTACAATAATAATAATTACAACATACCATTTATAAATTAGCGATGATTTGTGACGACCAATGGTAACACTCTAGTATGACTCACACACGCTAGACTCATACTAGTGCGACTTGTCAATTAGCTGTTGATGAGCTTTACCGTTTGTTCAGCCTGACCGAAAGAGTTTAGTGGTCTGTTTTCTTAACTTACAGACTACCAGGATAACTAGTAGTAACAGAAACATACCGTTTGTTCAGTCTGGATGTGGGCTTCTCCGTTGAGCTGGGGCTTGAGGGCATCGGCGTCCGTCAGGGGTTCCAGACGGCCCTCGCCGCCGGCTCCCGCCACGGCCACCTCGCCGCCGCCCTCCGCCTCCTTGCCGCTTATATCGACCGAGCGCTTGCTCTGTTTAGCACCCATTTTCAATTGTCACCTGAAACAATCAAAAATATTGCATTATTCTACCTAATCAACCCGTCTAACCCATTGATGGGTGTAAATTATGACAATCCTAAGTTTGAATCATAGAATCGATGATCGACAATTTTTCTGGTAACGATTATAACGATATGCCCCTATGACTGTTTAGTTTAATCTGTGGTGGTAATAAATGATTCTCAACCTGAAAGAACCAGTTACTTCAGAAACTGAATCATGGTTGATGAAGACGTAGACACGAAGATGAAGGGATGAACGGCAATACAGTTAATTTTTTGAAGACGGTAAAAACATCTTAGGAATATCCGTCCAATAGCTATCATGAAAGTTCTGACAATGCTTTCATCACCCTCCCTGGCAGTATACATATATTATACTTTACAGCAGCCGGAGCTGGGATAAAAATAAAACAATACAGGTACACCAGCAGTAGGCATGACATTCAAATTACAAATGCACGCCACTGGGTCAAAGCGCGCTAACAGCACGCTCGAAATAAATATTAACTGCCGAGTGTCCAACCAAAATAGAACATAGAAAATGCATTGGGATGCACCACTGACTCAATTACCAAAATAAAAAGCTTGAATAACAGCTCATTTCGGTTCTATTAACTACAGAGAGAACATATCGACTAACAATACTACTACCTACTACTACAATATTTATTTCCTTATAAATGAAATCACTACATTTTTTTGAATGAACTTCCTTTTACGTCTGCAAATACTCAACACCTACCTACGTGGTATTCAACGCTGGTGATTCACGATAGTTACACATACACAAACAATAAAGTACCTACGTAGGTACTTACTTAAACAAGATTCATTACAATACTGGGAACAGTTTGTTTCGATCTTAGTTACTTGTGATTCCGATGTGTATTTACTAATAATAATTTAAACCACTCGCTTGAAAAGAACAGTCTGACATTGTCTATTCTGTACAATGTAGGGCTCTAAACTAAATAACTACAATCCAGAAAGTAATAGTCTTACTATTGTTCAAAAGGCTGACGCATAGGCAGACGGGGTGGGTAAGTAAATGATATGATTCTTTGATTACTGTTGCCAGTCGAAAGGGGATCGAATTCCTTCCTCCCTTCGACGCATTTATCGTTCATTATCCAACTCGTTACTCTCAATACAAACAATAATAGCAGTGACATTAGTCACGTAGGTCTCGGACGCGGGCGTTATCTGTCTCGGCGCAAACATTCACTGCGCAGCAGGACGAAAATATCCACAACGACCAGAAGCTTTGTTTACGAGCAAAAAGCCGCAACCAGTGCGCAACCAGCAAGGTTAAAAACATGGCTTTTACAAAACACGGATACATTTAAGTCATCTTCCTGTTCATGTTATCTCAAACATCACAGATGATCTTTCTTGGTGTTGGGGTTTGACTGTTGCGAGAGTCTACTAGTTCTACTATTCGGTCGGTTGGCGCCGGGACACCCATTTGTTACCAGAATCCAAATGCATCTCGATTACTTCCTGTTTTATTATCAAGTATAATATAACCTTCTGGTTTGCAGACTTGATAGATAATAGGTGTAGTTATGGTGGTTATTATTACCAGGTTCATAAGATTAAAAGAAAGATAACAAAAAAGGTAGTTGCATGGTTATAAACCAGTTCGCAATCAAATTGCACTTATCCGAAGAATCATGAAGAGAGGCGTCATCCGGAGAGTAACTCCAAATTGGTTCACGCATTCAGTTCATTGACCTGATTAATACCCCCCTAAGTTAGGCTCATGCAGTCAACCCGAACATATTATTGTCGTCGTTGTACAAGGCGCTTTGAGCGGGGCTCTCGTTCAATTTGAGAGGATCCAGCGTGTATCGGCGACCTTGACTCGAACGCGTTCAAGGTTGACGGCCCGACGAGTAGGTCCCATGTATAAATTCGTGAACGTTACACGCGTTCTGGACGATTGAGAAACGGTTACACTCAAAAAAAGCTTTATGACCACGTGTAGATAAACGGACTAACATTCATACACCAATAATAGTAAAACTAAAGCGATTGTTTAAGATTATGGAATGAATAAGATTTTATACAAGGAGAGTTTTTGAGATAGAACTGTAAAACTCACGTTTCGTCAGGCCAATAAGAAACTATTGAGAAAATCTTACAAGAGAAAACTGTATTATTACGAGTAGAGATTTTAAGAAAAAATATGATGTTTGATTTTTGCAACTTTATGTTGGCTCAAAATCGATATACCAACACATTAGAGATCAAGTCTTGCAAAGGCGTGTTATGTAGCCCACATATTCAATTTATTTAGACCTTTTTTAAATAGATAAATTGAATAGAATATGCTACCAATATATTTGATAACGGTGCCTTTTCGTCAAGTCTTGTCTATTCAAAATTCTTAGGATTCTGTAGCCAAATGGCAAAAAACGGAAACCTTTTAACTTCGTCCTGTCCGTCTGTATGTATGCCACAGGCATTTTATTCTGAGACTATCGGCACTACCCTGCTGACACCCACGAAACAGGGAATCCTACTGTTGGAACAGGACTATGTATGACTGTTGGTTGTTATGTTACAATGAACGATGTGGTGAAATAACTAAAAAAAAAAATAGGGTTGGCTCTCCATACATGTACATAAATTGAAACAAAATAAGCTAGTGCACATATGGCTTTGGATAAGACATGAAAAATGATACAGAGGTTTCAAAATGACTAAGTTGGTAAGATATGCGCTGCGACAAAATTGAAGGTAGCAGAACTTAAAAAAACACTGAGCTAAAATTCGTTTGATTAAGATATGTGTACATTTTGAGATATGGGATATTTATGGACTTTTTAACTGACTTAAGTAATAGTGCAATTCGATGTTATGCTGCTGCGGGAACCTCAGTAAGGCGTGGCTTGGAAAAGGGAGTTTTTTAACATATTATCATAGGAAAGAATGAAAAGAGACGCGTGTATTATGCTAAAATTCTAGCCAAAATTCTCGGAAAACTTTGAAACGATTGATACCTAATTCTTTCAAGTTTCGCTCACATTTTGATATAGGTAATCACATTTCCATTAGGTACTACTAGGTATTGGGTGTACCAAATGGAGATAACCCGAGGAGAATACCATTTGTGATATTTATGACACTAGATCGAAACATGATCCGAACTTTATTTTGAGTGTGTTGTATTACGAGAATCACATTTCTATTGTAGTTGCGACCAAATAGCTAAACTATCCCATTAAAAATTTACAAGTGTTAGTAATGTTTATTCTGTGACAAGATGCTTGTGCCCACTTTCACAAACTACTTATAAGCCACCTAACGCTTACGAGACACTTAACGAATGTCAAATTTAACAGTATGACATAGAAAACTGTCAATTCGGCATGCGTTACGAATAGGTTAGTGAAAATGGGCATTGATACTCACTGGGCCAACTAAACAGTTTGGTTGACGGTGAGAGCGCAGACGTGCCAACAGTCGGCCGATTGCTCTGGAGCAATTCGTTAGTCGCCTGCTCTCGAAGAGAGCGGTCGGGTAATGAAAATTAGTATATTCCAGAAACGTTATGTTATGTTATTATTGCTTTATACAAAGGAGGAAAAGGATCAAGAGAACCCGAAAGTATTAAGTGCATCCCATATACCTACAGTGATAGATTATTGCAAGGAAAGTTATACACTATGCATTTCAAATTACTAAATTTCCCGAAAAACAAATCACTTTTTTTCGAATGAGCACACGCACGACCGTTCCACACCAAAGCTCGGAGCGACTTGAAGCTATCGGCCCGATCGGCCGAGTCAAGTCGACGGTAGACTAAATAATCGAAAAATGACATGAGTGCACGTAGAGGAGCGCCATACTGATTTAGTCGGCCGATAGTTCGTAGACTCTTCAGTTCGATCGTAGTAAATCGTGTAGCCTAACAAACTTATTTATCGGGAATCGTTATTACGTGCGCACTTGCATACATCTTCATACTGATTGAATCCCCGACTTAACTAATTTGATCCCGACTAAACTATCGGCCGGTAGCAAGTGCAGTCTGCGAGGGCTCTAATTTTACGGAGCTTTTTCATCGGGTAAACGCCCACTAATGGAAGAGGCCTCTCTCAGAATATAAGTAATTTGTCACAATCACCTTGAAGATCGCAGTATTGGTGTCACAGATAAATGCTGGTGCCAATGCTCAGGCGTAACCCTTAGTCGCCTTACACGACATCCACGGGAGGAGTAGGAGTAGTCCTTTCCTTAGGACGAGACCACCACTGACAATTGTACGTTGCGTAATCTAGAACTAATGTGAAACTAAATCGAGACTCAAGCAAGGGTTTTTGTCCAAAAATCTATGTTTGGCTTGTTTTTGGGACTGGATTACGGGCCTTTGTGACCAAAATATGGATAATCAAGCTTCAAGGTTCTTTACCTGGGTGGATGAACTGCCATGCAGAGTAAATACAGATCACAAAAATAAAAAATCGGAAGGAAGTCGTAGAAACCTATTGGGACTACGTAGACGTGTAGGATGCAAGTAAATCCTACAAACGTATGAATTACACGGCCAGTGGAAAATCGATAGCTGCGACCAGTTGCGGATTGAAACCACAAGTAATTCTGCACCAACCATATTAACAGGAAAAACATATAACGAATTAGGTACACTTTATTCTTGTTTTTGCTAAAACCTGTCCACCCAAAAGTTGCCTGGAAGAGATCGCTTTTACAGTTAAGATCACCCATTGTATACAGTTTCGTTACCCACAGCGTAGTTTAATTAAACAGAGCGGTGTTTTGAAGAGTTGGAGATAGTTTGTGCTTAGTATTCTGTTATCGGCAATCGATAGCAGTAGGTACCTACTCAAAATTATTTCATGTGATTATAGGCAGTTTACATATTTTCTGCTTGTTATTCATGTTCATGATGAGGACCGGTTCGTGTTTGGGTTACAAACACCAAAGTACCTACTTAGGTGGCGGATAAAAAAAAACTTATATTGAATTGTGTCTTTCTGGGTCAAAATTTGTAATCCATTTTTCAAGAACTTGGTGGTTGAGCTGTTCGGCATAACCTGTTACTTCGGTGACAATGTAATGTCTTATGATTATGATGGAGCAGGAAGGAAGGTGGCCATAGTAACTCCTCAACGAAACAAGATAGCCCAGTCATGATTGGGCTCGTTGAATTTCTCTTGACAAGTACTAAAGCCCTAGATGGTGTCCAGGCTCTGATTGTGGCCTTAGCCAGGTGGAAATAGTAGACTGGTCGTGTTTAGGCTCATTTTTATAAGCTCATAGTTCTGATCATTAATTTTATCATTATCATCAGTCAAGCACATTGCATCCGATTTTTTAAAGTAATGGGGTGATAGGTTTTCTTAGGAGAGGAAAAATTATTGCCTAGATGTTGCCAAGTATATTAAGAAATTAAAAGTAATCAGTAACTTATTGAGATAAGCAAACTTCCTTGTTTTATCTTTATTGGATTTCTTAATGGAGGAATTCTATTACGATATCCATTTTGGAAAGGGATGGCCTCTAGTTACCTACCTACATTAGTTATGTAAAGTTATTATGAACACAAACAAGCTGGATACAATTAGAACAACCACAACAACTTAGCTGATAAGCAAGACAAACAATGGGACACTAATGCAAGCAAACTTCATTAGGAATTCCATACTGAAACATCATTTGATTTAATGTTATACCTATATGCCTGGTTGACCTTGCAACTGCAGAGCTTTTTAAGATACCAGAACTACATACTAGGTCAAAACTTGAATCCCCATGGAAGATGTACTTATAGACAAATATTTTTTATTTTTGGGACCATCTCAACCGAGTATGTTTTGTTGATTTGGGATTTACTCATAGATATGAATAACTGTTTATTGGTCAGCACATGCAAATATGTAAATAAGGAAAAAATGCTTGGGCATTACAATGAGCGACCTTACCCAGCGATCTCTAAAAGATTTTCTACAATCCCTGCGCAAACCCCACTAGAGGTAGACAGAGGCAAGACCAAATGATGAATTAAGAAGGTACATGATCCTTTTTTGCTAAGTAGCATTCCATTTGACAGCTTGCAAGCACAACCCCAGCCTGCTTAGCCAAAAACAATCCAAACAAAAATAGCAGCCAGGCACAGGATCCCACTTCCTCTTTTTATGTAAAAACAAAGAAAAACTACATAATGGTTGATACATATGACTAGATTATGTTAATAACGGTTCTCGAGTAGCAACTACAAACCGAAAGATGCAATGAAGGATGGCTCCCCACACCAATGAACCATGAAAAACCACTGTCGAAATCTCAGGAAGTCAGTGGTTGGAGGTGGCTTGGGAGAGGCCTATGTCCAGAAGTTGACAACAACCAGAAGAAACAAGTTGATGATGGGAAGAAAATCTTGATGAAAAGAAGTACTTTGATGGATACTTTAATTATCAGTCCTAGTAGACATGGGTCTTGCTTGATTGTGATAATGAAACCTATTTCATGCACATTGTATTTTATAATTTTGCTGTTATTCTTTTATTACATACAATAATAATAAAGAAGTTTATATTTTACCAGATACTAATTTGCAACATTTTAAAGTTCTGCTTTAGCAATGGAAGTTATTATTTTTGAGTGGAGCCATTCATAATTTGGGCATAACTGTTATTAGTGTTAATTGATGAGGGTAGCATTAACAAAAAAAAAATTGTGGTTCCTTGTTCACATGATCTAGGAATTTTCTGTTTTCTATTGCAATGGAGCAGGCATAGATTTAAGTTTGGATCTGTCAATCTGAATATAATTATATCTACTTTAAGGGCAAATTAAGAAATAAATTAAGAGCCCATCATGCTTGGTACTTGCGCTTTGTATGCAATGGTATGTAAGTAGGTATATCTACTTTTACAGACACAGCGAAACTGTTACCTACGTACTTGCTAAATTTCTACCCATCAAATCGACATACATACGTCCTACGGTTAGCACACCCTCGATTCTTCGTTCGGGCTGTGTAGTGTCCCCCAATTACTCACGACTGATGAATCATCCTTTCGATCGTCACAAAGGACTATTTTCCGGTATCCCAACTTACTTAGGTACAGCTTACTTTTTAATGGATTTTTAGGTATATTCTGATCACTTTTGTGTTGCTCGAGATACCGATGAACCATTCCAGAGATAACCGAAATCACAACTTATTATTTTTGCCCGTAACTGTATGTTGATAGGCCATCTAGTTTTCGCAATTTTCAAGAACAAAGATTCAAATTACTTAAAACTAATGAGCGCAGCATTATAAACAGAATATTTGATTATTTGAATCAAATGTTGTAGAAATGTGCATGGGACAAAATGCATTTCATTTATTTCTCACGAAGCTGGCGATTTCAGCAGCCGGCATTTCTCCACGCTCATGTAGAAAAAATAACATGTGTAAAACCTTATTATAACAAAAACATAAGCTAAAATTAGCCTTACCTTTATTCTTTGTAATCCAAATTACTTAGACAAAGAATTAACACAGAACTTAAAAAAAATCACTACAAGCACTCACAGCCCAACACAATATGGCGGCGGGATGAAATCCCCACCTCGAAATTATTCAAAATTGAAACGAAGCTGTAATTGGTCGATGGATTCAAGACGCTTCATTCATGCCAACTTAGAAAAACAAAACCGAGTCAATGACATTGTGGCATTGAACTTTCACCCTTATACCAACTTGATAAATATAAATACCAGGGGTGACATTCTCGTGTACCAAAAAAATCACAAATTGTGATTTCCAAAACTCCAATGTAAGAATTATCTCAATTTGGATCCAAAATAAAGTACCAAGCGATTTCTTCCGCACGTAGTTTGAAAACGGATAGGTATCAACTCGAACGAATAGCTAAACTTACAACATTATTAAAATTCCCATTTTTACCCGACTACGGAGTAAAAAAGAGGGTTATGAATTTGACCGGTATGTAAGTGGGTAGGTACTTATCATAATTTGATAAATGAGGTATCGTTGGAAGCATCTTGATTATCCACTGGTTGTAGCTTGGACGAATTATCACAATGTGATAATTCGTCCAAGGGTTGTAGTTTATGTCACAAAGGAAAGTCAAGCCCTGCAAAACCCGGGGGAAAAAAAACCAAACCTATTCTTGGTAATTTATCGTCAAAAGAATTTAGAATAAGATTAAAACAAGATTAGAAAACTGGTCATACATCCATCATATCTATTCTATTCTATGCTCAGAATAATAACTAAACGCTGGTTCTCCAGAAATCGCGGTATTTACGCGAAAAATTTGTGCCAAGCCTTTTTTACGGAAATGGAACTATTCTTTAATGGACTATAAAATTCACGATATTTTTATCTATATGTACCTGGATTAGCATGCTAATAAATTGAGTAGGTTTACTAATAATCAACTTTTAGTAAATTTGCGAGTCACGGTAATGAATTTGGAGTTACGGTGCATGAAAAGGAAGGGTTTGGGAGTGAAAACTAAGTGACGGCAGTGAAAAATATCACAAAACATATGTTTGTTTTGTGTATTATATTTGGTTTTACACATATTCATAAAATCACATGATTCATTTTATATTAGTACCTACTCAGGTACTAGTTTTTATAAATCAATTAGACTAATAACAAAACAAAAGGAAGGTTCAATCATCATCTCCCTGCCTGGAGGTTCAATATCTATAGGAAAAAGCCTAAATAGGTATGATTATTGATGGGAAGTCAACATCAAGAGTAGCCACTACTAACAAATTGCTAGGTACCTATTAAAACTAAATAAGCATGCTTTTATAAATATATTTTATAAACTTATTTTCTTTCAAAATATCTTATTCTTTCTTTTACCTTCTCTATTTCATAAAATTCTGCTCTTTCTTTTAAAGTAGCATAGGTATTTTTTTCGTTTTGCTAATTCTTCTGATTGCTAGAATTACAGATCTACTTTTCTTTTTAAAAGCCATTTTATTCGTTGGTTTATTGACTAAAACATTTTTTTTTCATTATTTGGTTACGGTAAAGAAAGTGACGGTATGGAGTTTTGGGTAGTTTTCTTTTGTTTTTGAGTAAGCCATTAAATAAATAAACAAATGCTGGACCTTTCACACAACATTATCTAGCCCCAAGCTAAGCAGAGCTTGTGTTATGGGTACTTACTAGATAATAACTGATATACTTAATACAGTACATTACATAGATAGATAATTTTTACTATACATAGAAAATACCCAGAACACCCTGAACAAATATCTGCAGATCGTACAAATATTTGTTCCGAGGCGGGAATCGAAGCCGCAACATCCTGCGTCGCAGGTGGTCGCAGGCGAACCTTCGCCCGCCTCGCCACAAGAGGTCGTCAGTAGATCAATTACAAAAGCAAATATTTCACACAAGAAGTACTCCTAGAATGTTATAAATATCAGCTATTATTGAAGATGTGACATTTTTCTTACCTGGGTTTGTGGAATAATCGGTGGTGAATTTGAATCCTGTCGAAACACCGGAATTCAAAACCAAAAATAGATTATCAGCTACTTAAAATTACAAGTATCTGCAACTCTCGATGTGTTTAGACGAACTGAGCGAAGCGCCCCCAAGGTAGTCTGGTAGCATGTCGAAAGATGTTAAAAGACCCGCGTAACGCGTAAAGTGTTTTGATAGATACTGTTACTGTAGTGAAATTTTAGCTGGCCGAAAGTTTTGGTGCATTTTTTAGATGAAAAGTGCCCATGAGTGAAAAGTGTATCTACCACGATATCGTATGATTGTGTTAATTACTAGAAATACGACACCGGATGTTTTCTAGAAAACTGTCGTTTGAACTCAGACATGGAAGTGAATTTTCGATCAGTTATGTAATGAAAATTTAACGAAAATAATGTTATTTTCAAAATTGCGTTTACACATTATACATTTTGCCTCGTTTCGCAATTGGCGCGAAATTTAAATTTTATTATGTTTTTTGCACATTATAGATTATCAACGCTTCTTGAGATAGGGAACACTAGTTATGCGGGGAGACCTAACACCATGTTTTTATTGATAGTAACTCATAAATATTATTAGTTTAGCTATGAATGTCAATGAATGATTTGTATCTAGTTTTATTTTGGTTCATTGACATTCGTAGCTAAACTAATAATATTTATAAGTTACTATCAATCTAACCATGTGTGGTAGAATTTCCGCAAAATCAGTGTTTGCTATCTCAAGAAGTTGATAATCTGTAACTGTAATCAGCAAAAAACACAATCGAATTTGAATTTCGCTCCACGAAACGTTCCACCTTGAGGTAGCATTTATTAAAAATATTTTGAGTAAAGTTATTCAAGCGTTTACACAAGTTTTTGCTCGGTGCATTATTTTCGGTGGTTATTATTCTGAGATTCTATGTTATTCTATCCATCGATGTTTATCTATGACTCGGTCTATCTGTAGTATTCAATTCTCTATGATCTAATCTTTATTGTCTGTGGTGCGCGTAAATCGACGTTGTGTGTGATACATTGCCTCCCTCCTAAAATTTACGTTTTTGGGTAGAAAATCAATGTGTTTGGTGGAACATTTATTAAATTATAATTTGTGTGTGAATGAAAATTGTGTTTTGGTACGATACTGATACCCTGGACTTCGGAATTCCTCTAAAACTGTGTAGCGTCACCTGACCGAACTCATTGTCATTTCCCGCCATTGTGGATTGTGCCGCAATTAAACTTTTAATATTGCTGCATTGGGAGTGTTCTCTCGTATTTAGATGTGGAGAAAATAAATATTAACATTGGAGTAATGTCATTACACGCTAATGATGTCTGTTTGCTAGAGGTAGAAGATTACAACTTGTACGAAGAAGAAGCATCTGATCACGCTTTTACCAGGTATGAATAACCGGCGTGGTCGCCTTTACTTTGTATTATTGTCATTTTGGGTGCAAGTTATTATGCAACTAGGCTTTATTTTTACATAAACATTGTTTGTTTGTGTTATTTTATGTTTGATTCCTTCTTTGAACCACACGTAAGACCGTGATCACGCCCCGTGCCGGTCAGTAGTCAGCTGTTGGGCCGCCATGTTTGGTCAAATCAAATAGGCGTAGTAGGCGCTAGGCGCCGAGTCGCGGAAAATATCGTACTATCAAACACATGTATTTACATTCAATGTAAATGATGCAGATTCATTCATATTTCTTAATCATGCAGGTTAAATTGTCAATTCCTGCTTATTTTGTAATAAACAAGAATCCTATAACACTTTCACTGCGTTTAAAGTACACAACATCGCAAACTAATGACTACAGTAACCAGTAATTATTGTACCATGCATCTAACCCTCAAGAGCTACAATAAAACCATTGATCAATATATATGTTTGCACAATTTAGCACTCACATGCTCTAAAGTAGATCAATAAATACGATACCACAGTATTTTTTTGTAGGTGTTATTTATTTTGGTAAATAAACAGTGACTCATAAAAAAAAACATGATTCTGACACGCAATGTTTTTCATTGTATCATACACAGTAGACTTTCAATCACCATAATTTGGTGAAAATATAGCCATAAGCTAAAAAAAGTATTGCCATGTCTTACCCCTGGATAATGAATGACTCAGTCTAATTTAAAGTATAATGAGCATAACTGTTTTAATGCATAAAAGGGCTGCAACAACCTCCAAATGGATTATGTTAAAATTGGTCCCGCATGATCTATATCAAGCATGTCAAACATGCGGCCCGCGGGCCGCATGCGGCCCTTTACACCTTTGACTGCGGCCCGATTCAATTTTAAGAACAAAGTATGTTTTTCTATAATTTTACTAAGTATTAAGTACTGATTAAACGATAAGTGCCCTGCGCCCTATCCCTAACTGAAAGTCACTCACTCACTAACGTCTGACAAGTAAAAATATGACCCTCAATAGATCAAAAAACGTTAGTCAACTAGTGACTTTCAGTTAGGAAAGCAGTACTGCACCCCTAGGCAGTACTACTAGGTATATATTGTCTATGCAATGAGTTTGTTTTCTATGTGGTTGGATTTTGCGGCGTTCTAATTCTACAGTCTTTAAGCATTTGGCCCACCAATAACTTTGAGTTTGACATGCATGATCTATATAATTGGCACTAGTTTTGATTAAAAAAGAAGTTTAAAAGAGTGCTTAATGATTGCAGAGACAAACACCTCCCTCCAGGAAAAACGATGGAGGCGGAGAAAAGGATCAGAAGAGAAATTGCCAACAGCAATGAAAGACGGCGCATGCAGAGCATCAACGCTGGCTTCCAAGCCCTGAGGACTTTGCTACCACGGCATGAAGGAGAGAAACTGAGTAAAGTAAGTTTTAGTCTATTTATATTCTACTAGCAGCAACCTGTTTCTTCGACTTCGCTTTGCCACATTTATTTGTGTATAAGGATTAAAAATAGCTGATATAGGTCATAATCATCTCCCATACAAAATATTATTCATATCGGTTATGTTATTATTGTGTGATTGTGTAACAAAGATCTAAACATGAATAGTAATAGTTGGTTGTATATCTTATGTACATACATTGAGGTCCAGATAAATATAATGTACTTCATGGTGACTAAGTCTAAGTCTTACTTTGAAATTGTCCCTGTCTCTCTCTAATACGCGTGTTTTAACATTTGTGTGATAGGGACAGGTCTAAGCATTAGTACATAATACGCTTGTGCTAAGTAACATCTATTTATCTCGGCATAAGACATATACCTTCCAACACCTACAATAATAATGATTACCATGGTATATAATTAAATATAACCCATCTTTTAATTTTACAGGCTGCTATATTACAACAAACGGCTGAATACATCTACAACTTGGAGCAAGAAAAGACGAGACTTCTCTCACAAAACTGTCAGTTGAAAAGACTACTCAATCAGCATGAAGGTGGTGAGATACCCCTTAAAAAGAGGAAAAGCGAAATTATTACACATGTGCACTCAATTATTCCTGATTCAACGGATGATGTCATCTCCACCACTAGATCGCCTGAACCTCCCGTTGCTGTAGCTTTGTTGACTGCACCTCCGAAGAAAGACATAGAGGGTGGCGAACTACGCGTGCAGTTAGATCAGGAAAGACGGCTGAGACGTCATCTTGAGGAACGTGTTCATGCACTTGAAGCACAAGCTTACCCCACCAAAGGTTGTGACCTGACACATGGAGTTGTTCATGTGGAACAGACAGAAGTAGCGGAATGTAAGCTGGAGAGTGAGGTGGTGGCAGAAGTACCGACGGTGGAACCCGCCGCCGCCGCCGCCGTGGTCGCCGCGCCCCTGCTGGAAGCGGCCATCAAGGCGGAGCCGCGCGTGGAGGTGGAGGTGTTGCCAGAGGCCACGGCCGAGGGCCCGGCGAGGCTGTACCTCGCCAGCACCAGCCGACAGAATCTGGAGACCATCGTGGAGGCCATCCGCCACCTGGAGGGTGACCACCTGTTCCGCGAGGAGGCGGCCGACGCGCCACTCGCGCTCACCAAAAAAGAACGCGTGCCGCCCCCAGCGCGGCCCGGCGTTATCGTCGTCAAGCACTCGTGATCGCGTTGAACGCGTCTCCGACTCTTGGTTCGTAGATTTGCTTCTGCTTTGGGAGCACCCTGACCCTCCTCGAATATTATTATTTTAGGTTTTATAGTCTCTTTCCAAAGTGAAGAATTTATAAGTCAGCAACTTGTATTTCTTCTATGCGTTGAATTGAAATGGATCATTAGTACTGTTAGTCAGCTGAATGCGTTGTTGTGTTGCCTATGCCGACCAGCGCTGTGCTTGGCATACATGTACCTATGTATAGTCTCAAATGTAATTATTATGTTAGTGGGCTTGTTTAGTTTTACATTAGTGGAAAGAGGATTGACTGATTTATGTAAGATTAGGCGAAAATGATAATAATGGAGCATGTTACGTGCCAATTATTACAAGAAAACTAATATTGATGCGGGAGTGGTCTTTGATTATATTTTAGGCTTTGTGATATTTTTGTTTTAAAAATTACGTGTCATAAACGAGTAATACTGCACAGAAGCAATAATGTACCAACTAAATAGTGGCTTGATGGCTTAAAAAATCTAAGTAAAAGCAATGTTCGTCAAAAATAGTGAATAATTTATACTCATTCTCAATACATGAAAGGGTTTACCAAGTTAAGGTAAAACCCAGGTAGTATCTATGTTTCTTAGTGTGAAATTACTTTAAACAATGACCATATTTCCAAAAGACCGCGTCTTGTTTTACCGGTCTTTCAAAATAAACACATTTAATACATTTAATAATCTCTAAAAAAGTCAGTAACTAAAAAAAAAAATCTCAAAACATGCAGTGCATTTATTCATGGGACGACGAGCTGTCTCTTTTACTTTCTATTAGGTGTAAATTATGATAAATATTTTTTCCATGTCCAGTAATTTAATAGGCAAGTATGGTTGTAGATGCCTAAATTAGAACAAGTTATAAGTGAGTCCTAGTTGCTATTGCTTAGCTGCGCTAGTCTGGGCTTATTCTAAAGGAAACTTGTAGATCTTATATGACTAATGAGCAAGGAATACTTGATGTGTGTACCTTTAACTGCAACTTAAATATGTGTGGACGCTTGAGCTACCCAGACAATTGATGGCTAAATTGATTAGTATAAATCATTTAGTAAGTTTTATTAGGTATAGTTAACTTTTGACTAATATTAATCCAGTGTTTGTTCAGTTCATATATAAGTATCCCAGTGCATTGCTATTTGCACTAGATCCTAGTTAAATTTTATTATAGGTTGGTGTGACTGCGCCACTTGTGATTATCATTCCTTGTAGAATTCTCCTAGTTTTCTAGAGTTATTCTACATTTGAGACGTAGTTATTTGGAGCATGACCTAACATCATAAATCCAATTTAACTGATTAGAATAATTGTACATTGCTTTGTATTAGCAATATTTCATTGAAAACTCTATTTATAGGAGATACATTATGTTACATAGATTTAGCCAAAAATAATGTTTTCTATGCAATATACATCGTGTATATGAAAATTGACAAATAAATTAACTTTTCAAATATAATAATTTTTTATGAACATTTTATTTAATTATTGATAAACTCATTATTAAAATAACATCTATGATAAATTGTAAAATGTTGTAGCTAACAATGTACCAGGTCCCAGGTTGGATAATGCTATGGATAGTTGGAATAAACCGTTAAATTGATGTAATTGTTATGAAAGTGCTAAATCAAATGTAAGGTTCAACTGCGACACAAAGCCATTTCTGATTGCTGCTTTAGCTACGCTTGCTGGTAGTAGAGCTCGCGGCATGTTGCCGGGCCGCATCGCGACTCGCGCTAATCATGTTGCCGGTCGCGACTAGCGCTAAGAAGCATGTTGCCGGTCGCGACTAGCGCTAAGAAGCATGTTGCCGGTCGCGACTAGCGCTAAGCTAGAAATGTCTTCCCAAGGCTCCTAGTGAAGCCTTATTTTAAAAAATCTACTTTATTCCATAGTTAAATTACATTGCGTAGATAAATTAATTCAAACTCAGCTGATGATTTAATCAATCTCTGAACTTATTAGTATAGTACCTACCTAGATAATCATGTTTCATTCATTCTTTAAAAATAGCGGTTTTTACACTGTTCTGCTATTTAGATAGGTACATAACATTTACTTCATGGTGGTATTGATGTGTTGACAATCTTTATTAAAATTTGAATGTGCAGTGCTTTTTGTTTGTAAGTAATTGTAAGTTTTGAATGTATGTATTTTTAAGTTAGACTCGGGAACAGAGTGGAATTCCAAGTACAATACATTACAGAAATAGTAATGTGACCATGACATGGTCATTATAAAGACTGATTCATTTATTCATTTTAAGTTCAAGTCACTGTTATAACGAATTAATAACTATAGTATGTGTGAGTGTATGTTTTGTTACATGTATTTATAATAAATGTATGTATGATGTGCAAGTTCAACTGTAAAATAATGTAACTACTAACTACCTGACCGTATTACAGAGATTGAGTAGAAAAAAAACATTAGCAATAATAATGTCAGTGACATTGTAATAAAACGTAGGATTCTAAGATCTCTCTATTGTAGTTGGGTGTTATAAATAACATAAGTATTTGTAATATTTTATGTGATTTGTTTTGAACTTTTTGTAAATTGGCAAAAGTGGAGCTGCATTCCTAAACTGTTGTTTTATCATAATACAGTAGGCGCTCGGTACTCCGGTACGACGGATTATTGGATTTCTAAAGAAAATAATTCTATGATAGATTCGCATATCTTTATTATTGTAAGTAATATACACACTAAAATTGATCATTGTTTACTTATGTTATATTGATTGTCTCATTAAAATGTTCAACATTCAAACAAATTTGTGCGCTCCCAGCTCTATAATCTGGCAGTTTATTGTATAAACTGCTAGATTATAGACAAAGGACAGTTTGGTTGCAAAATTCCGGACAATTGGCTGTGCCGGACTGGCGAGCGTCTACTGTACTTGATGTTTTCATTGATGCAACAAGAATGACACTAGTTAGTGTAGTGAAGTCTAGAATGTCACATAGTGTGGTGAATTGACGAATGCAAGCCTTACTTTTACCTACTTATCTTTAAAATTTTCTTATTGCAATCTGTTTCCGAGTCCATAAGTTTAAGAAGTTGTCTGCGTACCGCCTTTACATTATGTCAGTATAGGATAATAACGATATAACGGACTAGGTTATACTATTAGTGTAGTCAAAAATAGAAGTAAGAGATTTTAAGTC
Organism: Epirrita christyi; assembly: GCA_951392215.1. Taxonomy (NCBI): domain Eukaryota; kingdom Metazoa; phylum Arthropoda; class Insecta; order Lepidoptera; family Geometridae; genus Epirrita; species Epirrita christyi. The sequence continues at coordinate 6,066,539 of OX595840.1, read as the reverse complement.
AAAGAAGCAGTTAAATTGTTTAAAATGTGTTATTATTTATGTCTTAAAGTATTAAAATGGTTATTTCTTATTAATTAGTTTGTAAATGATAATTGTCTCTGTATATTTAATCAAACTTTCTTTTGTCATAATGCAAATAAAACCAATAAAACACTTGCAATCCAAACCTCGGAACATTGTTACATAGTCACAAACCATATTTTGTTAATTTTAACTAGCAAATCACACGACAAATAAATAGTAAAACGCAAAAAGTTTAGCAATTTGCGGTTCAATATTCAATTCAATAATTATTATACTAAATTTAATCATGTAACATTTTATTTTAATTGTTTTATTGGTTTTATTCATTTTCTACACTCTATCGCATGTATGTGTAAAGAAATAAGTTTGTTGAGATGTTTATTACGTAAGGAAGTGCTTTCTATTCGAGAACCTTACAAATTTAATTTGCATTTATTTTATTCATTTAACATTTAGATTCAGACGAGTTTAGAGGTAGTGATGGGAAGTGTAAAAATTTGGTAATCTGTCGTTATGTAAAGCTTTTGCCCTTATAAATACAGTTTTCGTCCTGTCACTACACACTAATAAACTCATGTTCCTATAAATGTAGTTATGGTAAATATTTCTTAACATTTGGTAAATTTTTGAGCTAAATAATGATAAAGTGTAGAAAATAATGTGTGGGTGTTTCCATTTTGATATGAAATTAATAAAATATTTCCTCTGATTTTAATTGTACCACATTTGACCTATATTTACCAATATTTATAAAAGATTGATAAAATCTGGTGTTTTATTTTTTCTGTTTCTCCTTCCTATACCTACTACATATTGATAGTTGAGGTAGCAGGTAGGTGTAGAAGCATTGCAAAAGTAGATACATATTCTATGAAAGAAGGATACTTGTAGGAAACAGCATCGCTCCCGCTCGACTCTGGCCTGGGTTCGAATCTGATTCGTGCTCCATTTTGTGCTCTTTTATCACGTGCTCAAAACGGTGAATGAAGGAAAACATCGCGAGAAATCCGGCCGGTCACATCCGCACTAGGCCAAGCCTGTTTGGTTCCATGAACTGTGAATCAACGATATATCCCAAGGTTGGTTGCTTGTTCAATGTGCATCGACTCGCGATCGCGAGCGAGCGTACCATAGAACAACATTACTCACGAGCTCGCGAGTCATTGTGGTCGCACGTCTACGTACGCTAGTTGTATGTACTCGTTTCGTTAATTACTATCTTGTGAATAAATAAAGGAAGCTAACGGTTTAAAATTGCGCTGTGCGGGTATTTTTGTTCGGTAAGTGTAATATGAGCTTGAGTAGGCTCTTACTATATTTTTAAATCAAAATGTAATTTTTAATAATTCATGTAATTTTCATTGTCAGCGGTTCGCACTCGAAGAATTGTTACTTAGATTCCTACCTACGTAAATTAATGTGTTTTCTACAGATGATGAATTCATAAGATTGACAATAACCAGGCTGTACATACCTACTATAGGTATACCTACCTGCTTTTTACTAGGAAAGTAAATCTGTTTTATAATAGTGTCGCGCCTTTTAACAATGTTATGCCAGGGTTATCACAAATGGTGAACTTCCCTTGCGACAAAATGATACAGGGGTGAGATTATGGGTCAACCACTAACATTTTATAAACTGCTTCGCAAATGAATTTACAACCCTAAGCTGGCTGAAGGCCGGGGATCTGTCGCCGATAACAGACCCCGTGATCGACCCCGGTCCACATCCACAATCACGCAAGGATCATCCAAGCGCCCACTGATTGCGCCCGGATTTCTAGCTCCTAATGGAGCAACCGGAATAGGGCTCGGTAACATATACCAAGTGCTCACACCTAACCACCCCAAGAGCAACCACCGCTTCCTCTCGAAAATAGGGTCGACCACAATCACAAGCCCTCTGGATGGCCACATCCAAACGGGGGCTCCCACCCAGAGGCGCTTCCATTCGGCCTATGCCAGGAGCCCTGAAGTACCACGTACCTCAGACCCCCCTTTCTTCGAGCAAGGCTCGATGGGTTCTGAATCATTCAGAACCTCTTTTCCCAGTACTATACAAGCACTCTCGGTCGACCGAACTAGTCCGTTGTACTTTCGTACACAAGGGGACTTTATACTTATTATCGCGGAGGAAAGATTTTATCGCGAAAGACAGTCTTCCCAAAATCTCACTACCCTCGGGATAAAGGTGACTTTATTATTAGCTAGCACTTACCACGTGGCTACAGGTCTATCTACTCAAGGCAGACCTTCACTCTCACACCCCCTTGCACTCGGGAGTTGTACCAAGAACTGAGCCACTTCGCACGTGGCTCGGAACAATCTTTTACCCTAGGGTAGACGCGCAAACTTGTCAACGGATGACAAATTCCCACCCACAATATTTTACATAGAAAACTGTTGCCATAGTGTAAAAATGATTGACAAGAAACAGGAAGTCAAATTAAATTTACTGATCGTTTTATGACCTCGTGCTTCGCGCGACACACCCAACAAAAAGAGGTGTTTACTTTTGCAGGGCAAGCAGATGACGCGTCCACTCCAGGAAATTTTCTCTGGCTCGGATAGCAGCGTCCCGCATTCTTCTTACCCCTACTTCGTTTGCCTGTAGGGGCCTTTACTCAACCACGTGATCAGGGCTGAAAGCTACCGCCTCCAACGGTAGTTCTTGTTCGGTGTCATCACCACTGCCTACTGGCCCGTGTCCCTCACAGACCAGTTCTTCCATTGGAGAAGTCTTCTCAGGACTACAGGTTGCCCTTTCTCCACAAGACTGCATCTCACTTTCCAGAACCTGTCCACTCGACACAGCTTCTGAATCGATGACTGATAAGTCGGGCATACATGAGCTGCTCTCTTCTGGTTCCTGCTCTACCGGTTGTAAAGGCTGTGGATTTCCCTCAGAATCCTCCTCCAGAGGATAGAGGTGTCCTAGTAGAGCGTTTGAAAACAGAGTCATCAACCTTGACTCTCGCGACTCTTCGTGCGCCGTCTGCACCTTCATCAAGTCTGATTTATCTTGTGGGCTGTCGTCACAATTACTGTTTCCTTCTTCTGTTCTTGAGAGACCATGGGACATTATGGATGTCGGCAATCTCCGACCAGTCCTCAGGCTCCAACTCGCCTGGAGTCCCGTCCAGGGCTAATTTCTATAGGGATATTATGGATGTTGGCAACCTCTGACTAGTCATAAGGCTGCAACTCACCTGGACTCCCGTCCAGGGCTAATTTCCATAGGGAAATCACTGACCAGTCATGAGGCTGCAACCCACCTGGACTCCCGTCCAGGGCTAATTTCCATAGGGAAATCTCTGATCAGTCATGAGGCTACAACTCAGTCACAATTACTGTTTCCTTCTTCTGTTCTTGAGAGACCATGGGACATTATGGATGTCGGCAATCTCCGACCAGTCCTCAGGCTCCAACTCGCCTGGAGTCCCGTCCAGGGCTAATTTCTATAGGGATATTATGGATGTTGGCAACCTCTGACTAGTCATAAGGCTGCAACTCACCTGGACTCCCGTCCAGGGCTAATTTCCATAGGGAAATCACTGACCAGTCATGAGGCTGCAACCCACCTGGACTCCCGTCCAGGGCTAATTTCCATAGGGAAATCTCTGATCAGTCATGAGGCTACAACTCACCTGGACTCCCGTCCAGGGCCTCCCCAAACGAAAAGAAGGTTTTATTCGTGTGGTAATGACGATTCACTGGCCGCCGGGCTTTTTCATCCGTAAGGAACTTGGGTCCGTTGTACCAAAGTTCTCTCTTCTGATACTCAAGTTCCCAATGATAGTATCAGATTTTCAGGCAATGTGATTACCTTTATGTGTTTGTCCATAGGTGATTTGACGAAATGGTTTCCTATCGTGACGCTGACTGAAACACGAACGCAAATACTTAGTATAACCATGTAAAACTTAACATATTATTGATTTATGTTTCACTAAACAAAATGCCGTTTATAAACGTCTTTAAAAAAAAAAAGGTTCTCAATTCGACCGTATGTTTTTTACCTTATAGTATTCAGCGATTTACTTATGGAACACACTCTCGTCAAGTAATCGCAATTGCAGACAATTTTCACACTTATTACGGTACAGAAACACTTAGACAAACACATTTACCAACAAACTTTATGCACTAAAAAGTTTCATAAACAATCAAATTCAATAAACTGTAATGTAACCAAGTAATCTGGGCGGAAGAAACACTATTTGATACGGAAATACATGAGAATCTATGCGGCAATGTTCGAGATTAACATCGACTAGTCTTATTCTAGATCTTACAAGCTTTACTTAAATTCTAGTTAGTATCGATAAACCAACTAAATCTAAGGCCTTTTTAACTTAAATAAAACTTATTTTAAACCGTATTTACCGATGAAATACCCTTAGAATAAATTATAAATAACCGGTAACTTCCGAAATGTGAACAAATTTGCACACACTATACCATAAAACATACCTTAATTAAATATATAACCGGTAATTTCCAAAATGTGAAAAACATTTCACACTATACCATAAAAAATACCTTAATTAAATATAAATAACCGGTAATTTCCAAAATGTGAACAAAATTTCACACTATACCATAAAATATACCTTAAATATAAATAACCGGTAATTTCCAAAACGTGCACAAAACACTATACCATCTTACTTAAATATAAATAACCGGTAAGTTCCAAAATGTGAGCAAAATTGCACACTATAATATAGACACGTCTGTCTTTTATCATTACGCAATGATAACTTATTATTCACTAACTAAATAATGAGCTTGTTTTGAAAACTTATGAAACAATAACTTATTCTATTAATTTATATTAAAAAATAAAATAACTTTTACCTTAATTAAAGTAGGTACCAAAAATAGGGTACTTTGCACGATCATTTTGTAGACCGTGTTTCCGAATAACCGAATCATACGCAAATAAATGTAAAGTTGTCAATTGACAAAATATATTTTCCTATTTTCAATTGAAAATAACGTTAAAAATAACACGTAACCAAGCGTAAAAATGACGAAGTCGTTAGAATAAGAAAAAAATTGGGGGTAGGGCAAATAAAACACCATGTAATTTTATTAATAATTCAAAGAATACACGTAAACGAGCATAAAAATCATAAAGTCGTTGAAATAAGAAAAAATTGGGGTAGGGTAAATAAAACACAATCCAATTTTATCAATAATTCAAAGAATACACGTAAACGAGCATAAAACTCATAAAGTCGTTGAAATAAGAAAAAATTTGGGGTAGGGTAAATAAAACACCATGCAAAATCAATATTTCAAAGAATCCTATTTTTTCTTAAGGTAGTTATATAATAAAAAATGAATGTAAATCTTTTGATCTGGAGAGAACCCAACGAATCAGGCATCTCCGGATCATACCATCCCCCGTGTAGAGGGAACTTGCTACGGGAAAAAAAACAGATCAAATCTGGCTCCCAAAAATTCTCATATCCCTGCATCTCCACCATTTTTGTCGCGCCTTTTAACAATGTTATGCCAGGGTTATCACAAATGGTGAACTTCCCTTGCGACAAAATGATACAGGGGTGAGATTATGGGTCAACCACTAACATTTTATAAACTGCTTCGCAAATGAATTTACAACCCTAAGCTGGCTGAAGGCCGGGGATCTGTCGCCGATAACAGACCCCGTGATCGACCCCGGTCCACATCCACAATCACGCAAGGATCATCCAAGCGCCCACTGATTGCGCCCGGATTTCTAGCTCCTAATGGAGCAACCGGAATAGGGCTCGGTAACATATACCAAGTGCTCACACCTAACCACCCCAAGAGCAACCACCGCTTCCTCTCGAAAATAGGGTCGACCACAATCACAAGCCCTCTGGATGGCCACATCCAAACGGGGGCTCCCACCCAGAGGCGCTTCCATTCGGCCTATGCCAGGAGCCCTGAAGTACCACGTACCTCAGACCCCCCTTTCTTCGAGCAAGGCTCGATGGGTTCTGAATCATTCAGAACCTCTTTTCCCAGTACTATACAAGCACTCTCGGTCGACCGAACTAGTCCGTTGTACTTTCGTACACAAGGGGACTTTATACTTATTATCGCGGAGGAAAGATTTTATCGCGAAAGACAGTCTTCCCAAAATCTCACTACCCTCGGGATAAAGGTGACTTTATTATTAGCTAGCACTTACCACGTGGCTACAGGTCTATCTACTCAAGGCAGACCTTCACTCTCACACCCCCTTGCACTCGGGAGTTGTACCAAGAACTGAGCCACTTCGCACGTGGCTCGGAACAATCTTTTACCCTAGGGTAGACGCGCAAACTTGTCAACGGATGACAAATTCCCACCCACAATATTTTACATAGAAAACTGTTGCCATAGTGTAAAAATGATTGACAAGAAACAGGAAGTCAAATTAAATTTACTGATCGTTTTATGACCTCGTGCTTCGCGCGACAAATAGGTATATAGGTACACAACTTAACTATCTATCGGTACCTAAATCAAACAAACAAAAAGGTCGGGTCACATAATTGAGATAAACTTGTTATTCATTTACTACTCTACATAGACCCAGTAGATACCAATGTAAGTAGATAGGAAAAACTTAATTTTAGAATCTTAAAACCTTGTAAATTATATTAGTAAATTAATCGAGTTAACAGTTACCTAGTAACTATAAAAGTTCTGAGGCCACATAAAGCGCGTAGAATTAAGTCCCTACATAGGAAAATATTTGTACTAGCTGTGTCCCGCGTTTTCTTCCGCTGGCTAATTCGTACCAACTGTATTAGTAGGTACCTTCATAATGTTATAAGCGTGAAGCCAGGCTACCATTCTTTAACGAAGATTAACAATGACTTAGTACTTACCTACTACTTCAAGTAGTCTACTTGACTCTCAATAGAACGTACGCCCTGGCACTATGGGAAGGCCTATTTCCAGCAGTGAACTGCTATAGACTGGTAATGACAAATTACTCTATCGGCCTCTAGCAAAGATTATGGGCCCAAACACGACCCTTCTACTGCTAAATAGGTAGGTTATTATAAAACCTACCAAATTTTTGCGAATTCCGTAGAAAACCTTCCGGACTTCACTATATATTTAGATAATTGGTAGGTCTTATTTCAAACAATATTTCCAGCTCAAGCATTATTATTTTATCAAGTTTTTACTTTCTCACCCGTTGCACCCTTTTTTACGAGTTGCATAAATGGGTAGATCTAGATACCTACTCTTCATTTATGCGAAGTTTCAAGTCAATATGATTTTCTATAATCTAAACTATACAAAACGAAATTTGTTCCTCATTAACCGACTTCCCAAAAAAGGAGGAGGTTCTCAATTCGGTTGTACCGCATATCTCCATTGTTTGTTACCGCTTATCTCCGGCGTTTATGAACCGATTTGGAAAAATCTTTTTTTATTTGAATAGATATACTTCCAGATTGGTCCCATTTTTTTCAGAATCCAGTTCTGATGATGGGATCCATGAGGAATTGAGGGAACTCCTCAAATATTGTAGGCATACATATGGCGATTTTGATATTTTCAGCAAAACACCAAGGATTTGCATTCAGAAAGTATCATAATCCTTTCACCACTATGTTTCTTTCATAATTTTTTTTTTCATACAAAATTATTTAGTCGAATACAATGGCGGAAGTTGGTTTTTTAAATGAAAACTTATTTGGATATTAAGGCGAGGACTGATTTCAAAAGTAGTATTTTGAACGCCCAGTGGCGACGTGACGAGATGAAATAATGAGATACAAAAAATAGTTTAGGCACAACAATATACTAACAATTGCTGTAACCCACAGAATTTTGAAAAAAAAACATACCTTGACTTAATTATTCACTTCTTCACTACAACAGCCAGTAGACGTGCACTGCATCTCAGAATAAGAGGATTTGCCATATTCACCACGCATGGCTGGCGGATTGGTGTTGAGTACTCAGGTAGATGCTGCTGCCCATACCCTGGTGTAATCCCTTAGTCGGCGTTTACGACATCCACGGGAAGAGAAGGAGGGGTCGATTCTAGGCCGGATACACTACGACCATTGGCGTATCTAGAGCTTTTTTCCAGGGGGGGCCTGGCCCCTGAGTTGTGCCAATGAAGCCGAGTCAACGGGCAATGTAACTTATGTAGGCATTAAAAGTGTCCTACCGGCGAGCGGAGCGAGCCGCGAAAATTTCGTATTTAAGAAGTGTGGCAGCCACATTTTTTGCGATTTTAATAGCAAGATCAGCCGACAAAGCACAGTGGACGAGGTGGCGGCGAGCGGACCGAGCCGCGAAAATTTAGTATTTAAGATGTGTGAACAGCCAAAGTTTTTGTGATTATAGTGGCAAGATCAGCTGAAAAAGTATGACAGCGGCGGGCGTAGCGAGCCGCGAAAATGGTGTATTTCAGAAGTGTAAATAGGCAAATTTACAGGCAGTGATTGGCCCTTCTAGATGACCCCTCGATTTTACTGACTTTCCCTGACCACCTTGCTAATTCTGAGAGCTATGTCAGTGATCTTGCGGTTTCTATTCTTATATCAATATTTTTGATTTACTTAATAAAATTGTTAAGACGTTTAAGCAGGAAGTCAATAATTTATTAAACTTTTTCGTGAAATGAATGTTTATTTATTTCGATTGATTGATGGAATATTATAATATTAATTACTTAATTAAACTAAATTTAATTTGCGTTTCTTCTCTGCAAAAATACTTAAAACTTTTTCTGGCGTGAAGTACCTAACCCGGTAACCTAATATCCTGGGGTGGGCACCAGATCATTCTGGGGTGGGCACGGCCCACCCGGCCCCCCCTCTATATACGCCTATGACTACGACAACTGCAAATACTACGACAGTAGGTGTAATATGTGAATTAGACACTGCCTCGGATATTAATGAACTTTTATAGACAGACACAATCTAGAGATTGATATCTAGGCCTGTGGTTTCATTTTTATAGGATCAAACTAGCATGGGTTATAAGATTTCCTTACAAATTCCTATTGAAGTAGGTTTGATTTGAAAACGAGTACCTACACTACTCTTAAACAGCCCTTTTACAGGTTCTTTTGGAAAACAAACCCGTATAATGTTAATGTAGGTATCTATTTATATGCCAAGTTTCACATTTCTTTTTACAGATGATGGATTTCAAGCTGACAATATTTTTTCTTACCATAATTCTTACCATCGTTCTCTGTGCCGAAACTGAAATACAAAATCCAGTAATAAATGAGTAAGTTTTACCTGCGTAGGTAGATATATATTTATATCTTTCTACCTCCACTACAAGAATGCATCTATATCTAATCTGAACGCCTTACTATTTAATTACGTCAAAATAAAATATCCCATAATCCGTAACTGTAAGGACGGTTTTCGAACGTCAAGTTTGTGTCAAGTGCCAAGTAAAAGAGGTGTAGGGATTTTCAGGCTAGACGCACCCTACTACGTTCTAGCTAGGCTCTAGGGTTATATTTTTGCTTTTACTAACTTGATTTTATTTTTAGGAGTCTCAATGGAACATACCAGACAAACATAGGAGATGCTGTTAACGAATTTGGGTATAAGTTGTTACTAACAATGATGCAACAAGATAAAGATGAAAATGTTGTTATATCTCCAACATCCATTGCTGGTTAGTATTGGACGTTCATTCCCGTTTTCCCCCACCTGTTCCGGCCGTTGATGGGGGACATTGGGAAAAAGTCCCCCAATTCCGGAACCTACAACACTATACTAAAGAAGGCATCTTTAGAAGGCTATTTACGTAAGTGAGGATGACCAACGCTTCTCAGAGATGCTGACAAAAGTCCTCAGAAATGCTGCTGGAGTCGCAGCCAGTTCTTTACCAAAAGTAGACGCCAACATTGACATGCGCATGCCAAAACATGTATTATTATTCCTAATTGATATTTTATCCAAAGTATCCCTATAACAAATGTTATGCGTTTTGGTTCAAAACTGTGAAAGATGTGTATGACGCTGTGACAAATTGGGACGGAGATGGCCCAAACGATATTTTATGGGTTCTTGAGGTTGTGACTTTGTCTTTGCGTCCGCGCGTATTGCCGAAGAACTAAGCACAACAAAGAACGCAAAAATGGCAATGTTGCTGGTTTCAATTTAAAACATAGATCTATTATTTTCAACAGGTCTTCTGGCAATGACTTTATTGGGAACTGTTGGGAAGACATACAACGAATTGGCAGGCGTATTAGGATTTTCTCAAGGTAATGTTAAATTCTGTATTATTAGCATATGAAAATAGCTAACGAACTTCCTACAACAGCGTAGAGCCTAGCCGTAGGGATTTTACTACGTCGTAGGGCCAAAGCGTAGGAATCCCCCTTATAAAAGACATCAACGCGCGCAGCGCACTAGGACTTTTTCTTGGTAAATTGCTTAACACTTTCATTGTTCGGCGCTTCAATTGTAAAAATGCTTGAATTGGTACGTAACTCTATAAAAATAATAATAACAATAAAGATTTATTTTCTCTCAAAATAGGTTACAAACTAGTATAACAATAGAACAAAGCAAATACCTTAAAAAATATTTTAGTGCTAGAGAGATTATACTTGAGGTAGGTACATGGGTTAACCTGTTTTATGAGAGACTGGTGCCTGAAATAGGTTTAGGTAAACCTGTGCTACAGGACACCAGTGCCCCACTCCGCTGATTTACTCTTATACAAAAAATTTAATACGAGCAAGTTTAATCTAAAATAAGTAGATAGGTACATAGTTGTATGTTATAATATGTGCATGAAATGATAGTATATATTTGAGTAAGTGTTTAAATGCGAGCGAGTCTTATTTTAATATATGTTGGGAGAAGTCCCATATTTTGATGTGATACGGAAGTGAGGTGTGTGTGTGTGTTTGTGAGTGAGCGTGTGTGTGTGTGTTTGTGAGTGAGCGTGTGTGTGTGTGTGTGTGTGTGTGTAATGAGTGTACTGAAGCGGTGTGCATTTTCTGGTTGTATTTGTCATAAGGAAGTAAATGGCAGTTATAATGATTATTTAATTATTTAATGGGGTTCAGAAGGTTTTCTGTTTCATCATAGGTTAAAGTTTTAAGCCATTCGCTAACAGTTTGTTTACATTTAGGTTTTGTGAGAGGATATATAGTTAAGATTTTATTCAGTTTATTGTAAATATATGGAGCAAGAAAGCAGAAGAATTTATTTGCTAGAATTGCTAGTTTAGTACGGAACTTAAGAGAAAAATAAACGTTTCATCTTCTACGCCTAAATACTCTATGGTGCATCATATTATATAGGTAAGCGAAAGTGTGTTTGATACTTCATCAACCCGTATACTAAAACAATTTCGATGAACCTCACAGACAGATTAGGAACTAGATATTGGATTTTTATCTCGGTATAACACGAGCGAAGCTGCGAGCGGACCCTAGGAACAATGAAAAAAACATTATTATTATTATTATTAATAAAACTAAAAGTCATACGCGCAATTGTTACGTTGCCCGAAAGTTCTGTCGCGGCTACTCGATACCGAAAGTTAGTACCTATACAAGTACAAGTTTTCGCGGCAAAATTTCAGCATATCATTATTATCTTTCTATATCATACCATACCATACTATATGTAAGAGTTAGTTAGTCATTGTGGGAAGTACTACAATAGTTAACAACAATGATTTTATTTCTTTGCGTAGGTCGGTACAAGGAGCTGAAATGGTTCCGGTATTGATTTTATAGCCATGCATGTCACGTCATGATGGCTCGGGCGGCGCGCGCATTTATTGTATAGGTATACTTAGGTAGACTTTGAAGTGCGCCGTGTAGCGAATTTAACTTTTGAGCCCTCGGCACAGAATAAAGACATAGTTCCTTGCTTTTGAATATTGTCTTCTTCATTTTAGCTCTTTGCTTTTCTTCATTTTAGCCTAGTTTATGATTAAATTCAGCTTTGTTTGCCTTTGCATAACTAATGGTTCGCCCCGAACTGAGACCTCGCGAATACATGCGATGTAGGAAACCTATTTTCTTTACCTACATACCAACGACTTCAAAAAACATTGAGATAAAATGTTCACGGGACCTCTTCGAGATAATTCCCTAAACAGCATCGAAAGAACCAATCGAACCAATCGAAGAAAGAATCGGACTAATCAACGGTGAAACCAGACGACGCAGAAGGAACGCCCTAATGAACCCCACCGTGGGGTATTTGGGAAAATTCAAAAACGTAGTTATGCCCAAAAACACCATCGTGTGATCACTGGCATCGGATCAGCAGTGGGGTTTTCGGGAAACGGAAAATACCTACTCGTAATGAGAAAATGCGCATATATAAAACAAAAAAAAAGTTAATTGGTGGTTAGGTGGTATGGTAGCCTATATATAGGTACTTGTACGGAACCCTCTCACTCAACGCGAGTCCGAATCGCACTTGACCGGTTGTTTGCAGTAGGTAATAATACTTATACTTAGTCCTAATAGTTTTATGTCATCAACAGATGTTATAAAAAATCGCAAAAATCACGAACAGTTTGGAGACTTACTGCTCCAACTAAACTCCAACAACAGTTCTTCGAAGACGCTTTATGCTGATGCCATGTTCGTGGACTCAGGAACGGCGCTTCGGAGCCTGTTCCGGGAATATCTGGGCCGCGTGTACAACGGAGACACAGTCAACGTCGACTTCAAGCAAGGTGTTGTTGTAAAGGACGTCATCAATGAGTAGGTACAGAAGTAACTACATAACACTACAACAACACCCAACAGTCACATATACATAGTCCTGTGGGCGTATTACGAGTTTTGCATTGCAACAATTGGTTTGCGAGTCTTATAAGTCGCGTCGGTAGAAACAGTACAGATAAGTAAATAGTAACAAAGTAAGTCACGTTGAATGCTCACGTTACGCAAATCGGTTTTTGCAATGCAAAACTCGTAATACGCCCTCTGATCCCACACGTAGGATTCCCTTGTCGTGGAATCACGAACATCGAGTACATGGTACCACAACAGTTGGACCTGAAACAATTAGGTATTTGCAGATCATGCAAACATTTGTCGCTGACGGTGGTTGACGGTGGTCGGACTGCTTCATTATTGCTAGTACGTAGTTAGACTTGGTTCTAGGTATGTGAAGATGCGCAGATGTCATGTTTTTGTAATTGATAGATTTGCCATGTAACCACGCTTGGCAAGCGGGTTGGTGATCGCAGTATGGTGTTAAGTACTCAGATAGATGCTGCTGCCCATCCCCTGGTGTAACCCCTTAGTAAGGCTTTTACTACATCCACAAGAGGAGAAGGAGGGATATATTTTTAGGCCGTACACACCACAGCATCATGTTTTTGTAAAAGACATGAAAAATGAGTGTGACTGAGTTAACTATGGTCTTAGAGAATTTATGGTGGATGATATTATCTAATTGTTTGTAATCCACTTTTTTTTGCACTATGGTGTAGGCCTTAGTAAACATTTTATTGCATCGCGCCGTACGCGCTGCTTGTGGGAGGCTACTCATTCTTTGTGATCCAAAACTACCCACATTGAGCCAATGATTTTTATCTAGGTTTTCGAGTAAACTAAACCTTATAAAGCTAGTATCGCATAAATTACGCTTGATGGCACATACCTTAGATTTAAATTGTATTTTCTCTATAAGTGAATTTGTATATTCTTTTGAGAAAATAAATGATTAAACCGTAATCATCATCCAAGAATCCTGTGTCTGTTTTTCAAATAAGTATGTATCAAGTACCTACCCATCAAATTGTTTCCAGATGGGTGAGTTCGCATACACAAGGAAAACTCGAACCCTTCCTACTCAAACCACTACCTGAGGAAACAAAAGTGGTGTTGTTAAGTGCACTTTACTTCCGTGGTCAATGGCAGCATCCCTTTTTACCGGAATACACGTTAAAGTAAGTTCAAGAGCTAAAATTTTGCAGTTCAGGGGGCTTAGTACGGCCGGGTTTTGATAGTTTACGAAACTATATGTAGTTTCGTTTCCATAAAATACATTTACTGACGGCGTCCTTAGTTTTCTTCTCGTTATCGCTAGGGGCGCTGCAAGTAAATGTATGGAAGGAAACGAAACTTCATATAGTTTTGTAAACTATCAAAACCTGTACTAAGCCCCCTGTAATTTTTGACCGCTAACTTATTCCAATTCAAAGAACGCGACTTTGATTGAAACCAAGGAACTTACTCTTTAGTGAAACCCAACCAATGGCGCCCATGGGTGGATCATTCCCAAACCCCACCATTGGCGGTTTTGGGAAAATTTAAATAAAGTTCTCCATAAAACCCCATCGCGGATAGACCCCCGATGGAGACACATAGTGCACATCTAAGTCCTAAATAACATAAAACACTAAATACACTCAGCAGTGAGGATACCTATCGATACAAGGAGGAAGCAAGTCACATAGTCCTGATCCCACACTAGGATTCCGTGTCGTAGATAACAAGGAACTACGCGTACCATGGTACCACAACACCCAGACCCGGAACAAATATTTGTAGATCATGCAAACATTTCTCCAGCAGCGGAAATCGAACCCGCACCTCTCGAGTCTCAGCAGCTACTCGCCCGCCATGTCACTGAGGTCTTCAATAATTTTAAATTCACACCCGTTAATTTCAAATCTTGCGAGTCGATTTAGACTAGTCGTTATACCATGTCCCAATTGTCCTACTGAACTAAAATAAATAAATAAAAATAATTTTGCATATCTATCTATCTGTCAAATTCCTATGACAATAACATAATATGGTGACAGTTAGCTGATCTGATGATGGAGACAGAGGGTGAAACACGGAACTTCTTGATGGATAATAGTAGGTATCCTGCAAATTTTGATCAACTCACGGTTCTGGTTATTAATTTCTAAACTTAAAAGCGTGATCTGAAAAACAAATTATTTTTAATAAAAACTTGTTTCAGAATGAATTTCAGAAAGCCCGCGAACGAAGTCATGGCCGACCAAATGTTGAACATGGGATCATTTAATTACATTTTATCAGAGGAATATGGTGAGTAGAAATATGCACCTAATCAGGAAATGATTAACAGAATACAATATTCAAGTGAACTCAACTCAACATACCTATTATTTTTTAAACTCTCGTGATTAGAACACATATTTATTATATTGTCACGGGTATTTATCGCGTTTTACCTAATATATTTATTATTATTTATTATTCCCGACGTTTCAAATGCGTTACAGCAATCATGGTCGCGGGCACATAATAAGGTAACACGTGATAAATACACGCGACAATATAATAATTATGTCAACTCAACATATTTTGCAGGATTGCAGATGATTGCACTACCATACAACGACAGTATAACGACAATGTACGTAATTAAACCTATCTTCCCCAACCGATTGAGCTTACTTGATCTTATGAATCGGCTCGATTACGCCAAAATAGATCAACTAATTAATCAGATGGAGAATAGTAAGTCAATTATAAGATTCCCAAAAATGGAACTTCAAAACAAAGTTAAATTGGAGAAATCTTTGAAAGCTCTCGGGGTGCAGTCGTTATTTACACCTGGAGGAGCGAATTTTGCTCTAATGGTGGATGGTAATACGGTTACAAATAAGACTGGAGTAGATATTATTTCGAGAATAAACGACTACGAGGGTGAAGATAGCAAAGGGTTGAAGGAATTGCTGAATAGCCTTCCTAATCCAGGAATGCACGTGGACTCTGTGCTCCATGATGTGAAACTGACGATAAATGGTAAGTTAATCTTAAAGTAACGCATTTTTGTACGTTGAAAACAGACACAATAGTCTATTTATTCGGTGGCTTTGCCTGTTACCTACCTGACCTTTGTCTACGTTTTATATATAGGTACATGTTTGCCGTGAGGATGTACAATGGTTTTTCCGATTTGTTATTCAATGACAACAAAAGCACATAGGTTAGTTAGTACCTAGTTAGTGAGTGACTAATGATGACGAATATAGAAATAGCTTCTTCTATTATTTACACATTTGACAAGGCCATTTACAGCAGCAAATTATTTAATTTATTGGGTAAATTTGTTTAGTAGATTTAATTGACGACCTCTGTGGCGCGGCGGGCGAGTAGCTGGTTGAGATGCAAGAGATTGCGGGTTCGATTCCCGGTGCGGGACAAACGTTGGTATGATCGCTTCTTACCCACCGTACCACCGACCATAGGTAAGGTTACCAGTGGTAAGGTGCTGCAAATATTTATTCCGGGTCTGGGTGTTGTTATGGTATCATGGTACCTACCCACGACACAGGGAATCCTAGTGTGGGATCAAAACTACGTATGTAACTGTTGCGGTGTTATGTTATTAACTATGACATGGCAATATTATTCTTGACCATACCAGTGGCTTGGTATTTTTTTTTTCAATATTACGTTAATTTAATATTTTGAGTACCTAACTATTTGTTCGATGATTTGTATTCTCATTGTTTGACGTAACTAAGTGGTCCTTGTGAGCCTATGGTGGAAATCTTAGGTGAAAATAAATAAAATTAATTTAATGTCCACGTTTCATTTTAAATTCGCGGTTCGGAAATAAAATAGCTAAATTAATACATCTGGATTTAAACCTACTCAATGTCAGCTTCACTATTTTTGGTAGAAGATATTATCATTCCATCCGAATATGGCTAGCTAGGCTATATGTATTGTCATTTAAATTTAAAATATGGCTTAGGTCAAGGGAGCTCGCAATTTGTGATGAAGGTTGTTTCACTTCACGGTAGGTACCTACCACCATTTCCATACAACCGAAGGATACCGTATTTATGCTGGTACCCCGAGTTTTAGATTGATTTGACGACCACTGTAGCGCGGCGGGTGAATGTTCGCCTGCGACGCAAGAGGTTGCGGGTTGGATTCCCGCCTCGGAACAAATATTAGTATGTTCTGCAGATATTTGTTCAGTGTTCTGGGTATTTTTCTATGTATAATAAAAAATATCTATCTATGTAATGTATTGTATTAAGTATATCAGTCATCTAGTACCCATAACACAAGCTCTGCTTAGCTTGGGGCTAGATAATGTTGTGTGAAATGTCCAGCATTTATTTATTCAATTTTTTTTAGTAGTAACTGTGATGCAATGCAACAGCTGTTACATCCTATATAAATACAGATGATGATGATAGAATGTTTGTAATTCATTATGACTTTTTCTTACAGAGTTTGGAACCGAGGCCGTGGCAGCAACGGCAGGCGTTTTGGCGCGTACAGCCAAGCTATTCTACGCTGATTCACCATTTTATATGTTTATCAGAAATGAACAAACTAAGCTAGTCACATTTAGTGCAGCTATTTTTGACCCTACAGCTTAACCCGGCGAGAGTTTGGCAGGGTATGACATACCCAGCCTACCGGTTAAAACACGTGTATTTCTAAATGAACAGTTTGAAGGTTTCCGGAGAAGATAGTGATGTGACGGCGATTAAAATGTAATCACTGGCACTAAAATGTGTGGACTAAATCGGAAATCTCTCTTAGGCACAAAAAAGTGGTTACTTGCAGTATCCTAACTAGGTACTTACATAATAGATTTCTATATTAGAAGTTTTTAATTTTTTCAAAAAATACGCGTATGTTGTCGGGACGAATGACCTGTAACCCATCCAAGGAGTGTCCTCGCGACGGCTGACCAAACTACATGGATAATACTAAAACATTCTGACGACTAATGTGGCGCGGCGGGCGAAGGTTCGCCTGCGACGTAGGTGGTAGCGGGTTCGATTCCCGCCTCGGAACAAATATTTGTACGATCTGCAGATATTTGTTCAGAGTGTTCTGGGTATTTTCTAATAATAAAAAAATATCTATCTATGTAATGTATTGTACCCATAACACAAGCTCTGCTTAGCTTGGGGCTAGATAATGTTGTGTGAAATGTTCAGTAATTATTTATTTAATATTTTTTTATTTATTCTTTAGTAAATAAAATACCCTTCACGACGACGGTAAAAACCATTTGAAACCTAGACGGATGTATAAGTAATATTCATACAGACAAGACCGGGCGTTGACTTTTATAAATGTAGAGAACAGGGGGAGACTTAGGCCTCCACCCTAGAATGTCACGACGAACGATCTTGAGCCACCTCCAACCACAGACTTCCTACGAGTACGACCTTGGGAAAAAGAACAATTCTTGTGAAAGAAGATGTGCTAGATAACTCTTTATTGAACAAAAACATCCAAAAAATAATAATTTTCAATTTTTTTTTTGCTACTAGCGATCACAGCCTCGTTTCGAATTTGGTGTGTGATATATATAATTTAGGTAGTGTAAATTAAATTACACGTAGGTACCTAATTTGAAATAATTTCACTTTTATTATTTTTTTATTGTACTTTAATAAACATTAACACGACATATAAATAGGTATATATAATAGGTAGTTTTAATGAAGAGAAAATATTTTTTTATTGCAGAATATACCTAACTATAATATATATTGTTTTTTTATTAAAGTGTAATTTAAAAAACATGAGCAATCTAAGTAGTTTCAAATAACATTTTACCTTGACACACCCACTCTCAAAAAAAGCTAAATATCGTAAAATAGAGGTGCCATGCAAAATTTACATCTTCTCCAAAATACTCTGCGTCTGTATACATTTCATACACAATCAAATGAAAAGGTGTATTTTCAAATATAATGCCAGATCGTATAAGAAATCCGTATATTTTGTCTGCCTTAGACACAATTTAAAAAAAAAACAAAATACTTAACTTTCGTGGCTTGCTCCGCTCCCTAAAAGCACAAATTTCTTGTTCTTCCGTACACACGTGTGTTGAATGTATTGAATACTTCAGTAAATTCATAATATCACTGCCTTTTTTATATTGAAAAATTCATAATTACATTTTATCTTCTAAGAAAAAATAATAGGGGCTCTAAGGGGTTGTAGTGTAAAGTAGCCGTTTTAATGTTGTGGCCACCTTGAATTAAATTGAAACCTGCATGGTCCAAGATTTATTATTAAAACTGTAACATTCTAAATATTCTTCTTTTCATCACACGTCACAACTCTGTCCAAAATCCCTTCATTTCTGTACCTACTCATCAAAGCAAATGCATCAAGGCAAAGTTCAACGCATGCTCATCAGTTAATTCTTGAGATCTTTTAGATCTTTTTTTATTTTACCAATTTTATGCAAATGTGTCAATACTGTGGGTAAGCTAATATCAAACCATGATGCTAATTTCTTGGTCGTTTGATATGGACCAGCATTACTTTTAATTCATGTACCAGTGCCTTATCTTCCTCGTGGTACATTCTTCAAGCCGAAGTTTCCATTACGAAAGCTATTAAACTAAAATCGCACAGTGCATTCGTTAGTCGTATCATCTTCAAACGCAGCATTGAAACTGAGAGCTGTATCTGCTGCGTTAGAACCACGTTGGTCGTAACTCTTATTCGAAAATTAATATTTGAGGTCTTCATGTTTAACTCAAACACTGATTGTTAAAAACAATTGAAAGTCAAACAATAGAATATCATCAAAATTTTGTATTAAGAATGTTATAGGTTTTCTAGAAAAAAAATTTAACCACGAATCTTGGATCCATGGTCCACGCACTATGGTTTATTTTTAATTCAAAGTGGCCACTATGTTACAACTTCATACTTTAACCCCTTTTATTTCTAGTTTTCTTTTCTTTCACCATAAAGTATTAAAATTCAAAGCAAAGCCATAAAATATCAAAAAATATGAAAATTTTATGTAAGTATCCTTAACTATTATTCTTAATTTTTTCTATTCTGTCATTGAGAGTCTCCTTCCATTGCTCCTCGGTGATGCTTTGTGCCCATTCTGGTATAGATGCTTGAGGCAATGCAAAGTTTGCCATGGCACTCATTACCTGAAATTATTACATTCATTACAACTGTAATTTTGATTATCATTTTGAATTGATTGTACATGTAGTACACCATGGTCGTGGCCTCAGAATAAACCCTATTATCTTGTACTGTTGGAAGTTGTAAAAGCCAACTAAAATGGTTTAATCCCAACATAGGGCAGCAACCAGAGGCCCAATTCTCTAATTTAAAAACATTCCAGTCTCGTGTCAGTCGCACTGTTTCGTATAGTAGCTATTACATATTCTTCGCAAGGAACGCGAAGATTAAGTAATAGTTACTATATGTGACAGTGCGACTGAGACGAGATTATACTGTGAATTGAATGTTTTTAAATCAGAGAATTGGGCCTCAGAAGCAAACCAGGAGATGGGCAGCAGCATCCACCTGAGTACTCAACACCAATACTGCAATAACTAATCCTCCTGCCAAACCTGGTGATACACCAGGGGAAACAGGGTCCACGTACTCAACACCAATACTGCAATAACTAATCCTCCTGCCAAACCTGGTGATACACCAGGGGAAACAGGGTCCACCTGAGTACTCACACCAACCAGCAGTGGATATTTATACCAGCTGATAAAGATGATCATAATAACCTGCTGTGCTCGTTCAGTATCCATCTGAATAGGGTCTGCAGCTGGTCTTGGTGCATTCCATACATTTCTTGTGAGAACTGATTCCATACTTTCTATAGGTAGCACATCATTTGGAGGTACATCTGGGATCTAAATGAGAATAAACAAATAATTTGGATTGAGTTCGTACAATGAATATAAATCTGTTTCGAAGTAGCCTTGGGCATTAAAGTATTTTTAAAAGTAATTGAGTTACTTAAAGTCAGCAAAATTGCTGTTAATACCCTATTTCCAAATATCTGTATATTGAAACTCATTAATGACTAAAATTCTCATACCTATGATATCAATACAGGTGCCTCCTCCAATACATGGTGATTTGTGGCCTTTTTGATGATATTTAGTCACTCAGTGACATTCAAAAATAGCACCCCTGATTTTGATTAGTGTTAAATAGCAATAAATAGAATTTGAACCATCATCATGCCTTTTTTATAGATTTTGAGGTGTTAGCACAACATGATTTCTTCCATTCCACTATATCAGCTGTTATCTCAGAAATAATTTATATGTAACTAGAACCTTTATTTGTCAATGGTTCGCGGTGGAGGAAGGCCCTTCACTCGATGGACTAAAGACATTATAAACGTAGCAGGAAGTCGGTAGATGGAGGCGGCTCAAGACCGTGCGTCGTGGCATTCTAAGGGGAAGGCCTATGTCCAGCAGTGGACTTGTACGGTCTAATGATGATGATGAATTCTTACCTCGGTTTCTTCGTCACTTTCATGGTCGGAATGTACAGCTTCTGGACCTTGCGGCAGTGGCTCGTAGCCAATGTGTTCATTCTCATCATCGCTATCTTCACCGTTACCATTCATAAGCTCATGCCTTGGGGGTGGAGTTAACTCCTGGGGATTATATTCAGGAGGATCTGGTCCATCACATACCATTTTATTAACTTGTGCTTACTGCTTAGAAAAGTTAGAAATCACAGAGGACTATTTTATATGTTAGGTAGGTATAGGTACAGTTTTGTGATGAAAATGTTTTTGCAAAGCCAACACTACAGATTTATAAGTATAGTACGCACGCTACACTGAGTAGTTTTTGTTATTTATTTTCTCTAGATGATAACAATTGATTGTTTTCAACCATTTTCAATTCAACAAAACTTTTGGTTTCTTTTTTTGACATACGATACGATAACGATACGACAGGCTAAGTACCTACTCTGTGGACAGGCATCTAAGTATTTTCTTAGCTTAGAGAATTTATGTGGGGAGATGGCATGCTCAACTTCTAGTACTAAATTATTTCTGCCACTTTTTGCGGGAGGCGAGGTAAACACGTACAGCACACATTTACTTACTCACGCACACTCATGCAGAAAGTTGAGGCGTCTCTATAAACGCACACGGAAATAAAAGCTGTCACACAAACATAAAACAAGCACACAAATAAATAATTTCTGTAATTACACTATTGGTTAGTTGCACACTAGCGCAAAAACTAGTGATGGGGTGTGAAAGATTGAATGAAATTAAGATTATTAATTGTCTATGGATGTATGTTTGAATGGGTGAATTGATTCATGTTGATCAAAAGTAATCGCGTAACAAACATAAAAAAACATAGTCAGTTAAAAATTGTTTTAGGATTTAAGAGCTCACCGGTAGGACGCGTACGTCCTTTTGCACGCGAACGAAGTTTGCTTCTATTTTGGAATTTTTATTTCTTCAAATTTTGTATTCATGATTTGTACACTAATATATATAGACACGTGGTGCGTTGGTTTCTTATAAAATTATATGGTTTCCAAATCACACGCATCAGGCATGTATGATCTGCAACTTTTTGTTCCGGGTCTGGGTGTTATGGTACCAGGTACTCGTAGTTCCTGATAGGTACCTACGATACAGGGAATCCTAGCGTGGGATCAAAACTACGTATGTGACTGTTGAGTGTTAAAAAAAACAATATTTTGGCTCCTGCTCGGAATGGATGTAAGGTTGGGTCCCGTGGTATTAAGGAGCTCCTCATTGACATGGCCATCAGACAGAAGGTCAGGAGGAGCAAGGGAAACCTCTCGGCTGCTTGTATTGATTATAAGAAAGTCTATGATTCTGTGCCACATACATGGATTTAACAATTATAAGCTGGGATTACATTTTATATTGTATTTTTTAAATGAAAATATAAGCTATTGGTTTTAAAATGGATCAATTTATTGTTAAGAAAATGTATTTTCGTGGATCTGCTTTTTTCATACGAAACGAGATTCGAATATCCGTATACTTTTGCATACCTTCCTAATTTCATATTGTGATTGACGAAATAACCCTAAAACCGTAAAAAAATCGGAAATACAAACCTCTAAAATAACCTTACATCCCCTTTAAACCCGAAAAACAGCTAATCAAGCCCATTTAACCTATATTTTAGGCTGGTATTGAACGACGTAGGTATTGATATTTTCTTTGGAAACAGGTTTTTTTTTATAGCTTTGAGATCGTTTTTTCGGCCTAAAAACTCCCTATCCTGTTAATTTCATAAAAATAGTTGCAGCCTCTTTCGTTCATTCATTTGTTCGTTGTTTTCACATCACTTGTCCCCGTACCAAGAAATTACGTATCGTTATTTCTGTCGTATGCTTGCACTAAGAAAATATATTTTATGGTGAAATTAATGGCCTAATTGTGTTGTCAATTACTTAAATGTGATAAGAAACCCCATATTTTGTTAAATTTGATGTTTCCGACCGCCATTTACACGAAACCACAGCACAACCAACCATTTTTAGGAGCTCCGTATAGCGACAGGTATGAACGCAGAATGGCGCACGATCGTGGCTAAACTAGTTTTTATAAACTGACACGAACGACCGTTCATGTACTTCGGCAGAGGGGAAAGCGTATGCTTGCCATCTCCCTACTATAAATTCTCTAAGTTTCTTAGTAACAAAATCAGTTTTTTTTATGTAGTCAAATTCCTGTAAAGTTGCAAATAAACATTTTTACGAAATACCCAACAGCTCAGTTAGACCTCAGCCCATTTAAATTTTTTTTCACTTGGCAATGGCACGTACATCCTCTTTGATCATATCATAATCATAAATTGTGTTTGTGACAAGCACAGCACAATGACATCCAATCCAATGTCAATGCATGCATGACAGATCGATTAATATTTTTGTTTACTACGTACGACCTGTGTTAATTTTATCAAAATCAAATCAAATCAATATCTCTGCTCTGCCTTCTCAAGTTCTCACAGAGAACCTTTGTTGTTTTGTTTGATTTGGAGATGGTAAAATTGTAGAATATTAGAAAAAAAAACTACAAAAATTGAGTTATCGTGGAGTAACTCGTTTTTAGTGTTCACGACACTATTCATCTATCCAGCAGTCATGGCCTGGAGAAGTCATGGGATCAACAATGCAGATTTGGTGAGAAATCTAAGAGGTAAGCATCTGCAGCGTGTACGTAGCAGCCGACGTTGTGGACCTACTATGAATTTACTTCTCCGAAAGACTTGTCTAGTTCTTAACTTATAAGTAGGTACCTACCTATTCTATAAAATGGGGCCCTTCCTGAAAAAGCAAACCTCTGATTTTGAGCAGGAGTGGTTTTTTCAAGCTGAAAATATTTTTGAAGTCGACAGTAAAAGAAAGAAAGAAAGAAAAAGCATTTATTTGTGCCAAAAAAAAACAAGAATGACACGGGAAAAACACATACAAACAGAGATTAACAAAGATTATTAAAAATACGCAGAAGACAAGCATTACATTAATAAAAATAGTGTGCCTCTCAATACCTACCAGTCGTACAACACTGGCACAAATTGGCGTCCAGCTCAGCATTTGTTGTGTTGTGGCAACACAACGCTCATCTTCCAGATCTTGAGTAACAGAAAATCTATGATTTTTAGGGTTTATACCACCAGACTTTTTTGTATAAGATTTGTCCTGGCTGTTTTTAAGTGTATTAGTTACTGGAAGGACGCGACAGCCGAGTCGCTCGTGGGAAAGCAATGGCGGCGATGAGCTCACCACTGGTCACGTTTATATTCCTGTGATTCTGCAACAATTCTGTGGATTTCTGGAAAGTCCTACCTGAATCAATTAATAAAAAATTTAAAATCATGAAACCATAATTTCAAAGTATGCAGACTTGTTAGTTTTGGCTAAGGTCAATGACATTACACAAACTTTATGCTAGTTAATACTGAGATTGAGATAAATAGACATTACTTAGCACGTACTTATGCGTAGCATTGTCCCTGTCACTCTGTAGCACGCGTGTTTTAACATTTGTGTGACAGTGACAAGGACAGTTCTGAGCATTAGTACGGACTAAGTAACGTATATTTATCTCGACCAGTGTTCATTATGAAGGCAAAAGTTGTGCACTAATACTTGACACTATACAAACCATGCTTGTGACTGTGCTCCGCGCTGCCTAAAATTATTGTTTGGAGAAAAGCATACCTTCCCCTCATCACCATCCCTCTCCTTACACAAACTCCTATGATTTCTTAATAAAACAATTTTTCTTATTTTTTAACTGTTAATCTTTCTGAGCTGATTATAGGCCAAAGGCATTAAATCTCTGATGTTTTAAAATCAATCTACATTATTCAAACAATATCTGTTAATATAACAAAAACATCTGTTATTGTTTCAGCAAATGGAATAATAAAATCGGATTCAGTAGCTAATGCTATGAATGCTGTTGATAGGAAAAATTACTGTCCTTACGCTCCTTACCATGACTCTCCACAATCTATTGGATACTCAGCTACAATCAGTGCTCCTCATATGGTAAGGGTATTGAAAAAAGCATAGGTGAGTGCTCCACAAGTTATGAATATGATTATCTTGTGTCTATTTTTAGCATGCACATGCCTTAGAAAGGCTGAAGCACCAGCTAGTTCCTGGTGAAAAGGCATTGGACGTGGGATCTGGCTCTGGTTACCTGACAGCTTGCATGGCCATAATGCTGGGCGAGACTGGACGAGTTGTTGGCATTGAACACATACCAGACCTTGTCTCATTGGCTAACAAGAATATAAAACTTGATAATTCACATTTGCTGAGTTCTGAGAGAGTTAAGCTGCTGGGTAAGGACACAAATTCAGAACCATTATTTTTGATACTTGTTTTTTTTTAAATTTTAGTAACTAACAACATTAATGAGTCTGATCAGACCCTCTGAAAGTTCATGCAAATTCTAAAATGCCATCCCCCTTTCCCCCAACCCCTATTCCTCACTCTTCAAGGGGTTGAGCGTCTACGAGCTATTGTAGGGGGTAACAGGGATTATATTGTAATGTTTTAAACAATTAATTTTCAGTTGGTGATGGGAGGTTAGGTTATCCATCTGAGGCACCATATAATGCCATCCATGTTGGTGCTGCCGCACCGACGTTACCACAACCTGTAAGTTGTACCTATTGTATTGTACTTAAGATTTGACAACCTTTGCACGACTATCCTGCAAATAAATGATTATGATTATCCTATCATGATATGTATGAGATAATTATGTTTATTTTTTATTTTTAGCTAATTGATCAACTAAAACCAGGTGGGAGAATGATAGTGCCGGTCGGACCAGAGGGTGGAGAGCAACATCTTACTCAGGTAATTAAAAAAAAAACTGGTCAAGTGTAAGTCGGACTGTCGTTTGAGGGTTCCGTACAAGTAGGCTAACATAATAATAATAATAAAGCCCTTTATTCTGAACTACAGTGTTAATATAGGTACATTTTTAAATATGTTTTGGTTTCCCTATAAAATGTCCCATAGTTTAGAGTGTCTCTTGACATAGGCCTCCTCTAACATTTTCCACTGGGTTCTGTCCCTCGCTACCCTTCTCCAATGATGTCCCGCCGTGAGTTTCATATCATCTTCCCATCTCGTTTGTTGGCGTAGGCTTAGGCTAACATAGTAACCAATTAAACTTATTAGTTAATCAACACATTTTATGCTCACCTTTAGTCATAATCAATTTTTTAAACCTTTGATAGTTAAAATAGCTTGTCTTGTTTTAACATAATATGTCATTTTACTTCAGAGTAAACAAAACAAAAGCTATTTTAACTAAAATAACAAACGGTCTTGAGACACTACACACTTCTTCACAAATCAATAATTTAATATTACAGGTTGATAAAGCACAAGATGGTACAACAACAGTAAAAAAACTAATGAGTGTGATCTACGTCCCCCTGACAGACAAGGACCACCAATACCGTGAGTGACACTATGTATGCTAACTCATGTATGTTCCATACCTCACCTCTTCCCTAAGTAAGGGATCATTGATTTTATACCATTCAAAATTGTGAATAGATAATTTACCTATTTGATGTATATGTTCAGAGTTCAGTGCTTGTACCAGCAGTTAAATATAGTGGCTTGATTTTACTATCTTAGTTATTTAACAGAGTAGGCAGTGTTTTTTCAACCCTCAGGGGGGTCGCTACACCTTGATTTGGTGGTTGCGGTCGCAAGCAAGGTAAAGTAAAAAGCAAGATCCTACACTACAATAAATATACAAAAATTGCAGTGAAAAAGCTTTGCCTGTTTATTTTGTTGATCTTCTTTTAATTATGACTTATGTGGCTTTAGTTTCCACAATTTTGCCAATGTCAATGTCGACAAAATTATTTTCTCGATCAATATGGTCTCAATATAAAGAAAATTAAATGACTTAGTCCAAATGGGGTTGTTCCTAGTGGTTGAAAAAACACTGGACTAGAGAATATACCAATGGAGGGAGTACTTGTCTAGACAAATCCCTACCTATCATCATCATCATCAGATCATCATCAGCCCGTAGAAGTTCATTGTTGGACATAGACCTCCTCAATAGTATGGTGAGCCGCCTCCATTCACTGACTTCCTGCGACCTTTATAATGTCCTTGGTCCATCGAGAGGAGGACTTTCCTTTACTGCGTCGCCCGGTTTGTGTTGTGGTTGCCACTCGAGAACTTTTATTCTTCAACGGTTGTCAGTTTTAAGAGCTATACGAACTGCCCATTGCCACTTCAACTCGCTAATTCTGAAGGCTTTGTCAGTGATCTTGGTTCTTCTGCACACAAGACACGTTTACCTGGAAAGCACCGCACATGGCTTTGCACTGGTAAAACACAAACAAAGGTGAAAAGTCTCATGTGCCTGCAATTTCACCGGCACCCATACTTTGCAATCAGGACATAGCAATGCTCACATTAATGCAATGCGGCAGAATTAGGGTACGGTGGTACTTCCAATTCTTTCAGAAAAAACTCTACTACTACTTAATCTGCGCGTGTGCTTTGTGCTATACGTGTTTACTAAGAACACCGCAAAAACTGTAAAAAAAATTGTTTGAGGGATCAACGCGTTGCAGGCTGTGGCCTCTATTGGTATATTCTCTAAGATCCGAGGCTTGAGTCTACAAACTCAACAACTCGGGCGTGTGGTGTACACTACGGATTTTTTTATGTAAATTAAGGTTCTCAAAATATCCGCCGGGGGCGCTTTTCGATCTTTCCATACAAAAATCCGAGTAGTGTACGTACACCACACGCTCGTGTAGTTTGTTATATTTGTAGACTAGGCTCTTAGTCAGCTAGCACTTTTAAAGAGACAGTAATTGTGGTAGCGGTAATTTGAAACTGTCATCATTGTAACTATGTAATGAATATAAATATTTATCGAATTTTTTGTTGTAAGAGTACCTAAACAATGTGATTCAGTGGCACACACTCCATCGAAAAATCGATAATGAACTCGAGGGAATGTCATAAAATTTTGAACTACCCTCAAGTTCAGAGAAGTATGTTCTTGACCTTATATTATGTACCTTTATCACCGATGAACCTGTGCTACAGCATCATATTTTATGTGTTTACTTAGAATGAAATTTTGCAGGGTTATGTTGTGCAGTATGAAAATAAAATTCAGTAAACGGGATATAAAAGTTTGTTTCCTTTCAGGATTGAATCCCATAAGGAAATAGTTTACCCCCTCAAATAACAAGAGCTAACTAAAATAACTAATAAATAATTTATCTATTTTATTTTAGTTATCTAATATAAGTTATAAATTGCTCTTTATGATGTTTCACATAGATAATTGCCTTGATTTCTACATCAATACAATACAACTTATCATTGACTTGAACCTCGCTTTTGTTTCAGTCTATTTGAAAGGCTTGAGATAATTTTAACGCGGTCTAACTAAAGATAAATTCTGTACAGAATATGTCCTACTTAACTAACAGTAGGTACAATGTATTTTTCAGCAATAAATTGGCCTTACAATCCTTTGTTTTAGGTCCTTGGCTTTGAAAAAACTGCATCAGATATAATGTTCTGAAAAGAACAATCAAATCCCAAAAAAAAAACATTTTAGCTTGTATTTTGTTTTTGTTGTCTTTTATTTTTTTGTGTATTTAGTAACAAAATAAAGTACAACTTGGTGTAAAATTGTTCTTTACAGAAAAAAGCAGTGTAAAATAAAATGTATTTTTTAAAACGCAATATTTATTCTTTATTGTTTTGTGTAAATAAACTTATAAAACTCACATTACTTTTTATTTCTGAATTTGCTCATAAATTTCTTTTTAGCAAATGGTTTTTCATCTTTCGTTGCGTCCGCAGGTTTCGCCTTCACGTGCAAAATATTGTACAGCATGTCTGCTTCATTCTTGTTTTCGATTATTTTCAAAAGTTCATCCTGAGAAAAACCATAAGTGATGGAATTAAATTACAAGCACAAAAGTCAGGAGAATTCAGTAGAAAATATTTGTAGCTGTAATTGAAGATATATCTGTGGCGCGATAACACAATTCTGTTGCTATCAGTTTCAATGCTGTTTCTATTTGAAATTACGTTTTTTAAACAAATTCATGCAGTCTATTTGCAATCACGCGTAGGCGGCCCTAGTTTAGGCCGGATCTCGTACTATTTGTTTTAGGAATTAACTAGCTGAAACCTCGCGACTTCGTCCGCGTGAAAAAGCCTAAGGGGTATAAGTGTAAGAATTTTCAGAATTGGATACGTAGTTCCGGAGATTACCTCCTACATACAAACTCACAAAGTTTACCTCTTTAAAAGACTCCTTCGTCTCCTTCCGAGGATTTCGTAAAAGCCGACTAAGGGATTACACCAGGGGATGGGCAGCAGCATCATCCTGAGTACTTAATACCAATACCGCGATCACCAAACCGCCTGCCAAGCGTGGTGATTATGGCAATTCCCACATTGCATTCTATGGGGGAGGCCTCGTACAGCAGCGGACGTCTAAAGGCTATTGAAGATGATGGAACCTTATTTACGGAGAACTTGGGTGGTAGGCATATTCTCGATCAGCCAATAGCTATGGCCGTTATAAGGGTCAAGCTACATTCATCGCGCCGAGACGTACATTTGGAATGTATTTTGTATATGACAGCGGAACGCGTTCGCACCACATCCTGTAAAAGTTCACTTACTTTTGACAAAGTTATCAGTTGATCCATAGACATTCCTTTGTTCATGATCCTCGCCAAGTTTTTGGTGGTCACTCCAGGCAGCTTCTGTACAAAATCGTGGACCAATACGTTGTATCGTTCGTAGTTCATGTCGTCGGCGGTATTTTCACCGCTCAGCGCCAAGGCTTTCGCGGTAGTTGGATTCTTTCTGCCTTGCTGTAACATTACACCAACTTTATTAAGTAATATAGACTTAACATCCATCTTGTGTGTCCGTCTGACGGAAAGCAACTGATCAAATGAATCCGGGTTCTCGGCAATTGTCTCTAGGAATTTCTCAAGGTGTCGTGTAGTGAAGCGAGAGATTGATTCCGCATCTGTTTCCTACTGAATGAATGACCTCGGTTTTTAGGATTGCTCAGCCACTCAGCAAAAAAGGAACCCTTGTAATGTTAGTATTTTCCATAAGTATTTAACACTTTGAAAACAAATATCTATTGAATAAGCAATGCGACGCCTGTCGTCAATCAACTAAACTATGCTGCTTTGAGACGATGATTCAAGCTGACGTGGAGAGACCAGTGGCGAAGCGGTTTACGCATCTAATACTATTAAAAGAGCAATATATATATATATCGTGCCGTGGTGTGTCCAGCCTAAGAATAGACCCCTGCTCCTCCCGTGGATGTAGTAAAAGCCTTAGTAAGGGATTACACCACGGGATGGGTAGCAGCATCTACCTGAGTACTTAACACCAAACTGATCACCAATCCGCCTGCCAAGCGTGGTGGTTATGGCTAAGCCACCCCATTGTATTCAATGAGAGGAGGCTTCGTCCAGCAGTGGCCGTAAATAGGCTGGTGTGGATGATGATGATGATGATATATATTATATTTTGAGATCTCGAAAACGGCTCTAACGATTTCGATGATATTTGTTACATTTTTTTTTGTAATAAATAAACTATTACTTCTTTGGCGTTTTTGGAGGCGTAAAATCGATCTAGCTAGGTATAATCTCTGCGAAAAGACGTTTTTCCGAAAAAAACGCATAGGAAAATATACAGCGCAATGAACCAGTAAAACAGAGTAAAACCGTATTCGAAAGACGTCAAACAAAGTGTTAGAACTTGCAGTATACCTACTTCTGGCTTTATGTTACCTTGAGCTCGTAGAAGAGTTCGGCCGTGGCGTAGGGGCTCGGCGACCACACCAGCTTCAGCCGCGGGAAGTGGATCGTGAGTAGCTGCAGTTTCTGCTGGATATCTGCGCCTGACATGTCCGATGATACCATGAAGTGGCCCTGCTCATTGTTAAACATAACATACATACAATATAAAATAGACGAACAAATACAAATATATAGTAACAATTCCGCTCATCTCCAACGAAAACTCTGAAAGAAAACGCCGAGCAGAAAGTCGGACTTTCTGTTCGGTGTTCGGCGAGGCAACATGGCTGCGGAGTTTTTGCAGTAGTGTGTCTTTGTTGTTCTAGCACGCAGTGAGCCTACTGTTTCCTGAGGATGCTTAGATGAGAGGCGAAACACGTGTCGAATTCTTTCAGAGTTTTCGTTGGAGAGGAGCGGAATTGTTACTATATATTTGTTCCTCTATTTTATATTGTAGAATGGATTTCCGCAAAGTCACGCATGAATCAATTAATTATAACATACATACATAACATTAACATAACACCCAACAGTCACATAGGTACGTATAGTCTTGACCCCACACTAGGATTACCTGTGTCGTGGGTATAAGGAACTACGAGTACCATGGTACCATAATACCCAGACCCGGAACAAATATTTGCAGATCATACAAACATTGTCCCGCAGCGCGAATCGAACCCGTAACCTTTTGCATCTCAGCCGGCTACTCGCCCGCCGCGCTACAGAGGTCGTCAAAGACCTGCCTCAGTATTGTCTAACAAACTGGTAATCGCTTTCAATTACTATTTCGCAGTACATTGCGCCGCATGCTTCAGCTTATTGTCACGAGCAGAAATATTCCAAACATAAAGCGCAATGTACTGTAAAATCGGAATCGAAAGCGATTATCAGTTCGTTAGCCAATAATGGGGCTGTTCAGATGTGTTGTATGTGCAATGCATGTTATTAAATCAAACAACATCTGCTGGACTGGACATAGGCCCTAGAATGCCACGACGAACGGCTATATGACCTGCCCATTACCATTGCTTTTTGGCAGAGTGATACCTCGGTATTATAATGTAGTATCCATGCATTCGTCTTTTATCCGTGCAGTACGAAGTGATATCATAAGACAAAGTTAACAGGTGCACTCACACAAGCCCTAAAACTAAAGTGGCAATGAGCCGGTCACATCTCATGCCTGACAGATAAAAGATGGACTATGACCAACAATGGAAGGGACCAGTTGGAAAAAGAAATGTTGGCAGACGTACAGACGGTGGGCCGATGACATAATCCAAATGGCTGGGAAAGAACTTAGGAAAGGATAGAGTTAAGTGGAAGAAGCTAGAGGAGGCCTTTACCCTAGAAGTGGTCCATATCTACAAACCTGAAGTAAACTAACCATACTAACAACTACGTATAAGTAAAAACTGCTAACATTACTAAGTAAGTATCAACTTTAAATTGTGTAAATATTGTAGCGATATGGAATAATAAAAAGGCTTTATCATCCATGCATATTTTTAAAACTTAAAACTTACGACAAATAAAATCAATACAATGAAACCGAATAATCTTCGGGTTTTTGTAAAATTACCTAGATTTGCGAAAGCGGGCAAAGGGCTTTTTTTATGTATGAAGATTTGATATCTGCCCAGTTGCCAACTAGGCAGATATCAAATCTTCAATAATCAGCAACTGGCAGTTGCTGATTATTTATGGTTCCACTATAATCTACTACTACCGGCATTATAAAATATGTATCAAATAACGCATTGCCATTTTACCTGTAAATTAAAGGGTTTGTTCTGGTCGAACTCGATGAGTAGAATCGGCCGGCTATAGTTTCGGCACATCTGTGTGCATTGCGTGTACAGCCGGCCGGAGTTAAGCGATCCTATCAAATCCGATATGGACTTCCTTTCCACACAAATGTCCGGTGTTAGGATATAATCTCCAATCTGTACATAAAACAAGATGTTGTTCGATTTAATTTAAAGTCGAAATGTGTTTTACTGTATGGTTATACCGCGTTTCAAACAATTCCGCCAGAGGAGCAAACCAAAAACCAAAAAAAGTTGAAGTCGTGATAACGAGTTTAACATTTTGGCATTCGAGATTGTAGAGCTTGTCCAGAGAGCTGATTCTACGTTTTGATAAGCAATTGGCACGGACGTCTGGTGTAGTGTAACACGGATTTTTGTATGGAAAATGAGGTTCACAGAGTGTACGCTAGGGGCGCTCATCAGTGTCTCCATACAAAAATCCACACTACACACGCATAATGGACCATCCATAGAGTTCGAATGCGGAACTACACAACACGAGACGTCCGTGTCAATTGTGTGCAAAATAGTTAGAATCAGAGAGCAGATGAGGCGTTTTACGCGCGATTGCGAAATACTAGAGCTTCATACATTCCGTCCATATGCAGGCGCGCGTTTTGCCGCTAATAAATTCAAACGCGCGATTGATGCGCGTTTTGCGCTCGCGCGAGCTGCAAAACGCGCGACTGCATGTGGACGGAATGTATGAATGTATTTCACAAACGCCTCATCTGGACAAGCTCAGGGCCAAAAATTAAGAATAACTGTCAAAATCTCTAGTCTAACTTACAGCGATGGTAACCGGCTCGATGTTGATCCCCTTCTTGTGAAGCAACGCCGGCAGATCCGAGCGAAACTCTCGCATATCGACCACAACCATGGGCTTTTCTTTAAGCTGTGTGATTTGACCTCCTGTAACACAATCATGAAGGGTGTCGCATTAAGATTGATTGGATGCTTATCAATTCAGCTGATAGTTGAATGAAGAATGTGCGGCAGTTTAGTCATCTTTTTGCATCATGTTGGCCATAGAGATACTTTTTCACCTCTACTAGCAACGAATAGTGTGTTATTCAACCATTAGTAAATCTAACAACTACTTACGCTAATGC
This sequence comes from Epirrita christyi, assembly GCA_951392215.1. Lineage (NCBI taxonomy): Eukaryota > Metazoa > Arthropoda > Insecta > Lepidoptera > Geometridae > Epirrita > Epirrita christyi. The sequence continues at coordinate 6,032,477 of OX595840.1, read as the reverse complement.
CAGCCATGTAACAGGACTTAACAGGGAGTTAATAAGGTCGGATTTCGCGCACCTATTCCACACAGCGAATCGTTTCCGCCAAAATAAGCGTAATCCCAAAAAAAACGCAAGAAATCGAAATCCATGTTATGTATGATAAAGGCCATGGAACATCAGGCTGCACGCACTACAATCAATTTTATATTTAATATCTAATTTCTCGTAATAAGTGTACCTGCTTTTCTTGTATCGACAAGAGTTTCATCCTCCTCTTCGTTATTCATATTGAAGTATTCGTCAGTCTTTCCATCTTGATATGAGGGTACTACCATTACCTGTTAAGAAAGCGCTTAGCATTATGCTTCTAAATAAATAGTAACTATTCGAATAGAAGTGACACTGGCGAAATCGTGCTACTTCGCTAGATGCATTTCAAAGGCTTCAAAGCCTCGCTAGAAATCTCGGCTTGCTAGAATATCCACACATCAAAATTATTTAAGACGACCACTGAGTCCAGGCTGGAGGCAGCGCACAGTGAGTTCTCGCACGTTATTTTACGAAACCTTCGTCTGTCGTTTCCGTTGATCCTGGACTGCTCAAGTGCTCATCCAGCACATCAGTCAGTGTCACATCTATCCCTAGTTTTTATTGTAAATAATTAATCCCTAAAATCGTACTCACGCTTTTAGTTTGAATAAGTATTTCAAATGCTTGTTTTTCACGCTTCAATGACGTTAGATAAGCTTGTTCCTCTACAGTTTTATCATGAACCAGAAAGTAAACTTTGCTAATAGGTTCCTCTGGTTTCTTCTTACATTCATATAGTTCTATTTGTCTTACTGTTGACACATCACTGTGGTACAATATTATATATGCCGGTCGGAAACTTTCCAGTGTGCGCTCAAGCGAAAATGTACTGCCGTTTTCTTTGAATGTTTGAATGCATATGACGGGTTTGTCCGTCTCGATCTGCGTTATATCTAAATCTTCCATCTGTAAGCAATTTATTTTAAAATAACCATGTTATCTTGCTTGCTTTCTATTATATCTAGGCTTGGTCGTCCAAAGGCGTTAAATTCGACGAAGATAGACGTAAGTACGTACCTACAGCACTAACAAAGGATCTTACTGCCATGAAGTTAGCAGTTTAGACAGTTTGTTTATCAACTAAATGTGTCTCAACTGGTGTACCAAACATAAGTCACATATATAGGTGCCGTGGTGTGTTCGGTCTAAGGATAGACCCCTCTGTCTCCTCCCGTGGATTTAGTAAAAGCCTAAGGAATTACACCAGGAGATGGTCAGCAGCATCCACCTGAGAACTTTACACCAAACTGCGATCACCAATCCGTCTGCCAAGCGTGGTAAATATGGCAAATTCCCCCCATTGTATTCATTGGGGAAGGCCTCGTCCAGCAGTGGACGTAAACAGGTTGGTGATAATGATTGCACCGCGTGACAAAGGTCGTCAAGGTCAAACGGTAGCAACTAATTAAGCACTAATTGTGCAAACTGATAGGTACAACACGGGCACACTTGGTCGCGACCTAACCCATGTTACCTGAGAAAGGGGTTCAAACTGGCTGTCATCCAATTCCTTGCTCTGCGTCACAGCTTGCGTCAGAGTCAATAAATAATTCGACTTATCCGAGTCATCGACATCAAATTCGTCTTGTGCGTTATCCTCCAAGCCTGTATCATATGTTTCACTTGCGTCACCTTTCTTAACCTTTCCTTCCTTAGTTGTTTCGCTTTCGGCAGGAACAGTATTCCTGAAACTGCTGTATTTCGATGCTACTGTCGTGATTGTCAAGTCTCGTCGGAAAGCCGTATAGAAAAGGTATTTATTCGCGCCCATTGTAAGGTAGTGGTTTAGTTGACAGCACGTTCTGTTGTCTTGGCAAAGGATTAATATTTTTGTGTTCTTGAGAGTACCGTCATTCTTCTTTCGCACTTCTTCTGGTATCTCTTTAAGTAGCAAGTCGCTTAGGCATTTCCATTTTGGAGAAGTTTCTGGGTCGAACTCTGTAATCATTTTAACAGGCTCTTTATTAGGTATAAACTCACTAATATTATAAATGCGAAAGTTTGTTTGGATGGATGTTTGTTACTCTTTCACGCAAAAACTACTGAACGGATTTTGATGAAACTTAACAATATTTTTGGCATAGACATCAGAATAGGCTATAATTTTTTTACTATACAGCTAGCGACATAATTTATAAAAAAAAAAACATTCACTGTGTAGTCTACAGATTTTGATACAAAATTTAGCTTTCAATATTAACAGCATGTATTTGGTATGTGAACTTACCATTTTTAGAATTGAACACCCTTGATTTAGCCATTCGAAACAACTGTTCTGCCGAGTCCAGAAGGATCCATCCTGAATTGACCTTCGCATACTCAGGGGTTCGGTATTTACTCACTAAAGCATAAAACGAAACTGAGTCATCATGGATTAAATTTCTAAAACAAATGTTCAGTTCATGTTATCGATTGATTGCACAAAAAATAAGTAGGAAGGTCACTGGGCAATAACTTTCCCAGAGATAGGGCCTAGCTAGATCGTTTTGTCGTCATGTTCGAATTATGTTAACATCGAAATCGAAAGAGCCGTTATTGAGTAGTTCTGTGAAAACGACAGCCTAACATTTGTCGCGTTTTAGGGTTCCGATTCCGAAAAGGAAACCAAACGATTATCGAATATTTAACGAAAAACTCGGAAAAACGCATTTTCCCAGAGCAGAGACCTAGCTAGATAAATTTTTCGCCCCCAAAAAATCCTATAAAGCAAATTTTATCGAAATCGTTAAAAAGTTCAAAAAAAAAACGAACAAGAGGGTTCCGATCCGTAGGTAAATTATTTCAAAATCGTCCCTTTTTGGGTTTCAGCCACGTTTCACAACAAACTTCACAATCCTATTTAAGAGGTAAAAAGTTGAAATTCCTCAATTTTGGACTTATTCTTTTACTTGTGCCATAAAAACTCCTAATATTCAAAATTTTGAGAATTGTGAGGTTACTGGAGTACCCTAGAGGTGAGACCCTAGGTTGGTGAGGTACCCTAGAGGTTTCTCATTTTCACGATTTACATACAAACATTAGATATTAATAGGTATCATATCTTTTTAATGCATTGAGTTAGAAGCTTGATTTTTGTACAGCACTTCTGAAATCACAGAGTTTTATATTTGGTATAAATTTAATGTGGATACTTTTAGCCGTTCTTGAGAAAAAGGGTCTTGACAGTTCTGTTAATTACATCTAAATTAGTTTGTGATGTAACTACAAATTTACGGTTTTCGGATTTTCCCTTTACTTGTGCTATAAGACCTTGCTTCTTGGCAAATTCAATGATTCTAGGTCAACGGGGAGTACACTATAGGTTTTGATTCCCTTGCGAGTGTAAAATATGCGGCATAAACGGCCGTATTTTTTGATTGCGTTGACTTAGAAGTTTGATTTTTTCACAGCATCGCGGGATTGCAGACCTGATTGATATTAATTTCACGCGTTCCTGAGAAAAAGCGTTTTGACAGACAGACAGACAGACAAACAGACGGACAACGAAGTGATCCTATAAGGGTCCCGTTTTTGCCTGTTGAGGTACGGAACCCTAAAAAACAATATATATTTACAAATTTATATTGCTCGTTTAATAGTATTAGATAAAAGTGCATTTTAAATACACTTTATATTTTAATTTAATTGACGATCAATACTTACATGACCATGCTTCTAAGTACTTTCAGATCTTGAATGTACTCCTTGGTTCTTGTACTCAACTGATGCCAAACACAGTCCAGTTGTGATTGAAGTATTTTATGGTATTTCTTTGTTATACAATTTTCTGTTGTTATTTCCTGAAAACGTGTATGTATTATTTATCAAAGCTGAAAACAAATAATTTATCAGCATACTTCATACCGGTTTTTCATAAAAATCTTTCGCCTGGTGCCTGTTTCAAACAGCTTACGAATGTGATGCAATTATAGAAATCTGGAAGACTATGGTCACAATAGTACCTACCTCTTTGTTATTTGATCATAATTGGAAAACAAACTAGTAGCTTGTAACATTTGTGGAACATGGCCCAATGGTAAAATTACATGACGGTTTAGAAACGGTGAAAGTATGCTGTCTTTTTAATTCTCTACAAATTTGAATGAATATAACTGGCCAAGGCGCTTCGCCTTACTGAGGGTCTCAATGTTGCATTACCTGCTTCTTTTACTCAAGTCGGTTAAAAAGTTATTAACCGAAAATATCTTTCAACTCGAAAACCAAACTACATAATAATATCTTATTCAAACCAATTTTCATTGAAAGTATTTTTTTAAAGTTCTACTACACCTTCTATTCTTTCAGAATTTTCCACCCCATAGTTGAAAAATAAGAGGGCTTTTTACGACTTTCTACAACTATAGAAGTTCAGAACCGCATCCCTAATTATTCGCTTAAATAAAAAACGCAATTTGATCCCCCGATATCGTTTTTGAAGACCTATCCAAAACACGCATAAGAGCACTATATTTTTTTTAGCCTAAAGTTACATGTTTCATTCATGGATGTAAATGAATGTACGTATTTGTGTGAATGTGCTCCATGCCCAAATTTTTTTGTTTTTTTTTTTGCAATAGTCTCATGTTTGTGACAGATTGACGGACGGACAGAACGAATAATAACGATAAGGGTTCCGTTTTTTAAATTGGGCTACGGAACCCAAAAAAGGAGAGACCTAATCTGTAAGGTAATTTAAAACCTCGAAACCTACAAGCTACAAAATATATATCTATTCCCATGGTAACGTTTTCATTTAGTTATTTTGTGAAGGGAAAACACGCGTAAGCACGGGTACTCACTTGTAGCTTGTACATTTTATGAAATAGGTCCCTGTTTTAAGTATTCAGGTAAAAGTAGCTAGGTTGGATTGCTTCAATTTGCTACACTACCTGCATGTCTAATGTCCTGTTCATACTCTTTAACTGTTTTACAGTATAATTCATGATGTCGAGAAGGCATGTTTGAATTAAACTCATGTTTGTTGTCAATGGAATATGCAACTCCTCAACTTGAGCCTGTCTGCTCTTGAGACATTTGATGATGATGCCATGGAACCTGTTCAAAGAATAACATAATTAGAAACTGTTCAACTACCCGCGAGTGAACTTATCGATTGATGCCATAAAAGTACAGAGTGTTATTTTGTCGGATTTTAGCCGGTTCGATTTCCGGGTGTGGCAAGACTATTTATCGTGTAAAGGATAGTTATTGATACAACGAAGAAATTAGGAATTATAGAATATTTAGGACCTACGTTAGAGGTACCTACTTATGTATTTTTAGCAACTCGTGACTACAACATACAATAAATAAAGGCTCGAGCAATATAATACTCGCCGCAGCCGAAAAATCAATGAAAGCAGTTTTACTTCTTTTAAAAATAAAGGAATGTTTCCTTTGTGTTTAATTGGCTATCTCCAGTACTTACGTAGGTACTCTCCCTCTAGGTGAGGTTAAAAAATACCACCAAGTATAGCCCATGTTTTTTAAATTAATTCATTCATTTAGAAATAAGACATCCAGCAAAGAAGACAGATTAAAATAAATATGAATATAAAAAAAGGTCTTAAAGTTATGTATTAGTCTAATAAATTAATGACATCTTTATTTACAGAATGAATAATGCAAATAATACAAGTGTATGCAAAATTTAAAAAGGCTAATTCATTGTCATTTTTTCAACGCCTTTTAAATAATCAAATAAAAAACACCCGAGTGAAAAATCCCTACATATATATAAAAGTGAAACATTACCTATTTATTTGTACATTTGCACAGTAATCATCTAGTAACAGACACCCGTGTCTAATGCCCAGAGCTGGTCAGACCTAGAGCCCTCGCTTCTACATACAAGTAAATACTTAGTTAGAGCGAGGAACTCAAAGTAATGTCTAACCTAGGGTCTTGGCCACACGACATTACAAATATTGTTTACCTAATCTTAAGTTAACACCGAGGGTTTTTACCCTTTATTATTATTGTACCTAATGTTGTTGTGGTAATTAAGACTGTGCAATAAACATTTTTTATCTTTTATCTTTTTTTATTTGTTTGCATGTTTGTCTATATGTGTGTATTTTGATAAAATTTGGTACACCGATAGGATATTTTTTTACCATGAAATTCTGATCACTTGAGAGATCAACACGAGTGAACCCGCAGGCGACCGCTAGTAATTAATAAAATATTAGGATAACATACCTGGGCCATAAGAACAGCTCCTTAACAAACAATGCTCTCATGACCTTCTCAACTTGGTGGAATCCAAATGTGAATGATATTGGTGCATTAGAAAATGCTTTGATAAATCCTGTCTGAAATAAAATCCTACTATTATTAATAATTGATTGAAATTGCTTCAGCCGTTGATTGGTAACAAACATACAAAATTTTACAATTATTGTAAAATTATTAGTTATAATTGGATAAAAAGTCGAATGGAAATCATCGTGGCTTGGTATTATTACGGCTATTCACCTCGTCATGGGCGTAGCGAGAGGGGGGGGGGGGGGGGGAATAAAAAATAATAACAATTAATTGTTAATTGCAGTAAATGTTAATTAACTTACGCACTGATTAAATATAAATCCCTGGATTTTATAATAGTTATGGTTCATCATCAGCTGGTTGATTTCCTCTGCTGGACGAGGTCTCCCTCATCGAATGCTGCTTCCCATCCCCTGCCATCCCATGGCGTAATACTTTAGTCGCCTTTTACGATATCCACGGGAGGAGTTGGAGTAGTCTTATTCTTATGCCAAGACCCACCACAGATATTCACAATGGTTATTAGTCTCTTGAGTGTTAAACTCGCACTTTTTGGAAAATATAATTTACTTATCATAAAAACAACCCAGCTCAATAGAAGAAAACATTACATAGGCACTAATACGAAACAGTAAAGAATATTGAACCTTATTATGTTGCCTATAAAGGCGTAAGGCGAATGCTTCTTGGCATGACTCCAACACAGTGTGCGCCCTCAAAACTATTATACCAGTGATGTGAGAAATTGGCACTCTGTTTTTTAGGAGGTCCACTACTAAAACCCGAGTAGAAACAAAGTGTATTCCTCCTTCTAGGTATGTCTTTTCTCTGGAATGTAAAGTTCAGCATAATTTAATGAACTTCAATAAGATTAGTTAAAGCCAAAAGTACACACAAGGATCATTTTTGTATCATAATATAGACAAGGTGAATTTATACTGAATATAACTTTTCATTTAAAAAACCGACTTACGCCATTGTATTCGCCTAAATAATTTTGGATGAAAAAAAATGATGAAAGAACATAGTGGTGAAAGGATTATGATACTTTCTGAATGGAAATGCTTGGTTTGTTGCTGAAAATATCAAAATCGCCATATGTATGCCTACAATATTTGAGGAGTTCCCTCAATTCCTCATGGATCCCATCATCAGAACTGGATTCTGAAAAAAATGGGACCAATCTGGAAGTATATCTATTCAAATAAAAAAAGATTTTTTCAAATCGGTTCATAAACGACGGAGATATGACGATATAACGGAGGAGATATACGGAAGTAACAAACATACAAAAAAAAAAATACAACCGAATTGAGAACCTCCTCCTTTTTTGGTAAGTCGGTTAAAAAAGCATGCACATCAATAATTTAAAAAACAAGTCACTGGAAGTCAGTGTGGGAGGCGGCTCAAGACCGTTCGTCGTGGCATTCTATGGGGGCGGGCTATGTCCAGCAGTGATATAGTCCTACAGGCTGATTATGATGATCTAAAAAGGAGCTCTGCCTAGTCTACAAAAGTAACAAGCAACTAAACACTGTGGTGTACTCGGATTTTTGTACTGCAATACCGAAAAACCAGCGGAAACCATGAGAACCTCAATATCCTTACAAAAATCCGTGTAGTGTACCATACGCCCGTGTAGTTACTTGTTAAATATGCAGAGTCAAGCCTCTGGGCATGTCTGTCCCATGCCGGGCAAGCTGTGGGCCAAAATTACCACTCAGAGGAGTCCTGAGATAGCGCTCCAACCAAAAAGGAGGTAACGAGATCTAGATACTTTTGACAGAGTGTGGGTCCAATTAGCCTTGAAAAACTGATGGTCACTGGTAAGGTGGAAGGAAAGAGGTCGCGAGGACGGAGCCCTATGCGTTGGAGCGATCATGTTCGCTCAGCACTGGATTCTTCTGTGAGTGATGCCATCCGTTCTGCAGAAGACAGATCCCGTTGGAGGAACATCGTGCATTCAAAGGTCCTGCATAAAGGTCACGACCCTCAGCAGTGAGGATATCGACACAAGGAGGAGGGGGTCCAATTGGCACAAGACCGAGATATGTGGAGATCCAAGGTGAGGCCTATGCCCAGCCGTAGGACACTTGCAGGTTAATCGTAATAGTAATACAAAATACTTTCAGAGATACCTCTCAGGCAACGTTTGCACTGGCACTTTTTAAATGTTATAAGGCAATCCTGTCTGTCATCCTGAAGTAGCTAATGAATTTTATAGGGTACTACCGGCCCACTCGCGACTTTATCAGCGTAATCCAGAAACTTAACCTGGCATGCGGACATGTACTAACAATTTTATTTGAATTTTTACCTTTCTTGACCAAGGTTCGGTAATGCTGTAAGGTTGAATTGTTCCATGAAATATTTTTCCTCATGGTCACTACTATTGACTACTAGCACTAAGTTTGCCGGATCTTTGTAAACAAACAGCAAATTTGATAAAACTGTATTGAAGTTTAAACCCCTGAAACAAATCAAATACATTAAGGCTTAGAATATACACCTTGTCAAAAATTACCATCATGCAACAAACAACCAACAGAAAATGAGCCAATTTTCAAATAAATGTTCATGTATAAACTGTGTATGCACTCAACAGGTATACCGATTTGAAACAAACCAGACCATTATTTTATTTTTTTTGCTACTTGGCAAGCAGACAAGCTTACGGCCCACCTGGTGGAAAGCAGTTACCGTAGCCTATGAACACCTGTAACACCAGAGGCATCACACGTGCGCTGCCGACCCTGAGACATAAAGATGAAAAGTCTCATGTGCCTGTAATTTTACTGGCACCTGTACCCTTCAAACCGAAACACAGCAATGCAAACACTACTCCTTGGCGGCAGAAATAGGTACGGTGGTAGTACTTCGCCGGACGAACTCTTTCACAAGAAGTTCTACTACTAACAAAATTTTATTTGGATTGATATCATTGAACACCAACCTAAAGCATAGAGCGATTAAGTTGCATTATGACGAAATGTAATTTTCTTTAGCTTTATGTCTAGAACGGTCTATTTAGCAGATTCTACAAAATGTACCTACCTATGCTGTAAAAGCATGTGAATGTGTTGAAAGAAATCATCCCATTTTTTTTTCGATGCTAATTTGTGCCTGACTATCTAGACAGGTGAATTATCTAAGTAAGACATAAGGCAACTTCAAACCACAAGTCTGAAGTATAGATAGATAGACAGATTAACACTTTGTTGTACACCAGGAATACATAATAAAAAATTACATTAAAATTAGCAGTACCATGGACGACTTTATCACTGAGAGCAATTTTTTCCAGGTAACCATTGAAGTATGTTTATAATTGTGTCTGTGTGAAGGTCTGTAGAATCTTGGCAGAAATATCAGATAAGAACCAAAATAATATTTTTTCTTACTTAGCCATTACAACTAGTGCGTCCTTTTCAAAAATATCCATGAAAATTTGTTTTTCAAATGCTAGCATCGGGTATTTTACATCCATACATAAGGGCAGTTCATCATCATTATCAAAATCACCTATATTATTTTCTGATATTTCCATTGTTGCGGTAGTTGATAATAACAAGTTTGAGAACACGAATCCTTAGGAGGGAGCTGCACAGATAACAGGTACCGTTGTGAATAAACTTGTTTCTGTGAAAATAGACAAGACGAAGGGAATTTTATTCAATGTTTCACAAATCACTTTGCACATGCACAATGCTATGCATCAACTTTATTATAAACTCACCCAACCCACCTCACGCACGAGATGACGAGATACAATACTTTAAATTTTATTTTTTGTTTGTTTACATTACAGCAATCTTAGCATAGATAACGTAGTGATTATTTATCAAGTTCATTAGTTGACCGCAGTACTTATTTTGTTCCTTGCTCCAAGAGTACGTTCCTTTTGGGTGACATTTACGTTATTTTCGTTATTTTTGATCACAAATGATGTTCCATTCGATTTGAAAGTGCTCACTGTGATCGTTTGTAACTGTTTTCACCGTTCTTTCAGACAGATTAAAAACGCTAAGAACGCCACCGAATTTTGCCAATTTTTACCCAGCTATTTCGATGGGTAAAAATTATCGTTTTTTGACATTTGCGTAATGTTTGACATTCTGAAGTTATTTGTTTCGTAATATGCTGTAGAATTAACATTTTAAAACGGTGAAAATGGAATATTTACTAGTCTAGGAATAAGTTAAAACGGCCTATGAATAGGGCTCCTCGAACTCCTCCTGTGAATGTCGTAAAAGGCGACTAACGGATTACGCCAGGGCAGCAGCATTCACCTGAGTAATAAACACCAAACTATGATCACCAATCCGCCTGCCAAGCGTGCAAATTCCCTCCATTGCACGCTATGAGGGAGGCATCATCCAAAAGTGGATGTCTACCGACTGATGATAGTAAGTATAAATAATATTTGATATATAACCTGCACCTGCATAATTATGTTTACAATTAGACTTACCACCAAGTAACTGACAACCGTTGGGGAATGAAGTTCTCGAGTGGCAACCACAAACCTAGCGCAGAAGAGGAAGGCCCTTCCCCCCCTCTCAATGAACCAAAGATATTATGAAGGTTCCAGGAAAATGGTGCATGGAGGTGGTACAAGACTGTTGGTTGTGGCACTCCATGCGGGACGCCTATGTCCAGCAGTGGGCTTCGATAGGTTTCATGATGGTGATGATGAATGGACATACTGATCAGAAGCCAAATGTTAACAAACATAATAAGACATAGGTACATGTACGTACATGTCTTGTTTAATTGTAAGTTGTTAAATTTATCTTTTCAGTGACTCTTCGCATTCAGGTGCTGCAGCCACCACATCAGCAACATAGAAAAAGATTGGCCATAGAGAAATCTCCAAAAGCTATTGGATCAATCCTTATGAATACCATTTTGGGATAATTTTGTAGAACATGAAGTCTGATTTCACCTCTTATAAATCTTTAAATTTAACAGTGTTAAATTACGATTTATGATAGTTCTTAGAAGTAAAGACTGATCTAAGTGTTACAGTCCACTAACCCAAAACAAGAAATTTAAAATAAAGGTATTATTAATTAGTAATAACTAATTAATAATACATTTATAAACATTTGCTTGATTGTCTGTAAATTCATTTAATTAATATTATTTTGTATCAAAGTGTATTTCCGTTTTTGACTTTATCGGCTGGACGCCGACCGTTGCCGATTGTCGGTCGCCCAGCCAATAAGGCATGAGCAAGGAGGAGTGAGTGGTAGAGGGAGGAAAGGGAAGTGTAGGTTAGGGAGAAATGTACAGAGTCAGTCGGTACTGAAACGTCGAAGTGTTAACATTAATAATTATAAAGCCATTGATAAAATAAAGTGTTACAAGTGTTACCGAGTTTATCTACCATTCCCGTCGCTTCTAAGTTTGTGGCCGAGTGTCGCCATAGCTCAGAAGTGGGATAAAAACCATCGACGCCCATAAATTCGGAAGGAAAAGTTGTGTTTTGTCGAGGTTACGAAATGGGAAAGGACAAAGGTCGCCGACGTCTTCGATCGAAGTCCAGGAGCGTGGCAACACCCCGTCGTCAAGGTGCGGGGTCTGTCGAGAGAGAAGCACGCAGTCGCAGCCAGTCTCGAGGTCGAACACGGTCTCGTTCTTCGCACTCGCGCCGTGCCAGTCTACGCCGTTCACGATCAAGGGGTAGGCCTAGGGACTCGAGGGCCAGAGAGGTTAGTGGTCGCAGTCACTCGGGATCCTGCTCTCCATATGCATACCGCGCCCGAAGTCGTCGGTCACGTTCGAGGCAACGGAGAAGTAGACCCTCAAGATCCACTTCAAGGCGGCTCAAGCCCTCCAAACATGTAAGACGAGGCAACTCTAAGGATCGAAGGGAATCGCCGCCAGCTAAATCTAGATCTAGGTTAAGACGTGAACCATCTAATGGTGAAGTAAATGATGTCCAAAGCATGTTCTTTAAAAAGTTTCTCGATTTAATGTCTAACATAAGGCCTACTAGTGATACTGACAAGTTTCCTATTATAAACGTTATTCCCGAATTTGATCCGCTAAATAAAGAACAGACCGTCGACATTTGGATTAAAAAGGTTGATGAATGCGCTCAAATATATACCTGGAGCGATAAACAGATAGTCCACTATGCAATGCCTAAACTCGGTGGTATAGCAAAAACATGGTATCAAGGTTTGCCTTCCCTTCTCCACTCGTGGGCTGAATGGAAGGTAAAACTACGCGAGTCCTTTCCAACACGCGATAATTATGCGGAACTGTTATCTGAAATGTTGAATAAAAGGGTACGTTTTGGAGAACCTTTGGATTTATATTATTATTCGAAAATGAATCTTTTAAATCGGTGTGAAATCAAAGGTAAACGTGCAGTGGACTGTCTGTTAGCAGGTATTGATGATCGAAATGTGCGTGTCGGAGGTCAGAGCGCAGAATATGCAGAGCCAGAACAGGTTTTAAAATTTTTAAAATCTATTAAAATAGTTCAAGACAGGAGTAGTACAGATATCCCTAGAAATAGGGACAAACGTAGTAACAACCAATCTAACAATAATAATTACGAGAAAACGTCCGATAAAACTTCTACGTCTTCCCAAAAATTAAATACAAATAGTATGACTTGCTACAACTGCAATGAAAAGGGGCATCCATTTTACCGTTGCCCAAAACCTAAGTTGCACTGCACAAACTGTAAGTTGCTAGGACATGCAACTGCTGATTGCACAAAATCGAAGCAGGGTGCTCGCACTGAAGAGAAAAGTAAGAATGTTTTGAAAGTAGATGGTGAATATAATACCAGCCTTAAATATAAGATTCCGATCAAAATAAATGGCAAATTTACAAATTGTATAGTCGACTTAGGTAGTGATTCGAATCAGCGAAGCAGAACGGTTGCAGCTGCAATGGCAGGAGGTAAATGGCCCCAGGTTGAAGGGATTAGGTAACGTTGCCTATCTACCGGTCGGATTATCGTATGCTAAGGTTGAGGTGCAAGGAGTTACCGAACATGATGTGCCTATCCTGGTAGTTGATGATCAAGTTATACCTTGTCCTCTCCTACTGGGTCATACATTCACGGAAAGGCCAACCATTCAAATTGTAAAAACGGATACTGACGTCATCTTCCAAAAAACGGTACCAAATGAAACTGTTAGATGCCCCCTTGTTTGTGAGCATGCGATTACTTTAGGAATAGACGAGATTAAGCCAGTTGCAGTAAAATGTGACAGTGAGTACACAGGTACGATTTACGTCCACGGTAATATAAGACATGCTCTGAATCGCGAGCATTACCTATTACCAGGTGAATATGTGTTAAAAGACGGCACAGGTACAGTTCTTATACAGAACATAGGACTTCAGGAATTTAAAATTGAATCAGGGGAGCTAATCACTCGAAGCCATTCAGTAAATACAAATGTAAAATTTGTTAATTACGTTGACATTAATGAAGGCAATTTTGACTCTACAGTAAATTGTGGCGATTCTTTATCTCGGGTTCAAAGGCATGAACTATTAAACCTGCTCAATGAATATAAAAATAGCTTTTCATCCGGCTTGCAAGATTTAGGCTTTACGTCTGAAACTGAAATGGTTATAGAATTGACTGATTCAGAGCCAGTGGTGTATCGTCCGTATCGACTACCATATGTGGAGCGACAACAGGTCAAAGGCATGGTCCAAGAGATGCTAGATAGCGATATAATTAGAGAGTCTAGTTCCCCGTACGCAAGCCCTATAGTACTGGTCAATAAAAAGTCCGGAGAAAAGAGGTTGTGTGTAGATTATCGCGCACTTAACCGAAAAACAAAGCGTGAGCACTATCCTCTACCGAGGATTGAAGACCAACTCGACAGACTGTCTGGTAGTAAGCTATTTATCACACTTGACTTGGCATCAGGTTACTACCAAATCCCTATCTCGGAAAAATCTCGCGAAAGAACTGCGTTCGTGACCCCTGATGGTCAATACGAATACAATCGAATGCCATTTGGCCTTGTAAACGCACCATCCGTGTTTCAACGGACAATGAATAAGTTAATTCAAAACTCTCCAATAAGCGCTTACACACTCATTTATATGGACGATATACTTATACCAGCAAGGTCATTCGAAGAAGGTTTAGTTCGTCTTGAGGAGGTCTTGAAACAACTTTCACAAAATGGATTGACACTGAAGTTGAGCAAATGCAATTTCTTCTTTACAGAAATTGATTACTTGGGGTATGAAGTAAGTGTAGAAGGGTTTAGGCCCGGATCAGTAAAAACAAAAGCTATTTCAGAGTTTTCTGCCCCAAGAAATGTCCACGAAGTCAGACGGTTTCTAGGACTCGCGAGTTTTTTCAGAAGATTTGTCAAGGGATTTGCAGTTATAGCACGTCCACTGACGACTCTTCTGAAAAAAGATGTTCCGTGGCAATGGGCTGGTGAAGAGTCTGAAGCTTTCAAAAAACTGAAAGAGATACTGGTAGAGCGGCCAGTACTGGCAATTTATGATCCGGAGGCTGAGATCCAATTGCACACAGATGCCAGCAAAATAGGAGTTGCAGGGATCCTAATGCAGAAAGGATCTACAGGTACTCTACGACCTATTGCTTATTATAGTAGACAAACAACACCAGATGAGCAAAAACTACACTCATACGAGCTCGAGACCCTTGCTGTTATATCTTCACTGAACAAATTTAGGGTGTATTTACTAGGAGTACGCTTTAAAATCGTCACTGATTGCAATGCCCTTCGCACGACATTAACAAAGCGTGACCTAATACCACGTATCGCCCGTTGGTGGCTACAGTTCCTCGAATACGACTGCGACATCGAGTACAGATCGGGTGAAAAGATGGCTCACGTTGACGCTCTCAGTAGGAGCCCCGTTGCAGACGAGCAAGACTGTAGTCGCCTTCTGGATATACTCACTGTGGGTAGTGACGAATGGCTAGCGACGTATCAGCAATCGGATGACGAAATAAAGCGTATCACTGGCATACTTAAAGATCCTAAAACAAAAGAGGTTACGGAAATATTTAAGAATTATAAGCTGGTTAATGACCGCGTCTATCGCGTACTTGATGACTCTACTATACGATGGTTAGTGCCCCGTGGTGCCCGGTGGCATTTATTAAAGTCAAACCACGATGATATTGGTCACTTTGGATATGATAAAACATTGGGGCGTATACAAGCAAATTACTGGTTTCCAAAAATGAGACGCTTTATTAAGAAGTACGTGGCTGCATGTGTTGAATGCGCTCATCACAAGTTACCTAGCGGAGCAAAAGCGGGAGAATTGCATCCAATCCCGAAAGTGGAAATCCCTTTCCACACAATACATGCGGACCATCTAGGCCCATTCATTAAGACCAAACGGGGAAACGCGTATATCTTGGTCATCGTCGACGCATTTACAAAATATGTTAATCTTACTGCTGTACGTAATACAAAATCCGCAACAAGTGTAAAAGTTCTACGTGATCATATTAGTTATTTCGGAACGCCAAATCGCCTCATCACAGACCAGGGCACCAGCTTTACTAGTGGTACTTTTAAAAGCTTTATAAAATCCACTGGTATAAAACACGTGCTCAACGCAGTATCAACGCCCAGGGCAAACGGCCAGGTGGAGCGGTATAACCGCACTATTCTGGCCGCTCTTGGTGCAATGAATCATGATAAATCAAATGGAGTATGGGATGAACATTTACCTGAAATTCAGCTGGGTATTAATACTAGCGTTCATGCCACAACAAAAAAAACACCAACTGAACTGTTATTTGGAAGGACGGTTTCT
Source organism: Epirrita christyi (assembly GCA_951392215.1). Taxonomy (NCBI): domain Eukaryota; kingdom Metazoa; phylum Arthropoda; class Insecta; order Lepidoptera; family Geometridae; genus Epirrita; species Epirrita christyi. The sequence goes on along the minus strand of OX595840.1, from coordinate 6,016,367 downwards.
AACCCTTCACAAAGTATATTTAATGAAGTTATCTCGGATACCACCCCAAATACACAAACATCGTTATCAGAAATAAGATCGGAAGCGAGTGAGCTGATCAAAGAACAGCAGGTAAAAGATAAAGAAGCATTCGATAAACACCGAAAGAAGGCTGTTGAATTTAAGGAGGGGGACCTAGTCAGAGTAATACGTGCAACAGCTGGAATCGAGGGTCAATCCAAGAAATTGGAACCCAAATGTAGAGGCCCGTACCGAATCAAAAGGGTACTTCCGAATGACCGGTACATAGTTGAGGACACACCAATCACACGAAAGGGTAAGCGTTATGAGGCTATAGTTGCAGTTGACAAAATTTTCCCCTGGCTTTCCGTCACACAACCTGTATCTTCCTCGGATAATGAATCATCCGATGGCGACGAATCCCACCCGTCCGATTCTTCATAAAATTATCTTGTTAATATCACTACTAGGCTGAATGATTAAAGTTTTCTGATACCTAGTGCTTGTTGTTAACTAGTATTATATAACTATACTAATAATCATGGAAGATGATGTAATGGACACTTGTCAAAGTCATGGGCAAGTTTAGGAAGCGATTGCGGTGCTAGTCAATGTCATGGACTAACACCGTAGTCGAAAAGCCGGTAACGGTCAGTGTCATGGACCGGGCACATTAACATAATGAAAAACAATACACCCTAGTTAAAGTCATGAACTAGTCGGTGTCCGTAAGATGTTTTGTAGTGTAATTAATTGATGTACCTAATATGATGATTAAATGATTTGAGAATTATAAAATATAATTATGAGAGTATTATAGTTTGGGTTGTTTGTAGTGATTTGAAACGGTTGAGCTGTCTAAGGATCGTTTTCAATGGCATTTGGATAGATCAACAATTTCATTTATGTTTGTTTTGGGTATTTAAATGTACTTATCTCAGTTGTATAAACGAAGGGACTCGTTAATGAAAGGATGGCCGAGCTGTTACAGTCCACTAACCCAAAACAAGAAATTTAAAATAAAGGTATTATTAATTAGTAATAACTAATTAATAATACATTTATAAACATTTGCTTGATTGTCTGTAAATTCATTTAATTAATATTATTTTGTATCAAAGTGTATTTCCGTTTTTGACTTTATCGGCTGGACGCCGACCGTTGCCGATTGTCGGTCGCCCAGCCAATAAGGCATGAGCAAGGAGGAGTGAGTGGTAGAGGGAGGAAAGGGAAGTGTAGGTTAGGGAGAAATGTACAGAGTCAGTCGGTACTGAAACGTCGAAGTGTTAACATTAATAATTATAAAGCCATTGATAAAATAAAGTGTTACAAGTGTTACCGAGTTTATCTACCATTCCCGTCGCTTCTAAGTTTGTGGCCGAGTGTCGCCATATAAGATTCTTTGTTATAATTTTTTGGTTTAAACAATATTATTTCATTTAAATGCTGTGGTATGTCTGGCCTAAGAATAGACCCCTCCATCTTCTCCTGTGATGATGTAATAGCCATCTAAGGGATTACAGCAGGGAATGGGCAGTAGCATCCATTTGTGTATACAACATCCCCCATTAATACAGTCACTAATCTGCCTGCATGCAGCAGGTAGCATAGCGATTAATGGAGGACGCCTCGTCCAGCAGTGAATAATGTATACAGGCTGGTGATGATTTTATTTGTAATTATTTATTTTATAAAAAATGTAGTGACACAAATCAATCTCTTCCAGTCCACCTGATATTGTATCATCATACTCATCATCAGCCTGTAGAAGTCCACTTATAGACCTTTCCCCCTAAAATGCCATGATGAGCAGTCTTAGCCTCATGTAACGTTAATAATGTCATTAGTCCATCGAGTGGTGGGCCTTCCTCTACCTCATCATCTAGTTTGTGGTCGCCACTGGAGAACCTTTATTCCCCAGCGGGTGTCAGTTCTGCGAGCTATATGACCTGCTCATTGCCACTTCAACTTGCTGATTCTGAGAACCATGTCGGTGATCTTGGTTCTTCTACGGGTTCTCCAAGTTATCACTCGCAACACGCACTGATTATAGACAGTAATAAATTACAAACAGTAGGTATATTCTGTTACCAGATATTTAATTATATACACAGTATAATATGCAAAAACATGTAAGTACTTAGCCTAACTGAAATATATATACCCTCTAAATATCCCGAAGAGGTAATTTAGTTGCTTTGCTACATTTGCCAATAGCATCTTGATGATAGAGACCACGCACGCACAGTAGTCGACAAAACTTTCCCGAGTTTGAGGCTTTGAGGCTTTGAGCTATTGTTATCTAGAATAAGTTAACTCATTATATTCTACAGTCCTTTCTTGCTTTCTATTTCTTTCCAATCCATCCACTCTTCACAATTTCTCGAGCAATTTCCACATGTTTGTTTACATTACAGTGCTGCGTGAGGTTGCGTGTTTGGTTTGACAAGTTTGTTTGACAGATTTAGTTCCAGACACCTGTGAGCAAAATTTTTGAAAATATCGTTTTTATCAGTTTAAAGCCAAGTGGAACACTATTGAACGAATGTAATCGTTTTGTGCGTTCTTGGCAAAATTAACAGCGAGTGGTACGAGCCCCAAGAGTACATAGCTCTTGGAGCAAGGATGACATAGCTACATCCGTAATCATTCTGTGCCGCGCAGTCAATAGAAATAACACAGATTCATAAATAGGCCCTCTGTGCCTGAAACGGGCAAACGCGGCCATGGGATGGGCCCACAGATTTATAAGTAGTTTAAGCCATTTTGTCTTTCTTTGCTTTCATTTCATGGCGTGGCATGGGTGAGCGCTAAAGTGGGCGGCGATGCTTCCATAAGTCCATTCCATGGCGCGGCGCGGTAGCCAGTGTTACCGTTCAACAAAATTAAAAGTCCCTAGCCAGTTTTAAAAATTCTACGGAAAAAACTTTCTCTAAAAGTCCTCATGTGCTATTCATCTCATCTTAGAGAATTTATGAATTCTCTAAGCATCTCATAATATATGTTGCGCTCAACCAAAACGTCGATATCCGTAGATATTCGATATTATATACCTACTAGATGGCGGTGTAGCTCTATTAATAATATTCTTGAATATATTATATGTTGAAGTAAATGTATGCAACCTGTTTAGGTAGATACCTGCATTGTGTGTCTTTTTAAAAATTAGCTTGAAATGTCTTGTTCTGTCTTGTATAAAATACTGAAATGGAGATTGCGTTTTAATTAATCTGATAAACAATAAAAATCGGGACTAGTCATCCCGTAAGTGGTTATGGGCCCTTCATTTTTACTGGAAAAATTTGTTGGAAACTAAGCATGGAGCTAAGTAAAATACAGATAAGTAAGCTTGACGGAAATAACTGGATACAATGGAAGTACCGGATGTCAGCGCTGTTGCGGGGCATGGACGGATTGTTGGACATTGTACAGGGGAAAACGCATAAACCGAAGAAGCCTATAGATAAAGGCGGTGATGGTGCGTGCGCAGTGGCTTTGACGACGTATAACAAAGAGTTATCGGAGTATGTTAGGCTGGAAAGTACTGCCCTACTGCTGGTTACGAATAACATTTCAGATGAAATCCTAGGCAGAGTGATAAGATTCTCACATCCTAAGGAAGTATGGGATGAACTACACAGACTTTATGACGGTGTCAATGAAGACAAGTTATATGAAGTATGTATGGAGTTCTTTAAATTTCAAAAGGATACTGTTAGCGACATGGCAACTCATGTTTCGAAACTGAAAAATTTGTGGCACACACTGAATCAGGAACTATTAAAAGCCGAAGAGAGTAAGCAATTACCAGAAATACTTTTAATCTGCAAGATTTTAGATACACTGCCAGAGAATTATTTTTCATTTAAGTCGAGTTGGATGTTGATGTCCAAGAAAGATAGAACAGTTGAGAATATTACCAGCCAACTTTGTGTGCATGAAAGGGCACTGACAGGAAGCAAAGAAGGCACGTCTAGTGAAGCGCTTCTCACAAGAACAAGTAAGAAAAATGTCGGAAAAACGAAGGAACAGACATCAGGGAATAAAAAAGTTACCAAGTTCAGTTGTCATATCTGTAAAGAAATTGGTCACTTTAGGAAAGATTGTCCAAATAAAGAAAATAGAAGGAAGAGTGGTGAAAGCACCAATATGATGCTATCATTGAATATGACTGAATGCGATCAAGATCGTGAAGGATGGTTTGTAGATAACGGAGCTACACACCATGTTACGATGAGAAGAGATTTATTTGAAAATTTCTAGCACTTCAGTGAACACCACACAGTTACTACGGCTGATGGAAATTCAATAGAGGCCTTAGGAAAAGGGACAGTTAGAATAAACCCTAATGTTGGAAAAGAGATCTTCCTGAGAGATGTCTGGCTAGTTCCTTGTATTAGCAAGAATCTTTTTTCGGTGCTGGCGTCACATGACAAGAATCCAAACAGTTTGTTTGAGTCACGAGTGACTACATGCTCAATAAAAGTAAATGGAATAGTTGCTGTGACAGGGACCAGGAAAAGACATGGTGGGCTATATAAGCTGAACTGTGTAGCTGTGAAACCAAAGGTTGCCGCATCGGTTAATGTGGTTGATACCTTGCAGCTTTACCATGAACGTATGGGCCACCAGGATAAAAGGCATGTGAAAAGTCTTATAGAACGAGAGCTGAATATTAAGGTAAAGGATAATGGCAAGCTGTGCGAAGGATGTATTTTCGGAAAAGCACACAGACAGAAGTTTCGTACAAGAGAAAAAGCTAAAATGCCTGGAGAACGCATACATTCGGATGTTTGCGGTCCTTTCCCGTCATCAATCTCAAAGTTCAGGTATTTCGTCCTGTTTAAAGATGAATACACCCGCTTTCGCTACGTCTACTTCATGAAGACAAAGTCAGAAGTACATGAAAAGCTGAAGCAAATGCTGGCTGAAGCTAGAGTAGCAGGACACGTGATAAAGGAGTTCCTTAGCGATAATGGTGGTGAGTTCGATAATGAACCAGTTCGGAAAGAACTATCGAAATACGGAATACACCAGAGACTAGTAATGCCGTATACGCCCGAACAAAATGGGTGCAGCGAAAGAGAAAACCGTACTATCGTAGAGTCAGCTAGAGCAATGATGCATGCGCATGAAGAGTTACCTCAACAATTGTGGGCGGAGTTGGTACAGACGGCTGTTTATGTCTTGAACAGATCAGGGCCAACTTGCGTGGAACACAAAACTCCGTTTGAGCTTTGGTTTGAGAAAAAACCACGGATTAAGCATCTAAGAATTATTGGCTCTGCGTGCTATGCGCATGTTCCTAAGCAGAGAAGGAAGAAATTGCAAAAGAAAGCTGAAAGATGCATACTAGTTGGATACGATAATGACGACGGTTATAGGCTATGGAATAAGGAATCGAATTACATAGTCAGGTCAAGAGACATCACTTTTGACGAAATGCCATTGGAAACGAAGTTCCAAGAGCCAGATGACGAAGTCATAGAATTGGAAATTCCTATAAAATTACGAAGGGAATATGACGAAGTAGTGACACCTGCTATGATCAATAATGAAGTCGTAACGATCGATAACGAAATGGACAGTCAATTGGATACTGGTACCCATGTTTTCGAGGAAGACAATTTTGATGATGCGATGTCGACTCATGAAGAATCAATTGAACCGAAGGAAGATAATGTCGATGGAAATGACGATGATGATGATGTTGAGCAGTTGATTGGAAATGGCGATGTGAATGAAGATGAAGATAATCTTCATCAACTGATAAACGCCCAGAGTGATCGAGTACTGCGAGATCGATCATTGATCAATCGACCAGCTAGGTTCAATGATTATGTCATGGTTACTAATGGATTTTTCGAACCGGCATGTTATAAAGAAGCTGTTTCCTGTGACGAAAGGGAGCTTTGGAAGAAAGCTATGGATAGTGAGATAAACTTCCTGAAGGAAAATGAAACATGGGTTTTGGAAAAATTGCCAAAAAACAGGAAAGCCATTCCATGTAAATGGGTTTTTCGCGTGAAGCTGAATGCTGATGGGTCAGTGGACAAATACAAAGCAAGGCTGGTTGCAAAAGGGTTTCGCCAGAAAAAAGGAGAAGACTATGATCAAACTTTTAGTCCAGTTGCGAAAATGACCACTGTCCGATCTATAATTAGCATCGCAGCAAGCGAAGGTATGAAGATGTGTCAATTTGATGTGTCAACAGCATTTTTATATGGATCACTTTCGGAAGAAGAAATTTTCTTAAAGCAACCCGAAGGCTACAACGATGAATCTGGAAAGGTATGCCTGCTGAAGAAAAGTCTCTATAGGTTGAAGCAAGCCCCTAGATGTTGGAACCAGAAAATTCTAAATTTCTTCAAGGAAGTTGGCTTTAAAATCAGTGATGCTGATACTTGTCTATTCGTAAGAGAGAAAGACCATCGGAAATTGATTGTGGTTCTTTACGTAGACGATGGACTTGTAGCTGGAACGGATCAAGAACTCATTGATGAGTTTCTTGAAGAACTAAAAGGGAAGTTTAAGATTATAACCAAACCAGCTTCCTATTTCCTAGGAATAGAAATTTCAACCAGAGAAGGTCAAGGTGTGATAATACATCAAACATCCTACATTAAGAAAGTCTTGAATAGGTTTGGAATGCAGAACTGTAAACCTGTGACTACGCCAATAACTAAGGAGGAGGTAGTGTCTAAAAACGAGAATGATGATGAATTCTTTTTGAAGAACTATAGACAAATAGTTGGGGCGCTTGCCTATTTAATGGTCGGAACAAGGCCTGATATTGCTTACGCAGTCAGCGTAGTATCAAGAAGTTTGGAGAAACCGACTCAAATGGATTGTGTCAGAGTAAAACGTATTATGAGATACCTACAGTACACACCTGACCTCGGCATTATGTATAAAAATAACTATAAAAAGGGAATTATAGAGTCATACAGCGATGCCGACCACGCAGGCGATATTGGAACTGGAAGATCAACTTCTGGAGTACTTTGCCTGTATGCTGGCGGACCAGTCTCCTGGATGAGTCAGAGGCAGCAAAGTGTCGCGATTTCGACAACTGAAGCAGAAGTAGTTGCTGCCAGTGAAGCTGCTAGAGAATGTGTGTGGTTGACTCGGCTCATAGGAAGTCTCGTACATCTCAAGGGTCTTCCTACATTACAAGTGGACAATGAAGCAGCGATAAAACTAGCTGAGAATCCAGAGTTCCACAGACGCACCAAACACATCCGCACACGTCACTTTTTTGTAAGAGAGCTTGTGACTAATGAAGAGCTGCTAGTAAAGAAAGTCACCAGCGAGCTTCAATTGGCGGATCTTCTCACCAAGCCGTTGCCTAGACCTAGGCTTTGCAAGCTTGTGAATTTAATTGGACTACACATTGAGAGAAGGTGTTGAAGTAAATGTATGCAACCTGTTTAGGTAGATACCTGCATTGTGTGTCTTTTTAAAAATTAGCTTGAAATGTCTTGTTCTGTCTTGTATAAAATACTGAAATGGAGATTGCGTTTTAATTAATCTGATAAACAATAAAAATCGGGACTAGTCATCCCGTAAGTTTATATTCTTTGAATATAAAATAATATGAGGTCTATTGGAAATAAATAAATGGAATTTAATTTAAATTCCACAATTTTAACAATAATCTAGTTAATTTAACGCATAAAATATAAAAACCCTAAGGAGTTATGAGAATTTGCTCCTTATTCATAATTATATTTTAAACCTTTTTTTAGTAAAAATAATAAATAGTAGTTTCTAAATAATAGTGGTACCTATTAGTTAGTAGTTAGTTAGTGCGTTTTTTTAGTTGATTACATACGCTAAAATAAAACGAAAGCTATTAACTAACGCTGGTTGTGTTAGAAATTGAAAATCTGGTACAAGAATATAATTAATTGGGTTCATTAGTTTTATGTTTTTTGTTGTTTTAAGTCACAAAATAAAAATGGCCGCCCTTCTTGTCGCAACATCTCACTGCTACAATCCTAATCTACGATTGCTACAGTGCACTTATTTTGTACTGTCATGTGGTAGTTGTGATAAGTGCATTGGAAAAATAAAGGAAACTAAATTGAATCAGCCCGTGACGTGTGAAGGTAGCGTCTTCCGTGGAGGATTTTGGAAGTCAGCACCGCTTAGCTCTGGACGTTCTCTCGTATTGGTATTTGGTTCGTAGTTGGATTTTAGAACTGCGATTATGTCAACCTTCGTGGCAACATCATGACACCCATGCTTCTACCATGATTTTGAACCTCGTAAAAGTCGTTAGAAGTAGCTTGAAAGTTTTTCCCATTGAAACCAGTTTTTTTTCCGCTAAGCAGTCATAAATATAGTCCCCTAGTTCTAGCGACGAAGGCACTACAACGGCAATACTGAACGGAAGTTCCGTCCACCATTTTGCTTTGAAGACGTGCGTGCGGGCGGCCAAAAGAAAATTGCGACGCCATATTTCTTTTCATTTCGCTTCGCTTTTGGGTAGCGCGTCGGAGTGTCGTAGTATTTTATAATATTTATTTGTGAAATTGGTGATCGTGACTACTTTTATTAAAAGAGAGTGCGCTAGGTGAAGTCTAAACGGAGGTAAGCACTGAAGACCCATCAAACGTTGAATAATGGTATTGGGATGATTCAGAATATTGATTGGCTTTCACTTTGTTACAGTACATATGCAAATGCAAGCTATGAATCAATTCGGAAACCGTGGCTTTGGTGGACCGCCGCAGCCCCAAAGACAAGGAGGCCGCCGTGGTAACAACCGTGGAGGGTTCCGTAACTCTAGGTTCGAACCCAATCAGCAAAGGAGCCCGAATCAGGGTCAACGACCGTACAACGATGAGGTCAGTAAGGTCGTAAAACGGTATTTGATGTGGTGATTTTCCTTGTGGATGAAGTTCCAATTACTTCGGTAAATCTTGGAAAATAAATGGTCCTAGTAAACGCTCTTCGCTACGACACAGGCATCTGGCTGGACCGACGCCATTTTGTATTATAGTGCTTTTTCATGATCACCGTGAAGATCATGAATGAGAGAGATGAGCCACTAGAGCGCTGTGTCGGACGATTGTGTGGCTGTGAGTGTAGCCCACTTTCTATAATTATAGCAATGAAATTGGTTCATTGTTTGTTTCTTAACTCCATAGAAACGCAACTTAGAGGTACTGTATGTTTTATTAGTGTTAGGTACCTATTACTTAATTGAGTTTATTAAAAAAAAAATTGCTTCATAAAAAAGGAATTATAAACGTGTTCCTACTATAGGAAACTAAAATAGGACCTAAATAAAAAAAATCTAAATAGTTAAAATTAATTCACAAAATACTGTTACTGTGTGCGTACTTCTATACTAGTAATTAACTTGTGAGTTGTGGCTTCGGTTTAAAAATAAATCTAGCCAGCTATACCGTCAATGTAACCCTCCCTGAAAATAAATTGATATATGTACATACCACCATCACCACCAGTCACCAGTCACCAGTTTTGCGGAGGGGTAGGCAGAGACCACGGATTTAATCTTGCTACGATCTTGAAATACCGCTTTTGCGTGAATGAAGCAATAATCATAATGTTCTTGATTTATTATAGTTTTCTCTTTCTCTCAAGGTAGTGACTGTATTCCTTGATAGATTAGTTTAATAGTAAAAAAATATTTTCTCAGGTGAAAACAATCCCAGCAGTAGCTGAGAAACCAGTGCAGCAGCCACCTCAGCCAAACCAGGAAATAATTAAGCCACCTCAAAACCAGCAACAGCAGCAAAATAAGCCCCCACAAAACCAACAACTGCAGCAGCAAAATAAGCCTCCACAACAACAACCAAATAAGACTCCACAACAACAACCAAATAAGCCTCCACAACAACAACTAAATAAGCCTCCACAACAACAACAACAGCTACAACTGAATAAGCCTCCACAACAACAGCAACAGCAGAATAAGTCTCCACTACAACAACAGATTAAGCCTCAACAGCAGCAGCCTAAGCTTGACAATCCAGCTCCTCAGCAGAACCAACTTCCAGCTCAATCACCCGCAAAGTTGCTCGAGTCACAGGATAAGGTCGACAAGTCCATCGTTGAACCTAAAGGACCCAACCAGAATGCTAACCAAAACCAGCAGCAACCGAAGGTAAGATCCACATCCACTTATGGGGGGGGATTGATTTGTGCTACAATATAATGTTATATAGCCATTGATTGTTATCACAGTTGTTTATGCATTTACTTTTTTATTTTCTCTATGTTGCTTTACATGGTATAAAAGATCTGATTGCGATCGGGGTGTGGCTGTGTCATGGACACACATCCATCTCAACATTTGCATCTTTGTGGCATGGACTCTTCTTTCATCTGTCGCCTTAGTAGCCCAATACTCAGCTCCGAATAATACGACATGCCTGATGATCGTATAACTATAATGATGCCTACTAATATGCATCATAATTTTTTTTCAGAATATCAATGGAAACTTTGTTGGCAACAGGCAGGGATCGTGGAACCAAGGAGGCCCAGGGGGTCAAGGAGGCCAAGCCGGTCAAGGTGGTCAAGGAGGCCCTGGTAACAAACAAGGCGGTGGATTCAATCATGGCGGCCCAGGCGGTCAAGGTGGCCCTGGTAACAAACAAGGAGGTGGATTCAATCAAGGCGGCCTAGGCAACCAAGGTGGCCCAGGCGGTCAAGGTGGCCCAGGCGGTCAAGGTGGCGTAGGCAGTCAAGGAGGCCAAGGTGGTCAAGGTGGCCAAAGTGGTCAAGGAGGCCCTGGTAACAAACAAGGAGGTGGATTTAATCAAGGAAACAGGCAGTTTGCTAACAGGGGTCCGGGAGGCCCTGGAGGTCCAGGGGGCCCAGGGGGTCCTGCTCGTAACCAACAGCGTGGTAGAGGTGGCCAGCAAATGGATGGCAAACCCCCCATGAGAGAGGTAATTTAATCTTTCACTATGCTATACAGTACACAGTCTATTACTGAAAAAAAAAAAAAAAACATTATTATTATTATCATAGTTATAAACTCATGGTTTTCAATTATTATTTTAAGGAGCACATGTTGGCTAATAAACTGAGAGATTTGGTGGGACCCTTGATTGACATCCCATCAATAGACCAGGCTGAAGTTAAGTTCAATGGAAGGAGCAGATTGTACATCGGCAATCTTACTAGTGATGTCACTGAAGATGAAATCACTAAACTGTTCTCAGCATTCGGGGAATGTTCTGAACTGTTCCTGAATAAAGAGAAAAACTTTGGGTTCATCAAAATGGTAAATATATTGCTTCATTTTCAAGTCTTAGAGATCCTGAACAAAAAAAATGGTGTAATAACACATCCTGTTTTTTAGGACTACCGAGTAAGCGCTGAGAGGGCAAAGCGGGAGTTAGATGGAAAGATGAGAAACGGCAGAAACTTGAGAGTGCGATTCGCTCCTCACAACTGTGCCATTCGAGTCAAGAATCTGCCGCCGTGGGTCTCCAATGAGCTGCTATACCGTGGCTTTGAGATCTTCGGCAGAATAGAGAGGGCATACGTCCGCGTAGACGAGAGGGGGAAACCTGTGGGAGAGGGCATTGTCGAATACTCGCGCAAACCCAGCGCTTTGGCCGCTATCCGTAATTGTACGGAGAAGTGCTTCTTTTTGACCTCGTCTCTTCGCCCAGTGATTGTAGAGAGCTTCGAGGAACCTGATGAGTTTGATGGATACCCAGAGAAGAATCTTCCCAAAAAGCACCCAGAGTTCCTCAAGGCCCGAGAGGTAATATTAACAAGATTCATTTTCAAATACCAGTACGATATTGTTACCTAGGTAATATTTTCTAATCATTTGTTAATTTGTCATAGTTTGGACCAAGGTTCTCGGAGTTGAGCAGCTTTGAGCATGAGTACGGCACCAGGTGGAAGCAGCTGCATGAGCTCCACCGACAGAAGGAAGAGGCCCTGAAGAAAGAGCTTGCATCTGATGAAGAAAAGCTCGAAGCACAGATGGAATATGCTAAGTATGATATTACCATGGTTATAACTCATTTATCTAGTCTCAAAAAAGCTTAACGTTATTCTAGCATATACTACAAACTATACTGGCATATACTTTGTGACGAAAACAATTTTAGTCACGAAGTTGTTGGTCATGATCATCTTGGATTAATGTATTGTAAAATGTGTGCGTGGAGTGTCCTTGTGACTTATGGTTTTCTTATGGACAGGTACGAGCATGAGACAGAGTTGCTTCGCGAGCAGCTACGTCAGCGCGAGCAGGACCGCGACCGTCAGAAGCGGAGCTGGGAGATGGCGGAACGCGCGGCTGAGACGCGGCGTGAGACCGAGCGCGCGCAGCTGCAGATCCAGGAGGAGGAGCTGTCGCAGCGCATGCGCCAGCAGGATGACGAGCTACGTCGCAGGCAGCAGGAGAACACGCTCTTTGTACAGGTGAGAAGCCTGTCCAGTCCCCGTATTGTCTATAAAACTGGTAATCGCTTTTGAATACGATTTTAAGGTACATTTCGCTTTATGTTTCGAATATTTCTGCTCTTGGAAAAAAAAAGCTAAAATACGCAGCGCAATGTGCAAAATTGTAATCAAAAGCGATTACCAGTTTGATTAGGCAATACCTCCCTGGGTCGAACCACACCGAGCCTCTAATAGCGTGCTTTACGAGGGTTACTAGCTATTGAAATACAACTTCGTCTGCGTGTGCTTCGTATTCTCTGATATAAGTTTCCAGTTAATTAGTAAGTCCAGGCAATAGAATAAAATATAATATTCTTTATTGCACAAAAAACAAATCATGTACATAGGCGAACTTAATGCTAGGAAGCATTCTCTACCAGCTAGTCTTTGTGTAGTGCGGATAAATTAAGCAATACAATTTTTTATACTTTATGATATTTAATTGCTATTCACCCCTTCTATGGGTTCATTTCTGCAAAATACTCTCTTACGTTTTGTAGCGAAGTTTGGTTGTATTTTTTTTGTTGTTACTTGTCTATCTTGATCAATATCTAATTCTGTTATTTGCACCCATTTTTGACAAGGCCCATGTATTCAACAAGCTTTAATTTTATGAATCCGTGAGAGTGTTTTACGTGAAAATAAATATCTATGACTAGTGAAATGCTCGCGACTTTTTGCACGGGTTTTTCGTTTTTTTCATACAGACTTGAACATCCTGCTGCTCCCCCGTCGTTCCTTTTTGATAGTCAGTCACTCGTGCAATGTTTTTTTTGTATATAGACTATGACTAAAGTGTGTGTGCGATTTTTTATTCTTATTTATTTAATAAATAAATAATAAAAACTACCCGTCCCGCGAGTACTGCCAAAGAATCATGTTGACAGTGGACACCCCTTTCGAATCCATTCAGTGATTTCTGTAGAGATGACCAATGCAAAAAACAACTTTCAAAGTAGTAGATAGATACATGCCAATCGAGAGTTTTGTTCTAATCATAAAATGTTTCCAGGCTCAGCGTCTCAACTCGATGCTGGACCGCCAAGAACAAGGCATGTTCGACCAACAGTCTCCAATGGTAAGTGCATCTCTTTGCTATTGTAATTTTGCGCCATAGATCTGCTGATTGCTTACTCTCTGGCACAAGATTATTAACATAATCAATGTTCTCTTAAAAACAGCATAATACATGTTTATTGAAGGATCTTCCTAAGTTTTCCTCAACTGTACCAAGCATACTGTATTACATTCTTAACAGTAGTGAAAATTGCCTTGACAACTAAAACTTTGCAATATTCAAAATCGTTATTTATTTCACAAAATACCACATTGAGGTCAGAATTGAAAAAGGCATACGAAACATGAAATAATGAAGGCATGTATGGCCTCTTGCTTTAAAAAGGATCAGTGTTTTTCAAAGGGTAGCAGTCCTAGGGTTGTGTACGCAACTAATTCATTGTTTAGATAAATTAGCGCATTGATATAATTTCCTCGCTCCTATCAAACTGAATTCTAGCGCCTAAGTTTACTCGCGTCTGCGAGTAGGAAGCAGTAAGTACGTCGTGTTGCCGAGTAGAAAATTGTTCGCTCTTCATACCAGTGTTATAACTTGTGTACCAGTGCCTCTACCTTCTAATTGGGTTGTTAGTGCTCCTCGTCCTTAGGGCGGGCGCTGGAAATTGCGATTTAGTAGCCTGTTCTAGTCGTAATAAGTTGTTCCAAAATAAATAAATTGGCAGGTCTTACAGAGCACATGCCTTTAGTTAGTTTCACGATGCTCACTCCAAGCTGTTGGTCAGCTCAACCACAGCCGAATTACACTATGTTGCTATACCAAGCTATAAATAAAAATTTGTTGGGCCGCAGTTCAATTACCTACGAAAAACACTGATCTAGGTTGTAGTCTGCTACAATGTCAAAATGGATGCCACATGAACAGAGGGCGTATTACAAGTTTTGTATTGCAAAAACCGGAATGCGAAACGTGAGCATTCAACGTGACTTACGTAGTAACTCACGCGGCACAGAATGATGAATAGTTACTACGTAAGTCACGTTGAATGCTCACGTTCCGCATTCCGGTTTTTGCAATGCAAAAACTCGTAATAGGCCCTCTGGGCCGACCATATGGCCGTAGCATTATCCTCATTTAGTACGGAAATGTTAGGTAAAGACATAATATTTAGATCTAGAAATACGAGTACATTATAAAAAAGATCTTCATTCTGACCTCCGATAAATTGTAAGAGACATATTTCTTCTCTGGTCTTGGCCTGAGCCCACATATTCGTTACCATAATGTTATGCGGTGTTCATGCACTGATATGCTATATTGATTTTAAATTATCGTTTATGAGATCGTTTTCTAATCCTTACGGAACCCTGCCTTCGTACAAATGGCTTTAGGTTTCATTACTGTATATCGTTGCCGGGTTGTTAATTTAATTTCTAGTTACTTATTTATCATTGCGCTGTATTTAATCTATCTTGTAATGTAACCACTACCAGATTGTATTTTAAAATTTCTAGTGTCTTATGATTCTGATTCTAACCCATTTACTTAACACGTTTATAAATATTATTATACTTATCCGCCTGGTGAAAACGTACCTATTCGTAGAAACGGCTTTTACGCATACATACGCAGGAATTAGCAATGTATTCCGTGGTTTTTGTCAAAACACGTATTATCCGGTCGAAGAAAATGTTATTCAGTCAGTCATTGACGTCTGTCAGCCAGCTCCTACACTTTGAAAGCCCGTATCGGAGTTCATTGAGTAAGAAATAAGTTTTTTTACAGACAATGAGGTAGGGTTTAGTCCTTTAGATTTTATATTAATATGAACACTATATCTCTAGTTGTTCCTGAGAAAAAGGGCCTTCTGACGGACAGACAGACTGACAAATTAATTGGTTCCGTTGGTACTCTTTGTACTTTTTGTTTTGAGGTAAACCTAAAATATTACTGTAACGGCCGGCTAATCAGCCTTGGCCGCTATCGGGCATTGATGGACGAACGTGATAATGTGGGCCGAGGCGTAGCCAACGTGGGTCAGTTGTTTGAACATGCGCAAATTGTTTAAGGAAAGTAAATACATTTATCTTGTTTGAATATCCGCGTATTGTTTGAGAAAAGTAAAGAAAACTGTCTTATTTGGATATCCACGAAATCAATTTAAATTGATCGATGGACTCAAGTTCGTCCATCAATCAATCAACGCCTGACCTCCCGGCCGCTGCAGTAATGTACTATTTCAGATGCACCTTTACTGCAGAGTAAAGAAGAAAATATTGCCCGACGTTGTTGCAGTATAGTCAAAGTAGGTTATATCAGTAGCAATCTAGCCGGCTAGACGCTTGCGCTTGCTTCATCAAAATATTAATGCAAGATCGGGTTACACTGAGTTGCATGATATAGTCGGCAACTTGGCGACTACACAATTGCAGCTAGAAATTGGCACAAAACTAGCTCGTTTACAAGAACCTAACCTTGCTGGAATGTATTGCACAATTACATTGCAGTAGAGTATTGCTGAGCTATAGTTTTGAACAAGATTTCTAGCAAGATGCAATTTTTGTAGCACGTTTACGAGTCCTGAAAGATATTTCTCCTGTTTAGGGAGATGTATGTACTTGGTTTGCGCTCTTCCAACTTTTATTGCAAAAGAGTTGTGTCCTCAACACTGAATATAAATTACGAAACTCGACTCGACAAGTACAATAGAGGCCCAAGCACGAATACCTAACGTTATGGAGTAGGTACGTTACCGAACCGAGACGGTCCTAAACTTCAACCGTTCATTACCGAGACGGTCTTAAACGTCAAACTTCAAATATTGTCCAATATTAGATCACAAGCTCATATTGGGCAATATTTGAAATTTGCGATCGCCTAGCCTCTCGGTAAAGTTACTTATTCGTGCTAACCAGCGTGAGTCGCTAACTTAGCGAAAAAAAAGGACTGGTTGACTGGAAAGAAAGTGATGCCGCGCGGCGTTTGTCGAGTCGTCTGTTCACATGACTCGCGCTTGACCTTAACTCTCGAGCCCTTCAAAATTGAGCCGAGGCTACAAAATAAATACTCGAGGGCTATTGTCTTGTAACACAACGTCTAACACTCCACCATGATGCGCGCTCTAAGGATCTTCACGAACTGGCGTCACTCATTAAATACACTCGGGGTCGAATCACGCAACGTGATGACTGTTTATCTGATTGAGTTAAAACTAATTGTATCTGTTTCCGATGACAGGAGCAACAAGATTGAAGAAGTGACTTTCTCGTTTTATAGGTTTATTGAGTATAGTAATAGCTGCTAAATTAACAATTCGGGGGCAACATTACAGTTTTGAAACATAAAGTTTTAGGTTAAATTAACCCTTACCTACCTTATTTGCTTTACTTATTTAGTAATTTTAGAATAAGTTTATCAATATTAACGTAGTGAACATTTTAATGTTCCTGCAAGTGTACCTTGAAACTATTGGAAAGTTTTTATGATTGCTTACCTAGGACGGAGGCTTCAGAGACCAGTTCGACATGCAGAGAGGAAGTTTTGACGACATGCCCCAGGGTCGTGGGTGGGAAGGCCCCCGCCAAATGGACGATTACCCCAATAAACGTCGTCGCTATTAATCCTGCCCTCCAAACCCATTGAATTAAAGAAATGACATTTAAAATTACTCTGTACCAAGTTCTTTGGTTAGTAACAAATTAGGGGAAGCTAAGATGAAACAGTTAAATCTCTAAAACAAGCCGGTTTATTTAAAACGCGGATTAGGCTACATGTGCGCAGTGATTTTTTTGTGTCCTTCAAGGATAACATTTCCCGCAAATACATGACGAAGCTGCGTTTCAGTTACGCGCGGTAATCCCGCGAACATTGGCTCAAGCAATGGCACCCGCGTGCGAGCCATTGATCAACTATCTTTGAGGTTCTTTTTGGGTTTGCAATACACAGCTTTAGAAAGATATTTTGTGAACACTGTTTGATTTAAAAGATTTTGTCATAAGATACCCCTTTTTTGTTCTAACTATAGACTTGCATATTTTTCCGTGACAAAAGTTCGCAATGTTTAAAATTTTAGCGATCTCGCGATTAAGGGGGCGTATAAAGCAAATAAGAAATCTTAATACGAAAAGAACGTATCGCGCCGCTTGAAAGGCATTTTCTTTGTATATTTTATAAAATATAGCTAATTTTTAACATTCATAGGTCCTCAATCATTTGTAAGCGATTGTATTTCTCAAATATTTATCAAACAAAAATAGGAGAAAACTAGTGGTAACGTACTATTAAATACTTTCCTGTTATCGTTTTGATAGAGTTTTCTATTGCACAGTCCATGCATGTTTTTATTTTGTAGTTTGTACTTGGGTAGCTAACCTTACCTGAGGTAAAATTCAAACCTACTATTGACATTTTGCTTTATACGCAGCCTTATAAACACTGATAAATTACTAATCCAAAAAACATACACTGATGAATTACTGAATCAAAATTCATGAAAACCCAATTACATCCGTAATTTTTCTGAGCCGGTCGCTCAGTAACTTTTTATAATATCTACACTAAACTATTTAAATATTTTTTTGTAGTCTCTTCCACTCTTGATTATTGCAATAAAATAGATAAGTAAGTTAGAAATCTTTGCGACTGTAAATTTAATTAATGAAAAGAGCGTAGATTATTTTTTTTACCAGAAATTTATTCATGGAGCTTTGCGCAGTTAACATAGTTAGTAATTTGCAAGACGACGTCTACCTAATTCGTTTTTAGCCAGTGTAATATGAATCTTCAAAACGTCACAAATAAGTGAACCATTAGGCTAGCTTGCATTTTTTTAAACGTTATTTATGAAGTTGTGAACTGAATACCTAATCCGGTATTTCATAACAGTTATTTTACAAAATAAACAGAACTATAGAGATTTTAGTTGACCTTCCGATATTCTATACACAGATTTTGGAATGATCTGAGGTCCTAGATAGTCTGGTTTTTGCAGCAACTATCGTCCATGTATTGTGTAGTAAATTAATCAGGACGCTGAGTACACGGACATATGGTGTAGTGTAACATGGGTTTTTTATGGCGACACCGATGAGCCCCTATCGTACACTCTAAACCTAATTTTCCATACAAAAATCCTTGTTACACTACACCAATATGTCCGTCCGTGTCAATTGCTTGAAAACTCTGACTTCGGTCTGTGTGACATTTCTGTCCAGCGCGTGCACGTTTTAGTTGATAATTACTGATAGTAAAATACTAGTTGCAATTCACGGGCGATCGTTGTAATCATAAAATTGTTACGATGGTTGCTGCAAAATTCGGCCCCTTAGGGGAGGGCTGCGCCGCTCGCCTATTAGCGTATAGCGTTCCCGCGCCGAGTAGTTCATAAACCCGAATCTAAGTATTTATCAAGCAATTGACACACGTGGTGTGACGGTGGGTGCAGTTCACAAGGATTTTTGTATGAAAATCGTGGCCGCTAGGGGCGTTCATCAGTGTCTGCATACAAAATCCATGTTTACACTACACGATACGCCTGTGTCAATTGCTTGGCTCTGATCGCAGCTGTCATACCCTTTTCTTGAAACATCTCGGGGGGGGCTATTTTGGGTACCCCATAATCTTTATTAACTTTAGTAGCTATTTTCATCTAGTTTATTATTGAAATCTAGAAATTCAACTTAAAAGTTAAAGTACATTATTATATTGAATTGTAGGTTCTCCTTCTTAACGGTAGACAAAAAATCATACATATATCTAAGTATTTAATTAATAAGTTTGTGTGAAAGAAGATAGAGTGATAAATATTTAAAAGTGTCGACGTACTTTAGAATGAATGAGAAAATGGACGTGGGCCATAGACATTTCTTATCATTACTAAAAATAGCATTATTTAATAAACTAGTTATAATGAAACTCGCAATTTGAATTGTTATTTATCTACACATACCCATTTCTTATTCAAATGAAAAATATCATTGCATTTTGTTAGTTGCAAAAATTAACATGACATCATGTACTGGATGGACCAGGTACTAAAAACATTTCAAAATCATGTTTTAGAACCACAATTCGACTCACATTTTAGAGAGAAGTCATTTCAGTAATTTACGGCTGTTTTATATTATAGGGTGGAGATTATATTGCATCTTTTTAAACTGAGCAGTGCTTGTTTTCACTCGTGTGGGACTAACATTAGATTTCCCGGGAGATGCATTTCATTCAACAGTCATGGCAGACATCTTGCTTCAATTACAACAACATTAAGTTCATGTAAATAAAAAAATCTTTGAAATACTGGAAGTAATACCCTTCAAATATGGATAAAGGTATCTACCCATTACACCGTATCATACCATGACCGTGCTATGAACGTGTCAGACACGAAAACAATACGACACGGTCTACCTTGCCCACTGTACGGATCGACGGCGTTATGTACCCGTTTGTAAAGCGTATGATGACCGCATACAACCCGTACGATGTCCGTGTGTAACGTAGTTGATTCGGAATCCGTCATTCTTATGTGCATATCAGACTGTTGCGGACGTGTGCTTTTATGTCACTATATAAGTATGGCTATTAGAAGAACCGCTAGACAGTTGGCAATGATTGCCATAATATTGGATGAAGAAGTACGTACAACAAGAACTCGACGCTACTGGATTCACGATTCTATAAAAGAACGAAAAACCAACCCGTTTGCTCACCGGCTCGCCGCCTGCGCACAGCGGTTTGGCAACGTCGCGTGTCATGCACGGAGCGTATCAGCACCGGCAAAATATTCTCATCGAGAATAGTTGCCGCTCCGTGCATGACACGCGACGTTGTTGGTTGGTGACGGAACGGTCTAGTGAGCATAGTCCCATACTTTTCAATACAAAGAATACTTTTTTGCCTGACACGTTCATAGCACGGTCATGGTATGATACGGTGTAATGGGTAGAGACCTTAAGTCCGACAAAAAGAACCGTATTCTTTAATTTCATCCTTTCTAGAGTTGTTACTATAACAAATAAGTGCCGTGGTGGTGTCGGGTGCCGTGGTGGTCTCGACCTAAGAATAGGACTCCACCCACTCCTCCCGTGAATGTCGTAAAAGCTGACTGAAGGATTACACCAGAGGATGGAAAGCAGCATCCACCTTGGTACTCAATATACCAATACTGCGATCACCAATCTGCCTGCAAAGCGTGGTGATTATGGCAAATCCCCCCATTGCATTCTATGGGGGCGGCACCTCCAACTGTGGACGTCTAACGGCTAATGATGATTATAATAAATAAACAGACAGACGGACTGACTTCTTGTGGATGTGTTTTGAAACTTACCTCTTTACGTACTTATAGTGTTAATATCTAAGTTCAAGTAAGACTCGCGCAACGAGAGAATACTTAAAGATGGAAAAATCATTAATTTTCTTATAAATGTCTGTGCCCATAAACACAAATTAAATTTCCTGCTCTAAATAAAATAAAAAATAAGTTAAAGGGCCATATAGCGCACAAGGTACTTGCAGCATCGGCAATCAGGAATTTAGTTAAATTTCCGCAGAAAAAATTTCGCCGATGCTAAAAATGGCCATGAACACAAATTGAATTACCAGCTCTAAAATAAAAAATAAGTTAAAAGGGCCATAGCACACCAGATACTTGCAGCATTGGCAATCAAGGATTTAGATAAATATCCGAAGAAAAAATTCCGCAGTCGCAAATTCGCCGATGCTAAAAATACTGTGCGTGCTATGGCCCTAAAATTACACTTCTCCACATTTTATTTATCCCTTTATAGGCCTTTGCCTTGCAAAAGGTATACATATAGTAAGTAAAAGTGTAGTGGTGATTTTGATAAAGTAGTTAGGGATGGTGTCCTCATTCAAAATGTAAGTTTTCGACTTCGAGGCGCGCTGGCGCGAGCCGACATCTGGGATTAAAGGTGGCAAAGTTTGGTTTTATTAAATTACTATATTTAGTGTTTCATTAAGGTGATTCCTCTCGCATGTGGCACGAAATTCAAATTTTATTGTTTTTTGTAAATCATAGCTAATCAACACTTCTTGAGATAGAGAAAACAGATTTTGCGAAAACCAGGAGACCTGGCACACATGTTTTAATTGATAGCATCTCATAAATGTCATTAGGTAAGCTACGCATATCTTTAAACCAAAAAAACACTAAAAATCATTGAAGAGTATTCGTAGCTGAAGTAATGATCTATATGTGAAACTATAAACTAAAACATGTGTGTTAGGTCTTGTAGTTTTCGCAAAATCAGTTTTTACTATCTCAAGAAGTGTTGATGAGCTGTAATGAGCAAAAACGCAATAAAATTTGAATTTCGCGCCACATGCGAGAGGAATCACCCTAAAATTGTTAAATCTGAACACTTATGGAAACGCATCGTTGCACCCTAGATACTATTAACTCTGTGCTGGTCATCATCAGACACTGGGGTACGATTTTTGATAGTCATTGAGTGTCTAAACTTCAGTAAAGTTACCATTTATTTCCGCTTTCCAAATTTCTTGTATGTCTTAAACTCATTGATGACTAAAATTCTAATAACTATGATATCAGTACAAGTGCTTCCTCTAGTACATCTCCTAAAAAACGAAGATTTGCTGCTTTTTTGATGATATTTAGTCACTCAGTGTCATAAAAAATAGCACCCCTGGAGAGTCTGCGGGCAAATTATATGACATGTCGTCTGTATTTGAAAACATGAAGATTTAGCTTCAGTAGTACCCTAGATCCTGTTCATTCTATGCTGGTCATCATCGGACCCTGGAGCCTGATGTCGTCGAAAATGAACATTTTGAGCTCAAACTGAAGGTTGGTTTTAGAAGAAAAAAGTTCCGAGTTCTCTGCAAAAAAAAGTTTTGCGAGCTGATGATCCTAGAAATGGCTAACAACAATCTCGCAAATACCTGACCTTTCATACAAAAAAAACCGCATTGAAATCAGAGCACCCCGTTCCGGAGCTATGAGGCCACAGGCACACATGCACTATGGCTTCAAACTTATAACAACCCTCTATTTTTTCAATACTAATTTCTATAAAAAGATGTTCACCCGCATTGGATAGCGGCGGTTATGCCTACATACTCAATATGGAGAAAGTAACGTGCGCATGAGTATATGTAATGTATATATGCGACAGTCCCACCAATACACCAGCGCGGTAGATGAGAATGAGTTGAAATGCTGAAAACAGGCATGGTTTAACCCTCGACCTAACCTAAAATACCTAACATAAACCAGCTAGATGAACCTTGAAAAAAATGTACCTATTACTTATTATAACATTTATTACGATAAAAATATTGAAATTAAGATACCTAAATAAAGTTAAGTATTCCCAGTTACAACTTGGCTTAAAAAAATATAATTGTCGCCATACTCGACTTTCGTATATGTTTTATATATTATTTTTTTTATTCAAAGGGTAAGTATTTAGGTACATCTACTAGCAAGAAATAATATTTTTGTGTTCTTCTATATTAGGTGCTCAAAATGGTCGCCGTTTTGATGTTTATTTTCGTTTGTACTGAGCGGGATGCAGCCGATAATGGATTAATTCCATACAGAATTGTTGTAGTGGTTCCTGAATTGCTGTTTCTGGATTTTATGAGATACTAGCTGTTGCTCGCGGCTCCACACATGTATCAATTATAGCCTATATGTTTCTGATGTATAGGCTATAGTACTGTAAAGTTTCATCAAAATCCGTTCAGTAGTTTTTGCGTGAAGGAGAAACAAACATACTCACAAGTCTTCAATGACAGCTAGCGATAGTATCTACAGTATCTACACTATGGAATGAGTTGCCTTCTTAAAAGCTGCTGCAGGTCCCCGCAGCCAGGGTTAAACGTTTTCTTGGCTGGAAAGTGCTGCCGCTTTTGAGCAGGCAACTTAATTCCATTGTGTATAGAATAGTTCTAACTTTCTTTTCAGCCACGTCTTATCCAAACAAATGTGTGCAGCCATCTCTTCGGCCGGATCTTGTACTAATAATGCTATACTATTTATTATACCACTGTTTTTTGTCGCTATGATTGACCTATTTCATTGTAACCAACCAGTAAGCGACTAATATTAATTTTGATTCGAGCTTGGCAAACAATCTTTGCAGCCTCGGACGCTCCCACAGAACACTGATTTGATTTTCACTTTGCGTTTGTATTTTATTCATGTTTTTTGGTCCAGATAAAGTATTGTATGTAATACAGTAAGTTAATGTAGTAATGCACGCTCGTGCAGCCCTCTGCAACTTAAAACTAGGACTCTTGTTCTAATTATCCTCAGTGCAGTTACTGTTGCACGAAATACTATTGTAGTATACATTGACTGGCTTTCCTTTACGGACCACTTCACCTTGCGCATTTACCAACATTACGTACAGTCAAGTTATAGTTAGTATCATCTAGAATATGAATAGCTCGCGGACAAGACGGGGGTGGGTATAGCTAGTTGAATAACTGAAAGGCTTCGCTTTTGTAAAAAAAAACTGCTTTTAAGTGACTTTGTCTGAAGTAGTTTTTTTTAATTAACGTTCAACACGCCACTAAAAAGTCGTCGTTTCCAAGTAGTCGCTACAAGGTTTTTAGTCGCTGAGACGTTTGTGCAGCTTCTTTCCGCGAAGCTTAAAACCAAAGTCTGTGTGAACCGCAATATTTCGCGGTATTTTGAATTTTCATAAGGACAAGTTCTGTGTGAGAACCAGCGCTAACATTAGGCGCGGAACCGCATCATCACGTGTCCCTGTTATATAGGGGTGATTTTATGAATTTTATAATATAATCGACAAGCATGTTTTGACAAACAAATGGGTAAATCAACTTTTAAGGCACTCCTTGTCCCCAACTATGGTAACGCAGTATACAAAAGTATACTGTACTGAGTTACCATAAAAAAGAGGAGAGGAGGTTGTTGTTTTGTTAGTACCTAGTAGAACTTCTTGTGAAAGAGTTCGTCCGGGGAAGTACTACCACCGTACCTATCTATTTCTGCCGCCAAGCAGTAGTGTTCGCATTGCTGTGTTTCGGTTTGAAGGGTACGGGTGCCGGTGAAATTACAGGCACATGAGACTTTTCATCTTTGTCTCAGGGTCGGCAGCGCGCGTGTGATGCCTCTGGTGTTACAAGCGTTCATAGGCTACGGTAACTGCTTTCCATCTGATGGGCCGTAAGCTTGTCTGCTTGCAAAGTAGCATAAAAAAAATACTTGATTTTCTAATCAATGTTTGGGACAAACACTAAGGAATACAAAATAAATACTATTTAAGTAAAATTATTGCGGTCTTGCACTTCAAACGTAAGCTTATTTCACTCTGAATTAAAACTCATTTCAATATTTAAGGTGGTTTATAATTATTTAGAGAAACCTCAATTATTGTTTTGTCACCTAGGCGTGTCACTCGGGACACATATTTTTGTACCATTTCTAAAAGATTACGAGTTATCAAAAAAAAATCAAAGATCTTGCTTCAAATTAAAAAGAACATTCATGTAGTATCAACAAATTATCGAATTATATGCTAAAGTTAAAAAAAACAACTATATTTTCATTAAATTTCGTTAATTTTTATATTTTTTTGATTGTTGTACTGTTTTGTCAAAGGAGTGCTTTAAAAGTTGATTGACTCAAATACAAATCAAATCAAAACAGGTTTATACCATTTGTCTCGAGAGAGTCCCCCTCATCCTACTGGTGGGTGGGTGCACAGGACGTAGACTTGTAGGACAATGTCTGCGTACTATTCAGCACCTCAGCGTTGACCCTTACAGAGAGTGGATTGACGTGTGCAGAAACCGGCACGAAACTTTTACAATTACCCCGTTATTTATAAACGTGGTTCAGCACCAATATAGCCTAACTATAGCGTCGGTATAGCGTTCTTTCTTCCTGTTTGTTTTTCGAGAGAGAGGCTAAACCACTTTTATAAATAACTCTGTTATCAACTGTCTTTTATTACAGCAAGTACCGCAACAACACTACTGTGATTTTAAAATATAAAAAAGTTACCTAAAAGAACATTACATAGCAATGCACGTCCTAGGGTGACGAACGAACGATAATAACTAAGTGCACGTGAGCCAGCAGCTATGTGCAATTCTCGCTACCCAATTAGCAAGTACCTAGAAATCATCAAACTTGCTGATTGGTAGAATTTCATCGACGCGACGCATTTGGCCACAATATTCGGCAACCGACTGTAATCATAATACATTTTATTTCTTTAAACAAAAAGTATCTAATAATTGTATCAATATCTATCCAAATCTTTTGATTGTCTCATCAGGCAAATAATATTGAGACAATAATTATTTTGTGCATTCTTAATTTCCTGGATTATTTGGGGGAGTTCCAGAGTCACATAATATTGTTATGATTAAAATATTAACTAAAAAAAATACCAAATCTTTTGAGGTTTGTCTCGGTGTGTAACTATTAAGTTCAATTCTGTAGGCGGCCGAATTTTTGATTGTCACATCAGGCAAATAATGTTGAGAAAATAAATTATTATGTGCAAACTTCATTTCCGGGATTAATTGGGGGAGTTCCAGCATCACATAGGTAATAATTTGATTATTTATAAACTGTAAGCGACAACAGAAGAAGCGATTGTGTAAATTAAAATGAACCCAAAAATAGCCAGTCTACTAATATCTACCAAGGAGTTCCGTTGTTCACTGTGTCTATCATCGCTTTAGCTCGCTGTTGTCAACATAATATTGTATTGTCATCGGAACTCTACACAGTGTGCAAAATTTTAACCCTATCGTTTGAAGGGTGTAATTTCGAGTACCAAGTTTTGAATGTAAACAAAAAAAAAGCTAAAAACACCTTCAATAAAATTAGTCTTTGGCTGATGATAATAATGATGAAATTAGGATTTGTAACCTTTAGCTGATTTAAATGAGCCCATCAAGGAGTTTCGTTATTTCACTTCCTTCTGTCTCCATCATCAGACCAGCTCTGTGTCACCTTTATATTGTATTGTCATCGAAACTGCCCAAAATTTCAACTCCAATCTGAAAATTCGTAGATTTCATCTCCAGCTGTAAAATTTAATAAAAGCTTATAACGTTCTGCTCTGCCTTTGTAATTCCAGAAGGCATTAAGTCTTCTGCTTTGTCTTTGGAAGTCCAGCTATATCCATTGTTTGGCTTTGATGTTAATAATAAATAACTCGCGGCTGACACCCACGTTATTTTTGTATTTGTATGAGAGTCCTATGAAAATGCAGGCAAACCTAGGTGAACATACTGAGCTGTGACTACATCTATCTATTCACAATATCCCAGTTTAAACAGTTCAGCACTTCTTGGCTTAACTATAAACGGACAAACTAACAGACAAACAATGTTAGATCCTCCCCCAACAAGCCAGACTAAATAGAACTTCTACTAAGTACGTAGAAACTGGTATCGATCAGTTATTAATTATTATTGTAAATTGTCCCGCCCCCATCTAAATCCAAACCTCCGTATTTCCTATCATAAATCCTCCTAAAAATATCTAAGCATGTATTCTTATACCTTTTCATGTCGTATTTTGTATTTACACAGGTTTTTAGTCTTCGTCGCCAGCTGTTCATTATGATTCAAACTATTGTTTTCAAAGCACCAAAATATGAATCTAATCAAAGAGAAACATCCCAGCATCCGCGCCATTTTAATTTAATTATTTTCATTTTTTTATTTTTATTTAAATTGAAAGCATGTGAAGAATTATTTTTGACCCTTTTTTTGTATTGTTACTGAAAGTTTCAAATTCTGTTTTCTCATATTCCATTTTTCGACAAGATCTCATATTTATTTCGAAGATCGTTTGGATCTATCTTCACATTATTTGTTACTCTAAATGAGTGTCATCTTATTTTTACCATACATTCGTTTGGTCGGATTTTCCATCGTCAAATATAATTTTTAACCTGTTCACGTGTCCTACTTACAGGTTTTGTCAAAACAAGTGTTGTTCACAACATATCTATTATTGACTGTAAAATCTACATCATTTGGTTTTAAAGTTGACTTCTCTTTGGCATCATTTCTTTCTCAACTTCTAATGACAGACATTGTGTACGCGGAACTCATTCTGAAGGAATGGAGAAATACGAAGAAAAATACCTATGAAGAAGTATTCGACCGCAGTGTTGTCTAACACTTGAATGAAGCCACAAACCTGACTGAACTATAATTAGTGATTCTGCATCGTTTTTCGAGTGGTAAGTTGAATAAAGAACGATTCATTTTGTTGCTAATGCAATGTAAATGCAATATGCGGAGATGTAGTGCGTACCTTCTTGAACGAAAGTGTATTATGAATAACGTTGCAACATTTTGATCACTCAAAAATATCTTGATAATGGCAAAATAAAAACTGCGCCTTATAATAAGCAAGTTACATTATATTACATCAAGAAAAACAAAGTAGGTACCTACATCATTGGCAGTGTCTTACTATGGGCGTCACTCTTCATATTGACAAAAAACAACAAATTTTGTAGTTTGCTCCTTAGGGAGCCAAAATATTAATTGCAGCAAAGCATCTTTGAACTCTGCGAAGTGGCGCACCTACTTTGTATACAAATGATGGCCTCGCACAGACACACAATAGAATATTATTTTTAGATAGTTTAAAAAAAAACTTTCAAGAATAGTAAAAAATAAAGATGAGGTGAGACGGGACATGTTATTTCTCCAAAACTGTTCTCTGCATTCGGGGATTTTTTCAAGCTTCTGCATTGGAGCGGATATGGCATCAACTTCAATGGCGAACACATCACTCACCTTCGATTAGTTGATAATAAAGTCATCATTATTAAATATTATTATTATCATGTCAGAATCGCTGGAAGACTTTGCCACAATGCTCAAATACTTCAATACCGTCTCCCAACAGGTGGGTCTTAAAATAAACATGGGCAAGAAAAACATCATGTCAACTGCCCATGTCGCACCCATGCCGGTACACGTTGGGAACGATTTCACCGAAGTTGTTGACCACTGTTTGGGTCAGACGATCTAGCTAGGTAGGTCCAACTTCGATAGAGGCCAGCTGACGAATCCAACTCGGATGGGCAGGGTTCGGGAAATTACGCCATATCTTCTCGTCACAAATACCGCAGAGCTTCAAGATAACAAAACAAAAGTCAAAACAAACAAAAGTAACAGAAGTCGGTGTTTGTGCGTGTTACCAATGATAAATTACGGCACTGAAACGTGGTCGCTAACTATTGGCCCCATACACAAGCTCAAAGTCGCGCAGCAGGCTATGGAGAGCTATGCTCGGAGTTTTACTACGTGATAGAATCCGGAAAAAGGATCCGTAGAAGAACCAAGATCACTGAAATAACTCTAAAAAATAGTTGAAGTGGCTATAAGTAGGCTATAATAGCTAAAGCAGAACCGACAACTGTTGTGGCGACGCAGTGTAGAAAGGCCCATCCATAATCCATCGAGAGGGCCGACGACATATTAAAGGACTCTTGAAGTCTGTGGATGGAGGCGGCTCAAGACCGTTCGTCGTGGCATTCTATGGGGGAGGCTTATGTCTAGCACTAGATTTCGGCAGACTGAGGACGATGATACAGACATCCCAATTGCATTGTTATTTCCGTAACCTGTAACTGCTAACTTATTGCGTAGAATTTTATACTTGGAATGCTGAATTGAAAACATCGTATATTTTTCTTACAGCTCGATTGAATTGTTGTCGTTTCTAATAAAATTTATTGCTCGTTTGATTAAATGTTAATATTCTACGTACGCCTAAATGGATAAAGGTTACATGTGATACTTCGAAATTACTACTATTTTAGCCTAAAACCCAAGCAATTATGCATTACCATTATGTATTTTGCTCTTGGCATCAAATTATAAACAACTCAACCTGTGAAATACGTGCTTTATTCCGTATTACTATATGATTAAATCAGTATTATATTAAAATTCATAGTTATATTATGACCCTCACGATATTTATCAACAACATGAAACTAGCTACATCAAAATATAATATTCTACCTTTGAACTATAACATTATTCTGTCTATCTCTAATTGATGTTTTCCCTTCGTGGAAAGATACGCAATGATAAACTTATCCAATGTGAAATATGTTTTTAAGATTAACAGACAGCATTTTGATTTGACTCTGAAAGTTAACCATCTTTGAACTTTTACTAGCAATTAAATGTTCCGTTATTTCAGATTGCTTGTATGTGTTCAATTCTGTATTTTAATCACATTTTATTATGTTCACAGGTGTCCGTATTTAGCTAGGGACTAATCTGGATCTATTATAGGTGAGTTGGTTTTGTTGCCAGTCCTGCCGATATATAACTAGCCCGCCCTATAGTTAAAACTAGTAATATTTTTTAAGAAATTGTCTAATGTTTGTAGTCAAATTTTGGGCTTATCGGCAGTATTGTACTTTTTGTATATTCTTGTTGTCCTTTTTTCCTAAATGTTAACTCAATTCGTGTATCTTGTTGTTTAGGATCAGAACAAGGCACTGGTCGCAATCACGTGGCAAGAACCGGACGAGTTCTGCTAGGTATGTATATAGATCATCGCTATTTTATATTTGGGCATGACATTCTTAAGGCCACAGCACACCAGCTGCGTACGCGTAGACGTAGACGGTGCACGTCGACGTACCATGACGTTGTAATGTATGGAACTGTATGAGACATGGCACACCGCTTGCGGGACGTGCACGCAAGCGTGTACATACAAAGTAACGCGCGTGTCTACGATACGTGCTGCATACGCAGCCGGGGTGTGCTGTGGCCTTTAAGCGCAACACACGCAGAGCGCGGACGCGGGTATATTCCGTTGAATTTATATGGAAGACAACACAGAACGCGTGCGCGGGTCGGGGTCGGCGACGGCGGCGTCGAGCTGTGTGTGAATACAATGAACAGAGAGCTGATTCTGAGTTTTGACAAGCAAATGACACGGACGTCTGGTGTAGTGTAGTGTGGATTTTTGTATGGCGACACCGATGAGCGCCCCTAGCGTACACTCTGTGAACCTCATTTTCCATACAAAAATCCGTGTTACACTACACCATACGTCCGTGTCAATCGCTTGTCAAAACTTAGAATCAGCTCTCAGGGCGTGCACGCGCCCGTCCCACGCCCGACTGTGTTTTGCGCTTTACGTTTCTAATGATAGTTATGGTAGCAACTGATGATACAATTATTTTTGTCTTCTTTTCCCGACTGATACATTATGATGCATAAAACTTATAATCTGATGCTATTCAAAACAAAAACCACACGCCTTTGTTCATAATAATGTTAACTCTTATTAATCGTGTAATTTTCATTTACAGATTTGGCGTGGGATATTTGGCGGCCTTCAAAATTCATGTCTCAAAAGGAACCGAGATATTTTTAAATGTTTTGTAAGTTCACACATCTTAATATTATCATCACCAGCCTTACGACTTCCACTGCTGGACGAGGCCTCCCCATAGAACGCAAAGCGGTATTTGCCATAATCACCACCTTGGCAGACGGATTGGCGATGGCATTATTGGTGTTGTGTACTGGTGATGGTGCCCATCCCCTGGTGTAATTTGCCCTTAGCACCCCTCAGTCGGAATTTACGACATCCAAAGGACGAGGCGGAGGGGTCTATTCTTTTGAAATGATGATTCCTATTTTTTGTCTTCTTTTCCCGACTGATGCATAGTGATGCATAAATATTAAAATAACTGATATTAATTTATTATTATCAACGAAGATTATTTTCAAACAAAACATTTAATTGATTCGTTTTGTTTCAGGACCGCGGCTATGATTTGCATGGTTCATTCAAAATGTAAGCAGACTCTCCATTTAACATTCCATTACAATTTTTACTGTTTCAAACTTTCAAATCTACCTATGTAAATATTAGACTAGCTTAATCCATACAATTATGTCGATCAACTAAAAGTTTAGTTATAGTGAAAACATGTGTACATACTATTAATGTTACATTTTAAATATTGGTATCCAATTGCATTCTTATCTTTAAAACAACCCGGCGAGAGAGTGGCTGGGTATGGTACCCAGACCAAAGCGGGCTGCCAACTACTCTTGAGCACACTGTCGCCGTGTTAGAATCAATTATAATTTTTGTGATAGTATTTTTATAGCTAGCATTTGTGATAACTAGCAATCTTAATAAATTTCAACAAATACTTCAACTATCAAACAGTAGATTCAGTAAATTCCAGCAAGAAGACAATTCATTGAAATAAAAAATGTAATAGAACAGTGTATGTAGATTTTAAACTATGTATTTAGTAGAACAATACACACTGAACTTATAATTATTGATTTTTATTTGTGATGCTAATGACCTATAGGTAAATACATAACGGACGCCATAAGGCTGACGGACCACGAATCAGATAGAATAACTGAAACATTAACTATGTAGAGTCAGCCAAAAAATGTAGGCCAAAATGTGGTTTGACAAGTCGCATTTCTTTTGCACGTCAAAGATTGACAAAAACTATCTTAGCTTGCAATGTAATTTCATGCAATTTTTATTGCAAATCACATTCCTTTAAAAGTAGTGAAGCAATTATTGGGGTGACTGTAAAAGGTGCAACAATATATTGCAGTGCTAAATTATTAGGATTACATTTCTCATGTAGGCAAGAACATGTAGAACACGACTATAATATTATTTACTAGTCTCTGGTAGACATGATATATATATATTTGGTAAATAATCTTGCATAAAAAAAATATAATTAACTTTCGTCTCCCATTGCGTATTTCGGTTCTGCTCTCGTATACAAATAATAATCGCCGAAGTGGTCATCTGCAGCAAGATACCCCATGGCTGTTGGATTGTCCTTGCATTCTCCATTGTTGAACTTTTCCCAGCTCTCGCAAGGGTATGCCAGAAATGGTATTTCTGAATTGATTGATTCATCAAAGAATTCGTACGAACGCCCATGACTGCAACCTTCTGAAATTAAAGCTTTTGTTTTCATACGACTTACGAATTCGGAACACCTCGAATATGGTTCAATCTAACATAAGCTAACTCACCGATCATTTCCTGGACTCCATTGCATCCAGGCTGCCGAGCTCTGCCATCATTTGGATAAAAGTCTGCGTGTCCATGGCTATTCCGATACCCGTAAATTCCTCCACAAGTATGAATTATATCGACAAAAGCAGCATCACTCCTTTCTAATCGAAAATCATTCCCCATCCTTGGTATTTCGAACAAAGGCAGAGCAGGATCAAGTCCTTAAAAAAATATCACAGACTTGCTGTTTATCAATAGACTGGAAAAGTACATTTTAGTGTCGGTTCTCTGCGACATTTTCATGCGGCACTTAAATCTATTATAAAAGGACCTCGATCAATCTAGCACGGCTGTTCAGCTAGGCTGCACAGAATCGTCATCATTATTTATAACCACTTGACGACCTCAGTGGCGCAGCGGGCGAGCAGCCGGCCGAGACGAAAGAGGTGTGGTTTCGATTCCCTCTGCGGGGCAAACGTTTGCACGATCTGGAAATATATTTATTCTGGGTCTGGGTGTTGTGGTACCATGGTACTCGTAGTTCCTTTATACCCACGACAAAGGGAATCCTAGAGTGGGAGGACTATGTATGTAAATATTGGGTGTTATGCTAAATGCGTTTCGTACTTAAGAAACTTACCAGTTATTCTTCTAACTCGACATTCTGAAAACATTCCTGCGTATCCCATTACCTGCGCTCCCAAACTATGCCCTATCAAATGTACGTTTTCCCCTCCAATTTGATAAGTGCTCTGTAACGCAGTTAATAATTTAGCAACTCGTTTGCCGACATATCTTGTACTGAACGCGGACCAGGGATAAATAGGGTTGTCTGCTAACTCACTCCAGTCTACCAATATTACATTATAGTCGTTCTTCTTCAGAAAGGAGCTTTTTATTTTTTGTAACCACTCTGTGGTTTCAGCAGAGAGCCAACCGTGAGTTACAATTTTCACTTTGTTGGATGAATTGAAGTATTGACTTTTGATTTCTGTGTTATTAGCCAGCACTGTCAGCATTTCGCCCTGGTAATTACGTCTGGAAAAGTATTAAAAGAATATAAAATTATGGCTTTGAGCTAGGTGACTACTCTTTCACTTTGTTTTGTATCTACGCGTGAGAAAACAGATCATCGAACTTCTGGTAGGACAGATTGGAAAAAACGGAGATTTGGAATGGTGGGTGCCATGGCACATGGCAGTGAGTTGAAGGTTGGGTATTTTACTCTTGGGTCGGTAGTTTATAGTTTCGTGTACAGGGCGAGTTTGTATCGAAGGTCTTTGATTGTAAATTCTAATCCTACACCCTGTACCTGTTTCGATATGGGGTGCATCAGTTAGTAGTTAGTTACCAGTATACCTTGTATAAAGATAAAAATATGCATCGCCGAAAATCATCCCACGTGCATCAGAAGGCAATGATGAGAAGTTCAGCGTGTGAGTCGTGCCGATGTCGTCCACGTAGAGAATCCACTCGGTGCCGTAATCAGGTCCATACTCGTTCTCGTAATCAAGACTACACACATAGGTGAAACCTAGAATTTTTCGTTTGTTGGCCGTGGTACTACCAGTATTACTACCAGTAGTAACACGGGTGAAAAAAACCCGTAGAACAACCAAGCGATACAGTAGGTAGTAACACCGGAAGTTTTTTAAGTTTTTTACCCGTGTCTCTTACTCAACATTTCAGACAACCTCTGTGGCGCGGCGGGCCTCGCGGCCTCGCGGGCTCGCGGGTTGGAAAGTTCTCCTGCGACGCAGGAGGTTGCGGGTTCGATTCCCGCCTCGAAACAAATATTTTTACTATCTGCAGATATTTGTTCAGGTGTTCTGGGTATTTTTCTATGCATAATAAAAAATATCTATCTATGTAATGTATTGTATTAAAAGTATATCAGTTATCTAGTACCTAAAACACAAACATTGTTTAACTTGGGGCTAGATAATGTTGTGTGAAATGTCCAGCATTTTATTTATTTATTTATTATTTCATAGTTTGAGACTTGAATTATGTAAGGTAAGCGTAAGGTACAATAAATCATTGTAAGTAGATATTTTAAATTATTTACTATATAAAAGATTTAATACTTTGGTTTAGGCAACACGGGCCGGCTCCAAGCTTATGTTATGTTATTGGTGATCGCAATATTGCAGTATTGGTGTTGAATACTCAGGTAGATGCTGCTGCCTACCCCTGGTGGCTTAGTCGGCTTTTATGAAATCTACGGGAGGCGACGGAGGGGTCTATTCTTAGGTCGGACACCAAAGCACAGCACGCGTACTTTACTATAGGTTGATATTACTAAATATTACCAATTACTAACTATTTGTAAAAAATGGTTATCCATGATGATGATGATTTGAAATTATGTTTTTATCATTACTTTTTGTAAAGAAATTTTTATTCATCATGTGTTTTTTTTAAATTATCTTTTTTCATGCGATTGGTTGGAAAATATTTAAAATCTTTAAAATTCAGTTTTCTGATTTTTTCCTTTATATACACACATTTATTTACCCAGCTGGACACCAAATTTTAACTTTCTAGGTCATCTGGAAGTCGGTTAGGTTTTAGATCTACCTATATGTCAATGAGTCAGTCAGTGATAAAAATGCCGATTTACGTAATATCTGTTTTTCCACGCCATCTAGCGTGAAACGAGCTTTAAGTAATCGAAAGCATCCCCCTTAAATACCTATCTCAATAATCGTTTGTGCTGTATTTATGAAATTTGGGGTTCTAGATAATCTATGGGGTTTTAATAAATCAACCGAATTTCATGTTTTTATGTTACACAGATTTTGAGTTATTAATTAAGGGGTCAAGTGGCTCCAAATGGTTCGCGTAATATATTTATAACACACGGTTGCTGCGTCGCCAGTTCCTTTTTCTTGGCTTAAACTTGGCTTGATACAACGGAGAACAGACTTACCAAGTGAAGAGTACAAACTGTAGTAGATATGTGCTAGTAAAACGATATTTCTTAAATGAGACATGTTGTTGGAGTAGGTTCCCGCGTAAAAATATCAGCTGGTTATCTATGGCGGTTGTATGTAGCGGTTATCGTAACTCATTAGTAGCATTTTTTGCTGTCAGCTGCACTATCTATTACCTTTTCAAAATATTTTTTACCTGACACAAATCCATTAGTATATCCTAGGGTCTAGGCTAGGAGCAACTGAACATTTTCGGATCTTACCCGCGTGCTTAATACATTACATGCGGCTGAAAAACTTAAGTTGTCAGATCTACGTTTTTCTTATTGTAGCGGTTATCGCGTAACTCAGTAGCATTTTTTATTGCTGTCAGCTGCACTATTTAGTTATTATTTATCTTTTCAAAATATTTTTTACCTGTCTAAAATCCACCGTGGCACCGTGGGCAAGGAACATAATACTCAGCCGTGGGCCTAGGCAAGGAGCAATTGAACATTTTCGTACGTAATACATTAGGTACCTACATGCGGCTGAAAAAGCTAAAAAGGTTCGTTGTTCGTTTAGGTTCGTACCGTAAAAGGCCAACACAGAGTTCAGAATGTAAGTTTATAGTTAATTAGCAGGATTATTAAATAATACAACATAGTAATCATAGCAACGTTATTGTATTTTCTGAATTGAATCCTCCTCGTGCTTACACAGTAAACACTTTATCTCAACACTTACAACTAAAAATATTCTAGAAAAGAAAATGGGTTTTGTTGATTGATGTATTTACTTTACGATGTCTCAGTGCATTTCTCTATTCGATCGAGGCAAACTTGGATTCATTGGAGTAACAGTTAAAGTGCTCAGTACGATACTTTGATAAATTAGAGTATTTATTATCATTTATTGTGCTGAGATATTGTGCAATTACCTTAAATGTTTACTTTGGGTGCCCTGTTTCACCGCGTTACACTCCGCCAATGTGCAAATTACTTCATTTAAGTACTCGTACTTACCATCTTTTATACAAACTGATATATACGATTTAATTACATTACACTAAAATATTGCTATCTTTTTCATATTAGTCTATAGTAATGCCAACTTCGGGTTTTATTTTTTGATGAAATTATTAATGTTTTGGGCATTCAATCGCCTCTGTCTGACATACCTACAAGGTAAATAGAATACACTAGCGCCAGCGCCTTCCTAGAAGTTTCTGGTAATTATTGTAAGGCCCGATCCATACTATCAGTCTGGTTAACTCCGCTCTCGATTCAGTCAAATGTTCAAAGTGGACTGCGTCACACTGTTTCCGTGAAGTATCAGCTCAGACTCTTGTCTCTGTAGTGAGTGCCGTCTGGGCTGAAAAAGCTTTAAAAGTGCATATTTTACTGGACCGAGAGTCGGATATTGAATGGATCAATGGTGAGCTTCAGAAGGCTTTCGTTAGACCTAAGTAGGTACGATAGGTAGGTGCCATATACTTTAAAAAATTATGAACTTCTTAAATTAGACGAAATTAACTTTTAATTCTTGCTTTCTTCACTTATACGATATTTTAACTTGTAAAAGAAGGATATTAATGGAAAAGACTAGATATCACATGGTTTGAGCTATACATATTACTTTTGATCATTCTTGACATTCTTGTATATTTTTTAAAATAACTTCTATTATTTTTACCATGATCAGTGTAGTTACATTTTCTCTATTCCAATTTTTCCATGCATGCATAATATTTATAATGATGAATATAATATTTAGTTTCAGTAAAGTGAAGTTCTATGTTAACAGAATCTAATCTACGAAGTTAAGTTGTGCTATTATAACAAGATAAAGTGCGGGTGAGGCTTATTATACACGAGCCTTACTAATGCCATCGGACGTTCATAAATAAAACAAAATAAATGGTTGCAGTACTTTGCATGCCTAAATAAATCAATAAAATAACTAATAACTATGTAAGTCTGGCAGACATCACCCCATATAAAAAAAACATCACATCAGTATGTCATGGCTCATGTATAAGCTCTTAGAATCAGTGATCGTGTGATCATTTGCCATTATTATGTACAAATACAAAAACAGACTTCTGATTTTTACATCGTTTGCTTTAGAAACCAAACTAGACTTGCGATATGCCTGTTTTCATGTCACAAACTGTGGTATTGCGAAACATTAGAGTAGTATATGGAAACATTTTCGTTTTAGAATTTTATCAGTAAATAAAATATGTAATTGTACTACATAATTTCAGATAAAAGATTACGAAATAAACAGAAGCAACACATTTACTAAGTTATTTATAAATTCCCAGTCACACTAATACTTTATGTTTTAGGCAAGTATTGACTGAAGCACGAGTTGTGCCTACCTCCCATTATGATCCGAATTTACCAATAATTTTTTACAGTTGGTCAGTCGAAAAAATTGAGCATAAGTACACAATTTATTTGTAACGTTCTTGTATAATAAAAAGGCCCTATTAATAATATGAACCGAGGACAATTTATTGCACTAAAAGTTAGTGTCATGTCATAAATCTATAGCGGATGTGACTTAAAAACGAACTAAGTATAATATAAAACAAATTAGGACAAGTTAATCATATAAAACAAATTCGGACAAGTCCGAGTCAGATTTAATCAACGAGGGCTCCGTAGTCATAAAAAATTATCAAAATACACATATTGTAAAAATCCAGGATTTCTTTATTTTTCATAATATTATATTTCAACATTGTCATTAGGCAGTTTTTAACATTAACAAAAAAATCAGAGGGTTTCCGGCATAAATCAAAATAGTCAAGTAATTTACAAATAAAGACCTTTCATAAGACGCCCTAGTTGTCCCACTTAAATTTTCAAACGCTATTTGGGACCCCATTAAAACTTCAAAACACCGTTTTTTCCTTTTCCGTAACGGAACCCTAAAAACAAACAATTATGTTTAAAAGAAGGTACATTGTAAGTAAATAATAAAAATCAAGAAATGACGCGCTTGTTTATTTGTCCCAGGTTTGAAAGGTACATTATGCATGAATTTCATTATAGTATGTATGACACCTCAGTCTGAAATGTTTCTTGCTTCCTCTACTCCACTAGAGTGGTATCAAGCTAAATGCTCACTTTCACTTCCAAATTAAACGTTTCGTTAGATTGCAACACGTCACAGCGCATGCCCGTGCACGCACAAAGTTAACTACACCTTAACATACCTACCTACCTATTTGTTACCA
The DNA here is from genome assembly GCA_951392215.1 of Epirrita christyi. Lineage (NCBI taxonomy): Eukaryota > Metazoa > Arthropoda > Insecta > Lepidoptera > Geometridae > Epirrita > Epirrita christyi. Next base: position 5,977,698 of record OX595840.1, on the reverse strand, counting down.
ATAATTTATTCCAATTTCTTTAAAGCGTACATTTTTATACTTATTTCGTAGGAGTCCTTAATACGACATTTTTACTTGAATAAAAAAAAAACTGTAATTAAAAGGTACAAAATGCAATGTGCCTGCTAGTTATATCTAAAGAGCACATTTTGACACAAATAGTAAACATAACAACAAACGTAACACTAAACAGTCTTTGCTCTGACTGGTCAACTATTAGGTGGGATTACTCACAGGGGAACGGAGGCGTCGAATCAACATTCAATTCAACAATGGGGAGGTACTTTCTGTAGGCAAACATTTATAACATCGCATTGATAAAATACAAAACAATTGACTGGACCTTTGCAATTAATTCGGGCATTGACACGTCGCGGCACTTAACGGAGTTTAGGGACAGGGAAAGCAGAAACAACAGACAACACAACGGTCAACAGAAAAGGCAAGATCGACTGTGTCTGGTGCCTCAAGCACTGCCAAAAAGTTTTCAAAACCACAATCATACAATTCCGTACCTAAATAAATTAGTGTATAAGATAATATCTAGTGTGTTTTTACATATTTACAGTTTCATTAAAATTATTGTACCTAATAAATAATAAAAATAATAATTTGTACTTGTAAAATAATTTATAAACGTGAAATCAAAACAAGTTTACAATACTTTATTCATCTATTATTATTACTAAACTACTTAATGATTATTTTTGTATATTATATCAGGGAACACTGAATTGGCGCTGAACCACATAAAAACTAATACCGTAGGGAGGTGAAGCCAGCACGATATTCAACAGACTTCCTTATATTGTTATGTTTTAGATAACATTCATGTATTACGTATTTTATTGAAATTAAATAGATACAAGTGCTATTGATGGTACTAGAAGTGCTAGTCTAGAGGGTGCTAATTTACGAAAACTATTGAAATTACAGAGTAGAGTCATCGATGCTTGGACGTACGAAACTTGGCCGTGGCTGGCAAGCCTTATTTAGTAATTATATATAATTTCATTGGCAACCTGTAGTTTATGTAGAAGCGCCAATCGCGTGTTGTGTCAGTAAATCGTTATTCGTAATTAGTTACACAATATTACCTACAATATTATAATTGGTATGAGCGGTGTCGTGGATGCTCCCCCGCTCATACCTAAAGCGTTCAGGTGGACGAGTCTCGCACCGCCTGCTTGCCTGCTGTCCGCCGCTGCCGCCATCGCCATGCATGACACTTGATGTCGCGGTTATTATTGCTTTGTGATTTCAATTGAAATATCTAACCAATTGCTATTACAAGTAGGCATTTATACCTACCTGGTAAACATTGTTTAGTCAGGCGTTTATAAAATTGTTTGGAAGTCTAGTAGAACTTCAATTATATTAATTGACATTTTTATTCGTTTATCGGACGGGAACGCAGGCAGTGCGATCAAAACGCCACGGCATCCACTTTACACGTATGTATAATTTCATTTAAGTGTAAGCGACTCGAATCATCATTTCCTAATCTTTCTAAATTAAATGGTCACCGGCAGAATACGCGGCGCCCGCCGACGACCGAGGTGGGACCGTTTACACTACCTTAACAGTGAACGTATCAAAACATATCTACTTAGAATAAAATCGCGCTCTATGCATCATCGGGGTATACCTACTGCGAAATACCGATCGTCGAAAAACAACGGGATGCTCAGATCCGATCGAAGCGTCAGTATTTATGTATGTGCGCGCTGCGCCTCGGGCGAGAGGGAGGTATAGACTAATTCTAAATTCAACGCTAAACAGAGATTAGGATAAATCGAGAGGAAAAAATCGGTGGGAAGAAAGGGTGCGGCTCGGCGGGCTCCTCGGGGTCAGCAGACCGTCTCGGCGCGCGGCGCGTGCAGCGGCGGCGGCGCCGGCAGCGGCTCCGGCGAGCCGCGCCGCAGCGCCTGCCGCTTGCGGAACTCCAGGAACTCCTCCTTCATGGCTCGAACGCGCGCCTCCACGTCGTCGCGTGCGCGCGCCGGCGTCGACGGTGTCGGTGTGCGGGTCGCGCGGTCCCACTCGTAGTGCACGTCCACCGAGCCGGCGTCCAACAAGTCGCCCGAGCCGGGGCGCGGCGCCGGTGCCGGCGGCGGTGGCCGGTACGGCGGCGGGCGCCACTCCGCCAGGCTGCCGGTGCGGCTGCTGCGGTTGTGCTGCGAGGAGGACGCATTCTTGCTGCCGAAGCCGCTCGACGAAGAGCGGCTCTCGGGCGAGGCCTCGTGCGGCAGAGGGCGCGAGTGCCGCGTGAGTGGCCGGGCACGGCCGCGCTGCATACCGTGCGTCGCGGCGTGCGAGGCAGCACGCAGCGAGCGCAGCCGGAAGGGCGAGGGCGGCGTCGGGAATGAGCCGTCGGCCGAGCTCGGGAAGGGCACGGAGCTGAGGTCGGACACGTGCAGTGGCGACCACGGGGTCCAGGCGGGTGCCCAAGGGGGCCACGGTGGCCACGGCGGCCAGGCCAGTGCGAGCGCGGGCGAGGAGGCGCGGAAAAGCGGCGGCGCGGCGCAGGGCCGAAGAGGCGTGCGCAGGCGCGGCTGGAACCCGCCGTCATCGGACGAGGACGGCGCCAACGAGGGCGCCGGCGAGGGCGTCACGGACGGCGCCACGCGGGCTACGTGCGCCCAATAGCGCGCCGAGCCGCCGCCGCCGTTGCACCGTGACGCCGGCCACACCCAGTTGGCAGTGAACCGCAAACATTGCACTATACTCGATATTCCGCGTTCGCTAAATCTGGAATTTAAAAAAAAATTGCCCTAAAATAGCAGTTCCTAAGCCACGATGCGACGACGAAGATATCGATCGACACACGAAGCGCATGCGACTCTATAGAGAAGGTTAGTAATAAACTCGAATGTAAGTATCAGACTAACCTGACTTCCTACGACCCGGCAGCGTGAAAAAATGTTAGTAATTAGAAGGTGTGATGTGAATTTCGGTAGCTGCAAAATCAGAATTGGATTGTTTCAACTCACTTTTTAAAAGGCACTTGAGTGCTGTCAGCGGCGCGGAGATCTGTGAGGCGCGCGGCTACCATGTTGTATGCTGCAATCGGATAATTTCTGGAGATTAACGCAGTGCAGCGTCCGCCCCGCGCTCGCCGCTGCGCCCGCCGCCCGCCACCCGCCACCCGCGTCTCGCGTCCCGTCACCATAACCCCGCCCTCACCATATTGTCAACTAAAAGCGATCCCACCAAAAAGGACTTTGTTAATAAATTATCATGTATGTCAATTTTAATCAAAACAGCACTAAGCTTAATGTTAGTTAAATAACGCTCTAAGATAATTGTCAAAAAAATAATGTCCTTTTCAGTGAAATCGGTTGATGGAGATGCAATGCTGATAAATAAAATTGGAGGTAAGACAAAACAGCAAATTGCAATGATGTTGAATGTATTTGGTAGATAGACGAGAAGCGCATAGCGACACATATCATATTCAAATGAGCCGCGCGCCCTCAGACGGGCAGAGCACTAGAGGTGGTTTATACATAATTGTGGCTAATTGATATTATTTTGCTGAGAGCTCCTTAGTGCCGAATTAGGTAATTAATCTAACTCGACCCTGCGAGCTAGTTTGAGTCAACCAAAAATGTCATTATGGGAATTTTTATACCAATGCACTCAAAAATGCTCGCAGAGTTAGTACGATTAATACATACGTGTACGGATTATCACTTATATTGTGGATGATTTAAAATTCATGCTATGAATTCATAGAAACTTCTGAACTCTTATATAACAGCACTTTCTTCTCACAAGCATGAACGAATGTACACTTTGTTAATGAGTTAACTCGATGAAATCGGAACACACAAAAGCTCTAGTTAAAATGATTAGTTCAATACAAACAGAACAAGCAGTGATCTAATGTTAATGTTTCGTCACAATATGGTAAGAACACCACACCGGAACCATATTCGGAATTTACACAATAATAACAAGAATTGCAGACAGTCAAAATTCTGTAAAGAAATTTAAAAAAAAAATATGTCGAGACTCATAATCTCACTGATACGTGTATAGCGGACTATAAATTTGAAACATTAACAGCCGGCAATTCATGTTACTCTGACATCGTCGGGTAGCGAGCAAGCGGCCGCCACTCGCGCAAAAGCTCACCTTTTTCTTGCTTACGACGCTTCCTCTTGTTGCATATCTTGACAGCGCATACAGAGAGTATGATAGCCACGATAAAGAACAGAATACCGCCAACGACGCCGGCAGTTATCGCTTTGTGCTTCACTCTGGCCGGCACGGGGAACTTCACTTCGTCGGAGCTTTCGTAGCTGGTCGCAGAGTTGGCCAGCACTCGGAAGTAGTAAGTGCGACCGCCGACCAAATTCTTGACTGGAATTTAGAGAATAATCTTAGTCAATAATGACAAACGGGATTGGTACCTAAAATTATTGTAATTTTTGAGAAACTTAGATTTTTCTTTATCTCTATATTTATCGCAACATCTTCATATAAGTCGAGTTCGGTACACAGTAGGTAAGTTCCAGGCTCAAGTTTTACAAGGCGATTATACAATGCAGTTTTTGTTGGCGCTGTGTAGGATTTATTAAGGGTGAGTGCAGTATGAAACACAGGCGGAGCCCGAAAGGGCGATTCTAAAACGTCGGAAATATACAATATTTATTGTTTTTTACTCTGTTTTACTAGAGAAAATTGTTTAATTACTTACCACATCGAAATGAAAAACTAACGAATCCGGTCGGAAACGTTTCCGACGCTTTAGAATCGCCCTGCGGGAGTCCCGTTTATTTTGTTTAATTCGTGTCCATAGTCTAGTTCCGTCATGGAACTCTTCATCATTGCGAATTATTTTTCGCACTTTTATGTCGCTAGTTTATACGTAGGTGTCATTATCTGCCGTCAGACGAAGACGAGGCCTCCCCCCTATAATGCAATGAGAGGATTTGCTAACCACCACGGCTGGCAGGTGGATTAGCGATCGCATTGTTGGTGTTGAGTACTCAGGTGGATGCTGCTGCCCATCCCCTGGTGTAACCCCTTAGTCTTTAGCTCTTTCCCTTAGCTTTTACAACACCCACGGGAGGAAACGTAGGGGTCTTTTCTTAGGCCAGGCACACCACGAAATACGTAAGTGTATATTTTTTTTTTGATAAAATCTTTCGGAAGTGGTATTCATAATTAGATAGATTTTAACCGGTTTAACTTACGTAGATTATTTTCGAGTACGACGTTTTTCTTAATACAAGTAAATAATTGTATAATAATATACACCTAGATTTTAACCGGTTTAACTTACGTAGATTGTTTTCGAGTATGCGACCCGAGGTTTCAAGCCATTTAGATGCTCTCACTCATGTATGAGTGTTATTCTCGCTGCGCAGTGCGGAGGGCACTCATACATGATTAAGAGCTACTAAATTGCTTATGAAACCTCGGGTCGCATACTCGAAAACAATCTACGTAAGTTAAACCGGTTAAAATCTAGGTGTATATTATTATACAATTATTTACTTGTATTAAGAAAAATATATACTAACCGTACAACTAGGTGGATAGCGTGGTTGGTCGGTTGGTAATAGACGCTTATTTATATTGAGTAACCAACTGATGTTGAACGTACCCAAATAGCTGGTCTCCTCCGGCCGTATTTGTCCCCTGTTGAGCGTCTTCCACTGCGCGTCAGTCCGGTACTTGATGGTGTAGTACTGCACTAGATTGGCGCGCTCCAGCGGCGACTGCCACGTAATCAGGAAACCGTTGTGCACTTCCGTCACGCTGAGGTTGCGCGGGGGGCCCGACTTCGGTCCTGTGTCAACGTAAGCATAACAGAACCATATTCCACGGAAATATGTTTTTGTGCTTCTCCATAATATTGTACTATGCCAATCGGTGGGACAGGTAATAAGATACGAAACAAGACTAGGAGATAACGTCATTTCTCTAAAAAATTCTAGGAAATTATTTTACAAGCTTATAGTGTGTCTCATCGGAATGGGCTTTATTTGGGCTCTATTACGTGGCTATGTGGCTTCAGCTACGGTAAACTTCTTCTTTTTGGATGGTTACTTATTGATGTTTCGTCATCTAGTACAGGCAAATTAGCTAAAAGTGTGGACCTAAGTCGTGTATTCGTGGATTCTTATGGAAACGTTAGATGACACGAAAAGAAGCTTATCCAAAGTTTGCACCGTTTCTGGCGCATACGGAACCCTTTTAAATATTAGGTACAAACTTAAAAAGGCCGTCAATTTAAAAATAGAAAGAAATTACTTGATGCAAGTTTAATTACGTATAGAGAGACTGTCTTAGTGCATTATGATTTTAATAAAAACTGCGTGCATGTAGGGAACACAGTGTTGAACAAATGCATCTTCCGTAAATTAATACCAGTATAAAACTTCCGGCGGATGTAGTACTAATTAAATGAATAAGTTTAAGTCAATTTCCAGAACTACATTATTTTTCCCCGAAGTAGAGCGACAATAAAATATGGAAAAGTGCCTTCCGTGAGACGCACCAAGGTGCAAACCTGGTAATGTATTTCGATCATTTTTCTGATAAGTCTATCAATTTGCACAGACTAAATTAATTTTCCCGGAGCCGCAATACCCACAAAAAGTTTTTTTGTAAATGATTTTTTTTGTATGTTCCGTATGTCGGATTTAAAAATACTTGGTGCAAATGTTAACGGTTTAAAGTCTATGCCAAATTGCACCGACTACTTCTATTTCCCCCATAAAGTTACGGATATTATAAGGTTTTCACCCTATTTCACCCTGTTCCGGAGGGTGAAATTACTGATGCTTATTATTAGAGGTGATTTTTAAGCCATACAAAACAATTAGAAAAGTTTTCATGACTACATCTAATTAGTTCCACACTTTTGCAAAAAATCACCTAATTTGACTGGTACTAAACCGTCACCATCACCAATTAATTCAAACTTTTGTAACTTTGCCACTTAATTACAGGAGACTACAAAAAATTGACTCCATGGGATTATAATGCCAGTCGGCACAAAATAAATAGGTATTAATTTATGTGCAGCCGGGTTGGTACTTGTCAAAATAAAATCAAAAATTTCGATAATTACATCGATTTTTTAGCTTAACACAAGTAAAAGATTCGAGGCTAAAAAAAATGTGTGGTTAATAATAATAAAAGTTGGATTAGAAGCACAATCACAAGGGTCAGGGAATTAATATTCAATATAAATGATCCAGTAGTAGGTACTCATAGGAAGGATTGTGATCTTAATCTTAAAATAATACAACTAGTTGGTCTATGAGGATAACTGACGACCTGACTGACTGTTGGACGAGAAATGGTGGTGGAGAGAGTAGGGAAATCTCGTGCGGTTATAATACTGGGCGCCTCAGGTATACAACATCTCTAAATAGGAAATCGTAAAGTGTAGGCTTCGAAAAGTGCAGTATCTGACGGCATCTGTTTATGGTTGTGGCAAGTTCCTGCATGCTATAGAGGGGGTATGTCTCGGAAAAATTACGTACACGAGATGACATCAAATCTCGAACAAAAACCTTAACTTTGAGGGTCTCTGATTACAAACAGATTGGAGCTAAAACAAAACAGCGCGGTAATCTCATACCTGTTTGATAATACATACCATGTTTTGAGACGGTCCTGCTTTCGGTTTATACGCCTTCTTCTATTTTTAATTTTTTTTATGCTAAAAACTTTTAAATTTTTTTTTCTTCTTGGCTTTGGTTCAAATATTGTGATTTTTATGTTACTCTAGCGCAAAACCTTACCACATCAATGGCTTTTTCATTGGCATCGCAAACGTCTTTCATTGTGCATGTCTTTGGGCATCGCGGGCAAGAAAGCAAATGAGGCATTGTCTGACTAAAGCGTAACTCCACAGCCTCATTGTATTTACTTTGATAAGCACTATTTGAAGTAATTATACATTTTCTGTTCATAATTAGGAACTATTTGCTGAGTAATAACCATGTGCGATTTACCTTCTCTCCCCTATATCTAAGCATAACCAATAACCAAGGCAATAACTAAAGTTAAAACCACTCCCAAGACTAGTTAAATCAATGTTAGTTAAAATAAACTAATAAATATTGATATATCTAAGTACCAGAGCTTTCGGGTGGGTCTGGAAAATCCTTATCGTTTGGGAGCCCGGTGGGAGTGGGAGCCGGCTTCTGTTTGGCGCCTACATCTACAAAAAGCAATCACCAGTTAACACCAAACCCACACCAACAAACCTGTGCCCCTGAAACGATCAAACCTTGTCAGTAATTCAATATTAATATCAAACACCTTTCTACTAGACACACAAAACAAAAATATCTACTTATTTCGTTACGAGAGATGTCCATTGGCGAGCAATTGTATTTGTACATCGTAGCTCTGGTGCCCTATTGCAGTAAGCAAGTGCTAACACCATGATAGAAATTGAAAAATTGTCTGGAAGAGATCGCTATCAGCGATAACATCACCCATTTGTACATCCACGATCATATTTTGATTATTTTCATGTGTTATTTATAATGTGATGTACAATAAAGAATTATCTATAAAGAATAACTTTGGAGCTCGTATTAATCGAGTTCAACTCTCTGAGCGATCTTGAGTGCGGTCCAAACTCCCATAATATAAAAATGGTGCACTCAATAGCGCTCTCAGAGTTCGATTTATTAATATGGACCTTGGACAAGGTGAATTAAAATTTAAGCTTGCGAAAGGTACACCGTCTACTGAAGCGCTCGCCAATTGATAACTGCACAAAAGCACCCCAAAATTTAGGGCGGTTAGTTTTCCTGGCTTTAATTCACCTAAGTTAATTATGTATACTGTTCGTACATTTTCATCACTTACCTAGTTATTATAACATAAGCTAACAGCTAGATAAAAAAAATTGAATATTGGCAAGACGATTGAAGATATTTAGGGAAGGCCTACGCCGCAAAGGCGGCTACTACAGTCAGTTATAAAAAACGCGCGCGTTGCGTCTATGTAGGGTGCGTCTAGTCTGAACGCCCCTCCATCGCTTTTACTTTGCACTTAACAAGCTTGACATTCGAAAACGGACCTTGTGCGTTACGAATTATGGAATGTTTTATTTTGACGTAACGGTTCAGTTTTAGATTAGATGCACTCTACTACCTAATTGCGAAATTAAATAACATAAAACAAAATCAAAATAAAAACATGGCAAAAAAATAAACGAAAAAAAAAGCTAGCAAACTAAACAACAAAAAATAGAGAATATTACTTGATGTACATTTTTCACTGTAAATTATGTATTAGTAGAAATAAAGGCTTTATTCTTATTAGTGCTAACTGCCAGTAAGTAGGTTGTTAGGTTCTTTTTGGTTGAATAAAATTTGCTTAAAATTTATTCTGAATTTTCAATTCTTTAAATTAGCTAACACTATAGTGATTAAAGGTTACGAATAGTATACATTATGCACTAAGGTGAATTAATCTCAGGGAAACAAAGTCTACCCCAAGCCCTAAATTTAAGTTTGTAGTATGTATGAGGTTGGACAATTTAAAACTTCCACCATAACAAAAAAAAAGCCAAATAGCTACTTTCGAAGATGCCTTATTGCTTACCCAGCGTTCTGATAGTGATGGCTTTGCTCATCATTCCCTCTCCTATTGTATTCTTGCTGTTCACTTGGAATTCGTACGTGGTTCCTGGTTGAAGGCGATTTATAGTAACCTGGACAAAAAAATAATACATGAGAATCAACTTCTCTATCTTCAGTGGACCTCTCTACGATGTTAGTGAGTTCTTTGGTATTGAATACTAATATGTAATGCCGTAGTGAGTATGGGCTCACCAACTGCGATCACCAATTCGCCTGCCAAGCGTGGTGATTATGGCAAATCTCTACATTCAAGGCATCATAAAAACCTTTACCAGCTAAAGTAAATAGGTATACAGGTTGTGGCAAGATAATGGGACTCTCGGAAAAGTGCTCAAAATCTAATTTGATTTGGTAGGGTACGATGGGAAATAAAGTCCATTACTAACTAACCAAACATATTTTTTTTGAGAAATGTAAATTTTACTTTTCATTACTTTTCTCAAATATCTGTCATATTTAGTTATTTTTAATTCAAAAAATGCTGTTAAAAATTCTCGTTACTTTGGAAAAAAACTCTTTAAAAGAACAGGTACTTACCCTACGAGTCCCATTATCTTGCCGCACCCTGTATAGGTACTTTTATTCATAGGTAGTAGATGGAGGCATCTCTTGGACTGGTAATTTCTGTCTTATACTTAATGTTAAAGAACTCCCTTTTCTGCTTTCGAACTCTATGGGTGGTCCATTATATGCGTGAGAAACTAACATAACACACCCAACAGTCACATACGTAGTTATGATCCTACACTAGGATTCCCTGTGTCGTGGGTATTAGGAACTACGAGTACCATTGCTACCATAACACCCAAACCCGAAACAAATATTTTTCCCGCAGCGGGAATCTCTCACATCTCAGCTGGGTACTCGCCCACCATCCACAGAGGTCGTTACTGCTTTACTTACTGAGGTAGCTCCAGAAGGCGTGACAGGAACCTTGGTCCACTCTGAGAATCCGGCTTCCCGATACCATATCGTGTAGTCTTGCTTGTAGTCCGGGCCACCGGCATAACCGGGCTGCCACCGGAGCGTCACCTGGAACTCCGTGGCCGTCCCGGACACGTTGTAAGGCGCATGCGGCTGCGTGCCTTCGATCACCAGCTGCGTGTCCGCTACTATCGTTGCCACCTGAAGTCAAGAAAAGTTTCTGTTATCTAACTATTCTTCGAGCATCGTACATTTTTCTCGCTGTCTGTTTATCTATACGGAATATCTCGTAAACGGCTCCAATGATTTTGATGAAATTCAGAGGAGATAGGGATATTGAGGTAGAGAAAACGATCTAGTTTGGTCCCACACCTGGGAAAAATCCCAGCTCCCGGGCAAAGTCAATCGGCCAAAACCGTCTAGAATGATATTGTATACGTTTTTAGACGTTTGTAGGAGTTTTAAGGTTTGTACGAGTTCTAGGGGTGGTTCTAGTGATTTTAGGTTTTTAGGAGTTTGAAGTGATTTTTAATTCGAGGTTAGCAAGATGGTAACTTCCTTCAACGGATACAAGTAATTACTTACTGTTGACTATAAGACCGCCTTTTGTTGCTCATTAATTTTATATTGAGCTTTGAGAACCCTTGAAAAAGTTTTAAAATGTCAAAAGCATAAGAAATACTTTTCTTATGATCGTGTTGGTAACAGAAAAACAGAAATAGGAAACTAATGTAAGTGCTTATAATATGAGATCGATTAGGTATCAGTTTGACGAATGATAAGCTTTTTCATAAAAATCTTAAGCAGTTATTATTATTTAAATGTTACTATTCGGTGAGCGAATTCTTATCTCATAAATTGTTAATATAATTGTAATGACATACTATACTTATAAATCTGTGAATGACATGCCTGAACATGATAGTCTGTGTAATTTTAAGTAGTTTAGGACCTAGTTTGACATTGATTTTTGTTATTGATTGACTTGTTTGTTCAACATTTTTAGGTAGGTGCGATTTTTACAATCATTTATAATTTTATATAATTTGACTGTATTACGTATAATATCAAAATTGCAGCGCCCTACAGGGTACATGTACTTTCATAAGCTACTATTAGACCTAATCTATAAATTATGTACATGTTGACAATTAATAAACAATTAAACAATTAAGAGATGGAGCTGACCTCGTTGGAGGCGACGCACTGATAGATGCCGAAGTCCTGGCGGCGCAGTGTGTCGATGGTGATGTTACCGCCGAGCGCGCGCACGCGGTTCTTCTGCAGAGGAAGCCCGTCACGCCGCCGCCACGCCACGCTCGGCCGCTGCGTACCTTCCGCCTCCTGTGCCTCACAGTGCATCTCCACTGATTCACCCACCTACACAAAACAAACAACCATACCTAATTCTGCCACCAAGCAGTGGTGCTCGCATGCTGTGTTCCGACTTAGCTGGTAAAATCGCGATTTTAACAGCTAAGCCGGAACACAGCATGTAGTACAGTCAAATTAGGTGATTTTTTGCAAAAGTGTGGAACTAATTAGATGTAGTCATGAAAACTTTTCTAATTGTTTTGTATGGCTTAAAAATAACCTCTAATAATAAGCATCAGTAATTTCACCCTCGGGAACAGGGTGAAATAGGGTGAAAAACCTTAAAATATCCGTAACTTAATGGGGGAAATAGAAGTAGTCGGTGCAATTTGGCATAGACTTTCAACCGTTATAATCTACATTTGCACCAAGTATTTTTAAAATCCGACATACGGAACATACAAAAAAAAATCGTTTACAAAAAAAACTTTTTGTGGTTATTACGGCTCCGGGAAAATTAAGGTAGTCGGTGCAAATTGATAGACTTATCAGAAAAATGCTCGAAATACATTACCAGGTTTTCACCATGGTGCGTCTCACGGAAGGCACTTTTCCATATTTTATTGTCGCTCTACTTCGGGGAAAATTAATGTAGGTCTGGAAATTTACTTAAACTTATTCATTTAATTATTACTACATCCGCCGGAAGTTTTATACTGGTTTTTTTTACGGAAGATGCATGACCCCAGATTATCTCGCTGTAATATTGTATTGTCATCAAAACTTGAATTGACATATGCAAAATTTCAACATCGGCTATGAGACTTGTACAAAATCGGCTTGCAAGATTAGCACCATACTGACATACAAATACACAAGGCAAGCAATCTTGTAACAAATGTCACTTCATAGAACGAATATGACACATTAGTATATGGAAAAAATCAAAAAGCTTACTTTTCTTTGATATAAAGGTTCTGGTTCCACGGTGAACGCCGGTGGTTTTCTTACTAAAACTTCCATTGGACCTGCGTAAGAAATGTATAACAATATGAATTTGATTCTATACATTTAAAATACAAAACCAAGATCGAATAGGTAACTTTGTCATAACGAAATGAAATTTACCATCCAAAATTTATTGATGTACAGAGTTGTAGTAGCTCGTTTGTTGGCGAATAACGATTCACGAATGGCGACCACCAACCGGACGAGGCATTGTAAGGACCGAAAGAAGAGTGTAAGGGCCGATTTCCGAGGGCGGAGAGGAGAGGAGACGAGAGCAAAGCTGGCAAGTTATTGGCAGGCAGGTTTGATAGGTAAAAACGAAAAGGAAATAACGAAATCGGATTGGTTTATTCAAACACATCCTTTCCGCCCCGGTAGAAACCGGCCCTAAGAGTGTATCACTCGGTCCAATGACATTTTTAAAGGTAGCAGTAAGTCGGAGAGTGGAGGCGGCTCAAGACCGTCCGTCGCATTAGATTACTATAGATAAGACCTATGGAGGGGAGACCTATGTCTAGCAGTGGATGATAGTGAATGATAAAGAATTAGCAAGTTTACCTGAGGATCCTTGAGTTCCCTGTGCATTGTAAGGTGTGCAAGTATACCGGCCCTGGTGGTTTTGATTGACGCGCGTGAACAGCAGCGAGCCATTGTTCATAATAACGATGTCCTTCGTCTGATATGGCTCCAGCAGCCGCTTGTCCTTTGTCCAAGTCACGTACTGGAGAGGAGGATTCGCTTTTATGTAACACTGGACCACTCCAGCCAGGCGGAACGGCAGGTATTGCACTGTGGGTGTGAACGTCACTTTCGCGGGATCTGAGGACCAAATACAATTCCATTAGATGATAAACAAGAAACTTAATTGACAAACAAAAACAGAATATTAACAACCAAAACAAATGAAGTCAGTCTTTGTGATGGTCTCGTAGGCTTTATTTCTTTTTAACCACGCATAATAAGTTGAAAACCAAAGATCTTATCAATCTTATCTTAGAAGAGATATTTCTTTTAAAGAATCCCTGCTTAAATTATATTATTTGATCTAATTTGTGAATTGTGTGTTTCTGAACTGCGTAACTACGTGAAGATCAAGACCATCTGTAATACGGCAACTCATAGTGGACTAGGAATAAAGCTGTTTTTTGAATCGCAAATGCATCCAAAAAAATGTAATGAAAAATATAAGTCTAAAAAATTTACACAAAGGTTAGCTGGAATAGAATGCTAAGCATGCAGAATGTCTAGCATTAAGTTCGCCTATGTATAGTAGTTTTAAGTTGTGCAATCAATATTTTTTTTATCTAACACGTCAGCGTAGCACTCCGTAGCAGTGTCTACGAGCCCATAAAAGACATGAACGCGCTCCTAATTGTTTTTCAAATGTTTCAAAATAGACGAATACCTACCCAAAAAGTTGTTAAATTAGATTTTATTTTGAATGTAATTATAATTGAGATAATTATCACGATTCACAATTGTTTTAAATTTTATCAGCAAAAACTATAAGACATTAGCTGGACTGGACTAATATTTAGAAACAACTCTCAGTTTAACAGAATAATTTGAGCTCACATTCAACATTCAAATAGGCCGATGCGCTCTGCGGATCCCCGATGCCGTTGGAGACCTCACAGAGGTACTGTCCCGAGTCATCGGCTGCCACTGGATTGATCACCAGAGCGCCGTCTCTCCGGATTGTCACCCTGGTCTCCAAAGCCGCCACCTCCGCCACCGGCGCACCTTCGCGGAACCATTTCACTGTAACATTGCCGGGGAGCGCCTTCGCTTCGCAGGAGAACTGCACCTTCTCTCCTTCTAGCTTCGTCTGGTTTGTTGGTGGCATCTGAAATAATACAGTCATCATCATCATCACCAGTATTAACCGGTTGACGTACACTGCTGGATATAGGCCCATTTCATTCGGTGAACGAATGGTCTTGAGCTGCTTCCATCCATCAACTTATTGAGACAGTTACAATGAAATAATATAGTTGAATTTCTGAATTTTAAAATACAAAATCTTTCGGAGTTTGATGCTGCGGGCATAAAGACTGTTGATTGTATCTCTGAAAAGAAATGAGCAAGACAAAGTTGCATAAGGAATCTTACGGTGATAACAGCTCCCCCAGCGATGATAACTCTCGCGGTATGCGAGACCTGCCCCTCGCCGTTGCGCGCGATGCACGTGTAGTCTCCAATGTCCTCGTGCCGGATGTTGCTGATGCGAAGTTCGGTCCCGTCGTTGAATATGCCAACGGTGCCCGAGGGCTCCACCGGGTTTGCGTCCTTGTACCACAGGATCTCGGGAGTGGGCGTGCCCTCCGCCTGGCAGTTAAGGATGATGGCATCTCCTAGAATTTTCAATGATTTACTTGTTCAGCTGCCGCAGAGCATAGATTGGATTAGTGGTCCAGTAAAATTGAGACAACCGAAAATCAATGGTCTAATCACCAGATCCACTGATATATGCATATCGAAATACAACCGTATATACTTTGTCGAAAGTATCGCAGTGTAGAAGGACTCCTGTCAAATAAAAGTTACTGAAATTTAAAATGAATTACCTAAATTAACGTAGATAATGTCTTCCGGTGTGATGGAGAAGCGCGGTGGCGCGTGCACGTCCAAGTGGAACCATGTTCCGTTCTTGTGCTGATTTGGTGAGCGGTTGAGGAACACCACCTTACATTCGTACCAACCCTGCGACAAACACGATAGTATGATGAATAATGAATGACCCCTTTCGAGTAGGACTACGATTGAATATGATGACAATAGAACTGGATTTACCTGGTCAGTTTCGCGGATATTGGTGAGATTGAGACTAGCTGCGCCATAGGGAGAGTCGGGCGCGACGCGTGACACCCTGCCTTCGTAGCCCTCGCCGCTGTGCGTCGGGTAGCTTTCGTACCAAATGTAGATCGGGATGTCCTGTCCCTAAACATTAAAGCATGGTTACAAACCGAATTTGGACTGGCGCTTTTACTCCTCACTTATTCTAATGGGCTCGATGCGCAAACTGACGAGAATCGACACTACACGAACAATACCAACCCTGTCTACGACACGCGAGACAGTCACGTTCATACAACAATGAGACGGATGCAGCACAATATCTTGTAACAGTAACATATTATCGACTAGATAATACAAGTGCGATAGAGGCAGGAAACTAAGGCACTTACTGTTACAGGATACACAACATACGGCGACATCAACTAAGATAATGGAACATGCAATGCTACGACGTTATTCTAACTCGAGAAAAGCAGCGTATTTTCTGAAGATCTGCATACGTTCCTTTTATCGTAAAAGCTTAATGCACTTATTTCACGATTTATTCGTAGTTCCATTTAGACACCAGTACCTAATATTAGCATAGATATAGTACTCCATGTAGCATTTATAGTACGATGGCAAATTAAATAACTAAGTATAACACGAGTGTGCAAATATGACATGCAGAAGTGATAATGAGAAAAATAAGCTTGTACTACATCGTGCATTAGGGTATGAGTTAATTACTGTGCAATCACTTAAATAGGGTTGAATGGTACAGTTACATGAAACGATTGTAGGGTAGGAATGATTCTACAGTCTGACCAAAGAGCGTGGGGGAAGCCCACAGCCACAGGAAGAGAGAAACAGACATAACCGCCGCCAGTGCGCGAGGGAGTGCGGTGCCCCGTGTCAGCCAGGTAAGCAACAGTGCTCCCGAAACTATCTCATAAAATAACGATGGTGCACCCAATAAAGGAAAACAAAGGACCATAAAAAACTTATTGTATCATGTAAAGTGACAGTGTTTGTGTACGCATGTTCGACTCTAACGGGGGTCTGCTGCTCTCTCGGACTCGCTTTGAAGGCCTTTGTCACTGTGGTGTATGTGGAACCGGTCGTGTCGACGAGCGCGGTAGGACGAGCATTACGAGGCAATACGTAGAAGAGGCAGAGATACACAAAAGGCGTGCTAGGGCGCGCGCGGGGCGGGGGCTGTGGGGCGCAGCCCGCGGCCCGCGGCGCCCGGCGTTACCACTAGCACGGGACAATACGAGGTGTCGGCAACGACAAGGCACGAGTTATACATTACAGTCGGTGGGGCGCGTCGCGGGGACGAGCCGTCCTCTACTGAACAAAAACACACACGGTAGATGAGCAGCGTTGTATTGTAAGAGTGGAGTGTGGACCGTCGTACCGTTTCGCCTACCTTCTTCTCCCACTGCAAGACGTACGGCACCGGGATGTCTTCGGGGAAGTCCACCTGGCAGTTGAACACGACGCTCTCGCCCAGGATCGCCGTGATGTGCACGGCATCTTGGTGGTCTTGATGGCAGGTTACTGTATCAAACGAATCATGGCTTAACTCTACATTCTTGAACTCATGTAATTATGTGTGAAAAAGTTAAATTGACCAGTCAAGAACCTGATATTTTATTACAACTGGCATAAAATTAGAGTTCTCTTCTGAATGACTATTTCATCATGCAAATTTTCTCAATTGCCTATTGAAAGAGGTCGTCCATTGAATTACTACCACCGCACCTATTTTTGCTACCAAAGCAGTACCTTATGCTCGCATTGCTGTGTTCCTATTCGAAGGTTAAACTATAGACACATTAGATTTTTGGTTCAATGCAATGCTACGCAGGGTAGTACGTCATAGGTGGACGTGCTGTAGCTGTTGCAAAAACTGTTGCCAAAATTGTTGTTACTGCTAAATATCAGCTGTCCAAACAACCAGTTCCATGTACAGATAAAAAAATGCCTTGTTATTCGCTATGATATTTGGCTGAATTCTTATATGTTCAGATTATAGATAAGTTAATTGTTTACTGTCTCAAAAGTACAACATTCTTATAACATTCAGAACCTAAAAACATAAGTGAGATATTGTATCACGGGTATATAGGCTCTGTTCCCCACACTAGGTCTTAAAAGCCTGTGTAAAGTAATCACTACAGTCACCAGTAGTGATTTGCCACGATCTCTCTTTCAATATTATTTCTTGCAGCGTCCTAATTATGCTCACTGACCTGGTAAATAGACTAGCAAGAGTAGGAGCAAGCCGGCGGCGATGTGCGGCGGATGCACGGCGCGCCAGCCCATGCCTGCGCTTCCATGTCACGGCCGCGCGCGGCGACTCATCGTTGATGCATCACCTAACACAAATTACATTGGTTAGTTAGTTCAGCATTCAATTTCGAAACACAATTTTATCTCTAATACGTATTACCATGATGTGTCTGGCCTAAGAATAGACCTCTCCATCTCCTCCCGTGGATGTCGTAAAAGCCGACTAAGGGATTACAGCAGCGGACAAGCAGCTGCATCCAGCTGAGTACTCAACATAAATACTGCGATCATCAATTCGCCTACCAAGCGTGAATATTATGGAAAATCCCCCCATTGTATTTCATGGGGGAGGCTTCGTCCAGCAGTGGACGTCTAAAGGCTGCTGATGATGATGACTTATTAAAAACAGACACATAGGAATGGAGCACTTATAACAAGCGATTAAAGTGCCAAAGATAGCATAGTATCTATAGTTCTAATAAAAAAGCCTGTTGTTCTTGCACCGTTTTCGATGCTATTGATTCGATGAAGCCTTTCGATAGCTGCCAAGTGCCAACCCATTGTCAAGTGGATGCCTTTCGTTAATCAACGTATCTAATGCAAAAATATATCCGTAATCAAAATCAGAAGATCTCTTACACTAAATACACAATATTTACGAGTTTAGGCTGGGATATAGAAACGACTCGTTCAATTTTCTTGATGAAGTTGGTTAATATAAACGATACCACGTTAAGTGCTCGTGGCCTTTAAAACACTGCGTCCTTGGTCTATTTCCCACCCGACCCGGCAGAAATTGCACTGCATCACGACATACAATCGACCCATGCTTTCATACCAACTAACTTATACTACCTAAGTAGACGAATACTATGATTGCCTTCACCTGTCGATCGCAAAGTTATTGATTTTGCTTTTAAACGAACTCCTCGATGATCACATCTAAATTGAAATCAAGTAACAGCGGTAGAATACCTAATTGCATTGTTTTTATAAAAATAAAGAGGCGCGGGTTCGATTCCCTCTGCGGGAAAAATGTTTGCATGATCTGCAAATATTTGTTCCATTTCTGAGTGTTGTGGTACAATGTTACTCGTAGTTCCTGATACCCACGACACAGGGAATCCTAGTTTGAGATAAGATTAGGACTATGTGTATGACGTTTATTAACATAAATGACATCTCGCATCATTACCTCAACTCAACATTCCGCATTAACATGTTATATAGGTACCTAATTGTACCTATATTGAAGAGTTCGATAAATAATCTCAAAGATGTGCCCATAAGTGTGACTTTAAAAAGTTGGTAGAGTTTGCCGTACCTTCATCTAATAATTTTGTGTTTCCCAGTATGATACGTACTTTCAAGTAGGTACATGTACTTAGAGACAGTTGTCTGGGATATAATTTTGATCAACAGTAGGCATTGATATATTATATATTACAGTTTAACTCAATACCAGCAGGTATCAAATTAAAGCGTGGGACAATTTAAAATGGTAGACTACAAAAGATCACGAAGGTCGTCACTCGTCATTGTGAGCTCAACAAAAGTCAAAAAGTGAATAAAAGAAAAAATAAGGTCAAGTGAAGTTCGGTAGGACACTGGTACGGCAAACAGCACTCCAGGTAGATCAAGGACATCATACTGATTACAGAGTACAGCAAACGTATCTACTTATTTATGTAGGATGTAGGTAGGTACTTATTGTGCCATTGAAGGTTGAACCTGCAGAAGAAAGCAGGTCACCCGAAGGAAAGAAAAGGTTTTTTTTTTTTTTTTTAAACTTATGAATTTAGCTTTCTCATAATCAGATCGGCTCACTGTCATAGCAACGTAATCACAGTAAACATATGGTCATCGAAGTTAGACAAATTCAACTCGATTACGAGGGATTCATTGTTAGAGCAGTGGTGTGTCCAGCATAAGAGACCCCTCCATCTACCCCCATGGATGGCGTAAAAGCCGACTCAGGGATTACACAAGGGGTAGACTGCTACCCCTGGTGTAATCCCTGAGTCCAACTGAGTACTCAATATAAATACTGCGATCACCAATCCGCCTGCCAAGCGTGGTGATTATGGCAGCCCAGCAGTGGAGGCTAAAGGTGAAACAAAAGAATGTGATAAGTTTTCAAAAAATCGACTTCCATGGGGAAGACGCAATGCAAAATCAAAAAAAATTACTTGCAAAAACTTTTAATTCTTTTTTTCTATAATCTTTAACAGCAAGGAGCGTTTTCGAACGTCATGCTTGTTTTAAGTGCCAAGTAAAAGCGGTGGAGGGAGGGGTGTACCGTTTTAGACTGGACGCAATCGAAGTTAACGTATAAGTTAAAAATAATGGGACCACCTTGGGATCCCTACACAGCAAAGAAAAGAATCATTGAAATCGAACCAGCAATGATGGAGTGATTGAATTACATATCTAATAATAATAATTCAAAAAATACGTAGGTGATAAATTGGTACCTCCTTTTTTAAAATCGGTTTAAAACTAGAGGTCTGAACACTCGCCAGATTATTGGCCGATTATTCTTGCGCATCTAGAGAGATATTCGAGTCTCATGAATGAACCATTACCAAAGTAGTGGACAACACGAGGTATGCTTATTTTATTTTGTAAATCCTTCAAAGTAGGTAGGTACTAGGGGTATCTATACTTTCTTACTCAAATATAGGCACCTCGTCGAGATACGTTTTCAACGGTTTCTAACATGGTTTGATAACCTACTTTTGAAAGGCTTTTGAAAAGGGTTTGAAAAGCTCCACGTTGTAATAAGTCCCATTGTTACATTTCCTCTGCTTTTCATTTTCCATGACGTCAAAGTGTCGTCATGAAGATAAATTAATTTTACTGCTTACTCCATTGAATAATAATAGGCATAAGCACTGATTTTTGTTTCATATTATTTCCAGCCCAAAGTACTATTTGCCTGGAAGAAATTACTTTCAGCAATAAGATCGCCCATTATACTATGCTAATTATGAATATTTTATTGGTATTTTAAAAATATATCCTACAGCAATGTGTTAAACCTTTCTATCTAGCTTTTGTGGTATTCATTTGATTATACCACAAAAGCTAGTCGAATCGATGACTACTTTGTGCGAATATGTGGTTATTTTACACTTTTCTGTAGTATTTTAGTATAAATTATATCATATTTTAACACTCTCAAATAGAAATGAATAAATTGTTAACTATCCCATTGGAGTAAGGTTCCAATAGTCATTCAATTATAATACGTTCTCTGCTGATCGTACATGCATGAGCCATGGAATGCGGGACATTTATGGACAACACTGTAACTAGGGAAATAATTAAACTTCGAGGGCTTTGCAGACTCCATATGAGCAGGCGGCCGCGGCCAGGGTAGCTCTTCGAGGCAGAGCAGCGCTGGATGCTGCGGCAGTCGGCGGCGGCGGCGGCTGCTATCGATTTTCATACCTTGTCGCGCGACAAGAGCGGCGGCGGCGGGCGAGCTCGTGGTGGTTGGCGGGTTGGGGCGCACTCGAACCTTGTGGACGGGCTCCGTCATCTGTGGGGGGCGGTCATGGGCTCGGCTTACAGGGGCGCGGGCGCGGGCGCGGAGTGGTCGGAGCGAGCGTGCGGGCCGTCGCGCGGCGGGCCAGCCACTGCCTCGCGCCCTACGCTATCGATCGTTGCGCGCGCAGGGCGCCGCCCTCGCACATGAATGGTCCCCGGTGAGGAGCTCACGTGCTCGGCCCCTGCTCGATGCGACCTCGTGACGATCGACACCGTGCCCATTCAGACACTAACGAAATAAAGGCCCCCGTGCTACTAGAATCATTTTATATTTTCTTCCCAATTCTATGCATTATTCCATTAATAACTTCTCGTTCTTTAGGTGCCCTACAAAACACATACCGAAAAAACACAACACTTACACATCCTCTTACAACTTTAACAAAATTGATATTTTATGAGACTACAAAACGTACGAAAAACCATCCCCAATTTTCTTTATTCGTAGATATTCGTACGTGGCGCAGCTGTGCCTGATCACAACTCGCATTCCAAACAACCTTTGAGGGACAAGCACATGAAACCAAACTAGAGTGGGGCGAGAAGTCGGCCGAGTGAGGGTACTTACTTATACAGAGGGTATAGTTTTCATAAAAACAAAAGATTGCACAAAGATGAGATCAAGTGCGCCAGCTATCGACTACGACTTCAGCTCTGGCTACATAATGTAAGTTAGGTTAATAATTGAATCCAGTCTAGAGCAAGTGTTGAAGCACTAGTGTTATTAGTTTAATATGCCGCAGTCAAGGGGCGAGAAGTCCGTACCCGGTCCTAGTGAATAGGTACTTGTGTCGCGAAGGGTCAACACAAACTTGGCTCGCCCATCAAAACACGTGGTTTTACGTCATAATTAGACCCGCGTAAAAAATTAAAAGGCAACCTTTTTTATTTACTGGTTATGATATTGATGCAAACAATTTAGCGTGCAATATTTTATCATCATTGCAGGATTTGTACGAAGTTCACGACGACCGAAATGGGATGGTTTGTGTATTTAATAAATTTCTGCTCGTTCCCCGACTAATTACAGTTTGGATAATCCAACCTAAGTCAGAATACTTTTTAACACCCCCCACCCCCCCCCCCCCCACGTTTCTAATTAAAGTACCTATCAGGTTTAAATATTACCAACAATTTGTAGAAAAAATATGTAAAGGTAGATAAATATATTTTTGATATCACATGGATTTATTTAAAGTTGCGTCTACACATTAGATGCAGGAGGTATTTAACGTATAATCTAGATAGACAAGTACCGTAATCATGACGTGTTATCGTATATTTTTCGAATAAACCTCGGGTTATTTTCTTTGTGGTCCGGAAAAACATGTTGTTAACTTTCCCTTTGAAATCTGAAATCTATTCATAACGCACTTTGTGAATGTCATTGGTTCTGTAAATGTCACTGAGTTAACAGATATTAGCGATAGGTCAATTTTTTTCCTTGAGTTCAAATCCTTGAAAAGCCCTTGCTTTGCAGCTAATTACACTCTGTATACTTAATAACGGGTAACCTTTGCCACACTTTTGTACGAAAGACCTCAATTTTACTTGTATTAACATTAGTACCTGGATGACGGAGGTTTGCTCGGAAAACTTAGAAAAAAACACTTTTACCCAGAGATGAAACCTAGCTAGAACGATTTTTTGCCCCCAAAAAACCCCATATAGCAAATTTATTTGAAATCGCCTTTTTTGAGATCTCAAAACATAAAATATATATTGTTAGAAATCAGAAGGGAAATAAAGAAAACACAGAAGGCACATAACTACAACAATTTCATATTAGAGTTGCAATTTAAACAATCAGAATAACCGAAGGTATAATTAAACAGAATAGCAATTAGATCACAAAATATGTCTGCATAGCACAATGCCCTTAGTCGAAGTGAACAGTGAGAGTCGTAGTGTTGAAGTGTCTCGCGGCGTTGCATGCCGCGCATATTTATACAGCGCCGCTCGGTGCAGTCTTCGTCATCATTCGGCGTCGCTAGCTCGTCGCGTGGCATCGTCCGTTTTCGTGACTGTGTTCGAGTCACCTAACACGGCCTCTCCTGACCTTGGGACGTTCTCGGCCCAATAGTCATGTTGATGCCACCAGAATAGCTCTGGCGCTGGAGCTGGATCTGCCTCAACCGTTCATCATTTTTTGAAGTGCAATCATAACCAGCGCATCTGTAGTCTGAAGCTAGACAAACGAAACCAACAAAGTAATAGCACCTGAAGTGAAGTAGCTTTTACATGTATGTTATGGGCGCAAGCGTGCACTCCTGCGACCACAAGCAAAGTCTTGTCACAATTATAAAAATTTACATCAAAACAAACTGAATAGCTTCAGGCTAGGAATAAGAAAATACAAAAAGATCATCATCATCATCATCACCATCACCATCACCATCACCTAATTCAGTCAGGCTTCACCTTTACCTAAATGAGAAGTCTCAAGTAATAAAAATAGAGGGTCCTGTTACACCATCCTTGTTCTTCTTTTAGACTTCTTCAACCGGCGCTATGTGAAGTGGCATAATCTGGTTCTTTGGATAACCAGTATCAATCAGAATTATCGGTTATACCTGTAATGTTGAACTGAATTAGAAATGTTCATCATCATCTTCAATCATGTAAGCTTGTGTTAAGTTAGGTTAGATCAGGTTACTAACAATTACCACACCACAAAACCATAGCTGAATACTTTGTTATTTATAAAACTAAAGTTATTACTTAGTTTCAAAATATTTCTGGAGTGCAATGAAGCACAAAATATTCAGCTATCAAGACATGTACAAGGTCAAAACGTAACATGCCAAATAATAAACACTGTGTACACACTTACACAGCGACTGATCGGTTTGCAAAGCCGACCAGCTTCCATGGCCAAAACACCATCCCAAAGGACTTGGTGCCAATGCCTCAAGGGCCACACAAATTCTACCTCAAGGGCCACGCGGATATCACATATCCTCAAGGAAAACGGAGCAGGACTCGGATTCTACCTCAAGGGCCACGCGGATATCACATATCCTCAAGGAAAGCGGAGCAGGACTCAGATTCTACCTCAAGGGCCACGCGGATATCACATATCCTCAAGGAAAGCGGAGCAGGACTCAGATTCTACCTCAAGGGCCACGCGGATATCACATATCCTCAAGGAAAGCGGAGCAGGACTCAGATTCTACCTCAAGGGCCACGCGGATATCACATATCCTCAAAGAAAGCGGAGCAGGACTCAGATTCTACCGCAAGGGCCACGCGGATATCACATATCCTCAAGAAAAGCGGAGCAGGACTCAGGAGTCCACTTGGGCGGCAGCAAACGTGGACTTCCCGTAGGACCCAGTCACCAGCTTGCAGCACACGCCAGGTCAGCGTGTGGTCAGCGCGCAGATCGCGCACAGGACACGCACAGGACAGCACCCGCAGCACACGCCAGGGCAGCGAGTGGTCGGCGCGCAGATCGCGCACAGGACTCTGCACAGGACACGCCAGGCCACCAGCAGAGGCGCGCACATTAGTGCCCAAGGTTGCCTACCGCGTGGACTTCAAACAACATCGTACCATTCATCTTATTCAACCCATCACATACAACATTGCCGATTGCTATCCAGTTGCCTAACATTCTACCTACTTCCTACTTTGAAAACCTAACGCGTAACCTACCTAACTTTAACCTACTCCCTGACCTACTCGAGAATTAAAGTTTTGTTTCCTAGTAGAAATAGTTTCCTAGCATCGCAAGAGAAGAGATAGCAACCAACAAAGCTATATGTGAAGTTTTAGTTGAGTAAAATGAAAACGATCACATGGTGCTTCGATGGCACGCAGCATCTTCCCAGGTGACGTGCAGACACCAGATGCCGCCACTCGCCACTGCCACGCACGCAGCACGCAGATAGCGCGCTCGCAGCACCAAGCCAGGCACACGCAGCGCACATGCCACCCAGTGTCCATTGTTTCTGTTAAACAAACACAAGTTTACAAAGAGTTCACAAGGGATGCGTCCCTATCCATTGAACTGAATACTTAACTTGGACAATCTGGCTCTTTACTTCCAAAAGGCTTCTTGATATAACCTGGAAAACTTACTCGGTACGCACAAAACAAAGCGTACGATAAGGGCCAAGTGCAGAATAGCACTTGGTCAGCGCGCAGGGCGCGCACAGGAGAATGCGAACAGTACACGCTAGGGCAACGTGCTCAAGACGCGCACAGGAGAGCGCGTGCAACCACAGATCACGCACAGGACAAGCACCAGAGAGCGCGTGCAGCACACGCCAGGGCAGCGTGTGGTCAGCGCGCAGATCGCGTACAGGACGCGCGCAGGACAGCGCGTGCAGCACACGCCAGGGCAGCGTGTGGTCAGCGCGCAGATCGCGCACAGAACGCGCACCAGGGAGCGCGTGCAGCACACGCCAGGGCAGCGTGTGGTCAGCGCGCAGATCGCGCACAGGACGCGCACCAGAGAGCGCGTATAGCACACGCCAGGCAGCGTGTGGTCAGAGCGCAGATCGCGCACAGGACGCGCACAGGACGCGCACCAGAGAGCGCGTACAGCACACGCCAGGGCAGCGTGTGGTCAGCACGCAGATCGCGTACAGAACGCGCACCAGGGAGCGCGTGCAGCACACGCCAGGGCAGCGTGTGGTCAGCGCGCAGATCGCGCACAGGACGCGCACCAGAGAGCGCGTATAGCACACGCCAGGCAGCGTGTGGTCAGAGCGCAGATCGCGCACAGGACGCGCACCAGAGAGCGCGTACAGCACACGCCAGGGCAGCGTGTGGTCAGCACGCAGATCGCGCACAGAACGCGCGCAGGACAGCGCGTGCAGCACACGCCAGGGCAGCGTGTGGTCAGCGCGCAGATCGCGCACAGAACGCGCACCAGGGAGCGCGTGCAGCACACGCCAGGGCAGCGTGTGGTCAGCGCGCAGATCGCGCACAGGACGCGCACCAGAGAGCGCGTATAGCACACGCCAGGCAGCGTGTGGGCAGAGCGCAGATCGCGCACAGGACGCGCACAGGACAGCGCGTTCAGTAGAACACTCTAGTCAGAGAGCTGGAGCGCAGCCATTGACGCGATCGATAGCTCACCAAGACCCGTCAACGCTTATCTTCTTCCTGACAAACACAGTTTTATGGTTTAAGTAGCGCGGCCGTTGACGCAAACGAAGTCTCGCCAAGACTCGTCAATGCCTACGTATCTACTTCCTAGCAAAACATTATTTCAGCCAACAAAACAGAACAAAGAAGCTTGGTACACAAGTCTTCAAATGTGGGTAGATTTGATAATTTTTACACGCTCGGTCTCACCTGACACATAGTTATCAGATTGAAGTAGCGGCCGTTGACGCGAACGAAGTCTTACAAAGACTCGTCAACGCTAATCTACTTCGTGACAAAAACATTCTATAAGTGCAACAAAACAGAACAAAGAAACCCGTTACACAAGTTATCTCAAAATGTGGGTAGACTTGTCCCGTTTTACAAAGACGGTCACATCTGACAAAAATAGTTTTATGCTTGAAGTAACGCGGCCGTTGACGCGAACGAAGTCTCGCCAAGACTCGTCAACGTCTAGATATCTACTTCCTTGCAAAACATTATATAAGCGCAACAAAACAGACCAAAGAAACTTAGCACACACGCTATCAAAATGTGGGTAGATTTGTTCAGTTTTACGCTAGGTTTCACACACTTGGTTATATGGTAGAAGTACGTACAGCTGGGTACGTGTCTCTAAAGCATGTAAACGAGACAAAAGAGATGTGCTAAGCCTCACGTCTATTGCAATTGCAGTGGCCGCAGTGGTCACAGCTGTGGAATACATGTGACTGCGGTCTCCTCGGCCAGCATCACGGTCACTCTTTGCAACTACGATACCGTGTTCACTAAGTCGCGTCTGCGGCGACACATGTGACTACGGTCACCTCCGCTAAGATCATGGTCACTGCAACTACAGCTACAACTTTGATACCGCGTCCTCTAAAGCCCTGTATGAGACACTGTCGTATGCAATGACTGCGGTGGTCACGTGTGTGGCAACACATGCGGCTACGGTGGTCACGTGTTTGGCGACACGCGACTGCGGTTAGCTCCGCAAGCATCACTACGATTAGAGTAACAGCTACGATACCGTGTCTCCTTTCGCGAAGTTCACCCTCGCGATAAGCTACGTGAATGTAAAATGCCTGCTGCGTCAACGCCGTCCTCATGTGCTCCACGGCGCCGGTGCAGTGCGGCGTTGCGCAGCGTTCCACGGCGTTCCACAGCACTGATCACGAGGTCGGGATCGACGCCAACGACACGAAATATTTCACTAAAACACTCGAAACTTTTTTCTAAAACAGAAAACAAAAACGCAGCACGCGAATTCAACACAGAACAATGAATCACATCAAAAATGAGGTTATCTCGACACGTGCTTTGCAGACGCTTTTTAACAAAGAAATCAGGATTGAATTTCACTGAATCGATCAAATAAGAGTGGGAGTGAAGATCTTTATCCCACTTCTGATGTTAGGAATCAGAAGGGAAATAAAGAAAACACAGAAGGCACATAACTACAACAATTTCATATTAGAGTTGCAATTTAAACAATCAGAATAACCGAAGGTATAATTAAACAGAATAGCAATTAGATCACAAAATATGTCTGCATAGCACAATGCCCTTAGTCGAAGTGAACAGTGAGAGTCGTAGTGTTGAAGTGTCTCGCGGCGTTGCATGCCGCGCATATTTATACAGCGCCGCTCGGTGCAGTCTTCGTCATCATTCGGCGTCGCTAGCTCGTCGCGTGGCATCGTCCGTTTTCGTGACTGTGTTCGAGTCACCTAACAATATATATACAAATATTGCTCGTTTAATGTTATAGGATTGTTACTGATGGTTATTATAACCATAACCATCAGTATTAGATTAGTAAGTTACTCAAATAAATAGCGCGGGTGCTCACTCAAGTAGCACACAGGAACAGCACGAAGCGTGCTTCTTACTTTTTTCTATATAATCTGGTCTCTGTGTTCATAGATTCAGGCGTCGAGCCGATGGCGACCAGACGGCGCGACCCGCTGCTGTCTGGTCTATGAGCGCGACTTTCTAGTGAGCAAGTATTTTGTTCTGCGAATTTGTGATCTAAGGGTGGGATCTAGGGTGAGGGCTAACAAAACCCTTAACTACACTTGAATGTATTTTCAATGGTGGTAAACTAATCTAGAACAATCGAATGAGCCACAAAAACGATCGATTTTGTGTTGTTATAATAACATTGCAGCGCTACGCCGCTACGCGAGTGCTACGAAGTGTACTTTGTATGTATCACTGGGTTTGTGGTAATAACGAGATTATATTTTATAAAATAAAAACTTGTGAATCCGTTCCGTTTAAAACAAAATTCATTTGCTCTGATTGTGGAGATGTACCACATGGCTGGGCGCGCTGTGAGCATGTGGATGCTTGCCAGTAACATTTGGCTGGCTTAGCGATGATCTCGTAAGCGTTGTGTAAACACAGACATTGTAATCGCAACTTAGTGATGGAAAATGGAAATGAAAATGCAAAAAACAGTTTTATTAGATTACTAAATTAGCAGCCTTGACTAAAAAAAAATCTCACCTTGTAGAACTTTGCCACCCACAGGTCTACCCGTCGTCGTTCGACTATTATGTTAATGTATGGTGTTTTTTATATGTCGTTTAATAAACATGTCCATATAAAAAAAGACTGGACAGATAGGGGCACAGTATGAATTGAGAGGGATACACACACGTTGATTTTTTTAAAACGAAGTAGGTTGAAAGCAGACAACCACTCAGATCATATTAAACTCAAGACGAAATGAAATGTTCCCATCTAGTGACCGGAATGAATGATGAAAGACGAGAACCGGACGGGTTCGCACAAAACGAGGGACGGGAACAAAATGACTTTTCACATCGGAGTTCTTACCCAAATGCTTACATACCCGCAGAAGAACCAACCCCGACTTCCCTTGTTACCTAACAAGGGAAGTAGAAGGACGTTGGTACTATTTAAGTAGGTGACGCGTAGACCGTAGTTATGATTGAGTGAGGTTATATTTTTGTTGAGTACCTAAAGCTAAAAATAAAAGTTTAAAAACTTAACTTAATTAATATAGTCGGAGGCCATCGTCAGTTCATATTCTTCAAAAATATTGTGTCGTGACATGTAAGTAGTTTGCATACCCAAGCCGAAGTTCCACAACTCTGGAGCTTTAAACTCAAAGGTTTGAGAAAGTTACTTCACAATGGATCTTATTACAGTTTTGTCGCCGCTTGCAAGTTTAAAGTAGAGAATTCAGAAGAGCTATTGACAAAGTTTTTCTGCCACGAGCAAAGCGGATTACTCGCTCCTAAATTCCTCGACGTGCGTGGCGAGTGTAGTGAGCGGGGGGCGGCTCGGGAATACCGCATCGATAACTCGATTATTTCAGGACATCCGGGTTTAGAGGATAGTTCTCTGTGGAAATGCTCGATATTCACCTACTAGGTTCGTTCGTTTCGGTTCAGTACGCTGCTAAAGAGAGTGGACACGCTTCCCGCTCAGTATTCGTTTCGGTGGGCGTGTAGCGTGAGCTAGCAGGAGTCACTTGCACGCTACGTGTTTTTGAAACTTGTTAGCCAGACGAGTGTTATCCAGCCACGAAATAACTAACTTCATTCTCTAGTTGCTAGTTTAGGTTTTAGAGTTGTAAGTAAACTTTATTCTGTTTGGTTTCGCGTAGTTTTATCTAGTTATGCTGTTGATACGTTCGTTAGCCAGAGTTATGTGATAAGAGCTAGTAAGAGATGGATAGCAGGTGTATAGGTACAAACTAATAAATAAAATACCTTCGAAGCAAAATCACCTTGATTTTACATTGAACGTTTACCTATGTTCTTTGTTCAATAGAACGGACAAGTGCGAGCGAGACTCGTGCCCTGAGAGTTCCAATCCGTAGTTTATTTCAAAATCGTCAAAACCTTTTTCGAGTTTCTGCCATTTTTTCCTACATACTTCACCATCCAATAGCCAGAGATAAAAAGTGAACATTTTTTTTTTTAATTTTACTTTTTTCTTTATTTGGCTCTGCCTCCAAATTTCAGAATTATGTTGTTTCTGGAAGTACCCTAGAAGTTTTTCATTTTCGCTATTTCCATACAAATATTTTACAATTAATGCCGTAGGTATCTTTCTAATGGATTGAGCTAGAAGCTTAATTTTTTTACGGCAATATAATTTTACAGACCTCTCATCACCAGCAGCCTCGTCCTCGGGGGAGGCCTCCCCCATAAATTACAATAGAGGGAAGACCATTTTATGCTTGATATAAATTTCAAGTTGATAGATAACTTAAGCCGTTTCTGACAAAAATTACTAATAATAATAATAAATATAATCATAAAAAATGAATGTCTGACGGACAATAAAGTGATCCTATAAGGGTCTCGTTTATTCCTGTACAGAACCCTAAAAACCAACAATGCTCCAAATAAATACACACAAA
This sequence comes from Epirrita christyi, assembly GCA_951392215.1. Taxonomy (NCBI): domain Eukaryota; kingdom Metazoa; phylum Arthropoda; class Insecta; order Lepidoptera; family Geometridae; genus Epirrita; species Epirrita christyi. The sequence continues at coordinate 5,946,696 of OX595840.1, read as the reverse complement.
GTTGAAAACACGCAAAACAAGCGATACCTATTAATTGGCATTTTGCCTTTGATGTCGCTGAAGATCAAAGAGTTTTTTTTCAGGTGGAAACAAACGCGTTGTGTTAGTAAACTTTTGGCGTAAAGCTGTTATAAAAAAATGCTCGTGTCTTGTGTCAGTTTGGGGCTGAAGTTCGTATACTTATGTATCTTCTTACAGCTAATTAAAAACAGGGTGTATCTGGTAAAATTGTTTGAGCTTGGAAAGTAGAAGATGACGCTACGCTTGATATGTTATTTATAAGTACATCAAGCGTAGCGTGTGCTGTCTTATAAACTTTAGCTGATACTCTTTACGACTACCTACCTTATTTTTTAACCGACTTCACAAAAAGGAGGAGGTTCTCAATTGGGTTGTATTTTTTTATTTTTTTTTATTTTTGTTACCTCATATCTCCGGCGTTTATGAACCGATTTGGAAAATTCTTTTTTTATTTGAATAGATATACTTCCAGATTGTCCCCATCAGAATCCAGTTCTGATGATGAAATCCATGAGGAATTGAGAGAACTCCTCAAATATTGTAGGCATACATATGGCGATTTTGATATTTTCATCAACAAACCAAGCATTTGCATTCAGAAAGTATCATAATCCTTTCACCACTATGGTTCTTTCATCATTTTTTTTTTCATCCAAATATTTAGTCGAATACTATGGCGGAAGTCGGTTTTTTAAATGAAAAGTTATTAAGTTCTCATTTTCTATGTAATATCAGCTTCTCCCTTTTCTCAAGTCATCATACAGGCGCTTCCCACCTAGTAATAAGAAGGATCATCAAATTAAGCCAAAGCTGAGTCTTCTATGCTTGGTCGCGTTAGAACAGGAGCAAAATTTTAATACTTTTTAACTGACTTCAAAAAAAGGAGGAGGTTCAAAATTCGGTTTTATTTTTTGTCTTTTTTTGTCACGGCTTTTCTCTACAATGTTTTCAGATCCATAACAGAGCTGAAAGTTTATTTTTTATTCACAGCTCCTGACTTTCTTTCAAAAGATAACCTCAAGAGCAATGAGCAAAACATAAAATGGGCCAATTTGAGCGTCAGTATTCACAAGACCCTTATCTCTGCGTAATGAAATGAGTGGCGTGTACAAATTGGCTCTCCGTCTGCACTACCGCTATCAATAGGTAAATTACCGTAAATTGGTGAGAGATCTTGCCGTTACACTAAATTGCTTGATGGATCGCTACTCGCTTCTGCTTAGAGGCTCTTACTCTATTGAGTAAGAGCCGCTTAGGTAGGTAGGTACAGTAAGTTGTAGTTCCCTCTTTTTAACAGACTTAAAAAAGGATGAGGTTCTCAATTTGGTTGTATTTTTTTTTTGTTTGTAACCTCATAACTCCGTCATTTATAAACCTATTCGGAAAATTATTTTTTTATTTGAAAATTACTTCAATCCTAAAAAAAAAATATTTTTTATTTTAGTGAGTTTTGTTTTTTTAGCAACAAGTTAAGCATTTGTATTCAGAAATTATCATTGGGTGAAGTGGAACTGATGAAGAAGATCACAGATAGCCACTGGAACTCCTCAATGATAAGTATTCCACGGGTGGTGGATAATATATCTCGATTAAGATAGTTAAGCGACTATATGAAGCTAATTTAGATAAATTATTCTGATAAAAATGCAAACTGATCTGATGATGAAGCCGGAAATAAAACTTTGTATTAGGATAACAGTTTGCCGTGTTTGCGCTTATTGGAATTGTTATGAGATGCACTCTGGCTGTGAATTATTTTAATGGTATTAACCCGCATTCAAATTGCGCTACTTGAGTCGTATTTTATGTGTGGCCTTTATTTAATCTTTTCGCCACACTGGTTTTTTCACCACCAAAATACTTAGTCGGATAAAATGGCAGAAGTCGGTTTTTTTATAAAAAGTTGTTACTACAAGTGGTTTCTGATAAATATTACAGAGTTCTACTTTGAACACCATTAGGACTGCATTAGCGGGAGATCCAAGAAAGAACCAATATCACTGACATAGCTCTCAGAATTAGCATGTTGAAGCTGTAATGGGTAGCTGAAATATAGACGCAGTTCAGGACGTCCCCCCTATTCGATTGCTCGATGAGGGCGGCTCATGACCGTTCGTCATGGCACTCTATGCGGAGACGCCTGTCTCTAACAGAGGACGTCTACTGGCTGATGGTGATGATGAAGTATTCAAATTTAGATTTAAGGTAGTAATCATAGCCGGCAAAGAGACTGAGTGCTACAAATGAACTCCACAGTTTTAATTGGTTTTTTATCCGGTTAAAAAAATGTGAGAGGCTATGCGAGCTACCAGTAATTAGCAGGCATCGAGCCAAAGTAGTCGACCGAAAAGAGCTTCTAGAGGAAGCACAGTCAAGTGGGTATCTTACCGACAAATACTGAGCCCGAATGCCAAAATGAAACAAGTAAAATATTGGATGTTAACGATTTTGCTCTAGTTTTAGTGTGGAAAGAAAAAACCTTAGAATTGTTCTATAACATAATAATAACTTTTCATTTAAAGAACCGACTTCCTCCATTGTATTCGACTAAATACTTGGATGAAAAAAAAATGATGAAAGAACCATAGTGGTGAAAGGATTACGATAGTTTCTGAATGCAAATGCTTGGTTTGTTGCTGAAAATATCAAAATCGCCATATGTATGCCTACAATATTTGAGAAGTTCCTTCAATTCCTCATGGACTCCATCATCAGAACTGGGTTTTGAAAAAAATGGGACCAATCTGAAAGTATATCTATTCAAATAAAAAAATAATTTTCCAAATCGATCATAAACGCGGGAGATATGAGGTAACAAACAAAAAAAAAACAACCGAATTGAGAACCTCCTCCTTTTTTGTGAAGTTGGTTAAAAATGGATCTTTGTTCGCGTACCTACGTATTCTGAGAACGAGGCATTTGATATTGAGGTGTTTAATTTTTTATTTATTTTATATTTTTTAATCTCAGCTTAGATTGCGGTGTATAGAGAGTGAGGTGCGCTTAGAGCCAAGCACCATTAGAAAAAGTTTTTATGCAATAAGACATTGATTTCACAAATTAAAAAAAAATACAAATACGAACAATTGCTGCTACAAAAAGGTCCCTAACTCAGAATATGCAAGTTGTAAACAACCTACACTGGTCTTCCGTTAGAGCCTTTTGCAGATCAAGAGAACAGCAGACGTGTAACTTGTATAAATTAGGGATAAAATCTATTCAATTACGGTAGCAAAAATAGTAACTAATAGGTATATATAAGTGCCAAAAAGGGAAGAAAAACATAACTTATCGATAAATACAAAGGAAATAAACAAGAACCTATAATAAATAATGAAGAGTTTATTATAAGGTTAAAACAAAATAACTGAATAATAATAAATTAATGAATATAAAAATAATTATAAATTTCGTATCGTGCATGAGACCTTCCTGCGTTTTCTTGCCACTCAATAAAGTAAATACTGAGTGGCAAGAAGACGCAGGAAGTCTCATGGCATACACGATACGAAAGCTATATAATTTTTATTCATTAATTTATTATTATTTAGCTTAAGTTTGTAGTTAGGTATTTGTGCTTAAGTTAGGAACGAAATTCTAGAACATTTTGTAGGTTCCTCATCGATGGTGGAATATTATTACAACATTTATGCAGCGTAACGGAAACTGACTCTAATGGCTGCTGATCTGTGCCGCTGTGTCGATAGCTGCACCGAACACTGTTGGGGCCCGTAGGATCTTGAGCATCAGTCAGTGCATTTAGGAGTATTCGCTCTAGGATTACAACTAAGATGAAACCAAGACCGTGTGCCTTAGCCCAAAATAGCTGCGAGAATGTAGCCTGAATGCCATTTTACCTCTTACGAGGACTGCACATCAGCACGCCACCAAGAATACCGATGACAGAACACAAAACTTGCAAAACTTTGCGATAAAACTTGCTACTCGTAACACAGTCTAAACTCTCATAATGTGGCAGTCGGTCATCTCATCGGTTCATGACAGTGGCAGCAGCCCTTGATATGACCGATGTCGCGATAGTATAAATTGCGGCAAGGGACCCGGAGCGCCGCAGCGGCAGCTGTGCCAGTCACGTCGCCATGATTGATTGGTGCCGCGACCGCAGCCGCAACGCGCGGGTTTTCGATACTCACGATACGAAATTTAAACCAAATCTATCACATTATGAACTGAATAAGACACATAGACGCACTATTATTTTGCAGCTGAATATACCGATAGCCTTAATTAACACAAAGAACCCCTTTTAAAAATGGAGTATCGTTGGGCGATTCTGATTCGAGTTTTCTGCGCTCGCCAAATGCTTGGTAAAGCAGCAATTACCATCTAAGATCAACTGCATAAGACACACTAGAAAAACAAACGGAGCATTACCATGAATTGGCTCGGCCGAAGTGCACGTGAAATCATAAGGCACGCGCGCGCTCTACCTTTCATCATAAAATCATAACAGTTTCAAATCATAATTTCTGGTAAAACAATAAACGTTTGTCTTTAAGATAGATTATTCTTCACAGCTCAAGTGATAGAATTTATGAAGAATGTAATAGGAATTGGAATGCAATCAAAAACGTTGGAGCGTTTCTGTGAATCGGCTCGGCCGAGGCGCTCCACGTCGTGAAATCGCAAGGCACGCGCTCCACGCCTGCCAGGTTGATCGATGGATTGTATTATATATATACTTATAACATAACATAGTGGTCACGTATACATAAAGATACATTATATGATAGGACCATCAAGATGCAAATGCTGTGTTTACTAAATCTGACATGGGTTTGTCACCGACAATTTGAATAGGTACGCGCTATCAGGTTATCGGCTAGGGACTAGAGGTCGTCTGCAAAAGTAGTCGTTTTCTAAATTCAGTTTGAATACGAAGTAAAAACCTAGCTTGTATGTGCTTTATCTAGTCTCGTCGAAGCTCGTCAACAGTATATTGTAGTTGAAATGAGTTATGTGAGACTGTCGCCCGCATTCACATCAAACGACAAACATCAAACCGTCAAAAGCACGTACACATTCATCCGAAATAAAGCTATCGGTCGGCATCCACGCACTGTGAAAGGGCACAAACATGCAACGTAATCAACTCGACTGGTTTTAATCATCGCGTGTGTTCGGTCACAACCCCCTCCCGACATACAACTTTGTGTACTTATTTACTGGTACAGGAGCCGGTGATTATTTTGATGTGAAAAACATCTAGGTAAATTCGGTTTGGTAGCCAGAGCAACATTTTTGATGCAATTCAATTATCGGTATGCCGAATTTCGTGATGCGATAACTTGGTGAATAATGGACCTATAGTAAATTACTGATTAAATTCAGAAAGATTAATCATTTAAAATTCTAGCTAGTTAGGTTATTTCAACAATTGAAGTAATCTAAGAGCATAGCGGCCGTGCAAAAAAAACGGAAATATATATTAAAGTATGAATATTTTATAGGCGGTCTACCTCGTGAACGCGTGAAGCTAAGACGCCAGTCGAGATGCCCATTCTAATAAGACTTGAAGAGATATTTGGCTTTAATAACAATAATCAGAATTTTGCAAATACAGACATTGCAAATGAAAATTATATTTCTAACAAAAAAATATCTATGTGTTGAAAATACGACCAGAAGCGAAAGATACGGCAATCAGAGAAATAACCCAATCAAGAAGAACCCGAAAAGGGCCTGAGCGTATTTGGCTTTCACAAAAATCAAAAAATAATTTATGCAAAGATATCGGAGAACATGACAACTGAGAGCGTCGTCGCGGCGTGACGCTTTGATAGGTACCACTTGTCAGTACAGTTGCTCAAATTCACACATAATTTAGCAGAGCCAAAGAAGAAGTATCGTAACACGATGTATAAGTTGTGGCCATCAGTAGCCAGTAAACAACATAACTATACGGGGTGTAAAAAGACAGCTCCCGAATACTGGAGGTACCGGTAAAGCTACCTATATCATAGCTATATAAAATAGCTTTCGCCGGAAAAAACCTTTTTTTTTGTTTCGTATCGTATTTGTCAGCCAGCAATGTACGCATTTATTTCGGCCGCACGAGTTCAACGCTCCCAGTCAGCTGATCGACCAGTAGGGCCAAAATTTTTCATGTGTTTTTCATTGCTTTTTTTACGTTTTTATTTATTAACGTGTTCTTAATGATGGAAAATAGGTTTTTGTGTTCCTTTAACGATATTTTATGGATATTTATAAAGTAAATACGAAAAAAGCGGACCAAAAGTGATCATTTTTTTTCCGAGTTTTTTCAGCTTAAATATTTTCAGAATCATGGTCTGAATGCACTGTTTCAGTTTTCGGGAGTAGTCTTTTTACGCCCGGTAGAATTGAAACTTTCGTGGTTGAGAATCATTTTAAATTGAAAAAAACGGCTAATTACCAATTATTAAGATTTGCTAACCGTCAAGCAGGCTTGCACTTCAGGCAAGCCGTTGGGGGTCTGCGGTGCCTGAATGGGCGCAACAAGCTTATATTACTTATGTTAAAGTACCACTGTTTTTCGTCACTTTTGCTGACGTTTCGAGATTGAGTTCAGAAGCCTCTTCATCATGAGCACGGGCGGTGCTCATGATGATAAAACATGTGCTTAAAACATACCTATAGTAAATATTACATATTAACCAATCAAATTATAAAGATTTCTAGCTACCCCGATGTCATTGGCCAATATTAACGTCTTGATAACGTTAGTTATTCGTGCTAACCCCACTGACTGGCGCCGCCGGCTGCAACCACTCAAAGTTAACTGACTCCAGTTCAGTAATGGGCACTAGGTTTAACGTATAAATAAAAATATGCACTACGTTTCTCTACCACTTCAAACGATGGTATAGCCTTATAACATGATATATAGATATCGTAAGAAAAATATCATTGGCTCCAGGTCTACAACGGGGGCGTTTGAATATGTAAGCCTAAAATGTCATAAAAAAAATGTGACAAATTACTCTAGTTCCGTGAGTTTTTAAATCCCAAGGTGGTTGCCTTTTTTCCGGTTAAATTACATTGGGAGGCCGTTTTTTACAAATAACTTACCTAACTAAATGTAAATTAAGTAAAATATTTTTGGGTAACTGGCTACCAAACCGAATTTATAGATGTTTTTACGTCAAAAGTGTTGCGAGCTGATCCTGGAACTATTACACCGAACTTCCACAAAACATAGCTAAGAACAATCTCGCAAACACCATCTTTCATACAAAAAAACCGCGTTACTTAGAGAACAGCGTTGTCTGAAAAAAATGGAGTAAATTCCCAACGAGTAACGTAACAGTGTTACTCGTTGGGAACCCTCCGTAAAATAAATGATACGGTTAATTTCAACAATTCTATGAAGACCCTAACAAACCCTTTTCTTACTATGCCAAAAAGAGAACATTATTCCTGGTTTCTTTTCAATTAGAAAAAATATTTTATTTTGGTTTACAGCAGTTGAAACGGTATGAAATTGATTTGATCTGCCTATCCTAGTAGTACTGACTACAATATATATAACCACGGAATATACCAACCACGGAATATAGAATAGGTACAAATATTGAACTGAGCTGTGGCTAGAAAGACTTTATAAAAATTACTCTTATACAATAATGCTAAAAAAATCTTCAAAACTAACTGAAATAAACTAAATAATAAAGGTTCCAATTAGATTAGAGTCGTTTGCCGATAACTACGGATCACGGGACGGATATTGCTGTGGATTGGAAACTCGACTCCGTATTGACGGAAGTTCCGCCCGCGCGCGCCGCGCCGCCCCGGCCCGCGCCGAATGCAGCCCACATTTGCAATTGCAATGTAACTGATAACTTGGTTCTCGTGGTTATAAATTATTGGTATCATTGACTACCCTTGATTTGAACTGTTGGAAACAATTAATGAGACTGTCTAGAATTATTTATTTATTATAAAAGAACTAGCGTAATACCATCATGGCCTTTTGGCTGTCATACAACAACATTAAAAAGAGCCCAATCACGACCCTTCTACTGTTTTCCAGGAGATCCTTTGAACACCATGGCTTCATCATCAGACCAAGGTCCTTATTTAGGTACCTAACCTACCTACCGTTAAACATTTCATAAAAACACCTAAAAAGAACTCAAACAAGACTTCTTCTACTTCAACAGCCTTTAAACGTCAATGCTGGATGATGTACCTAAACACAAAAAACTCAAACACTTCGTCGAATAGTTGACTATTCTACTGCAAATCGTTGAGCAGTTCATTCAAACACTTTTGAAACAAACTCGATGCCATCATCCTCGTTGAGTTAGATATCGTTAAACAAAAAATACAAATAAAAATCTTTAAGTTTTTGACGACCTTGAAAACGATACCACACTCAAGTTTTTCAATTTAGGAATCCCATTGTGACCTTGGGTTTCTGAATATATTTCAATTTCAACAACTACACCGTGAAACAAACATACCCCCCTGGAGTAATACTTCACCTAAAAGGTAAACCACAAAAGGAATATAACCTCCAAATTTCAGGTCTCTCCTATAGAGAAAAAAACACATATACAGGGCGTCCCACGGATATGCCACATGGAGGGAAAGTACCTTGAATATTGTAGATGGAACATTTTACTGAAAGAAGACATTATTTGAATTTAAAAAACAATTTAATCTGCATTCATAGATATTTAAATAATTACATGGTTGAATAGGGAATCGAACCCGTTACACGGGAAAAATAATCACCTGTAGCTTTATCATACCGATCGAAAGGCTTCATCATAAGGATTATTTTTTGCTAAATAACATAGTGTCAGAAATAAAAGAAAGACCATGAATTTTAACATTTTTAATGCAAAATTAATCAATTTATCAAATGCTCATAATGAGTCCCTTCCCGTTGAATACAAAGTCGCACTCTTTTGATTATTTCGCTCCCTGTCGATTTTTTGATCTTGTTGTGGTTGTACCTACTAATTACGTATCTCTTTATCATTTTATCATGCACTTAAATTATTAATAGGGAAATGATGCGTACTTCTCAAGTGGGTACATTTATTAGTAATAGGTACTTATGATAATGTCAGTTGTATGTCCTTACGGCAATGTCAGCTTTTCATTTTTCTGAACAAAATTTCACATCAAATGTTAAAATTCTTGGTCTTCCTTTTATTTCTGACACTATGTTAATTAGCAAAAAATAATCCTTATGATGAAGCCTTTCGATCGGTATGATAAAGCTACAGGGTGATTATTTTTCTCGTGTAACGTGTTCGATTCCCGGTTCAACCATGTAATTATTTAAATATCTATCAATGCAGTTAAAATTGTTTTTTAAATTCAAATAATGTGTTCTTTCAGTAAAATGTTCCATCTACAATATTCAAGGTACTATCCCTGCATGTGGCATATCCTTGGGACACCCTGTATATATATAGTGATAAAATCACACGCACAGTCCAAACCGTGAGTCCTATACTCGCGGTTTGGACTTTGTGTGTGTGTGATTTTATGTAATGATTGATTAGACTATAATAGGATTATGGCTAAGATAAAAACAGTACCTAGGTACAAGGTCTATCCTGCTACCTCTAACCCTCCTCTCTGTACTAGAGCGATATCGCGTAGCAATGTGAACTTTTTCAAAAGAATCTTAATCGTAAAAATTTACCTTGTGCCAAAATGAACCATTAAATCCTTTTGAAAACGTTGCCAAAAGTACAGGAAAAACATCATATTTTTTATCGGCTGCGTTTCCTCGGCATAATCTGATAAATTCATCTTTCGATTCTCATGGAACACAACAGCAGCCAGTAGAACGTGGAGTTGCTAATGCGTATTTAACCGGGATTTTGATAAAAAAATCTAATTTCCTTTGGAAAGTAAACGAATCGAATCATCGCAGCTTTGCGTCGCAATACATTGCCGTTCTTATTTATAGCGTACTTTACATTTATATCTCCCCGCGTACTTACAAAATGTACCTACTTATTTATTAAAAGGTAGCAAAGACCATATAGGAAATTCTGAGTTACTCAATGCTCGGCGGCAGATGATTGAGGTCGGTTAACAATTAACAAAGCAAGATTGGGACACACCCCTGGTGGACAATGAGATATTAACCTACCTGGCATTTTTTATAATAAAGTTAACATGATGTGTGTGAATTTCTCATCTATTCGAGTAAGTATTTATAAATAATTTCGCAAGCCTGTTCATGGGTCAGACAGAAACAATTAAAGATCTTAAACAAAATTGGATGCAAAAACAGTTGTTGCTAAGATAATGAAATCGATTTACTTTGTTTGATGAAGGAAACGAGACTTCCTTTGGATCGTGTAAATGGTTTTTGATATCAAGTGCAGCCGAGGATAAGCAAAAACCACAAACCTCGTCCTGTTAGCGAACGGACGTCTAGTGTGGGAAGGAATTTAACATAAAAAATAATCTGTCGGCTATGAGATGTGACGAGAAATTAATAAGTAGTACTCTACCACTTATTATTTTGTATTTGAATCCAATAGCTAGAATATCGAAAATGAAAAAACCTTGAAATTTTTGTCGCTGTTAATCGTGGGATGAATTCAAGGGATGAATAAGGACGCACTCATCAAAAAGAATTTCCAAAATTTAGCTTTATTTTTAACAATATTTTATTAGATCAAAAGTTATTTGTCAGAAATATACAGCTATTTCTGTTATAAACTTACAGCTTTCTCTAGGCTCTATTTTGGAAAATTTGGTGAAAAGGACAAAAGGGGGAAAAGGGGTAACATTTCAATATACAAAAAATCTAGAATGAAATTCAGAAAAGCCCACATACTATAATCTACACTCGAGAGCAATGAATCCGGGTCACTAAAGAATGTTAAAAATCTCGGAAACTAAAAATGATAGATTAATGCAATAAATTGTATTTAATAGACAATGTAATACTCCTTAAATGAAGGTAAAAAAAATATGAGTCACCATACATTTTATTAACACAAAATTACATAAAGAAAAAAACTGCTGATCTCTCCTTAAAACAAAAATAGGAAACATGAAATTTTTGAACTTTATTACGATTTTCTTGAATTTTAATACTTCGTATTGCCTCCTCGTGCTTCCATTACTGCGTTTACGCAGAAAAAAAACAACAAAAAAACAGAAATCAAACAATGATAAATGACAGATTACAAACAAAAGCAAAACCAAATGCTGTAATTTCGTAGTTCCATCTTCGAAAGTGGCCCTTTTTCAAATTTGATTTTTTTATGATATAACTTTACAATAACTAAGAAGTTTTAATACCTTCATTTAAGGAGTATTACATTGTCTATTAAATACAATTTATTGCATTAACCTAGCATTTTTAGTTTCCGAGATTTTTAGGATTCTTTAAGTGACCCGGATTCATTGCTCTCGAGTGTATATTGTTAAGAGTAAAGCTAACAAAAGCTAAGCTTTTGAAAACACCAATTATCAATCGTTTTCAGTCGCATAAAGTTCTAGCATAGGTAATATCATTTTAATCATGACAAAAAAATGGACAGCGCCGATCCATATTAGGGCGTTTTTTTTGGAAATTGTCCCTTTTGGGTTTCAGGCACTTTTCCCTACAAACTTCACCATCACTTCATTTAATTTAATGGGTAAAAAGTTGAAAATCCTAAATTTAGTTTTTTTTTACTTGTGCCATAAAGACTCCTACAATTCCAAATTTCAGAATTGTGAGGATACTAGAAGTACCCTAGAGGTTGCTCATTTTCATGATTTCTATACAAAAATTAGATATTAATAGGTATCATATCTTTTCAATGCATTGAGTTATAAGATGGACTTTATTACAACGTTGTAAAAATAAATTGAATGTGGATGCCTTTAGCCGTTCCTGAGAAAAAGGGTCTTGACAGACAGACAGACAGACAGACGGACAACGAAGTGATCCTATATGGGTCCCGTTTTTTCCTGTTGAGGTACGGAACCCTAAAAAACATTAAAACACATTACGACATCAGAAGGGAGGGAGTGTCATGGCGAGTAAGTAAACATCCGAAAAAACAAGTTCTTTGCAAACAAAACAAGCTAGCAAGATGACAGTGACAAGGCGGCAGGATATACGAGTACAACACTCCCTGCTGGCTCCCCGATTCAGTGCTTACGCCTACGCTTCGGTTGTTAGTTGTCACTAGATCGAATGCTTTTGTACTTGTACCGTTCAAAGGATAGGTTAAATAGATCGTTCCTGTGTTTTTATTTGCAAAATAACGATTTATTCGCCTGCATCGTCTGTACTGCATCTGCGTGGCGCTTGCTACTCAAACAAAAATTTATGCATAGTAGCAAGAAGAAAGGTTTTGTCCAAGTATTTGTTTGTGACTAGCAGTATTTGTTTAATTCTAAGAATCAAAACTAGATGTCGCTGCAAATTAGAAACAGTTTCTGAATCGCGCTAACGTTACGTTTTGAGCTAAGCTTGTAATAGTTTCAAGGAATTTATTAAATGCGTTTCGCCGGCTCGGTCAATAGGGGAATAATAATTATGACCTCTATGGGCCGAGGCTACTAACCTAACCAACTTCTTGGGCCTCATTTGCAGAGTGGCGGGTCGACTTTCGAGTCAGGAAAAATTGAAACTCTGCAACAAAAATTCTAATTTCTGACCAAGCATAAAAGGCAACGAAAGCACGAACGAATCGAAAATAGCTGTCTCCTTAAATTTCTGTTATTTTTCCTATAAATAGACTTCACCATCTCATTGAAGGGGAAAAAAGTCCAAATTCCTCAATTGAGTTGTGAGGTTACAAGTATCTACTGGTAGTAGTTTTTAATTTTACCGATTTCCATGCAAAAATTTGATATTTATTCAATATTTTTAATGCGTTGAGTTAGAAGCTTGATTTTAGTAATAAGCTCGCTGATCTTTATTTAGTATAAATTTCAAGTTGATACCTTTAGCAGTTCCTGGGGAAACGTGTCTTGACGGACAGACGACGGGCAACATAGTGATCCTTTAGGCGTCCCGTTTTTTCCTGTTGAGGTACGGAACCCTCAAAAATGCTAATATTTTGATTATTGTGGGTCACAACAATGAAGTTTAGCATTTTGTCTGGTTCAAAAGGCTGGCTGACAGAATTTGATACATCTAAATAAAAGTTTAGAAACTAAAACCTGACTACGCAGAAGCTGAAAACAAGTAAGTATCAAAATGTTGTAGAGGAAGGCCAAATTCACAATTCTATAGTAAAGGCCTTCAACTTAATTGATAGGTGTAAACGGTGGCCAGGTCCATTTTTATTTAGAGAATAATGAATAATAAATAAATAAATGCTGGACATTTCACACGACATTTTTTATTTTTTTTATTTAACCACAATATTTCTTACAGTACTTAATATAATATTGTACCTTAAAAACCTCCAAATTATCTAGCCTCAAAGCTAAGCAGAGCTTGTGTTATGGGTACTAGATAACTGATATACTTAATACAATACAGATAGATATTTTTTATTATACTTCGAAAAATACCCAGAATATCCTGAACAAATATATGCAGAACGTACAAATATTTGTTCCGAGGCAGGAATCGAACCCGTCGCAGGCGAACCTTCACCCGCCGCCGCGCCACAGAGGTCGTCAAATATTTACCGAAAAAAATTTTTTTGGTAGATTGTATTTGTTAACTTTGCTGTCGTCACCGATTTGTATTATTGTAGGTACAAAATTTCAGCATAATTTTACTAATAGGTAGTCTACGAGAAAAACGGCTCTAACATACGGACGCTTTCCGTCCGTATAGTTACATCGGGCATGGCGAAACTATTAGGGTTTCTTGTCGCACTCCGGGACCCTAAAAAAGGAAAATTTCACGTAAGTAGATATTTTTTTTATTTGATCATTGTCAAACACAAGAATTAAATACCTGTACGGTACATCTTAAATGTTCTCATCTTAATACAGAGCAAGTGATTTTCAGCAGGATGATCTAATTACCTATGTGGTTGCTAGAGTAAAAGCTGGTAATCATGGTACCTGCAGGGCTATTCTAAAACGTCGGAAACGTTTCCGATCGGATTCATTAGTTTTTCATTTCGATGTGGTAAGTAACTAAAACAATTTTCTGTAGTAAAACACAGTAAAAAACATTAAATATTGTATATTACTGTGTTTTTCTAGAGAAAATTGTTAGAAAATTGTTTTAGTTACTTACCACATCGAAATGAAAAACTAACGAATGCGATCGTAAACGTTTCCGACGTTTTAGAATAGCCCTGCTGAATTCTGCTAATCCTTTACCTTTCGTCTCAACTCGTTTCTGGAGTAAAAGTTTTGTCAAACAACAGATATTGATTTTAGCACATTCAGTTGTTTCAGACAGGGTCGTTCGGAGTGAGCGAGGCCTACGAGGTGTGGGGAGACAACACCGGCGCGGGGGGAGGGGTCAGGCAGTAAAACGGCAACCATACCTCCCACACGTGAATATTTGATGGCTGAATCTCGCCGCGGCTGCAGACACAAGAGTATTCAGGCGCAGTGTGGCCGAGTCGACTCGATGTCACATTCATTAGCGCCAGTGATTAGGGGCCGTGGGCTGGGCCGGGCTTTGGAATGAGCTCCCGGCGTAATCCGTTCCTTAGTTTTCATTTCAATTAGTGACGGTGCGAGGTATCTCGGTCCTGAACCTACAGTATAAATGGAAATCTCCGTTCATTTTGTGAAAGCCAACCTCTACCGTGTTAATTAGTGCCGTAAGTTGGCACAGAGATTCTTGCCGGCATTGAAGTAAAGTGGATATCTTCTGACCATGTCTTAATGTTTTTATGAACTTTCAAAGAGCTTCCAGAAACATAACTTAAAGCATCTTACCAAGTTCGTTGCAGACTGCAGGTAACAACAGAATACTTACAATTATCACCGGACGTGCGAAGGCAGAGAAAAATAGACGTTAGGTACTTTAGCACGTGCTAATGCCTAGCATTGTCCTTGTCACTCTCGGCGAACACGCGTGTTTTAACATTTGCGTGACAGTGACAGGGACAGTTCAAACCATTAGCGCGTGCTAAGTAATGTCTATTTATATCAGCCTAGGTATTTACTTAATGTCTTTACTTAAACAACCATCTGCCATACTATTTGGCACTATTGGCACTGCATCATCGATTTAAGGTTCCCTAGAAATCAGGTCTTCATAAAATGTTGTAGATATAATTGGATTAGACTTATTAAGGTACGAGGTATTCTAGATTTTTTAAACAATGTACCAAAAAAAATCGCCGAGTTATATAAAAAAATTTAAAATAAAGAAATAAATGAAAGAAAATATATGTATTTACACAATGACAAACGTGGGACACTCAGACAATACACAACTGAATTAGGACAAAAAAAACTGTGTCTGCACCATTCATGCAACATTGTCACAAATTGGCGCCCAGCTTGGAATTTACATTAAAAAAATGTAAACCGGTTGTTATCTTCTGCTGGTCGACGACTCCCTCATCGAATAATTATACAAATTTAAACAAAAAAAAAAAAGTTCGCTTGATGTTGGTGCATGGAGGCGCCTCAAGACCTTTCGTCGTCGCATTCTAGGAGAGAAATCTATGTCCAGCAGTGGTCTTCTACAGGCTGATGATAATGACGATATGTATGAAGATATCATCATACTTTATTCGAAAGCTTTTCTACTTAATGTCATCAATTCGTCATTCTCATTCAAACGAATGAAGGAGCAACATTATTTTTTTCAAAACTTGGTAATTTTTTTAAAGCTTTTGTTTGCCTCTTACAGGTTTGGGTCAACGTTTGGCTTTAATCTTGAAAGCCAATTTTGAACTACATCCCGATTTCCGGTTGAGCTGAAATATTTCATGTCTCATGGCTCTAACCAGCTCAATAAAAAAACTGATTTTAAGTGCAAGGATTAAAATGTGACCCAAAAACTTGATAATGCCCTCAAACGTAGCCAGCATCAACTGGATCCATGATAGATATGATGGGATTAGGGGCGAAAATGCTGGTTCGTTTCCCGCTTAGCGGAATGTATGGGTCCATATTGAATTAAGAACCTCCTTATTGTAAAGTCTGTTAAAAATAAAAAGCAAATATAATATTGAGATACCTCAGTGGCAGTAGGTAATTCCCATCTAGACCGAATGAAACTCGCCCAAAATTGTACGAGATTACCTTCAAAATCAATATATAATTTTATTTTTCGGTCCAACTCGATCGAATATTTTTTGTTTCGAATTTATAATTCATTCAGTACAGTCACCGACATATATGGTTTGGGTCAACTTAATAGTCATCTAATCACTGAAATCATGAAAGACTAAAATTACTTACAATATGCAATAAAATGGTCACAGAAAGTAAAGCATGGTAGAAGTGGTTTGGTTGCAATAATATTATTTAGGGTCTTCGTCAAGCTTCTTTTTACATCTGGGACCGATGAGGAAACACTATTTGACCACTATATCGTGCGTAGTAGGTAGATACAGCACACACATGACACACTGCAAAATCCAAAATTCAGTATATAGAGCGAGAAAAAAGTTTTCGTAGCCCGATTTCATTGCCTACTTAGTAAACAGGAGCGCGTCGCAACGGGTAGCTATCCTTTAAATAATTGATTTCTGAGAACGGGCTCCTCGTTATGGTTAGTTATTTAAGGCTTTGAGTATGATAAGACGACCATTACATGACTCTAATTCAGCTGTTTTACATGTGATCTGGTTCGTAGATAGAAAATGAATTAGTACGCCGGTCACTGCTTTTAGAGCACGCGCCACGCTTGAATGACGGTCTAGCTGGAGTCTGCATAAAGGCATATATATCTATAATCTATGATGACTTATACTGACGTAAATTGAGAACCTAGGTTAAAAACAGCGGTATCATCGTCCATTTTATTAACCGACTTCTGAATGGAGGAGGTTCTTAATCATCACTACCAGTTTTCTCAACCACATAATAATTACTAGTATGTCGACTTTATACTATCAGAAGCCTGACTTCCGTGGGAAACCATACGTACACTTTAGTGATAGTGAAATGCGATATCTTTTATACCTTACGTAAGTGGAAATATAATCATTAAAAAAATACGGTTATCGTTAGGTTACGTAACAGAATATGGGTATTTAATTTCACATTCGGTTATAATGTAATGAGAAAGTAATGTTAAGTAAATATAAGTATACCTACAAGTATATTACAGGTGTGTTTAAGTTTAAGTATATATACCTAATTTAATTGCAATATATATAATATGATTCGGTAGAGTCCGCGATAGATATGGTTCGTTACATTTTCATAGGAATATAACCTTTTTTTTTCGCTAGATACTGCTACGGACCTGTGCACTAAAATGCACATTTTAGGATTTTCCACGAACGAGGACTGTCACTCGAAAAATCACTCTCTCGAACGTTACACGGACCTATACCACGGATTACAATCTAGAGTGCTCGCATTAGTACCCCGGTATCGGAATGAACAAAAAGAATACGGACGTTGCAAATCCTAGATGATCTATGGTTCGATTCCCGGGATATTGCAATTAGTTCTGCGAATAACCGCAATCGCTTCACAAAGTTTCAAGCGGAAACTGTTGAAAGACTTCTCTCTCTAATTTTATTCAGGGATTATTTCAACATAATGGTATCGTTAATTTGTGCAAGTTAACGGTAAGAAAAAATAGGTATGCTGGATAAATAGGAATCATGATTTCATTTCGTTCCTGGTTTTTGCTTACAAAAAGAAAAACAAGGCTGTGTTTTGTACAAATAAGTTTTTTTGTTGAAAACACGTTGAAAGTTGGTTTTTCAAAACAAGCTTTTAAGTTAGTGATTAATCAGAACTGTGAGCTGATCAAAATGAGTCCAAACACTACGAGGACAACACTATAAAATTATCATCGAGGAGTTCCGTAGTCCCCCTTCCGTCTCCACCATCAGATCAGCTTACTGTCACCATAATATGTGTCATCGGAATTTTATAATGTATGCAAATTTTCAGCTCAATCTGTTGGACGGAACTGATTTAAAATTCAGTTCCAAGATTTGGTTTTGTTTATGCTTTTTACGTCCTACAAACAATTGAAGTTACATGAAAGATTTTCGGAGGGTCTGTCAGGACGGCCTCATCATCAGTGTGGGTTTTCTTTCTATTCTCAGTATCTCTACTATAGTCAGCATCATTGCTAATATCTAGCCTATTCATTACGCACAGCATCAATATTCTCTAATTAACCAGTACAGTATAGTACCTACTGAACAACCTCCGGGTTGAATATGATTTTAAGTTTGGTCAAATTACCAATTATTCTCATTCACTATTGGATGGGTCGAGTTGGGTTATGACAACTGGAATATTTCTTAGCCTCGACTAGGTACGTTAACATAGTTTGTGATGCTCTTTACCTACTACCTTTCGGCAAATTTATCAGGAACACAGAAATAATACTTTCTTCTCCAAGTTTTAATAGATTTATTGGTCTCAAGATTATTGCGTAGGCAAAAAACAACAACAACAATGACTCGTTAAACGGGATGCAATGCGAGCTCGATTCTCTTGCTTTTTCACTAATATTAAGTACAATCTAATATATCAAATAATCAATCTGCAAATATTTGTTCCAGGTCTGGGTGTTGTGGTACCATGGTACTCATAGTTTCTGCTACCCACGGCACAGATAATCCTAGTGTGGGATCAAGAACGTATGTGTGACTGTTGGGTGCATGGTTGTTATGTAATGCAGGGAAACCGCATTTTGTTTATAGAGTCGTTTGAGATTAATTGCGACTTAGGAATAGAAGGAAAATGCTCTTCAGGATCAGGTATTTTGGAATCACGAAGGTGCTGCGCACCCATCTCTGCCACTCCGGTAAGCTTTCAAGATGATTTTCTTCAGTAAACTTAACAAGAAAATTATAAATTAGCTAGTCCATTATGCGTCCTTATAAATCCCAGCTGACGAGTGTATCGTATTCGCACCGGGAATCCAATTATCTCTATCGGTAAGTAATTAGGCGGCTGGGGATCTATCCTACGCTCGTCACGTCTCGCTTCCTGTGTGATGCAGCATGTGTTATCCTTTGCCCGATCAATATGAAAACGTGTACGGGCTGTTCATACAGCTAGGTACCTTTTGCCTTATCGGCCAGGGAAGGAGGTTGGCATTTGCTCGATCATTTCGCTACAAATCCCAGCCGGCTGCAGAGAGTATCGTATTTGCACCGGGAATCCAATCTTCTCTATCGGTAAGTAATTAGGTAACTGAGGATCCAGCTCGTCTCTCGTCTCGTTTCCTGTGCGGTGCAGATCGCGTTATACGACTATCGGGAAATAGTTAACAAGGCAAAACTGGTGTAAGTAGGCCCGTAACTGTGTGTTAGGTACCTTAGTTCTTTCTTTTCTTTAATTTAGTAGATTGCTAAAAATAGCAGTCTATTAATAGGTAAGTAATGACACTAGAAAATGATATGGCTTGCCTCTCCTGTCAAACCACGCTAGTGAAGGGTTCCGAAGTTTAGGTACTTAACGATTAGATGTCGCCACTATTAGATTATAGAACGCACTATTGGTTTTATTCCTGAGTTTGAGAACTCTTGTACGGAGACCCCTTGGTATTTGAATTTTGGCATGTTTATTATTTGCATAGGGTTCATGCACAAACAATACATAATCTGTGAAAAATTAAACTGGCTACCTTTTACAGCTGTTGAGATATATAACTCTGTGACAGAATCCAGAGGCCCAATTCTCTAATTTAAAAACATTCAATCCGCAGTATAATCTCGTCTCAGTCGCAATGTCACGTATAATAACTATTACTTAATCTTCGCGTTTCTTGCTAAGAATATGGAATAGTTACTATACGAGACAGTGCGACCGACACGAGATTATAATTGGGCCTCAGACCACCAGAGAGACGGAAGGCTGACGTAGGTTTAGTAACAGGGTCCCGTTGGGCATCCTAACGGCACGGAATCCTAAAAAATCTGAAAGTGACATTTGCGTCATATTGCGGCATGGAAGAATATTGTCATGGCCTATATGACACAAATGTCACTTTTAAACAAGATGTCAGGGTTCAAATGGCAAAAAGGGGAATTTCGCTCCTTGAAAAAACTAGGCTCCACATTGCAAAAAGTAGTTAACGAAACATTGCTACGAATGTGTACCTACTCTTATTGCCTGAAATACAGAACTGTAGTCGTACACTGGAATAACTTATTGATGCAAATGAAATCACAAACTTGTGCCGTTTCGTACCACATTCGCCACATTCGCGCGGAATACCTACTCCTTGCTGCGAAACAACATTTTAGAGGAGGTTATTCGCTTAAATCAAAGTAAGTACTGTAGGTACTCCACATTTCAATGTTCGAGTCGAAAAGTTTATGGTGTTTTGCCGTTCAACTCTACTTGACAGGTTTTGCTAGACGGTTTTATATTGCATTCGAAATTGCAGGTAATTCTGTTACAACCAGCAGAGAGCTGATTCTACGTTTTGACAAGTAATTGGCACGGACGTCTGGTGTAGTGTAACACGGACTTTTGTATGGAAAATGAGGTTCACAGAGTGTACGCTAGGGGCGCTCATCAGTGTCTCCATACAAAAATCCACACTACACTACACGAGACGTCCGTGTCAACTGTGTGCAAAATAGTTAGAATCAGCTCTCTGGGCTACTCTTGACGCTCTACTCGATCCTAATTCAAGATTTAGTGTCATTTGTCGTCAGAGAGTACTAGATTCCTTGGTCATTTGGTACTCTTGAATTCAATACTAGCGCACAATTTGGAGTGGAATTATATGGAACTAAGTGAAATCGACTTTCTGTCTCTGTTGTTCTTCACGCAAAGTCAATCGCGTATCTCGATGTCAAACTCGATTTGGTTCAAGAGTGCCAAACAAGCGTTGAAACTGGATTGAGATTGGAACCTCAATCTCCTCCACCTCTTGGTACCTCGTTGTACCTTAATCCAACTGACCCGAATGAAGTCGAAGCTCTAATAGCGCAGTTGCGGAGCGGCAAGGCACCAGGGATGGACAGACTAGATAACAATTTACTAAAGCATGTTAAAGATTTTATAGTTGTTCCACTTACGTATATTTTTAACCTAAGCCTGTCAAACGGGGTTTTCCCACAGAAGTGGAAACTTGCCTCGGTCTGCCCTATACATAAAGGTGGCGCTAAGGACTTGCTTAACAATTATAGACCTATCTCCCTTTTGGGAGCTTTTTCGAAACTTTTGGAAAAGCTCGTTAACAAACGTCTAGTGGACTTCTTGGAATCTCGTAATCTTATCTCGCAAAGACAATATGGTTTTCGCAGAGGTAAAAATACGGAAGATGCAGTCTCGTTGCTATTGTCGGAAGTGTCATCGCAACTTGACATAGGTCAAAGCTGTGTGGGGGTCTTCCTAGATTTGGCAAAGGCCTTTGACACAGTCTCCATTCCAATTCTCCTTATGAAGCTGGACAGCCTGGGAATCCGAGGCATCGCTGGAGACTGGGTAAAAAGCTACCTATCGGAACGGAGTCAGTGTGTTAGGATCTTGCAGACAGTGAGTGGACCCCTACCTGTATCTTTCGGTGTGCCCCAGGGCAGCATTTTAGGGCCCACTCTTTTTAATTTATATATCAATGACATGCATGACCTACCTATCAAAAATGCTGAAATTATTTGCTATGCCGATGACACTGCCATTATATTTCATGGTTCAAATTGGCACGAAGCACTATCTCTGGCTGAACTTGGAATGTCTCAGGTGAGTGTATGGCTTCGTCAGAACCTACTCACTTTAAACACCGACAAAACCAAGTATCTATGCTTTCACAAAACCACTGCCTCAGCCCCCCCTCCTAGTAATGATAATTTAAAAATAAAAATCCATTCTGTTTCTTGTGCCGATCACGCTTCCTGCAGTTGTGAATTTATTGCCAGAACTAATTTCATTAAATATTTGGGAATCTTTATAGACGAAAATTTAAATTTTAAAAAACAAATTGAAAGTCTTTCTGGCCGTATTAGAAAAGTCATACACATTATGCGCTGCCTCCGGGATATTACAAGTAAAGAGCTTCTCAAGTCTATCTACCTAGCCATGTGTCAATCGCTAATACTTTACTGCATAACCTGTTGGGGAGGTGCAGCGAAATCCTACCTCATACAAGTTGAGCGAGCTCAGCGCTCAGTTCTTAAAGTTATGCACAAGAAACCTTTTAGGCATCCAACCACTGAACTGTACAAAGAATGTGGCGTTCTGAGTGTTCGACAACTTTTTATTCAAAGGATCTCGATTACCGCACACAGACTTTTCCTTCTCTCGGATAATTACTCCTTATTGGCAAGCAAAAGAGTTTATAAAATGCCTACCCCTAAGACAAATACTTCCTTCGCTCGGCGGTTTGGTTACTTCGTTAGGGCTCATGTTTATAATGGAGTGGTTAAATCTTGCGATATTAAAAATAAGTCTGTCCGGGAAGCAAAACATATCATATTTGGCTGGTTATTGACTCTTTCATACAAGGACACCGAGGATATCCTCGGTATCATAAACTAAAAGTTTTTTACCGTTGGTACTATTTATCATAACCATAATATAAGAACTTATTTAAATAATTATCTAAAATACGACTTTTAGTATTAGCATTACCTATTTATAACTTTATAGCATATTTATCTACATATTATTATCTGTCATATTTATTATAAGTATTTTCTATAATTGTATCTTAATATTTCTATCTGTTTTTTTTGTTTTACACATTATTATAGATCTCTGTAAAACTTAGATCCCTACTTACCTACCAGTTTTCCTATTAATCTAGACTTACCTGAAAGTTGCGCATGTAAAATCGTAGGTACCTCTTTACTAGAATCTTAGTTGTACCAAGACGCTAATTTATTTTATTATTTTGTTAATCGTAACCTTGGTCCTCACGATACAGGCTCGGCCTAGTGTGAGGGCCGTCGATAGACACTTTTTTAGATTATGTAGTCAGTTTCAGCATTGTCCGATTTTTATTAAAACCGTTAGTACCTACCAAGTTTAATGGTGTTATTAAATGAAATAGCTTAGTTTATATATTACCGGATTTGTTGATGCTGTAAATAAATTTATTTTCTTTCTTTTTTTTTTTTTTAACCACGCAAAGTCAATCGCGTGCCCTATCTCGATTTCAAACTCGATTTGGTTCAAGAGTGCCAAACAAGCGTTGAAACTGGATTGAGATTGGAACTGGATTACGATTGGAACTGTTTTCAAGAGTAGCTCCACAGGTTAATTAGGTTGGCTCTTCAAAATCTTTATTAAGTTATCATTTCAGATATGATAGGTAGGTAAAACTAAATAACCTTCTTGAACATAGGGCAAGGGTCACTAGACGAAAATTTGATTCCATAAAAATAAATTCAAGATGTAGGTAGTAATTTACGCCTGAGCTACAAAACATAACACGTGATCACCTTGACCGAAATTTATTTTCATATTATAACTTTACTAATAGTATTATGTAAACTAAACGCCAACGCTTTAACTAAATGAATGACGAGGGACAGCCTACGATCTTGCTCTTAAAATATACGCAGTGATACAATTCGTAGTAGACGTAAGTCGAACCGAGTATAGCTCGAAGAACTGATAACCGTTGGGGAACAAAGGTTCTCGAGTGGCGA
This sequence comes from Epirrita christyi, assembly GCA_951392215.1. Classification (NCBI taxonomy): domain Eukaryota; kingdom Metazoa; phylum Arthropoda; class Insecta; order Lepidoptera; family Geometridae; genus Epirrita; species Epirrita christyi. The sequence goes on along the minus strand of OX595840.1, from coordinate 5,923,009 downwards.
CCACAAACCGGACGACGCGGTAGAGGAAGGCCCTCTACTCGATTGACTAAAGACATTATAAACGTCGCGGGGATGTCGGTGGATGGAGGCATCTCAAGACCGTACGTCGTGGCATTCTAAGGGGGAGGCCTATGTCCAGCAGTGGACTTCTACAGGCTGACGATGATGAGACGTAAGTAGCTCTGTGTTTTTTATAGAAAAACACACCCATACGTGTGTACTGTATACCAAGTAGAGCATTGAACTACAGACAGTGTATAGTATAGTTTGGGTTACAGACAGTTTGATACACCAACACCGGTAAGTTGGGTGAAATGCAAGGGGTGACTTCTCAAAGAGGGTGTCTAATTATAGCTCTAAGTTTGCACTTTCCCAAAGATGTTGATAAACCTCTCGACAGGAATTATTCAATAAAAAAACATGCAAAATCCTCCGTAAACAAAAGGACTTGATATTTGTAATTTTAGGTAGGTATATGTTGTGTTGGGTAATTGACCATCTGCCTAACAGATTAAAAAAAAGACAAAGTTGCCTATTTCAATGTCATGTCAACCCCACGCTTTCAAGTTCTATGCACGCACGCAGGGCCAGGCGCCTACGCACCGTTCCATGACGAACCTACTAGATAAATGAGTGTTCCCACAGTTTCTATTGTTTCAACCATCCTATAATGAAACGTAATAAGTTACGTTTCATTTGCATTTCATTGAGAACGATTATAGCGCTTTATAGAAACATTATAGCTTAGAAGCTGGGAATAAACAATAAACTATAAAGTAAAGGTGAGAATACCTATAGTAGGAAAGACTGAATCAGCGTCTCCGCTTTTCGGTACTATTTACCTAAATACCGAGATTCTGTAGCATAGCGAAATATTAGACAACGTCTTACTGGCTTGGCGTGCCTGCATGACCCACATTAGGCTGAGCTTCTAAGCTAACACCACAGTGCAATGTACTTACTCCCATTGTTAGCTTTTGCTTTACATGTTTGAGTATCATCATTTACTCAGAAAGGTGTCATTTTCATCTGACAAAACAAAAGCCTGTATAAGTAAAGGATAATAGCTAGCATCAAATACAACGAGAAAAGTAGAGTACCTAAAGTAATCTGAGTTGTTAGTGGGACCTGACCCATAGACGCTTTATGTTTCCTTAGGTCTCACTTGCAAAGAAAACGTTGAAGAATTAACCAAAGTTAGATGTTAGGATTTAAAACGCTCTTAGTTTTTGTTTGTGCTGTGACAACGAACCAAAAACTCAAAATGAGGTTGACAAAGAATAAGTAGGTACATACTTGCAATACTACTACTTGAGTTAATGAAATATCTTAAATTTTATTCTATTATTCGAATAATTCGAATAGTAACAAAAAAAACGAATATTCGAATAACAAAAAGTACGAATATTTGCAAGCCCTAGACCTGAGACGCAATCCTTACGCAATTTTTTTTTTCCGTAAATATGTTTTAAGCGTGATGTTCTGGGTTCAAAAATAGCCAAATAGCAAAAACCGTACAGCCGGCTGCTGGGTCGGGGAAGTGGTGGTTCAAACGCACTCGCGGACGCAGACCGGTCCCGGTCGCTGACCCCGCCCGCGACTCCGCTACTCCGCTATGTGTGCAACTAGGTTTTTCAGATGATAGCCTTATTTGTCAACACGTTCGCGTCTATTGAAATAGCTGGCCTATGACCGCGCGTGTAGAGAACTTTTGTTACGTGATTTGTTTAGATACATTCATAAAAGCACAATTTATTTCAACGCACTTATAACGTAGAGATATTGAATCGAATGTTTCGAATTTTTAAGCTGTACTTATGTGGATGGATACTAACTCACGCAGGTTCCAAATACTAGTTTATTGAGAAACTACCTTACTAATGGGACGAGCAGTGCTGACAAGCTCCAAACTCTAGGCTTACCTATAACAAAAAGCGAAAAGTTAATATTACACACTATGGTAACAATTTTGACAGAACTACTTGCCTTATTAATAAGCACGAGTTAGCAGTGTAACTTGGATGAACTTGCATGGTTGGCTTCCCAACTTCCTGAGACTTTCCCCCAAATACGTGCCAGCGCTCTTTCATTACGTCAGCCTCAGTTAACAAAGAATATTAAATAATATTGGCTAAAGAGCAGCTACCTACCTACACTGGTTACTGGGAACTGGGAAGTTAGGCAGAATCGAGCCCATGATCGATATTAAAAGTAACCTCTAATAAGAGAGATGGTGGAGACAATATTTTTTGTGGGTAAAAGCGCCTTATGGTTTGAATAGCAGAACTTTCATTCCAAAGTTACTCGGTCACTTTCACGGTTTTACAAAGAGGTCTACCGTCTGAATTTGTATAGGAGTACCTACGAAACCTAGATTACTAAGTACCTAATTATTTATAGGTAGCGTGTAATGGACGTTTAGCACTAGGCATGGGCACGCATGAACGCACAGCCTGGGGTGCAATTTTTGATTGTCACTGAGTGACTAAATATCATCAAAAAGGCTGCAAATCACAGTTTTTTCAGAAGATGTACTGGTTGGAGGAGGCACTTGTATAGTTTTTCATATGTAACTAGAACAATTTTAATCATCAATGAATTTCAATAATAATAGAAAGAAATCAGGCAATTTTACTGATGTTCAGTCGCTCGATGACATTCAAAAATAGCACCCCTGTTCTGCGAAATAGTAGATTGATAGTAGATAATACGTGTTTACCAAGGGTTGGAGTACCCATGCAATGATCGGATGTGTGTGTGTGTACCTATAGTTTTATATTAGTTTGTATCTACTAATATGTAGTACGTAGGTCCTACTCTTGTCTTTGTCTCTTTCTATCAGTATCAGCTGGAATATCGAAAGTATAAAAATACATGAACATAAATAACAACCTTTCTAGGCAGCTTTTCATAAATAACCAGCCAGGGCTGGACTAAACAGAGAGCTACACGTGTTTTCGAAAGCAAATTCCTAAGTAGCCCTTAAATATAATCTATGACAAATTTATTTATGGATTAATGAATATCTAACGAATACCTATCATTCAACTTTCTAACTTTATTTTGATGGTAATGCACGATGGCATGACCATGATAGACTTTGTGCATTTTCTAATATTTATTGAATAAACTGATCTTTATACGTCCAAAGTGAGGTACCTACCTACAGTACCTAACCAAAAGGAGATTAAAACAAAACATATACCTATCTAAAGTTAAGTTGTAATTTTTTTTTATCTTAGCCTGCTCTTTGTCTGTGCTACATTCACCTGAGGCATAATGTACTATTAAACCCCTATATTCATATTTCAAAAAGCCGGTCATGCAAATAGGTGGGTGCATTCGAATCGCTGCTGGCGGTGCAGGGCTCCATTGCGGAGCCATATTTCAACCGGCTTCTGTTTTATCTAGTGTTTTTACTGCGGGTGCCAAGTGCTCTCGTTTACTCTCCAGCCTCTCTTTAACACACGACTGGAAGAGCAATCAATCGAAACTTTACAGTTTTAATAGTAGTACGTACGTACATGTTATCTCTATCAACTTATTTTAATGGGTAAATATATAAATATAAGACAAGTATAAATAAATAAATAAATGCTGGACATTTCACACAACATTATCTAGCCCAAGCTAAGCAGAGCTTGTGTTATGGCAACTAGATAACTGATATACTTACCAATACAATACATTACATAGATAGTTTTTTTTTATACATAGAAAATACCCAGAACACCCGGAACAATTATCTGCAGATCGTACAAATATTTGTTCCGAGGCGGGAATCGAACCCTCAATCTGCGTCGCAGGCGAACCTTCGCCCGCCGCGCCACTGAGGTCGTCAAAACGAGTATTCAAAATATGAAAACGGAACGCTAAAAATCTTTTATTTTTTTGCTCGTGTTTGCTAATTCTTATATAGAAAGAAAACACAATGATTTACAGCAAAAAAGACATGGCGAAAGATCATTACAAGGTAATAGCAGATAAGGCTCTGTTTTCCTTTCCTCGTGCGTGAGTTAATGTTTTCCATCCCTCCGCATAAGCACGCGTAGGTAGGCGGCTGCGATGGAAATCCACTCGCAATGTCGAGACGACACCAAATTGCCGACATAACGTCAACGATAAAGCACTCCGTCAAGGAACCAATCTCTTTTACGGTTTAATCAGAGTTCTCCCTACCTGCTTAATGTTGCACGCGCCCGCATACGACGTCAATTTCATATGGGCTTGCCTTGACGACAATTTCGCTTTTAAGAATTGACACTGGCTGGTAATTCAATTCATAAAAGTATTCATTTCTTATTCTGGGTTGTCTTTATAAACTTTCCTTATTTTGTATGCTTAGGCCAAACGTATTTTTGATTATGATGTTACTTACATAACAGAACAATAAAATAGGGGCCCAACTAAAAAAATACCAAAACGACTCTACCTCTAATAACGAGGTGTCGGAAATATACAGTTTACTTGTTATTATTACGAATATGAGGATATTGACTTCTGGAAACAGGTCTAGGGCTACAGTTATGTTATCGGATAAACCTCGGAACAACCTAACAACATTAAAAATTATCTCTTATGGTTCAGTGACTCTGCTTTAGCCACTCGTTAAAGCACGTTTTGTTATTGATATATTTATAAATATTGATGAAACTATTAGCATTATGAGATGATGCGGAGATATACGCAGAACCTTCAGTAATATATACTTATATCGATACGTAGAACTACACGGCACTGCTCGATCAAATGTGATATTATGTTTCATCTGAATAGGGAATTTACCTATTTGTTACAATGTTAAGTACAATTGTTATGGAACATAATAGTAAAGTGACTCTATTCTATACTTACTATATATTAACTACCCTTCTCTTAAGGAACATAGTTTCACCTTCTTGGCGAAAAATCAAGAGCACTTTCTCCAAAAGAATAACTAATTTACTTGCCCGTTGCAAGTAATTATAGTCCTTAGATCAACTGTTTTACATATTTGTATTTTGTGCATACATGTATGTATTAATTGTATCATTCTTTCTATGACGTAAATTAACATTCATATTCCGTAAATTCTCTCACATTTTGATGGCTTTTTCCTCGTTAGGTGCTCTCGCACACAGGTGCGAGATGTAGCCGGAATTATCGCGATTTATTATTGAAAAATCTATTCTTAGTAGGGTACATTTTGTATGATGCATGCGATCTTAAAGAAAGTTAAGCGACATAGGTACTATGTAAGTTCGCTTGCAGTTGCATATTCGCGTTCCAAAGTCCATTTTTATTACTTACCTACGTACAACTTAATTTGTTTCAACTTTAACCCTCCACGGAATACATGATGTGAGTACACGTAAGTACAAATAAAAACTAACGTTACCCACCTGACATTTAATACATATTTCGCCAACCATTGAGAAAGGCTTTTGTAATGTTACCGAGATATAATGCAAGAACAAAACCACAAATGTAGGCGTTTAGAGTTACTACACCGTTATCTACCTGTTCATTGTAGCAATTGTGCACAAGCGAGAGATAACAGATACAGATACTCCAGGAAATAGTGTCCAGCTTAACCAAAAACGTAGTTTGTGCCATATATATTGGGTGTAGCATCTCTATCGGTTCTAAGTTCAATTATTATCATAAATCGGCAATGGGCATCTTTGACAATTGGAGGTAGAGTCAAAAAACTTAGTAGGTACATAGGTACCCTGTTTAACTCTAATTCTGTCGTAAACTCTGTAACGTAAGCACACTTTTCACCGATCTAAATAATAATAATGCAAAAAACACCGATAATTTTGAAAAGTAGACTTAACATGGAAAGTTAGCGTACGGGAAATGATTAGGAAAGATGTTACGACATTAATAACTGTTCATGGATATAACGACGGGCCCAAGGTGGCCCAAGGCTAGTGGCGTAACCCCATTGCATGCAATGAGTAGGTACGCCAAGCGCCATACCGAAAATTACTTATTCGTAAGTGGCACAACATTTCTAACCTCGTCCCCTTTCCCTTAATGGTTTATTTACCAATTAAATGCAAATCATAAGGTCTTATTGATAATTCGTAAATAGTGGCATGGAACACAATCAAGTACATCGATCAAGTACATGCAGAGATAGAACTAAGTATACTAGTAAGTATATAAGCTGCCTATTTATAACGTTTTACTAGACGTGGTGTTCCCTACCACGTCTAGTAAAACGTAAAGGTGTCTCTTCGGTGTCTATCGGTGCTGTGGCCTGTGTCATATAACCTCAAGAGCTAAACGGTACAAGCTTGAGAGTTGAAGTTTGGCTATGAATACATAAATAATTCAGAAATGAAGAGGTAGATAATTTGAAGGCCAGGAGGCTATGAAAAAGTTACAACCCTATCGAGTGAGGTGTCTAATCAAGTGACCTAAGTAATTTGTTTCGAAATTTTATAATATTTTTATTGACAAAATGTTTGACACCCGCGTGGATTATTCCACAACAAAAAATCTAGCTTATTCTACCGAAAAGATTAGTGTCTAACTTATACTGAACTGGAACGACATCAAAAATTCAAGAAACGGAAGCTCATGCTGTAATAGCTTTAATGTACGAGTACAGCCATTGTTTCAGTGTTATCACTTCTCATCTAGCAGTTTCAGATAGTCCAACTCATTCTTCACCGCTTATTCAATTATTGCCTCGAATTTTTAATAAAGACCTACGAATTCAAAGGAACACCCATATATTTCTGTGATTAACCTTCTTTAAAAGCATTTTTTTCGGTAGCTATTAACCTATTTGCGTGACCTGAGTGCTGCCCTTCTACCTGCCGATCGTGAATACAAAGTGGAAATCACTATTTTACATAAATGTTGATGGAGCTTTTCGGTCATTCTGGTGGAATTGGAGAATAAGATCCCAGAAAATTTTGACTGATTTTATTACATTTTCATGTTCTGTAACTTGTGTCATGAAGGTATCTTAATGCCTAATACGCACGCCTAGTCATCGTTTGTCCTAATAATCACATATACCTACTTAATACAATGAGTACTAATATTGAAGCGACTAATAGTTAAAAATCCTAGTCATTCATCATGAATTCATGATTGACATGTATAAAGTTCCCTATAAAAATAATTTTCCTAATAATCATGAATAGTACATGGTTTTTTTTTTGTAATCCTAAATATATTCATCTTTATTAACGAAATTCATAACGGACACAATAGATAAAATTAGGTTACTTAGGTTCTGGCACTTGCTTGCCACTACCGCGGTACGCTTCGCTCAGTTAGTCACTACTCAAACCTAACTTAACGAACTGATTTCAAGGCAAATAGAAAAATAAGAAATATTACTAAAAGGATTTGAATCGAATTGATATTTCTGACGCTCGTTGGCAGCTACCGAGGTCCGCTTTGCTTGGCTCGTGCATGGTCACTATTCAAACCTAACCTATCCAACTGATTTCGATCTGAACAGAAAAGTAGGTCAGAGTACATATAGGGCTTGAACAGTAGGTATTGAGACTTCTCTGGCACTCGCCGGCCGCTAGCGCGGCACGCTTCGCTTGGCTCGTGCGTGGTCACTATTCAAACCTAACCTAGCCAACTGATATCGATCTGAGCAGAAAAGTAGCTTTTTTATTTTTCTGGTTTTTGTAGTGTTACTTTGAGGTGTTTTGGTGTTATGTTATTTTGAGGACACATACAGTTGAGCAGTTGAGTTTGGACTGGCAATTTTCTGATACACATTTGGTCATACTTGTATTAGGATATAATATGCTATCGTTAGAAAACATAATTTAATTCGGAATACGAACTATCAGGTTATATGTTAATTTATCATTAAGACACGTGTGTTGATAACCAACAAAATTAAGACATTACTCTATTATCTACACCAATATTATAAAGAGGACAAGTTTATAAGTTTGTAGGTATTTATATTTATAGAAGGGGACCTCTGGAACTACTAAGCGGGTTAAAAAAACACAGGTAGAAAGCTACTCTATTCCCAAATGATTAAGCTATTTGACGACCTCTGTGGCGCGGCGGGCGAAGGTTCACCTGCGACGCAGGAGGTTGCGGGTTCGATTCCCACCTCGGAACAAATATTTGTACGATCTGCACATATTTGTTCAGGGTGTTCTGATATTTTCTATGTATAATAAAAAAATATCTATCTATGTAATGTATTGTTTTAAGTATATCAGTTATCTAGTACTCATAACACAAGCTCTGCTTAGCTTGTGGCTAGATAAGTTGTGTGAAATATCTAGCATTTATTTATTATTTATTTGATATATTATTTTATTCTGATAAAAAATAGTTTTGAGTACGAAATCACTATAGCTAGTCAATTAATAATTGTGAAAAATATTTTGATTGGTTGCGGACCTGCATTATAGATTTTGTTAATTATGATGAAAGACTTAAGAATTTTGAATCACTAGTGGGTTCAAAGTGCACTAATATTATGGTATTGGGTATACCAACATTAAAGCATGTGATAGTTGAGACAGTTGATTATTATGCATATCAAATTATGATTATAAAATTTATGACAAAACAGAGTACCTACCATTTTATTATCTAGTGGGAATCTTTTCCACAACCATTGACTTAGTGACTGGCTATCAGTCAGCAAGTCAGCCGTTGACAAATTTATTTTACGCGATGGCAGTAGCGAGTCATCTCTGAGACTGACGCCAGTGACCGACTCTTTGAAACTTGCAATTAACCTTAGAATACCTTTCTTTATAATTATTTAAAATAATTAGAATTAAGTGCGAGTGTTAATTTATTAACTTGTCAGTCATTACAATTAGCGAAAAAAACACATCTAAAACACGCTCTAGGTAATTATGTACTGAGAAACGCTAGCCTTTACTAACAGGGTAGCTATATTCATCATCAGCCGGTAAACTCCACTGCTGAGGTCTCCCCCATAGCATACATAGCGTACCTACACTACAACCCATACCGTGCAATGGGGCAGATTTGCCATAATCACCACGCTTGGCAGCCGGATTGGTGATCGCAGTTTGGTGTTAAGTACTCAGGTGGATGCTGCTGCCCATCCAATAGGCGCAATCCCTTAGTCGCCTTTTACGACATCCACAGGAATACTTGGAGGAGTCTTATTCTTAGGCCGAGACTACCACGGCTTACGGGCTTACGGCACGGATATTAACTATGGGTACTTATAAGTTAATTCAGGTCAGCAGGTTCACCTCTCAGTAACTACTTACATAAGGTTAATACACAAAGCAACGCTCATTTGTGTGCTCATACCTGAATACAAAAACATTGCTTTGAGTTCAGTCGTGTAAGCACATCGATCGGTATTCACATTTCCAACTGGAACGAATAATTCAAGCGCTGTTTCGAGAATCAAAGAGTAAAATATTGCTTAGCTTCTACAACGTAGGTACTAGTACAAAGTATGGAACGGCGCGGAGTTGAACAAAAGCTGTGTGATACCTCAACTTAGTTCACCTACCTTTACCATATGTTTTGATGAAGCGACACACCATGCTGAATAACATCATGCACAAAGATGTTTCTGTGGTTCTTAAACGACAGTGTGAATTCAATTATTACCGTGTATCGTCATGTTTTACTACAGTGCAATACCTATACCTATAGGTAGGTACCGTTTCATTGCCGTGTCGGTAAGAACTGTCAAACTTTCGCGATAGATTCAGCGCGCTGCTACATCGAACACATTCCTTATTGCCAATATCTAAGCTCACAGTAGGTAATGCCGGTATGATGTGTCGCTACTGTGCAAATCCTCTTCATTACCGTGTTGGTATGGGTTGTCAAACTTTACCGATAGATTCAGCGCGCTGCTACATTGAGCATATTCTTTATTGCCATTATATCTAAGCTCACAGTACTGTCGGTATGATGTGTCACTACTGTGTAAATCCTCTTCATTACCGTGTTGGTATGGGTTGTCAAACTTTGTCGATAGATTCACCGGCACCCGGCTACCGGAGCACATTCCTTTATTGCCATTATCTAAGTTTACGATTGCCACACATCGGCAATCGTGCTCACTGTGAACTAACTTGTTTGTTTTTCTGAATTGGTGGAATTTATTGGCTCACGTGGTTTATTACAATGATCGCTCGCGTTTTTCGAAACCTCGACAATACCAACAACAGTGAACCGAGAACCTTTAACTACTGATTGTTTTAATGAATTGCATTGTACCTAATTTAAATTTTGGGAGTAAATGTCGTTTATTCCAATCTTTCTTACCAACAGTTCGAGTTAGCGTATAACATTCGCTAACATTTACTTGATTTTTTAACATGTCGGGTAAATTATAGCAAAAAGAAACCAAATATCAGATCACAATTTAAAAAAAAATATGAAAAATGCGTTTCTTATTAGCTATTTTTCGAAGTTGAAAAGTAATTTCTAATGATTTATCTTTTTCATAAAAAAAACATTGTTCTAAGTAGATACGTTTTTGAAAAATGTCAGCCGTGAAAATGTTTGCAGAAGCATCCACAATTTTACCTTGTAATTACTAAAACCTGACTAGTTGACGACACAGTGTAGGAGGGAGGCCCCTCTCGATGGAAAGAAATTATAAAGGTCGCAGGAAGTCGGCCACTCAAGGTCGTTCCTCGTGGCATTCGTGGGTGAGGTCTATGTCCAGCAGTGGACTTCTACAGAATGATGAAGTAAGTATCTTAAATCTTCATTGTTTTACTGTTTATAAAAAAACTTACATTAAATTTAAATGAACGATTGGATATTTAGCTTTATACCCCTCTTCAAAAACTCAGCAAGTTGCTTTGGCCCGTGAGTGAGAAGCAACTCATTAATTAAGTATTTCCCTAAAATTCATTGAGATGTTCCCGGCTGTAAAACTCCATGTAATAACGCTAGTTTAACAGTAGTTCCCGCCAGGGGTGAAAGGGGAAAGGGGGCTGAGACGAGTTAATTAACCTGAAGTTGTGCCGCATAGGTTGCGGGTATGGTAGAGTAGGGAGCTGCATGAAGTTTTGAAAGGCCGGATATTTCAGCACATTTTTTTTAAAAAAGCCGGTTTTTGGAGGAATCATTTCGCGGATTGCACTCACCCTGAAAAAACCCTTCGCTTTGGTTGAAGCCAGCATACCGTTTTACAAATTGAATTAAGTTTATATAATTCACGAAAGTTTTTTTAGTAAAAAGTAGTAGTATCTAAATTGTTGTTGCCGTGGTGCGTCCGGCCTAGAATTGGCACATCCGTCTCCCGTGGATGTCGTAAAAGCCGACTAAGGGATTACACCAGCGGATGGGCAGCAGCATCCACCTGAGTAATCAACACCAATACTGCGATCACCAATCCGCCTGCCAAGCTTGATGATTGTGATAACCCCCCCCCCCCCCCCCAGGTTTACCGTAATCATCAAGCTATACCAACACGACGGTCGCCCGTGAAAAACGTAGGAACTATCAACTAAACAGTGCGTGCGCTCGATACAAATGGCACAGATTATTGACTAGTTACTACGTAATCTTCGACGGTGCAACATCGTCCAGCAAAGTGATCCATGGAGATCACGACCCTCAGCACTGAGGAATATACCGCTGACGCAATTAGGAGAAAATTAAGGACTTGTTTAGGGACCGTCCATGAATCACGTGAGGCTTGAAAGGGGAAGGAGGGGGTTTAGAAAAATCACGAAATATCACAAGGTGGGAGTGAGGGGAGTTGTTCTAAGATATCACGTGTATTTATTTTTTCGTCAAACGCGCGATTTCTAAACCGAAAAGCGGCGTGTAGTGTGACTCGCCGTCGCCAGGCAACGAACAAAGTCACACTAATTAATAATTGATTTTAAAAATACACATGATTTTGGGTGGAGGGGTTAGTCTTAAACCACACCACGTATCACCAAGGGGTAGGGGGGTTAAAACATGCTAAAAAAACATCACGTGATTAATGGACGGCCCCTTATTTGTTTTACAGAGGCTTCGTAGAGGTGTCGTAGAGGTGTCGTAGAGGCCACTTTTTGACCGGCCAGAATTTTGAAAATGCCGTACATCTGGCAAGCCTAGTTGGGAGCTGTGAAATGGCAGGGGGCCGATATGAGAAAACTCGGCGAGCGAAACAATGCCGCCGCACCCGTCATCTTATCGCCTATGTTGTTGTGGTAATAAAAAGTTATTCCGCTGTAAGTACTCTTTGATAATGTCTGGAATAATAGAAAGATGGCATTAGGAAAAGTTGGATAATGGATATTGATTTCAGACAAGTTGGATAAGTAATAGAATAGTGTATTGAAATTAAATACACATTAGATGTACATAGCTCGTACCGGCCCTAGCTATGTCGACGGCGATTTTTTCGTTTATTCCATCCTGTCCTACCAGAAGTTCGATGATCTAACTGTTTGGACAAGTGACTTTATTTCACAGCCAGTTAGTTAAGTTTATCTATAAATACTTAAGATAGATAGACTATACATATAGAACCAACTAACTAGCGGATTTAATAAATGGAAGGCAGCGCGATATTTATAACACAAAACTGGCAAACCTAAATAATAAGAGTTACGAACGAAAAAGACATTAAATAAAAAAAAACAAAAGTTAAAATGCAAAAACCCTAAAAAAATGTATCAAAATGTTGTAGAGGAAAGCCAAATCCACGATTCTATAGTAAAGGTCTTCAACTGAATTAATATTTGGTTATCCAAGACCAAAACCACGACTTTTACTCTGCCGTATCACTTAATTTAACTACCTAATTATTAATAATAGTGTGACGTCACATAACATATGACACGAACAACAAGACGCTTCATAATGATACTTCATGGTGTCAAAATCCGTCAAGCAGTTTCCGAGCTACGACAGACAGGTGAACAAAGTTACATTGACTGATAAAGTTATAACCCTCCTTTTGCTTTCTTGCAGTTGGGTAATAAACTCCAAAACCGTAGAAGAATATTATGTGGTGCATCTAATAGATTAAACATTTTTCTTTTCCCCATTTCTTTCTTTTTACGGAATCTCAAAGCTGCACGTGATACAAAAGCATCGTATTAACAATGGAAAATAGTACAAAAGATTGAGGTAATTCTCGAACAGCTCGAAAGCTGGATAAGAAATAGCTCTATAGTTCTGGTTTCCTAAATATGGCGACTGTCATATGACGGCCATAACTAAAAGGGGAGATGAGGCAGACTTTATTATTTCTTTACGGCCAAACACAGTAAATCGTGCCCACCGCTATATTACGGCCGTCATGAGATAGCCACCACTTCCAAGGAAACTAGAGCGAGAGTGTTTGCTTCGGCTTATTGAGTGCAAACAGGCGGCGCGCCGGGACCGGGACGCGCAAACATCCACTATCGTCCCAGCCGCGACTTTGCACAGTGAAATTACTAAACTACTGCAGTAAATTCTTTTCATCCCATCTATTCGAAAAGTACGACTTGGTTCGCCTTTAAGTGCACCCAAAGGTGGTATATCTATAAAAAAACTTCTATAAGTGCGCCGCAATTATCTTTGCCGCGCACTTTTTGAATTTGGTACATCTTAGTGTTCAGCGACAAAGAAATCGAACAAAAATATTGTTTGAATAAATACTGGCTGGTACGACGGCCCATAGTAGCGCGCCGCCAGTTGAATGAAAAAAAAAACAAATTAAAAACGCGCTAACTACAGCCCGCGTTTTCGACAATTTTCACGGATTGTTAGAAATTCATGGTTTTGGTTTGAAATAAAATATGAGGCGCCTTTTATTTTCTCATAGTGGCTGATGAAAAGTAGAGTGTATCACTCGGGCGCAAAATATTTTTTTGGCTCGGGCGACGCGCGACGTAGGTACCTACTTTGAATCCTTCGCTACGTTCAGGATTCTACTAAAGAATCCTCGCTCTGGATTCAAAAAAGCGCCCTCGCCGTAAAAATATTATTTTGCTCCCTTATGATAGAATCTACTATTAATGGCTCGTCACTATTCTTAGCTTGTTAAATTTATTCTGGTTTCACGCCCGGTAAGAAATCGAAATGTTATCAGAAGAAAAAAAACCATTGAGACAGTACCAAATCCTAGATCTACCTGGCACCTAACCCTACACCAGCCTGTAAAAACCACTAGATACATAGTTACCTGCTTTTGTGGCACTGGCAAAGTATGATTTGCATCCAACGTAAGTAATTAGTACCTACTTAGGTAGTTGAACCATTTATTACCCGACTACGACTAAGCAAAAGGAGGGTTATTTACCTAGGTATATAAACTAAGTTAGTTCTAGTCCAGCGAACTTTGTGTTGCTTTATACGAGTTTCCTCTCAAATACAGATGTAGCTATGTACAACTGGTACCTAACTAACTTTCTAAACATCTCGTAGGTGATTGATTAATAATAGATAATAGAGTGTAGATAGATTAACACTTCATTAATCAGGACTATTATAATAAAATTAATTAAACAGTTCAATACCTCACGCTGAAAGGGATTTCAACAAGGCAACCTTTGAAAAATTATTACTTAAAAAAGCATTTGTAATTTTTTTTTAAACGTAAAAATTTAATTAGCGATCCTCAATCAACAGCACTTTTTAACTATAACATGAGCGGCTAATCTCACAATTTAGCGTTCGCGAATCTAAGGAAAAAAAATCTTTGAATAAGTTACTAGAATAGGGTGCGAAGAGCGTACCGACGTGCATATTTGAATAGTAAATAATAATTCCGTAACAGAAGTTAATTTAAAACACACAGTTTCATCATCAAAAAAATTAAAAAACTATTAACTCTAGTAAAATAATAAGTTTTTTATAGCCCAAAGTTTACCGTTCAATTGGTCAAATTAGTTTTATTACCGCTCAAAATGCCTAAGTTTGCTACGCGTTACGTTCTGCATGTGTCAATTAGAACAACGCGCGGACGTCTTTTACAGTACTTAGCAGATTCGGCACCATTCGCCAAACGATACGGGGCACGAAACTAGCGTTTGCATGTAAAATTAACAAATGGACTTCATTTCTCGGCTCATTCACTTTAAATGTAAGTATTTCGTTTATTTATTATGGTCATGATAACGGAACACTTTATTTAGGTAAGGTATACCCAAGGGTAGCTCTGGTAAATTTCCCTTCCCTTTGTATTCCAACCTTAACACGTACATTTTACGGACTCATTTTGAAAGTAGACAATACAACTTCTTGCTTTTCAGTTCAAAACCTCGCCATATTTTTTCCAAACCTTTTCATAGGCTTACAAATTGAATACTATTGATTATCATGACGAGGTCTTTTTCAAACCTGTTAAAACTGGTTATGTATGTACAATTCAGACATCTGCAAGTGAATTGTATCGGCCACTGCCGTGAAAAGAGGACCGGAAGTCAGGTGTATAAATGACACCATATGCCATAAATGCTGTCATTTTACATACGCCATATGGCGTATAATTGTCTAGGTTCCCGTTCAACTATTGTGAGTCGTAATCGTAATGCGTTGGACGTAAAGTGACTATTTTTCCAATGTGCATGTTATTTGTTGCATGGTGTTTGTCCCGAGAGCTTCATTCAATGTTTTAATAAAACTGGTTGGTCATTTGATGCAATAGGTACTTACTTCCTATAGGTACTTATCGTAACACGGTGCCCACTATTACGACTCTACAATTTTCACACCGCGTTATTTTTTAATTATTATTCGTTTTTAGTTTCTTTCACTTGTATGATGCATACCTTCAAGTAAAGGAGCATTTTTCCATCTCTGTGTTTTTGGCAGTCTCTACCCAGAGATATCAGTACAGAATAGAGAAGTAAAGTCCAATATCGTCAGTCTCTACTGTTGTATGGTTTTACCCATATAAATAAACCATATACGAATAAATAATTCGTTCGATCGATAAATTAAACCACTTTATAAAATATAAAACCATATAGTAAAGTCAGAAAGTACTCGTTACAACTATGTATCTACGAGACATTTTCTCAAGCGATTATGCATACTATATATACATAGATGGCACCGGGTGGCGCGAAATAGCGCGAAATATGATAACAGAAAAATGGACACCAAATTTATATTTATCGAGTTCTCTTTTCCACTCACTGCTTTGTCAAATAAATATTTAAAAATCAGTGAATCTATTTTTAAATGTTTTTTTTTTTTTTTACTATGGACGCACAACGTGAGCAATTATAGAAATCTTGGTATAATGTTTTCCTCATCAGAAGCAAGTAAATAACAATTCTTACTTTATGCGATTAAATCCTACAACCGTTGCTAAACATCAGTCACGATAGCGTATGATCATGGAAGTAGATAAAAAGTTATACGCTCGTCCGGTGTGCGACAAGTGCTCAACCGGGCATCGAACCAAGCTCGCCCAGCAGGTTTCGCTGTCCACTAGCTCTACCACGAAGACGCTGTCAATGTATCGTTACGATTTACAACTACATTCAAACTAGGTGAGGCTCAGGTATTTCTATAACATTACTTCTAAGTCTAACTAACACCACTTCATTTATCACGTGAAATCGTGAATTACCACAGAACTGCACAACTATCGGTGTCAGCGTAGTCGCATTGCACCAACAGTGACTGAAAACGTTGCTGGTAATTTATTTATATTATTTGTGGTTTGCAGTTTTCAAAGTTCTTCCGCAGCAAAATTAATCACGGGTACCGATAACCTGGCGAAGTTATATGCATGCGAGTTTCGAACTCTTTCGTATTTTTCTGTTATGAGTGGAAGTGGTTCTAAAGGTTTTTAGGTTGGTAGTTGGTAAGTAGTTTCAGAGTAGGCCGAAGGTCCGTGGCATCTCATCTCGCATCCATGTCTTCGCATCAACTGCAATTATGTAACGGACACTACGCCACTTGGACATGCTTCTGCTTTTAGTTAATTAGAAGTTTTTAGAGAGCCATTACCTAAAACGAACGTGGAATGAAATGTGCTCGGACAGTATTTCATAGAAAGGTAGCATGGAAAAGGCTGTTGTATACCAAGTGGTTTTTTTTTATTTGTTGGCTTTTGAACATCATGTACATGTCAGCCCATATTGACAAAAAAACTTCTAAAATTATATATACCAACAAACTAATTACAATTGATTACAAAAAATAAACTAATAAACTAATCAACAGAATGTACTAATCTATAAGTAATTTTTGCTTTTGAATTTGGACTAAATAAAATACTCCGAAACACTCTAATTTGGTTAATTGGTTAGCTCGCGCCTGTATAAAATCGATGATAAGCCAAGCAAAGTAAGTACCCAACCATAAGTATAGGTATATATTGACAATATACTAGTTCCTTACTTACATAAGTAGAGATATTCTAATAACTTTACATGTTCCCTACAAATACGTACCTACCTAGTCTGAGTTTACTGAAAATAGTTTCCCGACGGAGTGTAAATGAGTGCGTTTGAGCGTGAAAACCTACGTCTATTTGGCATTCAAAGGTCAGGAACACCTCATAGGTACACAAAAAAGGTAGCAGTAAAACATTGCGTTCGTTTCCGCAAAGATTGCTCCGGAACACGTGTGCGAACGTTATGCGGGCGAGAAACAACCATTTGTAGGCGCCAAGTGTTTACAGAAGAGTCGGTGTGGCATCGCTAATGAGGGAATCGGTGAAAGTGCTCGAGAGAGAGCCACCGCAGAAGCCGCAGTCTTGCATACCTACTCACCTTTGAGCACTGCCTCCCGCCCCCTTGTTATTTCGAGCATGTTTACTGCTCTGTGATCCTCTCTCGATCCCCTCTCGACTAATTTGAACAGATGCTGATACTCTTGATAGCACTGCTTCATTGCACATTTAAATTAATTCCCAAACAATTGATACGTATTTCGTTTCACTAAGAATGCATAATAATGCAGCGTCTTAGATAAGCTTCCGTCTGGTAGTGATTTGGATCAGTTGAGCTATGTTTAGATCGTTTGCAACAGTTTTTAGATAGGTAGCTCAACTGTTACATTTATATTTTTAGGGTTTCGTATCTCAACAGGAAAAAACGGGACAATTATAGGATCACTTTGTTGTCTGTCTGCCTGTCTGTCTGCCTATTTGTCTGTCAATACCCTTTTTCTCAGAAATGGCTAAAAGTATCAACTTATATACAAATATAAAGGTCTGTAAATTTAAAGTGCTGTGTGTGTAGCTTCTAAACCTAGTACTTTATGTAGGTACGGTAAAAAGATATAGCCATATCTTTATTTTTTTATCCATTTTTTTATATCTTGACAAGTTTTTGTATGGAAATCGTGAAAATTAAAAACCTCTAGGGTACATCCAGTGACACAATTCTGAAATTTGGAATGCTTTGTCACACAAATAAAGAAACATGTATAAAAATTACGAATTTAGACTTTACCCCAAAAATGGGATGATGAAGTTAGCAGGGAAAAGTGTCTGAAACTCGAAAAGACCTCTGACAAATTAGAAATAATTTACAGATCGGAACCCTCAGGGCGCGAATGTCACTCGTTCTTGTCCGTTTTATTTAAATGTTGTATATTATATGTATATAAACATAACATACATAACATAAAATAACACCCAACAGTCACATACATAGTCCTGATTCCACACTAGAATTCCGTGTTATAACTACGAGTACCATGGTACGTACCACAATACCCAGACCCGAAACAAATATTTGCAGATCATACAAGCATTGGTCCCGCAGCGGAATTCGAACCCCCAAAGCCTGTACTAGAATATTCAGTAATTAAGTATTATTATTTTTATTAAGTATAGCAGTAAGGTATTATTTATTACATGTAAACATATTATAATTACTTACAAGTAAGTGGACGAAGCATGAGACGCATGTAGATAGTAGGTCACGAGGCGTGGCCATGTCACTTCCATGTATGCGAACACCATAATTCGTTCACAATATATCCGTAGTCCAATGCAGCCCTTTCATGATGTTTAGTGTATCAAAACGTAAATTCGAATAAACCACTCTACAAGAAGACTTTGACAAACCCGTGTAGCAACTACCTATAGGTACTTATAACCTACTTAACTATGTTTGTCGATCTAACTGTGGTCCTATGCCGACAAAGTAGGTAGAGTAAGTAGGAAAGTACTTACCTACTATTATAAGTAAGTATTATAGGTAAGTACTGTGTACATTATGTTTTACATTTACTATGGCGGCATTTTTCGGCAAATGCTCTAAGGGCGGCGCGGCATCGCGGCAGTGAGTTGATCGTGCTACAATTTAGATGGATTTGAGCACCAAAATTAATTACATGAGCGACAAATTGCGTTAATAAAATTTAATTTTCGTGAAATACCAGCCTGTTTATTTTGAATACAATTTGTTTTTTTGGGTTTGCCATTATCACCATGCATGCTTGGCAGGCGGATTGGTGATCGCAGTTTGATGTTAAGTTCTCAGGTGGATGATGCTGCCCATCCTCTGGTGTAATCCCTTAGTAAGGCTTTTAATACATCCATGGGAGAAGACGGAGGAGTCTTTTCTTAGGCCGGACACATTACGGCCAAATTAAAATTTATGTTATTTGTGCAGAGCGCGTCGATATCTTTTTAACCGACTTCAAAAAAAAGGGGAGGTTTTATTTTTTATATTGTGTAGATAAGTAACAAAATTCTCCTTTTCCGTTACCTTTTGAGGTAAGAAACCATAAACATTCATAAAACTTTTCACGCACCTGCGCCCACCAAATCTGTGGTACCTACAAATTTTAAATCAAAGCCCAATCAGTGTTTGTAGTTTTTGGTCAAATCTGTTTTTGCCATCCTTGGTAGTTTGGAGACAAATGCCATCCAATCAGTTCTAATACAAACTTTTTAAGTTTTCTGGCAGCCAATACATTCCTTATGGACATAAATGTAGAGCTACCAGTAGCTACTTGGAGTAGTGCAGCCGGAAAGCTACATCTTATAAAAGCACCTCTGCTACACAGTTACTAACATTCTATAGACTAGACTCGAGCAAAAACACCCTCCAGCTTGTATGTACCAATTCATTCAAATTACAAAACGTATTTTCACAACGACCCGTATACGAAGCTCAACCAGCATTTTGTATTTTTTCTACTGCGTGAGTGCATTCTTAACCCACCTACGTCCTGCGTCATTCAACATTAAAACTAGATTCTAATTGAAGAAAGAACACCCACACAGCTGCCCCGAGCACAAAGCAATGTAAAAAAAACAGTGCATTAACTCCAGCGCCCGAGAATCGACTCACGCGCATTGCTTTTACACCGTAATTTAAATAATGATGTGTGACGTCCCTCACGTCACCAGGAACTACGTAACAGTGAGTGTATCTCAAGGACATCCAGTGTATACTGGTATTCATTCTACTGTGCCCATGCACACTAAACTTGTGAATGAAGAATTCTCGGTTACAACGTAAACGGTCCATTCTAATTCCTAAACTAATATCGGATGGAATCGTGTGTAAATTGTATCCGTAAACAAGAAAGAGATGGTTTATTTGAATTTCTCACGTGAAATGACTGTTGCACTTTTTTGTCACCTTGGACAAAAAATGTTTTTGATGTTAGTTATCTTGATTTATGGGACCATTCTTCTAGCTTATTCATTGAAACTTGTAGGACAGGTAGACAAAAATACCTTAGTTTGGCAGATTAGCACCTCCTGTTGTGGCATTTAAATAGCTTTGTAGTATTCTTGCTGCGTAATTGAACTGAATTGAATTGAACTCCCATATATCAATCAGTACGTTGTACAGAGTATTGAAAAAATTACAAAACTATCATACCACTCTAGGACAGCGTCAGTCACTGGGCGTAGCTAGGGACTGGCAAGGCGCTATACGTTGGTTACACATAAACCAACTCAAAAACCCTAGTAAATATCCCGTTTTTAGTGATAAAATGTAGAGTCAATGCAAACGTGCGTGTCTCGCGCTCAGTACTTTCTATGTAGTTCTTACACTAACATAAAATCGCTACCGGTGCCCTAAAAGTTACACAAAGCCCCCTAGTACAGCTCTGCCCAGGTCCATGGGAAACGCAGCGAACCCTTAACTTTACGATGTCTACCTACATGCTTGGCTCGGCAGTTAAGTCGTCCATAACAAACATTGCAAAATTAGCTCCCTGACTCACGGGAACGTTGCGCCCACAACATTTATTTTGCTTTTCGGTATAATTTAATGTATGTACCTACCTAGGTGCTTATATTGCCGTGTTGTGTCGGACCTAAGAATAGACCCCTCCATCGCCTCCCGTGGATGTCGTAAAAGCCGAGTGGGGATTACCTACACCAGGGGGATAGACAGCAGTATCCACCTGAGTACTCAGCACAAATACAACCAAAAATCACCAATCCGCAAACCAAGCGTGGTGATTATGGTACCTCCTCCCATTTTATTGTTAGGGAGATGCCTCGTCCATTTGTGGACGTCTAAAGGCTGAAGATGATGATGATGAGGTTACTGTATTCGCCTATCGGCATACTATTTTATTTCAAACCGGTCAGTGCATCTTCGTGTCTAGAATAAGGTCGCAGGTTCGATCCCCACCCATTTAATAATATTTGGGATATTCAAATCATAAGATATTAGAGATCGCTCTTAAGCGATAAGACCGCCCATTGTACCTCTGATTTAAAACTTTGTATCCTTATATTTTTGTTGCTTTTTGTTTTGCAATAAAGTTATAATCTATCTATTACAATCCAGATGTAAGTAGATAATATTATCTACTTACATCAGGATTCATGTTTTGATGCTATTTCATTTGACTTTTGGTGATTATAATCTTGAAGATATTAGAAACTTGAACCCTTAAACCACAATTGTTGTTTCTTCCATACCTATATAATATATACACGGTCAGATGCAGGTTATTTTTTCAAGGCCCCATGACTTATAGGGTTAAGTCAAACCAAAAAGGAACTTTGCATGTAACTAAGTTCAGATTATAGTTTTTATATCCATCCGATATATAAATTATGCGTTTACACACATATGTTTGCATTAATACAGTTTTCATGCAAGTTATGTGTGTCAAGAGCAGATACACGAGCCACGCCTACGCAGGTGTTCACTCACGTGGAAACCACTTGGAAAATGTTATAAAACCCTTAAATAACCATAATTGTCTTCGAGTCCTTATGTGATGCGAAGCAACTGTGCTCTACCACTCCACATAAGGTTGAGGACAATCTACTTTTAACTTTGACGAACTCTGTGGCTCGGAGGGTAAAGATATAGGAGATGCGAGAAGTTGCGTTTTTAGCCCGTGTTTGTGGGTTCGTATCCCGCTGCGGGACAAATATTTGCATGATCTGCAAATATTTTTTCCAGGTATGGGTGTTATGGTACCATGGTACTCGTAGTTCCCGATACCCTGTCAGGACGGTGTATGTGACTATTGGTATGTTATGTTCTTTCAAATTACCTACTTGCTAAAGGCTCTAAGTAGTATCTACTGCTTGTTGACTTTAGTCCTTCCTATATACTCTTGCTTTGCAGAGTATCCGATTATCTATGATCGAAATGTAGAGTGTTTATTCCACGTTATGTGAAAAAAACTTTTACAATCTGCTGATTCTACAGTAGAAATTTGTTCAAGTTACAGATGTAACAACACTTGGGTAATACGAAACAATGTAACAATTCGTATTCGGTTCTCAGACGTCGCTTAGTCGCGAGAAATCGAGGGCGAAGTGAAGCTCCAATCTCTTCGAGATGGAGCCGTTGCCGGTCGAAAAGAAAGTGATCTATCTTACTTAATCCATCGTACCTGCTCTGACATCATGGTGGTTTCGCAATTATGTTACATACCTTTACCGCAGATTAATAGTAGAAAGATACTGAACTAAAGCAAACACTTAGGTACCTACCTTACGAATAAAAAATGTAAGAGAAACAGTAGATGAGATTAAGTGTAGAGTCTGATAAAATAAAACGTTGAGGGCACCTATTTCTGTCATTATCTATTGTAAGTATAGGTATAGGTATTTAATAGTATTAAAGTAAAATGTATTATTTATTAGTAGAAAACAATTGATATTAAATCAATAGTTTTCTTGAAAACAAATAGTAATTGAATAAAAGTCGGTTTTACAACTCTCGGTAGAGATTAAGTATGTTCCTTGGTTTACAGTAAAATATGACAAACCATAAAATACCTACCTTGATTTGTAGTAAGTATGCATTTGTCACGTTTTATTTCTTATACATAGATAGACAGAGGGATTACCAAAACAGTTATACTTTACCTAAACCTAGTAGGTAGGTACATTCATCTGTAGTACCTACCTACGCACTCGATAAAAATCAAGTATTCATTATTCAAGGCACATGCTACATCTTACGAAGAGCACACTGTCGGAGTAGGAGGTAGGTAAGTAGTATTTCTACTTCGTGCCATAGAGCTTCAAGATTTCTGGTTATAGCGCTAAGAAAAAACCCGCAGTTCAAGATATTATTAATGACTTACAAGCGTTAACAGACAATATTTTGAAATTGTAAATAATAAAGTAACGCGCTTCTTGCAGATTATTTTCAGCAAAGATTGATTTTCAGAATTCAATGTTTTAATAGCTAAGTAACAATCAATATTGCAACTCTATGACCTAAGTAATATAGTCTCTACTAGTTTATGTTTAACGGTTTTATTGCTTTTCCAAACAACAGTACTTAGTGGTTTTGCGTGCAGTGCCTACCTTATTGCATGGACCGTGACCGCTCGATCCTTATTTCTTAAATCGTTCCCGGGCCCGCAGTAGTTAAAATTGCCGCATTCCACTGTAGACGGGCGGGCGTGAGACCGGCGCAGCCTCCCTCACTGGACCGGTCGCGGGGATACCTCGGGACCACTCGGCTAGGTTTTATCACAGAAACAAGTGTTAGAACACTGAGAGGGAAGTGTCTGGGGGTGAAATCATTGTTATTTCATGGAGTTCGATAGCGAGCGATGCGTCAAGCTAGGCGGCAAGCGGCGCAGCACGACGACGGACTCGGTCGGGGACGCGCACGGGACTGCCTAGCGCGAGTCGCGAGCGCGACACCAGCGCCTCCGCGCGCACGCGCCCCTTCCTCCGACCGGACTCCGTGCCGAAGCCCCGGAGCCTCGTTTACTCACATCAACTCATACGATAAATGCTCAATGCAGTCCAGCGAGTTATTTAAAATTCGAAACCCCTGCGATGGCACGGGGATACTTGGCAGTTGGCACCCAAACCGCGCGATATGATGTCGCGGGATCACGTTAATGGCTGAGGGTGTGTGACCCAGTTTTCGCTTCGCACTAATATTTGAGTGAGCTTGGGAGTGGCACCAAAACGTAACAATATGTTTTGTACTTACAATACTGAGGTACCTACCACCTACATACATATATACTTATGTAGTGTAAGTTCATGGTAAAAGTAAGTAGTGTAGATGCCTATATGTATAATACCTAATACGAAGAATGTTACGAATTATTGTTTGCGCTTCCTGTGGCTTGCCTAATATAGTACCTGGTACTTATATTTCAGGGCAGTCAGCGAGCCGCTTTGAAGAGATCGTTCTTCAGGAAGTCTACCAGGAAGCATTTCTGAATCACGCATGACATGAATGATTCATGCTTTCACCTACGGCTGAATGTTTGATAAAAAGGCAATTTTACAATAAAAACTGACGTGAATTCGTTAATTTCTTTAAAACGCTGTGTCACTCCTTCATCCCTACCCTGAATAACTCTCGAAATGTAATTTATTTAAGTATAAGCCACACATGTGGAGAATATTTTTCAATATTAGGTCCCTCCCTACCAACTGAAAAGTTCCGGTCTATTTAGCAAGTGAGACTTGAACCTGCATCTTCGCCTCGAATCGGCAATGCCTTGACTAATTTAGAAGGCATTCAACATACAGGAAGGATTACCTCAGGGATCAGTACTGGGTCCTGTCATATATACGATCTTTATCGAAACACTAGCGGCCTTATTACAGAACATGGACTAAATCTGAATTTAGTGCAGGCGTACTAGTCTAGGATAAAATATCGACATTAGGCATATGCGACTTTAAATACGAAAGCAGATGGTTTGTTTTCCGAAATAAATTCTCGCAAATTTCCAAAGTATCAAACTGACGGATTGTGTCACATCACAGTTGAGATGTCCAAATTCTCCTTCTGACGCATAATGACCAACACGCTTTATGACTAATTTTAACCTTACCTCTAACAATCAATCAACAGTAAAATCAACGATCTCTAATACTCACATAGATATCGGGTCGGCGCAATAAAAACGTCTCGGTGAATTTAAGCTCACTTGAAAAGTGAGTTTGTATTTGATTTAGTTCGCTTCAAACAAAGCCAATGTAAACACGTGTCACAATGCCGCAATGTATATTTAAAAGTTGCAAAAATAATCCCCGAAAAAACAATTTAACGGCCGGAGTGTCTTACTTTCGTTAAGTACATGTAGAATAAGTTGTATTTTAAGCTTTAAACTAACAAAAAGTATGAAATTTTGATCAAAATTACCGATTTTAAACCACCGCTACAAATGTTTGGCCAACGTTGACGCAAAATTGTCTGTAACAGAACAGTAGATGCATGGAGTAGATTTGTATTGTAATAATTTGTTTTTACCAGAACTTTAAAAAATTTTAATACTACTTTTGTGTCTGTTTGTTGAACTCTCATCAGATACTTGGCTTTCCTTTTTTTTATTTTAGCTTTCCGAGCAATCCATTTACGCTACTGTTATTTAACCAAATCTTTGGTTAACAACCCCTTTACATCTATACCAACTGATAATGAGTCCTCTCGCTTTGTTAAAATTTATGAACCAGAATCACTTATAGAACACATTATCGTAAAAAAACAGTACTTTTTCAAATTCTTTTATCATATTATAGGTATATTTCCCAAATATCAAATAAATGCCCAACCTACGGCAGGCGCCTGTACGCCCGCCCTCAAGCACTTTACGGTTTTTGTTGGAAAACTTTGATGGTCGATATCTTTTTTTATTATGAAACGAGACAAACGTAACAGAACATATATTTTTTATATTTGAGCTTTTTATAACTAGGGCTTCATTATCAGCCTGTAGGTACGCAGAATGGAAAATTTTTAATGTTGAGCTGTTTTAAACATTTTGGGTTTTGATCAAATTATTGCACTAAACTGTACTTGTATTATAAAGATTGTAAACATGAATATAAAGATGTGGAATTTAGTGATATTTTTATTTGTGACATCCAGCGATAGACATCTTGGCCAAAAACATAAACATACACATAAATATACACACAACAGAACGTTAATAAAATAACAAGTATATATACTATCAATATCAAACATACATGCCCAAAACATAAATAATTTTAACTTAACTTTAACGTGCATATTATAAATTATTTAAGTGATCAACGCGACTCCATACCTTCTGTAGTTAAATTTGAAGAAGCAAACAGAAGCGAAACCATGGAAACGGATGGATGTAGCTCGCAAGGTAATAACGGGAAAAAGAACTTTATTTGTAGCTGTTTAAGGTTGATTTCACACTAGTTGTTTAACCTATGTCTTTTGATTTGACAAGTGACAGGAGTAATATAATTGCTTTGCTCGTTTTTTGTGACGAATGATCGTAAGTGTAAGATAATATTTTGAAGATTTGCTACTTTTTTGCTAGGTGTCATGGTTGTAATTAGGTTGAACTTAGAACTGTTTTAAAACTTTCATCTTTGTTCGTTAGTAAACAAATGTAGCTGTATAAGTATGTATCCATGCGGACAGTTTTTAGCTTTCATTTTGTACGTGACCCTGGATCTATTGTGAATTATAAGATCGTTGAGTAAAATAGACCATTGCTAAACTAGGGGGCTGCCTGGTTTTAGATAAACCAGAGATAGTCCAAGCTTATGTAATTTTTGGCATAAGCGCGGAATATCTAGCTCGAAAGTTGCTTCTGGAAAACAAACCATCTGCTTTTGTATTACAGTCGTATATACCTTAGGCCGATATTTAAGCTTAGACTGGTAGTCATGGTTTAAACCCAGACTAAGGGATTTTTTTATAATAACACTCTAGGTGTTTTAACTGCCACATTTGCAGACGACACTGCCATTCTCGCTAGAAGAAAGGCCCCAAACGAAGCATCGCAGTCCCTATAAATTGAGCTTGATAAGATAAGACAATGGTCGAGAAAGTTGAATAACCAAAGCATTGCCTCGACATCAACTCATGCTACATTCGCACTCCGTAGGGGAGATTGTCCCCCCGTTCACCGAAATATTTCTATCATACAATGAGCACAAAATGGCAACCTATCTAATGCTAATGAATACTGAGCTGCATGCGTTGAACAAATGATTCACCGGCAAAGCACTGTGCTTTGGCAGTCAACACAGTCAATAACTAAATAAAGCTATAGGTATTCATCAACGATCTTTAGTATTCATTTAAATACAAAGAACGTCTGAACGTACATCAAACCCATCGACTACCCAACTGCTGCGACTGCGATGGGGATCGAAGATGAACATAAAAAAATCTGAAGAGAAACCTACCTCCCTACTACCGACAGCATTGTTTCCTAGTAGGTAAAGTACCTACTTGTTATGCTTAAATTTTAAATGAGATGGGACGAATGCTCGTTTTACGTCGAGGGAAGTATTTGCATAATAGATGTGACGAGTTTTATTTATTTCGAAGGGTAGGTGGTTATATATACCTACCTGTCGCCTTTGAAATAAATAGCTAGTACCTAGGTAGTTACATATATCTACCTACTTACGTCTTTACCTAGGGTTTCTACTTTGACGAAACAGAAAATCAGATCGCACCTTTACCCTTCCATTGTTCCAAGTAGATATTTCTACATCTCTTAGAAAACAAAATTTTGTATAACGTAACATCGTAAAAGTGGAACTCTTTTACATTAGCATCCCCGAGTGTGTAGGTAAGTAGGTACCTTACTTACCCACATACCATATTATCTTTTCGATCCATCCCTATATACCAAGATCCAACGAGAATGATCGGACGCGAGTCGCGACTTTTCTCAATTGTATTGCCCCGTACGTCATCATCATCATCATCAGCCTGTAGTCCTGTAGAAGTCCACTGCTAAACATAGAACACCCGGTGAAATTACATGTGCCTATAATTTCTCCGGGTGCCGGTGAAATTACAGGTACATGAGACTTTTCATCTTTATGTCTCAGGGTCGGCAGCGCGCGTGTGATGCCTCTGGTGTTACAGGCGTTCATAGGCTACGGTAACTGCTTTCCATCAGGTGGGCCGTATGATTGTTTGCTTGCCAAGTAGCATAAAAAAAAATAGAACATCCTATGCACCCCATGCATGAACATAGACATGCTGAACGCCCCCCTGGAGAGTTTGTCTAGGATTTTGTAACACTACATAGGTTATCATATCTATCTATCCTATAAGTGTACCTATATTAGGTCTATGACTATGAGGTTTGTTCTTTCGTTCATCGTGTTGTTGTCACTGGTTATTTCCTGGTCACCCTGTGTTAGGTAAGAGTTTCAGTAGGTATTTATAAAAGTAATCTTAGGGTAGGTAGGAGACGGCAAACTCGAATTTTTGTACATGTTGGGTCCGGCTGGGTCGACTATTTGCCAGACTGATCGTAATATCAAATAAAAATAATAATAAAGGTAAAAAATCTTGTAAGCAATACATAACACCCAACACGACACATACGTAGGTAGTCTTGATCCAACACTATTCCCAGTGTCGTGGCGTGGGTATCAGGAACTACGAGTATCATGGTACCATAACACCCAGCCAGACAAGGAACAAATATTTGCAAGTCATACAAACTTTTGTCCCGCAGCGGGATCGAAGCCGCAACCTCTTGCATCTCAGCCGGCTACTCGCCGCCGCGCCACAGAGGTCACATGAATTATACTATGAAATAATGTTTTTTTTTTACAAAAATGGCATTAATGTACTATTCTTTACTCTAAAGCTCGCTAACTAAACATAATATACCTACCTACATTTAGAACAAATAATGAAGCAAAACTACAATTTCAATGAAAACCGTTGACCTACTTGTAAATTCAGTCCGCTGTTACTGACTTTGCCTCGTACTCTTGGAGCAAGAAGGAACTTATCTCGTACTGCAATGCACATGACTTGACTTAGGCATCGTGTAATAATGCCCTTTGAATGAGCAGCCCAATAAAAAATTATGTTTGCTAGGAAATACAGAAACTTGACGGAAACACACAAAAAGCACATTAGAAGATTTTTAATTGTAAACAAAACTTTCTCAGAGCAAAACTTTGAATGAAATTAAAATCACAGAGTATTGAATGAATGGATGAATGGTACGTTAAAATAGCAGCACAATTTTCATATGCCTAGTTTCCTTTCTTCGTCTCCTTGTAGTTTATTTCCTCCAAGATTCCTCTTCTTCTTCTTTTAATAATGGCTTCTGTCTGTGACTTAACTACCCGTAGACAGAGAAACCTGTCTACGTAACCACCGGTGCAATCATGGAAGAATAAATACATTTTTAATAAATAATAATCTAGTATAATAATAATAAATAGGTATTTATTCTTCCATGGGTACAGTTTACAAAACGTAAAAATCTGTACTCAATCAACGTCAACCAACGGTCAATAATTTTGATTCTTCATCTATGATTTTATTTGTCATCGTGCCGCCCGCCCTCCGCCTCCTTGTTTTGTTTATGTTTTTTTGTTTGTTGGTTGCTGTTGCTTTGCTTGCTGCATATTTTGATATTTTTCATTTCAAAGTATTCCAACTACCTATTTAATCATGTCCAAACAAAGTGTTATGTTTCATCCTATTATAAGTTCAATACAAAGAATAGCTCTATACGAAACTAAAGCGGTGAGTTGAGTATCCATTTAGTTACAAACCTTATAAAAAAATATTTCTGCTCACATCTCACATCTCAACCAGAAAAGTCAGATGTAGGTGTTTTCCTTATCAAATGTTAAATTTGTTTCAAAATAGCCAGCCTTGGAAAACAATAATGTAACTCCAAGGGTAAATAAAAAAAAAGTATCGTAAATAAATAAATAAATAGGTACCTACCTACCGCATCTGTCAATAATGTAAATTTTACAAAATCTGTTATTTACTTACTGAAGTCTGAAATTAGCTAGCCTCTACAGACGGATAGATGTGACGAGGGTTCTGTGTACTTACTGGTAGAAGTGTTGTTCTTTACAGAGATTTTATTTAATCGGTTCTAACAACACGGAGACCCGGTTTCGCGTCCTTAAAATAGACAGAACAGACCCACGCGAGCTGATTCTGGTTGATGACAAGGTGGAATACAACAAACAAGAGATCTATCAGCTCCTGAATATGATTGGCTTTGGCAATAGAACTGGGAGAACAGCGGGATTCAACAAACTGGTTTCAGCTTTTGGAATTGTTGGTAATCATTATTTTTATTTGAATTCTGAGTGGGGATGTTTTTAATCATGTATTGTGCATTGTCCCCCTGTTCTAAACCTACCCCAGCCAGCCCAGCAGGATAGATAGCAATATTCATGAAGTGTGCCTGTGTGCTTAAATAGTGGAGAGCAGCTCTCTCTATTATCTTATATAAAAATAATAATAATAGCCTTTATTGCTGAAAAAATAGTTACATCTTATATACCAAATTATATGCTAAACCGAACATCAGCTTGCCTTGTGGCAAAGGCGTCCTCCAGACACTTCCACTCTTTCCTGTCTTGGGTTAATCGCCGCCATGTTGGTCCCGCCAATTCGCTAAGGTCATCTTCCCATCGTTTTCTTTGTCTTCCTTTCTTCCATTTACCTTCATGTGGGTACCATTCTATTATATCTTTGATCCATTTTCCTTTTTTATCCCGCATAGTGTCTAATACCTATCTTTTAATAATCCTTTTATCAAGTTTATAGCAGTTAATAGAACAAAAAGCTCAAGCTTGATTGCTCATTAACTTTTTTTCAGGGTTCATCAGATTTCTTGAAGGATACTACATAATCCTAGTCAGGAAACGGAGGAAGATTGCTGCAATTGGTTCTCATTCCATCTACAAAATAGAAGACACTGCCACAATCTACATACCAAATGAAAGCAACAAGCCTCCACACCCAGATGAACAGAGATATCTTAAGATGTTCTTGGCTATTGACCTCTCTACTAACTTCTACTACAGCTACAGCTATGATATCACCCATACTCTACAAATGAACATGGCCCCACCTAGGAAACTAGCTCCAGCATTGTTTCCGAAACCGGTCACTGCTACGGTGTACCAGTCCAACTTGAACTCAACTGATGACGGAAAATACTGCACTTGCAACCAAACAGATGATGATGAAGATATATTCGAAACTTGGAAGAGACAGTTAATGCAAAGACAGGAGAAAACTGGGTATTTATTACAATCCTAATAATATTACAAATTCGAAAGCTGTAATGTTGATACTCAATCACGGCGTAGCAACTGAACCATTTTCGATGGAATTCGGTACACAGACAGAGTATGACCTGGATTGGGCTACAAGCTACTATTACCCTGGTATAACGCAAGCAAAGTTGCGAGCGGACACTAGTTGTGAAGTTCTACATTATTTTTTATCCTGGAAATAAATTTGGGAGACATTTTCCTAGCAGTGGGACAATATATCTAGGTTAATTTAACCTCCTTGTATGGTACATTGAATCCTTTGCTTAAACTGATTCATTTACCATTGGTCCTAATCAGCTCTATTCACGGTCAAAAACTAACCACTAATACTATGACTACTTTGTGTCACTGGCTCTTTCTAGGTCACTCTGCATTAAGTCAGATACCAGCTTGAGGTAACTAACATCTAATGCAAAAGAAGAAGAGTCTAAGAGTATTATTTTTGTCAACCAGTTTGAATCATACTGCGAGACAAATGTATAATATTATAATAAATAATAAGGTAACATGCGATAAATACCCATGACAATATTAATAAATAAATGTTATAATGTTCTGGATCTGAGTATTATGGTATGTAGTTCCTAATACCCACAATATAGGGAATCATAGTGTGGGATCAGCAGGGCGATTCTAAAACATTGGAAACGTTTCCGACAGTTACTTACCACATCAAAATGAAAAACTAACGAATCCGATCGGAAATGTTTCCGACGTTTTAGAATCGCCCTGCAGGACTATGTGTGTGAATGTTAGGTGTTATGTATGTTACATTTTTATCATGCTATTTAAAAACAAGGAATATATATTACATTTTTTTATCCATATATTTGAATCTGCTTATCTGTGCTAAAGAAACAACACGGGCTGTAATATACGGATGTGTGCGGTGTGTGTCTCCCCCACACACACACCCCTGGCACACACAGGGCAGTGTTTGTTTGTGTGGGGGAGGGGGAGAAATAAGGGCTGTTTATTATGTTTTATACTAAAACAAATTCTAGACAATTCTATTCAAAGATGGAAGTAATTTTGTCGTGTATTTTCAGCCATAAACAGAGGCTGGACTTCGGCATGAGAACAGTACCAGAATGGCGGTTTGTATGGAACAGTCACTTGCTGTCCCCCGTTCATGCTCAATTACACCCAGACTGGATCCTCTACATAGTGCATGGATTCGTTGAACAAAGCAATTTGAATATATTCGGGAGGCCCATATACCTGACACTTATAGCAAGGCGGAGTAACAGATATGCCGGCACCCGGTTTCTGAAGAGAGGGGCCAATATGCACGGAGATGTTGCCAATGAGGTGGAGACAGAGCAGATTGTGCATGACTCAATGGTTTCCTCATTTGCTGCTGGCAGGTAAGAAATTATAATATATTGTATCCCAGTAAATAAGGAGGCTATGGTGTATCAAGCCTGAGAATAGACTCCTCCAGCTCCTCCCGTGGAAAAAGTAAAAGCCTGAGGGATTACTCCAGGGGATAGGCAGCAGCTGAGTACCTGAGTACTTAACACCAAACTGTGATCACCATTCCACTTGCCAAGCGTGATTATGGCAAATTCCACTATTGCATTCAATAAGAGAGGCCTCATCCAGCAGTGGCCGTAAACAAGCTGGTGATGAAGTAAGGGGAAGCACGCAGTCCTAATTTCCGCACAGCCTAGTTTCCATCTTTACCTATACTAGTGGTTCGCCCCGAACTGAGACCTCGCGATAACACCTTTATCAGCCGACTACTTAACTAAGTCATTTCCATATTTTTAACCGACTTCACAATTTGTTTTTTTTTGTATGTTTTTTACCTCAAATCTCCGTCGTTTATGAACCGATTTGAAAAAATCTTTTTTTATTTAAATAGATATACTACCAGATTGGTCCCATTTTTTCAGAATCCAATTCTGATGATGGAATCCATGAGGAATTGAGGGAACTCCTCAAATATTGTAGGCATACATATGGCGATTTTGATATATTCAGCAACAAACCAAGCATTTGCATTCAAAAAGTATAATAATCCTTTCACCACTATGGTTCTTTCATATTTTTTTTTTCATCCAAAATTATTTAGTCGAATACAATGGCGAAAGTCGGTTTTTTAACTGACTTCCCAAAAAAGGAGGAGGTTCTCAATTCGGTTGTATTTTTTTTTGTTTTTTTTTTAATGTTTGTTACCGCATATCTCCGGCGTTTATGAACCGATTTGGAAATATCTTTTTTTATTTGAATAGATATACTTCCAGATTGGTCCCATTTTTTCAGAATCCAGTTCTGATGATGGAATCCATGAGGAATTGAGGGAACTCCTCAAATATTGTAGGCATACATATGGCGATTTTGATATTTTCAGCAACAAACCAAGCATTTGCATTCAAAAAGTATAATAATCCTTTCACCACTATGGTTCTTTCATCATTTTTTTTCATCCAATTTATTTAGTCGAATACAATGGCGGAAGTCGGTTTTTTAACCGACTTCCCAAAAAAGGAGGAGGTTCTCAATTCAGTTGTATTTTTTTTTTAATGTTTGTTACCGCGTATCTCCGGCGTTTATGAACCGATTTGAAAAAATCTTTTTTTATTTGAATAGATATACTTCCAGATTGGTCCCATTTTCTCAGAATCCAGTTCTGATGATGGAATCCGTGAGGAATTGAGGGAACTCCTCAAATATTGTAGGCATACATATGGCAATTTTGATATTTTCAGCAACAAACTAAGCATTTGCATTCAAAAAGTATCATAATCCTTTCACCACTATGGTTCTTTCATCATTTTTTTTTTCATCCAAATTTTTAGTCGAATACAATGGCGGAATTCGGTTTTTTAAATGAAAAGTTATTAAATGAATACCTACCTATGTCTACCAGTACAGTACAGGACCTATCAGTAACTACTCTAATTTCCTACACATCATCGAAATAACCTTTGAATAGGGCTAAGCAACGGGGCGTAATACTACATACCTGTTACATATGGCAATTTTGATATTTTCAGCAACAAACTAAGCATTTGCATTCAAAAAGTATCATAATCCTTTCACCACTATGGTTCTTTCATCATTTTTTTTTTCATCCAAATTTTTAGTCGAATACAATGGCGGAATTCGGTTTTTTAAATGAAAAGTTATTAAATGAATACCTACCTATGTCTACCAGTACAGTACAGGACCTATCAGTAACTACTCTAATTTCCTACACATCATCGAAATAACCTTTGAATAGGGCTAAGCAACGGGGCGTAATACTACATACCTGTTAGTACCTACTACCTATATCAAGTACCTGACGAATTAATTGATAACGTCCTTTTGGTGAAAACTTTAGAACTCCAACGTCATTCAAATTCTTAGAAATGGGAGGTCAACAATGGATGTTATATTGGTTTTTGTTTTATGGAGTACATGTTTCTAAATTCTTCAATTTCAGACTTTTCCCTATAGTTGTGACACAAAAGCCACAAGCATACCAAATTTCAGCATTGTGGGATTGCTGGAAGTACCCTAGAATTTTGGGGTTTTACGTTTTTTATTTTCCCTGATATCTCGAAAACTACTAAGGCTAAATAATTATTAAAAACAGTTTTGAAATGTCCAACCAAAGCGCTTTCATTAGACACCCCACTTGGTCTGACTGTCTCACTTTTATTTTTTTTTACCCCCTTTTGGACCCCAATATCTCAACAACCCCCTGATCGATATAGCTCATAACCTTACCTACAAATTGTACCAATACTATCTACCCCCATACCAAATTTCATGAAGATCGGATTAACGGTTTGGAAGTTTTCATCGGACAAACATACATACATACATACACACATACATACAAACGCCGATTCTTCCAACTTGACTCAGAGAACTCGCTTCGCTCGTTCAATTATATTATGCATTAACAGGTGTATGTTCTACGATTTTCGATTTACGAGGTTTAAAAGTAATGACTATTTTTGTACGCCATTTATGACCAATCTAATTATCCTGTTCATAGGGTAAAAAAGAAAAATAGAGTGCGGAAAAAGACTAACCGTCGGCGACCACGTGGCAATGCTTTTATGCCGATTTTGTGTTGTAAGCAACACTGTCTCGTTATTATAGCTCAACAACAAGATCTTGAAACTAATTTGATGGGTTGGACTTGACTTGTCCGCACGGAACAGCATATTTTACAACTGTTACGGAAGTAAAATATTGTTTGGTGCTGAAATATATGAATACTTTATTGTACAATAAGATTGACGACCTCTGGCGCGGCGGGCGAAGGTTCGCCTGCGACGCAGGAAGTTGCGGGTTTGATTCCCGCCTCGGAACAAATATTTGTACAATCTGCAGATATTTGTTCAGGGTGTACTGGGTATTATTAAGATTAAGTGGTGATTAGTGTTGGTTTATATTAGGATTAAGTTTATCAGTTATCTAGTACCCATAACACAAGCTCTACTTGGCTTGGGGCTAGATAATGTTTTGTGAAATGTCCAGCATTTATTTATTTATAATATAACAAAAAAAATAGGTTTAATTAGCACAGTATAATGGTCCTTATCGCTGAAAGCGATTTCTCCCAGGCAACCTTTCAGACAAGAAAAATCTAGTCCAACCCTATAGCAATCAGACCTATACACCTGAATCAGACTGTCGCGCGCGTTGGAACAGGAGTACATTGGAGGACTGACTTACTGGAGGACTGACTGAGGAAGGAGTAACTTGTAGGAGGAGTATTTTGCAATGATTCAAAATTATCCTTGTGATTTCTATGAACAAAATACTTGTGACTTCTTGTGTTTACTTTCTTAAACATAAAGTAAAATTTTTACTTTCAGGTTCAGCTCCTTTGTCCAGATGAGAGGCTCTATACCAAGTTACTGGTCACAAGATGTAGTCAAAATGGTGCCCAAACCTGCGATCGCCATAGATCTGAGTGATCCATTCGCCGAAATACCTGCTAAACACTTAAACAACCTGATGCTTAGATATGGCTCCCCCATAATGTTCTTGAATTTAGTCAAGAAACGGGAGAAGAAGAAACATGAATCTCTATTGACCGATGTTATCAGCAACTCTATAAAGTATCTGAACCAGTTTCTACCGCCGGAGCACGCTGTGCAGTATTACCACTTGGATATGGCCAGAATGAACAAAGGAGCTAAAGCCAAAGTTTTGGACAAGTAAGTTTATTAAATTTGTAAAAACGGGAAATTTTCACGTACGTATGATGGTGGAAGCACCAACAGGTTTCGACCCTAATCGAGGGTCTTCATCAGGGTGGGTATAGGATCCGCGCTACACTCCCTCCGCGTCCTTCCTCGCACTGCATCTCTGAGCTCGCTCCTCGCGACTCGTCCGGCGCGGGGGTAAGGGGAGTCCTTGTGTCCGCGTTATCACGCGTTCTTCGGTGACGTCATTCCGGTCGGGTTGCGGTGCTCCATCATCAAGTAAGTTTATCGTAGTGGTCGCTAACTATTGGCCGTATAGATAAGCTCAAAGTAGCGCAGAGGGCTATAGAGAGAGCTATGCTAGGGGTTTTACTACGTGATAGAATCCGAAATGAATAAATCCGTAGAAGAACCAAGATCACCGACATAGCTCTCAAAATTAGCAAGTTGAAGTGGCAATGGGGATGTCGTAATAGCTTGCAGAACTGACAACCGTTGGGGAATAAAGGTCTCCAGTGGCGACCACGAACCAGAGGACGCGTGAGAGAAAGGCCCTCCACTCGATAGACTAAAGACATTATAAACGTCACAGGAAGTCGGTGGATGGAGGCGGCTCAAGACCGTTCATCGTGGCATTCTAGGGAGAGGCAGAGCCGTGATATATCGGGCTAAGATTAGGACTCCTCCATCTCCTCCCGTGGATGGCAGCAGCATCCATCTGAGTACTTGTCACCAACTGCGATCACCAATCCGCCTGCCAAGCGTGGTGATTATGGCAAATCCCCCCTTTGTATTCAATGGGCCTCGTCCAGCAGTGGACGTAAACACGCTGGTGATAATGATGATGGTAACATAACAGGCAACAGTTACGAAAACACTAGGTTTCCCTGTGTTGTATGTATCAGGAAATACAAGTGCCATTGGTACCACCCGTACCAGGAATATCAGATCATGCAAATCGTCCCGCAGCGGGAATCGAACTCGCACCTCTCGCGTCTCTACCGGTTGCTCGACCACCTAGCTCCAGTTGAAAAGTAGAATAATAGAATGAAAGTGACGTATGGCAGCTCATACATAATCTGAAAACGGTATGTTTTTTACTTATGGTAACTTATATTTGAACTGGAAGGCTTATTTTAGGGACAGCCTTACACTCGATGGACCAATGATCTTAAAGGAACGTGAATTCCTATTAACAGAATAGAGACGAGTTGAGTCCACACAACATTTTATTATAGGATAACCACTTAATTACACTGTACTTGAGAAAGCTATTTTCAAGAGTTGTCAAAAAGATAACGAACATTGGTCTCCTAGCGACCAGCCATAGACTTCGCTAGTGTTCCGAGAGTTCCGACCTTTTAGCTGTGTTTTACACTGATGTTACCATAGCAAATGACACGCAGGATGTATGTGGATGGAGGCGGCTCAAGACCGTTCGTCGTGGTGACCCTAAAAGGTCTATGTCCAGACGTGTGCGTCTATCGGCTGATGATGATGATATTTGAATTTCAGATTGTCAGCCATAGCTCGTGCTGTGATACGCAAAACGGGTATATTCCTAAGCACACGTGGTTACGGCGAGGTAACAGGCGTGGAGGGTCACCAAGGGGGGCGCCTCCAAACCGGCCTGGTGCGGGTCAATTGCGTGGACTGCCTCGACAGGACCAACACGGCACAGTTCGCTATCGGCAAGTGCGTGTTGGCGCATCAGGTGAGACGTTGCTCTTACAATCAGGAGGCCTAGTCTAAATTTTGTTGCGCGTCCACAGTGAATGCGCGGGGTGACCACAGTGACGCGCGAGCTATTAGACGCGGATAAGACCAAACTGGTTTGATATCCCTGCCACCCGCGCATTGAGACGCTTGCCTACTAGGTCTGTAGTGTGGCCATA
The DNA here is from genome assembly GCA_951392215.1 of Epirrita christyi. Classification (NCBI taxonomy): domain Eukaryota; kingdom Metazoa; phylum Arthropoda; class Insecta; order Lepidoptera; family Geometridae; genus Epirrita; species Epirrita christyi. Next base: position 5,884,568 of record OX595840.1, on the reverse strand, counting down.
ACGGGCGGATAGGAACGTTTGAAAAAAACGCGTGCTACTAGCTCATGACCGTCGCGCTAGGCGGCCGCCTTAGCCACTACACTATGGACGCAAACGGCGGTTTCATACGTTTGATATTTCGCGCCCGCCTCCGCAACCGCGCTAGGCCCGCACAGTGGCCCTGGCCTTGCACTCGTACTCCCGGCTACCGAATAGACGATGTTTTTTTTTGTACGGTGATTCTGAGTTTCTCAACAAGTCCGCTAGGGGCGTTCAATGCGTTCATCCTTTTCACCATACAAAAAACATTTCGATTTACAATTCGAGCCTGGAGAACTAGTGCAAAACGTAGACTATGTCCCCTAATATTCGTAAAAAACATGGTATGGTCAGATAACAGAGGCCTAATTCTCTAAATTATATTAAAACTACACTGAAAGTTAACCGAATCGAGACTGAATTATGAAATGACAGAAAGTTGGTATTCTGCTCCCTTATAAATAACAATTTAGTCTACTTTCAATTCACGGGGACTACCATTAGAGTAGGATAGTTATATATACAGGTGTTTTTTTTAAATGGGACAGTATGGGGATTTCCGAATCCGTAAGAGATACGGGAAAACTGTCTTTGGAACCATTTACTCATTTTGTATGAAAACGATTTTGGCATAGTTATGTTTTTGGTCAAGTGTGAGTTCTCCATAAAAAAGAGTAGTTTTGATAAAAAAAAAAATAATGCGTATCGACTCAGTTTCATATAAGGATTGTTTCATTGTATGGGAAGAAAAAAATCTGAGCAGCAGAAGTTAGTCAAATTTAATAAAATGTTTTCTCATACAATTTGTAAGCAATTTGGTACGTTAGTAAAACTATTGCAATAAGTTTTCAAAATGGCTTGCTGTTTCCGGGTAAAGGCACGTTTCAGAACACGTCTAGTGGCCTTAGACAAAGATGTTCTTATAAAAATTTTACTAACTTCTACAGCTCTGATTTTTCTCATTTCACGAGACCATCAGAGTAGTAGAACAACATTCATCACACATCTTTGTCTAAGGCTGCTAGAGGTGTTCTGAAACGTGCCCGTACCTGGAAACAGCAAGAGGGAGGCCATTTTGAAATCTTATTGCAATAGTTTTACTAACGTAGGTACCAAATTGCTTACAAATTGTATGAGAAAACATTTTATTAAATTTGACTAACTTTCGCTGCTCAGATTTTTTCTTCCGATACAATTAAACAATCCTTACATCAAATTGAGTAGATACGCATTAAAAAAAAATTTGATCAAAACTACTAATTTTTATGGAGAACTCACACTTGACCAAAAAAATAACTATGCCAAAATCATTTTCATACAAAATTAGTAAATGGTTCCAAAGACAGTTTTCCCGTATCTCTTACGGATTCGGATATCCCCATACTGTCCCATTTAAAAAAGACACCCTGTATAATCACAAAGAGTAAAGAGAGACTCCATCTAAAATGCTAAAATTATCGAAAAAACTTTGAATCGTTAAGTTTCGGTCACATTTCGATATAATCACATTACAGTGTTGTATTTTATGTTTAGAGAATACCATTTCTGACATTTAAGACATCGACACAAGATCGAAACATGATTCGAACTCTATTTTAACTATTTTTAAGTTAGTGAATTGGGCCTCAGATACAAAGGGTCACCAAGATAGGCGCTTGCGAAACGGCTTAGTGCCAGTAAAATGTGTCAACTGCCTCAACAAAACCAACACGGCAAGTGTGTGTTGGTGTTGGCGCATCAGGTGAGCAAGGATGGGATAATTTCTAAGCATATATGTGTATCCAATGAGGCAACATGTAGGGGCGCCTATAAACCGGTGGTGGCGTATTCGAGTCTGCCCATGACTCAAAGAACTACAAATGAAGCATTATAATGTTTCTCGATCTAGTTCATTCAATCGTACAAGTGCCCCATAACTAAGATAAATTTATTAATTCAGCGTCGACTAATCTAATTTTGCAGCTGTATGCACTAGGGCTCATTGGAAAACCGAACATAGAATTCGATTCAGACTGCGCGAGGCTTTTAGAAGGATTATATGAAGATCACGGCGACACATTGGCTTTACAGTATGGCGGTTCCCAGCTAGTCCACAGGTAAGAACCCAAATATCTCATCAGCTCACTTTAAACACAAGTATATGTCATCAGCTCACTTTGAATACAAGTATCTCATAAGCGCACTATGAACCCAAATATCTCATCTGCACCGAATATAAGTATCTCATCAGCTCACTTCGAATACAAATATCTCGTAAGCTCACTATGAACCCAAATATCCCATCAGCTCACTTCGAATGCAAGCATCTCATCAGGGATTTTGTTATAAATTTTATTTAAAAATTTTAATTGTAATTTGTTCGTGGGCCGGATTAATTTGTAGTTTTTAGAAGGGTAGCGCTAATTTACCTATTTGGTGGTCGGAGGTTAAGCGGCCTAGAATATTGTTGGAAAAGGTTCATATTTTTTGTGACTCATAATCTTTCTTCCAAAGGTTCATTGACTTTGACTTTGTTAGGCTAAACAGTTGTTGAACGGCTCGTGAATTTAATGAACTAGCCTAATAATCGGCACTACTCTAAGTCCCAACCAATCACAAATTCACAAAATGAATAAGGCGCTTGACCAAACAAAAGCGGATTGTGCACCAGCGCACTCTACTAACATATAATAAATTTAACAGGATAAAAACCTACCGTAAAACAGCGCCGTGGTCGTCCCACGGAAATGACATAATGCAAACGCTGAGTCGGTACTACTCCAATACGTTCTCGGACGCCGAGAAACAGAACACTATGAATCTCTTCTTGGGCCTCTTCGTTCCGGATCCGTACAAGCCGGCGATCTGGGACTACCAGACCGATTACCACTTGCATCATCCCGAAGCTTCAGTCTACATTCCACATAGAAGGTTTGTAATTTAGTTACATCAGTTAACTTCTTTGTTTGAATTTATTGCCGCAGTGTTGCCAACTAAGTTGACATAAAAAATGCTAAATTTATGCTGAACCCCCATAGAATGCAATGGGATATGCCATGGTCACAACGCTGTGCAGGCGGATTGGTTATAGCAATACTTTTGAGAACTCAGGTGGATGCTGCTGCCCATCCCCTGATGTAATCCATTAGTCGGCTTTTGCGACATTCACGAGATGACACGGAGGGGTCTATTCATAGACAGGACATGCCACGGTCTATTATAGCTAGGTACATTTGATTCAAAATATTTCACAGAAAATATCATTATTAACTACCTAGAAATAACCAGTGATACAAAAAAAAATTTTCATCACACCTATCCGAAAAACGAAAATCCTGAACTCTCTCTTCTGATTGGTCCGCTCTGTGCTTCTGATAGATTTGCGTAGTTAGGTTGGAGGCGCTCGCGTGAAGGTTTAATGTAAAAAAATTAAAATGTTTAGTTATTTCATAATCATTTGTATTTTATTTACACTTTCAATCCAATTTGTATATATATACGAGTTTCGGTACCTTTTTATTTTTCTCATAGGTAGTGATGAAAAATAGTGTGTGTCACTCGGGGACAAAATATTTTGTTCTCGGGCGGCGTATATAGAATTCTCGCTACGCTCAGGATTCTACTATAGAATCCTTCGCTTCGCTCTGAATTCAAAATAACGCCCTCGAAGAACAAAATATTACTTTGTCCCAATGTAACACAAATAACTATGTATAATGACACGATATGGCCAGATCTCTCACAAAGTGGTGGGACGACGACGTGCTGCGCCATTTGCCATTGCCGTGCAACGAAATGCGCAAGCTGTGCTGCGAGATAATCGGCATGCAGGGCGACTCGGCGGCGGAGATGGTGGACCCCTATCACGACTACAACCGCCCCTTCGAGTACACCTCGTTCCAGGACTGCTTCGAGTTCCAGGTACGCTATGTAACTGTACATTATTCCGTGCAAGCTGTGCTGTTCTCTGTGCCCTGATTCGCTTCGCTAGCCGTGCGGTCGGACATGTTTGCGTGTTGCATTTGTTTTTCTTGCTGACCGGTACTGTAATGTGGGTAGTTGTAATTTGTATAATACAGAATCATGGCGAAACTGAGAACATTGGTGTACCCAAAATTAGAAATAGAATACACCAATGGTCATAAGGTACTTTTAGATTATTTTATTAGTTGTCCATCATCCGTTTTTGTACAAAACTGAGCAAAAAATAAATAAATTTTTAATTAAAATCTATAAGGGTGGTTATTCGCTATGACCTAAAAGATTCCTTGTCAATAACGTGTGACGTCACCCATACGATTCAGCGATGTTTCCATGAAGATATCGTAACGAGCCCGCGTTACGTTACGTTTGGTCATAGCGAATAAGGGGGCTGGTTTGCAGAAAGCATTTCCATTCTATGCCACTTTTGTAGTTTTCTTGAGATAAGGCATAGGGTGTAAATTTCAAATGCACCGATAGACCCATGCATCATGGAGAAAAAGCTCACGGAGTGCCTTTGATTATGGCACTGTCATTTCTGTTCTGTGCACTACCGACACATCCTTTTTTAGCAATACACCTAGGTTATATAGAAGAAAATGCTTTCTAGCACTAATTTCGCCTCTGCACTTATATTTTGTGCAATATAGAATTTTCTATCCATCTATCTATCTGTTTGTGTATCTGTGGCGCGGCGGGCGAACCTTCGTCGTGTTGGCCTGCGACGCAGGGGGTTGTGGGTTTGATTCCCGCCTCAGAACAAATATTTGTACGATCTGCAGATATTTGTTCAGGATGTTCTGGGTATTTTTCTATGTATAGTAAAAATATATATCTATGTAATGTATTGTATTAAGTATATCAGTTATCTAGTACCCATAACACAAGCTCTGCTTAGCTTGGGGGCTAGATAATGTTGTGTGAAATGTCTAGCATTTATTTATTTTTAACCGACTTCAAAAAAAGGAGGAGGTTCACAATTCGACAAGTATGTTTTTTTTGTATGTTACGCGATTACTCCGTCAATTTTGCATTGATTTTGATGATTCTTTTTTTGTTCGGTAGGTTATTCTTCCGAGATGGTCCCATATAAATTTTATCGAAATTGATTTAGCACTTAAAAATTTGGTTTTTTTATTTATTTGTTTTGTTGTGACAGATGTGTCACAGTCGACGCGACCTCGCGCCCGCTCTCACAGAGAACTACAGTCCGTTCGTGGTACGCGGGCGCGCGCTCGGGCCAGGCAAGGGGCCCGCCTCCACGAACCCTGTCATCAGCGGCCGCTCCAGCACCGCCTCCAACAACTCCAGCGAGTAAGCATCAAACATACATACATATAAACATACAGAGATAGCAGTAGCAGTTTCCTTGTGAAAAAGTTCGTCCGGGGAAATACTACTACAAAACCCTGCCGCGCTAAGTTGCTGTGTTTCAGTTTGAAGAGTATAATGCCCGTCTACACTAAACATGCCTTTCTCTCTAGAACAAACAATTAACAATGAAAAATGCATTGCACTAACCTAAGATGTTGCCTGAATGACGTTGACATTAGTGCATAAGTGCATAAGTTAGTAGTTAGTGCGGGCATAAGTCTCAATAAAAAACAGGCACATGAGACTTTCAACTTTGTCTTAGAGTGACGGGCGCAGTGTAATGCCACGTAGGGCACGTCTTAGGTGGGCTTGACCTACATGGTATTGCAGGTTACGTCTCTTACTCGATTAGAAAAACACTAACAATAGTAGATTGTGATACAAGGGTCGTAAATAGGTTATTACAAACGTGTTGACAATTGTAAGCCCGAGCCGTAGGCGAGATAACATCGTCACCAGTTATTAATGAGAACGACTTGGTTTTTTTCGTGTATTTCTTGACATAGGTAACTATTTTTTTTTATTTATTTATTTGTTTGCTCTATCTTGTGTCTCATTTAAAATATCCGTTAACCGGACGACGCGGTAGAGGAAGGCCCTCCACTCGATGGACTAAAGACATTATAAGCGTCGCAGGTAGTCGGTGCATGGAGACGGCTCAAGACCGTTCGTTGCGGCATTCTGAGGGGGAGGCCTATGCCCAGCAGTGGACTTCTACAGGCTGATGATGATGATCGCAAACACACTGGCTCCATTCCTTCGCGGGTAATAGAAGTTTATTTCCAGTTCAAACAGTGACTCGTCGAGCGATGACGACCTCACGACGTCGACGCCGAGCGCGCGCCTGGCGCCATCGCCGCTCGCGCGCGTAGCCCGAGTGCTCGCGACAGAGCACGCAGAGGAGCCGGCCCTATTCAAAGCGGTCAAGCGGGCCAACCGCGTGCTGCTCGGTGAGCCCAGCAAGCGAGACATGATCATGTGAGTGGTATATACCTGTAGGTTACACATATAAATAAATAAATGCTGGACATTTCACACAACATTATCTAGCCCCAAGCTAAGCAGAGCTTGTGTTATGGGTACTAGATAATTGATATACTTAATTCAATACATTACATAGATAAATATTTTTTATTATACATAGAAAAATAGCCAGAACACCCTGAACAAATATCTGCAGATCGTACAAATATTTGTTCCGAGGCGGGAATCGAACCCGCAACCACCATATATTGAATAATAGTACATAACGAAAGCAGATACTATTACAAAGTGACGCTGCGGTCTCTCAAGAGATGGCGGTATCGCCAAGAAACCACAGGAAGTTCTAAATCGCGCAAGCTTAATAATCCTGGAGTTTGGCCATTTTAAATACTTATCATTTTAAGTAGATTGGAAGATCTTCCCTTTTCAATAGACGACTCATTTGCAACCCTTGCTCTCAGAGCAATTTAGACATACATCATCTTCGTTTTTCACCGCCTCTTTCACAATTAAATACAATTTTCATGACAAATCTTTATTTCTATTTAAAAATAGAACTGGCCAAAGTCCTGTTGTGAAAAAAAAACTAACAAGGCGAGAAATCGGGAAAGCAAAATTTATTTTTAGCAGCAAACTGTTATGAAATAACTGAAAATATGATTTCAAGTGACGAAGCACTTTGTGTCATTTTTAATTTCCTCGCATTTGTGTTAAAAAGTTGTGTTATTCTCAGGTGTCGCTACCAATATAGGTACTATTGTTCCACCAGGTACAGACGCTACGTAAACTTCGAGCGTCGCTCGAACCCCCGCTACAACCCAGACATTCACATCGTGATGACGGTGAGCAGCGCGCTCTCCATCGACAGCTCTGTGGACGTCATCCCTCCTGCGGTGTCACGCGGCTCCCGGGAGATATACCACGATTACGTGCAACGCAACAGTGGCCGCGTGACGGTGCCCAGTGCCTCAGTGTCTATTTACAAGAAATATGTTAGCTGTAGTTTGTAGATAACATTAAGTTACACAAGAATAACTAATAACCAAGTAGAACTGACACTGACGCTAGTGTCGTTCTCTATACACTTTTTACCTATTCCCAATCATTGTTGTGTTTTGTGATATGAGCTCCGAAAAACGGTCGATATTCAAAAATGTGTATTTCACATCGAATTTTTTGTCATACATTATTCTATAACTTGCAAACCGTTTATCTAAGAAAGAAAACTTCTCAATAAAATTTGTAGAAAATTTAATTTCCTTTAAGAATATGTATAGGTAAATCTCCTCCAACGCATCGTTTTTGAGATGTAACGAAAAATCCAAAAAACGGGACCTTCTTTGTGCACCCCTGTCTTAGGGCTCACTTCACAGGGGTGGGAACTTTAAGTATGTTTAACTAACCTAACTAGTCCAAACAAAGTTCCGAAGTCAAACTTTCTGCTCTCGACCATTCCATCCACAATCATTTGTTGCCTGGATTATAATATATACATATATCATATATAGGTTGCAAAGGTGTTTTTTTTAAATTAAATATTGTTCAAGCCCAAAATTATACAAATACAAAATCAAAAAAGTTACGATTCTAACAAAAATATCTGAAAATATTATTATTTATGATCTGCGAGCTATTCTGGAGTGCGCTGCTAAAACCGCTAGAGTTACACATATGTAATGTATGATAGAAATGTTTATCTTAAATAGTCCTACAAAAAAGTCCGCCACAGTATATATCTATATCTTATGTGTAAGCCATTACAGCCAAAATGTGTATAATATTATAAACGCGAAAGTTTGTTACCTATTATGTCTGTTACTTCTTCACGCTCAAACAGCTAAACGAATTTGAGTGAAATTTGGAGTGTGACCTTATACCCTGGATTAACACAGACTACTTTTCATCATCATCATCATCATCAATTTTCATCATTATTCACGCGGGTGAAACCACGGGGCGCAAATATAAATATATTTATATAAATATATTTATAATATATTTATATACATAATATAAATATATTTTTGTTAGAATCCTAACTTTTTTGATTCTGAATTTGTTTAATTTTTTTGAATAATATTTAATTTAAAAAAACCTCTGCATCCTTATTTACGATGTTAATAAGGCATGTGCACTGTGCAGCGAACTGGGAGAAAATTAGGTTGCTAGCCTGTCGAACAATACGTTCCTTGCTCCAAGAACAATACAGAGACAACAATAACACTTTGTCAATAAAATTGAAAATTATTTATACAGTATACCTACACATAAAATAATGTAACAAAAAGCTGGGCTTGATGCTAATTATATCCACTGATTATAAATAATCGTCATCGATTAACTTATTTACGGGGACTTCCCTTAATTTCCTCTCACGGGGAGTAAATTTTGCATAAACTGATGTAATTTTTTTTAATTTAATTACTGTAAAAATAATGAAGCGTACCTACTAAAATTTTATTACAAATACCTACTATACTTTTAAATTTTTTGTGCTATCTTTTTCAACATACCTAAATCCTACCCTGGCTGTGGTACCATTAAAATGTACCATAGATGGTACTATGCACCATGGTGTTTTTAGGGTTCCGTATCCAAAGGGTAAAACGGACCCTATTACTAAAGCTCCGCTGTCCGTCCGTCTTGTCACCATGAACCATCATGTCATCTCATGAACCGTGATAGTTAGATAGTTGAAATTTTCACAGATGATGTATTTCTGTTGCCGCTATAACAAAAAATAATAAAAAACTAAAGTAAAATCTTAAGGTTGCGGTGATGGCCGCACGCTAAATCAACTCGAGAATAGCGCAAAAGTCGGCCTGCATATTGCTGTCCCTGTTTGGCTAACGCAGGCGCGCGCGGGGCACAGCCGAACACTTATTTCTATTCTGTGGCCGTTACCATTCATAATTCGAAGCTGGTATTTATTTTTTATGCAAACTAGCATTTGACAAAAATATTTTTTTGGCATATTTGGCATTTGTCACAAACTTTTTACATTTATATATCTAGCAATAAAAACTCCTTGGTACCTAGTTCTGCGAACAGTTAGAACTCGCGAGCACAAACTTTTTTCCAAAAATTGTGATCAGGGTGGTTATTCGCTATGACCTATGAGATTTCTTTTCAATAACGTGTGACGTCACCCATACGATTCAGCGATGATTCCACGCAGATATCGTAACGAGCCCGCGTTATGTTACGTTTGGTCAGAGCGAATAAGGGGGCAAGTTGGTGCTTTGATGATCGTTGAGTTTGGCTCAACTTTCCAATAGCGACTGTGAGCTAGGAGGTTCATATTTTTATCACATGTAGACACAAGCCTAAATATGAAATGGCGTACTGCGGAAACCAATAGTTTTAGCATTGTGAGCTATGACAAAAAAATCAAAGAAAAATATTTCAAAGTAAACGCTCAACTTTCCTTTAGCTACTGCTAGCTAGGAAGTTCACATTTTTATCACATGTAGGTTCACATAGCACAAGCCTAAATATGAAATGGCGTACTGCGGAAACCAATAGTTTTGGAGCTATTCATTTTTAAAATTTGCTAATAACCGCTTTCCGAACGCCATGTTTTGGTGATATTTTACTTTTTATCAGTGTTCCCATACGATTTTCGGCTTTTGACAATGACAGTGACAGACCAAATGGTATATTTTGCTAAAAATTGGTGGTTTCTCAATTTTCAACTAGTCGTGTTTTTTGCTCTTACGGTCCAGTCGGTTACGTATTCCTTGAACATCAATGAACTCTGTCATCGTTTGTGTTCTCAGAGTTGAGATTGTTTACGTGCTTACTCCTGTTTGAGAATTCATCGAAGGACTTTCCTTTAGCGACTATAAGTATAAGGCTTGAGGGGGGAGGGGAGGGGTGGGTTGTCAATGTCAAAAGCCGAAAATCGTATCCAAACACTGACAAATAGTAAAATATCACCAAAATATGGAGATCGGAAACCAGTTTTTAGCAAATTTCAACAATGAATAGCTCCATAACTATTTTTTTCCGCAGTACGCCATTTCATATTCAGGCTTGTGCTATGTGAACCTACATGTGATAAAAATATGAACCTCGTAGGTCACAGTCGCTAAAGGAAAGTTGAGCATTTACTTTGAAATATTTTTCTTTGATTTTTTGTCATAGCTCACAATGCTAAAACTATTGGTTTCCGCAGTACGCCATTTCATATTCAGGCTTGTGCTATGTGAACCTACATGTGATAAAAATATGAACCTCGTAGGTCACAGTCGCTAAAGGAAAGTTGAGCATTTACTTTGAAATATTTTTCTTTGATTTTTTGTCATAGCTCACAATGCTAAAACTATTGGTTTCCGCAGTACGCCATTTCATATTCAGGCTTGTGCTATGTGAACCTACATGTGATAAAAATATGAACCTCGTAGATCACAGTCGCTAAAGTAAAGTTGAGCATTTACTTTGAAATATTTTTCTTTGATTTTTTGTCATAGCTCACAATGCTAAAACTATTGGTTTCCGCAGTACGCCATTTCATATTCAGGCTTGTGCTATGTGAACCTACATGTGATAAAAATATGAACCTCGTAGATCACAGTCGCTAAAGTAAAGTTGAGCATTTACTTTGAAATATTTTTCTTTGATTTTTTGTCATAGCTCACAATGCTAAAACTATTGGTTTCCGCAGTACGCCATTTCATATTCAGGCTTGTGCTATGTGAACCTACATGTGATAAAAATATGAACCTCGTAGATCACAGTCGCTAAAGTAAAGTTGAGCATTTACTTTGAAATATATTTCTTTGATTTTTTGTCATAGCTCACAATGCTAAAACTATTGGTTTCCGCAGTACGCCATTTCATATTCAGGCTTGTGCTATGTGAACCTACATGTGATAAAAATATGAACCTCGTAGGTCACAGTCGCTAAAGGAAAGTTGAGCCGCTACTATTTCTCGCGAAAACTAGGTACTGAATGGTAAACAAAGCACAAGTCGTAGGTATGTTAGTTACCTAGGTTACTTCATTCCAAATCACAAGGCAAATCTAAATAAAATTACAAAAATATTGCAATGTCATATATAACAAACAAATAGGTGAACAAACAAATAGGTGAACAAACACAAGAGCAAGCGAAGCGCGGGGTTACACAGTGTACTAGTGTGAGTGCCTGTCGAGTTGTCAAACATCACACAACCGTAGTTCCCCGACCGGCCCTCGGTTCTGACGCGATAGCAATATGGGCGTTCAGAATTTTTTAGAAATTTGTTCAAGTTCCGTAATACCAAAAATGATGAATAAAAACTTGTTGTTTTTTTTATATCGTGTTGTTATTCTGTTACTTGACAATATAAGCTATGTTCCTACACATAAAATACGTAAGATATCGTTGTTTTTCATACGAAACAAATAAGATGAAAACATGTCGTTTAGGTCGTAAAAATATACAAAAAGTAATTCGCTTACATTTCATTTTAGGTATATATTTTGATAAAAAAAACTATCTGGGAACATAGATAAATACTATCCGAATCCGAATAATAGCATAATATGGTGGAAATATGCTCGAATTACAAATGACGTCGGTATTACGTTTGTATGGGCAGTCCATCCTTCGCTGGGTTCTTAAGTTTTTTTTGCCATTTTTCGTTTTTCTTCTGGCACCAGGCTGTATCTCATGAACCGTGATAGTTAGACAGTTGAAATTTTCACAGATGATGTATATCTGTTGCCGCTATAACAAAAAAAAAATCAATATTTAGGGGGGCTCCCATACAACAATGATTTATTTGCCGTTTTTATAGATAATGGTACGGAACCCTTCGTGCGCGAGTCCGACTCGCACTTAGCTGGTTTTTGCTTGCGGGATTCGTGTAGTAGAATGGGACTGCTCTGTCCATGCTGTCCACTCTAGAAAAGTATTATGTTCTGTGTTTCTGACACTGACACCTGACAGATTTATCCATATATTATGAAATTTTTGTGGAAATTAGGGTCGAACGAAAAGTAAAGTGAAATTGTATACATACAGTGGGCGGATCAAATACTATGGCACTGCTGAATTACATGTGAGTAAAGCAAGAACCATGGCTATGTCAAAGGGATTTAAAGTCCTTGAGAAATCATCGCCACCGAGTCCGTACAGCATAATCTTACAACACCGAAACAAAGATTCTTCACTCCTATTTGAATCTCAAGCCGTGGTTTCACTGTCGCCTCAAGAGACAGACACTTTACGGAAGCAATATCATAAGATCGCAGACGCGTACGGCTGCCTGGGCGTGCTCCAGCTTAACTCCGCTGAGAACTGCCTGCTGTACCTTGTCCTCGTCACGGGCTGCTGCTCCGTCGGCAAAGTTGGAGATGTGGAAGTCTTCAAGATAACACAAACTCAATTTCTACCTCTGTTTCATCAATCTCAAGGAGAAGACAAAGTATCTGAGCTGAGAAAACTACTTAATTCTGGAACATTTTATTTTTCATGGAGCTCTAGCAAGACTGCTGAAAATCTTTTCGATCTCACTTTATGCTCTCAAAGGAAAAGCAAAGGTGCAAACTCTGATAACAGATTCTTCTGGAACAGAACCTTGTTTATACATTTGATAAGATTTGGAATTGATTGTGATGACTGGCTGACTAGAGCCATGTGTGGGTCAGTGGAAATCCGCACCATATATGTTGGACATCGTCAAGCCCGAGCAGTATTGGTGTCCCGTCTTAGCTGTGAGCGAGCAGGAACAAGATTCAATGTCCGGGGCTGCAATGATGATGGTAATGTAGCCAATTTTGTTGAAACTGAGCAAGCTATTTATATAGATGACTCTGTATCCTCTTATATTCAGACAAGAGGATCAGTCCCCTTATTCTGGGAGCAACCAGGCGTCCAAGTAGGCTCGCACAAGGTAAAGATGTCCAGGGGATATGATGCTTCTACCAGTGCATGTGATAGACATTTTTCACAGTTGAAACGTAACTATGGTTCTTTGGTTGTTGTTAACCTATTGGGTTCAAGTTTGATCGGAGGCAGTGAAGGTGAAGCAACCTTGAGCAATGCTTTCCAGAAGCATCTTAATGAATCTGCCCATTGTGATGTGGTACAAATAATTTATGACTACCATCAAGAAGTGCGAGGGGCATCAGCAGAAGTAGCTCTGGCTAAATTCAAAAAGATTATCGAAAAGCACTATGACAATGTCAGTATTTTCAGTGCCAAGGGTTCAGATATCTACAACATACAGAAAGGTGTTATCCGCTCCAACTGCCTTGACTGCTTGGACAGAACTAATTCCATACAAACCTTTATCGGCTTAGATATGCTGGCTATCCAACTAATGCTTTTGCAATGTATTGATAAAAAGCAAAATGTTAACAGGTTTGAAGAAGTTTTTAAACAAATGTGGGTGAATAATGGTAATGAAGTATCAAAAATCTATGCAGGAACTGGTGCAATCCAAGGAGGTTCCAAGTTAATTGATGGGGCAAGGTCAGCTGCACGCACCATCCAAAATAACTTACTAGATAATTCAAAACAAGAAGCCATTGACATACTTTTGCTGGGCTCAACACTGAACTCTGAACTTGCTGATCGGACAAGAATATTGCTGCCCTCTAACATACTGCATACTTCGACTCCAGTGTTAAGGGAGATGTGTCGCAGATCAAATGAGTTCACGCAACCATCCAGTATTGGTATCACCATTGGCACGTACAATGTCAATGGAGGCAAGCATTTCAGAAGTCTTGCTTACAAAGATGTTTCTCTTGCTGATTGGCTCTTGGACAGTCCAAACTCTTCTTTGGTAAACACTGTGAACCTAAAAGAGCACCCTTCAGATATATTTGCTATTGGATTTGAGGAAATTGTAGATTTGAATGCCAGTAACATTATGGCAGCCAGTTCTGATAACGCCAAGGCATGGAGTGAGGAGCTGGAAAAGGTTTTGTGCAGAGATGCACCTTATACATTACTTTCAAGTCATCAGTTAGTTGGTGTGTGTCTTTTTATATTTGTAAGAAAAGACCTCATTCCTCATATTAGAGATGTTGCTCTGGATTCAGTAAAAACTGGGCTTGGCGGCGCTACTGGAAATAAAGGTGCAGTAGGCATTCGGATGGTAATTTATGGAACATCTCTTTGTTTTGTGTGTGCTCACTTCGCTGCGGGCCAGTCTCAGGTTACAGAGCGCAATGCAGATTACACTGAAATAACAAGGAAAATTGCATTTCCAATGGGGCGATCCCTCTACTCTCACGATTATGTATTTTGGTGTGGCGATTTCAATTACCGCGTCGACCTAGACAAGGATGAAGTACGGCTATTAGTGTCGCAGAACAATCTACATCGAGTTTTAGAACAAGATCAGCTCCTGCATCAAAAATCCCAGGAATTAGTTTTCAAGAATTGTTTTGAGGGAGATATAACTTTTCCTCCCACTTATAAGTATGACTTGTTTAGTGACGATTATGATACCAGTGAGAAGTGCAGGGCTCCTGCTTGGACCGATCGCGTACTTTGGAGAAGCAGAAAGCATACTATTGATCCGGAACACACTTCAGAATTGTCAAAAGGGAAACTACTTCACTATGGTCGCGCTGAGCTAAAACAAAGTGACCACAGACCGGTGATAGCCATCCTCGAAATTGAAGTATTGCAAGTCAGCAACACCAAATGCATGGAAGTGTTCTATGAGGTAGTAAAGGATCTCGGACCTCCTGATGCTAGCATAATAGTGCAGCCCTTTGACGATAATAGTGGCGATGAATCCGTTTTTGACGATAACGTAATGTCAGCGGTATTGCAAGAATTGGCTACCATCGGCGAAGTGACTCTCGTGAGATTTATCGACGAACAATCGCTGAGTATTACATTTAGAGAAGGGCAACATGCTTTAGCGGCAGCGCAGAAGGGTGAAATATGCGTTTGTTCGATTCCATTGAGCATCACACTGAAGTCCCCGGATTGGGTCGAAATAGTTCGGTCGGAAATTAGTTTATGTACAAACAATACGATTCCGCTGTTCGGAGAAGTTCAACAGGAGCGACCTCTTCGATCAGCGCCACCGACCCCGCGGCGTCAGCAGCCTAGCAGGCCCCCGGCGCCGTTGCCGACGCCGCTGATACCGGCGCGTGCCCCTGCCGCTAGCCCCGCCCGTCCTCCGCCGCCGCGGCCCGCGCCTCTAGCCCCCGAGTCTGGCAAGAATGTGTCTCCGCCATCTCCTCTGGCAATGGCGTCTCCCTCTGCAATTTTGTCGCCTATTGTGACTTCGTCTACTCCTACGATGGCATCTCCGCCTGCGATGGCGTCTCCTACTGCTCAGACATCACCGCCAGCAGACAGCGCGCCACCGCCGTCGTGTGCGCCGCCGCCGCCGCCGTCTCCAGGCGCATCCTCCGGCCCACCGCCGCCTGTTCCCGCCAGGCAGGGAGCTCCGCCCCCGCTTCCCGCTCGTCCTCGACCGGCTTAAATATATACCACTGCACTGGTACTGCGACTGTTCCCAATTCTCGATCTGAAAGGAGCTGCTTATTCATATTGCAACGATTTGCATAAAAGTATACTAAGGACCTACTTATTTACAGACCAAATAATCACTTAGATGCTTAGCAAAGATTACTTTGTTGAACTAATACTACTTATCATCAAATAATGATCAAGTCGGAATACTGTATTAATTTACCTAGACATACGTATTATACATACATATTTATAAGCGCAATCGAACAAATTACCTATCTCTGTTTATCTACATTGTTTAACGTAATAGCTGTTTTACATTATAGGTAGGTAACTATTACTAGGAGACTGTTATTTGAGCAGTATTCAATTATTGAAAATTGTCGCCATATTTATGTAATCTGTTCAAAGATGCTTTAGGTATAAAAAATCGCTTAGGTACTGTTTATTTTGCGTAAGTATAAGTAATATACGCTAATGTTTTTTCAATCGATGCACAGTAAGCAGTAACTTGCGAATCTGGGCGCAGTAGCTACATAACTCCCGCGCTGTGTGCTACAACACCTAAGCACATCACATTATTAGCTGAAAATTACGAAAAAAGCCTAGAAGTTCTAAAAATTATTTAGTCGCTAAGTTGGTACATATTTCGTTGAGAATTTATCAAAAATAGTGTTTAAGTATTGTGTATTAATGTTTAGAATTAAGCGAACCTAATTCGTGTTTGTTTCTAAATAATTATGGCTGTGTTGAGCATTTCAATGAATTTGTATTCTTCATTTTGATGTGTTAATCCCGAATTTCCTGATTATTGATCTTGTTCCATTATACTTACATAAGTTGTTTTTATATTTGTTTTTAGGTACTTTAAGTTATTAATCTACATAAGTTCCTTGTATTTTTATTTTTTTACGGTTTATATGTTTTTATACTCATACTCCCTTATTCATAATCATTCTAGTTAAAATCTATTTTAGTTAAAATAGCTCCTGTTTTGTCCTCTCTCATTTAAAATGTCATATCTCTTCCATCCTCTAAGTCAAAACAAGACAAAAGCTATTTTACTAAAATAATAAAAAAGGTTTAAAAAATTATTATGAATACGGAGGTTACTCTCCTTATTATTAAAAACAAGAATAGTACATTTATTTTAGTACTATTATTTATAGCTATAGAGGTATGTTTAGGTACGAATGCAAATAATAATTGTTTCTATGAATTAAAGAAAACTCTGCTATTTTAATAAAGCTTCGTTCACATCTGCAGACACTACTATGTAGTGTCAAAAGAATGGTTGTGGGGAAAATGGAGATTTTCACATGACAACCTAGCCAGGCATCTATAACTTTTAATTTATTACTTATATTTCAATATGTACAAGTACCAAGATCAAGTAGTTAAGCTATCATAACGAGACAGTATCTAACAATTAAGCACTGCCACACCACGCCGTCATTACCCAGAGCCAGATTTCTTTCCGCAGGTAGATACATCGTGAAATAAATTATATGTTACTTAATTCATATCCAGCGCGCGTTCAGTCGTGATGTGAGTCGAGTGGTACTCTTACAATATTGATAATTTTGAATCATTAGGGTGTTGCTCCACTGCTGGACAAAGGCATTCCATGAGGGGGCCTATGCCCAGCAGTGGGCAGCAACGGATGATTATGATGATGTGCGTGAGTGATGCAGCCTTATATGTTTAGTATAATTTATTCTAAAGCGAATTTGAGGAAAGTCATACTCCTATCTTGGAAACCTAATTAGCTTTCTTGTTACGTTGTGATGCTTATATTTCTTGTACATATTGTGTTACTTACTCGAAAAGTTAAGGAAGGGGCCAGTTTCTCACAACACTGAATCCTAGTGTAATAGCTTGTGGTCTATGAACTAGTGCTTTCGTTCTATAACTACCTATGTATGCACCTAAATAGGTTGATTTCTTATTCCTGAAATGATTTAATTTGTTACCTTGTCTATGTGGGTAAACAGCTAATGATTCTGGTGAAATAAAAATAAATAAATCACTCAATCCAACAATGTCTGCCTGCGGGAAGGTTAGCTTCTTTTTTCTCACTTTAGTTTCTTTTTTTTTTAGAAGTTAACCACCCCAGTAATATGGTAAACTATTTATAATTTACCCTATTAGTGGGGTGAACTGGTGGGACTAAATAGGTGAAGAATGTATTCGTAGTGGAATTAGAAAGCTATCAATGAAAATTACAAATTGTTTTATCTATGCTTTAGTAATATACCTATCAATGTATCAATGTAATTTGTGAGGGTGAGTATAGTATTGAACTGAACGCCTCTCCACCGCTTTTACTTGGCACTTACGCAAGCTTGACGTTCGAAAACGGCCCCTTGTGGTAACGAATTAGGAAATATTTTATTTTGATGTACTTAATGGAATAGCGGGGCGTTCAGTTTTAAATAGAAGCACTCTACCTGCCTATCTATTTATCTGTGTTAAATTAAAATTGTATAAGATTGCTGTTCAAATGAGTGTTTGGATAGAGCTTTTTAAATGTTGAAACAAAAATATTTTAAGATGTATCCTGATGTGAGGGTGCCTATTTAAATTATTTGCAAAAGTAGTTTGTGGTTATCTTAGAAAACGGTCAGTGATCCATTTATTTATTTACAGAGTATACCTATAAAAAAATATAGTTATAACCATGTTTACCTACTGTGTTTATTTTGCTATGAAAGAGTTTACCATTTTTCTATTTCCGAGTCAGTCGTCAGTTCTTACTCTTATTACCAGCACGCGTTCCTGAGAAAAAGGGTCTTGACACAGACAGACGGACAACGAAGTGCTCCCGTGCATAAGGGTCCCGTTTTTTCCTGTTGAGGTACGGAACCCTAAAAATAGCTTAAATCGGTAGGGCACACAGATACTTGTACTTGTAGTGCAGACTCTTTTCCGCAACTAGGCCACCAGTGGGCCCTTTTTGCGTGGCGAGTGGCGGCCCTAGTCCAGCCACCCGGTGTCCTCCAAAAAGGCAGAAGCTCACTGACAGCTCACAATTGGTTGGGTGGAACTGGTTTAAAATTCAGTTGCAAAATTTTGTTATCAGCCACAAAATGCAACAACAAATGGTACTGACTGAGCCACCTCTTTTCACAGACTTCCAGCAACAGACTATGAAGTTGTGTAGATAAGCAATAAAACAAAGATATCTTTGCACTATTCTTTATTTCTATTCACAGTGCTGAATAACTTAGACAGGCGACTAATGCATAATTTATTGATTGATTTATCAATTTACTACTTCTTGGGAACAGCATGGTCATAGACAGTTTTTCCCACTCCTAACAGACCAACGATGCACAGAGTCAGAGTCAAACGATACAGGATACTATCAATGGGACCACCCTTCAGGAATACTGGGACATCATCTTCTGTCTGAAATGTCAAAATATAACATTATTTTAACTTTTGAGTTAAGTACTTTTTGAACATTATTTTACACTGTGAAAATATATTTGATAAATCAACTTCAGATTTACAAAAGCCCTCTTATTTTCCAAGTGGGTTTGTCTAGACCTACACTGATTTCCCACTGTGGCGTATATGGTGCATCAAAATAATATAATATTTATAATAAGCCTTCTGCCTTGGCTGATATTAACTAATGATGATGAAGGTGTACTTATTTGATGAATTTATGCACATAAAACATTGACACATATGATCATTTAAATAAGCACTGCTTTTCCAACAATAATTATAACTAGGTATTATAAAATCATATGAAATGGATTATAGTATATAAACGGACTCAGACTATCAATCCTACTAATATTATAAACGCGAAAGTTTGTGAGTATGGATGGATGTTTGTTACTCTTTCACGTAAAAACTACTGAATGGATTCGAGTGAAATTTGGAATGGAGATACTTTACGCCCTGGATTAACACATAGGCTACTTTTCATCATCATCATCGTCAAACGCGAAAGTTTGTGAGTATGGATGGATGTTTGTTACTCTTTCACGTAAAAACTACTGAATGGATTTGAGTGAAATTTGGAATGGAGATACTTTACGCCCTGCATTAACACATAGGCTACTTTTCATCATCATCATAAATTTTCATCATTATTCACGCGGTTTCACCCGCTGATGATGATGATGATGAAAAGTAGCCTGTGTCGAGCTGAGAAAAAACTATCTGAATAGTTTTTTCTTGTAGTCAAGGGGTGTACTAAGAAAGGAATTTCTGAAATTCAACCCCGTGCAGCGGGTTTGCATGGGAAAAACTCCACATGGATGATGTTGCGGGGTTATCTCTAAAATATTTATTTCGAGTAGTTTTCCTTTTTTAGAAACATACTTTTGTCCTGTTCATAATATCTCCTTACTGTTAGTAAGACAAATACATTGAATCTTCATCAGCAGTAGTCATCCACTGCTGGATGAGGCCTCCCCCACATCATGCATAGCATGCAATGGGGGGGATTTGCCATAATCACCACGTTTGGTAGACTGATTAATGATTGCGGTTTGGTATTTCTAATTTTATACATTTTCTGTTTTTATTTTGAGTTAGACATACTTTTAGTACTCAGGTGGATGCTGCTGCCCATCCTTTGCCTTTTACGACATCCACTGGAGGAGTCCAATACATTTAATTAAGAGTGCTAAACTTACCTGGAATTTTTGTTGCTGTTGACGGATTTTCTCAGATACAGCAGGGTAAGGAGTGTTAGTGCCTGGAACAAGGTTCCTCTTCCCAGGAGCTGGGCAAGCCTCCGCCACAGTCGACAGCGCGGCAGTGTACTGGATTGCTGGCTGCTCCACCCGTTGTAGAGCCATAGGTACCTTGTAGACAGAATTTATAAAACACTGCTGATGAGATAAGGTTTAGGTTACGAAGGAAAACAAACTTACAACTGGAAACAGTGGACTTTGTAAGTTGGTGGCAGCAACGAGCCTGCCGGTGACTTTGCTCAGCTGATGATACATATTTACAGGCTGAAAGATGTCCAGAAAATTACAGAAAAGGCAAAGTGCCTGAAAATTCGATTCGAACGATTACGAAACAAGTACTTATCGTAAACGTTCGGAAACTACATCGTTCGGTTCGTTCAAATTCATTTGCATCACGTCACGCACGCGCACGGTTTATTTACGTCTTTCTTTATTTGTAAAGCAAACTGTACATTGAAATTGAATGATACCAAAAAAATAATAGAAGTCATTATAATTAAAAGAACATAAATGATTGAAAATAGAACTTGCAATTTAGGTAGGTACAAGGAAACAAGAAACATTTTGAAAAAAACACGCACGTTACTATTACCATAGCAAGTTTCCGAACGTATTAGGAGTGCGATACCCCGAAGGGTTTGCCAAATCCACCGATTATGATCGAGACTAGAATGATTATTTTTCCAAAAAACTTAGAACCGACTTCAATTCCACTAAAAACAAACATTTCCACTGAAAACTTTACGTATATAATTCATAGATATATTTAATCGCTGTTTAACCGATGACTGGTGCGTAGGGGGTCACCAATTTCGAAGCAGTAAATGGTATATATCATGAGCTGCTGCACAATTTAATATATTTATTTTCTCACCCAAACGTCATATCTAACGAAAAACCATCAATACATTTTCTTTAAAATACTAAAGTAAACCGAATTTACAGTCGTTATTTATTTATTAAAATATATTAGATAAAAAAAAATCGTGAGTTTTTTTGCCCTTGTGTTTTTGAAGCATCATCGTCTAGACTAGATATATCTTGTTTTACTTGTTGCGAGTATTCTGGACAATACTGTACATCAAATGGTTGCCTTGAATAGATTTCTTTCAGCTATACCCATCATCTAACTATGACCTAGTTTTTTCAATCTAGTCCTGGTGTAAAATTATGTTTATCTATCTGTCTGTCTGGTTAATCCCTGTATTTATTATCAGTGTAGGTATAGACTTTGGTTCTAAATAAAATTCAAGTCAAATAAGTTTAACTTTTTTCTCGATTTGTATCATGAATAAAGGAAGTGTCGAGTGGTAATCGTCTTTACAGTATCGACCGAAATCTATCATTCGCTAGTCACTACAGCCCTAGACCGCCAGCCATCTTTCTTTTTTTTATCGTTGACAGTTCCTTTTCATAGCACGTTTTGAGAAAAGGTTAGTGTCCAAAATAATATTACTATTGTAAAATTTGTTTCACTGAATTGTTATTTCAGAAACACTGGACTGTAACCTTAGAGCAAACATTTACATTTGTTTTGGTACTACCATCTTTCCTATGTATTCGAAATTCAAAATTGCGTGCGCGTGTGGTGTGTCATGTAGTGTCATCGATCGACTAGCATTTGTTTTACCCTGTTGTGTCTGCCATGAACTGAAAACCGCCGATATTCAACCAAAAAAATAATAAAACACATTTGATTTCAGACACAAAATGCAGATTTTCGTCAAAACCCTAACAGGGAAGACCATCACCCTTGAGGTGGAGGCCTCTGACACCATTGAGAACGTGAAGGCCAAGATTCAGGATAAGGAGGGTATTCCTCCGGATCAGCAGCGTCTCATCTTTGCCGGCAAACAGCTGGAAGATGGCCGCACCCTCTCCGATTACAATATCCAAAAGGAATCCACTCTTCACTTGGTGCTCAGGCTTAGAGGAGGTTAGTCCAATTTGTATGGTATCTGTGCACAGAAATATTTTATTAAATGACAGACTAAGAGCTATTGTACTGTGGATGGCCAGTGCATAAATTTCCACAGAAAAGTTATTCTGCCGGACTAGTAAAGAAGGAATGATTTTGATGCCTATAAAGTTTTATACCATCATAGCTAAAACCACAATCAATACGAGTTAAGCTGACAGGTTTATTTAAGAGAAACTTTGCTTCTAGGAACCATCGAACCCTCCCTCCGCATCCTGGCTATGAAGTACAATTGCGACAAGATGATCTGCCGCAAGTGCTACGCGCGCCTGCACCCACGCGCCACCAACTGCCGCAAGACCAAGTGCGGACACACCAACAACCTCCGCCCCAAGAAGAAGCTGAAGGATTAAACATTTAATGATCATTTACATGTAACTAAGAAACCCAAATTAAATGTAAAAACATTTATTTATTTTCTGTTTAACCTTCAATTTAGTTTAGCTACTTAACCGCTAGCTAGAGCATTGGAAGGGATGATTGTCACTCAAAATGTAAAAAAAAAATGTAAATACTTTTATTCCAATCTTTAGACTTTGACAAATAGCGTAAGGACAAAAAGTCCAGGAATACTTCTTGTTTTTGCTCGCAAGTCAGGAGGTTAATGATTTTTATCGAGTGCCAGAACTCTTAGACCTGTCTTGATCAGCTGTTAATGTCCACTGTTCGACGAGGCGTCCCCCATAGAATACAATGGGGGGATTTGCAATAATCTCCATGCTTATCAGGCGAATTGGTATTGAGTACTCTGGTGGATGCTGCTGGCCATCCTCTGATGTAATCCCTCAGGCGACTTTTACGACACCCATGGGATGAGACGGAGGGGTCTATTCTTAGGCTGGACGCCCCTTAGCCAGAGGGACCTCTAGTTACTAAACGGCTAGGTAAAGGTGGTAGCACAACCACACAGTAGGCAAAACATATTTGTGTGTGTAGGGGTAGAAAAAAAAATGAGACAATCATGCATAGACATATACTCAATGCAATCATGTCATAATAAAGGCTTTATTTGTAAATTTTGTATCTACCTATATTAATTATATTACACCTACATACTTGAAGATTAAAGCATAAAATGTAAAGTAAAAAGCTGTATTCCAATAATGCTGTTTGGCATGATAGTTGGTTGTGTTGTGTTGTCACCACAGATTTATAAGTATAGTACTAAAGTAGTTGTCACAAACACAGGGAAACCCCCCCTCCCCCACCCCCCGAAAATCGAGGAATTTTGAAAATGTTTTTTGAAGTCGGTTAGAAAGAAAGTAGGTATACGTGATGTAAATACATAGGTACCTCTATGTATTTACATCACGTATACTATAAATTTGCGTGCTCTCGATGTACTATCTCCTCATAGACATACACCTATGTATCTACCTACTCTATTTTATTGAAAATTTTATAAAATCCTGCATTTCTAAAATCCGGCCGCAGTCCTGAGACGCAACGCAGACGAACCTAAAAATCAATCCTGAGATATGGTAACCCTATGCGCGAGGGATGTGTGCAAAGCACACATTCATCTAAATGTTATACATACATACCTATACTAAATGTCTACTATAACTGTCGGTTTGTTCTATTTATAATGTAAATCCGTTATTGGCTGTCGGTTTGGAACATTGGTTTAATATCTTATTTCTAAGAGCTGTGGATTTTGTTGTGAAATAAATAAAATAAATAAAGCAAAAAGTTTATTTGAGTATTTTTATTCTTGGTGCAAAGAATGGACGTGAGCAGGGTTGGATTTCGTACTATAATTATAGTATTTGTACTACAATTTCATGCTTCGTACTATATATTATCCATATCTAAGGATAGTACGAAAGAATAGTATAATGTCATTACTTCACATAAAAGAGCAAAATAAAATAAACATAATTCATTGCCTTAGAGAATTTAAATTCTCTAAGTTCATTGCCAATCCAACTAAGAAAAAAAAAATTGGGTTGCTAGCAGGGTAGGATTTAGGTCTGTTGAAAACGATAGCACAAAATTTTTGAAAGTACCTATAGTACCTATTTGGGATAAAATACGCTTCATTATTTTTACATAACAGTCATACAATTTTAAATAGTCATTAAATTTTGGAACATATCGATTTTTTTTATGTCACGTTTATTGCTTGCTTTTTATTAATTACTAAATTCGTTCGTTGGACTTGGGAGTGTAGTGTGTCTACATAGAATGCGCTGCCATAAGGTTACTTTTGTTACTTTTCATGTAGCAGGTAGCTGTAGATCACAACTTCGCTGATCAACTCTACTCACAGTAGGTGCTTAATTCATAAATAGGAACAAGCTAGCTTTATTACGATCATCACATCAGTACAAGTTCACATTTCGATTCTATGCGAAAATATTTTCCTTGCTCCAAGCCAAGACCTTGGAAGTTGGAGGGTTGGAGCCAAGCACGAGCCTATAGGTGGGTCCTCACCACACGTGCCAGCACGATTGTATCTACACACTTGCTCAAAAGAGGCCCTCGCACAATTTTTCAAATCGTGCTACCACAATTGTGCTGCTTGATGTGTATTGTGCATTGTGTAAACTGAGGCGAGTGGGAAGGCAGCCTCCCTCACTCACTGTGCTGTCAGTCAGTGTCGTGCTTGATGTCTGTGTCATTCTCATTCGTGTTGTGGCTTGACTTGACTGACTGGCTTGGCTGGTTGATCTTGGACTTGGAGCATGTGTAGTTGATTGATAAATGGTTTTTAATTTTTGTCCCTAATTATAATATTTAAAGTTTTAAATTTACAAAACACACTAGATTTCTATTTTATTTTTTACTTAAAAGTCGCGCTAACGGAAGTGATGGAGTGATAAGTACCTACTAATAAGATCATAGAACTTACTTTTTGAAAATCAAACCGAATAAAACAGCCTAGATAAATTGTAATTACCAGTATATAAACACTACAAAACAAATTCTTATTTGTAATAATATCTAAACAAGTACATCTAGAATTTGAATTTCTTGAACTTGAGTTTCTGCAAAAATTTTCCGACGAAACACGAAGTCAAGCGATGGCGACCCTGTGCGTTCGTGCGAGGCAGTCGGTCGCAGAGAAAGAACACACGTGCGAGTTATACTCGCGAGGCTCGCGAGGCTCGCGAGCGTAGACAGCTCGCGAGGCTCGCCTCAATTGTGGTAGCACAATGTGCTGCCACACTTGTCACAATGAGTGCCTCGCACGATCCTCGCGAAAAAAGTGCGTGCTACCCAAGACTACACGAGCCAAGACGCGAACGAAATGCAGTTCGTCAAAGTAAAGTTGTCAACAGCTGTCGTAACATTTTACCACAGAGTAAATTGTATCCGCCCCGCCATATTGTTTTGTCTTGTGTTGCTCTCCGTGAGAAAGATATTTTAGGAACCTGCATTAAATGAAGCGAAATAATCAAAAAATTACAATGGGAAAAAGTTTTACATATATTTAGCCACGTTTACACAAGTGTACACCGACAAGGGCTAGGCTCCATACATCTTGGAACAACACCGAAGGAAATTTCCCGTAAATAGTTCATCGATGACAATTATTTATAATCTGTGGTATTAATTAGCAATAAGCCCGCCTTTTTGTTACATTATTTTATGTGCAAAAGTATAAAATAAATAATTGACAATTGTTAGTATCGACTCTGTAGGTAGTATAGGTAGATAGGTGCTTTTCGACACAAGATAGTGTTGATAGTATAGATAGGTATAAATCAGTCCGAGGCAGACACAAATTGTACTCTCCTTAGTCTGTGCACAAATTCACAAATGTTGTTCTATTGGCAGACACCTCTATCTATTTGAGTCGCTTAATTTTTATGTAATTTGTAGGTAAGTACCTACTTAGATTTAATTTAATTGCATTATTTTAATTTAGATGCGAATAGTGTTCAACACTATTCGCATCTAAATTAAAAATAGTGTTGTCATAAGGCCATACCTACGAAAACAGGCATTTTGCCTATATTGAATTTTGCAATGTTTTGCAATGCTTTTGAAACTTTAAGGGGCATAAATAAATTGTTTCCTAATTCCCTTAAGTATAGGTAGTACCTATCTACTTAGTTTTTTTTTTTTTAACATTCAACGAAATGTGAAAAAACACATTTCGATTAGCAGTGCAAAACTTATATACCTACTACTGACCACACTTACTTATTGGCCCAAACAAAATCATCACCTTTTGACGACCTCTGTGGCGCGGCGGGCGAAGGTCCACCTGCGACGCAGGAGGTTGCGGGTTAGATTCCCGCCTCGGAACAAATATTTGTACAATCTGCAGATATTTGTTCAGGGTGTTCTGGGTATTTTTCTATGTATAATCAAAAAATATCTATCTATGGAATGTTATTGTATTAAGTATATCAGTTATCTAGTACCCATAACACAAGCTCTGCTTAGCTTGGGGCTAGATAATGTTGTGTGAAGTGTCCAGCATTTATTTATTTATTATTATCTGTACGATGTTTGTACTATCTAGCTGATTAAATAATCCCAAAATTCCAGATATGCAGATCTTCGTTAAATCCATAAGGGGGGACACCATCACCCTCGTGGATATATCCGAAACAGTCGACAGCTTAAAGGCGACGATAGAAGAAATTGAGGGTGTCCCAGCAGAGCACCAACGGCTTATCTATGGCGCCAAAGAGATGGAGTCCGGCCGAAAGCTGTCCGACTACAACATACAGGAAGATTCCACAATACATCTGATGCTTGGATTGCAAGGAGGTGGAGGTAGGGTAGGAACTATCTAAATAAATAGATCATATAATATTGATAAGATTTCTTGTAGATGTGGATGTTACATCCCCCTAACCCCTCCCTACAGTAGGGGTTTCCTGAAATTGTAGAGGTTTTCAGGAGTTTAAGGTTTTTATGAGCTATTAGGGGTTGTAGGAGTTTCTAGGGGGGAGTTAATTTTTTTAGGGCTTGCAATTTTTTTTCAACTTTGTATTGGTGTTTTTAGTGATGTATGGGTATGGGATGATTTTAGGGGTTCATAGGGGTTTTTTTAAGTTTAAAACAGTCGAAGGGTTTGCAAGGATTTTTAGGGGTTGTAGGGTCTTTCAGGGGTTTGGAGTGATTTTAGGGAGGGTTCCCAACGAGTAACACCCAAACGAGTAACACTGTTACTCGTTGGGATTTTTTTTCCTATCGAGTAACAGTGTAACTCGATGGGATACAAATTAAAAGAAATATTCCCAACGAGTTACACCCAGTGTAACACTGTTACTCGATAGGACAAAAACATCCCAACGAGTAACAGTGCTACAAATTACGACATTTTATTTTAGTTCGGTTATAAAAAAATATACGTAGCTATTTAGTTGAAAGTGTCCATACTTCGTTGCTATACTTTATCTTCGTTAGTCCATTTATTATTTTTGTTCATACACTATCAACGCCAAAATATGGAATCTTTAATTTATTAGCCTGATTGAAAAAAAATATATTCACTGCTAGTTCAATCTCTAGTCCTTCAAATATGTTCAATAATCAAACAGCAATGGACGGACAAATCTTAGTGAAACAACGCAATCGTGCAGTTTGTAATTTTTATGTAGAAAACACTGCACTGTAAGATATTGCACAGAATTGCAGCAGAGATAAGTGTTTCCAACGTGGTTGAATTTTATTACTGGTGAAGTATGCAATGAATATGATATAATAATAATATATATGAATATAATATTATATGTTATGAATACTGCTCTATATATTTTGCCTGTACAAACCGAACAGATGGAAAAACCCGGTAATAAACTTTAAATCTTTGTCTTGTATGTACTTTATCCCCACAACATATGACAACTCAGGAGTAAGCGCAAGCCCATTCTAACTGTATAGTTCTTTCTACGGTGAATCACACCAAGCGGCTTAATCTACGTTTGGCACTCGTACTTTTTTTATGGTGAGAATGACGAGCACTCCTAGCGTACTTTTTGGGCAACTCTGTATTGCAATATAAAAAAACACATATCAACTCTTGATTCTGTAGTCGGGAGGACGAGTGTAATTCTAAGACAAGACCTGCAGTTCAGAAAATTTACAATTAATAGTGATAGCAACGTTGCCAATGTCTTAAAAAGGATATTTGGTGAAGTTTCCTCTAATGGTGAAAAATGCTTACCTCGTGTCCAGAAATGAAAGTAGATGCTGGCAACACTTTTGTGCAGTCAGGTTGTCAGTGTGAGTCAGTGCACAGGGCACACAATAACGTACAACCGCTACAAAAGTGGCGTCATCCAGTTAATTTCAACAAAACAAATTTATTATTATTATTATTATTATTATTTATTTATAGACGAGCAGCTTTCGCTGATGTGTCTACGTCAACAGTGTTAAAATTTAGTTGAAATATTGTCTCTTAGGTTTGGTAAATTTTTTTGAGCACTGATTTATTTGTTCGAAGCCAGATGTCGAGTTTGTTTTTGAATGCATTGACGGAAGTGGCAGTAACAACGTCATCTGATAGCGCGTTCCAATTGTACACCACTCTATTGCTGAAGAAGTGATGGGCGGCAAGTGAGACGGCGGGGTCACGGTTTAACTTCAGCTGGTGACCACGTGAGGGTCTTAGATCATCTTTCCTTATAAGAATGTCTTGAAAGTTCGGCAGATTGTAATGATGGGTCATAATCTTGAAAGTTTCGATAAGATCTCCTCGAAGGCGTCTATCCTCAAGAGTAGTGAGACGTAGTGCGAGCAATCTGTCCTCATAGGGTTTACGACGTAGAGCCTGCGGTATCTTAGTGGCCCTCCTTTGGACACTTTCAAGAAGGTCTATGTCTTTTTTGAAGTAGGGGTGCCATATCTGAAATCCGTTCACCAGTAAGGGCCTTATATAAGTTTTATAAATCTTACAAAAAACATCAACAGTCATTGTTAAAAAAGATCTTCGTATGACATACAGAAATGAATTCGCCTTCTTGACTATGGTAGTAATGTGTTCCTCCCACTTCAGATTATATGAGATATTAATCCCTAGATCTCGCTGCATGCCGATTGGGGACAAAATGTTTCCATCCAGTGTGTATGTGACTCTAGGGTTATTGTTGTTATTGTTGTAATGGAGAATGTTGCATTTGGATGCGTTTAGTTTGATTATCCAATCCATTGTCCAGTCTTGTATGCGATTTAAATCTTCTTGTAACTGCCCTGATTTAGTAAGAGGATTGGCAAAGAACTTTCCATCATCAGCAAAAAAGGCACACTCCGAGACTAGGAGTTCTGTTAGGTCCGTTATGAATATTCCAAAGAGGTGGGGAGCGAGTACAGACCCCTGTGGCACACCACTTACAACAGGTTTTCGCTGAGACAGACAATTACCAACACGAACTTGAAATGTTCTGCCCAGAAGATAGTTCTCAATCCACTTGAGTAGCGGCCCACGTATTCCAAAGTGTTCTAGCTTTAGTAGAAGACGTTGATGCGGAACCTTGTCAAAAGCGCGTTCAAAGTCAAGGTATACTATGTCAATAGGGTTCTTATTGTCAAGTTCTTTGCTATAATTAATTGATTCAAGCGTGACTTTGCGGAAATCCATTCTACAATATAAAATAGACGAACAAATATATAGTAACAATTCCGCTCCTCTCCAACGAAAACTCTGAAAGAATTTTCTGGAAGTTCTTTGCTCCAACTATGGACACAAGTCAGCAGGTTTGTAACAGTTGATCTTCTTATGACAAAACCATGTTGTTTGACTGATATTATGGATTCCTGGTTTAAAAATAAAGTTAGTTTATCACAAATAATTCTTTCCATAATTTTCACTACCACGCTAGTTAGACTGATTGGGCGAAAATTAGCAGGTTGACTCTTATCCCCTTTTTTGTAGATTGGAGTGACTATGGCATGTTTCCATATTTATATACGTGAAAAAAATTGAGGTAGTGTTCTTCTTCGGGGAGGACATCAGTACTACGCCCGAAGAAGACACGTCAGTGGTTTGGAAGTGTGGGCGTGTGTAAAAAGAAAAATTTGCAGCGGACTGTTTCGAGTCAAAGTAAGTAACTAATTATTATGTGCTAATAGTGTTATACGTTCTGCCGATGGATTTTGGCTGAACTGAAATTTGCCAGTAAAGATGGGCATAGAGAAATTAGTTCCTAAAAAACTATGTAACAGCTTAACGCCTAATTTTGAAGTTAGGCGTTTAGTTGCGGCGGGCAAGTAGCCGGCTGAGATGCCGAGATGGTTGTGAAATGAGAGTGGTTTTATATCCGGAACGGGAAAAAGGAATGCTTCACTGGAAGGAAAGTGGTGGGAGGCAGCAGCGCGGCCTGTCTCTTTCGCATGCACCATTCGCTAAGTCAAATTTAGTTGGTCAATAACTGGATTTTTATTTCCTTGTGTTTTATGACAATGTAGAATGCGGTAAATAAAAAGTAAAAAAAATTAAACTTAAATTTTAGAGCACAATTAAGTAAAACTGTAATAGATACAAAAGTTTGATTTTAAAGAGGAGTTAATATAAATGTTGTTCGACACTTTGATGTTTATTTTATTAAATTGATTGTTTTATTTTTAAATAAAAAGCAGGGATCAGCCTTTAATTAAAGTGTTTTTTTTTTTTATTTTCACCCATACAAATATCTTAGTGTCACTCGTTGGGAACTTTTTTCCTATCGAGTAACACTGTTACTCGTTGGGATTTTTTTTACTAGAAATATTCCCAACGAGTAATACCATGGGAGTGGTGTTACTCGTTGGGACAAAAAATCCCAACGAGTAACAGTGTTACTCGTTTGGGTGTTACTCGTTGGGAACCCTCCGATTTTAGGGGATGTTTAGGGGTTGTAGGAGTTTCTATGGGGTTTACATAGGGTTTTAGGAGGTAGAGAGTTTGTAGGGGCTGTAGAATTTTTTTAGGGTTCTCAGGGATTTTTAGGAGATCTTACGTGTTGTAGGGGGGTTTTTAAGGAATGCAGGATTTTTATAGGGGTTTTAAAGGGCTTGTAGGTGTTTTAAATCCCGCCACTCACACCCGCGACCCGGGCCGCGACTCGGATTCGCGCATCAATTGATAACGTTATTTTTTATGGAAAACTTAGCTAAGTACTTCCAGTAAAAAAGTGTTGTGCGAGTTGGTATGGCAGGAAAAAAATCTGGTATTTAGGTATCCTATTAAATATTATAATGATGGATGTTATAACATCATAAATAAGTAGGTATCTGATCAAAATGTAGATGACTGAATATATGAGGGATTATATTACAGGGTGTTTTTTTGAAATGGGACAGTATGGGGATATCCTAATCCATAAGAGATACGGGAAAACTGTCTTTGGAACCATTTGCTCATTTTGTATGAAAACGATTTTGGCTTACTTAGTCAAGCTTGAGTTCTCCATAAAAATGAGTTGTTTTGATCAAATTTTTTTTTAATGTGTATCGACTCTTTTTCATGTAAGGATTGTTTTATTGTATCGGAAGAAAAAAATCTGAGCAGCAGAAATTTGTCAAATTTAATAAAATGTTTTCTCATACAATTTGTAAGTAATCTGGTACGTACGTTAAAAAAACTAACACAATAAATTTTCAAAATGAAGGCCACTAGAGGTATTCTGAAACGTACCCGTACCTGGAAAAAGAATGAGAGAGGCCATTTTGTTTTTCTGCGATAGTTTTATTAGCGTATGTACCAGATTTTTTATATTTATATTTTAGATTACTTATAACTTGTATGAGAAAACATTTTATTAAATTTGAATAACTTCCGCTGCTCAGATTTTTTTCTTCCGGTACAATGAAACAATCCTTACATGAAACTGAGTTGATACGCATAAAATTTTTTTTTTATCAAAACAACTCATTTTTATGGAAAACTCACGCTTGACAAAAAAAATAACTGCCAAAATCGTTTTCATACAAAATGAGTAAATGGTTCCAAAGACAGTTTTCCCATATCTAATGGATTCGGATATCCCCATACTGTCCCATTTCAAAAAAACACCCTGTATATGAGGGATCTTATACATAGGTAAGTTTCTACCTATATCTAGGTACCATAACTAGTCATCCTACCATAATAGTGGCCATACACCATGCTGCCTATAGTCCAATCGGCATGATCTAATCTGCAGTTCTGTTTAACTGTCATGCCAATTCACGCCCACACACGGTCAGTTCTACTTGATCCAGATAGCAGTAGATCCGATAGGCAGCATGGTGTATGGCAACCATAAGTCTTAAGTAGGTAACCATTTAGGTACCTACATAAGTAGTTAAAAAATATCAGTGATTCAGAAGTGAATAATCCCACCAGACACCTGTATATATGCTTTTTATATTTTAGTTCAATATCCCGGCCTCAGACTCCTGGCCACCATGTACAACTTGAATAAGATGATATGCCGCAAGTGCTACTGCCAACTGCCGCCGCGCGCTACACGCTGCCGGCACGCCAAGTGTGGCCGAACTACCAACATACGACAAAAAAAACTATTTTATAGCTGTAAATTTCCCAAAAATATTATGGACTGGCAAAATTATACAGGCTATTAAAACGCGTCTTCCCCACTGCTCAACTAAATTGCTAAACTGTATCAAGTTGAGCAGTGGGCAATACCTACGGCTCAACTGGTAATTGCTCAACTTGATCAACTAAAGCTGCACAACTATATTTATAATAGAAATAAAAATTCCAAATCTCATAATTAATATTAATTAGTATATACTTACATCACACCACTAAGAAATCTTTAAAAAAAAAAACAATCAGAGCAATCTAGTTGAGCAGTGGGAAGACGCGGTTTAAAAGGATAGTTGATAAAAATTTGTTACAATCTTTTTTACTAGAAAAACAATAAACTTCGCTTCGAGCAGAGACCTCGCGAATACTCGAGAAAATGTATAACGAACTGCGATATTTCATCGGTGATAATATTATTTAAGAGCACTTACCATTTATATCCTTATCCTATATATATTATATATTTTTATCCTTTGTAGCGCAAGCGCACACATCCACGCCTATTGAGTGCGCACCTAGCTGCAACCGGTTATTGGTGTCTGCTGCACGGGAATACTATCTAATATCCACTCTGCGATTGTGTCGCTTTTGTGTGCGTTTGCTAGCTAGTTTATTGTGATGTAGGTATTTAAAATATTTCATGCATTTGTTTGTTGATATTGCTCGTGTTTTGGACGTATTTTAAAATAAAAACTTAATTCATCGAGAAACTAGTGTCTAGACAAACCTAACTTAGGTTTTAAGACATTACTAACCAAATTTTTTGTAATCGTTTGTTTGATAAATAAATAAATAAAAAAATTACATGAGGCTGGTCTGGTTATTAGTTCAAAATGGCTCTGTCGCGCGTCGTCGATGTCGAAGCACCAAAAATGCCCTTATGATCGAATTACCTTAAACGCGAGATGCCAATGAGGGCATTATACCTAAACATGAGATTTGCCTAAAAAGCTGTTTACCCTAAACGTAACATGCCAAATGAAGCAGTATGCCTAAAATGTGAAATTGACAAAGAAGCAGTTTGTCCAAAGTGGATGCCTGCAAAACAAAATGCCTAAGTGATTAAATGCCTACAAAGGTGAATGTCTAAGTGGTTAAAAGCCTACTCAGGTAAATGTCTATTTACATAGTGGTTCTCTTCTCTCTATATAATATAATTAAAAATTTATTAAAACATATTATATTTTTTTTTGTTAAGGTTTTTTTGTTTTATGCAGGTCACCTTCTATTCTGGCTTATTTAACAGTAGACCGTCTCCATTTCAGTATAATTCGTATAATATCATTTAGAGACCTACTTTATAAAAAAAATAACCACAATAACAAAAATTTTCGATAGAGATTAGCAAATATTATGAGACAATATTTTACTATGAAATCGACCTTACGGCTGCCAATTCTCTTGATATTTAAGGCTTTGCTAACAGTCAACTAACATATTTGACTTTCCGCTTCTTGGTCATCTTGTATTTCAGGCAAACTGCTTTACAGGTAATTAAAATTTAGACAAACTGCTTCCTTGTCAATTTCACATTTTAGGCATACTGCTTCATTTGGCATCTTACATTTAGAGTAAAATGCTTTTTTGACAAATCTCATGTTTAGGTATAATGCCCTCATTGGCATCTCGCGTTTAAGGTAATTCGATCATAAGGGCAAAAATGTATTCATCATCATGTCTGTTGAAGTCCACTGCTGGGCATAGACCTCCCTCAAAGAATGCCACGACGAACGGTCTTGAGCCGCCTTCATCAACAAAACTTCCTGCAACCTCTAGAAGGCCTTAAATGATTAAAAATTAGGATTTAAAAGGGTTAATAGTAGATTATGCACTAAGGGAATAAAGCAGTGTCTTATGTCGCGGGCGGCATATTGAACCCTGAGTGTAACGAGGGACTCTAAAGAGTCCTGAGTGAAGCGAGGGGTTCAAGCTGCCCAAGACGAAGACAGGCTTTATTCCAGAGGAGCATACTCTACTTTTCACACCTACTGCGAGACAATTAAAAGCCAGAGCTCCATAAAATAAGTATCGTCTGTTTTGATGAACTCTGGAGTAGAATCATTATCGCTTGACATTTTTTGTCAACTCTAATATTGCCATTGACACAATTATATATTGCTAGAATATTGCAATAAATTTCACTGAAAAACACAGCACCAACCTAACATCTTTTTTGTTTCACATTCTTTAAAATCCCGCCTATTTCTTTTTTTTCTGAGTTCTGCTTTTGGTGGCCAGTTCGATTTTCGAACAAACCTCTTTACAATGTCATATGGGCATTTTTTTACTTGGAGTTTTCCACGAGTTTCCACACGAATTTGACGTTCCAAATTCAAATCACTTTAATCCCTAGGGAGTTTCATACAACTTTATATCCCTAGAGAAACAATGCTTTACTTTACGTTGAGGTTGCATGATATTTAATTTGACATTGTCGAGCAGGTGGTGTGAAAAGCCTTTTAAATCACGATTTTTCAGTTGAGGTTTTTCAGTTTCTTTAATAAATATAAGTACGTACAATTTTATTAAATTATAATCTAGTAATTAGTATATTACTATGTACCTACCTACAGTTTTTATAAACAGGTACCTACTATAACTTTTTTCGACAATAGGACCGGCATGTTTACTTTGATTGTTGATGATGTTGTCTTATTGAGAATCTGTCCTTATGCGAATAAAGGTAAGTTGCTTCTCTATTTGTTTATTTTACAAAGTTATATTGTTAATATTTTCAGTAGGTCAACTACCCTGAAAGTACTTAAGACTTATTTAAACCGGTTGCTAGCGGCAGACCACTAAATCAAATCAAAATCTAAATAATTTTATTCATTTAAATCACAAGGATCATTTTGAATCCACTTGG
Source organism: Epirrita christyi (assembly GCA_951392215.1). Lineage (NCBI taxonomy): Eukaryota > Metazoa > Arthropoda > Insecta > Lepidoptera > Geometridae > Epirrita > Epirrita christyi. The sequence continues at coordinate 5,848,760 of OX595840.1, read as the reverse complement.
GATAATGTCAATTATGAGTAAACCGCCTACTTTAAAATTTTGGTTACCTCTTACCTATACAAAAATATCAGCAGCGATCCAAAACGTGAATAATCCTGCCGTCGGGCACACCCCCTGTACCTAAACTATTTATATTTTAGGTTAAATATACGATCCCGGCCTCAGGGTGCCTGGCCACTATTTACAGCCGCAAAAATAACAATAGTATAGTGGCGCTACGGCTTTCCCAAAAGTACTAAGGAGTGGTAAAGATTGTTAATTATATTAATCAATGCTGGACAATTCACACAACATTATCTAGCCCCAAACTAAGCAGAGCTTGTGTTATGGGCACTAGATAACTGATATAAGTACATAATTCAATACACTACTTAGATATATATTTTTATTATTATACAAATAAAATACCCAGAACAACCTGAACAAATATCTGCAGATCGTACAAATGTTTGTTCCGAGGCGGGAATCAAACCCGCAACCTCCTGCGTCGCAGGCAAACCTTTGCCCGCCGCGCCACAGAGGTCGTCAAATAATATATTAATAGAATAACCCAGACATGCGTCTCCTCTCAAACCACGCATAGTATAGAGTTCCGAAATTTACTCAAGACTAAATGTCGATAGTAGATTAGAACGCGCTATCGGTTTTATTCTTTGGTTGGTTGGAGAACTCTAACCTCCCCTTGGGATCAAATTTAGAGCGTTTTTTCATGCCTAAACAACACATAATCTGTGAAAATTTTAACTGTGGCTTCTGAGATATACTTTTCTGACGTGACAGAATCCAGACACAGACATACGGACGAGCGGCGTAGGGTTAGTTATAAGGTACCGGTCGGCACGATTAGGGTGCAGAGCCCTAAAAAGTAATATGGCTAAAAAAACTTAGGAAGTCCACTGCTGGACATTTGCAATCCCCGTAGAATGTCACGACGAACGGTCTTGGGCCGCCACCATCCACCGACTTCCTGCTACCTTTAAACCGTCCGGTTCCTGTTTGCTACTCAGGCGCACTTGATTCCCAACGGTTAAATTATATCTATAATTGAAATTAATTCGTTACTAAATTATATAAAAACTTTTAATTTTTGTAATGGACGGATCAGTATAAAAAAAATCACTAAAATTTGCACATCTTCATCAAACCATTCCGAGCTGAATCACTTTGATTTTAGGTTGCTTTTGCGATGTACTCTCTGAAAATAAAACAAGACTACTATTACGTAATAATTTGATCAGTTCAATCTCTTTATTGGCATGATCATGCTTCAAGCATCTCGTGCAAACACAAATACATTAATGTAGTCACAGAACCCGTGCAAACAAACAACAGGGTCTCTAATCTATTCAGTTAGCACCAAATACACACACACACTTAAATTTAAGTAAAATATAAAGGACAAGTGCGAGCGAGCCTCGCGCCCTGAGGGTTCCGATCCGTAAATTAAAGTCAAAATCGTCAGAGCCCATACTTTTAGCCACTTTTTTCCCTACAAACTTCACCATCGTATATTAGGGGTAAACAAGTCGAAATTCCTCAATTTTAGTAATTTTTCTTGGTTTGGGTCACAAAGCTTCCTAGCATTCCAAATTTAATTTAATTTATATTGTACACCAATCTTGGTAACATAGTGGACATTGTTTTTAATTTTTACATGTTTCACAATAAATGATATTTGATTCGATTCAGAATTTTGTGGTCACTGTAAGTACCCTAGAGAATTTTCATTAATTGATGTCGATGTTTTTAATGCATTTACTTATGCCCCAATCACGCCTATGCGTGCATTTAATGACAGGTAAGTCCCTAGGTCCGTGCATACGTGCGTATAGGCGAACTCAGTGCTTTCATTAATTCAAGTGCGTTAGGATTTCAATTGATGAACTCGTGCAGGGCATGCTAAAATTGTGGTAGAAACAAATCATCGGACGCAATCTAAGTCGTGGCTGTCAGGCAACTTATACATTCTGCACTGCCATGTCGTATTCAGCTAGTCAGACATTCGTCGGACGTCCATACGTTCAAGATCATTCCAACACACACACAGTTGGACCACCTGGAAGCCAGGAAGGCATCTGGGCAATATCCCATGACCTAGAAATTTTAACTTCCCGCGACGAAGCCAGTGTAAATATCGCCATTTAAAGGCCCATCTAAAGGCTAAAGAGCTGCTGAAGACCAAATTGATTGATCGATCAATATAATGGCCACGATTTATTGCTGATATTTGGAACACGAATTAGTTGTAATTTTTACTGATCAACAAGATATATACTAATCTTCTTATTCATAATCAATTTTTAAACCTTTGATAGCTAAAATAGCTTTTGTCTTGTTTTGGCGTATGTAATTTTACATCAGAGAGAACAAAACAAAAGCTATTTTAACTAAAATAGGTTTAAATATGAATAAGGGGGTTAGTCACGACTGTCAGTAGCTAGTGTTGGTCGCGTCCGATGGTTTGTTTCTAGCATCAAACATGCCATTTTCATAAACAGTGTTTCCCTTGTGCTGTCTCCTAACACAAAATGGCATGCAACAAATCAAATTCATGGTTTATTCCGAAAACCAACCATAATTTTACCCCGTATCAAATACAATCAAACTCAGATCGCCTGGCAAATCGCGAAATTTACAGATATTATGTGAATTTACGAATAAGAGAGAAAAATTTGCGGTTGTCCCTCCACAAATACAGTGATCAAATGAAAGGCCTGAGCTGATTGGTTAACAAAAGAAAGTAATTTAAGAAATAAGTTATTTTCTAATTTAAGTTATTAAACTAATGTTTGTTTTATTGGATTTGCCTTCGATGAACTGACAAATCAGCCCTTTCAATATTCCGATTAAGGGTCAAGCTATACGTCATCGTATGCTTCAGCATTGTGCTAGTAATGTAAGCGTGTTATAAATGGAATGTCATCAGCAAAGCAGCCCGCGTGCGATCGCATCCTCCTGTACAAAACACGCTTCTAATATAGCGTTTGAGAGCTGCGCAGTGCTGAAGCATACGATGATGTGTAGCTTGCCCCTAAAAAAACATAGCACGTGCGGTGATGCGTCACACTTCAACGTAGTCGAGTATAGTACCAGGGGCCCCTTGCGAGGGCGCGAATGCCGCCAGGTACTTGTGCGGGGGGCTCAGGGGCAGGCTGTCCGCCAGCTCGCGCGCCGTGTCCGCGTGCAGCGAGGCTCGCGGTTCTTGCTGAAATATTACCATTTTTAATAGACTTCACAAAAATTAGGAGGTTCTCAATTCGGTTGTATTTTTTAATTTTTTATGTTTGTTACCTCATATCTCCTTCGTTTATAAACCGATTTGGAAAGTTCTTTTTTTACTTGAATAGATATACTTCCAGATTGGTCCCATTTTTAGAATCCATTTCTGATGATGGAATCTATGAGGAATTGAGGGAACTCCTAAAATATTATAAATCGAACTCAACTATGAGATCGATCTTGATTGCTATGATTTATTTAAAGTAAAGTAAGTAAAAAGCCGGTGATGAGTAAGAATAGACCCCTCCGTCTCCTCCCGTGGATATAGTAAAAGCCTAACTAAGGAATTACACCAGGGGATGAGCAGCAGCATCCACATGAGTACTAACACCAAACTGCGATCACCAATCCGCCTGCCCGGCGTGGTGATTATGGCAAATTCCTCCAATGTATTTAATTCATAACTCTGTATTGTACACATAATTACAGACAAAACAGGAATAGGTAATTCCTTTACAACAAGCATGTCAAACATGCGGCCCTTTACAACTTTGACTGCGGCCCGATTCAATTTTAAGAACAAAGTATATTTTTCTGTCATTTTACTACCATTAAGTAATGTTTAAATAAACGATTAGCGTCCTGCTCCCCTATTTCCTAACTGAAAGTGACTAACGTTTGACAAAAAATATGACCATCAATTGATCAAAATTATCATAAAGAATTGTCAATTGATAGTAATTTTACTTGTCAAACGACAACCGCCAAATGATAGTCAACCGAGTGACTTTCACCTAGGGAATAGGGGGGCAGTGTACTACTAGGTATATGGGTTTTGCGGCCCACTGATTCTACGATCGTTAAGCATTTGACCCAAAAATGACTTTGAGTTTGACGTGTATGCTTTACAAGTTTTGATAAGCTTCATTTAAATTTTTACACATAACTGTGACATGTATGTGTGTGTATGTGTATGTTCTGGGATTAAATTTACCCTGGAAATGTACTAGCTATATACCGGGAGTAAAAAGACTACTCCCGAAAACTGAAACAGTGCATTCAGACCATGATTCTGAAAATATTTAAGCTGAAAAAACACGAAAAAAAAAAAGCTTACTTTTGGTCCGCTTTTTTCGTGTTTTCTTTATTAGTATCCATAAAATATCGTTAAAGGAACACAAAAACCTATTTTTCATCATTAAAAATACGTTAATAAATAAAAACGTCAAAAAAAGCAATGAAAAGCACATGCGAAATATTGGCCCCACGGGTCGATCAGCTGACCGGGAGCGTTGAACTCGCGTGGCCGGAATAAATGCGTACATTGCTGGCTGACAAATACGATACGAAACGAAAAAAAAAGTTTTCTCCGGTATGAATCACCTCTCAGGCGAAAGCTATTTTATATAGCTATGATATAGGTAGCTTTACCGGTACCTTCAGTATTCGGGAGCTGTCTTTTTACAACCCGTATACCATGCAATAAAAGACCATTCAAAAAATAAAATAAGGCAACTTACGGATGATACAACAGCTATTGTAACAGTATCAGAGAACTTCACTTTATTTCTCTCCGTCCGATGCCTATCCGAACCGCTTTCACTTCTATACGTTTCCTTTACAGTCGGATAGCTCTGGTATCGATACAAAGTATTAGGCGCGTCTTCTCTTAACTCAGTTTGGAACACGTGCTTGAAATGAGAGGCCTCGTGAGCTCTCGGAATTATATCTAAAACAGTCTTACTCGGCTCGCTAATCTGTACGCTTTTAGTTGCCGCTTTGTAAGGCAATCCGTTTTCATGCCACTTTGCACTCTGTACGCTTAAAATAGGCTTCAAACTGTCATGGCTCATCGTTTGGGTATTTCTCACTTCTGTGTTCCATATAGTGTTATCTCTTTCTAGGTATTGGTGTAAGTTCGGCCTGATACTGTTGGTAGATAGAGGTTCTGGTTGTAATATTGGGACGGGGAGTAGCGTGGGTAGGAGAGCGACTCTGGGTAACGGAGGAGGTTTCGTTTTGGTGATCTCTGTGGTAGCGCTCGTTTCCGCGTCATAGTTGGAGCACGAACTCGAAGTGCAGTCGGAACATGAGTCGGAGCATTCAGAGTCTGGAAATAGCAAATTAAGTGAGTTATTTGATGCAAAAGGATTAAGTAAGTTATTTTTTGTTTTCGTAAAACTCGTAATTCCTTAATCTTATTTACAATTGTGTCATGATTCATAAACCTCGCAGAACTGACGACCGCTGGGGACTAAAATTGAAAAAAAAAAAAAAAACTTTATTGAGGATACAATGTAAGATAATATACACTCAATATAAACCTACAGTTTAAGTCCTACAATCGGCGGTCTTATCGCAGAGAGCGATTTCTTCCAGACAACCGCTAACTAAAGATTCTTGAGTAGCGACCACGAACCGGAAGACGCATTGTAGCCGAAGACATCGTAACGTAAGGAAGTCGGTGGATGAAGACGGCTCAAGAACCTTCATAATGCTATCCTATGGGGCTATCCTATGGGGCACTCATGTCCCACGGCCAGGCTTAGCGCCTTCTCTATACGGCTGCACCTGTAACATACCTTGCTTGTCCATGTGTGCGTAATGCTGGGCACTACGCGCGGCCTCATCAGCCAGCGCGTGCTGGCGGCGTGCGGCGGCGGCCCAGCGCGCATCTGCGAACAGATCCCACGCCGCCAGGTCCACGGCCAGGCTCAACGCTTTCTCTATGCGGCCGCGCCTGTTGCGCAAAAGAAGTGTATGTAAGAAAACTTAATTGAGTATCTACTTACTATATTGTCACGGATATTAATCGCGTGTTACCTTATTATTTATTATTCCCGCCCGGGGTTTGGGGTCAGATTCCCCCGCGTTCGTTTTCCCCGGTCCCGCGACCATGATTGCTGTAACGCATTCGAAACGTCGGGAATAATAAATAATAAGGTAACACGCGATAAATACCCGTGACAATATAATAATTATGTGTTCTAATCGAGTTTAAAAAACACTATCTACTTACTCTCTCTGTTCAGTGAGTTTTGTAAGGTAGGTTTTAAATCTGCGAAACACCATTTACGAGATTTTTCAATAGAGATATAATATACTTACATACATATACATAGCACAATAGCGTAGGGAAAAATAGCGTAATGAGCTTTTCTATGGTAGAGATTTCAACTGGCACAAAAAATCTGCGTTCCTGATGTGGCTGGAACAATTATCTGCAGATCGTACAAATATTTGTTCAGAGGCAGGAATCGAACCCGCAACCTCCTGCGTCGCAGGCGAACCTTCGCCCGCCGCGCCACAGAGGTCGTCAAACGCCATCGTGCGACATGCTGTTAGCAACCTCAGTCTTTTACCAATAGCGAATCTTGTTGACTCAAAATATCAGTTTTGGAAAGTTTTATAGATTACTTACCTAAGTAAATGGTGAAAGAATTTCCTAGCTAAGTCGTGCAGGGGCGGTGCAAAGCGCTGCGCGGAAGGGCCGTGCGGTGCAGGCGGCGCCAGGTACGCGCCGAGCGCCGCCTGCGCAGAACACTCCTCCGCTACCGCTTCTGCAAGATCATACAAATAGGTATTTCTGGATTGCCTCATCATAGCCATCAACAGCTGGACGAGGCCTCCCCATAGAATTAGTTGACTGGGATTTGCCATAATCACCACGCTTAGTAGTATTGGTGTTAAGTTTTGTTAGTACTTAGTAGAACTTCTTGTGAAAGAGTTCGTCCGGGGTACTACCACCGTACCTATTTCTGCCGCCAAGCTCGCATTGCTGTGTTTCGGTGTGAAGGGTACGGGTGCCGGTGAAATTACAAGAACATGATACTTTTCATATTTATGTCTCAGGGTCGGTAGCGCGCGTTTGATGCCTCTGGTGTTGCAGGCGTTCATAGGCTACGGTAACTACTTTCCATCCGGTGGGCCGTATCCTTGTTTGCTTGCCAAGTAGAATAAAAAAATAGAAATAAAAGTACTCAGGTGTAATCATTTAGTCGGCTTTTACCATCTATGGGAGGAGACGGAAGGGTCTCTTTAAGGCCGTTAACAACAGTGCGTCATCGGATCCCAATGATTAAATAATGGGACCTTAAGGGAAAAATCGAACATATTACCTGAACCGCTTCGTAAGGCTGCGCAGACGAGTCTGTTTACGGCCCATAGACATGCGGTGCCTTCCTGCTCCCAGTCCATCGCCCGCAGTAACGACACAGCGCTCGACATGCGCTTGGCTCTTATCCAGCTCTGCAAGAGGAGGTATATTCTAAATCGACTTCAATAGGTTCTCATTTCAGTCCAGGTTGACCTTAATTATGGGTATGGTTTACAGGATGAGTTATATCGAGTGCAGTTAGGTCGTTTTATTTGATGAATTGGACTAACCGAGGTCTTAGTCCGAGTTTTCCATAGCTCAAGATCGTGAGCGCGGTAACGTAGTTTTGGAAAACTGAAACAGCTTCTCTGGCGATCCGTTGCGGTGACTAATTTTGTACACAAAATGTACAAAGTCCGCTCACGACGTCACGCACGCTACGCTAGCTGCGGCAAACTAAAATGGCTACTTCTCCACGCGATGCACGTTCAACGCAGCGTTGTGAGTCGCGATCAATATACCAAAGCTTGAGTAGTTACCGTCAACAATCGAGGATGTGAGATGCGTAGTAGTGCTAGAGGTCCTCCGGCGAATGATGTCAATACCACGGGACCACCTCTTGCACGCTGCGTACATAAAATCTGCATCCGACGGCTATCGCTGAAATCGAAAGACAATTTTGAAGTATTCCTTGTGAAGGTTTATAATATTCATTTCCGACCACGCGGGGATCCAATCCGCAACACTTAAAAAATCACAAACTCCGTCTCCTTGATACGGAGATGCGTTCAACAGCTGAACCACCGTTCATCTGTATTCTTACATAACACCCAACAGTCAGTCCTGATCCCTTACCCTTTATTATATTTCAAAAAACTTGTATGTGTTGTATTAGACGGTCTGTTTTCGAACGATGCTATCGCATCTATCTTATTTTTCCTAAGACTTAGGCTTGTGAGCGTTTTAAACGGAATTTTATGAAGATAAAGACCGTAACGGTCCGCTAGGTGGCTTAGATCAAATATGCTAGTACATATAGTTGAGTGGTGCTAATTCAGATCCCATTCAAAAAAACAAGTGACAAGTGCTCTCCAGTGGGAGTATCCAGAGATGCGAACAGATATCTGATATCCTGTGCAGTGCAGTCTGGGATCTCAGATCTCCCTTTCAATATCAATATAATATGATTATAGAATCGTTGCGTGACTGACTGATTGATTATCAACGCACAGCCTAAACCTAGAAATTCAGCGTAAAACCTAGAAAGCTGAAATTTGGATCCTATATTTTTTTGTGGTCTAGGAGAAAAAAGAAAAGAATTTCCAACTGTAACAATATAAAGAAAGGAATTTAAAAAAAATCACCTTATATCTTATGCAGCTTGTTTGAAATTTGTATGGAGAAAAACTCCACGCCGACGAAGTCGCGGGTGTTCTACTGGTTAATGATATACGTTACCGTGTGTAAGACGTCAAGTCGAAGCACTTCGTGTGATGATGGAGTAGCGAGAGCGCGCGGTCGTAACACTGCACGCGGCCGGCTTCCTCTGCGGCCACTACCAACTCGTCCACCCATTGTATATCTGTTGCTATCTGTATGACACACAGCATAATCAACTAGCGTCCGCCCACAGCTTCGCTCGCGAGTTATCAGAATAAAAAGTAGCCTGTGTGCCAATCCTGAAGTACGATTATTATAGAATATGTATTCAGCGTGAGCCGCTAACGCTAAAAATATGATGGGACAGCCTCACGGGAAAAGAATGGCGCGTAGTGTTTGCCGATCGCTTGTAATCTCCATACTCTACTTATTGACTTTTCGTTATGGAAATATGCGCATGGTCACTTTGTCTAAAATTTCATCGTAATTAGTTCAGCAGCGGCGTGATTGAGTAACATGCAAAGTTTTGCATTTATTATATCGGAAGGCATTAGGGCTGTAATATGAATGCACGCAGAGCGTCAAGTGAGCGCATGGTCGTTTGCCTGGGAAGAATACGTGAGAATACGTTAAACTTTCCCGCAAAGTTAGCTTCGTTCTAATGGTCCTAACAGGTAACTTACAAACCCAGCCTTTACAGAGCGCGTCAAGCCGGCGACCCGATGAACAACATGCAGCGATCCGTCGATACACGCGACCAGGAGCCGCGTGTCACAGGCGGAGCGGCGTGCGACCCGGACGGGCGCCGGGACGGATACGTGCGTCGCACTCTCACGCGATGATAGCTTAGTCGCGCGGTTTGCGGTCGGTATGTCGTAGCGTATCCAATCTATGCTTACTCCATTCTAAAAGTAAATAATGTAAAAAATTATATATTACCTTAGTCGGTTTTTACTACAGGAGGCGACGGAAAGGTCTATTCTTAGGCCGTATACACCACGGCGGGCTATAAGATTTATAAACAGGTAACGGAAATAATTCAAATAAGGGGATATAATATATAGAATTAGAATTAGAAGGGGATATACTGGAAGATCCTCCAGTATACTCCCTTATTTAAATTATAAAAGCCCGCAAGTTGCTATGGCTTAGTGAATAAGTGGTATGTTTTATCATTGAAAAGAAAACCGAAACAGATTCTAGAAACTCATGCTAAAACTATATCAATAGGTATGTACTGGTATAAATACCTTTTGGCATGCAATCTGCTCCACAATATGGATAACATTGTCTTGATTCTGTGACAATTCAGCACAGAGAGTCTCACTTTCCAATTGGTGGTACGCCACTAGTGAAATATTACTACTGCAAAAAATACAAGATAGATATTAGCTAGATTATCTAAACAATTACCCTCTTATTCATAATAATTTTTTAAACCTATTTTAGTTAAAATATAGCTTTTATCTTGTTTTGACGTATGACATTTTACATCAGAGAGAACAAAATAAAAGTTAATATAACCAAAATAGGTCTAAAAAATTATTATGAATATGGCCTTATGCAACCTCAAAATATCAGTATAGTCATTTTGATATCAACAAGTATCAAAATGTTGTAGAGGAAGGACAAATATAGGATTCTAAGTAAAGGCTTTCAACTTTAAAAGGTGTATTCGGAGGTCAAATCCATGATTTTTATTTAGAAAAGCTTCCAACTACAACTATTAATTAAGTTGAAGTACTTTACTATCGAATCGTGGATTTGGCCTTCCTCTACATTCTGATGCTTTGTTTTCAGCTTTTGCGTAAGTAATCAGGTTTTAGTTTCAGAATTTTCTTTTTATCTACATATTAGGGAACAGATGGTCAAAGTTACAAACATACATAGATTGCTAAAATCATAACCCTCCTTTTGCTTTGCCAAAATAAACAAGTAAGATTTGACATGAATTCAATTGATTGACCATTTTACCCATTAATCTGATAGAGATGTAAATTGGCAAGGTCCTCAATGGCGCTGATAGGGCTCCAAGGTGCCGGTTCGGCGGCAGTAACGCTCCACACGAGTATTCTGGCGCCGTTCGTGGTATCACAGGATGATAAGCGCCTTTCAGTGCGGCGAGCTCCTCCCCCAAGTTCTATACTCTGTGAATAATTTTACAATTAAGCCGCGTTAACACATTCTGAGTACACTCGCACAACTTTGCCTTGGGCAGACTTCATCAGAATGGCTGACCTCTTAATTCTTCACAACTATGTTTTAAGACCAAAAAGCTGCTCTTCTTTCGGAAATTAATGACTTCCCAGCAAGCAGTGGTGTTTCGAAATTCCCTTAACTATACAACTTACCCCAACAGTACTAAATACAGACAAAACTCTTTTTTTCATACAAACTACAAATCTATTTAACTAAAAATGTTCTATGCATGTTGATTTATTTGAGGCAAGGCAGAACTTTAGTAAGTTACTAGTAGAAAACTAAAAAAGTAGCTACTAGCAATAACTCATATTTATGGAGATTCACTAAGTATAATATGATGGAGCTTTATTACTATCTAGTATTTTTAACAATATCTTACATTAACTCAGGTACACAATTAGGAAAAATTTTTTTTTTGTATCCACAACTGAAAACTGTTTAAGGCACGTTTCTATAATAACTGTCACCATTTTCTTTAAGTGCTGTTGGTTTTCCAAGTATATAAATATAAAACTGAAATAAAAAAAAATATCTTTTTCTCAGTCTGTTTCACAGTTTTGATATTAGATAAATAAAAATCTGGGGATAAGGTGGCGAAATTCCTAAAACATTAACAAATTAGGAAATTTTCTTAAAATCAACATTATTCATTATTACTTTTAAGAATTGACTGGTTGAGGGTTAACAGGGCACAAAGCCCAATAAATTAGTGGCGAAGGGAATATATAAAACAACTCCTGTGGATATAGTAAACACATCCTAACACGGAACATGAGTTTATCTTATTTATTCCCCCATTTTAGGAACCATCTTTATGGAAATAACTATTTACTTTATGGAGGTAATATATTTAAAAACTTACATGTAAACTTGGATCCCTATCAGTGATGCGGCATGGAATAGTATAACTATTTTTCCCGAAACTAACAAGTGTTGCAGTTCTATCATTGTGCGTGAACAGCATGTGAGATTTACAAACAGCAACTGAAATATATATTGAGATATCAAACTAAGACTATACAACAGATAAAACATTGATTATAGTCATCAATCCTCCCTCCTCCTAATAGTAATGGTGAGGTAATGACGACCTCTGTGGCGCGGCGGGCGAAGGTTCGCCTGCGACGCAGGAGGTTGCGGGTTCGGTCCCCGCCTCGGAACAAATATTTGTACGATCTGCAGATATTTGTTCAGGGTGTTCTGGGTATTTTTCTATGTATAATAAAAAATATCTATCTATGTAATGTATTGTATTAAGTATATCAGTTATCTAGTACCCATAACACAAGCTCTGCTTAGCTTGGGGCTAGATAATGTTGTGTGAAATGTCCAGCATTATTTATTTATTTATCATCATCATCATCAGCCTGTAGAAGTCCACTGCTGGACATAGGCTTCCTTTAGAATGCCAGGACAAACAGTAATGATGATGATAATTTAGGTCAAATATCAAAAATGCAAAATGGATGTTATGTTTGTTACTCATTCGCTCTGTGCTGTAATGGCTGAACCAATTTTTGATTGAATTAAATAGGGATATGTATTTTGAACTGGATTAACTACTTTTATCCCTGAACCAAACAAGTGCAGGTCGATGCTAGTAGTATGCAAACCTCATTTGCCTGAATTGTATACCATCAATTTAATTCCTTAAAATGAAAACCCTTTAATCTTTAGATAGATTGGGTTAGTACCTAGTTAAGAGAAAGGCCCAAATATTTAAGCTCTGTTGAGACCTGCATATTTGTGCCTTTTGAGATCCTCAGTCGAATCTTATATTAACTATATATGTATATGGACTATATTAACTCCTAGGAGTTAATATAGTCAATATATATATATATATATATATATATATAGTTGCTGAGGCTGAGGATGTGTGTTGGCTGAGGATTTAGGAGTTAATATAGTCCATATACATATATAGTTAATATAAGATTCGACTGAGGATCTCAAAAGGCACAAATATGCAGGTCTCAACAGAGCTTAAATATTTGAGCCTTTCTCTTAACTAGATACTAAGAATCTGGGTCTGTAGGGGGACCGGGGCCTTTTGCTTGAAATTATTTCAGTGTGTCTGGTCGAAATAACACATAACCCAAGGGCTGGCTCTTATCTGGCTCAACAAATAAGTATTACCATTCAGCATGGTAATACCGGCAGCATCTTGGGGATGCTTCCATCTGGTAGTAGATTCACTCGAGCTATTGGTTGACACACAGCTAAAGACTGTAGCAATCAATCTAAAGATAGCTAAACTGTTTTATTTGTATTTATTTTGTATACACTTGTATTATTCTTTCTGTAAATAAAGATTTAAATATACAATATTTTGATTGAAACTTACCATTAGTGACCAACTGGCCTGCTATTTTCCCAACAAAGTATCTATCAAACAATATATGGGTTACATCTAAGGTATCTAATTTGACAGTGAGGTAGGCAATGGCTCCAGAAGAAAAGACTATGGAGATAAGGGTGTCTGTTATCCATGTGGATTTAACAACGGTCTTGTCACGTAGTTTTGACTCCAGTTGTTTTAGGTGTCGTGGATGCGGCGCTCGCCAGTTACCACCGCGTCGAACATAATAGTCTCTCTTCCCATAGTCGAATACTGATTCATCAGACCTTTTCTTCGTTTCAAATCTAAAATAAAAAAAACTATTATAGTAATATAGTAATAAGTGAGCAACACATAATGATCAGCACAGCAGGATCTATCAGGATCAAGGAACATACTCATCAATCATCAATGCACACAGAGATAGGGAACTATAAGGATTTGATCAGGATCAAGGAACATACTACTATCAATACAGCCACAGAACTTTTAGAAACTCACTTGTAACTTTTAGAATCAATGTTTTTTATATTCAATGTGTCATCGCATGTAATGAATTTGACATCGTAATTGATCATTTTGGTTGAACTACATTATTTCTGAACTTCTCCCACTTACAAAATTGAAGAAAGAAAACAAACAAACAACTTTGTTAAAACTTTTTATTTTTTAGGTGATTTTTGTTTACTTTTTTTTCTTTTTTATAATGGCTTCTGAGGAGGAAAATCTTTTTTAATTTACCAATGTCAATAATATTCACTCAAGTCAAGTGCAAGGTCAAGTCGGTCAAGTCAAGTCCATGAATAAAGTACCGTCAAGCAGTGATGGCAGTTTTACTCTCTTCTCGAGTATTATCTTGGAGCAAGGAACAAAATGAGTATTATGCAAGGAAGTAATAAGTACTGTTGTACGTAGTACTTATTACTTCCATGGTATTATGCAACTTAGAGAATTTATGCACAGACAAACAGTAGTACTATATGTTCTGTGGTTCTACTAGCGTAGAATTCTCATTCCACAGACAGTGTAGTTCATTCGAAAAGACTCGCAAACTCGCAATACATAAAAACTTGGGACGAATTATCACAACAATGTGATAATTCGTCCAAGCATAAAACCGTAGGTAGGTATTTTATGTTTTTCTTCGATCAAGTTATTACGGCACAAGTTCAAGCACAAGACGGCATTTTAACGGAATGGTGGCGTAGCTAACGCGACCGCTAATGTGCCGGCGAATATTTATTTCTAGTTTGGAACGCTGGCGACATGCGACACGCGCCACGGCCACGGCATCTTACTTCATTCGGGCTTTGAAAGAAAGGAAGAAAAAAAAGTTTATTTATGACTATGCAAAAAATACAACTACGCAGAATAGAAAAACTCAATTAAGCCAGCTGAGATGCGAGAGGTTGCGGGTTTGATTCCCACTGTGGGTAAAAAAAAAGATGGTAGGCCGAGCTCCATAAAAAACTCTACAAAGCCCCCTCTGGGCCCCCCAACGGGAAACCAGAGCGAGGAGAGACGGAGGGGTAATTTTTTAGACCGGACACACCACCCCTCAGAATAAGGACCACCACCCCAAGACTTTTGGGTATTTTTCTATGTAATGTATTATACTAAGTATATCAGTTATCTAGTACCCATAACACAAGCTCTGCTTAGCTTGGGGCTAGATGATGTTGTGTGAAATGTCCAGTATTTATTTATTTATTTTATTCCTCCAAGCACTCTATTTTACAACTATTCTACTGTCAATCAAATGTCAACGTCAAGCAAGTCAAAATTTCAGACAGAATCCGTTTGGTTTGCTAATTTGCTTGAATTGCTTGTTGTACTCTATTTTGGTTTCTTTATTTTATATCTTACCTTACGCATCTTAGCAAGATAATCTTATTGACTGACTTCCTAAAGTTATGCAAGTTCAGGCTGAAAAGTTACAGTTAAATCACCAGTTTTCTTGTATTTTTTGGCACCATTAGCATGTGAAAACTTGGCTGTGAAAGTGGAACCATAGAACAACTTTACTTGAGTGGAAGAGTGCAAAGATCACTGAATCTTCTACTCTAAGACTGTTCGTTATTCGGACGCAGAACTCCGCAGAAGGTGCTGCCTGATTTCAATAAAAAAATATGCAACAATAATGATTTTCTATGTAGCCAGAGCAATAAGTTTGATTGCCTCAACAATACAGAATGTAATTTCCACAGCATCATTTACAGGAGAATTCATAATATCAGCAGTATTATGGATATGCACTTTACTTTTGAATATACTTGACAATTTAATATGTTTTTTTCATATTGTTTATGAGGACAATGTGTTTGTATTCACGGAAATACCGAATGCAACAAAAGACATGGCATACTCAGCATATAAGCAATTTTTGTTCATGCAAAACGGATTAGAGATGGTATTTTTGAGCATAGACCATAAAATTGGTGCTATAATATCTTCCTCAAAGTCAATAATTAATGCTGTCATACTCGTAGTGAGTGAAGTTTTTAAGCTACTGATAAATATGGCTCTATTTATGGGTGAAACCACTTGGCTAATAATCACATTTGTTCCTGTTCATCTTCCTCAATTGATGAGATCAACAACAAATTACATACTGAGCTTAGTAATTAATATAATTGTGGATGCATATTTGAAATTATTGACTTTTACTAACTATTTAACAGAAGTGCCTCTAGAATCTTTTTTGGGAATTATAAGTGCAATAGTTATAGTTCGGCTGTGTGTGCATTTCAAAGATGCAATTGTGATAAAAGCTGTGTATGTATACTGGACTCTACTGAGAAACATTATGTATTTTTATCATTTCTGTTACAATTATATCACAAATCCAGAAATGCGAATGTTCACTGGTGGTGATGTTATGACTGAGAATACTTATGAAACAGCAGATTCTGATGACACCAACAATGGTGCGGATGTGCTGTGTGTAATCTGTCAAGAACGGCAGAAATGTGTCCTGACTCTGCCATGCCGTCACATATGTCTGTGCACAGAGTGCTGTAGGCGGTTGTATGGCTATCAGCGCACTTGTCCTATTTGCCGCACATTTATTTACCATTCTGTTACTGTTTACTTGTGACCGAATTATCTATTTTGTATTAATACATTCTTGTAAGCATTTATGACCTGAACTGAAATAATATTCTGTTTTGTTTTATGCCAAATTTACTCTATGGATCTGGTTTTTCTATAGCTTAATAGGCTTAACTGTGAATACTTTTTATAATTTAACTATTTGTGATACATTGAAAGAAATTATAGAAATAGTAAAAACATGACTTGTTTTATTACAGGTACCTAAATATTATACCTGTTTGATCATTTATCTGATTATTCCAATTCTATAAAAAAGGGATGTCTAAGTACATAAAAAAAACTAATTTTATACCATTGAACTTTGTATCTTAATACATGACCTGAACTGAAATATTGTCTATTTTATGCCAAATGTATTCTATGGATCTGGTTTTTTCTAGCTTAGTAAGCTTAATGTAAATACTTTTTATGATGTAACTATTGGTGATAACTTGAAAGAAACTATAAAAACTGTAAAAACATGACTTGTTTTATTTCAGGTACTATCGAACCTATTTGATAATTTATATGTTTATTCTAATTCTATGAAAAATGGGCTGTCAGAGTTCATAAAAAACCCTAATATACAAGTGACCAAGTCCCCAAATAAATTATTTACCCTAGGATCAAATACATAATTCAGAGCACACACTTGCACTTAAAGCTAGACTTATTTATTCTTAATTGATGAATAATACTTGCGTATTAACTATTAACTATCTTGTTCTTGATAGTCTGTATGTTTCTTGTGCCTCAATATTTTGTGTGTTCTTCCTGTTGAAGTTTAAATCTTTGATTGAAATCTCAATATCCCTAAAAGCATTTAACATAAATACTGCAGTTATAACAACTAAGAAACCACAAAAACATCCTAATATATCTTCGAATGGCATACTTTTCCATTCCTTAAAAAGTATACCAGAGGCAATAATGACTAAAACAGTAAACATAACATAGTAAACAGGTGTCACAACACTAGTATTGAAAATGTCAAGGGACTTGTTCAAATAATTCATTTGAGTCACTATGCACATCATCGATGCACCAAAAAGTAACCAAAATACATAGTTAGAAAAGTTATTGACATTCCCAGAAAATGTTTCCTTCACCCCCAATGCAACCGCCTTACAAAATACAACTGTGAGGCTTCCTATAGCTGAACACAATAATAAATAAATAGCAATGTTGGAGTTTCCAAATCTAGGTACAAACACTATTTTAAGAATAAAACTCATAAAAACTATGCTCCCAACATAAGAGAGAAACATGTAGTCGCTCAGCATTACCACTAATTCCGGAAAAGATTTGATTTCTTCAGACTTCGGTGAATGTATGACAAAAATTATAGATCCAATGATGCAGAGGAAACAGCCAATCTAAAAGAGTAATCCATACATTTTTAAAAGAATTAGCATAGCTGGGCATTAACTCGTTAATCCGTTAATCGTTAATTAACGAAGTTAACATTTTGATTAACGGATTAACTTTTAAGTTAACATTTAAAAAAATTAACGGACACGTTAGCTTCCGTTAATATGCAGAAGTCCGTTAATCGTTAATCCAATGCCTAATAGTTACCGCACGGCACCGACAAGTGCCGGGCGGTGCGTGACAGCGAGTGAAACAAAAACAAAACTAGATATATTTTGCCGGCGCCTGCGAGTGAGGAAAAAAACTGCGAAGAGATTTGTTTCGTTTGATCATTTCATTACTTAGCGCCGGTGCTTAGAGTGACGAGTGTTTTGTTTGTTTGTTTCATGTTAGTTATTATAAATGACTGTCAGTGATCATTTGGGTATTGATAATTGATGCTGCATTCCTCGGGGAATAGATAATAATATAATACATAAATCTATTCATTAAATACAATACTGCTATACCCTCAAGCGCTGCAGTTGAACGTCTTTTTTCCATGGGTAAAGACATTTTAACACCAAAACGAGCCTCGCTTTCAGACGAGAACTTCAACATGTTAATGTTCATGATGGGGAATATGCACCTTATGCCCGACGATTAAATTATACATTTGAGTTATACAAGTATTTTGTTTTGTTCCTAACCTGTTAACTTCCAGAACCTTAACCAACAGGTTTTATAAGTTCACTAACACAACGATATAAAGACGCAATTTTACACATATTAACGGATTAACGTTAACTTCTTCCTAAATGTAACGCTTTAACGTTTAACGAAGCTAACTTTTTTTGTAGCGGATTAACGAAGTTAACTATTTGATTAACGGTGCCCAGCTATGAGAATTAGGTAGAGGTGGAGCAAATCCTACTAAATACCTATTATAAAACAAGAAAGTTTGGATATTTATTTGTAGCTCAAAATAAGATGAAATTTGGTAGAGAATGATCATGCCCTAAATTGATATGGGCAACTTTACCCCAGTACAGTATCACATGAGCAATGCTTGTTAGAATAAGTTATTTTATTAAGATTACCTTTCCAATGAAATTAAGTCTTTCACAGAGAAATCTTGAAGCAAGCACTGCAGCAACTAATACGCTCAAGGCACCCAGTGGAGTCACTAATGCTGCTGGTGCAAAGGCATATGCCAGGAGATTGGCTGCTTCTCCGATACCCACTGAAACCATATTAAATATTTATAAAAACACGTTTTCTTTCAATAATAATTTTAATGAGAACTCATATGAAAACCTACTTGTTATTAGCCCGAGCCACCACATCCATTGCTTTAAATATGCAAATCCTCCGGCAGAGGCTCTTAGACTTCCGGATACGTTAATTCTTTTTAGTGCTATTTTTTTTATTATGAAGCTTGAACCAATAAATACGCTGGATGATATTGCGAGGCTAAGTCCAATCATGAAAGAAACATTGTTGTATTCTTTGCCGTCCAATATTAGTTTTTCTGTTTTCATTTTCTTGTTGTGCCTTATGCCTATCGACTATGAGCATAGGCTACGAAGAGGTACGGTGTGTACGCAACAAGGTGTACGGTATTCGTTAGACAGACATGATTCATTGCAATATCTCTGTGATTCATTATTTACTGATAGTCTAATCTAATCATTAATTTTTAAATTGAAAAATAAAATTGCAACATATCCTGTGGTTATTACGTTACGTAGTTTGACATAACCACAGACTAAGGAGAGTCATAACTTTTCTATGTAAACCTTGGAGCAAGGAACAAAATGGAGCGGCAGTAACATTTATTTTATATGAAAATTGCCCACCATTAGCTTGTTATTCAACCATTCATTTAATACGCTGTGACCTTTAATTGCCTTCATTCAAAGTTTTGTTTACTTTTTGTGTTTTCGTAAATTTTCACTATTTTATTAGCAAATACCTATATTTTATACTACACAAGTTGGATTTCACAATGCCTGAGTGTAATATTGTGCATTGTGGTACGAGGCAAAGCCAGTATCGGCCTGGGCTGGCTTTACGCAAGTGCTTCAACAGTTTTCATTGAAATTGTAGTTTTGCTTCATTATTTTGTTCTAAATGTATGTTTCGTTAGTGAGCTTTAGAGTAAACATAAGGACATTAGTGCCATTGTTGTGTAAAATATCATTATTTCATAGTAATTCATTTATTGCTTACAAGATTGTTTACAACTAGGGCTTGGTCGGGCAAATAGCCGACCCAGTTCGACCCAAAAATCGAGCACGCCTTATTTATCAGAACAACCGCCCTGTGATGTAAACATCTTGCAGCTTGCACTGACAGTTGACACTGACATCTCATTTGAATAGAGATACTAGGTATGCGCGAGCTCAATACCAACCAAACAAAACAAAATTAAAATGTTTGCTTGCTTTACTCCTATCTCGCTTCCTCAGAGCCTCAGGCCATTCTATTTGTCTCTCTTCAGAGCAGAGCGGTGAGGCGCGGGTATGGGCCTCTAGATGGTGCTAAACTTCAAAGCTCAAAGGGACAAAGGGTACCACAGATTTATAAGGGTACTTTCAAATCGGTTCTTACTTATGTTCCGTGAACCGTAGAAAGTTTTTTTACAACGGCTCACCTTTGTTCACTTAGGTGATCCTTGGGAAATATTTTCTACCGTCCACCTTGCTATCAAAACTCTTCAGAATTGAAGTGTAGAGAGTTCTAATGACTGGGTTATGGTTATAGCCTTAGAGAATTTATAGTATTCTTAGTAGTGCCTTTTGTTCCTTGCTCCAAGTTATAGCCTCGGACGAAGAATCAAGATGGACCAAATAATTAATAAACTATGTTAGAGCAGACTGAGTGTATAGAAAAAACCTGAAGAGTGATAAATACAAAATAACTTATTTTTGTCTTTATCATAGTTTCGTTTTTTTTGGTAGTCACAGTTGCTATCTGTGCCCAACAAATCAGACATGAGCATTTGTAATCGTCATTTACAGCTTTGACTTGATTTTCTTTTGTTTTCTACATTAAACTTAGTGTTGAAGATGTACAAACAAAACATTAATTAGGATGTATTCCTATGTAAACGGCTGTAACAGTCGGAGTGAGCGTAAATTAGAAAACATAACCTATCATCAAGTATGTCTTGTTTTGTTTTATATCGATTGAATTGTGCAAACAATTGAAGTTCTCGTTAGATTACATAATATTCGGGGTTCATTAGGCAGAAATTAAGAAGAAATGTCTCAAATTCTGCTTTTAAAATGATGTATTTAGTCACGTACTCTACTATGCGCCTTTCGAGTCCATAATCTATCCTTCGTCCGAGCGAGGGTTATAGCTATTGTTGTGTTGTGTTGTGTTACGTTATACGTATAGTAATTGCATCCTCTTTGGTGTAGTGTCATGTATTTATTTTCTCTATGGTTTGTGTTTGTTGTTGTTGTTTTTTGTGTACACGTTATATTTTATTTTTCTAAGAATACAATTGCTTTGTTAATTGTTTTAGTAAATTTTTGCACAAATACTTTGATAATAAAAATGGGCACCGATGTAGAGAAAGAAGCCAGTACAAATTTACTTAAAAAGTATGGTCAGTTTTTTAAAACGCAGCTTCACGATCTTTTATCCATTTCCGATGGTATGATGTGGGATGAAAATAAAGCTTTTATGCCCATACAACTGAATTATGCACCTGTCGAACACGTCCCAGTTATAGAACTGGTATCATCTGATAACACTATGATGACGAAAGTTCTTAGTGTATTGACTTCATTATGTGTTGAAGTGAAACATCTAAAACTGGAGGCTTTTGAAAGGTTTGTACCTACCTATTGAAATCTATAATTTTAGAGTTCATATGTTTAAAGTAGCCTTTATAATAGATTTTTATATACATGTTTAGAAATGTACATAAATATGGATGGGCGGCCTTATCGCTTTTAGCGATCTCTCTCAGGCCACCTTAGGATGTCTAGCTTTTTATTCTATTTTTGGTATGCCTCTCCCCATCTATAATAAGTAATAATCTATCTGTGTATCAAAATCGATTCTGTCATTACCAAGTGATTGAGTATCCAAACCTATGCATTTAAAATTTTAGTATGGTGATTTACGGTCATTAATTTTCTTTTGGGTTTTTGAGATAAACAAACACAGCTTGGAAGATTATCATCATACAAATGATAGAAAATGCATTATTTGCAGTATGAAATAGAAGCCCTTTCTAAAAGAGAATAAAAGGGACCATAAATAGCATGGCTCAGCTTTAGAGAATTCGGTAAAACTATAGACATCCGGTACTGGGGTAGAGGGGGGGGGGAGGAGGTTGAGTTGAACACCAACAAGGCCCCTACACTCAAAGTTAAAATTGAGTACCAGACATTTATAGCCAACCCGATAATTCTGCATAGAATTGACACCAATTTCTGTATAAAAACAATTACATTTATATTGCAGGCACTTTATGTTTTTATCAGTGTATGAGGAATACTGCAACAATGATGTGAGTTCCCAAATGGAAGCAATCTGTGCTTTGAGTGCATTCACTGCTCGCTGTGAAGAGACACTCCGCAACTTCTGCGCTCAAGTACTAGCTATCTACAATGAGCAAGTGGTCAATTTGAGTAAGACTTTTTCAATAACATAATTATAAAACTTCAAGAAACAGTGGATGTTATGTTATTCAATCAGTCAGTATTTAATATGGAATATTTTTTTGAAACACTTGTTGAATAAAAATTAATCTGTTTTCAGATGGAATCCAACTGCATTATCTTATAAATCACATAGGAGAAATGTTCACAGTTCTTATACTCTTAGAAATGTTGATATCAAACACATCAATACCAACAAACTGGAGTAAATACACCAAGAAGTTGAAGTCATACAGCAATGCACAAGAAACTCTCAATTTGACTGAAGACAAATTTAAAGCATTGACTGGAGCTGTGGATATCATAATGTCAAAGATTATGAGTGGTGATATTGTACAGAATTCTCTAAGAAATTTATCTGCCCTCAGAAAGACCTTGATAGGAAAGAACAGTTCCTTAGTGGCTGGAGAGTTTACACATTACCTGAGGCAGGCCATCATAAACCTGGATAAGCTGGTCCAAGAACAAAGCAATGTAGATAATATGTACAAATGTATCAAAGTTAATGCTCTCTTTGTGTTGGATGCACACCTATTTGGGAATAATGACAGAAAAGTATTCAAGAGTTTGATTGAATTAAATACAAAGGTATGATATTAAATTGGTACATAAAACTCATGATGGATATCATCTCATCTCAGATCCATGAGAATATCCTGTTAATCTATCCTGATTTTTAATTTCAGACAATTTTTGTAAACAAACATGTCAAGATATGCCACTGTGAGTGTAAGTGTCATGATTGTGTAGCTTAAGTGTAAATTCACATATGACACACATACATGACACTTATACACACAGTGGTATATCTTGACATTTGTTTACAAAAATTGTCTAAAATTAAAAATCAGAATATAGTGATTTTACATTTGCAATCAAATTATTATCATTTAATTAAACATTTACTTTATCATCATATCTGGATGAAGTCCACTGCTGAACATAGTGTCCCCCAAATAATACCACAATAAACAGCCTGAGCCGCCTTCATTCGCCGACCTCCTACCGTCGCAATGTCGTTGGGTCAGCCGACGTCACCGTTGTACACTGCGTCTCCCGACTCGTGGAACTTGCCACTTTTGAACATTTTATATGATAAAATTCCCTTTTACAGGCTCACAGCATTCACGTGATTGGGACCACTCTTTGGTTTCCAGAGCAATTCCTTCATAGGCATGTGCCTACATTGTGTGCCAGACATGAGAAGATTAGTCAAACCATGCTTAAAGCGCGTCAAGCTTTCATCACCGCATACAAGACCGGTTTAGCCAGAGATATCGCAAACTTACAAACATTAAGTTCACAGTGGGTTCTCTCCATGGAAAACATATTTTCACCAAAGCATCATAAACTGTGCGCTGCAGAAATGAATTTGCATACCAAAACTCTCTTAGATGGCCTGGACATTGT
This sequence comes from Epirrita christyi, assembly GCA_951392215.1. Classification (NCBI taxonomy): domain Eukaryota; kingdom Metazoa; phylum Arthropoda; class Insecta; order Lepidoptera; family Geometridae; genus Epirrita; species Epirrita christyi. Next base: position 5,824,987 of record OX595840.1, on the reverse strand, counting down.
ATCAAGCACAAATTTCTCCATGCTGACTCTAATCAACTTACATCTTTCACTGGGTATACCACTGCCCAAAAGGATGTTGATGTCTTTATTTGATATCATAGACATATTGAAAAGCTTGAAAAATGTGATCAGTCGCCATAGAAATCAGATAATTACATCTATTAATATGATCCTTCAGCACCTCATATTTCAAGCTACATCTTCAATATCGGAAGTAAAGAAAACTCTAATGACTGATAAGAATTACGCCAACAAAAGACTGGATGAGCTGACGTGTATTGTGATCGCCGAGCGAGCTCTCAAGGGCGCGGCGACTGTCGAGCGCAACGTAGTAGCTAGCGTCGCGCTGAGCTTCGTCCCAGACACTACTTACTTAGAAGATAGTTATGCGAGACTCGGAATGTTACTTGAGAAAGTTCAAACGCTGTCTAATTATATTCAAAATATGGAGAAATACTGTAACTGTTCCTGGCTACTGTGGCACCAAAACATCATCCCTATTTATTTTGAACAAAACTTTAGTGTTCAGCTGAATGGTTTAAAACTAAAATATTTTGTCATGGTGTTGGAGGATAGTGCTGCTTTATTGCATAAAACGGATAAATTTTACCAAGCGAAGAAGTCTGAACTCTTTCTGAAAAGTGCCAAGGATATGGTTGTGGATAAAGTGCTGACATCTATGAGTCAAAATATTGAAACGAATTTACGTTTGCACATACACTCTCACCTGCAGTTGGATGTAATAAATCCATTTACATTTGATATGACCAAGAAGATACTACTGATTGCAAACAATTTCAGGATACTCTGCCTGTACATGTCCGTGGTACCATCAGTGGAGCATTACCTGTCTATGATGTATTATAATTTAACGACGGTTGTTTTATCGGATTGGAAAACCTATGGAGAGATGCGCCAAATGGCAAGATTTAAGTTCAATTTATCAACTGTTCAGGACAACTTGCCCACACAAACCCTCGAACAAGGATTGGATGTTTTAGAAATCATGAGGAATATCCATATTTTCGTATCAAAATATCTGTACAATCTAAACAACCAGATATTCATTGAAAAAAGTAGTAATAACAAACACCTGAACTCGATAAATATCAGGCACATCGCAAATTCCATCAGAACGCATGGTACAGGAATAATGAACACAACAGTCAATTTCACTTACCAGTTCTTGAAAAAGAAGTTTTTTACATTTTCACAGTTCATGTATGATGAACATATAAAATCAAGATTGATCAAGGACTTAAGGAATTTCAAAGAGAATGCTGTTGTAAATGGAAACATGTACCCATACAAATGTGCAGAGAAATTCAACAAAGGTATACGGACTCTGGGCCTGAATGAGGATGAACAAAGCTATCTAGATTTGTTTCGAGATCTGATTAGTCAGATTGGTAATGCAATGGGATATGTCCGCATGGTGCGATCAGGCGGACGCCACTGCTGCTCCGACGCCATCATGTTTCTACCCACCCTCGACAGACATGTCTCCTTCAGAGATTTGAGTGAAGAAAATAATTTGGGCTCAAAGACTGTAAATTCTGCTAATAACTTGGATGAAAACATCAATGGACTGATTACTAACTTCATCCAAGGCACAGAATATTTTATGCTCCTTGTAGATGTTTTTGCGCCAGTGTTCCGTAATCCGAAGAATGTTCATCTCAAGAACTTTTATGCTATTGTGCCACCTCTTACTTTGAACTTCGTTGAGCACATGATTTTATCGAAGGATAAAATGTCCAAGAAAAATAAAGTTGGCGCCGCATTTACCGACGACGGTTTCGCCATGGGAATTGCCTATATATTGAGATTATTGGATCAGGTATGTTCAAATTTTAATAGTACCTCAAAAAACCAGCCGACGAATATGGGAAAGGCAAGCATGGGTATCATTTTTCCAATTTCAGCAAAGTCTAAAATTTTTTTTTTTTTTTTTAAAAATGGAAACTTATTGACCTAAACTTTGCCCATTCTAAGATTCAAAAGTTTTGGGACAGTGTTCCCCATGGCCAGAAGGTAACAGAATTCGGGGGCAGCTTCAAGAAAGACTTAAATACTTCTGGTACAGCTACTTACCAATAGATGGCATTGTAACCCCTAACAAAGGCTGATGATTCAGTCTACTTTGCTACAACCGGTGGCGCTATGTTGTAGACCACTGAGTGCATTTTTTTTTCAGGACTCAAACTTTGTTGCTCTACACTGGTTCGATTCTATTTGGAAACACATCCACGATGAAAAGGCTACACTTGAAGAGCAGAAGATGAAAGGTTCTGCGCAGTTGCAACAAGCTCTGGCACTGACTGAGAAAAAAATAAAAATCTTAGAAGAAGAGTACAAACTTCTCTACTACAGCCTAAGCAGTGCAAGAATATTTTTCAGGTAGATGTGATATGCGTTATGAAAGTGGGCAAGGCGGCATTGCAGATCTTAGAATACTTGATAATCGGGCAAGACCAATCATACCAGAGTGTAATTCATTACTGCCAGGTGCCATAAATATATTTAAGTAATTATTTATTATGTAGTATCTGATAAAAAAGCGTTAAGTATGAAGTTTGGTTGGTGTAATATTGATTTTATATATATATATATATATATATATACTGTTGATAGTGCTGTTGGTTTTGAAGCTTTATAGAATGCCTCACAGAATCACAACCACTCATCAATTATGTTAGATTTGTATATTATTACGTGATAAAGTAGCTAAGCTAATTGTAAAGGAATATGATATTAATAAAAATATTATAATTAAGATTTCATATAGACTTTATTCATTTAAACTGAATTATTTGTACTTATTACATGCATTTGGGTTAGTGCTCTATATTCAGTGTGATGTTCTAAATATTTGGCTTGTTTCAGTACTGGTCCAGCATTTTGTTCATGTATATATGAGACAAGTCTTCTCATAGCCTGATAAGCATCCAAACTTAAGCTTGATTCTGAACTTTTATCCGAGAAAGTGTTAAGGGTGTTTGAGCTAGAGGTGGGGACATCATCTTCTATTCTCCAATTTACACATTGATGTTTGCTATCACAGTAAATGTATTTATCTAAAAGATCTGAGCATTGATCTAAATCCAGAGGTATTTTCTTTATTTTATACCAATGAGATAAACTGTGGTCTCCATAGTTTTCATCATTTATATCAAAATATAAAGATCTGTCTGCCTGAGGGGTACATAGGAGCTCTATGTACCTGGTGGGTACACTGTGCCAAGCCATGGCAAACATATGAATGTAATCCAAAAGCTGGGGCGGAGAACAGTGTTCACTTTCAATTCTATGACTAATTTGTAATCTTCTATAGTGAAACTTAAAACATTCAGTAAGCTTTTCTAACACATGTGTAATATAATCTAAGTTTCTTGTAGCTAATAGCTTTATATTCTCAAATTTGAATTTATGTAGTAAATTATCAGGCAAGTTAACAATGAACAATATTGATTTTCCTGCATCATTAAGATTGCTATCCCAGTTTACCAAATAATCATTTAGTATGGAATAATTAATTTGAGGGGTGTCTGTATGACAGAGATAATATTTAACTGGAAGACTTTTAACAACTACATTTTTATCAAATTCGTCTTTACCAATTACTGCTAACTGTAGTTTATCTGTTCCTGATGAGTTCACGGCAAACATCATTGAGACATACTCTTCAGAACTCTGTCCATTCAAATAACTCTCAGTATCAAGACCATGTGAAAGAGTAAACATGCCTCCAAAATATACATTTGATGAGTTGAAATCAGACAAGAACTTCATCCATTCATTTTTTATTTCCATGTTACATTGTATATCTGCAGAAAATTCGGCTATTTTGTGTTTTATTCGAAACTCCTTTAACCATTCATCAATAACAAATAAGTTTGCACCCACTGTGTTTATAATTTCTAGTGCTTTCTGACGAAATGCATTTTCACTGATGCAGTTTCTACATTTTGTTTCTAACAAAAACCATTCTAAAAGTGCTTGGTCTATATTAATTTGATGTGTTCCTAATAATAAATTATTTTTCAGTGCATGTTTTTGCAGAAGGTATTCTTTTTGTTTGAAAATGTTACTAACAGTTTGTTGAGTAACACTGTAATCTCTTGCTACATCAGATTTAGACTTCCCACTGTCTAATGCCTGAATAACAAGTAACTTGGACTTTGTATCCAGTTTTTTGTTAATTTTACTTCTTTTCTTGGGAAGTACTTGTACGGAATTAATCAATGTATTATCGATCATTTCTTCAGAATACAGAGACATCTTACCTACAGTTTGATTTCACTGTAAACAAACAAACATTCTGGGCTCTGTATTGCAGCAGTGAGTTTTCTCGTCTTGTGCACCTCTGAGCATATAATCAGCACAGACTAAGACTAGGGAGATGTACGGTACGTAGTCTTGTGTTTGTTTGTACGATTTGATTCCACTCCACTGTTAGAAAATAACATTTTGGGCTGCAATGAGTTTTCTAGTAGGTCCTGTCAGCCTACTTCAGCCTAGTATTTTGTTTGTTCCTTCCTTGGGTTTTTTCATTGTTGGGTGTGGTAGTGCCGTAGTGTACTGTAGTGAGTGATACTTCGTAGTTCGTCCGAGGTTGGGTAAGATGGCTTGGAGCAAGGAACAGATCATGGAGGAACGAACGTAGACCAGAGAAACCAAAAAAATAACTTTTGTTCCTTGCTCCAAGAAAATAACACACATCACAGACGATAAATTATGGTCTGAGGCACAGACAGACTGACTACTAAGAGGAAGAGATACCCCGCTTTGTAAAATATTACTTTGAGGGGATTGGAGAATTTAAATATCTAATAGCAGAAGATATCCAAGAGAATGTCGTATAATTTGACCAAAGCTAAAGCAATAGAAAAATAATTTAACAATTTTCGTAGCTAAACTAATTATCTTTAAGAGATACTATCTTTTGATTGTTTACGTACAAAAATTTAAATCTTTGTTTACGTATACTGCGATTATTATCTCTTCTCCTTCTAGCGTGTAAATGCTCTGGATTGTTTCATCCCAATATTTTTAAGTTCTGTGTCTAGCTTTCTATTCCATTGTCTTCCAGATTGCTTTAAGCCGTTTAGAGACTAGGAGTTTGCAGACCTTTTCTTTAAGTTTGATTGAGTTTCTAGCATTTCTTTAGCCTTTAGTATTAGATCTTTATCACGTTCCTCGAGTATAATTTCTGTAATATATTTTTCGAGATATTCAGGAGCTTTCATATAAATGTCTCCATTAAAGTAAGTTTTAAGTAGGTACGCAGTTGTTACATCCACCTGGTGTAAATTCAAACCTTTTTCCGCAGCTAGTGCAATAAGTGATCATACTGAGCTCAATTTGGCGACTGGTGCGAATGTCTCATTATAATCAATCCCAGGTCTTTGGATGAAACCACGGGCGACCAATCTTGCTTTCATGATCACGGTATTGTTCGGTCCTATTTTGTCTCTCAATAGGTACCATTTTATGACCAACTTCTCTCATATTCTTTTCTTTCTATATTATTTTCCAGGTAACATTTTTTATATGTGCTTTTATCTCTGTTTTTATTGCATCATGTCACACTTCATGGTGTTTCAGTTAAACTAGTCACTTCTGTTATTTGCATATTTTCTTCCTCTTCTGTCCACACTGGTGGTCTTCGATGCCTTTGTGGTCTGTCACTCGTACTGGTCTTTCTTTAGCAACATCATCATCAGGATCTTCATACTCGTCACTATCTGATCGTTCAGATTTAGTATCTTACCTTCGATCAACTTCTCTGGTTTGTGTTGATTCAAGTTCTTTTGTATCAGGTGTATCCTCGTGTACTTTCAAGTATTATAATATTTATTTGTATCCTTTGCTTTAGCAGACAAATATTCTGTTGAGGAACTTTACGTCTCTACTGATCACAACTTTCTGTTGGCTTTCAACCCGAATTCGGTATCCTTTTGTGTTTTCAGAATAACCAATGAAAATTCCTTCTTGGGCTTTTGCTTCAAACATCTTTCTTTTTGTTTTGTTTAACACAAATGCTTTTGTTCCGAATTGTTGGAAGTGACGAACTGAAGGTGTATATCCCACCCATAATTCAAAAGGTGTTTTTGAGTAATTTGCTCTTGTTAGTAATCTATTTATCGGCGGGCGAAGGTTCGCCTGCAACAAAGAAGGTTGCGGGTTCGATTCCCGCCTCGGAACAAATATTTGTACGATCTGCAGGTATTTCAGGGTGTTCTGGGTATTTTCTATGTATAATAAAAATATCTATCTATGTAATGTATATTGTATTAAGTATATCAGTTATCTAGTACCCATAACACAAGCTCTGCTTAGCTTGGGGCTAGATAATGTTGTGTGAAATGTCCAGCATTTATTTATTATTTATTATTTATTTGTTATGTTATTTGCTGTGCTTACTGTTTCAGCCCAGAAAACTTCTGGTAAGTTTGAAAATATCAGCATGCAACGTGCCTTCTCTTGCAACTTATGAGTATACTCTATTCTTTCTTTCAGCTAATCCATTCTACTGAGGTGTATAAGGTGCCGATAATCTTCTCAAAATTCCATTATTCTTCAAATAATCATTTAAATATTTATTTAAATATTCTGTGCCATTACCTAATTGTAAGGATTTTATTTTTTCTTGAGTAAAATTTTCCATTTCCTCTTTGAATTTGATGAATTTTTGTAATGCTTCATTTTTCTGTTTCAGAAAATAAACTCTGCAGTATCTGCTGTATTCAACAATGAATGTAATGAAGTATCTATTACCCCCGTTACTTGTGGTAAACATTGGTCCACAAATGTCTGAGTGGACAGTGTGTATCTCTCTTTTGCTTTTATTTCTCCACGACATTCACTTGGGAATGGCAATGTTACCATTTTTCCTTTGGTGCATGTTTCGCATGATGTTAGCTTTTCATTTTCATTTAGTTCAAAACAATTTATTGTTTTATTTCTATATGCAGTTTTTAAATCTTGCTCATTTATGTGGCCCAACTTTTTGTGCCAAATGTCAATATTATTGATTTCTGACAAATGAGATGATTCTTTCTTAATTTCTTCGTCTATTTTGTGATTGGTTATTCTCCTGTTTGTAAGAGTTTTGTTGTTTTTGTGGTTTTTGATTTCTCCCACTATAAGGCACTGGTCCCACCGCCGCGGCCGGCGACGAGCGATAAACGAGTAGAACGTAGTACGCAGACCGAGTAGCCAGCGATGAACTATAAACATAATCTCTCTCTTTTATTTACACAGGAGCGATTATCTTTTGTCCGTTTCTTGGGCGGAAAATCGCCGATAGCTCATCGCTTACTCGGTGGCGGTGGGACCAGTACCTTATGCGCCTGTTCTTCATCCGACTCTTCTTTAGAGTTTGTTCGAGCCTCACTTTCTTCGTTTATTTTTATTTTCAGCTCTTCTGTTGAAGGAAGTTTATCACGGGACTCTATGGCGATTCTGAAGTTGTCATTAGATTCTGGTAGGCTATACAGCACTATAATAGTTAAAAGATCCTTGTTTATATCGATATCCATATCTTTTAAATTATCTACGGTGTCCATTAATTCATTTATATGATCTCTCACATCCTCGTTAGCTTTTAGCTTCTTTTGTAAGACATTTTTGAGTAGGGTTGCTTTTCATGCTGGCCCTCGGCTCTGATTTTCTGGCTTTTTCTAGTGTTTCCCAACTTCTTTTGCAGTTTTACAATACTTTACTAAACGTAATTCGGATGGGGACATAAGTAGTAGAAGTTCGGCTTTGGCCAATGTATCCTTCTGCTTGTCGTCCGTTCCTTCCAGGTATTAAATAAATAATAAAATAAATAAATGCTGGAGACATTTCACACACCATTATCTCGCCCCAAGCTAAGCAGAGCTTGTGTTATGGGTACTAGATAACTGATATACTTAATACAATATATTACATAGATAGATATTTTTTATTATACATAGAAAAATACCCAGAACACCCTGAACAAATATCTGCAGATCGTAAATATTTGTTCAGAGGCGGGAATCGAACCCGCAACCTCCTGCGTCGCAGGCGAACCTTCGCCCGCCGCGCCACAGAGGTCGTCGAACATTAGTTTTGGTACAGTCCTGCTTTTGTCAGTACTGCGGCTGCTTGGATTCTCCATGTGACAAAGTTATTTCGGTTCAGTGGTTCAATACTCACATGAAACTTTGCCGTTGCCATTTTGGCATGAAAAACTAAGGGACCATAGCCTTTTCATTTAATATATCCGTTTATTACGGTGTTTTTACCTGAGGTAAGATATATCTAATTACTATACAGGGTGTCCCATATTTAATGGATAATCCGGCAAGTGCATAAAGAGGGGGGAAATATCGCTCAGAAAAAAAAAACTAACTAGGCCTGGAAATAAGACACTTTAAAAAAAACAAAATTTGCTGCCTATGCGCACATTATAGGGCACTACGCCCACAAATTGCGGAATTATTAACCTTTTTTTTCTGTGAAATGTTCCTGAATATTGGGCTTTGCCAACGTGCTACCCAATTCATGACCAGCTATTGCTGTTTTTTTTACAAAAGGTTTTAAAAAACCAGAATAGCAAATGTCTGTTTTTAATGTCTAAGTTTGAGCACCTCTGGAGAAAAAAAAACGTATGCTGACCTGGGTGGCCAACCATTTTGAAAACATGCCTACTTTATGCAGTTTCTAAACCGATATTACACGCGATATTTTTATTTGCAAATTTTTAAGTTATTGCTAGTTATGTATCAAGAGCCCTTCTTTGCTAGAACATAAAAGTTAAAAATAAAATATAAATTTATTTAAATGTTTCTTTTGGTTTGTAATAATTGAAACCACAATTTGAGCATGCTACCATCTTTATTTTTTTTTATTATAATAGGTGTTCGAATTGCCTACCACCTACTCTTATACAAGCTCTGCACCGTTGGATAATAGATTTTTTCAGCAGTCGCTGTACCTGTACCTGCGCTGTTCAATCTCTTGAGCCGCTTCCTGAACGCGCTGACGCAGTTCTTCGATTGTTGTTATTGCTTTATTGTACACTTTTTCCTTAAGGCAGCCCCAATAAAAAAAGTCCAAGGGGTTTAGGTCAGGCGACCGTGGTGGCCATAAAATTGGCCCCAAACGGCCGATCCACCTGTTGGGGTATGTTTCGTCCAGGTATCTTCTTACAGACACAGTCCAATAATGTGCGTATAGGCAGCAAATTTTGTTTTATTTTTAAAGTGTCGTATTTCCAGGACTGTTTAGAACTTTTTTTTTTTTTTTTTCTGAACGGTATTTCCCCCCTCTGTATGCACTTGCTAGATTATCCATTAAATATGGGACACCCTGTATAAAAAATAGAAGAAATGCCTGTGATGTGAAAGACGTGTGAAATGTAAACATTTTATTGACGGACAACATTTGACATCTTTTTTACTTGTCGCTTGCTACCTCCTTGGTAGTATGAAGTAGGTTAGAATAGCGATGTTTCAATACAATACTATCACCTAAAACATGTGTGTTAGGTCTTAAGTTTTCGCTATCACAAGAAATTTTGACGAGCTGTGTTAGCAAAAAACACGAATAAATATGAATTTCGCTCCATTCGCGAATGTAGGATCAGTCAGTTACATGCATGGGAGGGTTATGATCATGAAGCCGGCAGCGGAAGCTTACTACATCTTGGGGAGGGAACATCACTTGAACTGTCATATGTCTGTCAGGAATGTCAGGTCGACATTTTCGACTTGCCCACAAAAATTAAATTCCTTCAAAGTTCAATTCAATTCAAACAAAATTCACAAACAATAGAAATTGCTTCATGTTTGTTTGTTTGTTCCTTGTGTTTGATTTTGGTTCCGCTTTCCTTTTTACATTCTTTTATCAAAAAACATTATTGAAATGCCGGCTGCGACATAAAACCTGTAGACTAAACGTGTGATGTGATATGACCATTCATCGTGAGAGAAATCTGATTTTTATCTGATAGGATCACGGTCATGTAATGGGGTGCTTAAACAGTAAAAAAGAATCATCGGATCTGCATCCTAATGTGTTTCGTGTTGTCAACATTGATGAGCACGGGGTTGATCTCTGTTCAGGTCAGCTCGAGATCACAGACATTAATATTGTTTTGTACAGAGAGGGAAGGGAGTTAACTGTGTGGCCTTTGCACTCCCTCAGGAGATACGGATTTGAAGGAGAAATATTCAGTTTCGAATCAGGTAGACAACATTACTACATCTTTTTAGCTATAAACTTTATATTTCCATAGTAACAAAGTATGAGCATTTTTTATTACTTTTATTTTTTTTATTTTTAGAGCTTATTTTCTTGACTTCGGAACCCGGATCTATGTGTGGTTTGAGACTGATAAGGCTGGTTTATTTATTTTGTTATTTAAAAATTTTGATTTTGTTTTGTTTGTAAAATCAGAAACTGGCTCTATTGTGTTGAGGAAGCGGATGCTGGCACTGCTCAGATTTTATAACGTTTGCAGTTGTCAGTGTTTTCACTTGTTTGTAATGTAAACATGTGTTTTTGTTCCTAATAATTTTGAAATAATTTCTTTGCAGGCAGAAGATGTGAGACTGGTGAAGGGATATATGCGTTTAAGTGTAGAAGAGCACCTCTATTGTTCCGGGCATTGCAAAACCAGATTCAATTGAGAAATATTATTCATGATTCTGCTCCATATCCAGTCTCTCGTCTGAATCCCTCTCCTCAGGGCAGACAAACATTACAGGCCAGTGTCGTTCATCGCTCTTCAATAGACAATGGTCCACCAGACAGTTTAAGGTCAGTCACCAATGGCAATAATACTGCTAATGGCCCTGCTGCAGGAGAAAGAAATGGAAATCAGACACTACGATCGCCATCTAGCGCAGATATTTTGGAGGTCATGCCTCTTTACCCGCGCTCACAAACTAGCAGCAATCATGCAAGCAATGTGTATCAGTTGAGGGATTTTAAAAGAGAACATAATAATAATCAAGGAGATCCAGCAACTGACCCAGTTCATGTGTACACAAATGATTTTAATAGAGACCTTGCCATGCTTAGGAACACATTGAGACAAGAAGCTGGGTTGTTCCAAATACGAGATGACGAAGATGAATCTTACTTCTTAGAAAGCAGATATGCCAATGGTAACATTGCCAATAATCAACCAAAAAGTCCCTTATCCCCTACACTAAGCTCTACCAGCGAGCACTATGCACAACTTAGCTTAGAGCAACAAGAATCAGCGAGGTATTACATTAATATTAAGCTGACTGATAAAAACTTACAAGTTATAAAAAGACACGAAATATCTCCCTCAACACCGCCCACTCCGGGTGGAAAACAAGTGGAATACTGTAACTTGTCTCTAGGACCAAAACAAGAAGTCAATACATATGCCAACTTATCATTGGGAGAACTGGGAGATAGCTTTAAAAGTGGGAAACAAGTTTTGAGTTTTTTTACCGATCATAACCAAAAGTTCTCAGAGTCTGATACATTTACATCAATGTCACCCGTAGAGGAACTAGAAGTAAATTATGCTGTACTCGATATTGACTCTAAGAAGGAGACTGCGATGGTGTCTAGAGAGATTGTTTCTCCTCCGAGCCAGACATACAGCAGTCCAAAAAATGAGAGTATTGCTTCATGTTCATCCCAGAGACTCAGCTACCTGGTGTCGCAATGCAGTGTGGATAAAACTAGCTCATCTAATGAGTGCGCACCAACAGCCAAAAATGGATACACTACGATTGACTTCGATAAGACAGTTGCTCTGACTTCAGTTGCTGCTGATGCTGATGTTGATTCCGATGGTCCTCGCAAGATGAGGCACAACTCTTGTAACATAGTCTGTGGTAGTCCAAATAGTGGAGAAAGAAACAAAAATAATAATTAATTTAAATTATTAACATTTTATAATGAGTACCTAATGCATAGTTGTGGACTTGTATTGTTGTATTTTACCTTGAGAGCACTTAAAGTGTTTGATGTCTGTACTCTTTGGTAGCTGTAGTTTTAATTGCTTGTATCCAAAGACATTGTGTCTGATATACATGCCAAATATTTCCTATATATATATATATATATATAGTTATTTTAACCAATTATTACTTACCAATGATTAGTGGTATTGTCCAGATAAGTTTAGCTAGATTGCCATTGTAAACAGGAAAATGTTTTAATGTTAGAATGTAGCTAATGTATTGTATGTATAATTGTATATATTAGAGATCATGGATTATATGGTAGCTATTTTGCAACGAAATTCTCCTTGACTACACTTCAAAGTGTAATATTAATATCATGCATGATGACAAATGACAGATTACTCGTTTAAATCTGGTCCAGTTAAGAAAAATTAGTCCTTCAAAAAATTAATTTTTAGGGTTCCTCAACAAGAAAAAAACAGGACCCTTTTCTGTCTGTATGTCGACTTTTTCTCAGGAATGGCTAATGTTATCAACTTGAACCCAAATATAAGGCCTGTGAGGGTATAGTGCCGTTAAAAAAAATCAAGCTTCTACCTCAATGAAGTAAAAAGATATGGCAATGAGTGTCTAATATTTGTATGGAAATCGTGATTGTGTAAACCTTTCTAGGGTTCAGAACATCACAATTTTGAAATTGGGATTAAGAAAAAAAAGACTTATCCCTAACATGGGATGGTGAAATTTGAAGGAAAAAGTAGCTAAAACTCTAAAAGGTTCTGATGATTTCGAACTAATTTACGGTTTGGAACCCTCAGGGTTGAGGGTTCAGGGCACGAGTCTCGCTCGCACTTATCCGTTTTATTTGGTATTAGATTCATTTCCAATAAAAGGTCTGTCATTTGTCATCTTATTGTGTAAAAGGTCCTTGTTCCTCAATGTATTGTAGAATGTTATACCGTCATTACACAGAGAAAGTAAAGCAGCAGCTTGCATTGCCAAACCATGCCATACCAAATATGATAATATGGTACAATGCCAAATATGAACTCGGGAACTGTTAATTCTGATTGCATTTCCCATAATGTATGCCATACACGATTAGTAATAGTTAAGTAAAAATATATAGCCAATAGAGTCTGCTCTAAGCTGCTTTCTCTAAAAGTTAAAATGCGTTAAAATTTTCATGATCCTTTTTAAATAGGCAAAAATAAAAAGGTCCGAGATAATTTTAACGTAGGCTTTAAAGAATGCTGTACAGAGTAATAATTTTACAAGGAATTATTTATACCATGTTGCAATGTTACATTATACAATTGGACTAGCTACAGCATAATATTAGTGTAATATTTATAAAAAAATCTAAAATAGTAGATAAATGCGCCTGAGTGCTCTTGTACACGAGCGGCACGATGTCAACGGCAGAGGCAACTGCACCCGTCGGCGGCAACCGTCGACATGTCAATACCGAAGCTCTGCGGCAGCCATCGAGCTGCTGCAACAACTGCAAGCGTCGCTATACGTTGACGGCTGCGGCCGACGCGTCAACGCGTGTATACGAAGCCTCATGCTAAAATCAGTTCATGTAGCTTTTCGCTTTCTTCTTTCCGTTTCGGCCATATTCAAGAACGTCAGTTGGCAATTTTATTGTCAGTTTCTCTAAACTACAGTAACCAGGGTGAACTATTTTTTCCCAGTAGACAGTAGTACCAGTTATACCCTGAAAATAAAACTACTCAAGTGGGATCCGCCAGAAGACTCACTAGTCTCCCCTTTACTACCACATCGCACCCACGACCATCGTTCTGACCAAGAGCCCAGTGTCTTGCTACGCTAGCCTTAGTTTTAGGGCGAAGCAATCTATGTTTCCCAGTTATTCACTCAACAGGTTGGTAATAAATGAGGTTAGAGTGAACTAATGAAATGTTACGTGCAGTAGGCCTTTGAGTAGGTACCGTAAATTTGGATTGTCCCATAGCCCATGCCACTGATCTCGTTGTGGGGGAAATGGCAGACCCAAATATTTTCTCAAAAACTGTACTGGTGGGGGGTTTTGCTTGGTTTTTGAGAATGATCCCCTGTGGTACATAAATAAGTTCGGTAGTTATTCTAGTTGTAAGTAAAAGTTGAATGGCCAAATAATTTGTAACAATGTTTGTCTGGTTTTTAGACAGCTTGTTTGTTTATAAAAGTTGCTCGTGTTAATGTTAGATAGACAGATATGTTGTTATTAAATTAAATACACTTAAAAAGTTAATGAAAAACATGTGTCGCACATATGCTCAAAAAAAAATATTGCTCTGCCACTATCAGTAGATCAAGTTGATTGGTTGCCTTCACGAAGATTTTTGACAGATCATCTGTCTCAGATGCGTAGGTCCAACAATTTATCTGCCGATGGTGGTAGCGGCCCTTTTAAGATATATACCTATTATATTGTTCGCGTTGAGATACCAAGGCTAAATACTAGGGCATTTAGGTTATAGGCCTATATCTAATAATCTCACGCATTTATCTGAAACGATCTAACGTTCAAACTAGAAGTACGAAGAGTTGTGACATAATTTTTAGCTTTAAGTATATTAATTACTTTCTTTTTTGTATTTATATTGTTAAGTTATATTATTTTATTTACTTACCAAAGACTGTAGCCATAATGAATGTATGAAATTTAATGTAATCAATTTTTTAATGAAACCCATAAAACTAATCAATTTAGATTCCATCCAATCCTGGACTTGTATTGTATTCTCGGATAAATTTCGCCACGTGACGACATCACATCTCGTATGACGCCCACACAAAATTTTGGTTTTTATCTCGTACGAGATTTTTCCAAGTTTCACTTTAGATTTGGAAATATTTCGTTATTTAAGTTATTGGCACATGATGTTAGTTGATAAAAGCTGGGTACCTTGCTTGATCTATGTAAAAAAAATATGTAAGTAGGCTATATAAATATTTATATGTATTGTAGACTAGCTATAGCAATATAGTAGTGCAATTTTTGATGTGCTGCCAGTAAATGGACACCCATGATATGGTGCAATGTATGATAGCTAGTAATAAGAATTATTACAAAGTGAGCGATAGGTATCCATAAAATCACTTCATGTAGTTAGGTATTTTATATCAGTGTAGTGACTTGTGCAGCATTCTCTAAAACAAATCTTGTAAGAGCGATCCTTTTCTAATAGTCTGAAATGATTTATTGTACAATTTTCGTTGATAATATTTGTCCTGGCTGCTGGCTTATCCAAGAGTGTTATTACTGGAAGAAAGCGTAAGCAGAGTTCGACGTGGCAATGGCGGCGATGAGCTCACCACTGGTCACGTCTATTATTTCTGCAATTTTGAGACCCACAGTGTAATGAGGCCCTTGAGAATGCTGCACAGAATCAATACTTAAAATGATGCAGCTTACAGACATTTCAATCAAAATTAAGAATTTATTTTACCTTTAAGGTGACCGATGAAGCTATAGAACTTATTTATTGTGATTAAACCTGGATTAAACGACATTGCCATGTGATTTAAAATCGTTTTAATGATAGATAACTTCGATGGAATAGTAGAAACTCTCGCATCACTGCATATTGTATACGCACGTACATAAGAGCGTTTCCACACTATCCGATCAAAAGGCACCGATTTAATGTATGGAAAAGAGAGCTGATTCTAAGTTGAAGTTTTAACCATACAATTGACACGGACGTATGGTGTTTGACAAGCTAATCGTTTATTTAATCATTACTTATTAATATATCTATCTACTTGTTAGTAAAATGACAGAAAAATATACTTTGTTCTTAAAACTGAATCGGGCCGCAATCAAAGTTGTAAAGGGCCGCATGCGACCCGCGGGCCAAAAATCCGTGTTACACTACACCAAACGTCCGTGTCAATTGTTTGTGAAAACTTAGAATCAACTCTCAGATAGCGATATCGGATCGGATAGCATGAAAACGCTCTAACTCGAGAATACATTTTTCAAATTCTTACCGTTCATGAGAGTGTGCAGTGCACATGCTGACGGGTGTTCTCCGCGTCTTTAAAAGTTTTAAATGGTCTCCACCTCAATGGAACCAGTAGCCAAAGGATTTTTGCTCATGACAAGTAAGTTGGATTGTTTAATTGGATTTTAGGTATTATTGAATTGATGATTTACAGCTCATATTGCTTGCAGATATTTTGAGCACAGTCCGTATAGAAAAACTAGTGGTGCCTGAAGTGATTGAAAGCGACTGCAGCAGCGCGGCGCTGGAGTGTGTTTACTCTGGCGCTGGAGATGACGTCAGGGTGCAGTGGCTGCTCAACGGATCGCAGGTGTATGAATGGAGCGAAGGGTCGGAGCCAAGACTAAGCGGGTTACTGGCGGGGCGGATTGATTTATCACCACATAGGACGTCGAGTAAGACCCTAACTTTGAATACTTAATTAGCATGGCTACTTGGCAAGGTTATTTGTAACAGGAAATCCCTCTTCACAATGCATATGTCGCGTTCATCACCAGCCTGCTTACGTCCACTGCTGAACGAGGTCTCCCGCATTGAATACAATGTGGAGGGATTTGCCACATTCACCGCCTGGCTGGCGGATTGGTGAATGGAGTATTGGTGTTGAGTACTCAGGTGGATGCTGCTGCCCATCCCGATGTAATCCCTTAGTCGACTTTTACGGCATCCACGGAAAGAGACGGAGGGATCTATTCTTAGGCCGGACACACCACAGCACAAACTACTAGTACCTACTATACTTATAAATCTCTCCTTGTTCATGTTATTTAATTTCTACCTCATGAGTTCGTTTTAATATTTCTACCTAGGTACATGTTTGATTTATATATTATATATTTAGTATAATAATAGGTGTGTATCTTTTTTTTATTATTTTATAGTAGGTATGTTATTCTGTTATTCTTAGGCAAATTAATGTACATATAAGCTCCAAGAAGCAAATTGCTCGAATTCATAATCTCAGTCCGGAAGTCCGGAGCCATCCACGACAGGTCAGGCCTCTTTTCTCCTTTTGAAAATTAATGTTTTTTCCAGTCTCGCACCCAGTCCAGCGGCGGACTCTGCCTTTGACGGAGCTGACTCTAGAAATGAGCGGCGACTACACGTGTATAGTTCAAAGTCGGGGCCAGGAGGCACGGCTAACCAAAACCATGATCGTTTTCAGTCAGTACCTACCCTATCTTAGGTTCTTTCTTTAGGCAGTGGTAGGCGCATACGCCAATAATTGGAACAGACCTGGCGACTCTGGTCCAATGTTTGCATTTGTATGTTCAAATCCGGTAAGTAGTTTGATTGCAAACGGCTATAAGTATTCAAGTACTTAGCAGGTGTCACTACATCGTCCTCATTGAGATAGGTGAATTCTGAATATGCCAAATTTTAGAGCATATTTGGAGCAATTATAATCCTTACTATCAATATCTATAGGTGCCAAATAAATTAATAAAATAATAGATGCTATGAGCCATTAACTGTGTGTTAACCGGTGTTGGGTAACGCCAGCTTCCCACGCGATATGGGCAAACGGTTGAGAATAGAAGTTTTATACTACATGTATAGCCAGAGATTAATAGCATTGGAGCACTAGGCTTCAAAAAATTTCAAGTCTGAAACTCAAGAGCTACGAGCTGAAAACTATGTCATTGTAGTCACACACACACCTAACAGATCGTGATAGCGGGGAGGGCCAAGATCTAATTCATCGTGTAATAGTCTTTTCTTGATAACCCTGCGAAAGGTCAATGACCAATTGGGGTGCTATAATGATGGTCCTAAAAACCCCCACTGGTGGGGTTTTTGTGATAATCGTGAAAGAAACAGTCAGTAATGCTCGCATTGGAGTACGGGTTTGAAATATGGATGCCAGTGAAATTATACGCACATGAGATTAGTCACGGAGACTGCACAGGGTGACGGGTGCTGTGCGACGCTACGTTGGGCACCCTAGGGGGACGGGACGTGACCAACGAGGTATTTCAGTTGTCAGTAAGCTACCGCGAGCCAACTGCCTATTGTTCTGTAGCTTGCTCAAAAGTATTGGTAATCATCTTTTACTGAAATGTTTCAGGTCCTGAGCGTGAGTTTGAGTTGACATTCAGCAGACCAGCACACGACGTACTCAGCGTTAAATGCATCGCGAAACATCTATACCCGCAGCCAGATTTGACCATTGAATATAACAAGTAATTAAACTGGCGTGTAATGAAATAGGGTCACTCAGACAAACCACAATAACTTCCAAACTATGCAAGATATCGAATTAGAATAAAAATCATATCAAAATAATATTTCAAACGGCACACACGCAATAACTTTCGAAAAAAATACATAACATTGGTTAAATAAAATATGAAATTATGTGACGCAGCGCAATTACCTCAAAATAGCGGCGCTTCCCTATACGCCGCGCGCGATGCATTACAGTCCTCACTCAACGTAACGAATTCTTTGATCCTTAGGCTATCGAGAGGCGTGATTAAATATTGGATATATATGATAGATATGTCCCCTGATTTTGTTATCATTAGTGGGATTGCCTTCTACTATCGAAGCAAATTTAATGACGTATTCACGTCAATAAACAAAAATTCGTCTGGGAGGTATTGTGGTTTTTCAAGTGACCCTATTTCATAGCACGCCTATGATATTTACGCTAAGTATTCCAACGTTATAAAAATAGTAATAGGGAAACTAGAAAACAAAACACAATACCTACACAAAGTTCATATTCCTTCGGATCGGTAACAATTAGGTATCTTTTAGTTAGGTATAAGGTACTTAAGAACATAACAGTTTATTTCCGTATTTTTTGAAGCGTATCAGGTGCCTAAGTCTCATATTTAAAGTATATTCTCGAGTATTTTAATGTGACCTAAAACTTCCGATTCATAGGGCACCTTACCTGCACCTTCGCCTCTGTTGGCAATACTTTTACCGATTCGGAGGAATTTTTGGGTCACATTTAATTTTAATCAAACAACTTACTGAACGGCACTCCAGTCGATGGGCCGACAGCATTGTAAATGTCGCAGCAAGTCTGTGGATGGAGGCGGTTCAAGACTGTTCGACGTGGCATTCTAAGGGGGTGACCTATGTCCAGCAATTGACGTCAACTGGCTGATGATGATATGATTATGATTTTTCAGAAGTTACTGATTACGCGAGATTTGACATTCGACATGATATTTTGCTTATAAACGTAATAAAGGGGATTTCGGGAATTTTATTAAATATACTTCTCATCAAAAAAATCGAAACCCTACTCAAATTTATGTGTTTATAATAGATTATGAGAAAAGTATTGATAAAAACGGGAAAAAAAATTGTCATTATAATAGTAGGTAGTACTCGGTACAAGTTACAAGTAGTAGTACAAGGTTAAGAACTGCCAGCAAATATAATGATGGCTTTTCTTAAAGAAATAACCCTCTTATTTGGTTATTTGTCGCTAGAAAGAAAATCTGTAGTGTTTCGATTTTTTTGATGAGAAGTATATTTTATTTTACTCCCGAAATCCTTTTTATTTTGAACTCGCAGCTTCAAAGGGGATTTCAGGAATAACCCGATTTAAATACTTACCTACCTACCTCTGTACTTGCATGTATAGTTTAATGTTTTCAGAGTGGCCATACCACAGCAGCAACAGCGTATTCAGCGGTTCGGATCATATTACGACGCTGAGTGTACCGCGATGCTGTCAGCTCGCGTACTCATCGAGAGTGTAGAGGTCGCTTGTCGGTTGCAAATAACCCAAGTGGACTACACGGCTATTACGAAAAAATTTATCAACAAAGGTAAATTAAAGATTTGTAAGCCATAATACATATAAATAAATAATGCTGGACATTTCACACAACATTATCTAGCCCCAAGCTCAGCAGAGCTTGTGTTATGGGTACTAGATAACTGATATACTTAATACAATACAGATAGATATTTTTTATTATACATAGAAAAATACCCAGAACACCCTGAATAAATATCTGCAGATCGTACAAATATTTGTTCCGAGGCGGGAATCGAACCCGCAACCTCCTGCGTCGCAAGCGAACCTTCGCCCGCCGCGCCACAGAGGTCGTCAAATATCAAATATCATTATCATCAGCCTATAGAAGTCTACTGCTGGACATAGGCCTCTTCCATAAAACGCCACGACGAACGGTCTTGAGCCGTCGTCAGCGCACGCTGATAAAGCAGCCAATCAACTCACTTTTCTTCGACTTGATTTACAAATAAGTATAGTAATTTGGTGTGCTAAAATCTATTTTATATTACAAAAAAACATAGCCTATAGAACTTGGGATTAGTGTAGCTTTCTATCGATTAAATAATTATCAAAATCGGATCAGTAGTTCAAAATTAAAACTCCAAGTTTTCAAGTAATCCAAATTACCTCCTACAAAAATACAAACTTTACCTCTATAATATTAGTGTAGATTACTACACCTTTTTGTGTTTTTTTTTTCCAGGAAATTACAAAAGTGCCACAAGTGCTTCGTTTTCGAGACTGACTTCACCTCAGATTATAACGTGGATTTGTGCTATTAATTTACTGTAAGTAAAAATAATTACACCACCAAATTTTTTTTATTTTTCATAACAAAACAAGGTAATTTCGGGTAAATGCTACCTATGGGGTAAGTGCGACCTATGGGGTAAGCACAACCCAAGGCGCGGGGTAACCGCATCAAATGTCAATTTCTCAGAACATAAAACCTGAAGTAGGTAAGTACCTATTTTTGAAAACGCTAGTTGCACATACCCTTCTAACTTCAATTTAGTTTATATTATAAAAACATTTATTCAATAACCACAGGATTAAATCAACACTTAGATAGACATAAGATTAGTATCACATTGAATCACACTAGCGAGATTAGGCGCGTTATCACTGGAACGGCGAGCAGCATCGTCCAGGACGCATGGGCATGGCAGCCGTGGTCTCCTGAAATTACGAGATCGATTTTAGCACCTTGTCATATCTAACAAATATATTTATATTCTACTTATACTATGTATGTATGTACCTATCGACTGTAATAAAATTGTACCTTGCCGAGGTGTCTCCGCTTAATAGACCCCCCGGTCTCCTCCAGTGAAGTCGTAAAAACTAAGGAATTACACCACTTCGATCACAAATCAAAATCCCCCTATTGCATTCTATGGAGGATGCCTATTCCAATAGTGGACGTCGACCGGACGATGATGATGGGTTTCAGTAAAGGGAGAATAGTTGTTTATATAATTTGGCTATATTATAATCTTAGAATAATGACTAGAGCACATTATAATATTAAAATTGCAGCGCCCTATAGGGTACATGTACTTTCATAAGCTACTCTTAGATCTAAGCTATAAATTATGTACATGTTGACAATCAATAAACAATAGTTTTACTTTGATAAATAGGTACTGGTAGTTCCTTTTCTGTGCACTGTCGACACATATTTTTACCGCAATACTTGGTGCAATGCTGAAAAAATATGTGCCGGTAGTTGATTTGATTGGAATGATCTCTAAAGGGAATGCTTTTTACGATTTTTAGGGTTCCGAAGTCCAACAAGGAACCCTTATAGTTTCGCCGTGTCTGTATGTCCGTCCGTAGTCCGAGGCGTTGTAATCGTAGACTATAAGGCACGATCATGCTGTAATTTTTTACGATAATACAAATTGGTGACACCTACCAAGTTAAAAAGAAAAAACTTCCAAAAACATGTTTTTCTGGGTTACCTCCCCTATGTGTAAAGTGGGGAGATTTTTATTTGTATACCCCATTGTGTAGGATATCGTTGAATGGGTCTTTTAAAAGTTTCATACGTCCCACGTTTTACTAAACTATTTTATACTTTTTAGTCAGTTATAAATATTATCATTAAGTATATATCTATATATAATCTCTGGTATTTCTTATGCAATTATGATGTTCATAGATTTAATTTGGGTCCGTGAGAAACATTCATTTCATTTATTCTCATAAAAAACATGGTAAGTAGGTTTACATTAAATTTCAACCCCTAGTATAAATTGGAAATATCTTTTCTAATAATAGCAAATTCAACTAAGGATAAACAATAAATTAAACTAACCACTTCTTATACTAACATTAAAGTTGTACTAGCATTTATTTAGAAAGCAAAGCGTTGTGAATTCATGTCGCTGACTGTACTTACCAGAGTTCTATTGTAACTTAGGTAAGTACAGTCAGCGACGTAAAGTTATGATGACTAATTAAACACAAATAAAAACAAGTTAAAAATTCAATTGTTAAAATAATAGGTAGTTTAGTAGAAACAATGCTCAAGTGTCATTATGCAGCGTGTTTTAATTTGATATATTAATTATTTAGGTATTCCATGACAATAAAATACACAAATTACACATAAACTACTGGGCGAAATCATAATTTTCTTGACCCTATCCAACCTAATAAATACCTATTAGCGAAATAATTAAATCATACTTTTTTTTAATAGTAAGAAAAATGCCTAACCAAAGTAAGGGTCGGTTTCCACCGGGGCGGAGAGGAGAGGAGACGAGAGGAGATGTGTTTGAATAAACCAATCCGATTTCGTTATTTCCTTTTCGTTTTTACCTGTCAAACCTGCCTGCCAATAACCTGCCAGCTTTGATCTCGTCTCCTCTCCTCTCCGCCTCGGTGGAAACCGGCCCTAAAGTTGGGAATATTATTGTTGGCATACACCAGCGGTTGTGCAACCCACGGTGAAATAGGCTCTTTGAGGCTCTGCCTACCCCTTCAGGGAAAAAGGCTTTGTTCATGTAGTATATTCAGTAGGTATTTCAGTGTTCCCAGCTAAGACTTGAACTGTGTACGATCAAGTGTTTATGAATTGTAGAGGAAGTGAAAAGTAGGCGAAAAGGTTTATAGGGGAACTTTCTATAGCACTTACTATCATCTTGCAAAGGATCGAGCGTCGTGTCCAGTTCGGTGGTGTCCTCTGGCGTCTCGGTGGTGAAACCCGCGCCTGCTCCGTACAACCGCTAAGTTAGTAACATACAGCGACACACTACAAGCTAAGGCGAGTGTACACACGCTCAAGCCTACTTCGGGCCGCTAGGATCGGAAACGATTAAACATTTTACCGGCGATACATATTAATATGTCCTATCCTATACTCAAGCTAGATTATGATGGTTCTGTAATATTCCGTAGATATTGCACACTTCAGAGACTCGGATTTGTACTCGACCTTGAATAACAATAACAAATGAATACGAATGGACAGTTAAAAAACTATACCTCACTTTTGAAACTTTCGCGATTAGAACACATACTAATTTATATTTATCGCGTGTACCTTAATATTTTATTATTTATTTTCCCGACGTTTCGAATGTGTTACAAAGTAAAACTCATTTTATAATATAAAGTTCAAAATCGTGGACAATTTCTTTTAAATAAATTTCTGACTGCATGTCGGTTTTCGATGACATGATTATGATATTGATTTTGAAGGCAATCGGTCAAATAACTTCAAAAGAGCATCCACTTTTTGAATTTTCGCTAGTGTTCCTACGTATCTTTTGTGTCATATACAAAGATATCGTTAGATAGGCCCTAACTCCGAAAATATGTGGCATTATATGAATAAACAAGTCGTGTAATAAAATCGTGTAAAAACCTACGACCGATCGTGTTTGACACCATTTACTTTGTTGAATTATATCTTTGATCTAATAATAATTGTTACTAACACATTTCATTATCGTGTCCGACCCATGCGAATTTCAAATATGCGTAATAAAAGTTATACCACCAGTGTCTATAGTGCCAAGACATGTTTCAGCCATATAATGTTAATTTGGCTTCGGTATGCAAACTCAATTTAAACATACGAACACATGCGAAAACGAATCATTCCGCTTGCTTAGTGCGTAGCGGCAGTAGTATAGTAATCCAAACTTACACGAGTTTAATTGCCTAATTGTGCCAACCTAGGTTAACATTTTAACTCTAGGTTATAATTATGATCTAACTCAACGACGGGGTAAGTAGGAAATGCAAACTCAGCAGTACAATTAGCTCGGAGTTAATATAACCCTGGTTGGCGCGATTGGGCATAATTAAGTACATAATAAGTAAGTATATGTTTTCTTTACTTGATTTTGGAAAGAAGATTGTTATTTTAATTACCATAGTAAAAATAACATCAGAACATTCCAAATGTTGTTATTTGTCCATGCTTTTGACAAATCTTATGATGACCGATCATAGGTCCGTAATCCCAAACTTGTATCGAGACATAGGTTCCCAACGAGTAACATCCAAACGACCAAAAATAGCAATTTTTATCCGACTTCAAAAAAAGGAGGAGGTTCTCAATTCGGTTGTATACTTCTCATATTTTCTGTCAAAATTGATTGATGTGGTATATCTGTTCGTTACATTTACGTGGATAGATATTTTTTTAGTTGGTTGTCAGTCATTAGAGACGTTTAAGTGATTTGTAGTGTCTCCTTGATATTCCCTAAAATACAGAACAGTTGTATTCTTAAGTCTCGATTCAGTTGGGTTCAGCTAAACCCTTAAAACACCTTTAAACTTTAACCTAAGAAGCGCCATAGCTTAGAGCTTTCCACGTGGCAACAGGTTTTATCTTACCGAGAGGATCGTAGGTTTCATCGTCGAAGAACTGCGGGTGCGTGATGTTAGGGTTCACGTAGATAAGCTCGCAATGCACGTCTGCGCCATCAACCTCGTCCCTAGTGACGGTCGCATTGGCGTAAATCTCGAATAAGCCTTTCTCGTCCGGGCCCGATATGAAATTGGTTATGCTCACTTCTAAACTGAAATGAGAAATAAGTTTTTTTAAGCTACTTCAAAAAAAGGAGGAGATTCTCAATTCGGTATTTTTTTTTTAAGTTTGTTTGTTTTATGTTTGTTACCTCATAACTTCGTGATTTATGAACCGATTTGAACTTTTTTTAATATTTGGTAGGACGTACCAACAGATTGGTTCCATTTAAAAAAAAAAAAACAGTTTTGAATATGGAATCTATGAGGAATTGAGGGATCTTCTCAAATATTATAGGCAGACATATAGCGTGTTTGGTATTTTCAGCAACAAGTTATTGTTTTGTATATACCTTTAGCAAATAAAAACATGCAGATGCAGATAGCCGAATTCCCTGACAGAAGTCAGGGAATTCGGCTCCGCGTCCTTCCTCGCACTGCGTCTCTGAGCTCGCTCCTCTCGGCTCGTCCGGCGCAGGGGTGGGAGTGGGAGTGCTTGTGTCTGCCTCTCCACACGTTCGTCGGTGACGTCATTCCGGTCGGGTTGCGGTGCTCCATCATCGTCGCTGCCACTCCCGTCACAACCATCGGGCGCGCCAGGAGTTGCCAGACAGGCTACACTAACAGTGTCTCTATCAGGCTCGAATCACTTCACTATCGTACGTCCCATAAAGATAGGATTTCCAAGCCTGTGGTAGAACCCATCTTCTACAACCTACCC
Source organism: Epirrita christyi (assembly GCA_951392215.1). NCBI lineage: Eukaryota > Metazoa > Arthropoda > Insecta > Lepidoptera > Geometridae > Epirrita > Epirrita christyi. The sequence goes on along the minus strand of OX595840.1, from coordinate 5,799,571 downwards.
GTTAACAGTGACTAATTATAAAGTGTGGGTTGGTTGCGACGCAACTCAGTACGTCTTCTCCCTCGTCGGCCCTGTCTGTGCTCTGAGGCTCAAGCACGAACATCTAACGTTATCGAGTCGCTAGCGTTACGATAGTAAACTTCAAATATGAACCAATCAATTAACTAAGATTTCAAGTTACCCTGATGTCATTGGCCAATATTTGACATTTGCGATCGTCTCGCTAGCGTCTTGGTAACGTAAATTATTCGTGTTGACCCCACAGATTCAACTAGGTCCGTGACCTCTCGCTATAAACACATGTCTATTGGCACAACTTACCCGTTAACAGTGACAATAAAGTCTGGATTGGGTGCGACGCCACTCGCCTCGCATTGGATGCGCACATCTTCTTCATCGTCCTCATCGGGTCCATCAGGCACCGATGTCAGGTTCAATTGGGGACCGGTGCCTTGCGCTGCGAAGTGAATACAGAAAGCTATAGCTACTAAAACGTTGCTGTCGTTCGCTTTCACTGTCTCAAGCCAGTGATACAAAGATCTTGGCCTAGCAGTGCGACCCCCGAGTTCATAATTTACGGTCTAGGGCGAATGTTCCAATGATGTTATTCATCATCATTATCATCAGAAAGAAGACGTCCACTGGATACAGGCTACCACCAAATAATGCCATGTCGAACTGACTTTGAGCAACCTACATCCATTTTTTCCAATCATTGTTATAGTCATTGGTTCATTGTGTGGGTTTGTGATTCACCATGAACCAATCATATGGATCATTGTTCGGTTTAAACTAGTTTACTAAGTGCTCAGCAAGCGGCGTGAAATAGCTGGCCAAAAGACCAATAGTGTTTTTACTTAAAATTACTAATAATTAAATTGATAGTCCTGATCTTCTTAGTAAAATTAGTCTTTGTGTACCGCGCGTAAGAGTTAGGTTCAACCCGCTTATCAATATTTCACTGGCTAGGACGAATTACCGGCAAAATTCCTTTCTGTGGCGAGTTAGCGATCAATAATCTGTCGAGGCAAATTGACCTGGATCTTTTCTGCTCCAGTGTCGAATCCGCGAGGCGGCGGCTGACATTGTATCTTATTTGTATTCCTGTCTAATAAGTATATAATCTGTTTTTTTTCCTATAGTATTGTGCTACTTTATGGTAATATTTATCTTCTGTTTATCAGCTATCTTAACTTCTGCTCTATTTTTAGGTTACTATTTTTTTGTTGTTCACATTTTTTTTTGTATCTATTCCTTCTCTATCCGTGAAAACCTGTTATCCGCCTTCTGCTACAATTTCTGTTTATTATTCTGGTTTTTGTGCTGTTGGTTTTCCTTTAAATAAATAAGTGGGTACTTTATCTAAGTTAATTTAAGCTGCGGTTGTGTTATGTTGTGTCTTGTGTAGATACTGGTATCGCTGTACAATATACAACATTATCTAAAGTTAAACAGTGCTTAGTTTAACTATTCTTAGGTACTTACTAAATACGATTAAATCCTGGTGCTTTCTGTCTTCCCTGATGTTGGCCACCTCGCACTCGTAAGTCCCGGAGTCGGTCGGAGTCACATTCGACAGCACGATGGTGTCTTGCTCACCCTTTTTCAGAACTGAAATACAGTAATAACTTTATTAGATAATTAGATTTTACTAAAATAACATTCAATTGTAATTCAATTGCGCAATTGTAAGCGGGATTTCGAAAGACTGAAAAAGGTATGCTGACATGGTTTGGGCATGTCGAAATGATGGACGAAAGAAGATTGACGAAACAGGGTACGTAAGGCGAGCGTGAATCGATCAGTTGGAAGAGCAAGTGTCGCGCAAAGCACGAGGTCATAAAACGATCAGTAAATTTAATTTGACTTCCTGTTTCTTGTCAATCATTTTTACACTATGGCAACAGTTTTCTATGTAAAATATTGTGGGTGGTAATTTGTCATCCGTTGACAAGTTTGCGCGTCTACCCTATGAGTAAAAGATTGCTCCGAGCCACGTGCGAAGTGGCCCAGTTTCTTGGTACACCTCCGAGTGCGAGGAGGATGTGAGTGTGAGGGTCTGCCTTGAGTGGACAGACCTATAGCCACGTGGTAAGTGCTAGCTGATAATAAAGTCACCTTTTAACCCGAGGGTAGTGAGATTTTGGGAAGACTGTCTTTCGCGATAAAATCTTTCCTCCGCGATAATAAGTATAAAGTCCCCTTGTGTACGAAGGTACAATGGACTAGTTCGGTCGACCGAGAGTGCTTGTATAGTACTGGGAAAAGAGGTTCTGAATGATTCAGAACCCATCGAGCCTTGCTCGAAGAAAGGGGGGTCTGAGGTACGTGGTACTTCAGGGCTCCTGGCATAGACCGAATGGAAGTGCCTCTGGAGGGGAGCTACCCATTTGGATGTGGCCATCCAGAGGGCTTGTTTGCCCTAAGGGCGTGGTCGACCTTTGAGAGGAAGCGGTGGTTGCTCGAGTGGGGATGGTTAGGTGTGAGCACTTGGTATTTAATACCGAGCCCTGATCCCGGTTGCCTTCGGGGCTAGAAATCCGGGCACAATCGGTGGGCGCTTGGATGATCCTTGCGTGATTGTGGTATTGTGGGACCAGGGTCGATCACGGGGTCTGTTATCTGCTACAGATCCCCGGCCTTCAGCCAGCTTAGGGTTGTAAATTCATTTGCGAAGCAGTTTATAAAATGTTAGTGTTCGACCCATAATCTCACCCCTGTATCATTTTGTCGCAAGGGAAGTTCACCATTTGTGATAACCCTGACATACCATTGTTATAAAAGGCGCAACAGCAAGACCTTGGTGAACTTATTCAGACCAGAGGGCCTAGCCAAACGGCATTTGCTTCGAAGCGATTCCATTTCTACAGTCGTAATACAGTACAATCCTAAGTATCCAAAGTACCCTTATCGCCAAGAATTTTCATAACAGTCCTTCAAAACATCATGAAACACTTGGATTGGTCACGAAAAGGAATATTCATTAACGGAAATTATCTGAAAAACTTAATATTTGCCGATGACATCATACTTTTCTCAGAAACCGCGCATCAACTGGAGACGATGATTAACGACTTGAACTCTACTAGTCAGAAGATTGGTCTTGAACTGGGGCCCAATTCTACTAAACAAATTGTGTTTGAATTGTTAATGAATTATCTCAAAATTATCACTTTTAACACTTTTGGTATTCTACTAACTTCAATGGTTTTTCAATTGGATTATAATTACGACCATTCAGAAACAATCGTTAAATCTTTTACTTTTCGTATTCTCCTAACCAATCGTTTATCAATTGTCTTGTGTCGGGCGAAAAATTGGTATTCTACTATTTTGTTGACAGCTCAACAAAAACGAAAATAATGACCAACAGTATTGAAAAACCTGTGCGGGTCCAGGAAACTCTATTGGAATATGTCTCAAACTATATATACCTTGGCAAGCAAATTTCTTTTGGAAAATCCAGACATAAAGATGAAATTGAGAGACGAGTAAAGATTACATAGAACAAGTTCTGGGCCTACAAAGAAATACTGAAATCAGACCTACCACTTATTTTCAAGAAAAAAATATTGGACTCGTGCTTGTTGCCTTGTCTCTCATACGCTAGTCAGACATGGATCTTCAACAAATTCACAAATAACAAAATTCAAACAACCCAAAGAGCAATGGAAAGAAGCATTTTAAATATTAAAAGAAAACACAGACAAAAAAACATAAATATTAGAAAGAAGACAATAGTAGATTGTATCATAAGGGAGCAATATTTTTACGGCGAGGGCGCTTTTTTGAATCTTGAGCGAAGTGAGGGATTCTAGAGTAGAATCCCGAGCATAGCGAGGGATTCTTTAGTAGAATCCCGAACGTAGCGAGGGATTCAAAGTACGTCGCCCGAGCCAAAAATATATTACGTGTGTGTTACACTCTACTTTTCATCACCCACTATGAGAAAATATAAGGCACCTCATATTTTATTTCAAAACAAAACCATGAATTTCTAATAATCCATGAATAACTTATCATTTAAAAAACGGACTTCCGCCATTGTATTCGACTAAATATTTGGATGAAAAAAAAATTATGAAAGAACCATAGTGGTGAAAGGATTATGATACTTTCTGAATGCAAATGCTTGGTTTGTTGCTGAAAATATCAAAATCGCCATATGTATGCCTACAATATTTGAGGAGTTCCCTCAATTCCTCATGGATTCCATCATCAGTACTGGATTCTGAAATAAATGGGACCAATCTGGAAGTATATCTATTCAAATAAAAAAAGAATTTTCCAAATCGGTTCATAAACGCCGGAGATAAGAGGTAACAAACATAAAAAAAAAAATACAACCGAATTGAGAACCTCCTCCTTTTTGTAAAGTCGGTTAAAAATGACGAAATCGCTGGCCGTAGTTCGCGCGTTTCTAATTTGTTTTTTTTTTATTCAGCCGGTGGCGCGACTTTGGGCCGTCGGCGTCGTACCAGCCAGTATTTATTTAATTTAAACAATATTTGCGTTCGCCTTCTTTGGCGCTGAACACTAAGATGATCCAAATTTAAAAAGGGCGCGGCAAAGATAATTGCGGCGCACTTATTTGTGTTTGATTCTTTTCAAGATGTTCCAAATTCAAAAAGTGCGCGTATAACTTTTCATTTAAAAAACCGACTTCCGCCATAGTATTTGACAAAATATTTGGATGAAAAAAAAATGATGAAAGAACCATTGTGGTGAAAGGATTATTATACTTTTTGAATGCAAATGCTTGGTTTGTTGCTGAAAATATCAAAATCGCCATATGTATGCCTACAATATTTGAGGAGTTCCCTCAATTCCTCATGGATCCCATCATCAGAACTGGATTTTGAAAAAAATGGGACCAATCTGGAAGTATATCTATACAAATAAAAAAAGAATTTTCCAAATCGGTTCATAATCGCCGGATATATGAGAATACAACCGAATTGAGAACCTCCTCCTTTTTGTAAAGTCGGTTAGAAATGACGAAATCGCGGGCTGTAGTTCGCGCGTTTCTAATTTGATTTATTTTATTCAGCCAGTGGCGCGACTATGGGCCGTCGCGTCGTACCAGCCAATATTTATTTAAACACTATTTGCGTACTACGACTTCTTTGGCGCTGAACAATGATGTTCCAAATTTAAAAAGGGCGCGGCAAAGATAATTGCGGCGCACTTATTTGTATTTGATTCTTTTCAAGATGTTCCAAATTCAAAAAGTGCGCGTAAAAGATAATTGCGGCGCACTTATTTGAGTTCGATATGTTCCAAATTTAAAAAGTGCGCGGCAAAGATTATTGCGGCGCACTTATAGAAGCTTCATACAGAAAACGCCACCTTTGGGTGCACTTAAAGGCGAACCAATTCGTCCTTTTCGAATAGATGGGATGAAAAGACAATTGCGGCGCACTTATAGAAGCTTCATACAGAAAACGCCACCTTTGGGTGCACTTAAAGGCGAACCAAGTCGTCCTTTTCGAATAGATGGGATGAAAAGACAATTGCGGCGCACTTATAGAAGCTTCATACAGAAAACGCCACCTTTGGGTGCACTTAAAGGCGAACCAATTCGTCCTTTTCGAATAGATGGGATGAAAAGACAATTGCGGCGCACTTATAGAAGCTTCATACAGAAAACGCCACCTTTGGGTGCACTTAAAGGCGAACCAAGTCGTCCTTTTCGAATAGATGGGATGAAAAGGTTATTGATGCTCTACATCATTGTAGAAAACAAAAATGGAAATGGGCAGGACATTTGCCCAGAATGAGCAACAAGAAGTGGACGAAAATTGTAACAACTTGGCGCGGTCCAGCCGGTAAACGAAAAAGAGGTAGACCACTAGAAAGTTGGGAAGACGAACTTAAAGAAACTGCAGGAACTCACTGGATAAAGATAGCGATGGACAGAGAGGAATGGCATAATCTGGACGAGGCCTTAACTCGGAGAGAGATCCTTGAGTAAAATATTAATAAATACCTATATTTAACAATGTAATAATCTATATATATATTATCATAGAAAATGTATAAATACTAATTTTTTAGTTGCATATAAAACGCGTGTATAAAAAATTAAATTAAATTATTATCAATTAATGTGCATGAATATTCTAATATATATATATCTATAATATATATAATATGCATGATGATTATTTATAATTGTATGTTAAAAATTAATCATTAATTATTTAAGTATCAATTGTTACTCAAAGGATAAATAAGTCTTTATTATTATTAATACAGTACAAAAGACCACGTGACATATCGATAGCTTACGTCAATCTCATACATTTTGGACTTTTCTACTAGCGTCAACGCTATTAGAATGTTACTTTGTCTACGGCCTCAGATCAGAGACGTTCTGACGAAACGCCAGGTCAAGAGCGATGACGGGACGAGTTCGACATCTTCAGCCACCAGTGGGAGACATTAGCGTTAGACCGCATACATTGGAAAACTCTGGTGAAGGCCTTGCTCGGGACAATGTGGGCTAACAACTAGTAAGTATAACAGCTAGTGGCTTACCATTGTCTCATATAATAACTCCAGACAATTCGGCTATTTGCTGGTATAATTGCGTCCTATTTTAATGATGAAACGGTATCAGCCACCACTTGCGAAAAGCGGCTCTCATTGCTATGTCACTCGGTACAGTACTAGTTCAGTTAGTGGCTTACCAACATTATGTCGTATGGCGACTCCTGGTAAATCGGCTATTCGCTGGTAGAGCTGCGTCCTGTTATCACCATGGAGCGGTATCAGCCACCACTTGACGTACAGCCCCTCATCCGTTTCGTCGCCTAACTCGTAACTGCATTTCAACAACACGTCTTCCCCAGATTGTACAGCTTGTGGCACTTCGAATTCCGTTATCGATAACTGACAACTCACTGAAATAAAATTAATTATAGTTAGGTTGGTAGGCGTGTCCGGCCTAAGCATTAAACCCTCCGTCTCCACTCGTGGATATCGTATGTTTTCGTTGTCAATAAACTACTATGACTATGACGTGATCGTTTCTCTCAAAATGTCCGAATAACCTCACAATCATGTAACTACTATATTATTTCTCCTGATCTCATTCTGAACTATTAATGATGATCAATTACCCAAAAGCCGACACAGAGATTACAGCAGGGGATGGGCAGCAGCATCAATCCGAGTACTCATCGCTAATACTGCAATCATCAATCCGCCTGCCAAGCGTAGTGATTATGGCAAATCTCCCCCCCCCCCCATGCCTCGTCCAACAGTGGACATCTAACGACCGATGAAGAAGAAAAATTCTTAACTAGTTTGTATTAAGGTGTACAATAGAGCCTTATCATCAGGGTTTACTTGAGGTTCCCTACGCTTGAAACCGTAGGAACTGAGACCTGACCTGATATTCTCGCTGCATCTATGCAAAATTGCAATAATCGATAGGCGTGGTTGCTAAATAGTTGCTGTAATTTATTGCAAGTGTTTCAAAGTTCGGGTGTTTACAACCTGGCTACGGATCAAGAGCACAAGAATTAACGTAGCACAGTGCGAACATTTCTGTGCACGTCGTAATTAGTTAAAATAACCCGTACCGGTGACATTGCGAATCAACCCACAGTCACTACCCAGACGATGTATGTATGTACCAATCTATCGATTTGTAATTACCGTTGTGTACCACCAAGCCGCAGCTTCGGAACTCATAAATGCGTTATGGCTCTGTCATGAAATCTTCATACTTAAGCCTTTATAGACATCCACTGTTGGACGAGGCCTCCCTCATAGTATGCAATAAGGCATTCATATAATTTGCCATAATAAACACTCTTGGCAAGCGGATTGAGTATCGCAGTATTGGTGTTGAGTAGGTACTCAGTTGGATGCCTGCTGCCCATGAAATAAACCCTACAAAAATTCCGACTTTTAGTAACACAAAATTCTTACCATCATCTCTTCACCTAGCAAAAAACATAAGTCGTTAGCTACAATTGTATAATTTTTATAACTGAACTGCAATAAATCTGAATTTGTCACTGTTTGATGTGGTCATGCGTAATAGGAAGATGAGAAACGCTCTTGCGGCTTTTATCGTATGTTGTAATCCCGCATCACCCACGCACGTTAGTATGTAATCTTTATATTAGTTCCTAGGTATCTACTACGGTATTCATAAGCTCTATATAAAACAATAGACCTATGTAGGAGGTACTACTCTACGACCATAAGAATAAACATTAACCGTGCTACTAATAAACGCGGAATATCCTTGAAATAGTTACACGGTGTTTTGTCTCTTTCGATCGAATTTGAAACTGTTTGTCAATGCAAAAGACAAAACAATGTGTAACTATTCCAAGGATAGTCAGAGTTTTATAGTAACACGGTAAGTATTATTATTATTATTATACGAATAAAATTGGCAAATTTGGCATTTTTACAATAAAATATAAAGAGTAAGAAATTCATACATCTTACGGCCGGTTCACACATGTCTCAGTTTTACTGTTCCGTTTTATCGTGTACGTTATTTTTTCGTCGATGGCGTATGTAGTTGTATGAGCGACTTCACGGCCGGTTCACACATGTCTCAGTTTTACTGTTCCGTTTTATCGTGTACGTTATTTTTTCGTCGATGGCGTATGTAGTTGTATGAGCGACTTCACACATGACACAGTATTCTGTATACAGTAAAAAATATCGTTCCGTGAAAAAATTACATTCCGTTTTGTCATCGAATACTGGACGACGGAACAGTGAAAATATACGGATACGTAGAATTTTAACGGATAGATACTGTGTGCGTGGCGGGCGGGGGTGATGCGACAGGTTTTGACTCGCATTTTCTATTGTACATTCATAGAGAACGCGCGCGCGCATTGTGTGTAATAATTATTATAATCACTGATTAACTATGTCAACCAAGGAGTATACTGAGAGTTTTCTGTTCACATATCGCATCCAGTAATGACTGATCCGTTGAACGTTATACGGTGCCTATGTGTGAACAGAGCATAAATTTATGACGTATCCGTTAAAAACGTACCAGTAAAACGGACTCCCATGTGTGAACCGGCCGTTACTTGGTATAAACGTATGCAGGGCGCATTTTCTAGTAAAAAACAGACGATCCGAGCATCGAACCCGCACGTAACCTCGACTTCAGCATCTTCGGTCGTAACGTAACGTCTCAATGCAAAGCTGTCTGTACCAGTGCAGTGAGTCACGGGAAAATCAAATAAACGGGCTAAATATTTCGGGAAAATAAACTTTTGTACCTATTCGAACGAATCCGTACCATCTTGCATTCCTAGTTTTGTATGATAAAACAGGATTCTAATTAAACCGCACGTAGGTAGGTACACCTAACCAAAATATTTACCCACGTCACGTGAGGCATTAAAACCTTACGATTTTCGGATTCTACGAGTGTTTATAGAAAATTAGGTCATATTCAAATGAATAAGCGACTGTCTTGGCTAACCTTGTGGCGGTCCGGGAATGTTAAAAATACCACCGCGGAGCGGACGCCGTGTGGGTCGAACACTGGCTATTCGAAGTATTCGATTAAATGCCTGCCCATTGAGTACGGGCGGTTGCGAGATCCACTGATGACTCGATGGCTCCATGTGGCAGGATGATAGATCTTAACTCTATTATATCCTTCCTTATTCATATCTTGCCCGAGCACAACGTCTCAATAAAGGTTTAACGATCACTCGTGCCGTGCATCTAAAATAAACTTTCTCACGAACTATGCTACGTAGGGTTATTAAAGTAGGTGAGTGGATCAAATTAGGTGTCTGCCTGACCTAATTTAATCCTTGCTTAACCACGGTCGCGTATAAAGGAATCCTTTCACAATAGGGGGATCCCCGTATTGGAGCATGGTTTCTAGTACTTATTATGTAAACGCTATACTATGATCTAGCAATTGGTAGGTACGATTCATACCTTAGAACTCATTAAACTCCCCAAAACACTATTGATAAAAAATACCTATTCATTAACAAAAATATTGGTATAAAATGTTCCAGTCTTATTAGGTCCGCATCACTGCACACTCAAATGTTCTACTCAAGCATAGATTTTTGAGATTTTCATTAAATTGTTTCATAATTTTTCAATCTTGGGAGTTTCAAATGCCCGACTGTCCAAGTTCTTCCTATTCTAAGGGTACCTAATATAACGACGGTTTTACTAATAGCCTGGTCAGGCACTGCGTCCATTCTCAGGTCTTAGTACTTATAAAAACATGTTGTCTAACAACATGCTAACAACAACATAAGTAGCAAGTGTTTGTGCGACGTTGTCAAACTGACTGTCTAAGCGAAAGGACAGAATATGATGATGACTGAATTTATCTTGTTCTGTAAAACATGAACACTGTGCTAGATCTTAATCTGTACAAAAATAAAGTAACTGTAATGTACGCGAAATTTAAAACTTAGGAAAACAGAGCGTAAACTATTTAGTAGGGTGATATACCCTCTAAACTATATCATGAACATTGCAGCAGCTCAACTCTATGGATCCACGCATAGCCAAAGTTTATAGTCACCGCAAGATCCACCACCGGAAACACTTTTCAGCGACAATAATTCACAATCACGTTTAAAAATATCACATCTTTATGACACCGGCACTTCCCGTCGCTGTACATTCTGTAAGCACGAAAAACCTTGAGTATTTGTTTGTTTTTATTTTGTAAGCTCACCTGCAACACAGCACAGGAGGAGCCAAGACTTGGAGAGGATAGCGCCGCGAGACATCGCGATATCGCGAACGGGAGCGCGTGCGATGCTACGATACGACTGACTGCTGGGATCCCGCCCGCCCTTCGAACTAAATTGGCCTTGATCGCCGCGAGGTAACCACACCGAATTATGCCAAACGACACTGTGATTTAAACTAAACAACGCGTAAGAAACCGTGTTTATTAACAACTTTTTTGACATGTGTTTGTGAAAACCAAGGGGTTCAGCGTACGCATATTATACTACCTATTAAAATACCTACTGTGGTACGAATGTATTATAATGTGTAGGCGGCGCTGCGCGGCCGAGGCAAAAAGATTTATCTTTCCTTTGTTTGGAAAAATCAATGCTTTTAAAATGTTTTTTTTTGTTGGTGTCGTGAAAACAATTTACAGATCGAGTAATAATAAATATATTTTACAGTAGTACTTTAATTATATGTATAGTAAATAAACAATTTTCTTATGAATCTACTTATCTAAAATACCATGTGTAGGTAAGGAATTTCAATGATGGTTAAATAAATAGTCAAAGAAATTAGGATTATAGCGTGGTGCTGAATATACGGTTGCTAATTACCACTCTATTTTCACCACCTAACATGAAAGTGACGTTCCGCGACTTTTTAGAAGCACTGTATCATCACCGGTCGCCGGCGGTGCTTATGATAAAGAGCTTCTGATTAGTTTCGAAACATCGACAAAAAACAGCGTATTACGTACTTATATTCATTATAAAACTTCATAGATATTCAATATTTAAATTAAGTCTAAATGGAATATTTTCAATCATGTTTTCTATGCTTACCAGTAAGTCAGTCTAAAATTATTATCTTACTTTTTGTATTCCTCTGCAATTCATGATAATTTTGTATAAACATTATTTAATTCAAACAATAATAACACAAACATTATATTAACAGATATAAAAAATATTACTATAATAAAATAAAAAGTTATACCTACTTATCTAAATAAAATAAATAAATAATTTAAATTGAATGAGCAAAGCGAGAGAGAAGACAGATAAAGAGAGAGAGTTCTTGGACGAATCGGCATTTGTATGTATCTTACTCGGAGGAAAATATTCGAACCGTTCGCGTTGATCCAATCTTCATGAAATTTGGTAGGTAGGTAGGATACATTGGGGCCCAAAAGGGTGTAAAAAATTAAAGTGAGACAATTAGATCACGTGGGGTGTCATATGAAAGGTATTTGCTTGAACATTTCAAAACAATTTTTAATTTAATTTAAAACTTTGTAGTTTTTGAGGTATGAGCAAAAATAAAAATAAAACCTCTAGGGTACTGCTGAAATTTGGTATACTCGTAGCTTTTGTGACACAAAGGAAAGGAAGAGTACAAAACTAAAGAGTTTCAAATTTCTACCCTAAGATTGAAAACCCCATTTTATTTACATGTTTTTCAAGTCGGCTAGAAAGGGTAAGAACTACGTATCGTATGTAATTGCGAGGAGGTCTCAGTTCGGGGCGAACCATTAGCTAGTTTAAGGAATTATCTTGGTCCACCCTGTAGCACAAGATGATTTAGAAAACAATAAATATTTAAATGAAAAACAAACAACGAAAATGTAATAAGTTAATAACCTTTGCCAAATACTCAGTATAAAGTAGGTAAGTATCCTAAACTATCTTTTCGTTAAAATTATTTTGGTAAGTAATTTGATTTCGAGCACTCTTCCTGCTTATATTGAAACATTACCCTGAAAATCAATTACCTTCCTAAACGCCGTCTGCACTTATGATAGTGAAAACAAAGAATAAAACAAACTTCATTTTCACAAAGCAATTAGAAAGTTTCACGAAATTTAGTTTTCATTAAAAATTCGACGATTTCTTGTTATGAAATCTCGTTGCCAGATTTTCAAATTAAAATAGTTTTTTTAAATTATCAAATAGAATTAAAAGTGGCCAGCACTGTGTAGGACGCAAGGAACATAACACTCTCTGCGGTCGACTCTGAGGTTTACAGCGATAACCTCAGTTCGTCTGGTCATGAAATATAATTAATTGAATATTTATTATTTATCGCTTAGGCTTTGTTATGAGCAAGTTTTGCAACGTAAACAAAATTAAATTTTTTGCTAGTTTTTTTTTATTAAACCATGTTTATCGGCATATGAATAAGTAGGTATAGGGAATCTATGACTGTTTTATTCATCAATATTTCAAGATAAGTTTCTTGTTTTGTAAAATGGGAGTCACATAATCAAAAAGCTTCAGCGCGTTTGTATCGACGAAACTGCGCGTATGTAGTCGTATATACAAAAGCGTACCTGCAGCAAATGTCGAAATTCTTCAATTTATTGGGACTTTTCCCTGTATTTGTGTCAAATAGCATGGCAAATTTGAGCTTTGTGCGATTACTGGAAGTTCCCTAGAGGTTTAAAGCTACTACGTCAAATTTCAGGGCGATTGGATAAACGGTTCGAAACTTCTTTTCGAACAAACTCCCACTAAACATAGCTATACCCATATATGAACCTCCATATATGACTCTGCCGAAAATCGTATCCGAACACTGACAAATAGTAAAATATCATCAAAACATGGCGTTCGGAAAGCGCTTATTAGCAAATTTCAAAAATGAATAGCTCCAGAACTATTGGTTTCCGCAGTACGCCATTTCATATTCTGGCTTGTGCTATGTGAACCTACATGTGATAAGAATGTGAACTTCCTAGCTAGCAGTCGCTAAAGGAAAGTTGAGCATTTACTTTGAAATATTTGTCTTTGATTTTTTGTCATAGCTCACAATGCTAAAACTAGTGGTTTCCGCAGTACCTACGTCATTTCATATTTAGGCTTGTGTCTACATGTGATAAAAATATGAACCTCCTAGCCATTCGCTATTGGAAAGTTGAGCCAAACTCAACGATCATCAAAGCACCAACCCCTTATTCGCTCTGACCAAACGTAACATAACGCGGGCTCGTTACGATATCTGCGTGGAATCATCGCTGAATCGTACGGGTGACGTCACACGTTATTGACAAGGAATCTCTTAGGTCATAGCGAATAACCACCCTGATCACAATTATTGGAAAAAAGTTTGTGCTCGCAAGTTCTAACTGTTCGCAGAACTAGGTACCAAGGAGTTTTTATTGCTATGTATATAAATGTAAAAGTTTGTGACAAATGCCAAATACGGCAAAAATTTGTTTTTGTCAAATGCTAGTTTGCATAAAAAAATAAATACCACCTTCGAATTATGAATGGTAACGGCCACAGAATAGAAATAAGTGTTCGGCTGTGCCCCGCGCGCGCCTGCGTTAGCCAAACAGGGACAGCAATATGCAGGCCGACTTTTGCGCTATTCTCGAGTTGATTTAGCGTGCGGCCATCACCGCCACCTTAACACTGAGAACTTGCTTCGCTCGTTCAAATAATTTAATTTTACAATGCAACGGACATGACGTCCCGGAGCTTCAATACACGATACAGTTATTAATAAGCACTGAATAATGATAGATACCGTTGGGGAATAAAGGTTTTCGAGTGGCAACCACTAACCGGATGACGCAGTAGAGGAAGGCTCTATGATAGCTGTTAATAAGGTGCTATGGACGCTATGGACGCGCCAAGCGCGCTCGCGTGACGTCACCACGCATGCTCACATGCCGCGCCAACTGTTCCTCAGTCGTACAGCTAAAGGTTGGAGTGAGACGGCACGCTAAAGGTTGAAGTGAGACAGCAGACGGTCGCTGAACGTAATGTGCTTAAAGAGCGACGGGTGCGAGTTGGCACGCTGCGGCGGGCGCGAGGCCAGTGCTATGGACACGGTGTCGCGGAGGCGCGCTCGTGTGACGTCACCGCGCAGGCTCACAAGCCGCGCCAACTGTTCCTCAGTCATGTCGGGACACTTCGCTACTACGGAGTGTAGGTCCAGTGAGAGCATCTCGATGTCCTGGCAACGCAGTACCTGGATACAATAACTTTTCATTTAAAAAACCGACTTCCGCCATTTTATTTGACTAAATATTTGGATGAAAAAAAATTTATGAAAGAACCATAGTGGTGAAAGGATTATGATACTTTCTGAATGCAAATGCTTGGTTTGTTGCTGAAAATATCAAAATCGCCATATGTATGCCTACAATATTTGAGGAGTTCCCTCAATTCCTTAAGGATTCCATCATCAGAACTGGATTCTGAAAAAAATGGGACCAATCTGGAAGTATATCTATTCAAAGTAAAAAAGAATTTTCCAAATCGGTTCATAAACGCCGGAGATATGAGGTAACAAGCATTTTAAAAAAAAAATACAACCGAATTGAGAACATCCTCCTTTTTGTGAAGGCGGTTAAAAATAGAATTATAGTGACGTCATAAAACTAGATCAATCAATCCGCCTGTCAAGCGTGGTAATTATGGCAATTCCCCCCATTGTATTTTATGGAGGAGGCCTCGTCCAGCAGTGGATGTCTAAGGGCTGCTGATGATATCTAAATTTCATCAAAATCATTAGACCCTACACGACAATCACTACACAATCTGTACAGACAAACAAATATACGTTGCTTGTTGAATAAATTAAGAACTCAAGAATCAAACCAAATCAAATCAATTTTTTTTTTATTGAAATCACAATGATCATTTTGAATCGTCTTATAAACTAAAATTATTCCTGTGCCAACGCGACCAAGCCTAGAAGAATCAGACAACAAACACGGCTTGGCTTACATAAATGGTCCGTCTTACTACTAGGTGAGAAGCTGATACATAAATTAGAATAGTGTGTGTAGTAGGATATTCTTACCTCAGCCAGCATGCTTATCACTTCAAAGGGGTAGTCAACATTGACGCCTTCCGCAGCTATCTTCCTGAAGAAAGATCTGATTTGATTCGCTTCTTTAACTATTTTCGTCGCCGCTTGTTGGGCCTCTTCCACTGTCTTAAACGTCACTTTCTTAGACAACATCGCTGTTATGTACTTCTTATACACAAGATTCTGAGCTTCGTTTATTACGTATTCAAAGTTCTTGTCACGTAAATGATTGTAGTCTTGGAAGTAATCGTCGAGAGTGATACAGATGGTGTCGACGGGAATGGTCGAGGAGACCCATTTGAGCGTGAATAAGTCGTCGAAGTGGACTTCTAGGTCCAGGAATGCTTCTTCGATGAGGAATCTAGCTGCTTCATCTCTGAGGTTCTGTAACAAAATTATTTATTTAGCAGTTAACACCTATTTGGCGAAAGTTTGTAATCAGTGCGTGTTGCCAGCGATGACTTACGGCACTGAGACGTGGTCGCAAACTATTGGCCGTATCAACCAATAGCTCAAAGTCGCGTAGCGGGCTATGGAGATAGCTATGCTAGGAGTTTCACTATGTGATAGAATCAGAACTGAGGAAATCGAAGAACCAAGGTCACAGACATAGCTCTAAGAATTTGCAAGTTGAAGTGGCAATGGGCAGGTCAAATAGACTGCAGAACTGATAACCGTTGGGGGATAAAGGTTCTCTAGTGGCGACCACAAACCGGAAGACGCGGTAGAGGAAGGCTAAGTAAGAGTCGTGTCTGTAAGCATTACTATTACTATTCTGTAAGTACCTGGAATATGTCATCTTCTGGCTGATCATAGCGCTAGATGGGCCATTATATAAGTGGAGTAGTTTACGTGGGAATAGATGACGAAGTGAGGGTTGTTTATGTTGGTATTATTATTAATAGTGGTCTCACCTGTCATTACCTTGTCTGTCTTGGCGATACAAAGACCATTTACTATTGTTATCGTGGACCAATTGGAGTACACTACGCGGGAAGAGATGGCGAAGTGAGGGTTGTTTATGTTGGTACTATTATTAATAGTGGTCTCACCTGTCAATACCTTGTCTGTCTTGGCGATACAAAGACCATTTACTATTGTTATCGTGGACCAATTGGAGTACACTACGCGGGAAGAGATGGCGAAGTGAGGGTTGTTTATGTTGGTACTATTATTAATAGTGGTCTCACCTGTCATTACCTTGTCTGTCTTGGCGATACAAAGACCATTTACTATTGTTATCGTGGACTAATTGGAGTACACTACGCGGGAAGAGATGGCGAAGTGAGGGTTGTTTATGTTGGTACTATTATTAATAGTGGTCTCACCTGTCATTACCTTGTCTGTCTTGGCGATACAAAGACCATTTACTATTGTTATCGTGGACCAATTGGAGTACACTACGCGGGAAGAGATGGCGAAGTGAGGGTTGTTTATGTTGGTACTATTATTAATAGTGGTCTCACCTGTCATCACCTTGTCTGTCTTGGCGATACAAAGACCATTTACTATTGTTATCGTGGACCAATTGGAGTAGTCTACGCGGGAAGAGATGACGAAGTGAGCGTTGTTTACTTGCCTGAAAAGTGGTAAGACATTTGTCGAATTTAGCCTCTGCGGGCGGGTCGTGGCGCCCGGGAGGCCAGTGCCGCGCCTGTGTCTGGTGCGCCAGCTTCACCATCTGCTCGCTGTTGTTCACGATTGTTATCATGTGGTGCGTAAAGTACGCCACACGGGAGCGGTCGGCGAAGTGCGAGTTCTAGAAAGGGTAATTCACTTGCATGGTTTGTTTGGACGGTAACTCAAAGGGACGGTTGCCGCCACGAGACGCGAGCAGGGAATAGCGGAGAAGGGTCGCCAGTAGCAAATGACTGATAACGTTCGACTGACACCACCAATCATGACTCATGATTCATGAGTCGCTATGACACGTGACATCGTGCTCACAAACTCATAGCGCTATCCTTTAAACTTTACCAATCATACAACAACACAGTGTACAATACATAAAATACTCAAAGATGCCTTATGCGCTCCTTTACATAGGATGATAATGCCCAACAGTCACAGTCCTGAACAACGGTTCCCTGTGTGGTGGCTGGTGGGTATTAGGAACTGCGAGTACCTTTGGTACAACAAAACACCCAGACCCAGAACAAATATTTGCAGATCATGCAAACATTTGTCCTGCGGCGGGAATCGAACCCTCTTGCATCTCTGCCACCAATCACCAACTCGACCGCCACGCCACCTAGGTCGCCAGTTCGTGGATAAACGAATGCAAGGCGCATATGGCACTATCATTATCATCTGCCGATAGACGACCACTGCTGGACGAGGTCTCCCCCGTAGAATGCAATTGGGAGGATTTGCCAAAACCACCACGCTTGGCAGGCGCATTGGTGATCGCAGTATTGGTGTTGTACTCATGTGGATGCTGCTGCCCGTGCCGTGGTGTACGCGCTTAGTCGGCTTTTACGACAACAACGGAAGGATTGGTGTTGGGTACTCAGGTGGATGCTG
Source organism: Epirrita christyi (assembly GCA_951392215.1). Taxonomy (NCBI): domain Eukaryota; kingdom Metazoa; phylum Arthropoda; class Insecta; order Lepidoptera; family Geometridae; genus Epirrita; species Epirrita christyi. The sequence goes on along the minus strand of OX595840.1, from coordinate 5,781,511 downwards.
CTGCCCGTGCCGTGGTGTACGCGCTTAGTCGGCTTTTACGACAACAACGGAAGGATTGGTGTTGGGTACTCAGGTGGATGCTGCTGCTCATCCCATGGTATCCCATGGCATCCATCTCTCAGTCTAAGGAGATGAAGTGGTCTTTTCTTAAGCCATAACTCTTTATTGTACATACTAATAACAGCATAATCGGCGATCTTAAAGTGATTTCTTTCAGACACCCATTGGATGGATGGATTGTAATTTAAATATGGTTGCAGAGTTGTTTGAAGAAAGACACACAATGCAGAAAAATTTAGAACCTTATAATAAACATCGGAAATGAATCCAAATATCAGAGGCACTCACCTTGAACTGGATAACTCCATCTCTGTACATGTTTCCATAGCGCGTCACTTGATCGATGCTCAGTAACAACGCTTTGAAAGTTATTTCTTTGCTGATAGTTTCCGTAACCTTTAATTAAAATATCAGGCATTTTTAATGACAGTACAGACGAGTTGATTTATTTCAGATTATCAGAGGAGCAAAAGAGCTGCCGGGAAACATTAAAAGCCCGAGCGAAGCAAGCCCTTAGTTACCCGAGGCCTGAGAGGAAGCGTTGGCAGAGACCCTAGTCTAAGTTTTGCACCGCTCACACTCGTAAGCGTGTTTTACCAGAAACCGAAACGGCGCCTCTAGCGGAACGTTTCGGCAACTAATTTTGTCTATACAAAAATCCATGTAACACTCTTACGATTACGAGTATAAAAGTATGCTGCGTGTAAAATTCAGGTTAGGGTCACTGAAGAGCGAAGATAGGCGCTCAACCTTAATCGTATACATTGATAGAGTGTAAGTAAATAACTTTACAAGCCTTGGCCGCAATTGGGCAATGATGGACTTATGTACGCATGCTTCAGCTACGCTTTAACCCACAGTATTAAGTCCATTAATGCCTGATTTGCCGGCCGCTATAGTCATGTACTATATTTATGCAGTAGAATGTTAAGAGAATCAATCAATAAGAATTAGTTCTGAAATCAATTCCAGAACTATGCTCAAGCGTGAACCATTGAGTCGCGATCCAAGCTTGAGCATAGTTTTCGAATACGGGCCGAGCTGACAAAGCGTGGCGAGCAAAGCAAGCCGCTTAGAAGTGAGCATGAATATAATGCTGGGTGTGTGTGCTTGTAACCTGCAGATTCTGGTCGATCATCTGGAAGATGATGACGGGCGCGTGCGTGTGGAAGGCGTTAGTGTGCGGCTCCGCGTCGGGCGCGCGCTGCCCCGCCCACTCCGCGCGCTCCGACTCAAGCGTCTTCTCCATCCATTCCATGTAGTTTGATTCCATTTTCTGTGGAAATTTGTGACTTTATTTAAGATCGAAAAATCATCAAAATCATCAGCCTGTAGAAGTCTACTGCTGGGCAAAGGCCTCCCACATAATATACCACGAAGAACGGTCTTGAGCCACCTCTTTCAACCGACGCTTCCTTTAAAATGTAGTCTGTCCATCGAGAGAAAGGCCACTCGAGAACCTATATTCTCCAACAATTGTAAGTTCTATGAGCTATATAGCGTGGCCATTGCCACTTTAACTTGCCAAGATCTTTGTCTGTGATCTAGGTTCTTCTACGGATCTTAAAGTCCGAGCATAGCTCTCTCCATAGCCAGCTGCGCATCAATATGTATTGTTGTATCAATATGTATTAACAACAACATCATGTATTAAATATAACAGTTATTTAGTACCCATAACACAAGCTCTGCCTAGCTTGGGGCTAGATAATGTTGTGTAAAATGTCCAGCATTTATTTATTTATTTAATATCAATGTCACCACGTCTCGGTGCGAGTACAGGAAACAAAAGCCAAAGAGTGAATACAGAGGATTAGTAGACCATTTCTTCGATCCGAGATTTAAGTAGTTGTACCTAGGAATGGAAAGAAATGTTGAAAAATACTACCGCTTACCTGTAAATACTCATCCTGTAGTTTCTTCATCATCTCATCATTGAGCAGTGGCGGTAACGTGGAGACATCTATGTTGAGCTCTGGACTTCCCATCAGCTCTTCGCCAGGGTATGTGTTCAAAGTCCATGAAAGTAGCGTGACATACTCATTGCCTTCTATTCCACATAGGAAGACGTCTTGGAGCTGAATGGGATACGAACTTATTAAAATTATAACTAGCTGTGGTAGCATGAGTCCAGATCTTGCCTAACGAATCAAAGCTCGTATACGTGTCCATTCATTATTATTCATTATTGACGACCTCTGTGGCGCGGCGGGCGAAGGTTCGCCTGTGACGCTTGAGGTTGCGGGGTCGATTCCCGCCTTGGAACAAATATTTGTACGATCTGCAGATATTTGTTCAGGGTGTTTTGGGTATTTTCTATGTTTAATAAAAAATATTTATCTATGTGTAATGTATTGTATTAAGTATATCAGTTATCTAGTACCCATAACACAAGCTCTGCTTGGGCCAGATAATGTTTTGCGAAATGTCCAGCATTTATTTATTTTATTTATATTTTTATCATCATAATCACCAACCTGTTTACGTCCACTGCTGGACAAGGCCTACCCCATGGGGACATGCCATAACCACCACGCTTGGCTGGCGGATTGGTGATCGCAGTTTGGCTTTAAGTAATCAGACAAATGCTGCTGCCCATCCCCTGGTGAAATCCCATAGTAAAACTTTTACTACATACACGGAAGAACAAGGGGTGTATTCTTAGGCCGGACACACCACGGGCTATATCACATGCTCAAAAAGGTATGCGACATTCAATAAGCTGCATAGGGCCCACATGACCCATTTACACCAATGAGGTAAAATCTGAAAGTGCCTACTTTTGTTTCTAAAACACAAAAGCAACTCACTCTAGTGAACACGCTAGTGGCATTCATGTATTTACTATCGACTAGCTTCCGTCTGCTGGTTCGCTCGCGTGCTAATGTAATATCAAGTAGATTGTCAATCCGCTCATAAATCTATCTTAAATTGAGTCAGCCGTCGCGGCGTGCTTGAGTAACAAACAAACATGCAACCTTTCGTATCTACAAGATTAGTAGGATAAGATTTCATAAGTAATGTGGCGGGAAGCAGTCTTTACAACCCGAAAATCTCGAAGTACCTCCATTAGGTTGCGGGTTCGATTCCCGCCTCTGAAAAAATATTTGTAAGATCTGCAGATCTGTTCAGGGTGTTCTGGGTATTTTTATGTATAATAAAAAAATATCTATCTATGTAATGTATTGTATTAAGTATATCAGTTATCTAGTACCCATAACACAAGCTCTGCTTAGCTTGGGACTAGATAATGTTGTGTGAAATGTCCAGCATTTATTTATTTATTATTATTAGACAAGCCATAGTTGTACATTACAAACAATTGATCAGGTAGAATTTATAAAACGTAAAAGTAGTCATAATAAAAGTAGTTAAAAGTGTCAGATAACTTACGCTAGTAGATAAGCTCGTGTGGTACATATTCACGTATTTATTGACAATATCATAATGCGGCGGGAAGCAGGGAACACACAGAGTCTTCACCACTCTCAAATCTTCTAAGATGAGTTGCCTGGTCAACTCCAAGTACCGGATCAGCCAGTGTTTGTTGTCCTCTCGCTCGTCCACGCGGGTTCCCTCAACGCGCTGGCCGACCGCGCATTCTAAGACCTCAAAAGCTTTGTTCCGCCAGTTCTTAGGTCGCCCAGGAGGCATGAAGCCTGACTGACTTTGTTGCTGAAATACACATATAATCTCACGACTGACATTGTTGCTGAAATACACACATAATTTCACGACTATATCCTGCTGGCATATATCCTTACTCAGCCCCCCAGAGGATAGTTACGAGGCGAGACCAAACGATGTGCTGAAATATTATAAAAGCACCACACTTGGCAGGCAGATTCGAGATTGCAGTTGGTGCCATCCCCTGGAGTAATCCCATAGTCGGCTTTTATTACATCCACGGGAGGAGGCAGACCTCCGATAGACCCTCATCATTAAGTCCAGTCCAGTCATCATTAAGTAATCATTTATTCAATTTCATGGCAAATTTTAAATAAAAAATCTCAAATGCCAATCGAATGAAAAGACTCGAACGAGAGAGAGAGAGAGAGAGAGAGAGAGAGAGAGAGAGAGAGAGAGAGAGAGAGAGAGAGAGAGAGAGAGAGAGAGAGAGAGAGAGAGCGAGAGAGAGAGCGAGAGAGAGAGCGAGAGAGAGAGCGAGAGAGAGAGCGAGAGAGAGAGCGTGAGCGCCGATGAGTCACGATGTGCGATATGGTTCTATAAAAATGAGAAAACATTAGATACCTATCAAATTTGAATCACGCCCACATCCACCACATATCTAGGACAAGTGCATCCTTTTAAAATGTTTTTGTGAACTGTATGTATTTTATTTGTTGTTTCATGCTTTGACTAAATGATCATCATCAACCGCAAGACGTCCACTGCTGGACGAGGTCTCCTACATAGAATGCAATGATTGGTGCAAGCATGGTGATAATGGGGATTCACATAATCACCATGCTTGGAAGGCAGATTGGTGATCACAGTAATGGTATACTCAGGTGGATGCTGCTGCCCACCCCTAAGTGTAATCCCTTAGTCGGCTTTTGCAACATCCACGGGAGGAGACGAAGTTCTATTCTTAGGTTGGACAAACACCACAACCACGGCAATGAGAATAAGTTATACCTATTTAGGTACACCAACCAATAAGTACCTAGTAAAGGCACACTATTAATTCCATTTACACTTATAAATTTCTCTAGCAAGTTCCATACTTCATTATGGTGGGTCCCTAATAGTATTCGAGAGGCTATCAACATTTTCTGAACATGATCGATGTTCATCTATCAACTTGACTTTTGTTTTTTTTTAAAACGAAAGGAAAATGATGGATTGTGTGTGAATAAAAGCTAAGTATTATCATTACCTGTAGTGCCATCTGGTCTCTCTTCTCCTCCCTCTCAATGATCCTCAAAGCGGTGACAATAACAGTAGGTTCCTTCCGAACTGTATTCAAAGTTCTTGCCATAATCAGTTTAATTTGTTTCTCAAGTAAATTGGAAACCATTTCCACATCCTCAAAGTACGCTTTTAACATGATCTTGTCATGTGATGATTGGTTTGGCAGTCTGTGCAGTTCATACAATAGATCATCTCTTGAGTTCTCCAAATCATTGAGACACTGGAACAAGTATATAAATTATAAATAACATGGCTAGGTAAGACCCATACTGTGCTGACTCAGAACATTTAATTAATAGACGGACTGGTCTACAGGTTTTATACATAAAACAGTACCACTTTTAGCATTAGGGATAATTATGAATCCCACTATTTAGAAATAAGCATTGTCTGTCTGAATTAGTGGAATCCCACGGCTGGGAAAAAAACACAGTTCCGAGCTAAGCCTGGTTTTCTACTAGTGATAGAAAAATTTCCGATTAAGGTAGAATAAATAAGTTTTTACATCGTTTTTTCATTACCTGATGAGCATGCAATAGTTTGCCTTCCCCAATCCACTGTTTAGTCTTAGCCACACTCTCTGGCACTGTGAATATGTGCTTTAAGCTGTCCATGGCTGTGACATACTGGGAGTGCCGAGATTCCTCCTCACGAACATATTGGAGTGAAGCTACCAAAGGAGGCACTCCTTTTAACAAATCTTCCAGTTCATCCATTCTGATAAGAAATAAATAAATACATTTTATAGAATTCCAATTATTAAATAACAACAAACAACAACAATAATTATTTATTATTATATAACATCTAAACATTTATACTAAAACCACATTTTGCATGCTACACAACATTGGGACATCATGTGCCTACGGGGCGGAAAATACTAGCAAAGGCCAAACCGATTTTCCGAGGGAGATGTAGCAGGACATGGCGTTGGTTGTGATACTAAAGCTGCTAGTCCTTGAACTGCAGTGCAGAAAGCAAGGGGAACTTACTGCACAGTAAAAGAGCAAGGCTCTTATGTTAATTGACCGAGCCCAGCAAAGCTCTCTGTGTTAACTAGAGGGGGTCGGCGTTTGTATGTTTATGGGTGGGTATCTATATTTGATGGGTGTTTGTTCAATAACAACTTTTGAACCATAGATCCAATTGCCAGGAAATTTGGTAGGTAACTTTGTGATACCAATACAATTGGCAAGTTCATATTATGTGCGTAATTTCTTAGCTTGGGGCAAACCATACTAGTAATATTATGATTTACATAATAATTGTTTATTTTGGGAACTATGAAACCAACAGTATTTAGATAATGTTGAATGGTAACTTACTTAATGTCAATCTGCTGTACATCATCAAGGCTGTCCTGCAACTGTTTTAGGCCAACGCTGACTCCATCCAGCTTGCCCTGTACCGCCGACTTGAGCTGAGCCTCTATTGACGCTTTCTTGTGTGTTATTCTCTTTTTATATTGTTCCACCTGTTATACGAAAGTGTTCTTTTTATACAATTTTACTTTATTTTATAGATGTAGGTAGATAAATTCAGGAACTACCAAGATCAATTACAAAAATTCTATCACAAATATACTACTCCAGAAGGATATAAGTCTTATATTTTAAGTTCTTAAAACATAAATGGCTTTTTACCCTGCACCATGAGTTTTTAGATATCATTATTGGGTATTTTCAGCAGCACATGAACAGAACTTTTGCTCTTCTTGACTGTATCGCCATGTATATAAATACTGGACTAAGCAATTTCTTACATACTTTTTCTAGCTGTCCAGGCCTCTGCATCATATTCATCACCATTTTTTCAGCTGCTGCCTTCGCTTCTTCTTCTATTTCGTCCATAGTGCTCATTTTGATTTGCGTAACACGTACACAGGTGTTGATGATGGCTTCTTGGCCAATTTTACAAAAATCAGTACAAGGGTCAAGTAAAGTAAGTAGTCATGTAAATTCACAAAATTAAGAAACGAAAACAATATTTTTCTTTCCAAAACACAGACCTCCCCTCCCTCCACAGATGACTTTTTTTTCTTTTCGCCGTTTCTGAGGCAGGCTAAGGTCTTCGAACCATACCACCTAGTCATACGTCTTTCGATTTTATAGGAATTTGTAGGGTTATAGTCTTAGATATAGTTTTACTTCTTCAAGATTTCCTCACATCATCATGCTCTCATGCTCCTTATAACTTTATTGTCTTGTAAAAAAGCGTACAAGTCGGCATGGAAGAAGAAATGGTTGTAGTTTCACTATGACTTTCGTGGTCAATTTCCAGTTTCCACCCTTTTGGAAAGTTACATTGCTGTGCATTATTGGGCTGTACAAGATGAACAGCCGGATATTTCGTGACCTTATCACTCTTTATCGGGCTATTGGCTGAGGTGTCCGGCCTATAAATATACGCCTGCATCTCATCATATCATGTGGATGTCGTAAAAGTCGGCAACAGCATAAGCCTGGGTGTTCAACGCGAATACCTACTACTATCAATCCGCCTGCTAAGCTTGGTGAAAGGTTATTCCTCCCATTGTATTTTATGGGCCTCCCCCATAAAATCAACAAACAACTTTGCCGAAAGGTTGCTCGTCCACATTGACTTAAAATATATTTACATCAATGCTCGTCCAGCAACCTTTCGGCAAAGTTGTTTCGTTTTAAAACATTTTATATAAATTCTCTAAGTTTATTACTAACGCTTATTAATGCATAGGGTAATAAAATAAATAAGTGTAGGTACCTACAACACTCAATGTAATGTGATCCTCTTCCCGCAGCCCGCGTGCAGGAAGAAGTCGGTCGTCTCTGGGACACGGTTATATTTGAACTGCTCGTCGGAATAATAAATGCGAGTACCTTTTTTTGCCAAACATGGTATTTTATTAATCAACATTAAGTACCTACCAGAATATAAAGTTAGTATATACAGTGGTACAATAAGTAGGTAATATTTTTTCATAAGTAAGATATAATTTAATCATCCTCGCGCGCTAGTAGTTCTGGAGGCCATTTAGCGGTGGCTTTGGGGAGTAAGGACGAGGGGCAGAGTAATAACTCCTGGATGGATCCTATGGAGTAACTTCCTAGGCAGTTCAGCACCCATTCGTAGTTGACTGGCACAATGCTCAGCTCCATGGCAAGATCTGGGAAACACAAGACATTGGTTAGATATTGCCTGACAGATTCAAGGTTCTATTGAAAACACCGTTTATTGGGTTTCGTTAACTGAAATGTTACACAGAAACTCCTTGTGAGACTTTGTTGTCTGACTGTCCAGTGTGTTTTTTCTGCAATTAATAACAAATAATAATAAAATAACAATAATCGCGTTCGACTTTTTGCTATACCTACATAATCACCACGCTTGACAGATTGGTAATCGCAGTATGTATGCAGTACTCAGATGGATGATGCTGCTCATCCTTGGTGAAAAAAAAAAACAACCTCCATGTGAGGATGTTGCAAAAATGGAGGGGTCCATTCGTAGGCCGGGCACTCACGTCACTCGAAATAGGTACTCACTGTTAATAGTGCTATAACATACATATAGTACAGTCAAATTAGGTGATTTTTTGCAAAAGTGTGGAACTAATTAGATGTAGTCATGAAAACTTTTCTAATTGTTTTGTATGGCTTAAAAATCACCTCTAATAATAAGCATCAGTAATTTCACCCTCCGGAACAGGGTGAAATAGGGTGAAAACCTTAAAATATCCGTGACTTAATGGGGGAAATAGAAGTAGTCGGTGCAATTTGGCATAGACTTTGAACCGTTATGATCTACATTTGCACCAAGTATTTTTTAAATCCGACATACGGAACATACAAAAAAAAACGTTTACAAAAAAAACTTTTTGTGGTTATTACGGTTCCGGGAAAATTAAGGTAGTCGGTGCAAATTGATAGACTTATCAGAAAAATGCTCGAAATACATTACCAGGTTTTCACCATGGTGCGTCTCACGGAAGGCACTTTTCCATATTTTATTGTCGCTCTACTTCGGGGAAAATTAATGTAGGTCTGGAAATTGACTTAAACTTATTCATTTAATTAGTACTACATCCACCGGAAGTTTTATACTGGTTTTTTTTTTACGGAAGATGCATTTGTTCAACACTGTGTTCCCTACATGCACGTGGTTTTTATTAAAATCATAATGCACTTAAACAGTCTCTCTATACGTAATTTAACTTGCATCAAGTAGTTTCTTCCTATTTTAAAATTTACAGCCTTTTTTAGTTTGTACCTAATATTTAAAAGGGTTCCGTAAGCGCCAGAAACAGTGCAAACCTAGGATAAGCTTCTTTTCGTGTCATCTAACGTTTACATAAGAATCCACGACTACACGACTTAGGTCCACACTTTTTGCTAATTTGCCTGTACTAATAATAGGGGTGACAAACGCAACGCGATCGCGAGTTTGACGTATGCACGATCTTCGTATGTTTGTATGACGGTAATTAGGTCTTGCTGTGGCGTGTCCGGCCTAAGAAGAGACCCCTCCGTCTCCTCCCGTAAATTTCGTAAAAGCCGACTAAGGGATTACACCAGGGGATGGGCAGCAGCATCCACCTGAGTAGTCAACGCCAATACGTGCCGAGCGTGGTGATTATGCCAAATCCGCCTGCCAAGCGTGGTGTTTATGGCAAATCCCCACCATTGCATTCTATGGAAGAGGCCTTGTCCAACACTGGACGTCTGATGGCTACGATGATGATGATGATGTTGACTTAGTCTTGGGCGAATGAATCGATTAATTATCATCTCTACAAACATTTTCGTGGATGATAAGAGCTGAACACCGGACTCAGTGGCATGTATTGTGGGAAATCTTAGGTCCAGCAGTGGACTCACGTGGGCTGATGATGATAATGGTTGGTGAAAATGGGTATCATCAGCATATAGAAGTCCACTGCTGGACATAGGCCTCCCTCTATGGGTAAATGGGTTTAGGGCTTACAAATAAAGCGATCCTCCTGCGTGTGCTCAGGCTCGGCCAGCAACAAGACTGGGGCGCTGTTCGTCTCCGTGACCCTCACTTGCACCACCTCCGACACAACCCGCCCTCCTGCCGCTTCCAGTAATTCCTACAAAATAAAATCGTTTAAGCTATTCTGAATTCAAATGTTCACTCTTAGCGCGAACATTTATAGTAGTTTAAACTGTTGCATAATAAGGGTTCTTAAAACACGAGTGTGGGTTAAAAGAACGAGCCGGAGGCAAGTTTTTTTATAGCATCACACAAGTGTTTTATGACCAAATTATGTGCAGTTTCATACACTACTTTATCTAATCTCATGAAATAGGTAATATAAGTTTTGGTAACATTATTGTAATACCTTCTAGATTTCGCCGGTAAGAGGTTCATTTGTTCGGTGCAGCTTCGAGAATGTCAGGTGGTGTAAAATTTTCTTCAGTATCGCTACTGTCGTTTTCGGAGATTTTTTAAAACAAAAACTAATTTGACAATGGAATTTGCGTAAAATTACTGCTTATATTTGCATTCATTTGTAAATGTTCAGCGCCAAAATCCATACGCGCGTGCGTGTTGCGCCGCGTCCACAGATTATGTATAGAAAAACTGCATTGCATTGCAACCTCCTTGGTCCGAGTGAAGTTGTATCGTAATGGAAAAAAGTTATATTATGATACAGTTGTCCATAGAAGAGCTGTATCTTAATGTAATTTTTTAAATTTATTTCGATGGCATGTGCTTATAGACTGTCATTTTAGTTTTGGTTTTAGTTTTTTAATCTTTATATTTCAGTATGAGAGTAGATAAAAGATATTTGAATATCAACCTTATAATGTTACAACAAAGTTGTTTTTAGCAAAACTGTTTTTTTTAGTTGAATTATGGTATCTTTTTTTTATGAAACTCACATCACGGGTAGCTTGTGAATTGTGCAGTTGATTGGCTGGCAATGCCCGCCGTTTTTTGGTTCTATTTTCCCTTCCAATATCCTGTTATATAGTTAGGAAGCTATATGTATAAAGAGTCACCTTCAGGTTGTCCATACTCAGCACGCTAAATGGCCCCATACAATAAAACGTAATTCCTAGGAGCAGTTTCTTGCTCGCGACGCGAGACCGCCTCGGACTTGGTTCTCCTGTGCTACCATCAAGAGCTTCGTATTTTTCCTGAAAACAAAAATCTGTATGCATGTTTGTAACTCAACCACACCGTACGTAACGGCAGGAGCGATTTCGCTAATTTATATTTCCTTTTTACCCTTAATTTCATAATCTTATGACCTGTATTGAGCGTATTATGTTATTTTATTTTGAAAAACAACTTTCTGAAAGGATTATAATATCTACAATATTTGATGAAGATCTGACTTGTAGTTTTTAAACAAAAGCGAAACTACGTTTATACGTTCCGAGCACTCTAGTTTCGTTTTAATTTTGAAACTAACTTGGTGTAAGTGACTTGTTGTCTTTTATGAAAAATAAAATTGTATAAACCTAATCTTCTTTGAGATAAACCGACGATGTCTTGTATGAAAATCCATATCTGCCGTGTTATCAATTTCAATTGGCAAATTCACTATGAAGAATAATAACAGATATAAATCTTACAAGTTGTAAAATTATACAAAAGACTTGGCCGCAATTAGGCGTTGATGGACTCACGTAATGTGTGCGGCCCACATAGGCACGTTCGTCCATCAACGCCTGATTTGCCGGCCGCAACAATATTATTGATAAGAATGTAACATTACCTCTCCAACAACATTTTTAGTTTTATGACACATATTAACCCATTCAAAGTTCACTATCCATTTTGACGCAGCTAAAGCACACATGAACTTCACCGACCTGAAAACATACACAGATATTTTATAACCTATCATCATCTATCAGCAGCCTAGAGGGTAAGGCACTGGTCCCACCGCCGGCGAGTAAGCGATGAGCTATCGGCGATTTTCTCGCCCAAGAAACGAACAAAAGATAATCGCTCCCGTGTAAATAAAAGAGAGAGATTATATTTTATAGTTCATCGCTGGGCTACTCGTTCTACGTACAAATTCTACTCGTTTATCGCTCGTCGCCGGCGCGGTGAGACAAGTGCCTAAATGTCGAAATGTGTCGTATAGAACAAAATGTCTACGCAAGAGTGTGTTTTGCATGGCACCCATAATTTTCAATAGGGTACCGCCTTCTGTTCAAGCGTTACGAAATCTTAGTGCTTTTAAAAGAAAATTAAATGATTTATTGACCAAAAAGGCATATTATACAATTGAGGAATTCTTGTCTGACAATATCATAATTTAATAGTATAATGTATCGAATCTGACCTATATGACATTTTTAATTTTTTCCGTATTGACATTGTGATTGATTTGATTTTGTTTTTTTTATAAAGTAATTTGATTTTATTAAGTTTTATATTTTACCTTTACCTTTACCATTTGCATGCCGAAATTGGTAAAGCATGGCTTGTTCTCCATAAATTATTTGTCACCTTTTACTATTTTGTTACCCATGTTTGTAAATAAATAAATGATTATGATGATTATGATCTCATCATTAGCAGATAAACGTCCAGTGTTGCACAAAGGCCTTCCCCATAGGTTGCCGCAATGGTTTTCAGCCGCCACCATTCACCAACTCCTCTATTTTTTAAATTCGCCGTGTGGAACCATGGACCGCATAACGATTCAAACTTTGTCGTGGTCGTTGGTTCTAGTCCAGGTTATAAGTTCACATTATAAATAAATAATAAATGCTGGACATTTCACACAACATTATCTAGCACCAAGTTAAGCAGAGCTTGTGTTATGGGTACTACATAACTGATATACTTAATACAATACATTACAAAGATCGATATTTTTTATTATACATAGAAAAATACCCAGAACACCCTGAACAAATATCTGCAGATCGTACAATTATTTGTTCCGAGGAGGGAATCGAACCCGCAACCACCTGCGTCGCAGGCGAACCTTCGCCCGCCGCGCCACAGAGTTCGTCAAATATGGATTATAGATCAGTAATTTCACATCGGAGGTTTACCATCTAAAGTTTTCCTTTTACTATTCACTACAATTAACTGTATTATCGCTTAGAAGTGATTTAAATATAAGGTAGTTCCTGATACCCACAACACAGGGAATCTTAGTGTAGTGTAGGGGCCGTCGTTGTTGCTATCGGTTTCAATGCTATTTTTATTTGAAATTACGTTTTTGCGACTACCTAATTTACGTAGTCTAGTTGCAATCAAGCTTAGTAGGCAAACTGGGTAAATTGGGTAATCGTAAAAGCGTAATTTCAAATAGAAACAGCATTAAAAAGCATTTGACGACCTCATGGCGCTGCGAGCGAGTAGCTGGCAGAGATGCGAGAGGTCGCGGGTTCGATTCCCGTTGCGGGACAAATGTTTGTATGATCTGCAAATATTTATTCGGAACTACGAGTACCATGGTAAACCTAGATACCATGGTACTCGTAGTTCCTGATACCCACGACACAGGGAAACCTAGAGTGGAATCATGACTACGTATGTGTCTGTTGGGTGTTATGTTATTAAAACTGATAGCAACAGAGTTACAAAATCCGCAAGGAGGACTACGTATGTGACTTTTGGATGTTATTTATTGATTCTAGCAATATGTGAATTGACATACCTCTGAGCCTTATTCTCCTCATCAACACCCACAACTAAATGAGTCAAATCTCGTGTGTACTTGTCAACATAACTCCACTTGTATCGATAACATAGTGCCTTCAATTTTGCTGTTTCATCGGCAGATAAACAGGACCCAGCAATGCAGAATCTTTTATTCACAAAGGGCAAAGTATTGACTACTTGCGTACAAGGCGTTCTTTCGAAAGCTTTCCTCATAAATTCCTTCTCTTGAGTAGTTTTCGCAACGGCAGCGGCATCGTCCGTAGCGCAGATAGTCTGTTCCGGATCGCTATAGTCAGAATCAAAGTTTAGTGGTGTTGAATTGTGTTGAATATGGTTGACGAATTTATTGATGTTCAAAGGTGTCTCTGATGTCTTTATGGCGTCAGCATTGCTAATTGTAACATCGTGGTCAATTTTCAATTCGGCTGATGCGTCTGCTAGATTTACAACTGTCTTAGTACTCCCGGATTGTGAATTTTCACTGGGTAATTTTGACTCGGTTATTCTTGATGAGTCTGGCTCCTTGCTGGCACCAATGCTCTTTTGTTTTATGTTACCGAATGTTGTTGCTCTGAAAAGACAACCGAACACGTTTTACCAGTAGAAGTGCCACTTGCGTACTTCTCTTTGTGCAAGCCCCGATGCCGCCGAGATAAATACCTACTTCCCCCCACACTACCTGTCGCCCCACGTTCGCCCGCTGCGACCGACAGGGTTGTCGTCTATAAATAAAATCAGTAATTTAACGAGCAAAGCGAGTTCTCTATTAAGTATTCTGTGACAAATGTATGCATGTATGTATGTCTGATGATAACATTCGAACCGTTGATCCAATCGTCAAGAAATTAGGTAGATAGGTAGATTGTGTTGATACAATTTATATGTAAGTTAGGTTATAAGCTAAATGCAAATAAATGCTGTTTGAAGTCGAGAAAGTTAGGTATCCTTAATTCGCGAGGTCTCAGTTTGGGGTGAACAGCTAGTAGTTAACTTAACTACCTGAGGTGGTACCTACGTATATAGGTACTATCAGGTTCGTATACAATCCTACTATTAAGTCTTTAATGGTTTAGCATTTATGTAGTTCAGGCGTATTATTAAACAACAATTTTGTTTGGGTAAGTAAAGTTAGGTATCATTTATTTTGTTGCTTTCGAAAACCGAACAGTAAGTAGCAGGCATCGTCAGTTTTGTTAGCTAAGAAACGCAACAGGTAGGATCGTCGACTCACCACGCGACCGACGCAACACGCGTGCTCCACGCTGTCGAAGTCGGCACTGACGGCCCCGGACTGACTTTCTCAAAATTTAGTATCTTATATTAGTAGTATTTAGTATTAAAAACTACTGCACGGAATTTCATGCACTTTTCACAATTGCGTTAAGGTTTCTTTCCCTAAGATTACTTACTTCTGCGGGGTAGCTTCAACAACACTTTCTGAGTCATCATTATCAATTTCGATGACTTGGTTTTCCACAAATGGTATGTTTTCCGATTCATGGTTTCTGCTCATAACCGGTGTTAGAAAATCTTGTATGTTAGGCTGAGGTTCAATTATTGGCACCTGAAAATTTTAATAAATTATTAAGATACAATTTTTCGTCAAGACTAGACTGCTTTAACGGACCAAGGGCCCTGCCTACTCCTTACGAAAAACATGCGTGAACTGGTATCTAAATCAAAAAGAATTATAGTTTTTTTTTCAAAAAAATACCTGGCCTATTTTCGGTGCTGAAGTTGCCTCAATAACATCCTCCTCTTCTACAGCACAAAAATCATTGGAATCTTCTATGTTAGGCTGAGGTTCAATTGGTGTTACCTGAGAATTTAAATAAATTATTAGGCTAAAATTTATCGTCAAGTCTAGTAAGCTACTAGGACTAACAGCGATCCGTAGAGGCCCTACCTATTCCTTACAACAAATAGGCATTAATTTGTATCTTTATTAAAACATAAGGTAAACAAGTAAATTTTTCTAAAAAATACCTCATCTATTTTCGTTGCTGAAGTTGCCACAATAACATCCTTCTCTTCCACATAAACACAAAAATCATTAGAATTATGTAAACAATCAACCACACATTTTCCAGCAATATCACGTTGCTTTTGCGTTCCTTCAACAGCATTCTGTGTTTTATCATTTTGGGCCGGTTGATCTTTAGCAATACTACCATTATTGTTGTTAGGAAACTTTTGACTTTCAACATTCTGGCTTTTAATTTCTTCCATATCAGCATCAATGCTTGCAAAAACTTGGCCCATTATGGAGTCATAGTTCATAGATTCACTATCAGGTTGTATATGTTTACTTTGCTTGGATAAATCTGCAGTAGGATTCTCATCTCTAGTGTCATCATTATTCAGTTTCTGTTTCTTACTAGTTGGCAAATTTTCATCATTTACATCTACACCTCTTTTTTCTTTTGTTTTCTGTGTTTTGTTTCTATTATGAGTTGTTGATATTAAAATCTCCGATGGAGTAGTATTCTTAGCATATTTGAGTAGCTCCACGTTTATTTCTTTGACATTATCACTCTCAAAAATATCTAAATCGTTCAAGTACTCCAAATCTTCTTGGTCCACAGGAATCTTCTGAGAATTAGTAGCAAGAGCTTTCTGAGACTTTCTTTGTGAAGTATTTTCTGGGTCCAACTGAGGTTTCAGGGTATTCTTTATTTGTGATGTATTTTCTAGGCTTGACTGCGGTCTAGCTGTAGTAACGTTTTGAGATATATTTTCTGGGTTTGAGATACTTTTTGTTTTTAGCCGTTCTTCAATCTCTTTGTACGCCATAATACTGGACAGCTCTTTTTCTACACTTTCTGTTATCTCAAAATGCCCTGATCCTGTGTCAGCTGAAGCTGTGTTTTTCTTTGCAGATTTTACAGAAGACACTTGCTTTACAGTTTCCAGCGTCATTGGTTTGTTAATGTTTACTTTTTTTGTAAGTTCTGTGATTTGTTTGTGTTCTATGGTGGCATCATTGTTGCTATCAATGTTTATTGAAATACTTCTGGTGTCCATTTCTTGGGGACTTGAAATTTTAGCTGCATCCTGAAGACCCCAAGATGTCTGAACTTCTTTATCTGTGTTAACTTTCAGCCGAACATCATTCTTCTTTTTGATCACTATATTAGTTATTGTATTCCCAACTTTGATTGTAATCTCAATGTCTTCATTTGATTCTATGTTATGGTTTACCGTTTTGATTGGATTGGTTTCTTTTTGTACTTGATCAGAGGGTTGAAATACATCTGATGTATGCAAGGCACTTATCTTATAAAACGGCGTTCTTATTTTTTCTGTTTCTTTTAAGTTTATTTCATCACTATCAATATTATTTGAAGAAGCAACCTTACCCATCTCAACATCTGGAATATCATTTAGAGCTAGTTTAGGAGTGTTCTCATCTATTTCGTAGACCCGAGGTGTATTTGCATTTTGCAAGACAACACTGGGCTTGACTGTACTTTGAGTTTTTTTGCACATTTCAATAGAAACATTTAATTTTCTTTTATTTATTTTATTTAACTTACTAAACTCCTTTCTCATTTTCTTCACATTATTCCAGTTATGTTTAATTTTATTAGACTTCTTATCTATTTCACTATGTGCATCTTTAGGGATTTCTTTCACTAATACACTGTTGTTTGTACTAAAATTGGCATCTTCATCAGTAAGTAGTCTCTTTCTTAAGCTTCTTCTAGGATTATTAGCCGTATATTCGTTATCATCTATATAAAAAGGCTCTATATCTATAGGTCCTTTGATATTCTCTTTATTCTTGTTCACAACTTCTGTTTCTTCCATTGTTTCAATTATATCCCAATCATCTTGTGGCGTTGATACAGGGGCTACTCTTTCAGAACTTTCTGTCTTTCTAGTTGTTATATTCAATTGGGTTTTGCTCAATGATTTTTCAAATTGTTTGGAGTTTTGTTTGAACTCTTGGGAAGAAAGGTCAGAAATTTTAGGTGGTATTGAAAAAATATTTTGAGAGCTTGCTAGCCAATCCTTTACAATCTTGGTAGGATCATTTTCAGATTCGGTTTTACCAGAGTCCAGTACATATTCATCTACTGCAAATCCAAATAAATATACACATATTATCTAGTAAATACAGAAATTATAACTTGATTGTACAATTGTTAAAACTTACACTTGATATTAAAAAGTTTATCAATAGATTTCACCAATGACTGGACATGTTCGGTTAACTTCTGAACAGGTTGGTTTAGTTTAATCTGACCTCTCTCTACAGGTGCGCTACAAACTGGGCAGGATTTACGTCCCCGCCAGCAACCATGACACAATGTGTGGCCACAAGGTGCCGTTGCAGGTGCTATATAATATTTACAACTGAAAGTCAAAAAAATATAAGTAGTAAATATCGGAAGCTTGAACATGTTTGGCTTAGCTACTTCTATCCTACTCTCCATCATCAACACCTTCGGACACACTTCAACGGTGTTGCCATCAACCCAAAGTCCTGCTCCGTTACTTTAGGGAGCTGGGCTGGCTGGGGTACACAGGTTAGCACAGGGGGACAGCAGGACATCCGTCCAGGTCTTAACACCCCCACTTAGCATTAGAATTAGATGTTTGGCTTTTGAAATTTACTTAGCCTTAGGTGAATGAAACAGATGATAAACACAGGCACCACCAGCAGCATGTATAAAAAACCCATACAAACCCCTGATGCAAATCACAGTTATTGGAAATGCAATTATATTAAATTTAGTATTTCGTAGCAGATTTTGCGGATGCAACATCACGTTGTGGTTGTGTCCAGCCTTTAACTCAATAATTATTACAGTGGAGTGATAATGGGGCTGATGTGTTGGTTGTTGCTAAAATCTGGCAGAAACTCACCATTCAATGCATGTTATGTAGTAAATTTGATGAGATGTTAATCTGGATAATGTTAAAATGTCAACTTCTTCTAAATTCATTGTAGCACATTCAACACAGGTTCAGTTATCTGCTAACACATTCAGAAAATAATAAAAAAAACTACAACAAGGTTCTTCATGCATTTATGAAACTAATAATGAATGTATATTTTATTAATTTAAAGTCTGACGTAATAGTGTATGTCTATGCTGACGTACGTATATATACCTAGGTATATGACATGTGCAATTTGTTTGACATTTAAATTCTTATAGACATACCTAGCTTAATTGATATTATTGTACACCAATCTTGGTAACATAGTGGACATTGTATTTAATTTTTACCTAACATCTTAATACCATACCTATGTTTCACAATAAATGTTATTTGATTTGAATTAATTGTATTTTGATCTGTGTATGATGGTCAATCTTTTTTTTTGTGAGGGTGTTTTGTAAAAATGGTGCTTGTTTGTTTTATTCTGCAATAATATATATTGCAATGTGAATTGGTTATATTATGTGTATATTAAGGGCCATAATCATTTTTTAAACCAATTTTAGTTAAAATAGTTTTGTTCTCTCTGATGTAAAATGTCATAAGTCAACTCAAAACAAGACAAAAGCTATTTTAGCTAAAACAGGTTTAAAAAATGATTATGAATAAGGGGGTATATGTTTACTTGTATCTGTTTATAATTAAACTATGTATTTTCAATATTGTATGCTCCCAACAAGCGCTACTGCGTGTAGATGTGGACAAGTACTCTGTGATGTGCATAGCACAACATTACGTGATGTGGACTATGAAAGTGCGGGGTATCTTTGTGGTGTTTGTCAAGTGATCCAATGAAAATATTGTGTCTTCAAAGTTGATTATTTACCGTAATAATTAATTTAAATAATTTTTGAGCTATCTTCAAATCAGATCCCAACGATCTTCTATAATACATAGGTTCCTATTTACGTTTCTGAACTATGATGGAGTAATTACTTTCTTTGCTCTGATGTGACGTGTGATGTACTGTACTCAAAGAAAATGTAATCACTACACTACGATTATACGTAGGTCTAGATACCTACTTAGTGAAACGAAGAAATACAATACAATACAATAGGTTGCTCACGCGCGCCTTTCTCACATCTTTTTTGTTACATTAGATTAGATTACCAACCAAAACAAAACCAATAAATACAAGTAAAATCAGTTTGTTTGACATTGACAACACAACTTTTGACTGTTTACTTGACATTGGCAAAATTGAGGAAAGTTCTTAGAATAAGGACAGAAGCTACGGAAAGTTTTCCTCAGTGGAGAAGAAGAATCTTCCCAGTTTATCCTCAGATTAATGTTTTTTAGGCATTTTTCTGAGATGTTATCTTTCATGATATTTTATTACATCCCGACTGTAAGGACATAGCATTTACCCAAGGATATTATAGTGAGTATTATATTCTGTGGCACTGGCGCAAAGTTACAGACCTAGGACAAGAAACACTTGACATTCATTCTTCCGTGGTAGCAAATAAAATTCCGTTTTGAGGGCGTTCCATTTGGGTGATATTTACGTTATTTTCGTTATTTTTGATCACAAATGAAGTTCCATTCGATTTGAAAGTGCTCACTATGATCGTTTGTAACTGTTTTCACCGTCCTTTCAGACAGATTAAAAACGCTAAGAACGCCACCGAATTTTGCCAATTTTTACCCAGCTATTCCGATGGGTAAAAATTATCGTTTTCTGACATTTGCGTAATGTTTGACATTTGCTACCATTCTGAAATTATTTGTTTCGTTATGTGCTGTAGAATTAACATTTTTAACGGTGAAAATTAATTATTTACCAGTCTAGGAATAAGTTAAAACGGCCTAAGAATAGGGCTCCTCCAACTCCTCCTGTGGATAACGTAAAAGGTGACTAACGGATTACACCAGGGCAGCAGCATTCGCCTGAGTAATAAACACCAAACTATGATCACCAATCCGCCTGCCAAGCGTGCAAATTCCCTCCATTGCACGCTATGAGGGAGGCATCATCCAAAAGTGGATGTCTACCGACTGATGATAGTAAGTATAAATAATATTTGATATATAACCTGCACCTGCATAACTATGTTTACAATTAGACTTACCACCAAGTAAGTGGTTGCCACTCGAGAACTTCATTCCCCAACGGTTGTCAGTTACTTGGTGGTAAGCCCAATCGTAAACATAGTTATGCAGGTGCAGGTTATATATCAAATATTATTTATACTTACTATCATCAGTCGGTAGACATCCACTTTTGGATGATGCCTCCCTCATAGCGTGCAATGGAGGGAATTTGCACGCTTGGCAGGCGGATTGGTGATCATAGTTTGGTGTTTATTACTCAGGCGAATGCTGCTGCCCTGGTGTAATCCGTTAGTCACCTTTTACGTTATCCACAGGAGGAGTTGGAGGAGCCCTATTCTTAGGCCGTTTTAACTTATTCCTAGACTGGTAAATAATTAATTTTCACCGTTAAAAATGTTAATTCTACAGCACATAACGAAACAAATAATTTCAGAATGGTAGCAAATGTCAAACATTACGCAAATGTCAGAAAACGATAATTTTTACCCATCGGAATAGCTGGGTAAAAATTGGCAAAATTCGGTGGCGTTCTTAGCGTTTTTAATCTGTCTGAAAGGACGGTGAAAACAGTTACAAACGATCATAGTGAGCACTTTCAAATCGAATGGAACTTCATTTGTGATCAAAACGTGTGTGATAACGAAAATAACGTAAATATCACCCAAATGGAACGCACTCCTATTTAAAATGAGGATCGTGCGAGGCCCTCTTTTTCAAACTGTGCTGGCACATTGTGGTACCACAAAAGAGGCGAGGCAGCGCAGGATATACTGCCTATCAAAATGGTAATCGCTTTTAAATTCAATTTTGCAGTACATTGCGCCGCGTGTTTTAGTTTCTTTTCCATGAGCAGTAATATTCGAAACATAAAGCGCGGTGTACCTACCGTAAAATCGTATTCGAAAGCAATTACCAGTTTGATAGGGAATACGGGGGCAGCTTTCTGAACGTAGAACGCAAGCGCGAGTTGTGCCGTGTTTGAAATTCAAATTTTGAATTGTTTGAGTTTTCGAGGAGATTCGCGCGGTTAGTTCGTGTTACGTCGGTCGGAATCGGCTGAAATCGACTCGCTCGACCCTGAAGTTATAATTTGTATGAAAGGCAATGTTAGACCTCGAAAATAGACTGGCAGCAATGAAAATCTTACGCTGTTTCTAATTCAACATTGTATGATTTTGATTTGCTTTTTTTTAATTGTTTTGTTTTTGTATTTTCGCTGTCGTGAGTAAATAAAAATAATAATAATTCATAAATGCACGACAATTTTAGCAGTATAAAATAAATTCATTTTTTTATTGGATTTCGACACTTATGTAGGTTAAATAAGTAGAACCCCACGCAAAACAAAAGAAAAACTATTGTCTTAATAACTACCCTAACTGCCACAGTCAAGCTCACACGGCCTCGCCACTCACACACCACCGTCCGCGCGCACGCACAGACACAGCCATAAAGTAGTACTCTCCTTAGTCTGTGGCCATAAAATATGATAGCCAGCTCGTGAGCCAACTCGCATTCTTATTATTATTATTTTTTTTTTTTTTTTTTATGGCATCTGAGTATTTCTCAATATTGCCAATGTCAAGTTATTGATTTATCAAACAATGTCCAGTCGTCAAAGTCGTCTGTCAAGTCATGTTCTAGTAAATTGATGGCAGTTTACTAGAATGTTCCTGGACAATTTCCACCCCTTCGAAAAGACACGCAATACACTTATTTTATTAAAATTCACTACTATATGCTCTTTATAAGCTACACCGGTTAAAATGCCACCAAAATTACACGATATAACTCAAAAAAACACTAGAAATTGAAATAAAATAAAAAAGGACGACGTCTCCCTTCGAAAGACCAGAAAAAGTCCAACTCGCATACTTCTTTTGTTCCTTGCTCAAAGCATACTTCGCACCTCATACCATCGTGCTACCTCACGTGCTGAGTACCCACCACTACTCTACAGCACAGATTTATAAGTATAGTCTCTACCTTGCTCTACAGACCATGGAAGAAATCTACAGACAGACGACCGACCGATGACACGTCACGTCAGTTTTTTATAAATCAAACAAAAAAAAACTTAAATCTATTTTTCTGGAAGTTTTATTTGTATTTTGTTTATATTTCAACTTAGGCCTAGCTTAGGTGATGTCTAAAATATGTGGTCATTTATTATATTATTGATCCTGTCTGCAATCGCCTACTTTACAACTGACGAATTAATACCGAAACTCAAAGAATTGTTTATAAATGCCGGTCTATTTGGTATTGACCTTTGTAAAAATAATAAGAATAAAATGTAATACAATTCTATGCGAATTATGGTATTTAATAATTGATAAAGCATGCTTTTACTACATTGAATATTATTTGTTACAGTCCAGAAGCATTGGGCGTTGTGTCAGGATGTGTTTTTCTTGTAACATGTTTCTTGTTCATACCCATAAAGTTCGGATACGGCCTTATGGATACAGAACATTTCCCGCATAATGAGGTAAGAAATACTTGGTCATTCAATAATACAAGTATAATATAGTGTTTGAACAACTGTGCAACTTAAATAAATTTATAAATAAGAGCAGTTTGCAGAGTTCCTGGCGGCTTTGCTGTCTATCTGTTGTATGCTGTTGCTGGGCTTCGCTGATGACGTGTTGGATCTGCGATGGAGATACAAGCTGCTACTCCCGACTGTAGCATCACTGCCTCTGCTGGTGGTGTACTACGTCAACTTTAATTCTACAACATTTGTTGTACCAATACCACTTAGGTATTGGCTGGGAGTATCTGTAAACATTGGTACGTTAAAGCAAAATCATTACCACTTGCACAAAATATTATAAAACATTGCATTAGGTAACTAAAATAAATGTAATTCTACTTAGATGTGCTGTGGTGTGTTCAACCTAAGAATTGACTCCTCCCGTGGATGTAGTAAAAGCCATTCTAAGGGATTACACCAGGGGATAGGCAGTAGCATCTGCCTGAGTGCTCAACATAAATACTGCAATCACTTATCTGCCTGGGTGGTGATTATGGCACATCACCCCATCATATTCAATGGGGGAGATGCAAGATGATGGCTTAGATTTTCCTAATGCCCTGAGTTACAGTTTTTATTTTAGTTTAAGTAAAAGACATACATACCAAAATAGATGTACTTTTAAAAAAACATTATGTACTTATGTATAGTATAGTAGTCTAATTCCAATTGCTTTGATTACTAAACCAGTTGGCTAAAACTAGCTTCCATTCTGTTGATTGAAAATTCACCATGTACTTATCTTTCAGGTTTCCTGTACTATGTATACATGGGAATGCTAGCAGTGTTCTGCACAAATGCCATCAATATCTTGGCTGGAATCAATGGATTGGAAGTTGGACAGTCTGTTATTATTGCCCTTTCAATCATAGTCTTTGATCTGTTAGAGCTGAGAGCAGACCAGTTCAAGGCTCATAGCTTCTCACTGAACATCATGATACCTTACCTGGCAACCACATTGGCATTGATGAAACATAACTGGTCAGTATATGTACCACCAAACATGTGTTGTGTATCTAACAAAAAATCTCACAGCGGGACATCAGTGTAGGACCTAGCACTCAGAATTCAAGAATTCACTCAAGATTCAAGAATCATCTTAAAAAAGTTACATGTTTGTCTGTCTGTACAGAACTACCAAGAACAGCTATAGTATTTATATGATTTAGGTTGTATTTGGGTTGAGAAAACTGTCCTAAGTCGATGGAGGCATGAGTTTGCGGCCAAAGTAGTCTGATAAAAATCAGAATAATAAAGAATCGAAAATTGGTAGCTCTTCAAATACCAGATGAAGACATGCTCAGCCCTTGTGCTAGTTATAATTACGAGTTCCGCATAAAAGTGAAAGAAAACATTGTCATTTGTCTAGAACCCACCATTGATCCTGGTAGGTAGGTATTTAGATTTATGGTTGCAGCGTTGAATGTTGCTGCAGTGAGCCTTCATTGTGAATACCTATCAGTGTCCTTGGGCTAATAAGGGTCTTATAGTACTCAGCATTAGGAAAATGCTGCTGAATTTATTAGTTGTAAACACTTGAATAAACCTCTTGTATAATATTGTTGTAACAGTACCCCTTTTCTTCACTTTCAGGTATCCCTCAAGAGTTTTTGTTGGAGACACATTCTGCTATGTTTCTGGAATGACATTTGCTGTTGTAGGGATCCTCAGTCACTTTAGTAAAACAGTTTTATTGTTCTTCTTACCACAAATTATCAATTTCCTCTATTCAGTGCCTCAGTTATTTCATTTCATTCCATGCCCAAGACACCGCTTACCAAAGTATAGTGCAGAAACAAATTTACTTCAAGCCAGCAGAACGGTTATTGTGAAAAAAGATATGAATGTTCTGACTAAGCTATTTATTTATGTGTTGACGTTGTTACGTTTAATTGACCGAATAGAAAATAATGAGAGCATTGTCATCAATAATTTAACATTAATAAATTTATTTTTGATCAAATTAGGGCCTATGTCTGAAGTCCGGTTGACCAAAGCGCTCATGTCATTCCAAGTCTTTTGTAGTTGTGTCGCCTTTCTAATAAGATATCCTATGGCTGCCTATTTTTATGACACATAACATCAATATGTAAATAGGTTGTTATTTTGTAAGTACATGTTGATTATTACTTTACTGTTATATTTTTTGTCTGGGGTATTTATAGGTAAAACCAACCAAAGAGAAGTGTGCTTATTGTAATTACAAGGGAAATAATTAATTGTAATAATAATAATATCTATTTTTCAAGCGGGCAAGATGCACATTAATTACAAACCTAATCAGAAGGTACATTGTGATAGTAGTGTAGATCTAAAACGTAAAGCAATGCCAATATAAATACATAATAACATTTACATGAATGTGTAGATTTTGATCACTCTGACCAAAAAATAAGCTACTTACTACTGGTTACTGTTATACTAATTGTGATGTTGCAGAAACAACACCTGCTAGAAGTACCTACCTAGTTTAGAGAGGGTTTGCAGGTTTGAGACATAAACCCAATTATCTATCTTTGGTCTTATTTATTTGCCATTAGAATTGCAGTTAATGGAACAAATTATAAAAATACAGAAGCACTAATAAAAAGATCCCACTTATACAACATTTTTTATATATTTTATCATACAATCATTTCATACTATATTCATAGTTTTAATAATTTAATTTAGCCAAACATCATATAGTATATTGTCCTCATTATCAGTTTCATTTATCACTCTAAGAGTCTTTAGAGTTTGCAAATAAAAAGTTAATTCTGAAGTGACTACACCATGCTGCGGACTGCCATTAGCAACAATATTCATCTTTACTAACTGTTCTCTCAGCTTATCTTTGAAGTTATCGTGCACTCTTTTATAAATAAACTGTATTTGTTCAGTCGGTAAAATATCAATTAGAGCTTCATGTAACTTTACTAAATGCTTTGAAATGCTTCGGAATGTTTGAGATGGTACAGGAGGTTTAGCATCCCACCCTGACAACTGAGAACACAACATGTTGCTAACTATGGTACTAATCTTATTTTCTATTTCTTTTTTATGACTAACAATATCACTTTCAATATTACCAAAGCCATTCAGCGTAAGTTCTTTAGAGTGATACTTCTCAAGCAAACTTCTGATCATGGGTAAGAACCACATCACTACCTGAAGTGACCTAGAGACTAATGCCAAGTTGGAGGTTGATATTGTTTTCAACCCAGCACTCTGAATTGCACCTGCCCCTAAAACCAGTTGGCAACATCTTGAATTGAACATTCTTATAAGCTCCAGCATGCAATGCAACAAGTATTGAACTATGACAGGAGACTGTTTGGTAGCTGCACAATATTCTAGTAAGATTTTTATCAAGAGCTGAACAGTCCCAACAACAGCATAGTTTTCTTTATTGATCATTAAAAATTTTCCATCTGGTTTGCCAGTTTCATAAACTATTTTGTTGGGTATTTCACCTCCTTCACAAATCTTATTGACAGCACTTTGCAACTCATATGGTACTTCTGCTGCTTTCCACCTCTCCATGTTTAGTGTTGCTGTGAGTTGTGATCTCCGCTCCAAGTGCAAAGTCTGGATATATTTCATAGCAAAGCTTCTCAATGCTAGGTTCATTGAGTTGCTGCAGTGACCGGTTATTTTTTCACACTCCTCACAGAAATTTTCTATTAATTTTGAAAGTTTCGATAGATGGCTCAGATCAGAGAACACATAATCTTTATCAGTTTTAGTTACAATAAGATTGGCACATCTTTCATTGCAGTAGTCTGAAAGTGATACAATCATTTTCTTCAGCTTGTCTTCGACTGATGTCAGTTCCTCCTGAGTCCATGCTTCTTCGCTTTCATTACCGGTCACATCTTCCATTTGACAAACTTCAATAATCAAGTTTGTCAAAAATGAAATCCTTTTAAACAAATTTAGTAAACTTGGAGTAACTTTTTGAAGAAAAGTTATACCTTCATTACATAAAAGCCACATGCTGTCTGCGTTGGATCCTCGCAACACAATTTCTGAGCTTGAATCTCTCTCTGAGATTACTTCTATGACACTTTGTTTGATGGTTGCTTGAACTGAAGTCATGGATTCCGATTTGAAGGTATCTATGAAGTCAAACTCTTTCAAGCGCAGGATTCCTGATACAATTGAAACTATGTTATCCCTTTCTGGTGTTTCTGAAGCATCTTTAGGTGGCCTGTTCAAGTCTGATACAATGAATCTCTGGAATTCATTACTTAGCATTTTATGGATGAGTCTTTTCATTTCTGTCAATTGAGGTGATAGGTGTCTAAAAGCTTGTATGCCTGATAGGCGCATGGACAGTACTTTCTGTGTGGAACTTATTAAATCAAGAGCAGCCACATAGTCAGACGTACTCAGTAGCAATTGTATCATGGGTTGTGTCTGCTGGACAGTGGCTATTAATTTTAGAAGCTCATGCACATTTCCTAGGTTTTGATTTATTCTGGTTAAACTTACTAATTTCAATGGACATTCTGTTAGATTTCCTTTTACTTGTTTGATATTTTGCCTGGTATGCCTTACTGTGCTGACTGCTTTGGCCATTTGCTCCATTATTGTGTCATGAGACAACATTGCATGGAAGAATGCATCTGACTTCAGAGCCACTTGCTTGGATATTTTCATTTCAACAACATCAAGATAAGTGCTCAGTGTTTCTTGAAGGGATCTAATTGCAACATTTGAATCTTCAGAATCACATAGACTAGGGAACACTTTACTAAAAACGGTGGAATCACTCAGTGGCAATGACTGCTCATAAAATATTTCAGGAACCTCGCATACATTTTCCACAGTCTGTATTTTGGCCTTGACAGGAACATTTTCTTTAAGTCTGCAGTGTCGGCGATATCTTCTTGCTATTCGTTTGCAGTAGGATTCAAAGTGAGCAAGTGTGATGTCAGGTAGATAAGGACTAGGAATTATTTCCACTTTGTCAATAAAACTGTCTCCCCACGTTTTAGTGAGGAAATTGCTCTGTTTACCTCGGTTGGGGTCATTTAATACTGCTGGAAGGTTTTGTGATGAAGAATAAAAGGTCCAGTCATTGTTGTCATCATTTGAATACAAGTGGTACTCTCTCACATGATACTTGAAGCCTGCTTTTCGTAAATCTCCAAACTGTAATGCTGCACACATTCCATTTTGCCCATATTGACAAAGAATAATAGAGCCTTCTTTGATACTGTGCTTCTCTTGCACATGTCTGGAAAAATAAAACGTATAGGTGTTCTTATAAAAACATGTAATAAACTTAAGAATATATTTTTCTTGAGAAGCCTTACCTTTCAAATTCGTTTGTAGTAGAAAAGTATAGCCTTGGACAGTGGACACAGTTTTGCCAGGTAGGCTTCTTACAAGGAGCTGGTTCGTCCTCCATAACATCTTCGTGTTAGATACGTACAGTATATTTTAAGACACTCGTAGCATGTTATACAAAATGGATTATCATTTTTATATCGTCATTATTCAATGCTAGAATATAAGCAAGCATAGTGTTTCTCCGAAAAATATTTAGAACAAATCGCAAGTATCGCAACTTCGGCAACTTCCACGTCTGCGATGACATTGACATAAACAAATCAGGAGAAGACTATTTTGTTTGACAATGACTCACACTAAATAATGATAATGACAGTTAATAAGAAGAAGCCACACAAAAAAAAAGTAGTTTTACTTCTTTTTTCTATAGTTATTGCTCCTAGCAAGCTTCGAGCAAGGAACAAAATACAGAAGTCACAAATAAAAGAAGAAAAACTATCCTTGGGTCATCCCATGGTCAAACATGGTCATTCTTAGTGCGCCATCTATGGGTGAGTAGTTGAGCTGTAAAAGTTTTGGAACTAAAATCCCACGACTTCGTCCGTGTGGCTAAACTGCTAAGCCTCAGTCTAGCCACGCGTTTAGGAAGATGCTAATTATTGCCCCATTATTCATAGCCTAGCAAAATCGTCTATTCCATTTTGTTAAGCTGATCTAACAGGCAGGACACAAATTTAAGTAAAAAGTCTAAAATTGAGATAGGTACCTATTTCGACTTCTGGGAATGGGCTGAAAGGGTTGGTGATGTTTGTAGGAAAAAGCTGGAACTCGAAATGGGCTCGAGTCTCGCTCGCACCGTGTCCGTTTTATTTTCAGGAAAATTTCGAAAATTATTTACACTTGCTTATCCAAGAGTCTAGTATTACGCGCGGTATTTTTGGTGTATCATGCATGTATGACGCTGATGTGATACGCTGAGACCTTACAATAAATTATAGGGCGTGAAATTCCTCTCAAAAAGAATAGACCCCTCCGTCTCCTCCCGAGGATGTTATAAAAGCCAACTAAGGTACCAGGGGATGGGCAGCAGCATCCACCTGAGTACTCAACACCAATACTGCGATCACCAATCCGCCTGCCAAGCGTGGTGAATCCCCCCATTGCATTCTATTGAGGAGGCCTCGACCAACTGTGAAAGCGCGGCGCAACAAGGCGCGCAGGACGAGGCGTTTAGATGCTGCTGATGTGAGGTATCTTTAGAGAGAGTTCTGTGAGTAGGCAGGTACAACGAAGTAGGTAGTTAAAATTCAGTTTCTTGAATACTTGTAAACAAGTACCTATTTATTATAAATTGAATCAGGTATTTATTTATATAAATAACTGATAATATGATAGATAGGTACACTAGATTAAAATCATTCGGTTTACCCTATGGTATATCCCATTTAATGAATATAAGTATTCCTTTATAAAACTAAATAGACAATACATTAGGTACCGATAAAATATTGGTGGGCAGACCTTCTTACTTAGTTTACAAGTTACACTTTCAATTAAACAAAACTTACAAAATAATTAATTGATCCATTATTTGTATATAACTTTTTGACTGTAACAATATTTTTATTCTTTTTGGCAATGGTAACAAGCGCATGATACTGCCGACTTGAAAATCAAGTTTCTTTCGCCATCCAGACATAGCACTTTCACCGGTACCTGAAAACAATAAAATTAAGTAATAAGTGTATAGGGTAATTGTGTAAATAAAGCCAATCACTAAACTAAAAAAGCGTAATATTCTGACCTACAGAGTGTCAACAAACTAGGTAGGTGCCTACTCCTGAAAACTTATAAACGTAATGTGAAACATGATTCTAAATTAGAATAATTAAGATAGGTAACATAAAAAAAGTTTGGTCATAGGTATTTTGACGACCTCCGTGGCGAGACGGGCGAAGGTTCGACTGCGACGCAGGAGGTTGCAGGTTCGATTCCCGCCTCGGAACAAATATTTGTACGATCTGCAGATATTTGTTCAGGGTGTTCTGGGTATTTTCTATGTATAATAAAAAATATCTATCTATGTAATGTATTGTATTAAGTATATCAATTATCTAGTACCCATAACACAAGCTCTGCTTAGCTTGGGGCTAGATAATGTTGTTTGAAATGTCCAGCATTTATTTTTATTTTTTATTTTTGTTTGTAATTGTTGTACAGTTTATGTCTCAGGGTCGGCAGCGCGTGTGATGCTCTGGTGTTGCAGGCGTCCATAGGCTACGTAACTTCTTTCCATCAGATGGTCCCCTAAAGCATTTGATGCTATAGGATGGGCCGTATGATTGTTTTATTGCCAAGGAGGATAAAAAAAAAGTTGTATATTTTCAAAATCTCTATTTTGGTAGGTAAAAATTTCACTGATTTTTTCAGTTGAATTTTGGAGCAGTTGGTACCTACTTACCTATTCATTGAGGTCGTCATTATCTCCTTCATAACTATGAGCATCCCCTAATAGCCTCCTCCTTCTCAAAAAACAAAAAAGACGTCCACTGTTGCACGAGGCCTCCCTCATAGAATGCAATGGGGGGAATGACGCTTGCCAGGCTGATTGATGTTCGCAGTATTGGTGTTAAGCACTCAGGTGGATGCTCTGCCCATCCATCCCTTAGTCACCTTTTATGACATCCACGGGAGAAGACGAAGGGGTCTACTTTTAGGCGGGATACACCACGGCATTGGTACTACATAACTACTTCTTCCATAAAGGAGGATAACATATCTGTCATAAAAAAAAATGCACAATTTGCGGATGAATCTTATTATTATATATATATACCTATTATAAATTGTTATGACCTTAGGCTTAGGGCCTCAGCTGTTAGGATAGCTGCAGGTAGCATTATCGGGAGCTGTCTTTTCCACCCAGTAGGCACCTATGCTTACTTTCTGTCAATGTACCGAAATTCCATATGGCCACTTACGTCTTCAGATTCCATAATGTTGCAGCACTGGCCCAGCGAGGTGACTGGATGCCGTTTGTAGCCCAGCATGATGCTCGGTAGAGACCATGACTCGCAGTAGCCACGGCACGCGTTCGTTATTATTTTGAACTCTACGCAGTCTGGTATGCTAATATTTCTTGTGTGCCCTAGAAACAAACAATCATGTAACTAGATAGTAATAGTGTAGTTCCTTTTTAAAACACGGGAAACCTCTGGGTAGGTAAGGTACGCACCGATTTTATGGCACCCAGGTTTCCGCCATGACTCTGCAGCAAATATATGACTAATGGAAAAGATCAACACGAGACACCTCAGAAGCATGTTGATCTGTACTGGATTATCTTCCAGTTGCGAGTGAAATAATTTTATACAGTCCCGCTTTTTATTACGAGACATTTCAGAGGTTGAGAACCTATTTTATCAAACTGTCGCATCTGTCTGTAGAAACGTACAAGGACTAATCAGGCGCCGAAAAAATCTTAACTTATAGTTAAGCACCTTAGCTAGTAATATATCAATGTTAGTACCACACATTATTGAGCGGTAAATTTAAAGCAATATTTTTCATTAGCTTTTTTCCCAGTAAACAATCGCTTTGTTTCCTCAACAAACGCTTAACTTTAGTAACTTATAACAATTGCGAGAGCAAGTGAAAAATGTTCACATTTTCTGCAATAATTCTAACGATTGGGGAGTTTTCATTTTCAACCCACTGCGTTGACGTGCAACGATAAAGTGTTATGAGGCGAACCAACGGCAAGTAGGTAGTTAGGTACCTAGAGAACTGTGAATAAAATCAACTTTATAAGCAGATGATATTTTTTAAGGGATTGTTTTTTTGTAGGTACCCAGGACTCGTGTTATATTATTTTGTAGTTATTTTTTAGGGTTCTCGTACCTTAAAAGGTACCAACGGAACCATTAAAGCATCACTCGGGTGTCAGTCTGCCTGTCTGTCACACACAGCGTATTTTCTCCAAACCTACAGGACCAATTAGGTTGAAAGGTACATAATATACGCAATACGTACGTAGAGCGTAAAAAAACGAATTCTGATTTTGAGGGGGCGGCAAACTAGAAAATTAAAAATCAATCTTATGTTGATGATTAATATAATTAAACAAGTTTTTTTCTTTTTTTTTTCTTTTATTGTTTGTGACATATCAAATGAAAGAACTTGTTATTAGAAATATAAACAGAAATGGAAAATACGAATACGATTATACGTATTTTCAAAAGACTATGCGTATTTAATTGGTCTAAGTAGTGGTCGCTATGGTCGCCTACTTATACGGAACCCTTTCCTCGCGAGCCCACGCGACTCGCACTTGACCAGTTATTTTTTTAACTAGCGAGCCCTGAAACCGAAACTATAGACTAATAAACTGGAAGATTTCTGGAAAAGCCTATAGCTACCCCAACACGGAACTCACTATTATTAGTGCGGGTGCTAATGTTAAAAATATAAAAAGTACTAGTGGTTCGCCCCGAACTGAGACCGCGAATACACGTGATGAAAGAAGATGCTGATGATGATCAATGTAAAAACCACTTACCGTTATTATTATGATGAGCTCTTTGATAAATAATACACACACTATTTATCAAAGGATGAGCTATATAGCTAGGCCCTCTGATCTGTAGTTAATTTGTTGACTTCAGGGTTGCTTGGCAACGGTAATCTTTTGTAAATATTTAGATGGTTCTCAACAACTGTGCTTTTCGATCCTTTCAAACTAAAGATGGAAATTGATTACAAAATATTGAACTTATACAAAACAAAGCAATACGACGAATGTTTCAAGTTATGTGCAGTCGCGTTGCAAGAGAAAGATGACCGAATGGTCGAGTTTATCAGAATGCGCGCTATGACGATTCAGGCAAAATTAGCTGGCAACGGTTATGAAGAAGTGGAGTATTTCCCTCAGCAAGACAGCTTAACATCCACCGCTATGGCTAAAACACCAAGGCCTGGGACCTCATTTCAGAGGCAAGTTAGTAAAACTGCGCAGAATATCGACTTGTCCAAGGTGAGTTTAGTGATTCGGTTATTCTTTTTTAGGCACATTTACTTACTCGTACCTATTTAAAGTTTTACATTTTCTAGAGATATACAGCAACAGCCCGGTCACGTGGAGGTACCAACTCTGCGTATGTTCGACGCAGTGCTAGGACGGCGCTTCACACGGCTTCAAGAGCATCTAGGGCAGCCACTGCACTCTCCAGTGGGGAAAAATTCAACCCTGGTGTACCTTTGTCATTGAGATTTCTCAGTAAAGAGGACAAACTTTTCAATCCCGCCGCCAAAACTCTATTTGAATATGTCTATTACTGTGAAGGTGACGTTCGAAAGGTAAGCAGAAACCAGATACACCTGCGTAATATGTTACTATACTTAGTAGAAAGGTCGTGGTGTGTCCGGCTTAAGCTTAGAGCATTTATGCTCTAATGGCCTAAGAATACACCCCTCTTTCTCCTCCTGTGGTACATCCAAAAGCATTACTAAGGGATTACACCAGAGGATGGGCAGCAGTATCCAGGTCTAAAAAGGCCACTTTATATGAATCATAATACGACGATTCATGTAAAGGAATTGCTAAGGATCTACTGAGAATTCAGAAAAGGAATTATTACATTGAGCAATTCATCTGGTAGCAATTCATTTTCCGAATTCTTTGCAGATCCTTAGCAATTCCTTTATATGAATCGTATTATGATTCATATTATGATTCATATAAAGTGGCCTTTTTAGACCTCCTGAACACCAAATTGCGATCACCAATCCACCTACTAAGCGTGGTGATTATGGCAAATCCCCTTATTGAATATAATGGTGAATGTTAACAAGGTGGTTATGATGATGATGATAGTAGAAATGGTAGAAAATCAGCACGCCAATATTCTTGGCAGACGGGCCATATTGATGATGACGATATTGCGCCTTCGCTCGTAATTCTGTCAGTTACTAGTAATATCGGCAATGCAAAGCTCTAGTACGTAACTACATACCTAGTAGAGTGCGATTAGTCTAAAATTGCACACCCCACTATTTGATTACGTCAAAATAAAATATTCCTTAAGCCGTAAAAACAAGGATTATTTTCAAACGTCAAGCTTGTGTTAAGTACCAAGTAAAAGCGGTGAGTGCCGCTACTTAAGATAATCTCTAATTGATTATTGACTCCGTCTACATTCAAGGTTCTAGGTCAAATGTCCTGACATTTCTTCCCAAGCACAAAGTACCTAACTAAAGGTGCCCCGCTATAGCGCCACTGTGAAAGTCTCTTCCATTTACCATTCTTCTCGGTGTTGAGCTTTCTGCATGCAGTCCTTATCTAGTAGGTATTTAATAGTTCTAAGTAGGTACTATTCAAATTTATTAGACCCACGGTATATTTTACTGTGCATGTTTTCTTAACAGGCATTAGAAGTGGCTTTTCAAGCGCAAAAAATAGGTGACACTACAGATTGGTGGTGGAATTTTTCTCTAGCTCGATGTTACTACGCTCTTGGCATGGTCAGAAACACCGAAGAATGTCTGCGTCAAGCTCTCAAACAGCACAAACATATCTCTATATATCTTCGGCTGGTGGCCATGTATGTGGGGTTGAATCAACCCCTTTCTGCTTTAGAGGTGTGTAAGCAGGGATTGACAGTGTTTCACGAGTACACCCCACTGTTGCTGGAGCAAGCTCGAATACATGACCAAATGGGAAATTCTGCACTATCCGTTAAGGAGTATCGCATGGTTGCTTTGGAGGATCCGTCAAATATAGAAGCTATAGCGAATATAGCCCTCTTCAACTTCTACAATGATCAGCCTGAAATTGCTTTACGTTACTATAGGTATGTTAACGAGTACTTACCTACATTTAACATCACAACTAAATCAAGAATAGGTTTTTTTTTATTGTCATCTTTCAATATCCTTTCAGACGATTGTTGGCTACTAATCCACCAGGCTCTGAGATTTACAACAACATGGGCTTGTGTTGTTTGTATTGTAACCAATGGGATCTAATATTGCCATGTTTTCGGCAAGCATTGTACTTTTCAACTGACCCGGAAACTAGGGCAAATATTTGGTTTAACCTCGCTCATGTGGCACTCGTAAGTACCTACTATTTATATCACACTCCACTGAGCTGGATTCAAATCCTATAGTCGCTTTCAAAATATTGAAGGAAAACATCTCGAGGAATCTATATTATTATGTTAAAATCAAAATCTATTCAAAATTCGAAATTATGCTACGTTCAATAGGTACCTACCTAATTGGAACGATGCCGATAACGCGCCTATTAACTCTCACGAGTTGGGTGGGAGTCCCATAAGTGGGATTGCTAAACGATGATCTGCTCATGATGAATCCCGACAAGCCTAGTATGTTATACCTAAGTCTCTAATACCAGAAGCACTCGAAAACGGCTTTAACTTTGTTTCATGCAAGTATCCACCACACCTAGATAACGTTGTAGGGGATTTTTGGGACGGCAAAACGTTCTAGATAAGTCTCACTTTTCTAAGCTGGGAAAAATCTTTTAGATCACGCCCAGTTCTCGAACAAAGCTCGGTCGTCCGAGCAAATACCGAACCGATGAATTTTTGTTCAGTCGACAGGTGACATGATCCTTGGCCGGCGCTGCTTGCAAGTCAGCATTGCTACAAATTCTGAGAACGACGGAGTGAGGAACGCGTTTCGAGCACTGGATGCACGCCTGGCTGCTCGGAAAATGTGAAGAAAATAATACCTAAGTAGGTACTTCAGTTTTTTATGGACAAAAAATACCTTTTGCCCCTAGTGCAGTTGTCCTGTTCAGTTCACTGAACTAGTGAGATTTATTTTCTCACTAGTCCAGTTGTAAATGAAAATACTTTTACACCTAGCTTCTACTTGTGATTCTCAATTAAGTAAGTTTTCAAAATGAAAAGAAAAGTTCAGTTGCCCAGTTCATAATTCACTAGTGAGTTGAAAATAAAACAAATTAAATATTATGCGATGATAAATGTTGTTCTGGCAATTTGCTCTGCCGGTGAGCTGTGATTTGTCCGTTTATTCCGCAGATTACATTTGGGTAGGTACAATGGCAAAAATGCCGTATGCAACAGAAATTGTTAATTTAGTAGAAAATTAGTTGTAAGTCAAAGTAGAATTATATATTTACTTGCATTTTGCAGCTTTGAGCAGTTAATTTGCTTACCGTGAAAATTGAATTTGGTGAACGAACTTTGCCGCTCATTTATAATTTTTGCCACTCATGTATTTGAAAAAAAACTGTAAAATCTCTACCTTATCTTTTTTAAGACTGGAGAGAGAGAGGAGAGTCTACAGAGTTTAGTAGGTACTACTAGATTCCTAGCTAATAAGTTTTAATTATGTTGTTGTAACACGACACGC
Organism: Epirrita christyi; assembly: GCA_951392215.1. Taxonomy (NCBI): domain Eukaryota; kingdom Metazoa; phylum Arthropoda; class Insecta; order Lepidoptera; family Geometridae; genus Epirrita; species Epirrita christyi. The sequence goes on along the minus strand of OX595840.1, from coordinate 5,744,667 downwards.
ACTAACATAACTACAAATCAATAAAAATATAAGATTTTTTTTGTTGAAAAATGTTTTCCAACAAGCTTTTATGAAATTAGTGATTGGAACGTTAGTTGATTAAAATGAGCGCAAACACTGCCAGACCTACTACCTATTAATCATCGAGGAGTTCCGTTGTCTCTATAATCAGATCACCTCGCTGTCACCATAATTTTGTATTGTCATCGGAATTTGATAGGTGGTATGCAGAATTTTAGGTCAATCGGTTGATGTTTAAAATTTAGTTGCACGATTTGATAACGTACCTACGCGTAGCGATTTCGTTTTAATTTTTACTAGATAGGTATAAATATGCTAACAAGTGAAGTTGAAATAAAAGCTTTTAATAAATATGCCTTTTTCATTTACTTGCAAACACTTATCAAATAATCGTTTAAAGGAACATCCAGAGTTTCCATTCTCCGCAACTCCTCATACTGCAACGCCGCTACTTTGTCTAAAGTTGGTTCTGGATGCGACTGCGCAGCCACCTGTGTTCCAATGATAACGGTGCTCTCAGGGACCACGGGCTCCGGGGGGATGCGCGATAGGTGTCGCACCTTGAGCTAAAAATAAATAAAATTATGAACGCAACGTACGAAACGTCGCGGGGAGTCGGTGGGTGGATGGTGGATTCTAAGGGGGAGGCCCTAATGTTCAGCAGTGGACTTCTACAGACTGATGATAATGAACGCAAACCAAAACCCATAATTAAACCAGTGTGGACGACCGAGACCACGGAGATTTCTCGGAGACCCATTTTAAGATTGGTTTCAGATTTGTATGTTCCTATACTACTCGCCGCTAGATGGCGTCATGTAATAAGCCTTTTGTTGTAATCCGCACGGGCTGCCATTGTTATTTAGTTAACATCTTCATCAGCCATATAGTCCAGTCAGTGAGGGGGTTTGACCCTGACAATAATTCCTCTGTCGCTGAAACTTTGCAGTGTGATAAAGTAAAGTTCATAAATTACGGTTGACAAGTTATCCATGAATTTTTTTATTTTTAAATGTTGTATTTCTACCTAAACATGAAAATCACTAATAACTTTTGGTGGAAAATTGCTCTGTCCAAAATTCCTTCGGTATATGTTAGTATACATTAATAAGTATACATATGTAACGGTATCCAGGAATATTTCGATTTCAGTGAGACAGAAATTTAAGAATATCTGTATTTTTATCACAACTTTTTCAGGAAAATTGCTCCGTCAGTTTTAATTTTTTTGTACTTGTAAGGTTGTTTAAACTAATCGCCTTGCAGAGTTATCCAAAAGATTTGCCTTTTTGTTCATAGTTTTATAGATTTTTGGAAATAACTTACGGCGGAAAATTGCTCCGTCCATTTTTATTCATTTGTTAGTTACAGTATACTTTATTATAATAGAATTTTAAGTTATCCAATAAAATTTCGCCAAAACACATAAACACATAAACTTTTAAATATCAACATTTCACACTTAGTCAATTTTCGTACCGCGCGGGGTTCTGTGGGCTCAGCACGAACAATTAATGTTACCGAGACGCAATCGAGACGATCTCAAACGTCAAATATTGGCCAGTGACACAGGAGTGACTTGAAATTTTCAATATTTGTGAGTAGATATTTGAATTTTACTATCGTGTCTTCGTAACTTTAGATGTTCGTGTTTGGGCCTCTGAAATACAGCGGGGCACCGCACCACGCATGCGCTCCGCGCAAGGGCTGCCAGATATACCGCTTTTCCTTTTTTGACACAGCTTTTTTGCTTAGGGATCCGCATTCCGTTTTTGGTTATCGAGGTTCTGTTTTTTTTGGATGATACTATGAGCAACTTTTTTATCACTTTTACACCGAAAAAAAAACGCCTAAAAGTAGCTGTCCTTAAACTTATCTCCAAAATAACGTAAAAAAGATGTGGAAAAAATAAGAATATTGAGAACACGATGAAGAATTAAACGAAAGTTATTGCGAGTGACTGTTAAAACAATCAAAACTATTACGCTATTGAAAATTCTCCCAGGGACACTCAACTCGTTTTTGAATAAAAAATTAAAATAAATTACTTACTGAAAATATATCAAAATCATGGAAAACTACCACATTCAAAACCGTCAGTCAGCACACCTACTCGAGTACTTACGACTCGCACTTGGCAAGCTTATTTTGTATGTAAAGTCGTACTTTTTTTAAATCTCGTTAGAAATCAATTGAAACATACTGGCCACCTAGAAGTCGTCATAAAAACAGCCAACGCATCGAAGAAGAAATGATCCACGTTACAAAATTTGACAGTTTAGGTAAGACCACAAAATATAGAAATAGACAGAAGGTCCGCTCCCACCGTCCTTGAAAATAATTACCTATACTTGCCTGACTCACTAAGGTTGCTACTGTATTCATTCAGAATTTTGAAAAGGAGTAGATTATTAGGAGTTGGAACAAGTTACAAACAATCTCGTTTGGAAAGGTGAAGAACGTTTGCATGTGGTTGTATTTAAACAACCAAATACACTGCAAGCGTAATAATACCGCTACTCATTTTGTTAACAAGTGACAAATGCCTGCACTCGCTATTATAGTCGCGACTGAGCTCTGCTCGAGATTGCGTGAGAATACATGTAAACGTAAAGTCAATGTGTGCTTACCAGAAATGGCGCTATGTTCTGAGTGGACCCTCTGTAGCTGTTTGTTCACGACGACTCTGTCTCTCATTTTTTTTCGTCTGAGAAACTTTACGATTTTGCTTCGGCTTTCAACTTCTATGTGATGTCATATGCTGTAACGCGTAGGCGTTAGGTTCAATTTGGCTCTAACTTTTTTCATACAAATATTAAACTTACAAGCACTTAGAAGCCGAAAGAAACATTATTTATTATTATTTCGTTCTTGAGATATCGTGATGAGTCAGCAAGTAGGTGAGTGATATTTGCCTTATATATATATTGATTCTCATTGATCAAAACTATTGTCTCAAGATGTAGTAAAAGTAGCTCCCGGCGGCTGTGCGCGTAATGTTGATAGTCTAAAATGCCTATGCTACGCCGAAATTTTATTGGATACTTTAAAATGCTGTTGTATTTAAGTGTACTTTAACTAATAAATGAATAAAAAAGGACGGAGCAATTTTCCGCCGAAAGTTATTTCCAAAAAACCATAAAGCTATGAACGAAACGGCAAATCTTTTAGATAACTCTGCAAGGCGATTCGTTTAAACAACCTTACGCGTACAAAAAAATAAAAACTGACTGAGCAATTTTCCTGAAAAAGTTGTGATAAAAAAACAGATATTCTTTAATTTCTGCCTCACTGAAATCGAAATATTCCTGGATACCATTACATATCTATACTTATTAATGTATACTAACATACACCGAAGAAATTTCAGACTGAGCAATTTTCCACCGAATGTTATAAGTGATTTCCATGTTAAGGTAGGAATACCTAATTTAAAAATAAAAAAAATCCTAGATAACCTGTCAACCGTAATCTATAAACCTTACTTTATCACACAGCAAAGTTTCAGCGACAGAGGAATTATTGTTAGGGTGTGCATACAAAGAATTGCCTCGTTCATCGGACTAATAGCAGACATCCACTACTGGACAAGACCTATCCCATAGAATGCAATGCGAAGGTTTGCCATCAACACTACGTTTGGCGGATTGGAGGCCGCAATTTTGGTGTTGTTTGATGGATGCTGCTGCCCTTCCCGGTGTACGACAACCACGGGAGGAGACAGAGGGGTCCTGGATACACCATGCAACGGCACTTTGTTTTTCGATTTTTCGTATCAAAATAACTAGGTATACCTACGTGTAGAAAATAAAGGGTTAGGTATAACCTCTAGACCTGCTCTAACTATTATAGCTACATACCTGCTCTATAGAAGTCGGTGCAACACCAATACTCTCCCATGAATCAGAACCGATTGGAATAAGTAACGGCTTAGTAAAGTTTGAATTCTTCTCTTTGAAAACTATGCCATTACCAAAGGCTGACTTTTGCATAGTTTCCTTTGCACGCCGGACTAAAGAAGGCTCCTTGGACGAATAGAACAAAATGTGAGCTTTATAAATCATCGCCATACTTCTGATAGTTGTGCTTATTATTTTCTTGATTTCACTATCTGTGAATAATAAAGAGGTCGTAAGTACCTAGCAGCGAAATGAGGAAAGAACCAAGCGACGAACGGTGTTGAAAGGTTCCCCTCTCGATGGATCAACGACATTTTAATGATCGCAGGACGTCGGTGAGTGGACGCGGCTCATAACAGTTCGTCGTGAGTTCTATGGGGATCTATGGCAAGCAATGGACTACTATTAGGCCGATGATGATGATGGAGTACCTTCACTAATATTTTGAATTGGTACCTACTAGTGTTCCCGCCATCAGTGGTTCCTTATTATAGCACTCATCATTTCTCTAAGAGTGATTCACACCACTTCACATCAAACCAACGGTTATTAGTAGTCGTAGGCATTATAATAGTACTATATAAGTATAAAAAGTGTTGATAAGGTGTGATGAACTAAAAACACGAATAAATTTGAACTTCGCGCCACTTGCGATACGATCCACCTTAATAAAGAAAGCGGCAAAATTTAAAATAGTGACACATCAAAGTTAATTATGACCTAATTACCTACCATAGTTCTTGAAGATGTCATACTTTCCGCCAACAATCACTACTTCTGGTTTTTTCTCAGATCCTGCATATGTGTCTTGCATCGCCTGAATGCATGTTTCAATAGTGTCCCATACTCGCTTGATTTTACTTAGATCCACCATTATGTAGAAGTAATAATTTCCTTTTACGGGAATAGAAGTCAGAACATTCTTCAATGCTTCTAATTTTCCGCCGTATTCCCAAATGTGGCAAATGGTCTTCTCAATTATCTGTTTCTGATTGGATCGTCTGCCAAAGGAGTATTCTAGGACCAGTGTCTCTCGCGGCGTTTCAGTTTTGTCCAAAAATGTACAAAGAAGCGTCGATTTACCCTGAAAATTCATGAACTTTATAGTAAGTAGGTAGGTACCTATATCCCCTCCCGCCACTTGGAACCAAAGCTACTTTAATGTCATTGCTAAAAACTGGAACTGGGCTAGGGAGAAACAAGTAGGCACCTAGTATATATTACAGCTTATTTAAATCGAACACAAGTTTTCAGGTCCTGGCTGGTCTGAACACATAGGTAGGTAGGTATAGGTATTGCCCCACCCACTGCAAAAGACCCGATTTGCACTTTGCACAGATCAGTAGTGCTGCAATAACTTACCAATTAACAACTTTACCTACCACTTGTTTGCTCCCAGCGAAAACAACAGTGCAAGCATTTTCTTCCTTTCCTTGGGAAAGAGTTATATCAACCAGCTTTGTTGCTATTTCTGGCAAGGATAACATGCTTAATTTAGATTTTGCTTACAAATTAGTATTTAAAGTTATTCTGTCAATAGAAATAATACATTTAGAGATATTTTACGCTACGCTTGAAATAAGTACATTCATGAAGTTCTTGACTAAAACGTAATGATTAGGTACATTATTTTTGTTCCAGATTTGTCATTAGCTACGAGCTGTTGGTTAGTCGTTGGTAACGGGTGCCGTGATTTCACAACCATGGAAAGCACAACCCGGGAATGCACAGCCTTGGAATTGATGTACATCAATGGTCGCCAATTCCATGGCTGTGCATTCCCGGGTCGTGCTTTCCAGGCCGTACAAAATAATGCACACCCTTGGAAAACACAACCATGGAAAACGCTGCCAAATGGCTTCAAATTACCGGGCTGTGAATTCCTTGGCTGTGCTTTCCATGGTTGCACAATCCCGACACGTGTCAGGAATGCCCGACCATGGAATGTACAACCTGGGAATTTGATGCCAAGGCTTGATGGTTTCACGTCATGCTTATGCTCCGTTTACAATCACTTGAATTGAACTTCAGTCGAGCTGTTACAATATGTCATAATGGAGAGCGTAGAATTGTCACTGTCATGTCAATCTATGGATCCACACCACAGGGAACAACAAATTCAACAAAACAACGGATTGTAACGGTTACACGAAGATTTGCATTGCTAAATATTACGTATTCCTCTATAAAATTATACCATGATGTTCTTGGTACTTGTCTGATGTACCAGGATTTCGTCTCAGGTAATTAGTTGACCTTTACCTACATTTTATTAAGGTCTCTGGCCGGCCAGACCCTTCGAAAACAACTCTCGCAGAAAAGCGCTGTATGTAAGACACTCTGTACCTAGATACGCAAATTTTGAATTGTATTCTATCCTGTAGACAGTGCGTATATTCTCTCTCGTTACCTGTCGACAGTCCGCTACCGAGAGAGATGTGATATCATCAGGTAGAGCAGAGTAGAACCGCCGTCAGTGTACCTGCGAAGCTTCTGCACATTATGCTGGAATTCCGAGCACAAGCTAGTTGTGCTAATAAACTATTTCGGATGAATATTCTGAAGTTGGGTCTGGGAATTCTTGCGCATGTTCTTCCGAGAATGTAACTTTTGAAAAGGCTCCTGTGCAAACTTCAGAATATTTCTCCCAAAACGGTTAACTGTAGTTATGACATTTCACTTTCTTGTTTGTATGTGCATAACTAAGGTCCTTTATCATTTGATTTTCTTCTCAAATTTTTTCAGTTATGTATCAGTTGAACATGGTCAAAGCAACTCTTCATATTGAGGGAAGATGCTTCCCTCCGTCAAGTTATTGAAAAACTGATTTATCTGCCTGCTATACATTCAACATACAAAATGGTCAACAGGCGGATCTTTTCATTGTGATGCGGCCCCACCGAGCCTACGTAATGGACATGTAGGTTAATTATTTTTAACAAAGTAAAGCTGATTTCTAAATGTTATGATTGCTTTAGTTTTTCTTAAAACCCTGTACCTAGCTGTCCCACAGCCTAACTCCAAGCAGGTATTTTCAGCTAGGCAAACATAAGTCAATAATTACTATAATTTATCATCGACATGAGACTGTTGGGCTGTACCTATGGTATATCTGGTTCTATTCACATGTTATAAAACACATTCTTTTAACTTGGCCTTGCCTCGGTAGAAATAGTATGTATCATGCAGAGGTTTTATAATAAACTTAGCTGTTATGGCATGGTGATTATGGCAAATCCCCCATTGCACACTGTATGCTATGGGGGAGGTCTCATCCAGCAATTACTACCGGCAGATGAAGATAGTGTAACATGGATTTATGAAAGGAAATTGAGGTTCACAGAGTGAAGCCGATGAGCGCCCCTATTACCGATGAGTGCTAGGGGCGCTCATCGGTGTCGCCATACAAAATCCGTGTTACACTACACCATACATCCAATGCAATTATTTGCAAAAAAACAGACAGCCTGCTGAGGCCAAAGTCAGAGTTGTAACAAGCTATTGATACAGATGTATGGTGACACCTTTTCAGTAAATGCTCCATACAAAAAAAGTGTTATACTAGGTAGGTTAGGTAGGTAACTTACCTACAAAAAGAAATGATGACATTGTACACTCAATCGCTCATATCGTAAAAGTATTCCTGTGACCTTCCTGATATAATTTTATTGTCTTTATAATTCTCATACATTTTTGTCATGAAATCAACTGTTGAAGCCGTAGAGTCTACAGTTGAAGCATTCTGTGAAAAACAACAAATTTTGGCCCCTTCTAGAAGAAGAATCTTCAAGAATCTTCAAGATGGCGGTTAACGCTGTTACCCATGGAGGCTTGGAACTTAAAATTTTCATGACTAGCCTATACTTAAGCAATACAAATTCATACATTTTCTACACCACCTTTTGTAGGGCAAAAATACCTGCTTACTGGGCTATGGTAGACTTTAAAATGGGTCATGGGTAGATAAGATAGAAAAATCCGGAGTATAGGTATGTCAAATAACTTTTATTTCTGTTAAAAAACAAAGAAATTTATACATTCTAATGCTTAAAATGAAAATAAAAAAATATTTTTTAGAAAAACCCGGAGGTATATTTCAAATAACATATTTCTCAGTTAAAAACAAAGAAATGTATACATTGTAATGTTTATAATGAAAAAAAAAAACATTTTTTAACAAACTGAAGTCTTGTTCACTGCGAGAAGCAGTCATCAAGATCCCATTGTAGCCGTTATAATGGCGACCTAAATCATGAATGGAGACAGCCCAATTAAACATTTTAAAATGATTAGCTGCTTTGGGTAGGAGTACTTTCATGCCAATGGTACCTTTTATTATTATTAACCTCAGACCATTTCTCATACTCCTTAAATTGGACCACCTTTAATGCATTCATATACAAAATCAACATCAATAAAAATTTCAGTTAGCAAACTAACAGAGGATTTTCATCATATAATAACTCTAGCAAGGATTCACTTTTAAATTATTACAAAATATATCACAGCAAGTTTTAGTAAGCCCAGCAGATATTCAAGAACGAGATCTAAGATGAATCCTTTGGAAGGAAAAAAAAACAGAAAGTTATATAGGTACATAATTATGTATTACATTCAATAAGTTTGTCTCTGCCATACTCATCTAAAGAGAATCGTGATATTTCATAAATTGGACCACCTATATTGCATTGCATTCATATACAAAATCAAAATCAATAAAAAGTCTAGTTAGCAAACTAACAGAGGATTCTCATCAAGTTTCAACAATTTTCAGAAAGTTATATAGGTACATATCTATTTATTACATTCAATAAGTTTGTCTCTGCCATACTCATCTAAAGAGAATCGTGATATTTCATAAATTGGACCACCTATATTGCATTGCATTCATATACAAAATCAAAATCAATAAAAAGTTCAGTTAGCAAACTAACAGAGGATTTTATATGGCCAGCTATGTGGATAAGGCGAATTGCAGAGCTTCCTTGAGTTCATCGCGGAGTTGCATCAGGCACGAGTTGAAAAGCTCCGCATTAGTCTGGAAGTAATAAGAAATAGTTAATTTCCATACCTTGAACTGTGGGCCAAGAAAACCACCAAATGAGACTAAGGCGGCGTCGCGGCAGCCCACGCCAGCTATGCAAGGGACGAGCTCGACACCTTTAGCAACCAGTGGAAAACTCGGTGGCGGTGGTTCCCAGCAGTGGGACAGAGCCCGTTATTAGGCAACTCTGTAACTAACTGTAAGTTATTTGCATCCTTGATAGGACTTAGCTATTACGATCCGGGACCTTAACGTTATGCGATATCTGTTTATATATATGTATTATTGTGTGTGTATTGCAAGCCGATTTAAAACCACTTCCCTTTTGCATACCAGTCAAGTTCCAATGACAATACCATATGATGGTGACAATGAGCTGATCAGATGATGGAGACATTTTCTCGATGTTTAGATGGTTCATTATTTACCTGTATCTGTCGCACGAGAGCGACCATTTGCTAGTAGGCGGGGTTGTCATTGGGCACTGCATCGTTAAGGAACGCCTCTGCAAGCATTGTGATCACTCGCTTCGGTGCGTCGGGCGTAGACAGCTCAGAGTGCCCGCTCGCTACCAGCTCGCATAGCAGGGAGTACACGTGCGAAGCTTCCTCGGAGTCTTCGGTCACTGGCAGCCATGTCAGCCTGGACGAATGATATGTTGACATTAGAAATGTACGGCCGTATGCGATATGTGACGCAGGTTGTCATAAAGCGATCTCAAATTGTATAGCTAAAATAGAAGACGCTTTATAAAAGTGTTCACAATATTGAGTTACGAGCATGCTATCAGGCTAATTCCTCTCAATCCCAAGGTTTGATGGAAGAGACCGCTTTTAGCGATAAGGTAGCCCGCTTTGTAATTTGTTAGTTACCCAGTTGCTAATTTTGTGAAGGTTTATGTACAATTAAGTTTCTCATCTAGTTCCATGCGAAACAGTACTGGTGTCGTATTTAACGTGACATATCTGTTATTCAAAGTTTCAAAAGACAAATGTAGGGCAATATTAATAAAATAGCCATTAGTTGATTACACAATATAGGTACAGTAGTATATAATTGTATAATTAGTACTCACCAGTGCCTTATAATGTCATCCCTATTAATTTGCGAGTGGTTATATTTGATAATCTTTGTGACAGCTGAGATAGCGTTCTCAGTAGCATTGACATTCTCGACGGAGTGGGACTCGGGCTTAGCAATGAGCGCGGCAAGGAGAGGCAGCGCGCGCGCGCACGCAGCCGCGAACTGCTCTCCGCCGAACTGCGCCAGCAAGCCGCAGCCGTAAGATGCCGCCTGCCGCACCTCCGCCTCACTCGACGACAGCTCACCGAGCATCGGCTCCAGGAATATGTCCTGGTATTTCACGCATGCTGCTCCTGTTAAAGGGCAACATTTTAGATGGGCAATGTAATGCCAATTTTTATCAACTAATTTTGGGATAGTTGCGTATTCATTCAGCTGTATTCACTCACCTCCAAATTCAATAACGTCGTCGAAGATACAAATGGCCCATTTACGGTCGGCGTAAGTAAGGACGGCCGGGGCCGAGCAATTGCACGAGGTGTGGTAGAAGTGTGTCCAAATGTGGGTAGAATGCCTCGCGGTAAGCAGACATGAGAGCGTGGAGGACGTCAGCTACTCGCGAGAGGCCATATATGTCTTTATTGTCTTCGTCCGCTAACTGTTCTTCTACCACCTGAGAAGTAAAATGTAAATGTATGCGTGATGTTGGTTCAGTCAATATTGGCTTGGTAGACACAATAAGTGTCCTATTGTTCAAATCATTCACGCTCAGGATGTCAAGAAATGTAAATGGTAATTACCCATATCACTACTAACTATTACAATATCTAGGATCTAGTCACCGTTTTCCAGTCCCATTTATAAGTGTCCAGTTCGTTCCACCACTGCGACCATGCCAGAATATACATGTATTACCCAAAAAAACTTCGCTTTATTTACTTCAACATGGAGGATCTTACTACCTGCCCAATGTCAAAAGTCAGATTGCTAGAATCTGAAACTGAACAATCATCTCATCGGGGTGACTCTCAGACTCTCAGACAGTTGGTGTAGAATAGTTCTATCATCATCTACACTGTAGATGATGTACACTCGTTACCTCGTCATAGTCCTCGTCAGCGCGCTTCTGCCTGCGTTCGGTGGCGCGCTCGAAGTGTTTGGTCAGCAGCTTGTTGAGGATGCGAAGCACCTCCGCCATCATCTCGTCGGGCAGGCAGCCGGCGCCGAGGAGCTCGATGCACTAAGGAAATTATAAAATAACCAAACAAATTATTAACAAATTTGAAAAAAGAAAAGTTTTGGGTGTATTTGCACTCCAGCGTAATTGTTCACTTATTTTAAAATGCATGCGAATCAAACGTTAGTGTCGCCTATTAGCCTCAATCACGGGCTCAAGATTGCACAATGGGCTATGAAGAGAGCTATGCTCACTTTCACCTCGTGATATAATCAGAAAATATAGCTCGTCATCGGCTTCGCTGAAGAACCAAGGTCACCAACATAGCTTTCAGAATTAGTATGTTTAAATGGCAATGGACAGGGCATATAGCTTACAAAACTGATAACTGTTGACTACCGCAACCATGAACCAGAAAGACCCCCTCAAGAAGAGACACTTGCTGGATTAATAACATTGTAACGCGTCGCATCGGTGGATGGAGGTGGCTTAAGACCTTAGTCGTCGTGGCCGCCTTCCGCCTGAAGATGAACTCACCTTAGCCAAACTTTTGAGCAGCTCAATTTGCACATCTTGGTCGGGCTCGGAATCGATAGCCTTCAGTAGCTCTGGCAAGATATACGCCCACATGCCCTGAATGTACTGGGGGCTGCGGATGCTAGCGCACTCGAGCAGGTACGGCAGCGACTCCGCTGCCGCTGTGCGCACGTTTTCGTGGAAGTAGAATTTTAGCATCGGCACCATTAGCTTGACAACGTCTTCGGCGTACTCTGCGAACGCCTCCTTGTGCTCGCGTGCGTAGCAGACCAGCATGTCGCACGCTGAGGATTTCTCTTCGAGATCTGGAAAGGAAGCAAACATTCAAAGCTGATTATTTGTATAAAAATCATATTTAAATGGTCACAGAAAAACTGATAATAGTCCGATGAACGAGGCAATTCTTTGTATGCACACCCTAACAATAATTCCTCTGTCGCTGAAACTTTGCTGTGTGATAAAGTAAGGTTTATAGATTACGGTTGACAGGTTATCTAGGAATTTTTTTATTTTTAAATTAGGTATTCCTACCTAAACATGGAAATCACTTATAACATTCGGTGGAAAATTGCTCAGTCTGAAATTTCTTCGGTGTATGATAGTATACATTAATAAGTATAGATATGTAATGGTATCCAGGAATATTTCGATTTCGGTGAGGCAGAAATTAAAGAATATCTGTTTTTTTATCACAACTTTTTCAGGAAAATTGCTCAGTCAGTTTTTATTTTTTTGTACGCGTAAGTTTGTTTAAACGAATCGCCTTGCAGAGTTATCTAAAAGGTTTGCCTTTTCGTTCATAGCTTTATGGTTTTTTGGAAATAACTTTCGGCGGAAAATTGCTCCGTCCTTTTTTATTCATTTATTAGTTAAAGTACACTTAAATACAACAGCATTTTAAAGTATCCAATAAAATTTCGGCGTCGCATACGCATTTTAGACTATCAACATTACGCGCACAGCCGCCGGGAGCTACTTTTACTACTTCTTGAGACAATAGTTTTGATCAATGAGAATCAATATATATATAAGGCAAATATCACTCACCTACTTGCTGACTCTCACGATATCTCAAGAACGAAATAATAATAAATAATGTTTCTTTCGGCTTCTAAGTGCTTGTAAGTTTAATATTTGTATGAAAAAAGTTAGAGCCAAATTGAACCTAACGTCATCACATAGAAGTTGAAAGCCGAAGCAAAATCGTAAAGTTTCTCAGACGAAAAAAAATGAGAGACAGAGTCGTCGTGAACAAACAGCTACAGAGGGTCCACTCAGAACATAGCGCCATTTCTGGTAAGGACACATTGACTTTACGTTTACATGTATTCTCACGCAATCTCGAGCAGAGCTCAGTCGCGACTATAATAGCGAGTGCAGGCATTTGTCACTTGTTAACAAAATGAGTAGCGGTATTATTACGCTTGCAGTGTATTTGGTTGTTTAAATACAACCAAATGAAAACGTTCTTCACCTTTCCAAACGAGATTGTTTGTAACTTGTTCCAACTCCTAATAATCTACTCCTTTTCAAAATTCTGAATGAATAAGTAGCAACCTTGGTGAGTCAGGCAAGTTTAGGTAATTATTTTCAAGGACGGTGGGAGCGGACCTTCTGTCTATTTCTATATTTTGTGGTCTTACCTAAACTGTCAAAGTTTGTAATGTGGATCATTTCTTCTTCGATGCGTTGGCTGTTTTTATGACGACTTCTAGGTGGCCAGTATGTTTCAATTGATTTCTAACGAGATTAAAAAAAAGTACGACTACATACAAAATAAGCTTGCCAAGTGCGAGTCGTAAGTACTCGAGTAGGTGTGCTGACTGACGGTTTTGAATGTGGTAGTTTTCCATGATTTTGATATATTTTCAGTAAGTAATTTATTTTAATTTTTTATTCAAAAACGAGTTGAGTGTCCCTGGGAGAATTTTCAATAGCGTTATAGTTTTGATTGTTTTAACAGACACTCGCGATAACTTTCGTTTAATTCTTCATCGTGTTCTCAATATTCTTATTTTTTCCACATCTTTTTTACGTTATTTTGGAGATAAGTTTAAGGACAGCTACTTTTAGGCGTTTTTTTCGGTGTAAAAGTGATAAAAAGTTGCTCATAGTATCATCCAAAAAAAACAGAACCTTGATAACCAAAAACGGAATGCGGATCCCTAAGCAAAAAAGCTGTGTCAAAAAAGGAAAAGCGGTATATCTGGCAGCCCTTGGGCGGAGCGCATGCGTGGTGCGGTGCCCCGCTGTATTATCAGAGGCCCAAACACGAACATCTAAAGTTACGAAGACACGATAGTAAACTTCAAATATCTACTCACAAATATTGAAAATTTCAAGTCACTCCTGTGTTTTTGGCCAATATTTGACGTTTGAGATCGTCTCGATTGCGTCTCGGTAACATTAATTGTTCGTGCTGAGCCCACAGAACTCTGCGCGGTACGAAAATTGTCTAAGTATGAAATGTTGATATTTAAAAGTTTATGTGTTTATGTGTTTTGGCGAAATTTTATTGGATAACTTAAAATTCTATTATAATAAAGTATACTGTAACTAACAAATGAATAAAAATGGACGGAGCAATTTTCCGCCGTAAGTTATTTCCAAAAATCCATAAAACTATGAACAAAAAGGCAAATCTTTTGGATAACTCTGCAAGGCGATTAGTTTAAACAACCTTACAAGTACAAAAAAGTTAAAACTGACGGAGCAATTTTCCTGAAAAAGTTGTGATAAAAAAACAGATATTCTTAAATTTCTGTCTCACTGAAATCGAAATATTCCTGGATACCGTTACATATGTATACTTATTAATGTATACTAACATATACCGAAGGAATTATGGACAGAGCAATTTTCCACCAAAAGTTATTAGTGATTTTCATGTTTAGGTAGAAATACAACATTTAAAAATAAAAAAATTATGGATAACTTGTCAACCGTAATTTATGAACTTTACTTTATCACACTGCAAAGTTTCAGCGACAGAGGAATTATTGTCAGGGTCAAACCCCCTCACTGACTGGACTATAAAGGTTAAATGCGCGTAGAGAAGAAAAAATCGTGACAATGTCAAGTAGATATATGGAAAGGAAAGGAATCTTTCAAGTGATGATCAAGTCATCATCATCAGCTTAGAGATGTCCACTGCTGAACATAGGCCTCCCCCATGGCTCATTCCCAGGCGTAATCCCGTCGCCTGTAATTTCACCGGCACCCATACCGTTCAAACCACAATTAGAGCACTACTGCTGCTTGGCGGAAGAAGGTACGGTGGTAGTACTTCCGCAGACGAATTCTTTCACAAGAAGCTCTACTACTAGCAGAAATTACAAAAAAGGAGAATGATCAAGTGTACCAAATTAATGGATATGAACCAACCGGTAGTTTTGAAGCCGAAGTTCTGCTGTTGGCCGAGCGTGACAAATTGCCAGTCGAGGTCACCCTTGACCTGCTCCAATTCGTCGTTGTCCAGGAGAGTAATCTCGGTCTTCATGGCAGCTGTGCGCATCACGGACTCCATCAATATGGGAAGGTATTGGGCGAAGTTTTTGCCTGGAAAATTAATTTTTTTGTTACTCGCACTGTTCACTGTGTTTTACTTAGTTTTTCTTTCAGTGAAATGAATGCTGAGTAAACAAAATATGTCCATTTAAACATAAATTATTAAATTTTAGAAGCGTAAGCAGGACACATTTATTTATTTTATTTACATACATACCATAACTGTTTTAGTATGAGATGGAGCTATTTCGGGAGTTGTCTTTTTACACCCAATATAAGTCTGCATAATATGTTAGCATTGCAATTTACCCATTATCTTGCAGATACGAGACCAGGCAGAGATAAGGTATGAAGTCTGAGGGTCATCTGCAGGGAGAGCCTCGCTCCCAGTGTGGTTCTTCAGCAGAAGGTCCATGACCTCTGGGGCGTCAGCCAAGAACTTGTCTTCTCCGACGGCCAGACCTGAGAAACACAAATCCACTATCTGTATTAGTTTTTGGGAGCCCGCTCAAAAACCAAGCATTAGATTTTATTTATTTTTTAAATTAACTAAGCTTTTTCTAATTAACAAATATGGTATGCCACTAACGAACATTAGAACATTGCCCCATATTGTTTTTACAAAAGATACCCACCAATTGCGTAAAACGCGATGTAGGACGGCCCCAACACTCGACTGGCCAATAACATTGCAAAGATTGCAGGAAATCGGTTCATGGACGCGACTCAAGACCGTTCTTTGTCATGAAGCCTTCATCATGCCATGGACATCTTATGAATGATGAACTCACCAATAAGACTGACGCACTTAATAGCCTTGCCACGGAGTAGTTTCAGCTCCTCCGTAGTAGCATTCGCAATGATGTATTTGAGACACGGCATCAGTCTGTCATAGTAAATCGTGAAGTCTTTCTCCACTGTGTCGGCGACGTACGCAATGGCGGTCATAATCTGTTCAAGCACGAGCTTTGTGCCGCGTTCCACCAACTACAAAAGAAGAAGACCATTGAAATGCAAACAAAATAACCGCAAAATATTATATTTATTTACTATTCTCTCACCTAGTCTGTGGGAAGGCTGAACTAAAATGTCACAGTAAATAGTAATCTTAGAGAAATTGTAATTTCCCTAGTAAGATTGATTTTTGACTTTGATCTTTCGACTAATAGGGCCCAGGTATTCTTAATCTACCACACTATAAAAATATAGCAATAAATGTATGTGAACTGAGATCCCTGACTTTCTATATAAGTAAGAAACGGAGCAAAGTTCACAAAATGATCTGCCAATGCTATGGAAGTGATGTACCAATTAAAAGCACACCACGAACATTGTGTTTAAATAATATGCAGGAAAATATCTTACCTCTTTATATTTGGTAGTCAGTATAAATTCTAGCTTGCTCATTAGAGGATCTAGGTACAAAGTCATGATTGACTTTGGGCAGTCCTTACTGAAGTGTACCAGAGCGGCAGCCGCGTGAGCCTGTTAAACAGATATAGTCTCACATGTAAAAATCATAAAATAAACTGTATTTTATCGCAATATATTTTTTTTTAAATGTAAATCAACATTCGCTAAGGTTATTTCTATAAAAGAAATTACCTGATATTAAAACACAAATTATTGCTGTAGCATGTTCTTAGAAGGCTGTGACTATAAAAGCACAGTCTGTGGAACCATGCAAAGAGCATAATCCAATTTATATAAATTTTAGAATAGAATACCTTTGGTATTGACTCTCATTTTCATACAATATCTTTGTTAATAATAACTAGAAAAAGTAATAACTAGTACCTACCTATCTGCGGTTTCGCTCGCGTGGTACGAATATAAAAGTTCCAGTGGTCATAATCTATCTCTAATAATGTCTGTACATAATTTAATCAAATGGGTTCAGCCATTATGGCGTGATCTAGTTACCAACATCCAAACTTTCACATTTATAATATTAATAGGGTTATGAGTAACCTCATTATGGATTGTGGTGTAGTTAGACGTCCTATGTAATAGTTTTTCTAAAAGAAAAGACGTTTAGCCCAAGGCCCATAGAGCGGAATGTTTTTACCTGGACGCGGGGGTTAGAATTGTCATTGAGTACCACCAGAAGTCCGGGGACCACCTTGTCATGGAACTTCTTCTCGAAGATGGGAGCAAAATCAGTTGACATCTGACCGACGGCGTTACACGCACGTAACGTACGCGAGGGTGCTAAAACACATTATATATTAATATTGTTGCCATTGAAACTTGTTACAATTCTTTATGTTGAACACAGTATAATGTTCTCACATGTGGAAATTGGACCAGTACATTTGTATACTACACTCCACTCCACTGTCTTTCCCCATAGAATGCAACGCCATATGCGTGTTTCCCATATTAGGGGGCTTTGCCATAATCACCACACTTTCCAGGTGGATTGGTCATCACAGTATTGGTGTTAAATACTCAGGTGGATGCTGCTGCCCATACCCTGGTGTAATCCCTTAGTCAGCTCTTACAAAATTCTTGAGAGGAAAGGGAGAATCAGTAAGAAACCGATGAAAAAGTGGACAACACTAATAAAAATTCAATACCAATTTGACACCACTCCACTCTAGCCAACCAACTAGCGAGTAAAGCCGTCGACAAACAGCACTTATGTTTTAAACAGTTATGTATGTTACGTAGATGAATTAAATGCGACGCGAAATCATACAAAAAAGCTGTCCCACACAGGTGCGATATACCGGATGGAATGTTCTATGGCTTTGTGACATCAAAACAAAAGTAGTATATTATGGGTATGCTGTGTGTAAGATCACATAAGGTATCAACCAAAAAATGGAACTAAAAACAATTAAAGCAATATCGCATTGCGAATTTCCGGCCCGTCTTTCGAACCGTGTTGTATATTTTCACCTACATAGTCAAGGCGTCATTCCTGTTGATATTTTGTAGCATTCTCTAAACCTCATTAAAATGTGACATAACACCATGCCATGGTTGTGCCTTAACAGCTTCTGCTTCCGTTTTGGCAGACACCTGTGGATGTTGTGAGAAGTCTTACCGGGTCAGTAAGATAATTCAGCACAGCAGAGACAACTTGGCATCTGCTCCATTTGCTTGTGACATCCCTCTCCAGCAGAAGAGACCGCCATGAGCGCAGCGTGACGCCGCTTCCAATCCGGCGATTTTAACATCTCAGGTACTTGACCCATAATCAGACCAAGCATTATCTTTCCTCCAAGACCGCAGCACATGCGGTCCAATGAGGACTCTGCTGCTACATAGTTTCTGTAACAAGTAATAACTTCTGCTTAGGAAAAAACTTTGGAATCCATCACAAAATGTTGGTGGAAAAATTTCACCATTATATGCATCTGGACATACTCCCCAAAGAATGCCACAACAAACGGTCTCGAGCTGCTTTCATCCACGTACTTTCTGCAACATTTACAATGTCTTTGGTCTATTGACACCATGCTACTGTGGTTCTATACAAAGTATGAGGCCTTTTATCTGGGCCACCATAGACCAACTAGGTCACCTAGTTGCTATTATGAGTGACACAATGATTAAATGGAGGCATTTTGTAGTGTTATCAAGGGACTGACAACCAAATCCATGAGGATAAGGATGCTATTATCTTGTTATTTGCTCTAGTAAGATTATGTGCGTCAATATCATAAGATACTGACAAAAAAGAACCTTACAACTCAATTGTCAAACTAGTGGGACACAGCATCTACATACATACATACATTTTAAAGTTAGCAGGAGTTTGTTGGATGGAGGTGGCTCAAGACCATTCGTCGTGACATCTTGCTTCACTGCTGATGAAAAGTCCCGGCTACCAAACTGCCGGTAGCATCCACCACCAAGTTCCTACTGTATGGGATGGGAACGCAACTCACAAGTCATTATCATCATAGGCGGCGACGTCCTGTAACGCCCAATCGGGCTCATCGTCCATCTCGCACATCATCTCTAGCACGAGCGGCGTGAGGTGTCGGATCGCATTCGGAACCTGCTTGCGCACCATCACAGGCGCAGTCTCGCACAGCCTCACCATGGCCTTGAGGCTGAGTTGACGCCAGTTGTCCTCGGCGTCATTGTCGCCGACCACCTGGAATGTACATCCACATACTGTATTATACTGTAGATTGTAAGTAGTCAATCTATCTGAGCACCAAAAAATATGGGAACGTAGACTGGACTGTAAGCAAACAAAGAAAATGCTTCCAGCTAAAAACAAAAGGATAACAAACACATTGTTAAAGATGATACGCGAAGACCTACGAATGATGGTGGGCATCATCACGGGACACTGTGATCTCAACCACCATCTGCTGAAGACAGGGGCTACGGACAGTGGGCTATGTCGTGGCTGTCTTCAGGGCGAAGAGAAAGTGGAGCATGTTATATTGTACTGAACAGCCACAAATGAAGCCAGGGAAAAAACCGGACTCCAGGAGCTGATAGAGTCCTGTTTGACTTCATCCGTTACTCATTCGGAAACAATGGAACAGTGCTGCCATCAACCCAGAGTCCTTCTCCGTTATTTTAAGGAGTTGGGCTGGTTGGGGTAGGGTTAGCAGGGGGGCAACGCACAATACACCCCAATGCAGGAAGTCAGTGCAGATCTTATTTGGGAAAAAATCTGAAACTCGAAGACAAACCAAACACACTCTTTGCAGCCAAAATTACCTACTTAGGTACTTTTCGTCAATTTCATGCATGCATACGTCTTTCTTATTCCTATCCTAGGCACCCAAAAGGCTGGGAAGGGCTGATGATGAATAATGAATCAAATGAATGAATGATGATTCAATCAGTAAAATTGGTTTTTCAAATAGGTAGCTTCTGCGATTAAAACAATAAAAAGAGAACTTACCAGTAGATTTAAAAACAAAAGTATTAGAAAACCACGAAAAGAACTTCCTTTGCACTGCACTGCACACAACACACACATAAAATTACTTTTATGTTTTATCTCTAGCTTCACCAAAATATACCTTTTATTTGTAGACACAAACTAGTAGGATGCTAACGCATTTTGTAGAAATACGGGTATAATTTGTTTGTCTACTAATTATGTATTGTTTTCATTTGGGAATAAAAATGCGTTCAAGATTTTGAATTTGATTTTGTTCAATTCGATGCGTTCAGTTCATCTGCGAAAGATATTCAATATTTTTTTACTGATGAGCGCGAGACAAGTCGGAAAGTTGCCAAAAAGTTGCCATTTGAGCTTCGTTGCCATTTGGTTGCCACGAATTGTCAAATGTTGCCAAAATGGCAACCAAAGTTGCCAAATGGCAACGCTGGTTATGTCGCATTGTTAATGTCAAAGTCAAGTCAATCCAAATAGAGAGAGGGCTTTGTGCTAAACTAGAAAAGTTATTCGAATAAACGAATACTATTTTCAGTAATACTTGTACATATATAGTTTCAGTACAGGCCGATATCGAAATCACGATATTGTAGCGATATATAGATTCAATATCTATATACGGTTTGTATCGCCCACTCCTAATTATTCATTGTCTTGTATATTGTGTGTGTCGAATGGAGTTTAAAGTACTTAGTGCCGGACGATTCCTCAATTTCGTTTAAGCCTTGGCAGATAAAGAATGGACATGGCTAAAGACACCAACGAGGGCTTCTTGGTTCGATAGATGGCGCTGACTCAACTCTAGCTGCCAAAATTGACAAATGTATTATCTTTGATGTACTAAGCTATTATCTAACTAGTAGTGGCTATTAGTTATGATATTCTGTTTGTGTTTGCTTCATGAGTGTGTGCTAGTGGCTTCGTGGTGTTTTTAGAAGTAGGCAAAAATTTATTCCACGAAACCAAAATATATCTATGTTGTTGATGTTGACATTTAACTTTATTTCGACACTTGACAGCTATGTATAGAGCAGCGCCATCTATTTTCAACGCTGAAAGCATGATTTGAAACGGCCGTGAAAAGCCCTCGTTCAGAAAATGGATTGTTAATTGTTACATTCGATTTAGACAACCTCTGTGGTGCGGCGGGCGAATAGTCGGCTGAGATGCAAGAGGTTGCGAGTTCGATTCCGCTTCTCCGATTTCGCTGCGGGAAAAATGTTTGTATGATCTGTATACTGATTATATATTTTTTGGAAATATATTATTAAAATTACTACGGTCTGACGGCGATAAAAAGAAAAGATATTCTACAGTTCAGGTAGTTCGTATAAATTATTCGTATTTACTTCTTTAGTTTACAACACAGGGAATCTTAGGCCCACGACACAGGGAATCGTGTGGGATCATGACTACGTGTGTAACTGTTGGGTATTATGTTATGTTATATGCAATATGCTAAATGCAAATACTTCATGCTCATGGATCAAGAAATATGCTAGATTTAGCATAAAAAATACCAAAATGGCAACACTGCACGCAAAAACAAATTCCGTTACCGTTATTCTAAGTTTCAAAATCCATCGCAAACGGAAGGGAAGCTAGGCTACGTTCAATGGCTACACTCCAAGGGTGTAGTTGTTTTTTAATCAGGCTCTGAACGACTTCGAGCGTTGGTGCACGAAATGTCAATGTCATTGACAGTGTTGATGTAAGCAAAATTACCCAATATTCGGGGAATGAAAGGTGACGGGGAGAGCATGGTTTGTATCAAATCGGAGGATTTCTGGGAATGGTCAATGTATTCAGATTCGTAGGAATATTTTCTGTGCCCATTAATTTTGCATATCAAATAAGAAACAATTCCACGATTATCATGAGGTTACCATTAATGTGTCCATTCATTTTGCATATCATATAAGCAGCAATTCCACGATTATCACGAGGTTCGTTTGTGAAAATATCTCTATGCTTAGTTTCTTCATTTTGACTGCGGACCGTTTTCCGTGATTTGCGTGTAAATACGGTTATTCCAATCAAAACACAGACGTGCGTGTGAGCCACACTGCAGTACCGTCGCATCAAACACAGAAGTCTGTGTTTTCATCATGGATGGAAATTCAATGATACTCTTTATTTTCGTGGCTCGCTTCACTCGCTTTTATTTCTTGACTACCTCTTGGACCCTCTCACTGATATATCTTATAATGTACCTTCTAATACTATAATAATAATAATAAGCATTTATTCATTAAACCAATGTACATTTCAAAATGAAACTCTGACTCCTAAACTAGGGCTACCTGTATGTCAGGAGGACTAGTATTACTATGTAATTTTTATTTTTTTTATTTAATCTTAAACCTACCAAATTTTTAAAGGTCAGTAGGTCTACCATGAGTTTATACAAACTATACTCGCTAGCGACTGTAGTTAATAGTTTGTATGAAAAGTTGTAAAGCGCCTCTAGCGGATACTTGGGGTACTAAAATGCTTACCATGAGTCGCTGTAGTTAACTATCCTACGTCACGTGTAGGAAACTACACTACAGGGACTATAGTTGTGTCCCTATACTTAGCGACCCCCAGTAAGAATTCGGGTTTTTTTTACATTCAATAAATACTGCCTAAATAGTGTGAAATAGTGACCTCAGTTAGATAATTAGTGCATCAATACTTTAGAAGTTATAAGCGAAAGAATGCGGTGTTTTTCAGAGCCTATAGTTAGCGACCCCCACTTGAATCTCTGCAAGTACATCACGTACGACTTAGCCTTATATCCCAATAAATAGTGCCTAATTAGTGCCTAAGACCTGCAAAACCTCAGCTACGTAGCTACGATAGAATCGAAGATATTTGATAGTCTTTCTGAGGCCATTACGCTAACAAGCGCTAGCACGTTGGTCACCGCCACAGACTAATACGGGATCGCTGCCTCACTACCGTGTTAAGGTCCGTGCGTGTTATGTACCGAAAACATTTATTTCATTAATTCCTAGGCATTTCATTGGTCTGCCATCTTTCAATAGAGAATAAAGGGTCGTTTAGACCAATATCAACAGAAAGTTTACATACTTTTGTTGATTTTAATTTTATTCTGGGGTTAGATTTTGAACTTTCAAGTTTTCAACTTATCAGCCCCCCGATTCCCTATCTTGAAAGTCACTCGGTGACCAACGTTTGACAAGTAGAATGACTATCAATTGCCCAAAGTTATCATCAAAAATTGTCAAATGACATAATTCGTATTCTCTATCTTCAGTGGGTTACTGAGATGACGTCACCATCGGTTGCTTTCCATCAAAGTCACTAGATGGTTTCAGCGCTTATCGACTCCATAGCGAATCTATGAATTTATTATTATTTGGTATTCCGTAAGCAAAATGACAGCTTCAATCGCTTTCATTCAAAATCACCAACGTTTCGCGAAAGGAGCTAATCGAGGCTACGTTTTATAAATTGCGTTTCGGGGTGATTATCTTGTAAGGATAGTTATTGATACAACGAAGAAATTAGGAATTATAGAATGTTTAGAACCTACGTTAGAGGTACTTAAGTATTTTTAGCAACTCGTGACTGCAGGATACAATAAATATAGGCTCGAGCAATATAATACTCGCCGCAGCCGAGGAAGTAAAGGGCGTGAAATGCCGTCAGACTTCAGACTAGAGAGGAAGCTTATCCGCGACACCAGTGATCCCATGTTGTTACCGGATAAGCAATTCATAGATTAATTTAGACTGCAGAAAAATTCCTTCGCGGCTCTCGTTGAAGAATCAACGCTACATTTGAAAATAAAACTGCGTGCTACGGCAGTACCCCATCAATTGAAAGTAACTTACCTACCTATACATACACCTACCTAAAACATTAGGTACATTAATTAAGCAAGCGAAGCGCCATTGTCAAAACCACACAAAGTTCCCTACGTCTCGTGAAAAGCGAGAAATCGTTATGAGGGAGTAAGTAGACTTTAGAGGGGGGCCCGGAATTAGGCATATGCACCCTACTTAATTTATCTAACTTTTTTATGAATAAAATTCTTAATTTCAAAGGTAATGTTTATTTGTTATATACATTTGAATAAACATTATAATGAAACAACCTAATTGAGATAGTAGAGAGAGGCTTTTCAGCTGTTGCTCAAAAATGGCAACGTTTTGAGCTAGGGCTTCATCATTTTGAATCCTCCGCTCCTCAATAGCCATTGCCCAATTCAGCGCACGCTGCTCATGCCGTACTAAAATAAAAAGAATCTGTTAGTAAATATTACTAAATTATTGTAACAAATTGGGTCAACCATCTAAGTAGATAGGTAGGTACTTACGACGGCTACTTTCACGACAACTGCTCGTTTGATTGTGGCTTTCTGTAAACAGTAAAATAAATGTAATTTTGGCAGGTAATAACATAACATAATACCCAACAGTCACATACGTAGTCATAATCATAATCCCACACTAGAATTCCGTGTCGTGGGTATTGAGAATTACGAGTAGGTACCTACTATGGTACCTTAACAGACCCGGAATAAATATTTGCAGATCATACAAACATTTTTCCCGCAGCGGGAATCGAACCCACAACCTCTCGCATCTCAGCCGGCTACCTACTCGCCCGTCGCGCCACAGAGGTCGTCAAAAAATGCTAGTGTGTATAAATACACACACAATTTACTTACATCTATTGGTATTGGAACCCTAGGCAAGCCCTCAATCGCCACAGGCTCTATTAGAGTCAACAAACACCCTTTCTTCCAGTGCAGTAATGAATATCATCTGGTTAGGCCCGCAACCTGTCCCTGTTGCTTGACGTCTGGAGTTAGCCCCTTTACCTTTCGTTTTGGCCTTAAAGTCTATCCAGTACTGTGGTAAAGAAAAAAGCAAGCAATGCATTACAAATATGGTCTGTAATTCTTGTGGAAGTCATGGCGTTATTGTGAAGTTATACAAAAGCGAGTTAAACATACTCTCCGCCATTGCGTCCCATTCTTGGTCGAACCATCTCCCAGGGAGTTGAGTTGGGCCGCCAAACTATCCCACGCTTTTTGTGAAGTTCGGCCCGCTGGCGCGGCCCATTGCAAGCAGTTCTTGGTGTCTAATCCACACTAATCGTACTCTAGGCAAATATAAATTATCCATTATTGCTCTAAGACCTCTGAAATAGGTGGTGGACATTCAATTATTAGGTCTCCCTTACGTGATCCATTTTTCTAACTTTTCATCATTAAACATCATTACACTCGACTTCATTTAAATAGGTACTTACTTGCTTTTATTCGAAAAATGTCACTTCACAAAAAAACAAGAAACTTTTCTCAAAAATCTAATTAAAATTTTGTTCAAGTTGGCGCCGCGGCCGCTCGCTATTGGGCGCGAAGACAAATCTTTTTAATTCTTTGCTCATAGACCACACATAGAGTTCCATTTTGAAAGTAACTAGAGCTGTTAAAATAATATCGATAAACATCGAAAGTCACTGAGCTAGAGCTTGGTGCAGCAATGCAGCTTTCCGATACGTAATCGCGATTAATAACATTCTTCAGTTACCCACCAGGGCGAGTGAACAACTATCATCAGTTAGTCACTAAAGACAAAAAAGATAGGGAATCGGGGGGCAGGTCGATTTTCAACTTACTATGTACCTAGGTGACTGAGCTTGGCTCGGCATACATGCAAAATTTATTTTTGTTTAGAAATTGAGGATGTTTGTATGAAAATCCATATTTGTCGTATTATCAGCCCCCCTATTCCCTATGTTGAAAGTCACTCGGTGACCAACGTTTGACAAGTAAAATTACCATCCTATGGATAAAAAAAAAAGTACTTCAAATTGGTTTGATAGATGGCGCTGACTCAACTCTAGCTGCCAAGGTTGTCAAATCTGTGGTGTACTAAGCTAATAACTAACTAGTCTGTGGCTATTAGTCATGTCATGATATTCTGTTTGTGTTTGTTTCTTGAGTGTGCGCTGGTGATTTTGTGGTGTTTTAGAAGTATACCAAGAAACGAAAATATAAGTACTTATTTACGTTGACATTTAACTTTATTTTGTCACTTGACAGCTAGGTACAGAGCAGCGCCACCTATTTTCAACGCTAAAATCATGATTTGAAACGGCCGTGCAAACGCCTCATTCTTAATGATAATTTTGTGCAATTGATGGTAATTTTTCTTGTCAAACGTTAGTCACCGAGTTACTTTCAGTTAGGGAATAGGGGGGCTGGGCCGGCTACCTGTGATTTCGATTATCTCCCGAAAGTTGCCTGCTGCCGCCGTGCGGTGGCGCATGAAACGCCGCGGCGCCGGCGTACGCTATGCATGCGCGGACGTCTCATGCGCTCTGTGATTGGTCGAGCGCTTTGGGCTCGCACGTTACCATGGGATACAAACCAAACAGGATTGGGTTGCACACGTCCGAAACGAGAAATCACGAGTGACCCAATTAACCGCGAGTGTTCCGTACCCTCACGCTACACTAGTTATTAAATGCACCGATTACTTTGGAAATCGGTATTTGAGAATAAATAATCAACAAAAAAAGGACAACCGAATGAGAACCTCCTTCTTTTTGTGAAGTCGGTTAAAAGTAAGGCAAAATATGTCATCAGAACGGATCATTCCCAATAACTCCACCATCAACCCTAAATTATTCTACCCAATATGCAAAAAGCTGGCAGTGGCAAAAAACTGCTTCACAAATTGTGGCAGCATTACATAGGCTAAGGCATTACATTTCATTTTTAACGCGTGGTATATCTCTCAGTACCGACTTAAATCTTGTTTCGAACGAAAGCTAAAATGACTCTTAGGATAATATAAACTATGCTCAAAATCGATTGCAATGATGAAGCATACAGAGCGGCAACACCGCACGTGGAAATAAGCAATAACTTTTTGAATTTTTTGGCGGCAAAACTGTTTTTTCCTTATTGTATTGAAACTATGAGGCCCAGGGTTTTCAAAATTTTGGTGCCTAGTGCTCCAATTATGCTCGAAATTTTGGGCTATATTACAACATCGTAAACTAATTCGTTAGGAAGATACAGAGTGAATAGCTGATGTGACGGCTTCCCAGCTTCCTCATTGTATTTGGCTCGTAGCTCAAAGAGTGTTCTAGCTGGAAACTTGAAAGTTTTGGACCTAGCGCTCCAATTATGCTCTAAATTTTGATCTTTTAGTACACAATCGTAGGCTTATTCGTAAGGAAGATACAGAGTGAGTAGCCGATGTGACGTTTCACCAGCTTCCTCATCGTTTTCGGCTCATAGCATCTAAGATTATTTGGCACCTAAATTAAGACTTGGGATTAAGATTGCTCCAATTATTCTTTAAAATCTGGCATATTGAGAAATCACTTATCTCATAATGAGGATGCTGTAGAAATACACACGTGAAAACCCCTCATTGTGAGGTCACTGGAAGTACCTACCCTCTATATTTTATCTTTGAGATTTCCGTACAAAAATTTGTCATTCAATTGAATTTAATTAAATAAACTTACTTGTTAATACTTATACTGTAATAATATGTGTTGGTAATACTAGGTATATTTGCTAGGTAAGCAAATATATAAGTAGTGTAAGATGATAGGTACCTTTAGCTATTCCTGAAAAAGATGGAGACACACGCACGACAAAGTGATCCTATAAGGGCCCCGTTTTTCCTTTTGAGGTACGGCACCCTAAAAAGTAACATGTAAGTAGTTTTTTTTTTCTAGACGAAAAACCAGATTTTTTAAGATAAATATCAATGGGTACCTAGAGTACCTACCTACGCAATAAGATTTAATTCTAACTGTAGGTTTATGTGTATTGATGCATCATCATCATCATCAGTCTGTAGACGCCCACTGCTGGACGAGGCCTCCCCCAATAATACCATGTTATTGATTACCTACGGCAAATATATTGACGACATTAATACCTAATAGGTCACGGGAAATCAGTGGATGGAGGTGGCTCGACACCAGTGGTCTTGGCATTCTATGGGGGAGTCCTATGTCCAACAGCGGACTTCTACGGACTGATAGTGATGATGATGGATTATGGTAATTTTACTTGTCAAACGTGGCTTACAAGATAAGGAATAAGAGGGCAGATAAACGATTCGAAAGTTTTTCTTCAGCCTCAGCTAACACATAGGTACAAATGCCAATTCACACAGTCAAAAAACTTGATTCGCTCGTTCAACAATAATTATCAAGGACCGCAGACAATATTGAAACAAAAAAAATTAAGAGTAATTCAGCCGAAATGCTTGACGAGGTAGGTGCTAAAATACAATTTTTGTTATAAGAAAAGCTTTTTTGGGGTTTCAAAAATTAATGAAGTAGTTTTTACCCTCTAGTCTAGTGAAAACTTTTCTCCACAAGGGTGTGACGAGGGTGAAGTTGTCCGCGTTGACACTTTGCTTTCTTAGAATGAGTTTAGTTGCCACGTTCCCCTGAAGGGCCTCAACGCAAGGCACCGAGTGAGGCAGCTGAAGCTGGCAGGACACTTGCGCGTAACTCTTCTGCTGGCGATAACGTGGAGCAGGAGAAGTCACAGGCTGTGGTGTTGACATCCTGGGAGCTGAGGTCATTGTGGCTGGGCAGTAATTTACCTGCGAATCGGTGTCATGAGTCGCTACCGTATCAATGCTGACCGGTGAGGTATGGCATCGGGTGACGCCGCGCATTTACATTTTGCGCTGACTGTAGTGATATCGTTGGTACTCTGGTTTTGGTATTGCTCAATTCTTGGACTTCATTTTTCAATTCTGCGACAATTTGCTCCGAATATTTCCAAGGAAACCGGTCCATAACGTCTAGTTTCTGGAACTAAGGCCAGGAATTCCTGCACTACGAAGGTGTCAGAGCGCGTGGGTTGTAATAAATTAAAAATACAAATGAGTTTATTACAAAAATTGTACTAAGAATCGATTATTAAAATGCCGGCATGCCTTAGAGTGTTTACAATTTTAGTGATAGATATTAGTTATGTTATTATCACCGACCGACCGAGATTAAAACGAACTATACGTTCCAAACTTAGTTATGGTTCCAAATAACTCGATTTGATTCTCATTTAGTTCTCAATACATAAACATTATGAATGAAAATGGTTCGATTTTGATTGATAGACGTCATACCTAGATTTGATTTTGATAGACGTCAGTCAGACCTTGCGTCAGACTCGTAGTGTTTTACAACCATCGTTTTTGGTGGTTGTTCGGTTAGGGTCACGTGGTGCTAACCGAACGCCCTAACTGAGCCTCTAAACGAAACAACCATACACTCCGGCGACAAAATCATGATTTGACTTTGACAGACGTCAGAATTCATCGAGTTGGGTGTTCGGTTAAAGTCACGTGACGCTAATCGAGTGTTTTAACCGAGCCTCTGAACGAAACAACTATACACTCAGGCGACAACAAAAACCAAGAGTGTACCTACTGAACGTACCCCTAATAATAATACGAGGGAAACACGTACAATAACAAAAAACAACTCGATCAGTGTTGCTAACCGGGTGCCGTTATTACACCGACATGATTTAAACTTTGATATTTTAAAATTTGTAGTTCAAATTTGTTCGATAGATGGCGCTGACTCAACAGTAGCTGATAAGATTGTCAAATGTATTATCTGTGGTGTACGCGTAATAAGCTATTATCTAACTAATCTGTGGCTATTAGGCCTGGGTCGTTTCAGCTTTTTCGTAAAACGAAACGACACGGTTTTATAACTCAAAAAAGAGTTCTGAGAAACAGTTCTAAAAAAAAGCTGTTTTTTTCTACATTCCAGACAAATAAAATTAACCACACTTTAAACTTCTTCCAGACTTAGGAGTTAGACTGGCAGAAAAATATTACAGCCGTATTTAAAAAATAATTTTATGTAGGTTTCTTCATTCGACGGCCAAATGTGTCTACAAATAGGATTCATTTTTAGCCTATTCGTGACGTCAAAGCAAAAGTAGTTACTTATAAATGGTTTCTTATTCATACGATAATTTATAGTCCTTATTGCTATGACATAGAGTATGTTTTATTTGTATCTGTCGCACGTTTGTTCATCGGAAGTCGAAAATACACTTTTTATGAATTTGTTCTTTTGACAGCCAAGTATATGAATTTTAGCCTATTCGTTACGTCAAAGCAAATGTAGTTATTTCGAAATTGCATCCAAATGGGAAGTTTTCAGGGAGGCAATGGGAAGTTTTCAAGGAGGCAATAAAAAATAAAAAAAAGTTCATAAAAACCGGTAGATGGCGGTGACTCAACATGGTTCTGTCTTCTGAAGATTTTGCAAAATTACCACAGAGAACAAATTCTTTTTGCAGAGAACTAAGAAGCATACGTAGCACTAACAAGTATCAGAATTTCAACAAAAACTTTTTACGCAGATATTTCACAAACGAACGCATAAAAGCATGTGCGTTTGAAGTCAGTGACACTGACAGTTGGGGCTGACCGACAAAATTTAGAGAACCAAATCAGGACGGGCGCCATCTATGCATGGATTTAAAACTATTTTCTTTTAGCTGTCAGAAAATTCACATTAAAAAGAAAAAATAGTTCTGAAAATTCCGGTAGATGGCGGTGACACGACATGGTTGTGTCTTCAGAAGATTTTTCAAAAGCACCACAGAGAATAAATTCTTTTTGTTTCCTCTATTTTTCCTCCAAGTTTCGCGTTGCGATTCCGAAGCTCGTTTTTCAATTCTACTATAGACCGATCTACTTGGTCCGGCTTCAACAATAACAACAAAAAATTATAACGATGTTCGAACGACGTTTCGTTCGGTCGGGAATAATAAATAATAAGGTAACACGCGATAAATAGCCGTGACAATATAATAAATATAAAATCACACAGCTCTTAGATACTACAGCTACTAATACACTTATTTTAAACCCAATAACGGATTTACATTTTTCAAGTATTTCATTTTATAGTCACTAGTTACGTACCTAACAAACAGTTTTAGAATAAAATCTAAATTAATTTAGGTTTTTTATGTTTAGACAACCATATCGGGACTGCGCCATCTATGCATGGATTTAGAACAATTTTCTTTCAGCTGTCTGAAAACTTACTATTGCAATAACATAGAGTATATTTTATTTATGTCTGTCAGAACACGTTCTCACGACCGACAGTTTTTAGCAAAACGTAACGAAAGCGTGTTCTGACAAAAACTGTGTTGCTTTTACGTTCGTTCTATAGAACCTAATGTTGAATATAGATAAGCAGTTCGTTCGTTCTTCACAGATAAACTGTTTTTTAAAGCAGTTTCTGAAAAAAACACTCGGCTCTAGTGGCTAAAAGTCATGATATTCTGTTTGTGTGTCTGCTTCTTGAGAGTGCGCTAGTGATATGGTGGTGTTTTTATCTTGTTTTTATAAGTAAGCAAAAATAAATACCACGAACGAAAATAAATATCCACGTTGTTGATGTCACTTTATTGTGACACTTGCCAGCTACGTAACAGAGCAGCGCCATCTATTTTCTAAGCTGAAAGCATGATTTGAAACGCCCGATGAGGAGCATTAATAGTTCGATAACCATTTTGTTTTGCGTACACTGGTTGAGAAATTAAACCATGTCTCGAGTGAACTCTCATGTGATCTAGAACTCCTTTGATAGAAACAGCAATATTGCTGAATTGATTGGTAATGATTACTGAAAAAAAAGACAGTGTCTTGAATGTGGCGATATATGTAAGGCCCAATTATCTAAATTAAAAACATTCCAGTCGCAATATAACCTCGTGTCAGTAGCACTGTCACGTATAGTAACTGCTAATTAATCTTCGCGTTTACATACGAAGATTAATTAATAGTTACTATACGTGCAGTGCGACTGGCACGAGGTTATATTGTGACTGGAATTTTTTTAAATAAGAGAATTGGGCCTATGGCTACAAGGTCAATTTGAAATCTCTCATAGAGAAAAACACAGAGCAAACACTCGAGTTGTGGCTTGTGGCAGTACAACAGGTACCTACACAACGTACATAATCAGATTTTTCAGCAATGCCGGCCCTTCCCCGAATAGCCGAAAATACGCTTAGCCGCTTGCTATCCAACCTAAATCACCTAAATCGATATAACCCAGCAACTAAGTAGTTCTATGAATCAGTCGGTACCAGCCAGCAGTATGCAGGCATGGATACAGGTACAACTACTCAGGAGACATATTACTGAGATACATATTCAACATCTGGTATCGGTAAAAATACCAATACTTTCGATACCTACTGCAAATACCCGTATCGACCCATGTCTATGTAAAGCTATGAATTTACACCACAAGCAGCGTCACGGGCGCGGCCTGTGCGCCACTCTAAAAATAAAACCTAAGGACCAGCGTGTTTCTGGCTTTAATTATTTCTTCTATAATCTGTGGTGTTCGTCTAATCATAAATGGGATAGTACATTTTTACTCTATAGTTGCATGTAAACGAAGCATATACTTTCGACCAATCACAGCAAAGTACATCAATTCCAGGGTCGTGCTTTCCATGGCTGTGCTTTCCTGACACGTGCTGGGAATGCACGACCATGGAATTGATGTACATTGATTTGATCAAATTTGGCATCAAATTCCAGGGTTATGCATTCCCAGGCTGTGTATTCCCTGGCTGTACAATCTCAGCACGTGTCAGGAATGCACGACCATGGAATTCATGTACAATTGGTCATCAAATCCCGGGCTGTGCATTCCTGGCTGCGCTTTCCATGGTTGTGAATTCCCGGGTTGTACATTCCATGGATGTACAATAACCGGACTCGTTGGTAACCAAGCAACAGTAAATAAGGTAGTCTGATCGAGAAGAGACCCGTCGCGTCGTGGGATTTGAGGGCGCAGCTGTGCTCTATTACCTTTTTGTTTAGTTCTTCTTCCATGAGCGGGCAATAGGTAAAATAGCGCGTCTGTTCCGTTTTGACTTTTGATCCACAAACAACGTTACAAGCTTAGAATAATGTTACAAGTTACAACATTAACTATTTCTTTAGTTTATGATTCAAAATGTCGACAGAAAGAAAAACAATTATTATGGTTGTAATTGTAGTTTACAATTTGGCCACGACGGCTCTTTCTGAACAGACTATACCTCGTCAAACTTTTATTTTTTTATTCTAAATCTAGAACACGGTCGTTCGTACCTTGATAAGTTTTATCGGATGATACTTATTATCTACAAAATTTGATGAAGATGTTTTTTTTAGTTCGACCTGGATTTCCTTTTAATTTAAAAACTATAGGTATACCTACAATGTGTTTTTTTTAGATAGGTAGTGGACTTTTCTATATATACCGTTGTACGTGTTGTTGTTAATTATTATCATCATCATCAGCCTGTAGAAGTGCACTACTGGACATAGTTACGACGAACGGTCTTGAGCCGCCTCCACTCACCGACTTCCTCCTTATAATGTCTTTAGTCCATCGAGTGGAGGGCCTTTCTCTACCGCGCCGTCTGGTTTGTGTTGCCACTCTGGAACCTCCCGAACAGTTTGTCAGTTCTGCAAGCTATACATGACCTGCCCATTGCCACTTCAACGCGCTAATTTTAAGAGCGATGTCGATGATCTTGGTTCGTCTACGTATTTTATCACCCCTAGCATAGCTCTCTTCATAGCCCGCTGCGCGACTTTGAGACTTGAGACACTGTCATCATTTAGAATTCAATTAAGTAAATGTAATTCAACCAATAAGTTCCAAGAGGTGTATGTGGGAACCTTAACAATACTATGCTACCCTATGCTTATACAGGACACTTCTTTTAGCTGGGAATGCATCAACTTACTGGTTTTAAAAAGTTAAACTGTCCAAAATATTATAAAAAGTTTTATTTGGTAACTTGTAAACTAACCCCCTTACTTAGAAGTTATTTAAATTAAGCATTGCTTAAAATTAGTCCTGTCACTATTTGACACTATCCAATAGTAAGGGATGGTAATATTTAAAGCATTGCTTAACTTTTGACAGTAGGACCACTAATGATTACATTGCTTAATTTAAAACTAGAGACAAAGATGTTAAAACTAAATGATTACATACATACACACTTCATAGTAGTTAATTAAAGATTATTTCAATTTATTACAATAAATACGATTAAATTCAATACATAAATGCTCACTAGGTACTAATACAAACTAATATCTACGTAGAGAGTAGTTAGTATAATTATAACTTCTACTTGCATAAGTTACTTTAAAATATTATAAACTGCTACAAAATGCTGGTTAGGTAATAAGTTAAGTAACATTTTTACTTATGAGCCATAAGTCTCTGATACTCAATTTCCTTGAATGCAATATCCTTATTAATGGTTTGCAATATCTCTTGGAACCTCTGTCGTAGAGTCATATTCTCCAGCCCATGTATTTCTTGCTGTGTCTTCTGCTTCCTCTGTTTCAGTTCTTCAAGCTGTAAAGTGAGCTGTTGCAACTTGAAGTCTACCTCAGCAGAATGAGAATAATCACCGTGAGCATATGGATCAGCTGTGGATGTTGAGGGCTTCGGCTGCTTCTTCTTTCCCTTTGAAGGGCCTGCTTCTGTAGTTTTTATGACACTAGATGAAGGATAGTAGAACATATCGGAGCTGAATTCTGTAGCAAAAGATTTCTTGCTGAAGTCTGGTGCTTGCATAGAAGTCTCGGAATATGTATCTTCGTATGTTGACAATCTGCTATCCTCTATATCTACATTTACATTTTCATCTTCTAAATCACTGTCACTTAAGGTACCGCCAAATATGTCCTCGACTTTAGAAGATGGTTGCTTGATACCCTCAGCTTTGCTGTGTTCTTTTTTAGTTTTGACTTTTTCCAGTTTAACAGATGCACTCTTTTCAGGCTTGGCAATGGGTTCCTCTTCCTTGACGGCTTCATCAATGATTTCCCATGTGATGCTGACAGCTTCATTGTCAGCTCTCAGAAGTCTCTTTACTTCTTTCTCAATCTCTGGAGCTTCAACACTTTTCTTCTTAAGTGTCTTTCTAAAACGCCTTTTCCTAACATTTTTTGTTGGTGGTGTAAGGCCATGAGGAAACAGAAACTTTTTGTCCACTTTAAATGGATCTTTTTTCTTATTTTTCACTGGCGATTCTTCCTCGGTAGAGGCTGGATCGATTTCATCTTTGCAAATCATCATCTGACAAATATCAGCAGATTTGTATACACTTTTCCTATCAACGGTTTTCAATGATTCAACAATAGTCGGAAGGTCTACTACTTTAGCGTGCAGCAGCCAGTCATCGAAGCGAACTTCCCCATGGCGCATGTCATTCTCCATTTGTATTGAAAGTCGATTCTTGAAGTTCTCCCCCAACCTCAGAACTTCTCTCAGACTTTTAGCTGGTTCTTCAGGCATTCTCAAAATGAATTGTGTCTCTAATTCAACAGGATAGTCGATATCTTTCTTATCCCTTGGCATCATAATTTTTTTATGAGGTTCCATTATTTACCAGGTTACTAG
This sequence comes from Epirrita christyi, assembly GCA_951392215.1. Lineage (NCBI taxonomy): Eukaryota > Metazoa > Arthropoda > Insecta > Lepidoptera > Geometridae > Epirrita > Epirrita christyi. Next base: position 5,709,106 of record OX595840.1, on the reverse strand, counting down.
GGCTCCAATTTTTTTATTAACAATATGGGAAATCAAAGTGCCTAGGTATACAATGTAATACAATTGATACTTAAGTATATAATACTGAAGTAACTGTAATATTAACAAATAAAATCAATCATTAATTTTTTCACTTGTTTCTGCTTCGGTTTTAACGTTTGGTCATGGGCTCGCTTGAATCATTGAGTTAAGATTTTGTAATTAACTGGGGAGACTGTGCGGCAGGAAATTCTAACAAAAAATCTCTTTTAATGAAAGAAAATTCTCTTTGAAAAATCTGAAAACAGCAAATTGATTGATTTGTGGAAAATGGCGAAAATTAGCGAACCGACCGAACCAAAGAGAATGTATTGTATGTACCTGACCAAAGTACCTGACAGTCCTCTGCTGTGAATGTGCCATGTACCCACAGACTATGGAGAGTACCATGTACCATGAACCTACTACCCATAATTCCATGGCATGTTCCTACAGTCTACAGGAAACATGAAGCAGCACACAATTTTATAATTTTATAATTTATGGTCAAGCAATAGGTAGCCGTAGGAAGGTATAGGCGCTGCCTAACATTGTGACATGGTGAATGCGCCGCTTTTTATGTACATGTGTATGTACATAAAAAGTTAGTACATAACTTTCGAACCGTTGGTCCGATCTTCTTGGCAGGTTTTAATAGATATAGATGAGTGAGTATAGGTATCGGTCGAGTGTTTCCTCTGGCGTGATCGGAAACCTCGAGAATAATTTTGTACCGTGTCTGACACTTCACGAGAACAAAATAAAAGTTATAAAAGTTAGAACTCGTAAGTCTTTCATGAATAATCTGAGTTTCATAGGCACACTGAAAAGGTTGTTATTTTATTTTTTTATTTAGTCTTTAGACAAGGAGAACTTAGAAAAACGAAGATCCCTGACAAAGCTCTCAGAATTAGCATTTTGAAGTGGAAATGGATAAAAAACGTCGTGGTAATCTATAGAGGCGGCCTGTATCCAACAATGGACTACATCGGACTGACAATAATAATGATGATGATGATGATACATAGGGTGAATACTAGCTGCTGCTGTGCTGAGTAGTCTGTGGCTCTTTTTATTATCACAAGCTGGAAACATTTCCATTGATAATTTTTTGGTTTGCAAAAAGAAAGAGGTTTCTTTCTATTGAAAATCATTGTGAAATTGCGTTCTAGCTTTATCCTGAGTGTTTGTTATTGTTTTATTTCGGTCATTGTCGTGTTTTGTGAAATATATCGATGATTTAACTGTAGTAGTTCTAAGTGGTAAGCTAAATTGTCACCTTCACACTTGCCCTCAAACTTCTATTTATTTGTATTTGTTGTTATTTTCGATTTAGGTATGTACAATTTTTACTTATCTGACTCTGGCCTACTTGAATATCCTGAAGATGCGTTATACCTAAGCTACTTTGAGTTACTGAGTGTACCTATTGCTTGCATACCATTTTGTCCAGGAAGAGAAAGGTGCATTATGCACTACTCATGTGATACCTACCTGTATTGTTGAGGAACCATAACCTACTTTTTGTAATCTTCAATCTCTACTAGATGTAGCTGTTACCTAAGCATTATGAAATATGGTAAAAAGACTTTCATAAAATTCTACCAGTTAAAAATACCACTAAGTTCATTGAACTACTTACAAATTCCAATGTGATTTACCTACCCCATATTACAAACAATAATGATAATAAGTATATTTGCGCTTGTTGCACATTATATTATTGTACCCTTTATAAGCAACAGTACATAAATCTGTGTTTAATCCATGATGTTTTCTAGGTCGGTTGCACCACACATCCCAAAAAGGTAAACTTTATTTTGATTAAAAATTAAACTGTCATCTAATGACAGATATATATATGAACTAGTTTCTTATGTGTATCAGATGGCAGAGGTAGATCCGGACACACTACTGGAATGGCTATTAACGGGGCAGGGTGATGAGCGCGATATGCAGCTCATTGCCCTTGAACAACTCTGTATGCTGCTTCTTATGTCTGACAATGTTGACAGATGTTTTGAAAGGTAACCCAATATTAGGATCATTTGCATGTGTAACAATAGTCGAATTTTGTTATTTCATGTTACAAAACACATTGTACTGAAATTGCATAACTTGGTTGCTTTGGTAAAACATATTGCTCAATGACTGGTTTTCACAATTTGTATTATTGTGTACCATTATGTTCAGTTGATCATGTAGTAGGTAAAATACAATGTTTTTATGAATTATAACAATAACAAACTGTTCTTATCTGATCAAATCATTGTTTTTGTTCTATGGATGTGCATGAGAGGAGCCTTTGTGAGGCGCAGCGGATCATTTCACCACACTGGTTCTTTCACCATCAGTCGCAAGGTCCTTTTCAGGGCCACCATAGCTCAAGCTGGTCTTGAAGCAGGGTGGCTATGAAAGATCCAGTGACAATGAATGAACAAGCATTCTATGGAATTATTATTATTTTTCAGCTGTCCTCCTAGGACATTCCTACCAGCACTTTGCAAGATATTCCTGGATGAGTATGCACCTGACAATGTTTTAGAGGTGACTGCAAGAGCCATCACATACTACTTGGATGTTTCTGGTTTGTTATTACTGTTGTGCTGTTGCTGATTTAATGTTTTCCTTTATCAGTCGGTAGGCATCCAGTGCTGGAATTAGGCCTCCTGCACAGAATGCCACAATGAATGGTCCATCCACTTGCTTCCTGCTACTTTTAAAATGTCATTTGTCCATCTTATGCTGGCCCTTCGTAAACTGCATCATCCTGTTCTTGTAACAGGATGATGCAGTGTACGAAGGGCCAGCATACACAAAAAGAAAATTATATCATTCTTCATTCTTATATTATTCTTGTATTATGTGAAATATAATACTACAAGGTGTAGTAGTTGTTCTCTATTGAGCGCAAAATTACTCCTTTTTGAGATTTTTATACATATTCTGTATTCTGGAAGACCCTTTGTGTTTATTTGATTATCTAATGTATTTTTACAGCTGAATGCACAAGGAGAATAGTGGCTATCGAAGGAGCAGTGAAGGCTATTTGCAGTCGGTTGTTCACTGTAGATCCCAATAATCGCACCAGCAAGGATTTAGCTGAGCAGTGCATCAAAGTTAGTTTATAATCTTTTAACCCTGGGTTCTAACCTTAAACTAGCTTCATAAAAAATGCAGGGTTAGCTACTTTTCTGTATTTTTTGCAACTTTTTTCACTGATTTATCAGATTCTAGATAGACTGTTGACCTTGCATCGTATACGATGGTAGTAAAGACTATAATTGAAGGTTAAATGAATTGTACTAAGCTACAATTATTATTTTATTTAGGTGTTGGAGTTGGTGTGCACACGGGAAGCTGGCGCTGTGTGGGAAGGTGGCGGCTTACCTTCCGTGCTACATTTCATCACTCATCATGGCACTGCTGTGCATAAGGACACGCTCCATTCAGCCATGGCTGTGGTTTCAAGGTAAATTTTGTTGAAATATCCTATTAATATTTATTGAAAAAATAAACATCTACTGATGAATCATAAATTCTTAATTTATAACAGCAGTGCGACTAATGTTGTTGATTGTTTTTAAAGTCTACCTACAGTCATAAAATAAATCTTTCTTATTATAAGCAAACATCATTATTGTAATTTGTAGGGTTTGCGGAAAAATGGAGCCGGGTGACGCCCGCGTGGGTGACGCCGTGTCATCGCTGTCCGCGTTACTGAGGCATAGTGACGCGCGCGTGGCCGACGCCGCGTTGCGTTGCTTCGCGTCGCTTGCTGACAGATTCGCGCGCGCTCACGCGGACCCAGCACCGCTTGCTGAACATGGTATGTGTCCGTTATGTGTATTATATAACTGGAACCGTTTGAAAACTAAACTGGGAAATGATAGGGGATTTTGGGACGACGAAATGATCTAGCTAAGAAAATCCCACATCTGGGAAAAATCTTAATGTCGCTGTGTATTCATTGTCTGCGTTACTGAAGCATAGTGACGCGTTTTACAGACGCCTCGTTGCGTGGTTTCGCGCTCTCTTGCCTGAACCAACGGTCTTGCCGAACATTGTATGAACATGCAACATGACGCCGCATCACTAGCAGCTGTTGTAGCTACAATGACATCACAAAATGATCATTGTCATTTAAATTAATAAAACATTATAGAGTTGACTTAATTATTAAATAATCACACCATTCCATGTTTATAGGTCTTATTGAAGAGTTGATTCGACGCCTGGGCAGCACTGAGAGTGGTGACGACAAGTGTCTTGCTCCCTCAGTGTCCACCACTGTCAGTCTGCTGTCAACTCTTTGTCGCGGATCGGCGCAAATCACGCACGTAAGTTTGTTTTAGGTTCCAAATAACTACCCCTCTAGACGTATGGATAACGATCACGCTAAGCAAACTATGGGAATGCCGTGATGGTTGTAGATCTCATATGGCATACATTTGTATGGCTCTTTTGTTTGCTTAACGATATGTAGTTAGGTTTTGGGGCCTGGTTATACTGATAAAGATCACTACTCTTTAATAAGGAAACCTTCCAGCCATACCTATCTATATCTTAGGCTACCTACCGAAACATTTAAATGTTTATGAGTGCAAACACATATTTTCTTGCAAAGGTTAAGCTTATTCTATCAATTGGCTATAATGCATATTATGCAATTGACTGATTCATATTTCCTGTATTGAATCTAGTATTAGAACCAAGGGCACCTACATTATCATCAGCATATAGAAGTCCACTGCTGGACATAGGCCCCATAGAATGCCACGACGAACGGTCTCGGGCCTCCTCCATCCACTATCTTTCTGCTAATGTCTTTGGTCCATCGAGAGGGGGACCTTCCTTCGCTAGGGGTAAGGCTTCAGGTCCTAAGTTCTAAATCAGTCGGTGAGTTTGTCACGCAACGATTTTAATCATAAGACCTATCATGAACTTACCTAATATGCTGAAAAAATAAATATTTGTATTTGTAGGATCTGGTCCGTGCCGAGCTATGTTCGGCGGTGGAGGCAGCCGTGCAGGCGGACGAGCGATGGTGCCTCGAGTGCATGCGCCTCGTAGACTTGTTACTCGTGTTGTTGTGCGAGGGACGGCACGCCATACAGACGTAAGTGTCAGGGCAGGTTTCCTTCTTCATTGACGTTGGTCGTATAGCAACATATATTGTGCCCTATGAAGCACTAAATAGCGACGCTGATATCCGCGTCGCGTGAGTTGCTCTCTGACGATAGGTTTCGCAAACGACGTCAGCAAAGATGGAAAGCCGGCCTTAGAATTGGGATGTGCAACCGAGACAGGTGACTTTCTCTTCAATTCAATTCATTTATTCGTGCTCAAATACGGGGTGTAAAAAGACAGCTCCCGAATACTGAAGGTACCGGTAAAGCTACCTATATCATAGCTATAAAAATAGCTTTCGCCTGACAGGTGATTCATACCGGAGAAAACTTTTTTTTCTTTTCGTATCGTATTTTGTCAGCCAGCAATGTGCGCATTTATTCCGGCCGCGCGAGTTCAACGCTCCCAGTCAGCTGATCGACCCGTAGGGCCGATATTTTTTCATGTGGTTTTCATTGCTTTTTTGACGTTTTTATTTATTAACGTATTTTTAATGATGGAAAATAGGGTTTTGTGTTCTTTTAACGATATTTTATGGATATTTATAAAGAAAACACGAAAAAACCGGACCAAAAGTTATTTTTTTTTTCGTGTTTTTTCATCTTAAATATTTTCAGAATCATAGTCTGAATGCACTGTTTCAGTTTTAGGGAGTAGTGTTTTTACGCCCGGTATAGTACATACATGTTGAGCTTGGGTCTAGTAACAGCTATAAGTGTAATTAGATAAGTAGGTACGTATATTGACGCTGTCAGGTCGCTGGAATTTTATACAAATAATTTAAATATCCAAGAAATGAAAAAACAATGAGACATGATTTAAAATGTCAAAGATTTAATATAATATAAATTTAAAGCAATATAATTAGAATTAAATAAAATGTCAAAGATAAAATAATTGTGCTGTCAGGGTATGTATAGTTTCTTGACCCAAATACTCAATATCAGAAATGTCACATTAATTACATACCTATAAACTAGTATAGTATTATGTTATCTGTGCCTATACAAAGATACAACATAAAAACAAATATTACAGTAGTTTGTCTGCTAAAAACTGGTCAACAAAATAGTAGGCTTTTTTTTATTAGTAGTGATTTTTAGAAAATCGAGTCCTATTCTTTGATTTTAATTTGTTTGGTTATTTTGTTATAAACTTTAGAGTTTCAAGCATAATGCTTTCACGCGAACGGCACGTGTTTAGTTTCGGTTTAGATTTGTTTTATTTCCAAGTTATACCAGTTTTATCAATATGAATAATACTTACGAAGTTTTAAAGGGCTTCCGTACTGAACGTGAAATTACGCGTAACTCAGCTGCCGTATTGTTTTGATTTTTATTTAGTTAAGAGGGCACTATACTACAAATTAGCTCCCTCTTTAACGTACGCGATAACCCGCGCGCCATCTCGCTCGCGCTAGCGAGTGTCGTGCACAAAAATGAAGTTTTTTGTTTATTATGGCGAAAATAAAGTGTTTATCAAAAAACTGATTTTAGCATAAGAATAAATAGTTATTACCTACTTGTTGTAGTAAAATTTATCTTAAAACACCGTAGGGTTCCTGAGATTTCTTTCAAAACGTGTGGGAAACAAGGATTTTTCATTAAATAAAACTATCGAGGTTTTTTTTACATATCGTGTTTTCAACTTTACAAAATAAATGCAAAAATATAAAATTTTCATATGCCAAAATATTTAACTCGTAGAACCCGTACATACCGAGTTATAAATCGATTTTGTTGGGCAAAATCACATATTACGCCTTCTTAAGTGTTATGTATTGTGTTGTGTATTGCAGGGGCGCATCCCGAACCGGTCCGCCAGCAGCCGGCACCAGCGGCGGCGCCGGTGGCGAGGGCTCGAGCGGCGCCGCCGGCCCGCGCGGGGATAAATCACACCGACAGCTCATAGGTATATACCACACACAGTATATTGGATTGCATGTGGCCTTACCGAAAGCCACCGATAGAAGGCTCCAAGAGCTATTAGTTTAGTAGTTCCTGATACGACACAGCTTAGAGCATTTATCGGATGGAGGTGGCAAAGGTGGGCTAACCCCTCTGCCAAAGTACAATGGCCATAGGCCATGCGCGTTATATAAAACCTTGTTTGTGCGACAGCTTTTATTTAAATATGCGTTTATAGAGACGCATGACTTTCTGCATGAGTGTGCGTGAGTAAGTAAATGTGTGCTGTACTTGTTAACCTCGCCTCCTTCAAAAAGTGGCAGAAATCATTTAATACTAGAAGTTGCTGCTGACACCTCCATTCCGATAAGTGCAGACACAGAGAATCAATTTGAATTTTAAAAAAACTTTTCTTTAAGGCAACATTCTTATAAACTTCATTAAAATGTTGTCAGTATATAGTGTAGTTAGTTTAGTTCTCAGTACAAATAGCTTAATCGAAGCACAATCTACAGATAGGTAGTGGAGGAACTGCTAAAGGAACTACGAAACACTATCAGTCTCAGTAGTTCCTTTAGCTCTTGTGAAGGAACTGCAGAGCCAGAAAAAGCTCAGTAGTTCCTTTAAAAGAACTGCTAAAGGAAATATTGAGAAAAACGGGTTTTATAGGACCATAAAATTTCAAAAGAATTGGGCTGTGACGGTCGCATTTGATTTTGAATTAGCTCTACGCTATGTCCGTACGGCGATGTAGGTCATTTTCGTCAGCACAAAATAACGTTTCGTTTCGGTTAGTATACATAAGTCTGCGATCTGGAGGTGGTTCTCAGATAAATCTCGTGTACGTGATGATGTCACTATCTCGCATGAAAACCATAATTGTATGGGCGTCATACGAGATGTGACGTCATCACGTACGATTTATCCCTGTCTGAAGGCAACAATTTGTTCATCAGATTGTATCCGTGGCAAAGACACGGAGGCGCTGCTAGCGGCGGTGTCGAGCGGCGCCGTCGACGTGAACTTCACGGACGACGTCGGACAGACCCTGCTCAACTGGGCCGCCGCGTTTGGTACCAAGGAAATGGTCGAGTTCCTTTGCGAAAAAGGTAATTATTATCATCAGCCGGTTGCTGTCCAATGTTGGGCCATGGCCTCCCCCATCGAATATAATGGGGTGATTCGCCATAATCACCATGCTTGACAGACGAAAAAAACTTACCCTCTTTTCCCAGGGTAAGGAGGGTAAGTTTTTTTGTAATAGGATCGGATACGTTGCCATTTTTTCCTTTAGAAACATAGCGTTATAATAGACGACATTCATTAATCAGACCACTTTTGGCTCAGGCTGTGTTTCTCCATTTCTAGTAGTTGCCTTGCCACGTATATTTTCGCCAATTAATGTTTGTTTCCATTCTTTATCAGCTGTTACATATCAAAGCATGCATAGCGTGCAATGGGGGGGATTTGCCATAATCACCACGCTTGTCAGGTGGATTGGTGATCGCAGTTTGATGTTAAGTAAGGTGGATGCTGCTGCCCATCGCTAACCCTTGGCGTAATCTCTTAGTCGCATTTTATGACATCCACAGGAAAAGTTGGTGGAGTCCTTATCTTAGGCCGAGACTACCATGGTCAAATTCCATGAAATCCAGCAATTTATGTATTTTTCGGATGTGTAGGAGCCGACGTAAACCGCGGTCAGCGCAGTTCGTCCCTGCATTACGCTGCGTGTTTCGGCCGACCGGCTATAGCTAAAGTGCTGTTGCGTTTCGGCGCCAACGCTGATCTGCGCGACGAAGATGGAAAGACTCCCCTTGATAAGGCTAGGGAACGGCACGATCAAGGTAAACCGAAATTCAATTAATATCACTTCGCACCACTTACCGGGACATCAGTAAATCCATTTCATCCCTCATAAAGACCGTGATCTATTAAAGCGAAGCGGAGATGTGTATCACTAAGTACATTAAGCATCATCATCAGCCGATGATGTCCACTGCTGGACGAGGCCTCTCCATGGAATGCAATGGGGGGGGGTTTGTCATAATCACCATGCTTGGCAGGCGGATTGGTGATCGCAGTATTGGTGTTGCCTATCACCTTAATTAATAATTGTTTTTAATTAATTGTTTAATCCCTTAGTCTGCTATTACGACATCCACGAGTGGAGAGGGGTATATTCTTAGGCCGAACACAATATTGTATTAATCTTAAAAGCATAATCAGCCCATAATGTTCCCACTGCTTATAGATGTAAGGCCGGTTTTAAACCAATCAAACCAATCCGTTTAAAACGAATAAAACCATTTAAAACCGCTTTTTAGATTTAAAACGGGTTTAATACCCTGGTTAGTTCTAGTTTAGTTGGTCCATCTGAGCAAGCGTATTACCTACCTAAGTTATAAAAATTCTATTGATAAGTTAAAAACTCTGTTGGTAAATATTTTTTTAAAAATTGATTGATTCAAACGATAATTAATCAATTTGATTCGGTTTCAAACCAAACTCACACTCTCGCACTCATGTTGACGTCGTCACTCGTGACTCGACGCAACGTTGCCAGCTCGCCTACCCTACACACACATGCACATACATAAACTAATAGGTAATGTAGTTAGGTAATTTCTATTGATTTTCTATAAACACATTAAAACGAAACATGACGTCAGGTGACCAAAAATTGCCCATAATGAAGTGTAAAACATAGTTCTTTTATTTTTGTAGGCGAGTTTTCAACCGTTTAAAATGATTTATTTGGGGTTTAATACGGCAACATTTTATTGAAAACGTTTTAAATCGGTTGTTTTACATCTGTACCACTGCTGAGACTCGAGCCCTACTTGCGACGATAGTGATTTTGCTTTTGTTTTGAAGGGAGGGCTTTGATCCTCCAGGGTTACCCCATGCTAGTTGGTGGATGTCATATATCTTCGTAATTTTCGTTCTAGGGCATATGGTTGCCTCATGATTCTTCACAGTTGTGAAAACATGTTAATGCGCACATTGATTTTCGTATGGAAAATCCATTGGTGCACGCCGGCAGTCAAACCTACGACCTTCGGATCGAAAATCAGGGTAAACTTTCCACTGGGCCAACACCTCCTTATCAACCCTTTGAACTGTCTTGATATATTAATAACCGATAAAGCACTTACAGGTCACAGAGAAGTGGCAGCAATACTGCAGTGTCCCGGAGAGTGGCTTGTGGTAGGCAATAATGATTCACCCTCATCGGGAAACGAGGATGATTTCCCAGAAACTGGTGACAAGGAAATGGCTGCTGTTTACCTTGAGTGAGTATAATCATAAACCTTTTCTGTAGGCTGATTAATGATTAAATTTACATGGAAATTGATAATAGTTAAGAAAGCCGGCTTGACCACTTCGCTTTTGCTGGTCTGTACGGGTTCCGATTTTGTAGTCATGCCACGATTTGGTAAAAACAAAGCCCACATGAAGCCAGCAAAGAAGTCTAGGCAATATTAAGTTGCTTAAGGGTATTTGCTTTCAAAGTCAAAGCCAGGGTACAGAGCGTAAGCGTTCTTAACTACGTGCAGATGCTGAAATTTTAAAACGCGTTTTCATAAGCGTGCCTAATATAATCTAATCCCCCAAGCCTGGGTTTTGCAGCAACCATCGTAACGATGACTATTACGACAATCGTCTATGTATTACCTAGTAACTAGCTATTAATCTGTGCCATTTACATCGAGCGTGCTCACAATTTACTTGATAGTTACTGCGTCATACACGGACGATCGTCGTAATTGTCATCGTACGATGGTTGCTGTAAAACTCCGACTCATCGCTCTGCACACGCTAGAACGGTCTGAACGTAAAGGTGGGTACAGATTGGTGCAATGCAACATGTAATGTAATATTCTGCCTTACATTGCATGTTCCCTGCTGCCTTGGACGTGTGGCGCGCGCGGTACGCGCATTGACTACGAATCAGAACGAGAACACTGCGCGCCCCTTTGTGTTCGTACTAAAAACCGACAAATCTCGGATCGAGCCGCGCACGAGTTGTAACGCTCGGAGCGTGCGCGACCCAGGCGCAGTTCGTGCGCGCGAGGCGTCCACACTATGGGAATTCTGTTACATTACATGATACATTGCAGCAATGTGGACCTCAAATTCTTGCATTGCATGTTGCATTACATGTTGCATTGCACCAATCTGTACCCACCTTATTGTGTTGACAAACTGTTGGTTAATAAGTGTATTACGTTTCAGACGCCTGGTGCCTGCGTTTTGCGCTCGGTACTTGGGCGCGGGCGCGGCGGGCGTGCGTCGCGCGTGCCTGTCGCTCGTGCGCAAAATGGTGCACTACGCGCCGGCGCGGCTTCTGCGCGAGATGTCGTGCGCGCGCGAGCCGCACACCGCCGCACTGCTCACGCAGCTAGTCGCCGCCGTGCTCGACAACGTGGTACGTAGTATAACCCCTTCTATTGTTGTCCTAGTAGCCAATCCTGGAAAGTGGTCTGTAGGAATTTCAATAGTTGGCGGGCTTAGAATAAACCGTTTAACGGGTCCGCTGACCAATTAAATCCCTACTGACCACTACCCTTGCGTGGCTACTAGCTTAATGTAAACCACGCATAAGGTCCAATCACGCCAGCCAGGGTTAGTATTTTAACCTTAGGCTATGATCTTACTCACAGATAGCGCTGTAACAAATAAATGCTCGTAGTATAATCAAGTCTTGAGTTAATTATCCTAACCCTGGTTGGCGCAATTGGGTACGTACGCATCGAAGTTTTAGTTATTACATAAACTGGATTTGAGTGATTCTCTTCACTCGTTAGTTATGGCTACGCATGGGCTACTAAGCTCAAGCGGCTCGCTTCGCTTGCTAGTAAAACTCGAGTGACCCGAGGCTAGTAAAGTAAGCCAGGATAGTAAAATCTGATCAACGTTATGATGCTGACTTGTCTCGGTACAATCTTACTACTCTGCTATAGGTTTACCAGCCTCAAGTGAACCGACTCAATAGGTTATCATCAGCCGAGTTGGACGAAGCCTCGCATATAGGGAGATTGTCCATAATTACCACGCTTGGCAGGCGAATTAGTGATCGCAGTATTGGTGTTGAGTACTCAGGTGGATGCTGCTGCCCATCCTCTGGTGTAATCCCTTAGTCGGTTTTACGACATCCACGGGAGGAGACGCATGAGTCTATTCTTAGGCTGGACACACCACAATCTTTTGTTAGTAGTACCCACGGAATGTGAGCGGTAATATTACTGACTGCTGAAAATTACAATTACTACTGTTTGAATGAATGTAATGAATAAGCAGTATTGAAGTGTAACTCGTGTGAACAATCAGGGCGAGGTGACGGTGCGGCGGACGCAGACGCGCATCCTACGCAGCCGCTATATCCGTCCGCCAGCGGTAATGTTACGATGGTGTGATGACCCGTGCACTCATGTCATATCATATCCCTATGATATACCTATGATGCTGACTGGCTCTGTAACTATTGATGGGGCGCCAAATACCCTAAATTACTACACAATACTAGTTTCTTTTACTACTGAAAAAATGTTAAACTCTAACACAAGATCACTGGAGACGTTAAAAATTGATTTTTGTTGTTTGTGGATTAGACGCGTGGATTTTCAATATTTTGGAGCCGCAATGTCATATTTGCTTACGACAACATCGTATGGACTGTCGGACTTCTTAGTCTGTTAGTTCAATGATCCAAACGATGACGCCGCCATTCTCGCTCGGCTTTGTAATTAAAATTACATTGGTTTTTATGTATCCATGATACCATTATTTTCAAATACTAATAATGTTTTGAACATTCACTTCAAAGTTCATAACTTGTATTGTCTGAATGCATCCACATTGTAAAAACATCACACCATCGAAACTTACTTGCATTACAAGTGTCTTGACTTTTGTATCTGTTTGTGTTGTTTGATTTCGTTTATTATCTGTTACTTCAGCTAATTTTCATGGATTACTAAATTAAAAAACTTCATGAATTTCGAGTGGAAAAGGCTGTTTCTAGGACCAATAAATACAGTTAGATGACTCGAGTACAGTCATGATTACAGGCGACCAACCGGCTTTGTAACGAGCAGCACGAGCGATGAGCCAATGCCACGCGAACGAATTAGGCGATGCCGAAGTCAGGATGGGCCGAGCGGCATTGTACACAGAGAGCGAGGTTGTGGGTCGGGCCCCACAAATGTCCGAGTTTACTGCCTGATCCGCTGTGCTGGTGTCTACGCAATTCTAACGCCGAAATATTTCGACCGCATTACATACATTGTATAGGTCGCGCAACGAGTTATGAGCTCTCGGTGAAAATGGTGAGGTTGATTGAGCATGTGTACATGTGTGCGCGTCTGTATAATATAGGGAGCGTGAGACGCGAGTGCGGGGTACGCAGTACGGAAGGCGACTGATCAACCAATACGCGCCGGCGCTGCCCACCTCTCTCGTCGCGCCTCTCTCCCCCCGCTAAACAGACCCAAAAATTACTACTGCGCATTGAAGGTCAGCGCTCATAACTCATTGCGCGACCTATATTTTGAATGTTATGCCTGTAGCTATAAAAATGTGTCTGGTCCTACAGGACGACGACGATGGTCATCTAGTCGTGCTCGGGATCGCGGAAGAGCTGATGCTGAAGGCTTCTGATATCTATCTGGAGCAGTTCGCGAGACTCGGCGTCTTTAGTAAAGTCGAGTCGCTGGCCTCTGCTGCTGTGCCAGTTGCAGAATCGACCACTTCCACTGCAGGTAAGTTGTCTAAGCAAATCTTGCAGCAATCCTGCTGTATTTCATATGAAGTTTTTGTTATCTTTCTAGTATAGTCTTGTGGTTATAAACTAAACACAGTCACGCATTTACGTGTCCTTGGGGTGCGATGTTGGAATGTCACAGAGTGACTAAATATCATCAAAAAAGCCGCAAATCACCGTTTTTTAGGAGACGTACTTGAGGAGGCACTTGTATTGATATCATAGGTACAATAATTTTAGTCGTCAATGAGGTTCAGATATAATAGAATTTGGAAATCGTGGAATAAACGCTAATTTTACTGATGACCAGTCACACGATGACTTAAAAAAAAAATTAAAATCCTCCCATTGCATTCCATGGGGAAGGCCTTGTCCAACAGTGGCCGTCTAACGGCTGGTGACGAAACAAGTTTTGTTTAACAGGCGCAACCGCGAGCGTCTCGAGCTTAGCAGTTAGCAGCAGCGAGGATGCTTCCTGCCTGTCTAGCGGCGTGGTGTACTCCTGGCGCGACTGGGCGCTGTGCCGCGGCCGAGACGCGCTCTACCTGTGGAGCGACGTGGCCGCCCTGGAGCTGAGTACTGGCAGCAATGGCTGGTTCCGCTACCTGCTGGACGGCAAGCTGGCGACCATGTACTCGAGCGGTAGTCCCGAGCATCAGACCGACAATACCGGTATGTGACGTCAACATGCAGGTTCCTCGCGGTGAAGTCTACCCGGACCTACATCACTCTGAACTTGAGCATATTGTGTATGTTAATTAATTGATTCAAGCGTGACTTTGCGGAAATCCATTCTACAATATTGAATAGACGAACAAATATATAGTAACAATTCTGCTCCTCTCCAACGAAAACTGAAAGAATTCGACACGTGTTTCGTCTCTCAACGTGTTTCCTGAGGATGCTTCGTTGAGAGGCGAAACACGTGTCGAATTCTTTCAGAGTTTTCGTTGGAGAGGAGTGGAATTGTTACTATATATTTAGGTACCAATATGTTGGTGGAGGCAACCTCCCTCGCCGTCGGTCGGGGAGGAAGAAACGTGCTCAGACGCAGCGCGAGAAAAGACGCGGATCGCACATACCCTGAAGAAGACACTCGATTAGGGTCGAAACCTGTCGGTGCCTCCACCAACATATTAATGACATTTACATATTTTGGTAAAATTGTGTGTTTCCATCTAATTTTAGGTTAATGCACAAATTTGTTTTGATATTATTTTAGAAAACCGCGGCGAGTTCATTGATAAGTTACAAAGGGCAAGAGCTTCAGTCAAGAACACCGTGCCTCAACCCATCCTCTCTAAACCCGGTCCTAACAAACTCATCATTGGCAATTGGGCGTTGACTTGCAAAAAGTGAGTGTACTTCAATATTTCACGTTGTTTCAAACCCAAAATAAGGTCTAACGCCCGCACAAATAAACCTAACTTACATTACATTCATAAGCGTGGTGCCGTGGTGTGTCTGGCCTAAGAATAGACACCTCCGCCTACTCCCGTGGATGTCATAAAAGCCGCATAAGGGACTACACCAGGGGATGGGCAGCAGCATCCATCTGAGTACTCAACACCAATAATGCAATCACCAATCCGCCTGCCAAACATGTTGACTATGACAAATCCCTCCGTTGCATTCCAGGCCTCATCCAACAGTGGAGGCCTGACGGCTGATGATGAATATAAGCGCAATAGATACTTATGCCTGTTAAAAATTAACAAATCACAGCTCGTGAAATCGATTCTCGGTGTATATTTAAGTAGCAGCCTTTTATAGGTCGCTTAATGCTTCCTTAAAGTGGCGGTTAGGGATTGACGGTTATATATAATTGGCCAAAGACTTTTACATAGTGCTAATGAACGAATTTGATGTTTCGTACAACATTGCTGTTGCTTTGGTTTTTAAGTCCATGGTTTCGTCAACATAGAATAGAGAAAAAATCAATCTTCAATAGCGGCGATATTTTGCTTCTTGCTCATAAGCAATCTAGAATCTTCTTTGACCAGGGGCTCAATTTTCGTATATATTTGACATTCAATTCGCAATATAAACTAATCTCTGTCAACTTTCGATTAATTATCACCCATTCTTTCGCTGAGAAAGGCGTTCGTTAGAGTGAGAAAGATAACGTAAGCATACGAAAATAAAGAAATAGTTTCTATGTCTACGCACGCAGTGACAGAAGTGACAGTGGACAGAGATGAGATTATATTTTTGGTTGCCATAGCTGTGGTAGGTAGGTTTAACGGGCATTAGTTAGGTATCCTTTATGCTTAATTTAAGTAAGGTTTATTTGTGGGTCTATAAGTAATTGGTTTGCTTACAAAGCTGTTTATTTACAGAGAAAAAGAACTTCATGTCCACAATACCGATGGACAACAGCAATCCACGATACTCAGGGAAGAACTGGCCGGTTTTATATTCGAGTCCAACAGGGGTACTCGGCACGCGTTCACCGCTGAAACCTTCCTTGGTATGTGCTTATTTTAATTCCCGTTTCTGAATATGTCTGTGTTTCAAATTCAATACTGATAATGTATCCACTAACATTTTATAAACTGCTTCGCAAATGAATTTACAACCCTAAGCTGGCTGAAGGCCGGGGATCTGTCGCCGATAACAGACCCCGTGATCGACCCCGGTCCACATCCACAATCACGCAAGGATCATCCAAGCGCCCACTGATTGCGCCCGGATTTCTAGCTCCTAATGGAGCAACCGGAATAGGGCTCGGTATCATATACCAAGTGCTCGCACCTAACCATCCCCAAACCGAGCAACCACCGCTTCCTCTCAAAAGGTCGACCACGCCCTTAGGGCAAACAAGCCCTCTGGATGGCCACATCCAAACGGGTAGCTCCCCTCCAGAGGCGCTTCCATTCGGCCTATGCCAGGAGCCCTGAAGTACCACGTACCTCAGACCCCCCTTTCTTCGAGCAAGGCTCGATGGGTTCTGAATCATTCAGAACCTCTTTTCCCAGTACTATACAAGCACTCTCGGTCGACCGAACTAGTCCGTTGTACCTTCGTACACAAGGGGACTTTATACTTATTATCGCGGAGGAAAGATTTTATCGCGAAAGACAGTCTTCCCAAAATCTCACTACCCTCGGGATAAAGGTGACTTTATTATTAGCTAGCATTTACCACGTGGCTATAAGTCTGTCCACTCGAGGCAGACCCTCACTTTCACACCCCCCTTGCACTCGGAGGTGTACCAAGAACTGAGCCACTTCGCACGTGGCTCGGAGCAATCTTTTACTTATAGGGTAGACGCGCAAACTTGTCAACGGATGACAAATTACCACCCACAATATTTTACATAGAAAACTGTTGCCATAGTGTAAAAATGATTGACAAGAAACAGGAAGTCAAATTAAATTTACTTATCGTTTTATGACCTCGTGCTTCGCGCGACAGTTTCAGAGCTGGGAAGCGGCTGGAATGATCGCAAGACAGCCGCCGCTGCTGCTACTGCGGCCAACCCCAGTCGATCGCGCGTGTCAACTAAGACAGAAACTGTGAAGGCGCAGGTCAGTGTAACTGTACACCATTATCTCTTTGCCTAGTTTTATGTGAAGTTGTTTAGCATTCATCAATATATACAAAATCGTGGCGTGACTGACTGACTCACTGACCGACCAACATACAGCCTAAACCGTAAGCCTGTTAAGACTTAAAATTCGGAGGGTACATTCCTTTTGTAGACTAAGGGCCTTTATTCATAATAATTTTGTAAACCTATCTTATTTAAAATAGTTTTTGTCTTGTTCTCTCCGATGTAAAATGTCATATGTCAAAACAAGACAAAACATTTTTTAACTAAAATAGGTTTCTAAAATGATCATGAATAAGGGGGTAAGGGTGCACTAAGAAAGGAATTTCCAAAATCCACTTCCTAAGGTGGTTTAGCGTGGGTGTCGAAGGTTGTATGGAAAAAACTCCATACTAACGAACACACGGGCGTTCCACTTGTGATGAATAGTATGGTATTGGAATCACGTCGGGGTCACCATTGAAGCAATCTTATAAAACTATCTTCTCTTCTTTTGTTTTGATGAAAATATTGTTGTGCGCAGTCGTGCTATATTTGTAACCGCCTACATGTTTATTTCGTCAGGTATGTGAGCGTGCTCGCAATCTGTACTCGCGACACCTGGCCAGTGCGGCGACGCGACAGCCGCGTCCACCGGTCGCTCGTCTGCGTGCGCTGATGGCGCG
The DNA here is from genome assembly GCA_951392215.1 of Epirrita christyi. Lineage (NCBI taxonomy): Eukaryota > Metazoa > Arthropoda > Insecta > Lepidoptera > Geometridae > Epirrita > Epirrita christyi. The sequence goes on along the minus strand of OX595840.1, from coordinate 5,691,067 downwards.
CCTGCAACGTATCGCCACTCAACCCACTGGTTTGTCTAACTATTTTGTAAAACTACACAATAGTCGATATTCGACTACACTAAGATTCAAGATTCAATCATTTATTTGTAAGAATACACAAGCCATAGAACAAATAAATTCTCTTTACATACCTTCTTCCCCGCGGTCGCCCGCAGCGATCGACAGGGTTGTCGCCTGTCATGTTGCCCTACCTACTTTCAATAATTATTAGTATCTAACTTTACTACCTGAGGTAGGTCCATACAGAATTAAATAGGAATCATACCATTGTTAGGGAGGTAAAATTGCCTTCATAAAGAAATAGATCAAAAAAATTATGCAAATACTTACATTATAATTTCAAACACATAATTAAATCATAGTTTATAGCGTAAGTGACCTTCAAATGTTTTACATTTCAATTCTACATTTAATCGTGCACCTCCACCCTTTCCGCACTAGGTATCGTATTTTTTTACCAAAGACAAGTGTTTTTTTTTAAATCCATGTTTTTCATTTTATATCTCGTAATAATAATAATGGTTAGTGACATTTTGTTTGATACTATCAGGGGAGTGGCAGGAGGAGCTGAAGGAGTCGTTGGCTCAACTCACGAAGCTACTGTGCGGCGACGAGCATCTGTCAGCCTACGAGCTGCAGTCCTCGGGCCTAGCGCCCGCCTTGCTGCAAGTTCTATCACCGCAAGCGAATGGTATGTATACACATACATAGATACACGCCTTTTCTCCTGAAGGGTTAGGCAGTCTCAATGGACCTCTGTTCTCTAGAGGTTGCACAATAGTAGGATTAAAGACGTGACCAGTGCTGAGCTCATCACCGACATTGTTTTTAAAACCATCTCGGCTAACGCTTTCTTCCAGTTATAACACATAAACAAGCTAGCTACCAGGACAAATCTTATAACAATGAAAATTTCCTAATAAGGCCGGTAACGGAACGAGTTTTACATTCATTATTTATGTAACGCTCATTTTGTACTACATTATTTAACGTGCCGTGGTCGAAGTCAACAAGGGCGCACATTTCGTGCCCATGCAAAAGCTAGCGTAACGCAAAACCATCTCTTTCTGTCCCGTACAAGCCGTCCCTCTTATTCGCTAGTTAGCGGCTATAGCTTTCGTTTGTATACAAGTTTGTCTTCAGGCCCTGGTTATTGATTGCATTTGTAAAAATAACAATTGGGCAATATGTGTAGTGTTGCCAGTGGAAGTATCACAGCTAAAAGCAGGATAACCAGTGAAATTACAGGCTTATACACAGATAGATAGATAGTCAGATAGTCACTTATACATACAAAAAGGTACACGTCAAAAAAAAAGTTAAGAAACCACAAACAGCGTAGAAAGTAGGTACACACCGGACCTAGTTATGTTAGTACAAAATAAAAATAAAAATTCAAAAAGACAACAAATAAACATAAACAAACATATCCAGAATACCTCAGTAGTCACCTAGATTACTTTCAGACCAGTGAACTCATCAAAGTGTAGAAGGTCTGCTCAATGAGCCAACGCTTCAACCTGGACTTGAATATGCTGATATTGGGAGTTTCCATGACAATTTTTGGCATCCGGTTGTAAACTGCCGGACCCATGACATGACATACACCTTAATGTTTTGGAGGCAATGCTATTATGCCAACTCAATACCATGTTGGCTGCGATCTAGATGCATTGGTGAGCATTGCGGTCTTATTGGGCAGAGGGTAACTTAAGCTAGGTTCATACTGCTGTGTCGGGGTGTGTCGGGGCGCGCCAGAACGCAATCGCTTACGTTCATTTACTATGAATAGATTCACATTAGTAGGTTGTGTTGTGTTGAGGCGCGTTCTGTCGCAGTGAAATCGCTCGACGCCCGATCGCGCCAGAGAGGTGGTGGGGGATCTGTCGCGCCACACTAATGTGAATCTATCATTTACGACGCGTTATTGCGAGGGAACACAGTTCATGCAATTATTATAATTCTGTTTTTCGTTCTTTAAAATGTCTGATGAACTTATTGAATTAGTACGGCAATACAAAGTTCTCTATGACACAAAATGTAAGGAATATAAGGATCACGGTATCAGGAATAGTGCTTGGGAGGAAATAGCAACAACATTAAATAAATCAGGTAAGTTGTTTATTTATGAATTATTAATATTAAGATTCAGACGATTCCATTTTAAAACACGTATTCAGTGAATACGTGTTTTAAAATGGAATGGCGCGACAGATCCCCCACCACCTCTCTGGCGCGATCGGGCGTCGAGCGATTTTACTGCGACAGAACGCGCCACAACACAACACAACCTACTAATGTGAATCTATTCATAGTAAATGAACGTAAGCGATTGCGTTCTGGCGCGCCCCGACACACCCCGACACAGCAGTATGAACCTAGCTTAAGTTACCCTCTGCCCAATAAGACCGCAATGCTCACCAATGCATCTAGATCGCAGCCAACATGGTATTGAGTTGGCATAATAGCATTGCGTCCAAAACATTAAGGTGTATGTCATGTCATGGGTCCGGCAGTTTACAACCGGATGCCAAAAATTGTCATGGAAACTCCCACTATCAGCATATTCAAGTCCAGGTTGAAAAATCTGAGCAGCAGAAGTTAGTCAAATTTTATAAAATGATTTCTCATACAAATTGTAAGTAATCTGGTACCTACGTTAATAAAACTATCGCAATAAATTTTCAAAATGGCCTCTCTCTTGCTGCTCAAAAATGCGACATATTGCGCCACAAGACAACACATTAGTATGAACACTCCGCGACACAACAGACGGCGACCCGACACACCCCGACACAGCAATATGAACCTAGCTTTATATCAGGTGGAACTATAACGTGCCAGTTCTGCCACTAATAGTAATGCGTCTTGTTCGTGCAGACGGTCCGGGGCAGGCCGTCGAGCGCGCCCGCCTGGTCGGCAACTGGGCGGCTCGCAGCGGCGGTGCGGTGGCGGCGCGCCTCGTGGCCGTGCTCGAGAGCGTCGAGCGACTGCCCGTTGTTACGCCCGCGGGCGACGCGCCGCCCCCCGCGCCCTCCGCCTCGCTGCATCTGCTGACTAAGCGTATCAGGTACCGTACTTATAGTATTCTATACTCTGAATCGGCGCATTGCTCATTCATTCGGATACCTATGAATTACCCCGGGAGTACTTACTTCAACATTACGTTGGCTAGTTTGACTAAAAATCGGTTTCTTTATGTGAAATGACAGTAGAAAGTGACGCGAGAATATTCTAAACCTGGAATTTGCTTGGATTTTGTTTATACACTCTTACGCTAGGAGACCGCATTGGTTCGGCCACGCAGTTAAGTTTTGTGCATCGCTGTCCAATTACGCTCCCATTGATGCCTTTACACGCACTGTCTTGTAGTGTCCAGTCTTACGTAATTATGCATTCTAAATTTGCGATACACCACGGGTCATTTGTAAGTCTGCTCAGTGTATGCAATACCACTTTCTTTAGCTTGCATACTCTATGCTGTTCTCTATTAAGGTCACTAATTTGGTAAAAATAAACCATACACCGTGTCTTGAACAGAATACGTGTGGAGCGCGCCAACGACGACACAGTAGAAGACCCGAACGTGAATCCTGTCGGCAACAACAACGGACGCAACCTGAAGGTGGAAGCGCTCACCACGGTGCGCCAACTCGAGCGGTTCCTGGCCAAGTCGGTCGCGCGTCAGTGGTACGACATGGAACGTGCTACGTTCCAGTTCATGCAGAAGATCAGGACTGATGGACCCATAACCTTTGCATACGATGTTAGTATTTGGCTCGCGTACTTCGTGGTGGGACGCATTTTGTTCTCAGTACAAAAGACGATCTTTTAAAATGTATAAAAATTACTGCGGCCTTTATCCTACTTGCATTTTTACCTTTTTCCTTATAACACACACAAACTTGCGAGGAGTAATGCTCGTATTGCTTTGTTTCGGTTTGAAGGGTACCGGTGAAATTACAGGCACATGAGACATTTCAACTTTGTCTCGGGATGACGGGCGTAGTGTAATGCCACGAAGAGTACGTCCTAGGTGAAGGCGACCTACGAAGTATTGTTGTTGTAATGGGCAGAGGTTACCGCTGGGCAATCCGTCAGAAAAAAAGATACACGAAAATTGGAAACTGCTGTTACTTTATAGAAGAAAGCCACAACTTGTGCTTGTATTGTTGCTGATATGTTGCTCGTAGCAGGCTTGTTTTATTTGGGACTATTACAAATGCTTTTATCCTTTACAGCATGATTTTGATGAGAACGGCGTTTTATACTTCATCGGCACAAACGCCGGAACCTGTGAGTGGGTGAATCCGGGTGCACACGGGCTAGTCTGCGTGTGGTCGTCCGACGGACGACAGTTGCCGTACGGACGAGCCGAGGACGCGCTGTCACGTTCATCCGAGCCTCTGAATGTGCATACGAATGACGATAGAAGAGCGTTCATAGCTGTGGATTTAGGGCTACATATCGTCCCATCAGCGTACACATTGAGACATGCTAGGGGTTACGGGCGATCAGCATTGAGAAATTGGTTGTTCCAAGTGAGTATTATTCAAAGTACCTAAGTGACTGAGCTTTGCTCGGAAAACTGGAAAAACGCGTTTTAGCAGAGATGATACCTAGCTAGATCGATTTTTCGCCCCCATATAGCAAATTTCATCGAATTTGTTAGAGCTGTTTTCGATATCTCAATATACAAAATATTGCTCGTTTTATCCTGTCAAAGTCGCCTAAACGCAGTGTTGGGGATGAAGGTGACTTTGCTTTTCACTGTAACCTGTCAAATGCATCTAAATAGTATAGTTATTTAAGGTATACCATCGTTTTTGTTAGAATCTTTAATATACTCTTAATTTTAGATGTCAATGGACGGCGTCGCTTGGACTACTCTACTGGCTCACAGCGACGAGCAGGCTCTCCAAGAGCCGGGCAGTACTGCCACCTGGCGGGTGCGCTGCGACGCGCCTTACCGGTACCTACGCATACAGCAAAACGGCAAAAATGCGAGCGGACAGAGCCACTATCTCTCGCTGTCGGGGATGGAAATATACGGCAAGGTAATAGTATAATAGGAGTTTCCTAGGACGATATGGCTCAGCTCAGAGGCATATATTATGATATGTACCTTTTTTCGTGTTGTGAAAATGTACTTTTGGCTAGCCTACTTAGATCGTCACAGCTGAATGGCTTATATTTTCAGAATCATAAGAATTGTAGATAATCGTTAAGTTTGGTACGCATCTTTCGCCGATTCCACTTCTTTCGACCGTTCCCTAATACGGACTGGGTTGCTGTCACATAAACTGGCGTGCAATGAAATAGCATCACTTAAAAAAACCATGATACCTCCCAAACTATGCAAGATACCGAATTGAAATACAAATCGTATTTAAATATATTTCATACAGCATTTATTACAATAACTTAACATGATTTAAATAAAAATAAATAAACAAAAAATAAGTTTGGGAGGTATTGTGGTTTTTCTAAGTGAACCTATTTCATTTAACGCCAGTTTCGTTTCCGAAATGAATCGTGATATGGTAGATACTACTCAGATAGAACTCAGTTTGAGTTTTGCTATGCCCCATGGTAGCCCTGCAGTTTCATCGCTGCTTCCACACGACGCCAATATCTAAGGCAGGCCAAGAGATTTTTTATGAATTGATGTTTTTTTATAGGTGGTAGGCGTGGTAGACACGCCACCTCGTCAATGCGGCAGTGGCGCGACCGCAGCAGCTGCGACAGCCGCAGTGGGCGGCGGTGCGCGCGTGCGTCGCTGGTCACGCGGAGCGCGCGGCGTGTGCGCGGGAGCGCGGGTGGTGCGCGGCGGAGACTGGAAGTGGCGCGACCAAGATGGACCGCATCCCGCACTGGGAACGGTCACTTCGGATCTACACAATGGATGGGTTGATGTCAGGTATGTTATCAAGTAGGGTGTAGTGGACTGCAGTGAGTGGAGGTTCGTTGGTTACGTTGTGTACGTGGTGTTGTTTGGAAGTGATGCAATCAATAAATCGAAATTGAATAATGGATGGATGGACGTCTCAAAAGTTAGCTATGATAACTTATTTCGAATACCTTGTATTAATTATACGCATTGTCCGCAGGTGGGATCACGGTGGTCGCAACTCATACCGCATGGGTGCTGAGGGCAAGTTTGATCTCAAAGTGGTGAGCGGTGGCGCGACTGAGGGCGCTAAGCCCGGCAGGAAGAGCCACTCCACGCCCAGTCTGCCGGACGCCACCGGAGCTGAGAATCAAGTAACATTATAACCTCTCTGTATTCCTTATCACATTTTCCCCCATAATATGCTAGTTAATGATACTAGTAAGAGTGGACGGGCCGTAGTAAAGATTTAAAATTATGCTATACGAAAGGGTAATTCCGCCCACGAAAAAGAACAACTGTTCCCCAAAAAAGGCTAATGTAAAGTTGTTTTGCGACATTGTGTAAACGAACTCATGGCCACCCCATCTTAACCAATGGCAAGGTGAACGAACGAATGAATGACATATTATTTTATTTGTAGGTATCAGTAGCGTCGACGGAACAGGCTTCGTCTGCCGACAATATTTCCGGCGAAGAAATGGCAAGCAATATGTCGCGACCGCGCACACACGCTACAGACCTATCCGCTATCAACAATTCTACGCATCATATCAATACAGGTTAGTACTACCTACGTCTATCCTTTCACCACACTGATTCTCAGTGACTACCCCTAATAAGGATGGCTGGAGAACGGTGGGTGGGTCGGCCACACCTGCCCGCGCCCAATTGCCGTTTCCGTAACTCTTTCCCTTTCTGTTGCTTGAACACATCGTTCGCTAGAGCGAGAACCGACGAGGCGTGCAGGCGCGCCCTAGCAGTCTATCTCGCTCTAGCAAACGATCTAAACGATCTGAATGACAGAAAAAGATAGAGCTTTCTGTCGTTCAGATATTTTACGGCAAACATCGATTCGGCGCGTGAAGATGTGACCCAAACGTAAAGGAACGTTTTCTTCCCAAAACTTATTGCTGGATATATTGTTTCATTTCATTACTATGGCAATAAAGCTGGTTACATTTTAGTTATTTGTTAGATACTTTCGATGGTAATTATACTTACCGATAAATCTCTGAAGTCGTTATCTGCAACACCCTTCTCCGCTCTCACTCAGCTCACTAAGCTTCAAATAAAGTTAAATAACGGGAGCTGAGTAGAAGCTGCTATAGAACTACAAAAACGTGACTACGAAGAAATACCTTTAATACCCGTTGCTGCCCTTAACACAAAATTTCATGCCAACCCTTTGGACTACAGATCTCGCCACAATTGTGGAATCCTTAACCCTCGGTGCTGAGAGCAACAACTGCATGTCTGACCTGGGCAACACCTCGCTCACGAACATGGACATGGGACCAGCGAGCATTACCGACATCACCAAACCTTACCCGGCCAAAGAACCCGTGCCCGAGACTAATTCGCAAGAGGTTTGTCTGTTTTGTCTATCAGTCTCGAACTAGCTAAGTGTGAGTGAGTTTTTGTAGTGTAGGTAAAGTTTGTACCGTCATCTTTATCCTATCATTCGCTTTATACTAGCCATATTATAATCGCAACTTCACGTAGCCGGATATAGTACGCTTACGCGGTCTTCGCTCAATAACTTCGATGAAATAATATGATATTGATATTAAAATATCACATTCGAATATCGTATTCGAGTGCAACATTCGTTTTTTTTATTTTGTTAATTTATTAGTTGAATTATTTTAATTTATTAAATTTTTTATGTAACATTCGTATAATATCACATGCCAAATAATCACCGATAACCGGACTGAAATAGGCGATATCTATCAAAGTTTCGCATAATGTGGCCATACTATTACGTTTGCTAAAATCCATTTCATTTAAAAAAGTGTGTCTGTAAGGCATATACGCGTTTCGTAGATTATTTGTGTGATTTGTGTGGCTTGACACCATTATGTAACACAGGAAAATGAGGCACGGACCAACGAGAGCGACGCGGTACGCAACAGTGCTAATTCTCTGAGCGAACTGCTCGCATTACCAGCCTCGCTACTGCACACACTGAGAAACAACGCGAATCGAATACAAATACAGGTAAGAAACATTGCCACATAGAATGCCAGACAGACAAACTAGGCTTCAAATTTATGTTGGTCCAACTATGCTAACTAGCTTACTTGGGTTTGTTCTATTCTAATTTTAGTAGTATTGTGTATATCGAAGTGTATGAAATCAGTATGATATTCAACGATAACAACACTGGTCTGCTGCTCCAATGTCAGTTGTACAGCAAGACAGTTAAAGTTGATTTTCAAACGTCATCTCTTTAAAAATAATAGTGGAGAGGCGGGCTATGTTTTGAAAAAGTTCGTATACTTTTGCTTTTCTCGTAGTGTATCAAAAACTCTAAAGCGAGTAAGGCTAGTGCGTCAAATAAGACTGAAGAGAATTTTAGATAAGTGATCTAAAATGTGGACTTTTGTAATATGCAATGGAGCTGTGCGATTTTGCTAAGCGTGTATTGGTTTTGTTAACAGTGTATTGAGAGAGACGATCGAGCTGAAGCTCAATACGGCGATCACAAGAAGGACAATAACTCAGGCGGAGGATCCGGAACCATGAGTGCCAGTGAACCGGATTTGACCAATCAGGTAAAGTTATTTGATCAAAACGCAGTAAATAATCAGGAAACGAATCTAGCCTGATGCTATCAACGTTCCAAGGGCAACGTTTGAATGCACGCAAGCAATTGAATTAAATCAAATCAATTGAATTGAACCAGATTGAATTTAGAGGTGTTTGTCAAGGGCCTTTACGGGCATGATTAAGTTCAAACAGTGAAAGAAAATCGCACATGCTAATACACAAGTTTTAATTTGAATATTTTATTGTTAAAAACACGGTTTGACAAAAATTGCGGTGATAATGATGAAATCACTAAACAAAACTGGGAGCTGGTATAAATGAGCCCAGTTTACTATTATTGAAGAGTCCGTTGTCCACGAATTAGCAATAACATTGTATTTGTCATTAAAAATGCAAAATTTCTACTCCATTGGACGGGAACTGGGTGAAAATCAGTTTGCAAGATTTGATTCATGTAAAAAAACAAATTCTTTGCTCCATATGGTGTAAACAAAATGTTACACATGTCAATCAGTGCACAGGGCGTTGTTATGCTGTGAACATAATCAGCAGGATTTCCAACCCTAGTTTTCATATAGCATAACATAACACCCAACAGTCACATACGTAGTCATGATCTTACACTAGGATTCCCTGTGTCCCTGTGTGCCTGTGTCATATCATCATCATCAATATATTGAAGTCCACTGCGGAACTAGGCCTCTCCATAGAATGTCATGATAAACAGTTGTGTTTATCATACTTGGGGGTTTGCCATACACGCTTGTCAGGCGGATTAGTGATTGCAGTATTGGTGTTAAGTACTCAGGATGCTGCTGCCTGTCCCCTTGTGTTATCCCTTAGTTAGCTTATACGACATCCACGGGAGGAGAGGGAGGTGTCTATTCTAGGCCTGACAACACGGCAGTTTTCATATAGGAACCTTTTAAATGCAGGGTGCTGCACGTCTACTGGAGTCCCTGGGCATGGGCCGCGGTTCGGGTGCCGGCCGCGGCAGTAACCCACAGCGCGCCAATCGCACTAATAATGCGGCCAGCTTGTTCCCAAGGTAGCCACTCAAATATACAGTTCTGTACAGAAGTACGGCTTGGTCGATATAACTAGGCCGCCCTGAAGTTAGCTGATTGCGCTATAATTTTCTTAGGAACTGAATTGTTTAATGCCTAACAGTCAAACGGCAAACTTCAAGGTGACCTTGATATATCGATCGTATTGTATTATTGTTCTATTTATTTTTGATGACTTTTTTTGACGCCATTCCGTGTATTGTCCCTATTCTATCCTATCGCTATACTGGGCCGTGTTCATGTTATTTGGTTGTTGCTGTCCCTTTCTCTCCTTTTTGAATTGTGCTGGTAGAGAAGGGAACAACATTAGCCACATAATTGTGTATAATTGACACGCTTATTTCCCGAGAACCTCAATGGGCCTCTTTTCACTGTGGGTCGCACAATCTTAGGAACATAGACATAGAATAAAGTGTTTTTCATCAGCGATTTGCCGTAATTACCACGCTTGGCAGGCCGATTTGTGATCTCAGTTTGGTGTTAAGTTCTCAAGTGGATGCTGCTGCCCATCCCATGGCATAATCCCTTGGTTGTCTTTTAGGACATCCACAGGAGTTATTCTTAGGCCGAGACTACCACGGCCACCAAGTATTAGTATAGCCAATATAGATCGATGATACTGAAGAAAATATGGTATGACTATTAATAAATAGTTCATTTGGTTTCAGCCTGGTTCGTTTAGCGTTGTCGAGCAACTTCCCCGGCGGGCTGCTGTCCGCTGCACAGAGCTATCCGTCGCTCGCGCCTAACGCACAAAACGCTCTGACGTTGTCCCTTACTTCTACGTCTAGCGAGAGTGAACAAGTAAGATTCGTACGTATTATCTTAATATTGTTATATCACCATCTCACATAAAAACGCCACGTTGCCTGTGACGTTATCCAGTGGCAACAATGGCAAGGAAATATTTTAACTAACACTAAATTACATCGAAATCAGTTGAGCTGGCGTTGTAGCTGACTAGGTGTTGTGGCTAGTTCTTGTGTGGCTGGATTGAATGAATAAAACTGCAGGTTGTTGACGTAGTTAAGACGACCTCTGTGGCGCGGTTGGCGAAAGTTCGCCTGCGACGCAGGAGGTTGCAGGTTCGATTCCCGCCTCGGAACAAATATTTGTACAATCTGCAGATATTTGTTCAGGGTGTTCTGGGTATTTACTATGTATTACTAGTGGTTCGCCCCGAACTGAGACCTCGCGATAACACCTTTATCAGCCCGACTACTTAACTAAGTAATTTCCATATTTTCTATTATTATTTTTGAAAATTTTCCCCTCGAGGTCTACCAGTACAGTACAGGATCTACCAGTAACTACTCTAATTTCCTACACATCATCGAAATAACCTTTAAATAGGGCTAAGCAACGGGGCGTAGTTATACGACATACCTGTTAGTACCTATATCAAGTACCTGACGAATTAATTGATAACGTCCTTTTGATGAAATCCATAGAACTCCAACGTCATTCAAATTCTTAGAAATGGGAGGTCAACAATGGATGTTATATTGGTTTCTGTTTTGTGGAGTACATGTTTCTAAATTCTTCAATTTCAGACTTTTCCCTGTAGTTGTGACACAAAAGCCACAAGCATACCAAATTTCAGCATTGTGGGATTGCTGGAAGTACCCTAGAATTTTGGGTTTTTACGTTTTTTATTTTCCCTAATATCTCGAAAACTACTAAGGCTAAATAATTATTAAAAACAGTTTTGAAATGTCCAACCAAAGCGCTTTCATTAGACACTCCACTTGATCTGACTGTCTCACTTTTACTTTTTTTACCCCCTCTTGGACCCCAATATCTCAGCAACCCCCTGATCGATATAGCTCATAACCTTACCTACAAATTGTACCAATACTATCTACCCCCATACTAAATTTCATGAAGATCGGATTAACGGTTTGGAAGTTTTTATCGGACAAACATACATACATACATACATACACACATACATACAAACGCCGATTCTTCCAACTTGACTCAGAGAACTCGCTTCGCTCGTTCAATAAAAAAAAATATCTATCTATGTAATGTATTGTATTAAGTATATCAGTTATCCTAGTACCCATAACACAAGCTCTTCTTAGCTTGGGGCTAGATAATGTTGTGTGGAATGTCCAACATTGATTTATTTATTATTTATAGTTACTGTATGTAATCCAGAAGCACGGTTTGGATCTTAGTAAATCGACGTGTGTCGTCGTCTCACACGTATGACAAGTGCCAACAAGGCTTACATTCATCGACTAGGTAGATTATTTTGACCATAGAGCTAAAACGTTTATATTCTACATTTCTTTTGGTGGGTTGCCAACAGGCGTGATGGAGTAACAAACCTCCAAAATTTTGTATTTAATAGGAAGAATATGCGATAGTGATTACGTCAATAACCTCCATCGGTTACACCCTAGGTTTCTTTGGAGGACTTCCTGGAGACGTGCCGAGCGCCGGCGTTGCTGACGGAGTTAGAGGACGACGACGACGGCGACGATGCGCTCGACAGCGATAAAGAAAACGAACCTTCCTATCAAGATGTGGTTAGTATTGTATGTAGTAGAATAAGTATATTATCTTATTATTTCGTTTGAAATAGTCCTTATATTTTTCCCGCTTTTTTACATGTGTTGCTGTAGGACTTACGCCCTGTTTAATGTTCTATCACTAATAAATTACGCGCGACGGCTATAAGCTTGTCGCCAGTCGGCGGGAATGTTTGGTGTTGCGTCGCGTCGCACTTTCTCAGTGTAACTAAACTTTCTATTGCACAGGTGTCCCGAAATCTGCTCTCTTTGATGGAAGAAGAAGCGCTCGAAGCGGTGCGCGGTGGACTGGGCGGGGCGGCCCGAGCTAGGCGTCCGTGGGACGACGACTTCGTCCTAAAGCGACAGTTCTCTGCACTTATTCCGGCTTTCGACCCGCGTCCCGGCCGAACGAATCTCAACCAAACTGTCGGTAAGTACACAGTAAAAGGTGCCTCAAGTGGCGTAGCCGGAAGAATGGAGTATCCTGGCTGCGCCAAGTGATTGTTTGGCTGAGAATCAAAATATTGTAACGTATCAAAGGTAGTAAACGTACCGTCATCCATCTCAAAATATCTAAAAATAGGATTTCTTAATTTTGCTATTTAAATCTCTGTATATTCCCAGATCTCGAAATCTCACTAAACGAGGCATCAGAAGAAGAGGACGAAGACACAGATGCTGAAGAGGAAGCACCTACCGGTGAAACAGGGGAAGAAAACAACGCCGTGTGCAGTGCGACGGCTGCAGCGAGCGCTGCGGCCGCGGCCAGTGCGGCGGCGGCAGCGAGTGCGGCCAGCGCGAGGTTACCGGCTCTACGGCTTGTACTCAGCGGCGGAGGGGCGTCCCTGACGCTGGAGCGGCCTGCCTGGACCGTGTACCGAGCTATCCTCGCCCTCAACGCGCGCATGCCTCCTAGCGATATGCATCGAGATGCTACTTACACGTATGTATTACGTCAAAAGCACGCTGAGGAAACCAAACCGCGCGCATTATCTCTGGACAAATGACAGATGACCGTATTTGAAAATAAATCGAAAACGAAATAACTTTAATATTCGTTATGAAAGAAAGAATGCTCTTAATTGTTTGGTCTTTTAAATTTTCGATCTTGGGTTTTCGGAACTTGCTCCTGTTTACTCGGACTAGGACGAAAAAGGTAATCTGTCGTTCGTCAACTTATAGCGCACCAACTACTGTTTTACCATTTACTACCAACGCAACGTTATTTGCTCTTTTCCAGGTTAACTTACAAAGAAATAGATGGAATGGAAACATTTGCGTCGTCAAGTGACAGTGAAGATGACGAGCCCAATGATCCAGGTACGAATATCTAAAAACATACAATTTTTTTTTATACTTCTTGCCAAGCAATCTAGCATTCGGCCCACCTGATGGAAAGCAGTTACCGTAGTCTATGGACGCCTGCAACACCAGAGTCATCACACGCGCGCTGCCGACCCTGAGACATAAAGAAGAAAAGTCTCGTGTGCCTATAATTGGCACCCGTACCCTCCAAACCGAAACACAGCAATGCGAACATTACTGCTTGGCGGCAGAAATAAGTACGGTGGTAGTACTTCCCCGGACGAACTCTTTCACAGGAAGTTCTACTACTAACAAACGGAACGTTTTTAGTTTCTGTTTAGTTGATGAAGAACTGCAGCGTGTTTTTTTCTGAAAGATTATATAAAAAAAAACAATAAAATAAAATAAAACCAAACTCTTATTAAAACGCTTGTTTGAGCAGGCGTTCAGAAAAAAACTCTTGATGCGGTTAAAACTATTGAAAGTAAGATCGATCTCTACACCAACGTATCATCGAGAAAAAAGCTAATACGTTTCCCTTCAAATGATTAGCGCGGTATGAAGTATGCATATTAGTGCGATTGGCCCCCTGGTCACTGACGAGCAAGTGAACTGACGACCGAATCAATATTTATTTACATTCTCAGATCGTGGAATAGTTGGTGCAAGCGGCAGTGAAGGCACTATGGCGACATGCTGCGTGCGAGTGCTGAGGCGGCTGCGCGCTGCGGCGCTCGACCTACCTACTGACGCCTTCCTCTCCACGAAGCTGACCAACAAGCTGCATCAACAGCTACAGGAGCCGCTGACGCTGGCAGCCGGCGCCACACCACCCTGGTAAGCATGCGTAGATATGATGCTGCGATAATCGCCCGTTTATGTGTACGTAACCATCAATCTAGGTGACAGATAATGTATGAAAACATACACTGATAGACAGCCCGTTCATTGGTGAACGGTGGCATAAATAGCTTCGTAGCGGGTCAGGGTTTCAAATCACGCCACAATGTTTTGACAAAACAAAAAGAAATCTCGTACGTGCTCAATTCATCATCATCAGGTAGAACTTTATAATGAGTTTCAATAATTTAAACTAATTCAAATGAGAATAGAAACGTGAAGACTCCGTCATCTCGCTCTATAATAAGTTTAGTTAAAGTACTTGGTGAGTTCAGCAGGATGATTCTAAAACGTCGGAAACGTTTCCGATCGGATTCGTTAGTTTTTCATTTCGATGTGGTAAGTAACTAAAACAATTTTCTCTAGGAAAACACAGTAATATACAATATTTATTGTTTTTTACTGTGTTTTTCACAGTAATATACAATATTTATTGTTTTTTACTGTGTTTTACTGGAGAAAATTGTTTTAGTTACATACCACATCGAAATGAAAAACTAACGAATCCGATCGGAAACGTTTCCGACGTCTTAGAATCGCCCTACCGGTCATTAAAAATGCATAATTTATTGTAAATTTCGATAATTTGTTTGTTAATTTTTTGTCCGCGCTCTGACTCGCTGTTTGCGTCGCAACCGCTTGCGCTTGCTCCTTGCTGAAGTAGGCTATAATGACTTTAAAACTTGAGTCATCATCAGCCTTTAGACGTCCACAGTTGGACGAGGCCTCCCGCATCGAATGCAATGGGGGTGGGGGGGATTTACCATAATCACCGCGCTTGGTAGCGTATTGGAGTTCGCAGTATTGGTGTTGAGTACTCAGTTGGATGCTGCTGCCCATCCCCTGGTGTAGATAGATAGATAGATTAACACTTTATTGTACACCAGGAAAACATAACAGGATTTATTAAAATTAGCAGTAAAATGGGCGGCCTTATCGCTGAGAGCGATTTCTTTCAGGCAACCTTTGGATGGACAGTAACGAGCGAAGCAGTAACGAAACGGCGGTGCACAGAGTAAAAATAATAACAATGAAAGAATATTAAAATACAACTTTTACTTTAAACTCGAATTCATAATATACCTACTTTTATATAATACACTAATAAATAGTAATAAGACTTATAATATGCCCTGATAAAAGAAAAGAAAAGAAAATATGACTAATCTACATAAACACTCACAGGATATTTTCACATTCCAATCAAAACTGGTGTAATCCCTTAGACAGCTTTTGAGACATTCGCGGGAAGAGACCGAGGGTTATATTCTTAGGCTGGACACACCAAGGCACAAAAAAAAGAGTAATTCAGTATAAACTATTTTACGTAAGATAAATCGATGTTTTAGTAATAATTTCCATAAATTCAGGTGCCAACAACTGAACGACTGGTGCCCGTTCCTGTTCCCGCTAGAAACCCGGCAGATGTTCTTCGCGTGCACCGCGTTTGGGACGTCGCGGACCATCGTCTGGTTGCAGGCGCAGAGGGACCGCGCTCTCGATAGACAAAGGTAAATTACTGTAGAACCAGCCCCTAATTACAGTGGCAAAATGGCAATGGAGAACGCTACTATGGCGATCATTTTGACAGTCCTGCAATATCCATAAATTTAAAAACTTGAAAAAGATAAAGTTACGTTTGAGATATTCGACAGGGCTGGCATAACCAACGAATCACGATAGTTCTGGTTGAAAAAAAAAACAATCTCGTGGAATTTTATTTATCTTGTGGTAATGGCTTCCAACTTGTAAATTGATTAATATTGACGACCGAGCATTATTTGGGAACTGTACGCATAAATAACGATAGGTTTATTAAGATTTTTCTCAGCTTTGGGATTTCGTATTTTGGAGCGGTTCTGTGCAGACAGGCAAACAATCATAAAGAAGTGCTTGTTTAAAGAATAGTGGGTTATGCATGTGTAATTTTATGTTATAGGGCCGGCAACACAGTGTCCCCGCGCCGGGCTGACTTGGAGGCTTCAGAGTTCCGGATGGGTCGTCTGCGTCACGAACGTGTGCGAATCCCAAGAGATCCAGACTTACTGCGATCTGCTATGCAGGTTAATAACAGTCATTGAAGACTGGTGCAATTTATTAAAAAAAAAAGTGTGTCTATGATCACTATAGTACCCTCAACCCTATTTTACATGGTCCTTCGAACCGGATATGATAATGCGTTTGACGAGTACCATTGTTACAGGTGATGCGCGTCCACGCGGGCCGCAAGTCCGTTCTGGAGGTGGAGTTTGCCGGCGAGGAAGGTACAGGGCTGGGCCCCACACTGGAGTTCTACGCGCTGGTAGCCGCCGAGCTGCAGCGCGCCGACCTCGACATGTGGCTGCACGAGCTCACGCCGCGCGACGACGACGACGCGCCCAACCATCTCGTCACACCCGACGGTAAACATTAATAACTAGTACTACTTGACAGCCTGCGACGTCACTAGACTTTTTAGGGTTCCGTACTCAAAGGTCGAAACGGAAGCCTATTACTAAGCCTACGCCGTTTGTCTGTATTCCGTCACACGAGTATATCGGACAGCCGTAACAAGTAGCTTGTTTAAATTTACCCTACCCTAAAACTGTACCCTATGTTAATAATAAAAATGCAAGCAACCAAATCTAAATCCCAAGGGGGTCCCAAGTACAAGAGTTATCCAACCAAGGAATAGAACCGATAGGGCGTTCTAGCCTACTAGTAGCGACATCTAGTTTTGAGTTGAGTAAACTTTTGAACCCTACATTATGCGTGGCGCAGAGGAGACGCATCTCTGGTTTATACAACTTATCAACAACAATGTGTTTATACATGTTTTTATGTCTGGTTGTTACAAACTTTGACGCAAAATAATACCCTAATTTTTTTTATCTAAATATATTTATAACGTACATCCTCAATTTCAAGGTTCTAGTTTTTATTTATAGTTAAGAGTTATTGCATTTATAATAGGCTTAACATCAGGTGGGCAACATGAATTCTGTGAATTATTCAAATAAAAAAAATATAATTTGAACAGTATATTCGTTTGGTCTGATCTAAAACCATCTTTGTATGTTGTTGTTACAGAGAAGCCTCCGGGGTACTACGTGACGCGAGCGGGTGGCCTCTTCCCGGCGCCACTGCCTCAAGACTCTCCCATCTGTGATAAAGTTTGCAAATATTTCTGGTTCCTAGGAGTATTCTTAGCTAAGGTAAGTCTATCACTAGGTAAGTCTATCTGGATCACTTAACACCTCTTCAAGACCGAAAAACAATTAGGATAATAGTTTTTCAATTGTTTGATGGTGACTGAGGTGTGTCTGGCCTAAGAATATACCCCTCCATCTCCTCGCGTAGATGTCGTTAAAGCCGACTATGATAGACTATGACTGTTATAGGATGATACAATGGGGGGATTACACGGCAATCCCCCACATTGTATGTTATGGGGTAGGTCTCGTCCAGCAGTAGACGCCCTAAGGTTGATGATGATGATGTATTAGCCTCCTCACTCATACCTTGCTCCTAGCTTGTAAGACGCTTAATTTCAAGTCAAATTTATCTATTTTTTACTTCAGACTTCTTTACTTGTAAAAGTAAAGAAGTCTGCCCATCTGCCTGCCTGCTTATAGCCTTGTTTAAGCCTTTTTTAAGCCTTTGTTGAGGTGTTACCACCTCAACTTATAAAAAAGGCTTCTGCTGTGTCGTTTCTTTCGGAACCTTGTCAAAATACTAAAATCATTGGCGCAATCTGCGTCGTCTTTATAGCGGACGGCACGGGCGGTTCATAAAAGAAAAGGTTTAGTAACGCAATACATTTGGGTATCAAAATATTCAGGTAACCAGAATATATCGGTATGACGTCATACTGTTATTTTAAAGGCATCTTAATTTTTGGGTATTCCAGAGGACCAATTCACTAACTAAAAAATTGTTAAAATAGAGTTCGAATCATGTTTCGATCTTGTGTCGATGTCTTAAATGTCAGAAATGGTATTTTCCTGACATAAAATACAACACTGTAATGTGATTATATCGAAATGTGACCGAAACTTGAACGATTCAAAGTTTTTTCGGTAGTTGGAGTCTCTATTTACTCTTTCCAATTATATATAACTATCCTACTCTAATGGTGGTCACCATGAATTGAAAGTAGACTAAATTGTTAATTATGAGAGACCAGAAATTCAACTTTCAGTCATTTTACAATTCAGTCTCGATTTGGTTAACTTTCAGTGTAGTTTTAAAATAACTTAGAGAATTGGGCCTCTGATGTTGTGTAAAATCGAATTTCAAATCTATTGATAAATTTGAAATTTTTCGGTTGGTTGATTTACATATCTATCATCTGCTTTAGTAGATACCGGCCTTAACTGTATTCTATTACAGAATATGGTATATAATAATAGTGATGTGTTTGTAGGTCCTTCAAGACGGGCGGTTGGTCGACCTCCCATTATCTGAGCCTTTCTTACGGATTATGTGTGGTGAAGAACTGACCACTGAAATACTGGAAGAGATCGATCCTATTCGATACAGGTAATTAATAGTCTAATAGAATTAACTTCTTTTTTATGGCATCGCATGGCTTGTACATTCGCCAGTTTCAAGTATTTTAATAAATTCAATGCTTTCTCTGCAAGACTTTCTAAGTCGTTATAGTCAAAGTTAAGTTTTAGTAAAACTGTTTCTGTAATTCTAATAATAGGGTGACAGTTTTACTAAAACTGGTGGCAATTTCCACCCATTTGTAAAAAAAAAGTAAATCACTTCTATTTAATTTCAGTACACTTGTGCTTTTAATAAGTTATATTGTTTGAAATTCCCCAAAAGATACACGAAATAAATAAAAAAAAACATTTGTGGTTTCAACATTTGATGATCTTTCTCATCTAGGTAAAAAAGGGCAGATAAAAAAAGTTATGACCTTTTTTTTTTTAACAAAGCCACATTTTTAACCGATCTGAAGCTTTTTGTCAACAGATGGATATTCTTTCAGGCTCTAATGTAGTGCTATTTGCAAACGGATACTAATGGAATTAACTCTATTTAGGTTCCTAACGCGAGTGTTGTACGCGGCGGCCGAATACGACGACATAATGAAAGACACATCAATAGAGGCTCAAGAGCGCGAAGAGAAAGTTAGATCGCTGAAGGCAGATGGCGCCACTTTCGACGCACTTTCGCTCACCATGACCCATGTCGCAGCCAACGCCAATCCCGCCGTCTCAGTGCAGCCGCTGTGCGATAGCGGAGAGAATATCGAGGTATGTAAATTATGCTATACATCACAATTTTGTGTGTTAATGTAGTGTGGCGACAACAAACTGGACGACGCAGTGTAGGAATGCCCCCCTCTCGATGGAACATGAGACTAAATAATATTTAGTCTCATGTTCCATCGCTCTGTCATGATATATATTCACATGATATTATATTGTAGACGGAGCGCATACAAAACCAATTCACTCGATACCTATATTGGAAATGTTTGCCATGTTTTTTTGAACGAATTTGTAAAGGCCACTTTGTTTATGTTGAGTTAGTGTTAGTTAAGTTTTTGAATGATTGGACTACGCTATTGTACGAGGATTAACCATGTAAAAATAGTTGTAAGTTAACATAAATAAATAAATAATGCCCTTATTGCAACTCGACTTCAGCGGTGCAGCGGGTAATTAGCTAGCTAAGACGCAAGAGGTACGGGATCGATTCCCGCTACAGGACGAATATTTGCATGATCTGCAAATATTTGTAGTTCCTGTTACCCACGACACAGAGAATCTAAGCATGGGATCAGGACTATGTATGTGATTGTTGGGTGTTGTGTTATGTGTGTTATGTTATGATGTTTGTATTATAGGTTGGACCTCAAAACGCGCGCGCGTACGCAGAATCAAGTGCGCGGTGGATGGTACGCGACGGCATCAGACGGCAAACAGCGGCTTTCCGAGGTGGCTTTGGTGCTGTGTTCCCAGCGCGCCGGCTGCGCGCCTTCTCCCCCTCCGAGCTGAGGCTGCTGGTATGCGGGGAGCGGGGCCCGGTGTGGACTCGGGATCACTTGCTGCAGTACACAGAGCCCAAGCTCGGCTACACAAGGGACAGGTGTGTACTCTGATGACTAGGAATTTATAGAGCGTCTGTCTCTGCGGCTACACTACAGACACTACAGCGTCTAAGGGTTGAGTTGTATCAACATCGCCTGAGCAACCACTTTTTGGCTTTTTGCTGTACGAGGCCTCCACAACGGGAGGAACCATAATCAACACGCTCATTTTAGTTTGGGCGTTAGTCTAAGGCCCGTATTCCAGAACGATACTCAAGCGTGAATCGAGACTCGAGCATAGATTTAGTGATAGTTTTCACTGAAATCTGTCAAAAAATCTATGCTTGAGTTTCGATTTAGTTTGAGTTTAGTTTTAGACTATGGGCCTAAGACTATTCCATTAGTATTTGTAACTATAAACATTATTTTCCCCATAGCCCCGGTTTCCTCCGGCTGGTTGACGTGCTAGTAGAGATGTCGATGCGCGAGCGCAAGGCCTTCTTGCAGTTCGCGACCGGATGCAGTAGCCTACCGCCCGGCGGACTCGCCAACTTGCATCCCCGGCTAACTGTCGTCAGAAAGGTAACATTATTTTTTCAACTTTCTGTCAATTCACAATTCAGTGTCGATTCGGTCAACTTACAGTGTATTTTTAAAATAATTAAAAGAATTGGGCTTTTGGACTATTTATTGTGACTTTTGGGTGATATCGTTTTTTTATCCATTTTGTTACTTTTTGAGACAGTTCTTCATAGAAACTGGTCAAGTTGCATAAGTATGCGTATGGTCTCACTGGCCAGCTCTCTAAATTGGAACGCCTAATTGTATTGATGGTTGGTGTAAATGGGAATAAGAGCTGTGACCATTGCTTCTGATGTGTCTTTGAAACTGGCCATGCACCAATAGGAACTTATGTTCACATTTACAACGTCTTCAAAACGGTAAAGGAATTAATATTGAGTGACACCGGCATGTCCTAGAACCAACAATTTGAAGGCATGCGACACTCGTCAACCCGCCCGTTTACTTTTTTTGTAAGTGCCTTTACTTGGGTTCTTTTACCGTTGGTCACAAGGACCTTGGGACGAATTGTACCTCAAGGTTTCCCAATCTAGCAAATTGATTGATCGGGGGCATTTAAGGCCTATGTCCAACAGTTGACTTCTGCTGGCTAATGATGATGATGAATATTTCCCATAAGTGTGGGTTAACACTTTAAAAACCAATAACTTTATAGTACAGTTTAAAGACATGTAGACAGTAATGTTAATTTTGTTTAAGGTGGACGCTGGTGACGGTTCCTACCCATCGGTGAATACGTGCGTGCATTACTTGAAGCTTCCTGAGTATTCCTGCAAAGAGGTGCTGCGCGAGCGACTACTCAACGCGACCAACGAGCGCGGCTTCCATCTCAACTAGAAACTTAATAGTATTACCGGTATTCATTAATCTTTTTACTTATTGGTAACTAAACGATTCCTTTTTAAACTGTACGAACGAAGGTGACCAAAGATATAATGTATCGGGCTCTCTTGGGATGTTCGCGCAGGAGCCAATATGACTAAATATAGCCAATATAACTAGGCCGCTCTGAAAATGCCTATTCGGACAATTTTGTTCCTAAAACTTCAGGGCGGGCCTAGTTAAATCAGTAGATTTAATACCGAACGCCGCCGCTAAGACCGTATTGGTAGGCATGTGCTCTCAAATTGGCTTTTAACGTATATTGAACTTAATCACACTGTACTTAGATTAAATATGGCTCGGATATTGATATTTTGAGAACCGCCTCCCGTGACGTCATCCGTAGACTGTTCGTAGTAAAAGTGCAACACATTTTGCTGGCTTCGTTCGTCGGTATAGCTATTTTGTTAATAATGATTTTATTCTGTCTATTGCGATATAAATACATGGTTTGCTAGTAAAAATTTATATGCACTTTAGTAAATTGACAGCTAAACTTTACTCTTGAGTTTATCTACCATCTCAAAATGGGCGTGAATGGAAACATACCGTTGACGCAGGCTATGAAAATAATAAGGTAGAATTTTGGAAGCACTGATTTGAGTTTTGTGTGGAAGTGTGGAGTGTATAATGTTGCAAGATTTTAAAACATCATTGTATAAATTTGTTCATGTCGAGCATCCTTCTATGGCTTTTACACTAGTTTGTCTTCATGATACTGATTATGTATACAGTGGTGATGTTATGAGAAGCTAGGTTAGTGTGAGTACTCGGCCAAAGTACACGACTTGGCGAGTACATTTTCAATATTAATTTAATATTGCTTTAATGAATGTTCAAGTTGGATAATGTATTTTTGGGTATCATTATAGGGTAGGGCAAATTAAGCTTTTTTGAATAAATAAACAAAGTTTGGCTTCATTAAAGTTATTCAAATTGTTACATAATTTGTTCACACCTTGAAAGACGCAGCTGACTAGTTGAAAACTATCAAAATTATTGAATTCCTGTTGTGCTGGCCTTCCTGTTCTATTAGTGTGATTGGTTTTAAATGTAATACAGCTAAATCAAGACGCTGTTTGCTCTTTTTAGGTATGTGATGTAGTAAAAAAATAACTCAGGGTGTGAAACACTAATACGTTTCTAAAATATTTGTTTTAGCTATGTTCCTTTATTATTTGAATAATTTTGTCAACTTAAAGTTGGTAAATTGTGATTTATTATAAAATTAAATAACCTTACGAATATATTATTATTAGTTTAATTCATTAGATATGTAGATTAGAATAACTATCTCATCTTGTAGTTTCATGTAACTCGTTGTTGATGAATATTGTATCAATAAATTAAGAAAAATACTTCTACGTTTTTGTTTACGATCCTGAAAACCTTAAAAGTTAATTGAATTAAACACAATATCACGAAGAGATTTCATGATTAATAACATGATAAGGTAATTTAAGATTAGGTGATAATAATGATTGTTTTCAATTTAAACAAAATCCTGTTACAACGTTGTGGTCCTACTGATGAAATGTGAATTCGGATGAAAAAAATGCTGATTTTGCCCTGGACACAAAATATACAAGTTTCATTCAAGAAATATGATGTGCCGGAATCTGTCCTTGATGTCAGCATCGAGTTTTATATATATTGCTATACAACATAGCTGTCGCTAGTTTGGTCCTACTGAGCTGGATCATGAAAAAACATCACAGTGAAATGAAAATACCGAGAATAGAATCAATTACTGACATCGTATTATGGCACGGCACCGGCGCCAACGCCCTGAGTGCGGAGTGCTGACTCATGTCAAGTAATTTGCTCAACAATGTCACATTGCTTTTTTTCTGACAAAAAAACTTGTTTTTTGTTTTTATTGATCAATATAAATATCTACATTGATGCTGTTACATTTTATTTTGTAGGTACCTACTGGATTTCTTATTGAGACACCCGTTCGGGTTCCGCAACGGACTTCCAACAGTACATAGTGCAAGTGCAACCTTGGGGCTTTACACAATTTTCATACAATACGAACCAGGCTATCAGTATAAAAACTTGTCACCCACCGGCAAAGTCATCAGTCAACTTCGATCACTGTGTTCTCTTGCAAGCATGAGGGTGTATCTAGTGTGTTGCCTCGCCCTCGCGGCGCTGGCTGCCGTGAGCTGCCGCTCCGCCCGGGAGAAGCGAGACGCGGACTTAGAAGTAGCCGCGACCCACAAAGGCGGGAAATGGGACAAAGGCGGGGGCCACGAACACCACGCTCATCATCACCACGACCACGGAGACAAAGGACACAAGGGATACAAAGGACACCATCATGACGAGCACGGCAAGAAGGGACACCACCACCACGAGGGACACAAAGGGCACCACGACGAACATGGCGGGCACAAGAAGCATCATCATCACGATGACGGTCATCACCACGAGCACCACCATGGCGACAAGGGCCACAAGGGACACGGTCACCACGAGGAAGGCCACTACCACAAAGGACACTCTACTAAGGGTCATCACGGCGTTCATAAGCATGATGAATTCAAGAAGGAGAAGCACTTCCACGACAAGCACCACGAGGGTGGGCATCATGAGCACCATGGCGGGCACCACGATGAGCATGGCCACAAGAAGGGCGGAGAGTTCCACAAGGGACACAAGCACGGTGGCCACCATGAACACGACCACGGCAAGAAAGGCCATCACGAGAAGGGAGGGCACCACCACGACCACAAGGGACACCACGAAGATGGCGGACACCACGAACACCACCATCATCATCATGATCACGGAGACAAGGGAGGACACGAACACCACAAGAGCTGGGGCCATAAGAAGGGACACTAAATGTCACTTCAATCTACTCTCATTTTCCTTGCCGTTATCTAGGTTAATAATTTTAAGCTAAACAATGTTTTGTTAAGTTGTTGACTGTGATTATTTGTTATAATAAAATACGTTACTATAATTCATGTTTATTTCTTTTATCTTTCATTTTCCTACTTACTTTATCAGCTCACATTTAACGATAATCTGAAAAATCAATTTCATTCACACTGCATCAGAGCCGATATTGTGCATACTAAAAAATCAAAGGAAAAACACTTTATAATTTTTCCCGTTTCTGTTCACTTAATTAGTCTGCTAACACACTGCTGCCGGTATGGACGTTATCTCTCGAGCCAGCGACTACAAATGATAAATGCTCGCTAACAATTAAAACTCAAGTACAAAACAAACTTATCAATTTCACAGCACGTTTCGACAACAAAGTTACATAAAATTGTTGGCGGTGGACCGTTGGCACAGCTCCCGGCCAGATAAGTAACTCTGCGTTGAGAAACTAGAACGCTGCCCGAGATTGGCCTACATAGTGGTCAACGAATTAGTCGTGGATTCAATCAACCGTTTACTATAGAAATGTTTGTCACTGAAATTGATAACATTTCTCAATTGTTTGTTTGGGAAACAAGCAAACAATAACATTGTTGGGACAGCCTTACAGTTTTCCACATTTTGCGGTGATCTAGAAAAGGTGTCGTAAAATTGCTATCACTGTATTCTTTTGCTAATGTCCAATCTTTTTAGGCGAGCTTTCCGGTCATTTGTTTCCACAGTATAAACACACACATACACACTCACAGCGTATTCGTTTGTCTTTTTGGCATACTACGAACGAAGGCTCAAATAGACACAAAAAGTGCTACCTAAGTATCTTTTAATGTGGAGACAAGTTCGGCCGGGCGCGCTGCTCGAGGCACCGGGTGTTTTATTGTAAAGCCGGTCTTTTATAATGCAAGATTAAAAAGATACCAAATATATCCTAAACAGGAGAAAAAAGAGATGTTCATGGAATACCGTTTACTGTTCTTTGAATGAAAATGAAGGGCTTCATTTGCTGATTACAATTGCGTCGGTGCAGCGTGGCGCTCTCGCTGGAAACGATAAGGAAATTTCTAGTTACTAGGTAGGTATTCTTTCGAATAATTAGTAATGCATCTTGGATCGAGTGGTTTTTTTTATGCTACTTGGCAAGCAAACAAGCATACGGCCCACCTGATGGAAAGTAAGTAGTTACCGTAGCCTATAGACGCCTGCAGCACCAGAGGCATCACACGTGCGCTGCCGACCCTGAGACATAAAAATGAAAAGTCCCATGTGCCTGTAATTTCACCGGCACCCGTACCCTTCAAACCGAAACCCAGCAATGCGAGCACTACTGCTTGGCGGCAGAAGTAGGTACGGTGGAAGTACTTCCCCGGGCGAACTCTTTCACAAGAAGTTCTACTACTAACAAAAGTTAGTTAGTTAGTGGTGTCTAGAAGTCGGTGGATAGAGGCGGCTCAAGACCGTCATGGCATTCTAGGGGGAGACCTTAGTCCAGCAGTGTATTTCTACAGCTGATGATGATGATGATGATACATCTTGGGTCTTGGTAACTGGGAACTGTTATTGGTGGGTTTCTCCATGTCAAACAGATTCCGAATTACAGAAATGTAGTTATCGTGGTTTGGTATAATTCCGGATTGAACAGATTCCGCATTGACAGTCGGAGTTGAGAGAAAATGTACAGTCAATTTCTTAGTTTTATAGAAATAATCTTGCCAATAAATTTAATTATGCAGAACTTCTGGTGATTTCATAGTAAACCTTCGAGGATGGGACGAGACTAGAAAAAATGGAGGTTGGTTTTAAATTGAACATATTTACCAACCTTACTATGTACCTACTTGCATACTTTTTACTTTCCCTTAAGTAGTTTCAGAGTTCCAACTTAATATTTTACTAAAACCCAAGTGGTGGTAGGGATCTTCGTTTATTAGAACGATTTGTATGGCGTGCGTCGTCGCTTGTGACAAGAACTTGTAGTTAGCGCTGCTGGCTCCCTGCCATATGGACAAGCTCCTAATGATAGGGTTTAGTTTTAGGCCAGCTCTAGTTCAGTCAGTTTGAACGAGTGTTTAATTGATCTTTCTAATTTATAAACTAATAATGCGTGTGCCTAACATGCGCGAATTGACCCAAATATGTTCGGTGGCATTCTCGCGCAACAAGTGGGTGAGTCTTGAGGCAGTGCGGCGAACCACAGGATCCAATGATGAGGTTTATAATATTGAATGTTGGTATGTACATAACATGTGTTGTATGGATGGCAGTGTTCAAATGGAGTTGTAGATTAGACCAATATATCCTTATCCTGGTAGGTGAATTGTGGTTGTAAAAAAAAGGTAAAATGTTTGTTAAAATAGATAGCGATTCTATGCACCATTCTCTAAATTCAAACTGCGCTAAAATTATCGCGGTCCCTTTTATTTCAGTGTATTAGAAAGGGCACGTGATATTTTTATTGCAGTTTTAAGTTTAGATAATACTGCAATACTGAACGATTCTCGCTACTATTGTCTACTTATAATGAATGATTTGGACTGCGTATTATTAGTGTAATGATGCTGAATTCAAATTTTCTTCAATTTTTTTTGCTGATCGTACCTACTCCTAATTATTGGCGACCAATTGTTTCTTTGAATAGACTCATCCATTTTGAAGATACCTACGTCAAAGAATGAATAATAGGGCTTACAGAGTCAATTGTGACGATTAGCATCTATCGATGACCGATGTAAAGGTGAACGATGAGTCATAATCGATGAAATAGTGCTTATGCGTTCGAGTGGAACTTTCAAGTTCAATTAAGTGGTATATTTACCTACTGAAAACCTAAATTTTTGGTTGGTAGGTAGATTTATAACAAGTCTATATTGAAATTGAATTTAATGTTTACTTATGAAAATGAGATTAGCCCAACACAATTTACGTTTTAGATTTGATCGGGTTTCAGTTCGTTATTTACAGATAAATAAGAGAAGGTCTGCTGTAATTCGTCTGCTGCGCTAGTCTGAACGAGCCGCGACGATTACTACACCTTTCACAACTATTTATATAAAACCTGCTGCACCATCAACGATGCTGCCAATTTTGGGACAAGAGGACACTGCAGCTGTGCACTGTGCTATCAACGATCTCTTAACATGAGGGTTGCCTTCGCGTTGGGAGTTCTAGCATTCGTTGTTGTGGTGCAAGCCCGCCGCCTGGCTCACCGCGATGAAAAGGAAACTCAAGACGTAATCGACCAGGATCCCGCTGCGACCGGACACAAGAAAGAAGAACATCACAATCATGAACACAAAAAAGGAGGAGGGAAGGAACATCACGCACATCATGATAATGAACACGACGAGAAAGGCCGCAAAGGCTACAAAGGTCATCATCATCATGAAAAGGGAAAGAAAGGCCACCATGAGGAGGAAAAGCATAACGGTGAATATGACGATCACGGTGGTCATAAAGAAGATCACCATCATGCAGATGGCCATTACGACGAGCACCATAAAGGTGAAAAAGGCGAGAAGGGACAGAAATATGCTGAAAAAGGACATTATAATAAAGGACATTCCACTAAAGGCCATCACGAAATTCACAAGCTTGACGAGTTCAAGAAGGATAAACATTTCTTCGATGAAGAGGGTGACTCCGGTCACGAGGAAAAACACGGAGGTTTTCACGAGGAGCATGGACATAAGAAGGGTGGGAAATATCACAAGGGTCACCATCACGGCGATCATCATGAGCACGAGCACGGCAAAAAGGGACACCACGAGAAAGGCGGACACCACGACGAACACAAGGGACACAAGACTTCTGGAGGTCATGATTCTCATCACAAGCATCATCATGATCACGGCAAGAAGGGCGAACACGAGCACCACAAAAAGCACGGATATAAAAAAGGACACTGATTATTGCTTGTTGATTTGTATCAGCTTATTTTATTCTGTTATGCTAAGGACAAAGTCACGAATAGTAATTAATTTATTTCTGGAAATACGTCAGGCATATACCTATGCCTAGCTAGGTAGAGCGACTTAAATTATTAAAAATGTTTATTTGACGACTTGTTTTAATTGATTAGCATCAGCCTCATAGAGTTACTGCTGAAAAGTTCATGTTTAAATAATAATAAACGGTTCCTAGTGTCGCAACTTAGCGGTACGTACACATTGGGAACGATATTGTCGAAGTTGTTGACCACTGTCTATTTATTTGGTTTAGACGATTCAACTCGGAAGGTCCAATTTCGACAAAGAGGACAACCAACGAATCCCACTCGGATCCCCTTCGGGAAACTACGTCATATCTTCTCGTCATAGATACGAAGTCTATAAATCAATGCGTGTTGCGTGATGGAGATGTGGTTGCTAACTATTGGCAGTATAGACGGGCTCAAAGTCGCGCAGCGGGCTATAGAGAGAGAGCTATGCTAGGCGTTTCACTACGTGATGGAATCCGAAATCAAGAAATCTGTAGAAGAACCAAGATCACCGACATAGCTCTCAGAATTAGCAAGTTGAAGTGGCAATGAGTAGAACAGACAACCGTTGGGGAATAAAGTTTATCGAGTGGTGACCACAAACCGGATATCGCACAGTAGAGGAAAACGTCGTCCGGTTTGGACTAAAGTCATAAGTCGCAGGAAGTCGATGGATGGAGGCGGCTCAAGACCGTTAGGTTTGGCATTCTAGGGGGGAGGCCTATGCCCAGCAGTAGACTTCTACAGGCCGAGCCGATAATAATACCGAGCTTATAATGTTTGTCCGCGAAGGTCTAGTTGTGAACTAAACTAAACTGGCGTGCATGAAATAGGGTACCCTAAATAGGGTTCACATAGAAAAACCATAAAACCTCCCAAACTATGCAAGATATTGAATGGAAATAAAAATCATAACTAAATGCAATAACTTTTGTAAAAAAAAAACTTAACTTATAAAATAAAAATAAATAAACAAAAACAGAGTTTGGGAGGTATTGTGGTCTTTCTAAGTGACTCTATTTCATTGTTTGTCATATTTTATCTACGTCTGCAATATATTGGTATGTATGTATTTAGTACCTATAATTCTACGTAGATGTTAGGTACCTTGGGAATCGCATAACCATTATTGTGTTTGCTGTATAACGAACACGATGTTGTGGCGTGCGGTCGGAGGTATCTATACTCGTAAATCTATCTGGCCCATATTGGTGTTGTATTCCACATGTGTTGCCATACAATGCAATAGTAAAATAGTCCCCGTGACATCATCAGTCACTGTTATAGCGGTACAGACGAAGACTATTTCGTCGGATGAAATTAGGCCTGAGCAACGTTCAGACGAATTTGATTGCATATACTTTGGCAAATGCTCTCGGCCATAAATCATAATTCAAACGTTAATACCCGACTGATAATAGAGAAGGGGAGTTTGATTCTGCATTAGTACGTCTAGTAGGTACGGGTTTTGATAGTTTTGGAAAACTATGAAGTTTCGTTTCCTTCCATACATTTACTGACAGCGTCCTTAGTTTTCTTCTCTTTTTCGCTAGGGTCGCTGCAAG
This sequence comes from Epirrita christyi, assembly GCA_951392215.1. Taxonomy (NCBI): domain Eukaryota; kingdom Metazoa; phylum Arthropoda; class Insecta; order Lepidoptera; family Geometridae; genus Epirrita; species Epirrita christyi. The sequence continues at coordinate 5,660,656 of OX595840.1, read as the reverse complement.
TAAATGTATGGAAGGAAACTAAATAAATAAATAAATGTTGGACATTTCACACAACATTATCTAGCCTCAAGCTAAGCAGAGCTTGTGTTATGGGTGCTAGATAACTGATATACTTAATACAGTACATTACATAGATAGATATTTTTTATTATACATAGAAAAATACCCAGAACACCCTGAACAAATATCTGCAGATCGTACAAATATTTGTTCCGAGGCGGGAATCGAACCCGCAACCTCCTGCGTTGCAGGCGAACCTTCGCCCACCGCGCCACAGAGTTCGTCATGTCAAACTAAACTTCATATAGTTTCGAAAACTATCAAAACCCGCACTAATCCCCTCAGATCAGGACATAATGTCACGGTAACCTACCTCACCTACATAATCTACAAAAAGTAGATATTTAACCATAATATCAACAGACTATTGACTTGAAAACTGTTCGCTTTGACTGTTATATTTACAATATTAAGATAGGCCAGAAAATCTCCCAAATCCCAGTTAACAGGTAACGAGGTAGGTGTTATTTGCTCGGATACTTATGAAATAGCTTTTAATTAAGCGTGCTGCGTTTAATTTCAGTTAGTGTTATATGAAAACATATAGATGTGTGTCTAATAGCGTGAACCTTGTTCGTAAAAATGGTGTTGCAATGCATTAAAAACTTCGTAAAAAAATGTTCTTACACATTGTGCTCGGATAAATCATCTTCGAGATAAAGTCACATCTCGTCTAACGCCCATACAAAGTTATGGTTAGCATCCGTGATGTCGTTTGACGTCACCGTTTGATAGTTTGACGTGACGGCATTTTTCGGAGATTCCTAACCCATCAGGTAATTTTATTGGACTACACTGGGTAGTAGGCACTTCTTCATTATCATCATCATCACCAGCTAACGCAACGTTATTTTCACTGCTGGATGAGGCATTGAATACATTGGGGTGATTTGCTATATTCACTGGTGATCGCAGATTGGTGTTAAGTACTCAGGCGGATGCTGCGGTCTATCCTCTGGTGTAATCGCTTAGTAAGTAGTAGTAGTAGTTCTACTACATCCACGTAGTACTACAGTCTACATTCGTAGGCCGGGCACACCACGGCGCTAAGAAGTGCCTAAATAGGCACTTCTTAGTTTAGTTCTTTTTCTACGAACCTACCGAATTGCAAGAGTGAGTAACTTAGTAGGTACATAATCCATTGACAACCCCTCTTAACACTAATTAACGAGTGAGTGCAGAGATTAGTAATGTGACACCTTGCTCTAGATTTATGGGTACAGACGGTGTCAGAAGTAATCCTGAACGAGTGAACGTGCTGACGAATAGATGTACCTTAAGCTTTCTTGGTTCGTTTCGTGTGGATGGATTTCTTGTCGTTTAGAGATTTATTTTTAATAGTGTGGCACTTTTAGGAAACTATTTCATAGCTTTTCCCGTCTTCTCTACTTCCAATCTAATTAACTTCTATTCATAGCGTAGGGGTCTTGGGATCGATGAACCTTGCTACTTATGACGGCAACGAACAAAAGGCATGCAACTGGTTGAAACCACAAATCTGATGCTAATTTATTCATAGAATCAAAGTTGTTTGCACAACCTTTTATTTTCACGATAAAAAATATTTCTCGTGGAACGCCTAACGCGAACTAAGAGCACGCGACCATACGACCAGACTGTAAAATATGGCCAGGCTATTACATAGTTTGTTGGAAATCAGACTAGTGAGAGTAGAGTACCTCACCAAAATACGCTTATATCATCATCATCAGCCGGTTGATGCCCATTGCTGGACGAGGCCTCCCACATCGAATGTATTAGGGGGAATATGCCCTAATCACCAAGCTTGGCTGGTGGAATGGTGATCGCAGTATTGGTGCTAAGTACTCGGGTGGATGCTGCTGTCCATCACCCAGGTGCAGGTGATAACCATAGATGGTGGGTTACACCAGTGTAATCTTTTAGACGGCTTTTATGTCATTCACGGGAAACAGAGAGATTTATTCTTAAGCAGGACGCATACCACGGCATTACTCTTACATTATTCCATACGAATAACTAGTAACCCAGATTCTACTATTTATTTTACAAGTCGACTGGTTGGGCCCAACTATGTGATGATCGCCACACGTTAAGTGACCAAGGGATAGATGGAGGTGGCATTGACCTGCGTGGCGATGATGTCAGTTGGGGCACTAACTCTAAGGCTACACTTGAAAACAGGCCGAAAAACTCAGGTCACCCATATCGCATTAGCCAGGCAGCGTGTATCCAAACTGTGTATGGGCCAGCGCTGAACGCGTTGAGCCTAAGTGTGTTGTTGCTACTCTTCGCTAAACAGTCGTAGGTACAAAATAAGTTTCGAGTCAGCGCCCCAGACAAAACCAAAGAAAAAAAATGAACAACCTAGGTAGGTACCTAGTGACTAAAGATGAATGTGTGGAAGTTGTAATGTTTTCTTTTTTTTGTCTAGGGCGCTGACTCGTAACATATTTTTTTCTACTTGCTCGAAAATGGATTCATTCTATGGGAGAGGCCTATGGCTTGCAGTGGACTTCTACAGGATGAGTCATCATCATCACACTATTATCGGCTTCGCAAATCTGTTGCGGCTCAACGCGTTCAGCGCTGGTTCATACACAGAGTTTGGAGCAAGTGCAGCCAGGCAGTGCCTGAAAGCGAGAAGGGTGCTGTATCGAAGATGGCCTACTTTACCACCCGACTTTACAATCCCGACTTTATAATGCTGTTGGTTCATGTAGTCTGCCGAGACACCTGAATATAAATCTAGGTAAAGGTTACGCTAGGTATAACTTTCCCTGTACGATTCTAAAAGGTTAATTTGCTGTGTAATTAGATATCTACTTGCATTAAGGCACTGGATATCACTTTGCGAAATGCAATTTTCTAGCTCTTAGTAAGATTACAAAAACTTGGCACTCTCAGGGTCTTCGCAGTCCAATTAACTTTTAGAAAATAAGCTAGTAGGTAACTTTGGTTTAAGTTAGTCAATTTGGTTAAGAACTGAATAAGTAAGTAGCTAACTACCTATACTTGTGCTCATTTTTAGGGTCCCGTAGTACCTAACAGGAAAAAATGAGACGCTTATGGGTTTATTTTATTTTCCCTCTGAGGAAAATCTCCTCAATTTTCAATGTCAAGTAGGTATATTTTTCAATTCAATCCGTCTGTCTGTTTGGCGGCTGTCTGTTTGTTAAGACCCTTTTCCGCAGGAACGGCTAAAGGTGTCACTTGAAATTTAAGACCAAATATAAAGGTCTGTGAGCTTATAGTGCCGTAAAAAAGATCAAACTTCTAACTCAATGCATTAAGAAGATATCGCCCTGAATGTCTAATTCTTGTATGGAAATCGCGAAAATGAAAAACCCTTAGGGTAGGTAGGTATCTACTTCCAATGATCTCACAATTATGAAATTTGGAATGCTAGGAGGAATAGCGACTTTTTTACTGCTTTTACTTTAAAATCATTTTAAAATGCTAGAAGGCAATTCTCGTAATTATTTGACATTCAATTCACAATATTTATCACCTTTCTGTCGCTCGTACATAATCATCGTGTTGTGGCGTACGTTAGAGCGAGGAAGATAACGTATGCATGCGAAGATTAAGTAATATTTATATATATATATATATATATATATATATATATATACTTATATATATTATATATAGTAATACGTCTACGCACGCAGTGACAGAAGTGACAGACTGAGATGAGACTAGATTATGAATAAAATTGAATGTTCATTAATTACGAGAATTGGGGCTATTACGAGACACATAACTGTCATAACATGTCAATTTGAAAGGTTTCTATGAAAATAAGTGATAAGTAATTAAAAAAATAAAAAGCCCCGACACTGCCCGTTACAGACGAACTTAGTTCCCTTGGTTGGTCTTAGTTCTCTAGTTTAGTTAGTAGACGACCTCTGTGGCGCGGCGGGCGAAGGTTCGCCTGCGACGCAGGAGGTTGCGGGTTCGATTCCCGCCTCGGAACAAATATTTGTACGATCTGCAGATATTTGTTCAGGGTGTTCTGGGTATTTTTCTATGTATAATAAAAAATATCTATCTATGTAATGTATTGTATTAAGTATATCAGTTATCTAGTACCCATAACACAAGCTCTGCTTAGCTTGGGGCTAGATAATGTTGTGTGAAATGTCCAGCATTTATTTATTTATTTTTTATTTATTGTATTAAGTATATCAGTTATCTAGTACCCATAACACAAGCTCTGCTTAGCTTGGGGCTAGATAATGTTGTGTGAAATGTTCAGCATTTATTATTTATTTTATTTATTATTATTAGTTGAGAACACTCTCGATCAAAAAACAAATAGGTAAATCAAAATTGGTTCATCCGTTTGGGAGCTACGATGCCACAGACGTCAAACGTCAAACTTATAACACCACCCCTCTTTTTGTGTCGGGGGTTAAAAATACATTTTGACGTGAGTTAAGAACCCAGCGAAGGATGAACTGCCCATACAAACGTAATACCGACGTCATTTGTAATTCGAGCATATTTCCACCATATTATGCTATTATTCGGATTCGGATAGTATTTATCTATGTTCCCAGATAGTTTTTTTTATCAAAATATATACCTAAAATGAAATGTAAGCGAATTACTTTTTGTATATTTTTACGACCTAAACGACATGTTTTCATCTTATTTGTTTCGTATTAAAAACAACGATATGTTACGTATTTTATGTGTAGGAACATAGCTTATATTGTCAAGTAACAGAATAACAACACGATATAAAAAAAACAACAAGTTTTTATTCATCATTTTTGGTATTACGGAACTTGAACAAATTTCTAAAAAATTCTGAACGCCCATATTGCTATCGCGTCAGAACCGAGGGCCGGTCGGGGAACTACGGTTGTGTGATGTTTGACAACTCGACAGGCACTCACACTAGTACACTGTGTAACCCCGCGCTTCGCTTGCTCTTGTGTTTGTTCACCTATTTATTTGTTATATATGACATTGCAATATTTTTGTCATTTTATTTAGATTTCCCTTGTGATTTGGAATGAAGTAACCTAGGTAACTAACATACCTACGACTTGTGCTTTGTTTACCATTCAGTACCTAGTTTTTGCGTGAAATAGTAGCGGCTCAACTTTCCAATAGCGACTGTGAGCTCGGAGGTTCATATTTTTATCACATAAAGTTTCACATAACACAAGCCTGAATATGAAATGGCGTACTGCGGAAACCAATAGTTTTAGCATTGTGAGCTATGACAAAAAATCAAAGAAAAATATTTCAAAGTAAATGCTCAACTTTCCTTTAGCGACTGGGACCTACGAGGTTCATATTTTTATGACATGTAGGTTTACATAGCACAAGCCTGAATATGAAATGGCGTACTGCGGAAACCAATAGTTTTAGCATTGTGAGCTATGACAAAAAATCAAAGAAAAATATTTCAAAGTAAATGCTCAATTTTCCTTTAGCAACTGTGACCTACGAGGTTCATATTTTTATCACATGTCATCAGATCAGATTTTCGGCTTTTGACATTGACCCCCCACCCCTCCCCTCCCCCCTCAAGCCTTATACTTACAGTCGCTAAAGGAAAGTCCTTCGATGAATTCTAAAACGGGAGTAAGCACGTAAACAATCTCAACTTTGAGAACACAAACGATGACAGAGTTCATTGACGTTCAAGGAATACGTAACCGACTGGACCGTAAGAGCAAAAAACACACCTAGTTGAAAATTGAGAAACCACCAATTTTTAGCAAAATATACCATTTGGTCTGTCACTGTCATTGTCAAAAGCCGAAAATCGTATGGGAACACTGATAAAAAGTAAAATATCACCAAAACATGGCGTTCGGAAAGCGGTTATTAGCAAATTTCAAAAATGAATAGCTCCAAAACTATTGGTTTCCGCAGTACGCCATTTCATATTTAGGCTTGTGCTATGTGAACCTACATGTGATAAAAATGTGAACTTCCTAGCTAGCAGTCGCTAAAGGAAAGTTGAGCGTTTACTTTGAAATATTTTTCTTTGATTTTTTGTCATAGCTCACAATGCTAAAACTATTTGTTTCCGCAGTACGCCATTTCATATTTAGGCTTGTGTCTACATGTGATAAAAATATGAACCTCCTAGCTCACAGTCGCTATTGGAAAGTTTAGCCAAACTCAACGATCATCAAAGCACCAACCTGCCCCCTTATTCGCTCTGACCAAACGTAACATAACGCGGGCTCGTTACGATATCTGCGTGGAATCATCGCTGAATCGTATGAGTGACGTCACACGTTATTGAAAAGAAATCTCATAGGTCATAGCGAATAACCACCCTGATCACAATTATTGGAAAAAAGTTTGTGCTCGCGAGTTCTAACTGTTCGCAGAACTAGGTACCAAGGAGTTTTTATTGCTAGATATATAAATGTAAAAGTTTGTGACAAATGCCAAATATGCCAAAAAATTATTTTTGTCAAATGCTAGTTTGCATAAAAAATAAATACCACCTTCGAATTATGAATGGTAACGGCCACAGAATAGAAATAAGTGTTCGGCTGTGCCCCGCGCGCGCCTGCGTTAGCCAAACAGGGACAGCAATATGCAGGCCGACTTTTGCGCTATTCTCGAGTTGATTTAGCGTCCGGCCATCCCCGCCACCTTAAGTGTTCTCGTTATTTTTAGGGGTCTTGTGATTAGTTGGTGAAAATTAGCACATTTTTTTAAAATTAATTATAGCAACAAATACTAAAAAACAGAATAAAATAAATATTAAAGGGGGCTCCCATACAACAAACGTGATTTTTTTTGCCGTTTTTATAGATAATGGTACGGAACCTTTCGTGCGCGAGTCCGACTCGCACTTGGCCGGTTTTTTTTGTTCATTGTTTCAAATCCTAGAGTACCTTGTTAAGTCATATTAGATTATAGTTTTTCGGCTCATTTGATGTAATGGCAGTGTATACGATACTGCTTACGCAATTGTTTTAAATCATTGATCTGAATGGCTCTTTCCTATAAAGGAAAAAACAGCCAAGCGCGTGTGGGAGCACGCACAGTGAAGGTTTCCGAAGTTAGTAGTGTCAATCCAAGTCTTAATCTATCTGTTTACCAAATTTCATCGAAATCGGTTTAGCCGTTAGTCGTGATTGAAGAACAAACATCCAAACCTTAGCATTTATAATATTACTGAGATGGGATACTGGATTACAAACCCGACTGCTACTTGTAAACTAGGAAAGCCTACTAAGCTGGAAACCTCGTAATTGTTTTGAAAGACCTATCCAACGATATCCCATGCGATGGGGCATGCAAATAAATAAACAACCTCACTTTACTTATAGGAGAGGTACACCAAAAAACTTTTTTTTTCTTATCTTTGCTATCGTCACCTGTTTGTATTACCGTTCAAAGTTTCAACTTGATATAACTAATAGGTCTACGAGTACAATGGCTATGCCTACGGACAGACGGAACATGGCGAAACTGTAAGGGTTCGTTGTCGGACTTCGGAACCCTAAAAACTATTTAAGTTTATCTGTTATATTATATGTATATCATATATCTCAGTATGAAGTATTAATTATGATTATTAATGCGTGGTTCCTTTTTAAGGAGGTATCCAAGAGGCTGATAGATGTGTCCACCAAAGGGCCTCGGTCAGAAAATCAGTATCGCCATACAACGAGGTAACGTCTCCAGCCTTTTGGGGAATCTGGCTGCGGTCGGTGACCTGTACGGTCAGTGTGTTTTATCTATATATATAACGTAGGTTTAAAGTGTTTTTTAACCGACTTCCCAAAAAAGGAGGAGGTTCTCAATTCGGTTGTATTTTTTTTTTTTGTGAACCGGTTTGGAAAATTCTTTTTTTATTTGAATAGATATACTTCCAGATTGGTCCCATCAGAATCCAGTTCTGATGATGGAATCCATGAGGAATTGAGGAAACTCCTCAAATATTGTAGGCATACATATGGCGATTTTGATATTTTCAGCAACAAACCAAGCATTTGCATTCAAAAAGTATCCTTTCACCACTATGGTTCTTTCATTTTTTTTTTCATCCAAATATTTTATCGAATACAATGGCGGAAGTCGGTTTTTTAAATGAAAAGTTATTAAATGTTTATATTGTCAACGTGCTGTGATGTGTCCAGGTGCTGAGGCTCTGCCTGCTTTCTCTGAGAACTTTTTGATCATCTTCGCATCACATTGTATACTTGAAAGTATTTTTTTTTGTTTTCGTGTATTGCGAGAATCACATTTTCATTCCTACACCACGCACTGATACTGGCTTAAACAAAACCCAAGTTTTATTTTCATAACTTTGTACAATATTTATTTATAAATCCACATAAAAACGCTTACGTATGTAATAACAATTCATATTATCCTACTAAGGTTTAGTGTCCTTTCTTGTGGCCCCAGTGCTTGTGGTCCTCATGGCCGCCCTTCTTTCCGTGTCCGGAGTGGTGATGATGATGTTCGTGATGGCCTCCTTCGTCGTGGTGGCCCTTGTGGTCGTGGTGGTGACCTCCCTTCTCGTGGTGGCCCTTCTTGCCGTGGTGGTGCTCGTGATGACCTCCGTGCTTATGACCTTCGTGGAAGTGTCCGCCCTTCTTATGTCCGTGCTCGTGATGATGTCCGCCATGACCCTCCTCGAAACCGGACTCTCCGTGCTTGTCGTGGAAGTGCTTATCCTTCTTGAACTCGTCTACTTTGTGGACGCCATGGTGACCCTTCGTGGAGTGCCCCTTATGGTAATGCCCCTTCTCTTCGAAACCGTGTCCCTTCTCACCCTTTTCACCGTGATGGTGCTCGTGGTGGTGTCCATCATCGTGATGGTGGTGCTTCTTGTGTCCGCCGTGCTCGTCGTGGTGGCCCTTATGTCCCTCGTGATGGTGGTGGCCCTTCTTCCCGTGCTCGTGGTCGTGGTGGCCCTTGTATCCCTTATGTCCCTTGCCGCCGTGTTCATGGTGGTGATCAGCATGATGCTCTTTGCCACCACCCTTGTCCCAGCCATGATGCGTCGCCGCGGCTTCAAGGTCCGCATCACGTTTCTCCCGCAAGTTCCGCGCTTGCACCAACACCACGAAGGCCACCACGCTCAGAACCAGAGCCACATTCATTGTGTCTATTAGACTTTGCTTTGGCTTTGGGACAACTATTGGTTTCTGTGGCTTGTTTTGTTATGATTATAATTATGTCCACAGCAAGGTTTTATAGACACTGGCTCTGGTTTTCTCCGGCACCGGTATTGGGCAATAATTTGGCTTCAACTCCGGTACATACTTCATTACTGTCAAGGTCAATGGTCATAGAACCATACCGTACTTACGTACTTAGTTGAATGACGTCGAACAAATTTTTATTACAAAATAACACAACTTCGCTAATAGGCAATTAAATTTCTGGGTGTCAAACCAAAATCAAATCAAATCAACCATAAATACAGATGAACCCTGTAGGTATATGGTATTCAATATAACGGCCATAAAATGCATCCTTTACCGTCTAGGTTGTTTAGAGTAGTTTAGGGGGGGCAGAAAAATGCATGTGGAGGTGTAACTCTACCGACACTACTGCCTAGCTAGACAAGAAAGTATACCTAAATAATTTATGATAAAAAAACGCTATCTCATGACGAATTGTATAAAAATTTCCGTTATTTTTAAAATAGGGTTTTAGTCATCAATAGCTCTTTTCAAAGCGTTTGATTTATTCTAGGAAGGTAAATAGGGGTTCGGTTCTGAAAGTGTTCGATTTTCCTAGTAGTTCGTGATAGTAGAATCGACGTTTGGCCCTTACGTTAAGAATGGCAAAAGCAGAGTTTCAAATAAATGTTGATCATTGACCGTGGCCGTATTAGTTTTCCTGGAAAAGTATTGTGAACCCTTAAAAGTAGTTGACTGACATTTTTTGTATTGTCCAAGTACCTACTTAACTATTAAGAATTGTTCGATAGTACTTGGAGCAGTAAAGGCCGAGTTGACCTACTATAGTTATATTATGAATAAATCAATATGTTGGCCTAGTGGGAGGTATCTACGACTTCCGATTCTAAGGCACCGATTAATTTTTCAACAAAGAAAACACAGTGATTAAACCTCCATACTTACCATAAAACAAAAAACTTGAAGGGAATCCATCAACCCGCATTGGGATATCAGCGTGGTACCGCAGAGCCTCAAGACAGTCAAGTCTTTAATCAGTGCGTGTTGCCAGGATGACTTGCGGCAATGGAGACGTGGTCTCTAACTATTGGCGATATAGACAGGCTCAAAGTCGGGCAGTGGGCTATGGAGAGAGCTATACGTGATAGAATCTGAAATGAGAAAATCCGTAGAAAAAGACCACCGCCATAGCTCTCAGAATTAGCAAGTTAAATGGCAATGGGCAGGTCGATAGCTTGCAGAACTGACAACCGTTGGGGGATAAAGGTTCTCAAATGGCGATCACAAACCAGACGACGCAGTAGAGGAAGGCCTTCTCGATGAACTAAAGGTATTATAAAGGTAGCAAGAAGTCAGTGGATGAAGGCGGCTCAAGACCGTTCGTCGTGGCATTCTAGGGGGAGGTCTATGCCCAGCACGGGACTTCTTCAGGCTGCTGATGATGATGATGTTCTAACTACCAGGATTGATTAAGCTTACTGTAAGGTCCTCAGTGCACGTAAACAGGCTAGTGATGATGATAATGATGAAGGTAGGTATCGAAGGAAATTAACAATCATTCACAAATAGATACGCTCATGTTAAAATAGGGGTAATGTATGGATGAAAAACTAGGAATGGGTTGGTCACGGTTGCCTCACACTGGATGAATTGTAACCAGATTACAGCAGAGCAACTAACGCCTGCCCTACGAGGCTACGAAAGCGACAACATAACAGCATAACACCCAACAGTCACATACATAATCCTGATCCAACACTATGACTCCCTGTGTCGTGGGTATCAAGGAACTACGAGTACTTTGGTACCACAACACCCACACCCGACACAAATATTTGCAGATCATGCAAACTTTTGTCAAGAATGACAAATCGCATGGTGGACGAGATGGAACACGTATGTTATCGAGTGCCACAGCAACTATGCCGCACACCAACACATCATTATAATAAAATCATTAGTCATTGTGCTATAAATAATTGTTTATCAGTCATAGATTTAATCAATACTTTTCTCAGCTTTGGATAATTATTTGGAAGAATGTTTTAAGTTACGTCATAGTGATCATTTTTCTAGATTGACAACAGTGTATTAGTTATCTGTAGATCGATCTGTAGTGATTACTTGATCGGGGTAGTTGATTTTATTCTTTAGGTGGGTATATGTTAATATGATTTGAACTGAAAGGAAAAATACATGCTGTAATTGTTTGTGTGCTACAAGGTGTTATTTCGTGCTATCCTAATCCACTCGTGACACGTAAGATACTTCTTACTTGATTTTGGTGTTTTTGCATCGCGTTGTTGCTCACCTAGGGCATTTGGTTATCAGCTACTGTGGCCAGAGCGCGAATTACATTATACAGTCGCGGGGCGTGACATTGTGTCAACCAGAGGCAGGACAAAACTAAATTACTGATGCGGTTTCTGATTTGCTCAGCTTCTGGTACCTAATAATAATGCACGGAATTAGGAGCCCCTAGAATACGCATCGTCCCTATGGCTTTATGCTTTCGTTATGCATGATTATCTTCTTAGGCCCGTATTATAGAACTATGCTCAAGCGTGAATAGATATCCAAACATAGGTTTGATGACTTTCAATAAATCTATGTATAAGCCTCTGTTCAGTTTGAGTTTAGTACTAAAATACGGGCCTAAGGCAAGATAGGTGCCGTTATGAAAGGCTTTTTGTTATCTTGACTGGGCACATTATTTCTACTGATAAAAAAATGGAGAGAGATGATAGCTCTCTTTCTAGTTTTCATGATAAGTAATACAAATTGCCATCTCCTCCTCCCGTGGATGTCGCAAAAGCCGACTAAGGGATTACACCAGGGTATGAGCATCAGCATCTATACCTGAGTACTCTACACCAATACTGCGATCACCAATCCGCCTGCCAAGCGTGGTGATTATGGCAAATCCCTATAAAGTAGCCCTCGTCCAGCAGTGGAAGTCTACCGGCTGATGAAACAGAATGCAAATTGGTACAGTGGTTGTTGGGGAGCTACGAGTATGTTTCAAATTCAAATTCAAATTCAATTCTTTATTGCATCATAATTATGTAGATAAGAGTAATGTCATGAGTAATATACTTAAATATAATATACTTGTCATAATTATGTACCCAGTATGGGTGTCGCAATTTTAACGTAAAAATAGTAGGTACGTAAATAAAAAAAAAAATGTCTAACAAATAAGTACAGTAAAAAAACCATTAAAATTAAAATTAAAAATTAAACAAATGTCTTGTCATTAAAAAACTCGTCAAGGCTATAATAAACTTTTTTTATCAATACATTTTTAATAATTCTTATAAATAATGTGTCCGTTTCATTCTTTAAGTCGTCAGGTATTTTATTATAAATTTTAGTGGCCATTGTATGGAGGTTAATGGGCAATATTTATTCTACTAGATCTATTAAGAAGGTAGATAATTTAAAAAGTTTTGTTATTAAAGTACCTACCTACTTAAATTTATAAAAAACTTTATTTACAGCAAGGACAATACTACTATTATACAAAATTGAAAAATACAAATGTATCAGTTGAGCTATCTAAAGAACTTTGCAAGCTATCGAAACATAGCTCAACTGATACAAATCACTACCAGACGGAAGCGTCCCTATACCCGTCTGCATTAAACTTTGACAGCTGCTAAACTCATGCTATCTCTTTATGACGTAGGTACTTAACAATGAAAAATGCGTTGCACCTATCTAAGATGCTGCCTAAATTAATGTGTTAACATTAGTGCAGGCGGCACATAAGACGCTGGCTGCATTGTCACGCTGAATAACAAATTAAATATTTTTTTATTTGTCTAATGCAACAGGTGTATGGTGCTCAATTGTTCGTATTATAAAATAAAAATAGAAAATAATATTTTATGGTTTATTATTCTTTGAAGTAAAAAACATAACAAAAATACTCATTTGTAACAACGTAACAGATAACAAATTCAGTTCATTGCGCCATCGATTAGTGACCCTTGTGTCCCCAGGACTTGTGGTCTTCGTGACCGCCCTTCTTGCCGTGGTCGTGGTGGTGGTGCCAGTGTTCGTGGTGACCACCTTCTCCGTGGTGTCCCTTGTTGTGGTGGTGGTGACCGCCATCCTCGTGATGTCCCTTCTTGCCGTGATCATGCTCGTGGTGCCCACCGTGCTTGTGTCCCTTGTGGAAGTGACCGCCTTTCTTGTGTCCACCTTCATGATGATGACCACCATGGTGTTCCTTGAAGCCTTTCTCGCCGTGCTTATCGTGGAAGTGCTTATCCTTCTTGAATTCGTCGTGTTTCTCGATACCGTGGTGACCCTTCGTGTCGTGTCCCTTATGCCAGTGGCCATGCTCCTCATGCCCGTGCCCGTGTTCGCCCTTCTCGCCATGGTGGTGATGGTGATGGTATCCGTCATCGTGGTGATGGTGTTTTTTGTGGCCACCGTGCTCGCCGTGGTGTCCTTTGTGCCCTTCATGGTGGCTGTGGCCGTGTTTGCCGTGGTGGTCTTCATGGTGTCCCTTGTGTCCCTTGTGGCCGTGGTCACCATGGTCGTGATGATGGTGTCCGTGATGCTCATGACCGCCGCCCTTGTCCCAGTGATGTCCTGACGCCGCGACTTCGAGATCGGCCTCTCCTTTCTCGCTGATCTCCCGACAGGAGACAGCGGCCGCGAGGGCCAGCAGGCCGAATGCCACAAGCAGGCTCCTTCTCATGGTTGGTTGGTTGTTGCAGTTGTGAATGATAGCTGCATCGCTGCCAATGATTTTATATACCAACAATAGCACCGGTGAGGTAAGTTCGCCGCTTTGTAGTGTCAAGGTTCAATAAGATAACGAGAGAGATTTTCCACTTCCTTCCCAAGTTAATCGAATAAACATTATGCATAGTGAGGTCTTACAACTTTTTCGTGGCGAACTAAGAATTACCCAATTTTTTTAATTTTTTGTGTCTTTATTTGTGTTAAGAAGTATTTTCTTGAATGTTCCTGGTTCCTTCGTTTATTCCAATCTTTCCTACCAACAGTTCGATGATCTAACTGTTTGGACAAAATTATTCCAAACTTACCGTAAAAAAGAAACCCATATGGTTTGAACTCGATATCTGTTCTACTATTTTAATCGCTTCCTATAGATACCTATCTAAGTACCTATACATTCATTTGCAGAGTTAATTTTCAATTAAAGAAACCCATATGGTTTGAACTCGATATCTGTTCTACTATTTTTATCGCTACCTAGATACCTATCTAAGTACCTATACATTCGTTTGCAGAGTTAATTTTCAATTAAATGTGTCAGTATAATTTTATATAGGTATTGGAAGAATCTAGAACTTCATTTAGTTTATAATTTAACCATATTTACGGTGAGGGCCTCCCACGACAAAACAAAGTCTTCTTTTGAGTGTATATGTTTTGTACATAAGACCCAAAAAATCATGTAAAACATTTTCATTATAAAAACCCTTGTTGCCTAGAGCTGACACCCGCAACAAACTACCAGAAACTTTGATTAGTGCTCCTTAGTAAACTCTTTCAAAAAGGATTTGATAATAATTTTTAAACAGAATTTTGCTATGATATACACACATGCATCAGCTCAATAGCTGCTTGTGTATTAATAATCAATAAATCTATAACTCTAATTGTGAAAACTGTACTGACGCAAAAACTATGAAGCCAAAAAAAAACCCATATATTATAATTATAATTATGTTCTTTTTGACTTCTAAGTACCCACTTTGAAAGGCTTCTTAAAATGTTAACCCCAGATGTTAAAGACACCTACTATGAAGCTACTATACAGAAAATAAACTTGAGTTTGTCAACGTACAGATTAAGGTTTATAACGCTCTTAAAATAAATTAATACAATATTTATTTAACAATTTTCCAAAACTATGAACAAGAACGAGAAGTTGCAACGGAGATATAAAGTTATCGTGGGAAAATGTTATTCCTTGGGTTTATAAACATAAAAAGGTTGCACGGATATTCTGTAAAGCAAATAATAGAAAATATATTTATCAATTTTCTCAAACTAACCCTAAAAAGTTACATTGGTGTTATAACGTTACTATGGGAAATCTCTTTGCCTTAATAACTAGAAAATACTCTTACGTATTTTACGCTTTTAAAAAACGAACCCACAGGAGATTGGATTATAAGGTTTCACTGGCTCATTACCAGTTTGTAGAACTCTATAAACATATGCAAGTGTGTGGATGTTATCATTTTTAGGGTTCCGTACCTCACGTACCAACGAAACCATTATAGGAGCACTCAGGTGTCTGTGTGTCTCCTATTCTCTCCAAATGTACTGGACCAAAGAAGGTGAAATTTGGTAGGTATATAGAGTTAGGTGACCCAATTACGGACGTAATTCAACGAATTTTGATTTCGGGGGTTAAGTTTGGGGGTTAAACAAGAAAATAAAAAACTTTGTCGTCATGTGACAAATGAAAAAACTCATTATGAGAAAAACAAACATTGTTTTATAATTTTAAAATGCTCTGAAAAAAATAGATATAAAATACTATAATTGTATAGATTAAAGATATTAGAGAAAATATGCGATAATTAACCATTGCCCCCTATCTCCGGAACAACTGAGCCAAAACTTTTGATAAAATTACGGAATATTGTGCATTACGTATAGTTTACAGGAGAACCATACCATATAGTCATAACGGGTAATTGATGTATATAAATATATGAATTAATTACACAACTACTCATTGTCAGGACAATTATCCATCCATCTTGAGTAGACTAAAGGTAATCTACCAAGGGCCAAGATAGTATTGTCGTATTGAACAGAGAGTGATTAGAGACATGAATAGAATCTATTCAATAGATAGAGGTCATCCCCACATCGTAGTTTAGGAAGTCCGACGCTACGCCGTAGCGCAGCCGCTACGCCGTAGTATCTCATAGGGATCCTGACATGGAATGAATCGAATTCAATCAAATAATATGGTTTAGCTTTTGACCCGTTTTGTTAATGTGTGAAGGTAAGCATGGTATGACAATCATATTTCCGTTCGAACCTAAGGTTCGAACGTCGTAGTACGAAGCCCCAGACTGTCAGCATAATACTCTCTGTAAAACCTCTTTACGTTTGAAAAATATCCTGGTATGTTTCGGCCTGTTGTAGATAAATGTATGCTAGAATTCCTTCTGTCGCGGTCGACCTCTTTTCTCAGTACTGCTATGTAATGAGAAGCCTTTGTAAACCATGATTACTATGGTCGTGTGATTTACAAAGTGTTTTTGCTAAACGTTCAAATGCGGTTTCGCTTTACAATTCCAAAAATGTGCTTACTAAGGTTCTCTTCAAAATTGTTGCAGCTGATTTATACCGCACTGTACAATAACATACGCCTCTCATCTTGACATTCTCCTCCCGTGGATGTAGTTAAAGCCTAACTAAGGGATTACACCAGGGGATGGGCAGCAGCATCCATCTGAGTACTTATCACCAACTGCGATCAGTAATCCGCCAGCCAAGCGTGGTGTCTATGGCTAATTCCTCGCATTGTATTCAATTGATTATGGCCAATTCCCCCAATTTGCCATAATCATTTTTTTTTTTTTTTTTTTTTTTTTTTGATGACCTCTGTGGCGCGGCGGGCGAAGGTTCGCCTGCGACGCAGGAGGTTGCGGGTTCGATCCCCGCCTCGGAACAAATATTTGTGCGATCTGCAGATAATTGTTCCGGGTGTTCTGGGTATTTTCTATGTATAATAAAAATATCTATCATTCATTCATTCATTCATTTCATTTATTCAGGAACAATTTTACAATCGTATTTGAAATTTAGGTAAGTACATAAAAAACACAAAATATAAAATAACAATAATAGTGGTCATCAGCTATCTATGTAATGTATTATATTAAGTATATCAGTTATCTAGTTGCCATAACACAAGCTCTGCTTAGCTTGGTGCTAGATAATGTTGTGTGAAATGTCCAGCATTATTTATTTATTATTTTATTATTTTATTAATTGTATTCAATGGGGGAGGCCTCTTCCAGCAGTTGGACGTTAATAGGCTGATGATGATGATAATGACGTACAATAAAAAGGTGTAAGTGTATTAATTATAAAATAAGAAGCTTGGACTACAACCCAAACAACAAGAAAAATCTCTAAGAGGTATAATCTAACTACATATTTCGAGGTATCAGCGTCAGCATTTATACCTACCCAATTACATAATGGCTACATTATCATCATCATCATCATCATCATCTATCGGCTTCAGCGGTTGGCGGTTGGTTAAGTAATTTCTCCAGCTGGGTGTCTTGGGGCAAAATGCCTGCACCTACAGTTAAAAAAAAACAATAAAAGAAAAATAACTACTACAACGAAAAATCTTCTAATTCTCAAATGTTTTTACGTTATTCAAAAAATCAGGAGTTAAAATTCCAAAACTAAGCATTTTTTCTTACGATACCTCACAAGAGATACAAAGAGTCAGTAAAATGTTAGTAAAAGTGATTCTTTTCTATTACCCTAAGCCGTGCCCTTCTTAGCCAGATAGCCTCCTTCATGTAGGAGAGAATACGAAAGAAAAATGAAGCTCATTATTATCTCGATTACTCTCCAACACCAACAATACGTTTATGTCGTTTCTCGTACCTGCTAGCTTTGAACATGCTTTTAAGATGAAATAAAATAAAAGAGGGGATCTATTTTATGCAAGACAGGAAACGGTATTTCTTTTATAACATGGAACGTTTTAACTTATCTTTGTTGCTTGGAGGATAACGATTTTAAATGTCTTCACTAAAATAAAAGAATTAAGTTTAAGGTGTTTTTGAGTATTTTCATAGAAGTAGGTTTTTTTGGATGAGAAATTCTGATCCTGCATTCTGACGGAAACTGGAATCTATCGATCCTACTTACTTGTTTTTTTGGAGCTGACGAATCTTTATGATTCTAACTTTTTAAACTAAAGGTCAGTTTTTAAATTAAAGAGCTACATCAGAAGTATTTTAGGTATAATTTATTTCCGTATCACAAAATATTCAACAATAACAAAAACTCAAGCATGTAATTATATTCAAAGACGTGTTATTAGTGTCCCTTCCAGCCCCAGTCCTTGTGGTCCTCATGGCCAGCCTTGCTGCCGTGTCCGGCGTGGTGATCCCAGTGCTCGTCGTGCCCGCCTTCGTCGTGGAAGCCTTTGTCGTCGTGGTGGTGACCGCCCTCTTCGTGATGACCCTTCTTACCGTGCTCCTGCTCATGGAACCCACCCTCCTTGTGCCCTTTGTCAAAGTGTCCGCCCTTGTTGTAACCATCTTCGTAATGATGACCGCCATAACCTTCCTCGAATCCAGATTCTCCGTGCTTGTCGTGGAAATGCTTGTCCTTCTTGAATTCGTCTACCTTATGGATACCATGGTGACCCTTGGTTGAGTGTCCTTTATGGAAGTGTCCCTTTTCCTCAAAACCGTGTCCTTTTTCACCTTTTTCGCCGTGATGGTGCTCGTCATAGTAGCCATCGTCGTGGTTGTGTCCCTTTTTGTGGCCTCCGTGCTCGTCGTAGTGTCCTTTGTGGCCCTCGTGGTCGGAATGACCCTTCTTGCCGTGGTCGTGCTCGTGGTATCCCTTGTAGCCCTTCTCACCGTGTCCGCCGTGCTCGTGGTGGTGATCGCCGTGGTGTTCGCCACCCTCTCCTTTTTCCCAGTGTTGGGAGGCTGCTCCTACCAGATCTCTCTTCTGACGCACGTCCCTTGCGCAGGCCACTGCTACGACCGCGGCCAAGCAAACCAACACAATTTTTCCCATATTGTTCTGCTCTCTTGGTTCTGTTAGGCAACGATTGCCAAATGATGCCTGTTACAATTTTCTCTTCGCTTATATAGTATTGCCAATAACACTGCTTTGTTTTTATTGTTACTTTGTTATTGTTGCATTTAATGTCAGGGTGAAGAGTGGCGGTCACAGGTATGCGGCAGTGACCTGAATTAGATTTTGTAGAGACCTCCTCAAAAGCAAGTAACATTATAAGTTGACTAACATTAACCAAATAATTCTTAATACTTACTTAACTACGTGATAGTTCTAATAAATTAAAAAAAGAGATCAACCAACCCTATATACGCATACTGTGATCACCAGACTGTTGCATTGTATCCACGTGACGTCAAGCTAAGTGCTAAGGAAACAATAGCATCATTGTAGTCGCAACTGTAATTAACAATTGTCATTTATATGAATAAATAATAGGTGACACTATTATATGCGTATGTGTGATGCTCATGTCGTTAGTGTAAAATGCAAAATATCTGACCGTTTTTACAAGCCAAATATCAGCTGATGAGAGGTGGCGACCGTTTTCACCGAAGTCAAGGGCGTCCGATGTCAAGGTGACGTTGCGAAGCCGTCGCCCCCATTTTTTCAATATCATTTGTCTAAACTCCGCGGTGATCGATTTCTTTCGTCACTGTTTCCGGATGAGTGCCCACGCGCTGTGCGAACGACGAATCTCGATATGCACTTGAACAAGAAGCTGATCTACATTGATAGGTGACTATGATGAGGTAAGTATAATATGATTACTACATCAGGTCAAGAAATATATTTTTCATCCCATCTATTCGAAAAGGACGATTTGGTTCGCCTTTAAGTGTACCCAAAGGTGGTCTTTTCTGTATGAAACTTCTATAAGTACGCCGCAATTATCTTTGCCGCGCACTTTTTGAATTTGGAACATATCGAACCCAAATAAGTGCGCCGCAATGAACTTTGCGGCGCACTTTTTGAATTTGGAACATCTTAGTGTTTGAACAAAAATATTGTTTGAATAAATAATGGCTGGTATACGACCGCCCATAGTCGCGCCCCGCGCCGGCTGAATAAAAAAAACAAATGAAAAACGCGTTTTCATAAAATTTCACGGATTGTTAGAAATTCATCGTTTTGTTTTGAAACTAGTGGTTCGTCCCGAACTGAGACTTTGCGATGACACCATAATCAGCCCGACTATTTAAGTACTTACCTACTAAGTCATAACATATTTTCCATTATTGTTTTTTTTTTAAATCACCTCGAGGTAATTTCCTACACATCATCGAAATAACCTTTAAATAGAACTAAGCAACGAGCGTAATACTACATACCTGTAAGTATATCAAGTACCTGACGAATCAATTGATAATATCCTTTTGACGAAACATAGAACTCGCAACATCATTCAAATTCCTAGAAATGGGAGGTCAACAATGGATTTTATATTGTTTTATCGAGTACAAGTTTCTAAATTCTTCAATTTCAGACTTTTTCCTGTATTTGTGTCACAAAAACTACCAGCATACGAAATTTCAGCATTGTGGGATTGCTGGAAGTACCCTAGAATTTTCGATTTTTACGTTTTTGTTTTTCCCTAATATCTAAAAAACTATATTGTCTAAATACTTATTAAAAACAGTTTTGAAATGTCCAACTAAAGCGCTCTCATTAGACATCCCACTTGATCTGACTGTCTCACTTTTATTTTTTTTACCCCAACCGATATAGCTCATAACCTTACCTACAAATTGTACCAATACTATCTACCCCTATACTAAATTTCATGAAGATCGAATTAACGGTTAGGAAGTTTTCATCGGACAAACATACATACATACAAACACCGATTCTCCCAACTTGACTAAGAGAACTCGCTTCGCTCGTTCAATAAAATATGAGGTGCCTTTTATTTTCTCATAGTGGGTGATGAAAAGTAGAGTGTAACACTCGGGCGCAAAATATATTTTTGGCTCGGGCGACGTACTTTGAATCTCTCGCTACGTTCGGGATTCTACTCTAGAATCCCTCACTTCGCTCTGGATTCAAAAAAGCGCCCTCGCCGTAAAAATATTATTTTGCTCCCTTATGATACAATCTACTATTACAAATCTTTAAAAAAATACTCAGGACTGACTGACTAACTGACTCACAAACAAAGCATAGCCTAAACCGCTGGTTCCAGAAACATGAATTTTGGAGGGTGTAGGTAGGGGTGTACTAAGAAAGGAATTTAGAAAATTTGCCAATTTGGGGCTTAAAATGGATTTTTAATATACAATAAAAATGCTCTGTATTTTGGAAACCGTTGGTAGTAGGTATCGAGACATCAAACTTTACAAATAAACAAATAGGGTCACTTAGATAAACCACAAATACCCATTCACAACTCATTGTTTGTTTATTTAATATTATTTAATAAATGTTAAGTACTTTTATACAAGTTATTGTGTTTAATATATATATTATACGTACATATACACACGCCTTTTCCCCCGAAGGGGTTGGCAAGGCCTCAAAGGGCCTCTTTTCACATTGTATTTAATGGCGTATGAAAAATATTTTAATATTATTTTTATTTTATTTCGATATCTTGCATAGTTTGGGAGGTATTGTGATTTCTCTAAGTTTATTTTATTGTACGCCAGTTTAGACTGTGTTTCAGTTTTATTTGAAATATTCCTAAAAAACACACGAGACCGAGTTGCAAAAAAAAAAACACGTGTTACGTTTTAGCCAGATTTCAGTGTATTTCGACGTAGGTAGTACAAGTAAGTTTCACGGTATAGTTGTTGAGAATAAACTATTTTCAGGACCCCAAAACGGGACCCCTAAATTTAAAAACTGGATTGTGGTGTCGTTTTAAAGGCAAAGTTGTTAAAAAGTAAACAAGTGTTTTAATGCCATCAAACATAATTTTTGTTTATTATTTATTTGTGTTTGATGTTTTACGATATCAACCTATAATGAAGACGAGGTTTGATGATGGAATTGGAAAGTGTTAACTGAACTCCTCAACGAATTCCAATAGAATAGTGTAGAATAAAATGGTATTTCAGCACTTTTTCATTGTTGTATGAAATGTTTAACTGTAGTTGAGGACCTGCATCTGATGATGCAGCCAAATGGTTTGGTTCGGTTGGTATTCAACGGTTAACAATACGTGATAGCCAGGGTCTGAAGATAAACCCGGGACCTCTTAATTAGGTAACTAAGAAGAATCGTGTTAGTCTCCTATGAATTATTTTGTGAGACGTTTCACATGAGATACAAAACAACTGAGGTTTGATGATGACACTCAAGGTTTTCAACGGAAACTCCTCAATAGATAACAGAAACATTGTAGTGTTTGGGCTCTTTTGAACTGTTTTTGCGAGACTGTTAACAATAGGTGACAGCCAGGGTCTGATGATTAAACCACAGGAGGGGTTCACCGAACCTCTTCAATGGGTGACGAACCCCTCTATGTCATGTTTTGTTTCTTTTGAAAGGTTTTTGAGAGAAGTTCGACAAATATATGACCGCTAGAGTCTGATAATGAAACCGGGAGGGATTCAACGGAAACTCCTCTATGAACAACAGTACATTGGTAGTGTTTGGGTTATTTTGAATTGACATGACAGCTAGGGTCTGTTGATGAAACCGGAAGGTGTTCAACGGACCTCCTCAATGGAAAATAGTAGTAGGGTCGTGTTTGGGCTCTTTTGAATTGATTATGTGAGATGGTTAGAAGACACAAAAAGGTTTTTATATTCCGTTTTGTTAGATGATTTTTACAACAAATTTTTTATTTCAAATTGTGAGATCAGTCGAACTAGCAGCATAACAGAACGGAATAGACGATTTTGCTAGGACCAATGGGGCGCGGTTTGCATTATTGTGCGTTTAGTACGAATAGCATGTGAACGAAGTAGTTCAGCTAAAGTTTTATAAAACTATTGTGCCTGGTTAACTATTGTTTTTATAGACATAGACGAAAAGACGTGTCGACTGAATTCAATAAACGAGTTACTGTTGTTGAGCTCTAGCGTAAAGCCGTGTGAATTAACGCAGTGGGTATGTGCCCATCTAGATATACCTACTGAAGCTGCGATTGAATTTGGGCTCACTCCAGTAGGTAGGTATTCGAAAATAACGTCACATTCACATTTGCATATAAATCTCTGCGTATAAAATGGATCAGATTTCATTTAATTAAGGTTTGTTTTATTCATTGATGCGTACCTTCCTAAAGACAATGGAGGGGTATAAATCGTATATCTAAAGGGGATTGTTCGTAGCTACACGTAACACCCAAACTAATTACATTGTAGGCCTGTAAGCCGTCTCGCTAAACCAAACCAAAGTATTAATCCGCGCAGTTAGGATAGATTCGTGTAAAATCCGCGCCTCCACGCAACAGGCCCGGTTAGAGATGCTGGATGCTATTAGATCATCAAAAAAGCCGGACAAACAGATGTAGCTTAAAAAATCTGTCACGTGCTAGTCTGACTTGCGTAGTTAGAGTTCCGTATTTAATCAATTTTTTTTAAGGGTTTTTGAAGCTACACTGCGTTACTTAACCCCACCCCATCTCCCCAAGCTCCACGCTTTGTTAGGTTTATTAAAAAAATTACAATGTAAAATTTAATTTAATTTTATTTAAAATCCCAAATAAATATAATTTCATAATGAAAATTAAATTCTGGCTACAATTTTTCAGTCAGTAGTCAAATAAACTATGGAATCGCGTTTCGCCATAGGCGGGCGGACCTTGACTTTTCTATAAGTGAGAAAAAACATTTCGGTACGGAATACTATATAAACCCGAATGTTGTTATTGTTTCGGATACAGTTGTTATTATTTACTTTACTGTGCTTAGTTATTTTTGGAACAGCTGCTTGAAATGTCCAGAAAGGATTTACTTAATAACACTACCACATTTCTCGATTACGTAGTAAAATCGTAAAATATGATTTTTAGACCCAGAGTGAGATCATAGTGCCTACCATGCCCGGATAAAACCGATCGTCTGGCAACCCTACAGCCATTTCCAGGAGGCACGTTGCTGCCACTGCTAATTAAACACGATGATGTGTCTCACTCACTCACATACAATGTCACAGAAGCCGAAGTTTTGTTTCAATTTGAATTCCTAAATTATTTCCGGATAAAAATTGACCGGTTTTGTTTCTACCGAGGGATGATGGATTACTAATAAAAGGTGAACGTATAGGTACCTATACAAAGTTATATGCAAACCAATGTAATCCTTTCCTATACCTTAGTTCATAGATTAGGTGCTACTGCACCATTGAGTTCGCAGCATAACGTTGGATTTGCAATCAGCAGTAACTCGCTATGAGTTGATCAGTAACCACAGTGTATCGTGAGCCGCGTGCTCAATGCGTTATGATTATTGCAATTATCTGGTATGTAGATAATTATTCAGTGTGAGGTGATGTTTCATGTACCTACTCTGAATTCGTTTTTTGGTCTGTGTAGTAGTATTCCTATACAGACAAAAAGTGTAACTTACTCTTAATTCTCATTTAACAACTCCGTTTGTATATTCAAATCTCTTATGATATGATCTCTTAAGCAATTTGAGACTAATGTAATTAACAGTGACTAAATAATATGTAGGAATATATCTTTATTTACATAAAGAGTAACACACAGTATACATACATAATTTAAAAAATACTAATGAGACAGTTGACTTGTCTAAAGACAGTTTCAAATTATCTAAAGATAGCTCAATTGATCCAAACCACTACCAGACGGAATCGTCTCCAAGACTGCATTGCCACGCTGAATGGCTATACTAATGCTTTGAGCCAAGTAAGAGCCAGCTCTCGGGTCACGCGTTGCTTCGACCAGACAACCTGAAATAATTTTGAAAACACGAAGGGCTCGACCCAGTGTCTCGACCCCAAAAGGCTCAAATATGTAAACTCTGTCGCGATTTGCGTATTTGCGCCTTTTGAGATTCTCAGCCAAATCATGCACTGCACCGGTCCTAACTGATGACTCGGACAGATGAGATGGCGCAAGGGTATATTGACGCACGTAGCGACCCACACCAAAGGTCTACCCTTCTCCCACGGAACAAGAGTCATGCCATCGGGCCGGTTATACCATCGTCACGTAGCAGGACCATTCGGCTAAAGAAAGGCGTTGGAACGTTGACGTAATGGCTCAGCGAATGATGTCGTTGAAAATTAAGTTATGATAGGTCCGTGGTAGCTTCGACTTAAGAATAGGACTCTTTCAACTACTCCTGTGGATGTCGTAGAAGGCGACTAAGAAATTACGCCAGGAGAAAGGCAGCAGCATCCACCTGAGTACTTAACAAAAACTGTAATCACCAATCCGCCTGCCAAGCGTGGTGATTACGGCAAATGCCCCTGATCCTGATCTAGCAGTGGATGTCTACCGGCTGGTGAAGATGTTGGTACCTGCTGTATGTAGAGTATTTATTTATTTTCAGGAGAACCAACAGCTTACTTTAACATAATAATACAACAGAATAACAGTAGAGAGTTTAATAAATCTAATACTCGTATTGAATCAGCCCAAGTTATTCAATCCCAGGGCACGCAGAGATTATTCATACAAATTAATTCAAGGACCGGAATAAGTACCTGATTATAATGATCCGATATTCAAATCCATCCGCATAATCTTAGTTACATATAACACATATGTGAACTTACGAGGTAGTTGTTATCACTAGTCATGACATAACATGCTCGAAGCGATAATGGAAATTCAAAGCCATTCCAACTCCGCTCCAGATTTGTATTGCGGCAATATGAGAATTAGGTACGAGTTCACAGCGGGAACGAATATTGATTTGTTAATGAGTAAATTGGTTCCCAAAGTAACTTTTTTATTTCCGCCCCCACTTAAACTACAGGTTGGTCCATTTAATAGTGTCAAGTGGAATTCTAGACCACCCCTAGGGGTATCCAAATCGATCCTATGTATGTCAGAAAATAAAATGTGAGTTTTTTTAAAAAACTTCATCGCACTTTTAACACTACCACTTCACATCATCATACAATTTCTAAACATAATAAAATTGCGGAACATACATGAGGATGTTTCGGGTACCTCAAGGCTCTACCTGACTTCCGCTTGCCACTATTTAATGAAACATCCTGTAAAATTACGCGGGAAGAGCCTGTTTCTATTCAATAACGTCAGTTTCACCCCCCCAATACATGGCTTTATTAAGGCTCCCACGTATCTCGTCGAACTTTTAGGCTGAATTATAACTTCAACACTCAATTTGGTTCATTGTTTAAACCTAGAAGAAATTTTATGAAGATGTTACGTGTAGTTTTTATATTAAAAGGAAACTAAAGTTAGACGGAACGAAAAAATATAGTTTTTCATTAATTTTAAAACTTCAAGTCAAATCTTTATATTTTTTTACAGATAAATTCGGATAAGATTTGTCAAGGTACGCAGTGTTCTAAGTTTATGAAATAAGAAACCAATTTTGAAAAAAAAATGTGTTATTCAGCTAAAAATTTCGACGAAGTGTACGTGAGAACCTTAAGAGCCCTTAATTTAATGCTCAGAATTCATAAATGAATATTTAACGCGGTGACATTTTATCGTATCTCTGAGGGCGGTATGACGGTATCGGCGATCCCGCAAACAGATCAGGAGGCAGAAATCCGCAGGAGCCGACGCGACGGAAGCCATTAATGAAATTGGAATTGTCGCCGGGGCCGGTGCTCATTGTTCCCTCCAATTGATTTTCATAGACAAGAATTGTCATTCCGCTGGAGAGCCGACTCCTCGGGGTCGGCAATTGTCGTGATATGAAAAGCAGGTGGATCGAGCCTTCGTGACCGGAATACTAAACGCCTTGTTATCATCTCATTCTATGTGCCGACGGGGGTTAAAATATCTTCTTATCTCCGTTTGATATTTTAACTTTTTATATTAATTTACGTCGGTGTCTTTGGAGAGGTAAAATTTTGCCTTGCAGAGTGCGTACTTACAAATTACATAAAACAAAGAAATTACTTTTACTTATATCTTTTTTTACTTGAGCCATACTTCGAGGTTATTCTGCTATTTTTTAATAATAACAATGATAACATATTTATTTCAGGCTACATGGGAAATGTACAATAAATGATATATAGGACTATAATGATATATAATTTACTGTAATTGAACGAGCGAAGCGAGTTCTCTGTGTCAAGTTGGAAGAATCGGCGTTTGTATGTATGTATGTATGTATGTTTGTCCGATGAAAACTTCCAAACCGTTAATCCGATCTTCATGAAATTTGGTATGGGGATAGATAGTATTGGTACAATTTGTAGGTAAGGTTATGAGCTATATCGGTCATCGCTATATCGGTTGCTGAGATATTGGGGTCCAAAAAAATAAAAGTGAGACAGTCAGATCAAGTGGGGTGTATAATGAAAGCGCTTTGGTTGGACATTTCAAAACTGTTTTTAATAAGTATGTAGCCTTAGTAGTTTTCGAGATATTAGGGAAAATAAAAAACGTAAAAATCAAAAATTCTAGGGTACTTCCAGCAATCTCACAACGCTGAGATTTGGTATGCTTGTGGCTTTTGTGTCACAACTACAGGGAAAAGTCTGAAATTGAAGAATTTAGAAACTTGTACTCCATAATACAGAAACCAATATAACATCCATTGTTGACCTCCCATTTCTAGGAATTTGAATGACGTTGGAGTTCTATGGTTTTCGTCAAAAGGACGTTATCAATTAAATCGTCGGGTACTTGATATAGGTACTAACAGGTATGTAGTATTACGCCCCGTTGCTTAGCCCTATTCAAAGGTTATTTCGATGATGTGTAGGAAATTAGAGTAGTTACTGGTAGATCCTGTACTGTACTGGTAGACCTCGAGGTGAAAATTTTCAAAAATAATAATAGAAAATATGGAAATTACTTATTTAAGTAGTCGGGCTGATAAAGGTGTTATCGCGAGGTCTCAGTTCGGGGCGAACCACTAGTATGTTAGTCTTTAATATATTTAAGGGTATACATATTTTATACCTATAACTATACTTTACATCTTTTGATCAAGGAGTTTGTCCTTGTACTTCGCCTGAACCTGGAGAGAGACAGTCGAATCGTCCCCTGAATCCGGCCCTGGCACCTCTCCCTCACGAATCGTAGGACTTCATCTCCTGAATCTAATGAATCTGCTAATAATAGAACCAATAGTTTTACTATTATTAAATTTTTGAAATTCATCTTTCGTATAATGTAGTAGCACAAATTATAGCTTTTATATCAAAACTGTTCCCTTGATTTCATCTTCCAATTAGTAAGGAGCGTATGTTAGGCTTGTCTTACTTATGAAGGACGCACGTGCCATGAGCTTTGCGTTATAAGGTTTTTAAGGTGAAATGCAGGCCTAGTGGGATGGTGATGGCGGGCAAGCCACGTATTATGGAGTTCTATCAGTAAATATATCTGTGGAGGACTTAGAGCATTTAACGAAAGTGGAGGAAGAAGGTTGAGCGTGGCGAGGGTTCCAACATTATGCGCATTTTCGCAAGATTTCTTTCAGACCGAAAGCTGAAAGACGCTGTGATTCATACAAAAATACTTTCCTTATATTTTTATTTAATTGTTTGTTTGTTTGATTTTGCCAGTGGCCGACTTCATGTAATCTATGTTAGTACCATTCAAACATACGTCAGAGTTTTTCATGTTTAAATGAACCGGTATTAATTTGTTTCCGATAAATAATACCCGACTCGAGTTTCTAGGCCTTGTTGCCCCTTCTTCTAAGAGTATTCGCAATGGGGCGTCACAGTGATAAATGCGCGCGCGGGCTTGGAGCTCCCGCCACAAAATGTAGCTCTGGACTCGGCGGTCGCGCAACTTTGTCCGGTCGGCGGCGGTCGCGTTATTGTTGCATTTGTATTGTGTCGCGTATCGTATAGGTACATGTAAGGCACATGTAAGTGAATACTATTTAGGTAATAACCTACTTACATTTTTATGTAACCTTCCTCAACGAGCCGCTGCACAGGTATTGGCGACTGCCATCTAAATTTATTTTGTTAAGAAGTATTTAATTAAGCTTTATCAGCCTTTAGTGGTCTATTTCTGGACATAGGCTTCCCCCACTTAACAGACATAAGCGTGTTTAAATTGGGAGGATTTGACATAATCACCACGATTGGCAAGTGGATTGATGATCGCAGTATTGGTGTTAAATACTCAGGTAGATGCTGCTGCCCATCCCTTGATGCCGTTGTGATCCCCCTTAGCCGTTGTGTCCGAACTGGATACCCCTCCCTCTCTTTCCATGGATGTTAGAAGGAAGCTTAAAAAGCATATATTTTATCCAAAAACTTCCAGATCAGCAGAACTAGAAGGAACAGATGGAATTTACACTTGTTTTCGACACTCCATGTTTGCGGGCCCCAGAGTCCGATGCGAGCACACAACCATGCATTTCTCTGTTCGCTGAGTTGGAATGTATATTTAATTGATTTCGGTATTGCGGCTGGCATACATGCTGAATTTCAATGTTAAGTTTGATCTTTCAAATAGAATAATTGCAATTTATTTTCCATTAGTAAGTATCAATTAATTTTATTGATGGGTATTTCTTGAACTCAAAGCTCTTCTAGAGCTTTTTTCACATTTTTGATAGCACTGATGATTAGTCTCTAGACATTTCTATTATTATTAGACACTAGTGGAAATGACCCCGGATTTCGATCCTAAAAGTAATGGGTTTGAAACTCGGTAGTGCAACAATGGATTTTTTCACTATAAAATATCTGTACGCAATATTACGTGCTCTCAAACGGAAGGAAACCACCATGTACTAGAACCAAAAATTATTAGAACATATTATGCATGAATGAAGCCTGTAAGGAGCACTTAATTCATTCACCACACTGGTTTTTTCACCAATGATCACTAAGCCTTTTCAGGGTTACGATACCTCAAGCTAGTCTCACCAAACTCAGGGTGACCAAAGAGAACCAGTGACAGGAAGTATTAGGAGTATTGACTATTTCACTACCACTATTATAATTTTAATCATAATATCATAATAATAAAGCAACTTGCTCTCCAATACGACCTTGTCGAACCTGAGGTGCCGTACTATAAGTACATGCCACAGCCGGTTCTTGAGAATAGCCGTGCCACGCGTCACGTCTACTGGGACCGGTCTATCGTCACGTATAAGGCTATTGTTGCCAAGAAGCCTGATATCGTAGTAGACCGATGCCGAGTGATACTTGTTAACGTCACTATCCCACATGATGATAATCTCGTGAAAGCCGAGAAGGACAAGTTAAGCAAGTACCTACCTTGACTTGGCCCACGAGATTACCGCCATGTGGGATGTGGATTCAACGATTATCGTCCCGATAGTTGCTTCAGTAGTAAATGGATTAATAGCGAAGAGCCTCTACCAATACCTTAATAGGCTCTCACTTAATAGTTGGATCAAGGGTCAGAGTCAGATGGCAGTACTCCTTGATTCGGCACGCATAGGTTCCTTTCTCTGCAATCCTAGCCTCCGACCGTTTGGGCCTTGCTACGCGACCGGAGATTTCCTGTTTTGATATAATATATATTTTTTACTATGTTTTTTTATAAGTACTATTATATTTTTATAGATAGTTTTTTTTTACAGTAAAAAGTTTATTTTTAACGAGATTAAAAACAAATCAAAGTCATAATAATAATATTTTTTATTATCAAGAAAAAGAAAAACATTAGGTAACATCTTAGAGGGTAACATCATAATAGGTTCTTAAGAGTACCTACTTAATTACTAGATAAAATTAGACATGGAAGCACCTATTTAGGTAGATATAAACATCACCTAATGGTGACTAACATTATTAGGTTAGTTAAGTAGGTAAGTATTTAGGTATGTCATGAATGCGCAAGACCGCTCAAGTCTTCAACTGATACACTACTTCAAAGAGGGGCAATATGGCTGATATTGAAGATGGCTGAAATTATTTATTGGCAATGCACATATAAAATTATCTTTTATCATGATATTTTTGATAAAACGTGCGTCTGAATAATTTAGAATCGTTTTATGTTAGCTACGCGCTTCGTAGAACTTCGTAGCACCTCTACGAAAATCAGTCTGATGAAATCTCGGGAAAAATATTTGACATCTTGATAAGAAAGATGTCTGCTTATATTTTAATATGAAAGAACGTACATATTTTATCAACTAGTACATAACATATTATATGTCAATACCAGTGTATTATCTTTTATGAAAAATATATTTTCTTTCTCATAATTTTGTCACAGTGAATATCAAGACCATAAAGTACACCACGGGCAAATTACAATAACATAACATAACATAAATAACATAGCATACCATGGCATAAGATAACATAACACCCAACAGTCACATACGTTGTCTTGATCTCACACTAGAATTCCCTGTGTCGTGGGTATCAGGAACTACGAGTACCATCTACCATGGTACCATAACACCCAGACCTTAACAAATATTTACAGATCATACAAGCATTTGTCCCGCAACGGGATTCAAACCCGCAAACCCTTGCATCTCAGTCGGCTACTCGCCCGCCGAGCCACAGAGGTCGTCACTTTCTTTATCAAAGCGAAACATGAAACAATGAAGTCAAACCAAATTTATATAATTCTGTAATTTACAGCATTCTCATAACTTTAGTATTTATATGAATTAAATGTCTACATTCTGTACTAAAGTAACAATATCATCTAGTTCTGAACAGTTCAGAGATTCGTAAATGTTTTGCGTTTATCGAAAGTAGAAAAGTCATTTACTTTCAAAACTTGCAAATTTGCAAGCTGTGCCAAAAATAGCTGAGCTGATTCTGCCAACTACAACCTATTTCAGCCGTCTCTATGCTTTGCAGGATTATGGAGTAGCTTCAGTAGAAAATGAAAATCTGCAAGAGCTATTTATATTTTAATATCATGTATAATTTAGAGATTTTTACATTATTTTCTAATACATTTGCAAAAAATGTGGTTTCTTTGCATTTGCTTTCTGTACCTTTTAAGTACCTACGCTGTGGAATGGAATTTATTACGAACTTCCAAGGATTTGCTAAAGATTATCTCTTCTAGACAATCTTGGGTAAGTAGGTACTTACTTTTTTTTTCAGACAGAATACAACAAAAAATCAGAGGCCCAATTCTCTAATTTAAAAACATTCAATTCGCAGTATAATCTCGTCTCAGTCGCACTGTCAGCTGTCACCTATATAGTAACTATTACTTAATCTTCGCATGCATACTCGAAGATTAAGTAGTAGTTACTATACGATACAGTGCGACTGACACGAGATTATATTGTGACTGGAATGTTTTAAAATTAGAGAATTGGGCCTCTGATGTAAGACGTGGTTTCGTATGACAGACGATAAAATGCGCTCGAACACAAAGTAAGAGACGTAGTCATCATCATCATCATCAGCCGGTAGACGTCCACTGCTGGATGAGGGCTCCCCCATATAATGACGACCTCTTTGACGCGGTGGGCGAGAGGTTGCTGGTTCGATTCCCGCTGCGGGACAAATGTTTGTATGGTCTGCAAATATTTGTTTCAGGTCTGCATGTTATAGTGCCATGGTACTCGTAGTTCCTGATACCCACGACACAGGAAATCCTAGTGTGGGATCATGACTACGTATATGACTGTTGGGTGTTATTTTATGTAATGTTATGTTATAGAATAGTGGGGATTTGCCATAATCCACGCCACCGTGGTGATTAATGCTAATTCGTGAATGGATTCGTGGCCGTGTTCCTCCGGTGGATGTCCTAAAAGCCGACTAAGGGTTTACTCCAGGGATTGGGCAGCAGCATCTACCTGAGTTCACAACACCAATACACTACGATCACTAATCCAAGAGACGTAGTAAATCACTATTATTATACACTGCCCAGGAGCGTTATTCGAACGTTCATAAAATGTAAAAAGAGTCACGCGCACCGGGTAGGTATTAATGGTGGCTTAAATGGAGGTGAAACTTTAGCGAAGTCCCGTTACCACGGCAATTTGTCAAACAAAAAATATGAGTGAACTTTCAGTTCGGAGGCGCTGTCAGACATGACTTATATAAATAACCTGTGCCCACCGTCGGTTAGAGTTCAACTTTATTTTACCCAAGTTTTTTGATATCTTGAACTTTGAGCTTTGAACTGGTGTTGTGGTATGTCCGGCCTAAGAATATACCCCTCTGCTTTCTCCCGTAGATGAAAGCCTAACTAAGAGATTACGCCAGGGGATGCGCACTACACCAAACTGCAAATACCAATCAACCTAACTAGCGTGGTGGTTATAGAAAATGCCTCCATTGTATTCAATGTTTACTTCCACCAGTGAGCTTGGGATCGTCAACGATCCCAAGCTCACTAGTACACTAGAGCCGCTGAGCCTGCGCCGAGATATCGGCTCGCTGTGTTTTTTATCGACTCTATAATGGGGAGTGCTCTGAGGAACTATTTGAGCTTATACCCGCTTCCAGGTTTTATCATCGCACCTCTCGACATCGGTTGGGAGCTCATCCACACATCATCGATGTGTGGGTATCTCGTACAGCTCGCTTTACGAGATCTTTTCTCCCACATACGTGCAAATTGTGGAATGAGCCCATTCTTCATTCACTTCATTAATTCTGAGGTTTTTCCGGTGAACTACAATATGCACAGCTTCAAAAAAAATGTGAAAAGGGTCCTCCAAGGCAGGCAACGCATTGGCAATGCCTCGGGTGTTGCAGATGTCAATAGGCGACGGTAACCGCTTACCATCAGGTGGGCCGTATGCCAGTTTGTCAAGCAACAACATAAAAAAAAAAAAAAAAACTTCCAGCAGTGAACGTAAACAGGCTGGTCTTGAACAGGAACTTATAATAGACCCCTCTGCCTCCTCCCGTGGATGTAGTAAAAGCCTTTCTAAGGGATTACGCCAGGGGATGGGCAGCAACATCCAACTGAGTACTTAACTCACCACACTGCGATTACCAATCCGCTAACCACGCGTGGTGATTATGATTATTAATGCCCTTATTGTATATTCAAAGCTGTATTTTCAAGTTTGGGTTTGGAATAACTTTTCATTTAAAAAACCGACTTTCGCTATTGTATTCGACAAAATATTTGGATGAAAAAAAATGATGAAAGAACCATAGTGGTGAAAGGATTATGATACTTTCTGAATGCAAATGCTGAAAATATCAAAATCACCATATGTATGCCTACAATATTTGAGGAGTTCCCTCAATTCCTCATGGATCAATTTTTCAGAATCCAGTTCTGATGATGGCATCAGAACTGGATTCTGAAAAAAATGGGACCAATCTGGAAGTATACAAATAAAAAAAGAATTTTTCAAATCGGTTTATAAACGCCGGAGATATGCGGTAACAAACATTAAAAAAAAAAAAAAAAAAACAACCGAATTGAGAACCCCCTTTTTTTGGGAAGTCGGTTAAAAAGACATTGTAGACACCACGGTATATGATTTCATAAGAGTTCAGGGGTTCGATTTTTGAAAGTCATCGAATGACTACACGTCTGTAAAATTGCCGTTAATCCCCGATTTCCAAACTTATAAGGTACATTGAAACTAATTGATGACTAAAATTCTTATACCTACGATATCAATACAAGTGCTTCTTTCAGTTTGTCTCCTGAAAAATGGCGATTTGCGGCCTTTTTGGAATATATTTAGTCACTCAGTGGTATTAAAGATCGCACCCCTGTTTTCCCAATTTGAATGGAACAATGAAAATAATCAGTGATTTTAAATTTGTTTTAAGATTAACTTAACCTGAAATACTTTTAACACAATTTCAGGCCAGCATACGTAAATACAGCTTTAGTAACGAACAGATATTTATATTGTATTTATTATCACTGCAATCAGTGCCGTTAATTATGTGAAAACTGTATCTATGGCAGAAGATTACTTATCATTAATTATTAAGTGGAATTACCGACCAACTTTTTAACGCAGTAGAGTGCGTCTAACCTAAAACTGAACGCCACCATTCCATTGTGTCAAAATAAAATGTTCCATATTCCGTAACCACAAGGACCGTTTTCGAACGTCAAGCTTGTGGCATGTGCCAAGTAAAAGCGGTGGAGAGGCGTACAGTGGGGTCAGCACGAATA
The DNA here is from genome assembly GCA_951392215.1 of Epirrita christyi. Taxonomy (NCBI): domain Eukaryota; kingdom Metazoa; phylum Arthropoda; class Insecta; order Lepidoptera; family Geometridae; genus Epirrita; species Epirrita christyi. Next base: position 5,625,511 of record OX595840.1, on the reverse strand, counting down.
ATTTACGTTACCAAGACGTTAACTAGACGATCGCAAATGTCAAATATTGGCCAATGACATCAGGGTAACTTGAAATCTAAGTAAGTTGATTGGTTCATATTTGACGTTTACTATCGTCTCGCTAGCGTCTCGATAACGTTAGATGTTCCTGCTTGGGCCTCAGTTTTAGACTAGACGCACCCTACCAGTATATAATACAAAATAGTATAGTATACTTACAATACAAAATAGTCTATAACCATCATAGTCACATTCAAAATACTACAAGGGATATTAAAAAAAAATAGGCAGAGAATATCTACCTATTTTATGTAGCTATATCACACGATTCTTATTTGTTATGTGGCCTAAGATTGGCGGCGAGCAAAAGCTCCTAATGAAATGTTACGAATCATTGTTATCATCCGACCGCACACACTGAACTACTCAGGGTTCGGAACAAGCATCTATCGCACAAACACTTAACGAATTACCGAGGATTACCAACTTATTTCATTAGGAACTTTCCACGCCCGAAATGTCGGATTGGATAAATCTCGTGAGTTATCCAGACGGCTGCAGCCGCAATCTCTCGATCGTGATGTGTAGTGTTAGTAATTGATTGTATATTACGTATCGCTTACAAAAATAAAACGATTTTTCTTACAACTTTATTCCGATACATTAAAAGAAAATGTATCAGTGCATGTGAATCAATTTCAGTTGCCAGCATCAATCCAGAGTGGATTCCAAAATTGTTTTTATCTTCGTGCCGTTTCACTTGCGTTACACTCATTTGACCTAAGTATATAATTTATATACGCATAAATTCGCCTATGTATTTCATTTAGGCTCGATTGTAGCAATATTGACTGAAACAGAAACAACACATCTATATCAATCAGCGTTTCCATAAAATGTTGTGCTTCTTTCTTGTATTGTAATCAGCCGTGGTAGACTCGGCCTGAGAATAGGACTCCTCAACTCCTCCTGTGGGTGTCGTAAAAGGTGACTAAGGGTTTACGCCAGGGGATGGGTAGCAGTATCCACATGAGTACTTAACTAAACTGCGATCACCAATCTGCCTGCCAAGCGTGGTCATGCAAATATGAGGGAGGCCTCATCCAGCTGTGGATGTCTACCGGCTGATGAAGAGTGAAGTACTTTACTTCAATCTTCATCAGCCGGTAGAAAAAAAAAATAAAAAATGTTTTGTTGTGTTTCGAGTTGATTGACATTTTACTTTGTGTTTTCCTAATTTAATTTTAATTTTGTGGTAATGTAAACGATAAGACTTGATAGGTAAACTATTTCATAAATGAAAAATATATGTATTTCCTGTCAATGTCTAAGTGCCTAAAATTGTATCAAAAGATAAATAACTGAATTGAATTGAAGAATCAGCTTAAATTTTTGAAGCAGAATGTAATTGTACGTTTCTTTGTTTTTCATATCATATTTATAGTATTTTATGTAAATACCAATGCATTTGTTTATTTGATAATGTTCATGACATTACAGGTAATTCGTAATTCAGTCTTTGTATCATTTTATTTAATTTAAGTTATTTATTCTCGATAATATCGTACTTGCTTTGAAACTGGGATAGGAAATAAATAGAGGACTGGTCCGTAAATTGCACTGTCTAGTGTGTAACTCGATAAACTCAGTTGAAAGGTACATTTCAGCTTACTCTAGCGGATTTTCAAAATAAATTGATAATCTGATTTGTAATCGCTTTAGCATGAACAGTTCGTTGATAGAGCTGAGTAATATTGAATGATGTGATTGTAGAAATGTATATATTTAGTTTAGATCTGTGAGTAGGTATATGAACATGACTTGCAGTGCTTCAAATATTGGCCAATGACATCGGGGTAACTTGTCATCTATGTAAGTTGATTGGTTAATATTTGAAGCTTACGACTGTCTCTCTAGGCATCTTGGTAACGTTAGATATTCGTGATTAGGCCTCCGATTTCTTATTGTTAACGTTATAAAATAAGTATAGGTAGGTAGCTGTATAGATAAATATGAACAGTTGGTATTTTTATGGCGCAAGTAGTCAAAAAGCGATAGTTCAATTACAGAGCTTTCAAAGGTCTGAGAGCTCACGCGTCACTAAGACGGCCAAATAAAGACGTATGTTTCTTCCGAACGTTCCCAGCGCAATAATTCTTCAGGTATATCTTGTGACCGTCCCTTTGTCCCTTGTCTTTGATCGAAAGCCCCTCCGATTGATGAGTCCTATTTGCGCGGAATGCGATCAGTCTCCCCAATGAGTTTTAGCTTGGTTTCAGACATAGTCATTTGAATATAAAGTAGATACTTGTAGTGGCTTAATTTAAAATGGCTACGTCTTGAACATAACATATATACACATAATATACATTATATATATATATATATATATATATATATATATATACATACAGGGTGTTTTTTTTGAAATGGGACAGTATGGGGATATCCGAATCCATAAGAGATACGGGAAAACTGTCTTTGGAACCATTTGCTCATTTTGTATGAAAACGATTTTGGCATAGTTATTTTTTTGGTTAAGCGTGAGTTCTCCATAAAAATGAGTTGTTTTGATCAAAATTTTTTTGAATGCGTATCGACTCAGTTTCATGTAAGTATTATTTCATTGTATCGGAAAAAAAAATCTGAGCAGCAGAAGTTAGTTAAATTTAATCAAACGTTTTCTCATACAATTTGTAAGTAATAAGTAAGTAAGTAATCTGGTACATACGTTAATAAAACAATCGCAATAAATTTTCAATATGGCCTCCCTCTTGCTGTTTCCAGGTACGGGTACGTTTCAGAATACCTCTTGTGGCCTTAGACAAAGATTTTCTTATTAAAGTTTGACTAAGTTCTACAGCTCTGATTTTTCTCATTTCACGAGACCATCAGATCAGAGCAGTAGAACAACATTCACCACACATCTTTGTCTAATGCCACTAGAGATGTTCTGAAACGTGCCTGTACCTTGAAACAGCTAGGAGCTTGGGAGGCCATTTTGAAAATTTATTGCGATTGTTTTATTAACGTATGTACCAGAATACTTACTTACTTATTACTTACAAATTGTATGAGAAAACATTTTATTAAATTTGACTAACTTCTGCTGCTCAGATTTTTTTCTTTCAATACAATGAAACAATTCCTACATGAAATTGAGTCGATACCCATTAAAAAAAATTTTGATCAAAACATCTCATTTTTATGGAGAACTCACGCTTGACCAAAAAATAACTATGCCAAAATCGTTTTCATACAAAATGAGCAAATGGTTTCAAAGACAGTTTTCCCGTATCTCTTATGGATTCGGATATCCCCATTCTGTCCCATTTAAAAAAACACCCTGTATATGTATATACACACCGGGTCGTGGTCTCGGTCTAAGAATATGACTCCTCAAACACCTCCTGTAGATGTCGTAAAAGCCGACTAAGGGTTACGGCAGGAGATGGGCAGCAGAATCCACCTGAGTACTTAACACCAAAATGTGATTACTAATACGCCTGCCAAGCGTGGTGATTATGGCAAATCCCCCTGTTGCACGTTATACATGCTATGGGGGAGGCCTCATCCAGCAGTGGATGTCTGAAACCAAAACCATCTGAACCATCTGCTGATGAAGATCAAGAATTTAAAACTGCTACGTCTAGAACATTACATACGCATAGGTACTTACATATATACTTTATATATACTTAATATATATATACATTACATTATATTCCGATCATTCATTTACAAAATGTAAAAGTAAGTATATATGTAGTGTAGATAATCAATATCCTGCCTGATACTTTATTAAATCAGCCCCTCAAAGAGAACCGTAAAATAGCATTTGAATTTAAGTCGCATTAAAAGTTTTCGTGAGCTGAGTTCGTAGCACAATGGGGCCGTAGGAAAAATTCTAATTACTTTAGTCAGTTGGTTTGGAATTTAAAAAGTTACGCTTGCCGCCGCCGTTCCACTCACAGTTTTAATACACAAACGAATTTTTATTTAAGACAATAATAAGTATTAATTTATTTGTTACTTCCTGCGAAATTATTGGTGGGGTGCCCACTAATGGGGTGGTATTAACCTTGTAAAATTAGGAAGATTTCATACTGTGCTTGCTTATAGTCTTGAAGTTCATTATAGCAATAAAAAGGAGAGAATCACACGTCCACAACGAGGTGCGAAACCCTAATAAAATATTACATCACAATTCCATTTCTTAGGGTTTATTGCCAGTTTTTATACACCTTCCCGAGATGTCGGATCGATGCAATGTTACAAATAATGAACTAGAGTGAACTCCAGTAAACGCTCACAGCTCAGAAGTGTTGGCAATTTAGAACACCCGGCGCCGCTTGTTGCCGTCGTTTTTCTTGCCGCTTTGTTCAATAAATGCTTGCCTTGAGTACCTTTTCCACAATGTTAGGCCCATATTACACAATCATAATTGCATATTAAGAAGGTTTTATAGTTTATACAGTGAAATTTGGCTTATGCAAAGCTGTAATGTCAAATACTGGGTACTTAGGCCTACGTAAGTAGCTATAACGCTTGCCACTTTACCTCCGCCTCGGTCTCTGATGTGCACGTCATGTAGACACTCAGACCAATTTAGCTAATGGCAGTCTCTAGCCAAATATATAGCTAAAAGTGCACATGCATCGCTGGCATTTACTCTTGATTATGTGGGTAATTATACACTTGATTACACGAGCAAGAAGTACGGTATCGTAAAAGTCCAGCTACTATTTCATTTAAGATGCACTCATGTTTCTTATTATCCTTCAAACTTTCACTACCTTAGACGTGACTTCTTTATTATTTTTCTAGTTACATTCTCACACCCCCACTTTAAACGCCAGCCACTTCATCTAATCATACTTTATCCCTGTAAGTCGAGGAGAGACTTAAAACACTTACACGCGTACTTTAACCTGATAAGTATAGAGTCATAGTAAGAACGCAAGGAGTATATTTTGTTAGGCTCACCTAGACAGTATTAAATCATAAAAATTTCAGACAAAAAAACATCTAATAAAATCAGGATACTACTCAGATTATGTAGTAGAGCTCTTGTAAGTAAATGCTGGTCTATATGGCCCGGAAATTACTCCGCTTCTAAAACCAATCATCTCTCGATATTTGATGACACTGGAGCAGCGCGTGGCGAATTGGACCACTCCAGAGAGCTCCAGAGCGGTCCATGTCATCGTGGTTACACAAGAACTGTATATAATTGTATAGAAGAACTGTACTTCAAATTAATCAATAGATGTAGGTATTTATGGAGAAGTGTCTAGATCATTAAAAAAATAGCATCAACCCGTGGCTTCACTCACGTAGTTCTGGAATAAAAGTAGCCTATGTGTAATTTCAGGTTATAATCTATCTCTCTTCCAAGTATCATTGCAATTCGTTTATTCGTTGCGGCGTTATTGAGTAACAAACAAAGAAACATTCAAACAAAAAATGTATAAAAAATTTTAAAAAGCTTTAGCTGTAGTGCAAGTAAATATTATAGGTACACGTATTCTCGTTTCTTTACACTCTATTTGAATTCGATAAAGATATAAACAAGATCGGAATGAATGGATGAAAACACGCGAAGTAGAAAAGCAAACCCGTATGTTGTACAAGTACGAGTGCGTTGAATAAAGCGGTTCGTGCCCCATGCGAATTAAAATGCCAACAATACATCGGGGCAGGTGTTTAACGTGTGTTGTGTTTTAAACCCATTATCCTGCAACATCCGTCCGTGCCTACTTTCAGACCGTTTCATCTTACGCCCAAACGGGTCAGCGTAATTTATTACCTATTGTGCGGATATTTCATTTATCACGGTGAATTCAATTTACAGAACAATTAATCATTCTACAATACTTACTTGCCGACAGCGGACTGGTTGTTGGCCACCGTAGAAGCGCCCGGGGACGGTGAAAACATTTTTATCACAAAGTACAGTAAAATATAGCTATCTCTCTCTAGGTACCTATATTCATAGTGCAACGAATATAATAACTTCCGAGAGCATTTTGCTCCGAAGATATTTGAAATTCATGAAGCCCTATAAATGTAAGAGATTGATAAAATCAAGGTATCTCTCATCCGGTACTTATCCGCGCTTTAAAGAAAGTTACGTAGGTACTGAAGACTACTAGCTAAATGATTTCACCTGGTGTTAAATTACCTACAGCTATTAGTAGATCTTCTTGTGAAAGAGTCCGTCAGAAAATGAACTAGTTACTATACCTATTTCTGCCAGCCAAGCAGTAATGCTCGTATACTGGTTTGAAGGTTGCCGGTGAAATCACGGGCACATGAAAATTTCATCTTTATAACTCAGGATAACGGGCGCAGTGTAATAATGCCAAGTAAGTAGTAATGCCTCCTGCGTTGACGTGGCCTATGAGGTAATGCATTTTTATAGGCATAGGTTAGCGGTTAACATCAGACGGGCCATCAGCATGTTCCGGCACATATTCAAGTAAAAAGAAAAAAAAATCTTATCTGGTAACATCTCCTTACTTTATTTTAGTTGAATATCAGCTTGGCTTGGGCAAGCCGTATGGGCTAGCAATTCACTCCCGTCGAGAGCAGAGTCCGAGTCCCAGTAGTGGGAACATTATAGGCTGGTTATGCTATGCTTATATGTGTGTGTACTACATACAGGCTTGACCAAGATTAGGTGTTAGGAATTTGCGTAACATTAACTATGTAAGTACTGAGTACCTACCGTAACCATTATGCTTGCCCGAAAGGAACAAGGTTCCCAAGAACACCTCGTCGAACTATTGGAAAAGATGACGCTTCAACTTTCTTTAAAAAAAATCTGGTTCTGATTTCATATCGGATAAAACTTATCATAGCTTAATATATTATTTTAGAAAAATAAATGTGAAATTATGCCCAAAAATTCGACAAAGTATACGTGGTTTCAACGAAAATAATTCATACTATTTTAAGACCTTGAGATCTGAGAAATGGGTTTGATTAAGGTAAACAACAAATAAAACACGATAGGGTATCGTGTTCATGTGGTCCGATCGGTAGGACGAAGCGGAATTACAAATCCTTATAATCCGATTAATCGAACTAATAGGAAAAAAAAGTTCATGTGGTCCGATCGGTAGGACAAAGGCAGTAGGACCACGTGGCCAGAGGGGATATTCTCATAATTACATTACCTTAACGTGTCTTGTCATGGTGTGTCCGGCCTAAGAATAGACCCCTTCATCTCCTTCCGTGGATGTATTAAAAGCCTTACTAAGGGATTACACCAGGGCATAGTCAACAGCACCCACCTGAGTCCTTAACAGCAAACTGCGATCACCAATCCGCCTGATGCCAAGCGTGTTAATTGTGGCAAATCCCCCCATTGTATTCAATATTGGCATCGTCCAAGAGTGGACGTGAACAGGATGGTGATGATGATGATGGTATTACCTTACTACTCATTTAAGACTCTACCTTGTTTCTGAAAAACAAATTCAGAACCGAGTTTAGATATTTTTTTTATTGGTGTATGGGATGAAATGGAGGTTGGCGCACCTGATGTTAAGCGGAATCCTCTGCCCATTACAACAACAATACCTCTTAGGTCACGTTCACCTAGGACGTGTCCCACGTGGCATTGCACTGTGCCCGCCACTTCAAGCCAAGTCTCATATTAAACATCGGACTCGAAGTTTTCTGAAAACAATAAATGGATATTCTTCAAAGTCAATAAAATTGTGCTCATTGAAATCACAAATATCATTTTGAGTATTTAAGTAATTACCAGTTAAGTATAGACACTTCGTGTCACAAAAGCTAGGAACATACTTTTCTGAAGTATCTTGTGAATTTCTAAAGCTGTTTTGCATTCCTTTCGTTTCATACATCTATCTAAGACAACCTGTACAAATTTACTAATAAACCGGCCATGCGTCTCCTCTCAAACCTCGCATAGTGTAGGTTTCCAAACTCAATTCTCTCCATAAATCGAAAAGTAATCATCACATATTTCCGAGATTTTTGATAATAATCACTTATTTATATCAAAAGGTGATGTTTTATTCCATCATTACAATAATTCAATTAGTTGTCGACGTCGTCGTGGAATAAAAAACAAAATACAAATGACAGTTTCATTACGGGAAGTTAAATTATAATTAATGAGGTTTTATTCCTTGGTTGAAGAGCTCTTGGTTTTATATATTATTAGATTATTTATATAGCGTTCATGTCACGTTTTAATTTTGTGAAAATTTCTACTGTCGACCTCTACAGGCTGCCGAGATATACCAATGTCACAGAATACAGACAGACAGACTGACGGAAGGCGTAGGCATAGTTTGGGTACGGAATCTTAAAAAGCAATTCTAGTTCATACCATTTTCATAGCAATAATTTTCAATCATTCGAATTTTTTATCTAAGGTCAAATGATTGTTATGAATCAGGAATAAATCATGATTTAATGTTTTTGATGAAGACAGATTTGATTTTGAACAAAATGGCATAGATAGATCACAACCGTGTTCACGCTATGACTATGTATGTGGGTAATCGTAGATAAATAAATAGTAGGAATAATAACGTGACTTAGTGGAAGTAATATTAGCTGCAATTACCTCCCGATGCTCCTTCTGTTACTTTATTCAGTTGCAAAATAACGTGGCTAGTATTATTTATAACGTTGCCCACATCGTTGTTTCTACGTTATTATTCGAACGCTTCCCTCACGGAATTGCATCACAAGTCTAATTTCCTCGGAGATCTACAAGCGGTAATTTAAGTTTTCTTACGCTGAATTGTTGTGGAATTTCGTATATTTCCACATTTAAACCTTCCAGCAAAAATAAAACTAGTTATTTCAATATTGTCGATGAAAATTCGTTCAATTCGTATTTTACATCGCTTTTCAAACATATTACGGGTAATAATCTCATGTTAACTGTTAGTTTTATTGTTAAATGAATGTTTCTTTTGGCTTATACTTCAGTAACTTCTTATACAAGAAGGCAAGAAGGAGTATAACAGAAATCCAAATTAAAATATGTACAAGTACAATGTCAATATTTTTATTTAGCGTGAACTACCTTACGCTCTTCAATTCTGTTATTAAATAGCAATAAACATAACTGAGCTCCAGGATCACATGTTTAAATATACTAATAAGAATTTTTATTATCAGCATAAAGTTTTATCAGCCATCTTTATTTTATTTGACAAAGCCATTGAAATACAAACGAGACGGCAGTAAGAAGTGGCTGGCTGCGTCAACCAGAAGTGTCGTTAAGTGCTGGGACCCGCCGCCGTCACAATTACCGCTAGGAGCCTGTAATGACCCAAAGAGACCCTTATTAAAACTTGCCTCGCTCCGCCCTAGTCCGCCCCTCACCCACTAACTAAACTTCAAAGTAACGATGCATATTAATTGTAACATCGATGATGTAATTTGTGTTCAAAAGTGTTACAGGAAACTGCCATTAGGCGATCCCGCCAATTTGAATAGTTGATGCTTTTATCGCATTAGGTGTGATTCAGGTGCAAAATGCTATAGAAATATTGAATCGGGGTAGAGCTGAAATCTTAACTGTAAGCCTTTTCGTGAAAAAGTTTATTGAGTATCAAGTTATAGAGAGAGCATGAGTATTGATACCCACAAATTTGGCCACCTACTTAAGCCTTTTTATCTTTTTACCTACTTTTTCTTGTTCCGTACCTCAACAGTCAAAAATGGGACTGCTATAGGACTACTTTGTTGTACATCTGTCTGTTTGTCTGTCTGTCTGTCAATACCCTTTTTCCCAGGAGTGCCTAAAGGTATTAACTTGTTTATACCACATACAATCAAAGTTTGTGAGTTTATAACGTAAAATAAATCAAGTTTCCAACACAATTATTAATTTATTTAATTGAAGTAACTCATAATATACATACAGTACTCAGCATAATATACATTTATTACACACACAATAAAATACAACTAATTAATTAAACACAAGAATATTATGCATGCAAGCATTAAAAATATATGGCAAAGAATGTCTAATTTTAGTATGGAAATCGTGAAAATGAAAACTTCTAGGAAACTTCCAGTGACCATACAATTCTGAAATTTGGAATCCTAAGAAACTTTTTGACACAATTAAAGAAAAAAGTCTAAAGTACCTATAATATAAGTAAGAATTTTGTCTTTTTTACCCCTAAAATAGGACGGTGAAGTTTGTAGCAAAAAGCAAAATTTACCAATTAAATATACGTAGTTATGTTATAATAATGACCTTAATATTGATTATATTTATTTACAGAAAGAATAATACAACTAATGCAAGTATATACAAAAAAATATACATATGTAACATATATAACCGAATTAATTGATTGTTAATTGATATATTTATCCCAACATAATCAGACTTCCAAAAATCCTTATCCAAAACACTGGACATGGGATGCACTCAGTGGTAGCTATAGCAGATATCAGCCTCATACGACTCTGGACGGGGATGCACTCGAAATTACTCAAATGCACTTACACCTGAGTGCATCTTAGTTCAGTGCTGTATAATTAAATTAAAATAACAAGTACTACTTACATAGTTTCTAAGCTCAAATTGTTACTAACTGAAATATGGATCTCGGTCTGTTTTTTTTTCTTTCTTGTCTGTACTAGGCCAGCAATGTTTGTATGAAAATCCATATCTGTCGTGTTTTTACAAAGGCAATTTCATAAGTATTTGTGTAGAATTCGAATATTCCACCACAGCAGGCAGCCTAAAACTTTTAGCAATAAAAAAACTATTAGGTAAGAACGGTGCTTACATACGATTTGATATGTTGGGCACTAACCAATAAAGACGAGAACAGCCTTTGTGAATAAAAGAAAGGTCCCGCGAAAATATATGGAGCTGATAAATGTGGATGGAACAATGGCGCGCCCGGTTTTAACATGATTTTTATAAATTATAACTCAAGATAGTATTTTGTTACTTAGACCCAGTGTTTCTTACTCAATTTGCTAAAGATTTTGTTCAAGGTATAGTTTACAATGGTCAAATGTGGGATATACTATTGGGATGATGAGAATGAATAAAAATAACATCGAAACGATTGCAAAATACTATTTATAGTTTCAGTTTACTTATTAGAAAAGTAACGTATAATATAAGAACCTACCGTCTACATAATACTTACATACTGTATACGCTGAACGGGAAATATCAGTATGCAGCGTCGAATGGATAACTTGTAGAGCAAGAAAGGCCAGAAAGTCTAGCCAAGATAGTTAAAAGTTACGAGCAGTGAGGAAAAAGAAAAGTTGCGGTATCTTAAAGAAGACAAAAGCTAGGTTTGAGTGGGAAATGTGAGGACGTAATCGTCGTTTGTTATTTAATGTAGGTAGGTTGATATTTTATATTCAGAAGATTGGACTATTACAATTTGTTAAAGCAATATCCACTGTACCTATAAGGTATTTACTTGTTCGTATATTACAAGTCTCATATAAATAAGTTTTATTGTTGAAATATTTAGCTGTGAACGCGTGGTCCAACAGCTTATAATCTGTTTAAAAACAAGCTTCTGTGAAATTAGTGATCGGAACCGTAAGCTGACTAAAATGAGCCCAAAAACTGCCAGGATACAATTAATCATTGTCGAGTTCCGTTGCCCACGATCCCATAATCAAATCAGCTCGCTGTCACTATATTAATATTATGTCATCGGGAATAGACAGGTATGCCAAATTTCAGCTCAATCAGATGCCAGCAAAGTGCTTCAAAAATGAATTACTAAAATCAGAAAGACAGACTTACGAATGGACCGGAAAACAGACACACGAACGAAGCAAGTTAAATAAAAGCTTTTAAAAACGTGAATGGGTGTTGTATAGCACAATTTTATTGGTATCATCAAGCTGCGGGGTCATAAGCACCGTATTTTATTGCACCCAGTGCTTATTATTATCCCGTTTTACCGCCTCGTCAATAATATAGCTTCGGACACTGCTGACCCGGGCTGAGCTCTACATTTTTCTCGCAAGTTAACGATGTTTCATTCCTCCATGAGCTTATAAATTCGCCGGCATAACCGGTTCTCACTCGCTTGATGAGTGCAGCCATATCAATTTCTATTCAATTTATTTATTTATTGTCATAGACCCCCAACGCATCTATGGTACAATAACTATGTACCATAATTATGATATGATTCTTCAATGTGGCTAATTAAAGTCTCCTCGGCACACCGACTATGTATAGGTATGTAGTTTTAATTATGTGTCTTTAATTGTTAAAACAAGGTGATATCACAACTATCTTATTCTTCCATATAGTCCTTTCCATCCTACCCTGGAATAGATCACTATAAGTTGTAGGACCGCCTATTGTACATTTATTATGTTTTTATTTTTTTATTAAGTTTTTGTTTTTCTTTTGTGTGTGTGTTTTGCGCAATAAAGAGTTAACTACCTATCACAACCGCAGTCGCAGCCGGCCGCAGTTGGTGTGCGTCCTTTGTATGGAATGTCATCAACATCACACGTGCGGTCGTATGCGACCGCATCCGGTCGGCATCCTGATGTAAAAACAGGCCCCTAATGCAATAGATGACGGCCTCACAGTTCTTAAGCATTCTTACATAATGTAGATCAACTCTTACGTTGCGGAAAGCTGAATTTAAAATAATATTCACCGGACTCTCTCACGTTACAGCAGGAATACAAATTTATTTTTAAAATCCCAAGTGTACTTTACGTTTTATAGGATGAACCTAAAATTCTGCGAGGTTATTTATCGCGCATTTGTTTAACAAATTTTGGGAGAGATAAAGTGTATTTATGAATAACTTCTTGTATCTACTTAGTTAGTTTAAGCTTTAGTAAAGTCATCATCATCATCAGAAATTTAATCAATTCAAAAATTCACTACTGGTCGAGGCCTGGGCAATGGGGGGGGGGGGGGGATAATGCTGTAACCACCGCGCTCAGCAGACTGATTAATGATTGTAGTATTGGTGTTGAGTACTCGGGTGGATGCTGCTGCGCATACACTGCTCCCCTTGACACTGAATCCCTTAGTCGATTTTTATGACATCCACTGAAGGAGATGTGGATGGTGTATTTTTAGGCCAGACAGATATTTAATGAAATGATTTAAAACATTATCTAATCAATTTATAAAAAAGGATATTTGATGGGTGTGGACGATATTTTATTTATTTTATAGCAAACATGAATGTTGGCATTCGAAGACAATGGCGGAATTTAATTTTTTACAAGCTTTTATTTAACTTGACCTGCTGGTATGTACATAATATGTTAGTTAGTGTGGGATAAATATTGAAACTGAATTTTGAACTACATAGTTCCACCTAATCGATAGAGCTGAAATTTTTCAAACCTTAAAATTTAGATGACTATACAATATAATGGTGACGGCGAGCTGATCTGATGATGGAGACGAAAGGTGGAAAACGGAACTCATCGATGATTAGCAGTACTCAGGCAGTGTTTGGGCTCATTTTGATCAGCTCACGGTTCCGATCACTAATTTATTAAAAGCTTGTTTTGAAAAATATTTATTTAGTAGAATTAGGTACTAATTAATTAAAGTAACTTTCGTGAATTATATCATTCATTTTGTAAAAACGGGAAATTTTAACGTACCGATATGTTGGTTCATAGTTATTTATTCCAAAAAAGAAAACAAAGTACATTGTATGTGGAATGTGGAAATCAGTTATCAGGTAGGTACACATAATTTATATCATTTAAATTCAGGCAATAATTTAACAATATGTACAGAAATAAAATAACTAAAATAAATTCATTAAAATCATAACAATATGTAGGGACATTACTAGAAACACAAAACAATTACTTAGACTAATAAAAAAAAATATAATAATGATGTCAATATATAACCATAATTCATCAAGAGAGTAGAGACACTTCTCCAGAAGGAAACACTTTAATTTATTTTTTAGAACAGTTTTTTGGTCAATTACTGATTTGATGTCCAGTGGCAGTTTATTAAATATTTGTACAGCTTGATATCTTGTAGAATGTTTCATTATGTTAAGTGTAGGATTTATTTTATTCTTTATATTTTTATTTCTACTGCTAACGCGCGCACTATTTTCATCCGGAGTCTCATACTCGTATAAATATTTGGACAGAAACATGACAAGAACGAGTACGTAAATGCTAGGTACTGTTAAAATACCCAAAAATTTAAAATGATCCTTACAAGATTCTACTTGCGAAATCCTAGCAATCGTTCTGATGCTCCGCTTTTGCATTACGAAAGCCTTTTCCATATTATATTTGTAGCTGTTTCCCCAAAATTGAACACTGTATCTTATTTTTGATTCAACTAGCGCATAATACACCATTTTTAATTTGTCAACACTTACTTCGTCACGCAGGGTCCGCAAAGCATAACATGCCGAGGCAATCGAGTTTGCTATGCTATCTAATTCGTTTTTCCAATTTAGGAGGGAATCAATATGTACACCTAGAAATTTCACAGAACCTACACTCTCTAATCTTTATTCATTAAAATTGGTTACAATCGTCTCTGTATTTCTTGCCGTTGATTTAAACAACATTATGTTAGTTTTCTTAACATTGATTTTTAATCTGTTCACCGCGAACCAGTTTTGGAAAGAGGTTAAAGTAATTCCAATTTTTGTTCTAAGTGTATTCATGTCATTCGCACTTACAATCGCATTAGTATCGTCAGCATAAACAATTAATTCTATGTCAGTTAGACTATCATTTATAAAATTTATCAGGTCATTAGTAAAAATTATGAACAATATCGGTCCTAGTATAGAGCCCTGTGGTACTCCTGTCAAAATGTTTGTTAAATTAGATTTATGAACAGATTCCCTGCAATCCTGATTGGACCTACTTTTAATTTCAACAAACATTTTCCTATTCTTTAGGTAAGACTTGAGTAGGTCCAAAGCAGAACCTCGCACACCATAGTGTTCAAGTTTATTTATTAAAATGTCATGGTCTACCGTGTCAAAAGCTGAACTTAAATCCAAGAAAACCCCAGCAACTTTTTTCTTGTTATTCAAGCCACGTCACCACCACGTCATCGATCAGAGCACTCACAGCATCAGCAGTGCCAACCGTTTTTTGATATCCATATTGCCTCAGGTTTAGGATTCTATTTGAATTAAAATGTGACAGTAAACGACTCTTAATTAACTTCTCAAATATTTTTGAAAGTGTTGGTAGCAGGGATATAGGGCGATAGTTTTTTGGGTCACTCGTTGATCCTTTTTTATGCACTGGAACTATTCTAGCCAACTTAAACTGATCAGCAAAAATGCCTTCGTCAAAACATTTATTGAACAAATATGACAAAGGTCCTTTTAAAATAGCAATTTGATTTTTAATAAGAGTTATAGGCAGATCATCATATCCACATGATGCTTTATTTATCATGGCTCTTACGATTTTTTCAATTTCTTTTTCATCAGACAAAGCTATAATCATTGGAGTATCAATCTTAGATGTATGTTCTCGCATAACTGTGATAGCATCTAGAGTGTCAGTATCCGATCGACTTTTGTAGTCAAATTGTTCTGCAAGAATATTTGCAATTCTCAATTGATCGTCAATGAATTCATTATTATATTTCAATGTCATACACTTCACCTCTGCAGATTTTGACTTGTTTGTATGTCGATTCACTACTTTCCATATTTCTCTAACAGAATTGCTCGCATTTTTTATCTGATGTTCGATAGCCATACTTTTGGCCTTTCTAATAACTTTCCTATAGAGTCGAATGTAGTTATTACGATAAGTCAAAAGACTCTCATGTTTGCTATTGCCACTAAAAGAGTACAGAAAACGCTTCATTTTACTAGATATTTTTATACCCCTAGTAGCCCAGCAGTATACCTTGATCGCGTTTAAACATTATTTTTTTATTTACCTTCCTGTAACTTTCTTTGAAAATGGCATAGATGTTTTAAAAAACTATTTATTCCCATTACATACCAATCATGTCTAAGAATTTCTTGTTTAAAAATTTCATTATTTTTTTTGTTGTAAATTCTTTGTGATATTGTGGTTTGTGTGACCTTTCCGTTTACTTTGACAACACCTAATGACAAAGAACAAAGAAGTGCACCATGACCATCTGAGAGGCCATTTGGTGGAAGCACCAACAGGTTTCGACCCTAATCGAGGGTCTTCATCAGGGTGGGTATAGGATCCGCGCTATACTCGAGGAGGGACGCGGAGGGAGTGTAGCGCGGATCCTATACCCACCCTGATGAAGACCCTCGATTAGGGTCGAAACCTGTTGGTGCTTCCACCAACATAACGGTACGTGAAAATTTCCCGTTTTTACAAAATGAACTAATTCATTACTAATATTAAAATTTAATAATTTATTAATTTTATTATAATATAATTTTAAAGTTTTATAAAACAATACCTACTTATGCAAAGAGGACCGTTGTTAGAGGTATTTTAGTAATGAATGGCCCGGCCCGTGCATTAACAGCGTGACATTTAAGTGGGCTCGCCGCGGGGTCGAAGTGCCACCGTCGTCGTAGCCGGATGCCTTGATTATAACGTAATTGAGTACTTTCGTTTTTGCAAGAAGCCTCTATTAAATCAACCTTTCAGATTTTCAGATGCACTTCAATGATAATCTTGACAAATGGACTAGAAGTAAGTTTTGTTTTAAGTTTTTACTCTTTGAGTACTTATTGCCGTACTTGGTGGCGTCCTAAGAATATACCCCTCTTTCTCCTCCCGTGGATATAGTACAAGCCTTATTAAGGGATTTCACCAGCTCACATGATGGACAGCAGCATCCATCTGAGTACTTATCACCAACTGCGATTACGAATCCGCCTGCCGAGCATGGTGATTCTAGCAAATCTTCTCATTGTTTTCAATGAGGGAGGCCTCGTCTAGCAGTGGATGTAAACAGGCTGGTGATGATGATGATGATGAATTACTTATTTTCATAATGATTTGAGAATGAAGTGCGATTTTAAGAACTGCTGCCATACCAATGTATTTAGTGTAAATGTATTTGAGTAAAGTTAATCTCTACGGCTTTATGTCTTCGTACTTTCTGATAAGACCGTTCAAGTATTTTGAATTGTCCTCTCCTTTCTGCAGTAGACAAAAAACATAACACATTCTACATTTTTATTAAAGCTGCCGTGGTGTGTCCGGCCCCTCCATCTCCTCCCGTGGATGTCGTAAAAGCTGACTAAGGGATTACACCAGGGGATGGGCAGAAGCATCCACCTGAGTACTCATATCGAATACTGCGGTCACCAATCCACCTGCCAAGCGGATGAGTATGGTAATTCCCCGCCTTGTACTTTATGGAGGAATCCTCGTCCAAGAATGGACACCTAAAAGCTGATGATTTTCTGTGGTAATGTTGTTCAATGTGTGGGGTTCATGAAAACCCCTGTCTGTATAAAGTTAATCCACAACAACAATAAAATGAAAATTCCACATGGACCAAACATTTTGAATTGATTTTTTCTTTCATCTACTGTTATTATTTTCATGCATAGGAAAACAAGAACAAAATTAAACAAAAGCAAATAATCATAAGCCGCCCCGCTCGGGGATAGTGGTTCGCAGTCCTACCTAGCGGTATAGCTATAGCTAGGGAGATACATTGCAAGGGAAGAAGGCGGCCAACTTAGAATAATGTTCATAATTTTTACACCGAGGGGTATCACGAGAGAATCCAAGATTAACAATTGCCCTAAGCCGGGAAACGAGAAAATTAACTTTTAAATGTAAATTTTACGAGGAAGTCATAACGTGAAAGCTGCCGCGGTTACTCTGATTTATTGCACTTAGAATTGAAAGTGTTAAAGGAGTTGCAATCTGAAAAAAAAGTTTTAATAGGCACCTCTTTAAAGAAATGTAAATCATGATTGTAGAGCGAATTAAACTTTCGCAAAGTTTCAGCCTCATCTTCTAGAGTGCCCGTTTAATGATGACGATTATTACGCTAATCACAAAAGTATTATTTCACTGCCAAGTACTAAGTCAGACATTATGATAATAACGGCTATTTAATACCTTGAGTCATTAATCACTTGGAGTGTCATCAGCTTTCATTTTGTTTGAAACAATACAGTCAAACTATAGGTACAACATTGAATAGACGAAAAAATGTAGACTAACAATTCCACCCCTCTCCACCGAAAACTCTGAACGAATTCAACACGTGTTTCGCCTCTCTACGAAGCATCCTCAGGAAAAAGTTTGCTCGCTGCGCTCTAGAACAACAAAGAAACAACAACACCGCAAAAACTCCAGTCAACTTTTTCCTGAGGATGTTTCGTAGAGAAGCGAAACACGTGTCGAATTCTTTCGAGTTTACGGTGGGGAGGGGCTGAATTGTTACTATATGTTTGTTCGTCTTTTCAATATTGTAGGATGGATTTCCGCAAAGTCACGCCTGAATCAATTAATAAATATTAATAGTAATAATAATAGGTATTTTAATTTTGCATGCCAAATTAGCAATCATAGACTTGAATTTTACATAAGAAAATCAAGGAAAAATTGTCAATAAAAAAATATGCATGGGTGCATATATGGATGGAATATGCATCATAATTCTGAGGGCAGACTCTTTATAAAAACATACATACATACATAGACGCAAGCCGTTTTCCCGAAAGGATAGGCAGAGCCTCAAAGGGCCTATTTTCACTGTGAATTGCACAATTGCAGGAATGGAGACTGAGCTCAAAAACATAATAGAAAAAAACAATAGGTAAAAAATCACAAAGTCTCTTCTAATGACGACCTCTGTGGCGCGGCGGGCGAAGGTTCGCCTGCGACGCAGGAGGTTGCGGGTTCGATTCCCGCCTCGGAACAAATATTTGTACGATTTGCAGATATTTGTTCAGGGTGTTCTGGGTATTTTTCTATGTATAATAAAAAATATCTATCTATGTAATGTATTGTATTAATTATATCAGTTATCTAGTACCCATAACACAAGCTCTGCTTAGCTTGGGGCTAGATAATGTTGTGTGAAATGTCCAGCATTTATTTAATTTTTGGTTATTTTGGTTTTGCTTTGTGATGCAAAATTTTAAGTAAAATATATCATAAAATCGCTTGCAAATGATGGAAGCTTTACTGACTCTAGGGATTTTGCTAAACTTGCTATATTTTAAGAGTTATTAAAAATGCCTTTTTCAGGCTGGTCTGGACGTTATTTGTATGAAATTTTTCATTTGCTTATTTTACGCTCCCTTCGTAGAGAGATAGAAATAGGTAGTAAGTTCTGATACCGGCTGTTTGTTTTGTTTGGAATGGGCTTGGCTAGATTAATGGGTTTACAATTAGTATTCCAATAACCTATCACATTTGAATATGAACACAGGCGACCTCACGCCTGGTGTGTAGCGTTTATAGGAAATAATGCGCGCTTGGTGCCTTTTTTTTCTTGGTGGCCTGCAGTGTAGTCGTTGCCTAAGGCCAACTCCGCACTGACAGGTGGCAGGTGCTTCGTTTCTAGAGCCTAATGAGTCACCTGGCATGTAGCGGAATTAAACAAACGTTCTAGAATTCTCGCAACCGGCCGCTTGGTGCTTTTGCTAGTCGCCAAGAGCAAAGGCACCAAGTGCGCAGTGCGGCCGTTGCGAGAATTTTAGTACATTTGTTTCACTTTGCTTCACGCTAGAGGCCTTAGTCTAACCCCCTTATTCATAATAATTTTTTAAACCTATTTTAGATACAATAGCTTTTGTCATGTTTTGACGTATGACATTTTATATCAGAGAGAACAAAACAAAAGCTATTTTAACTAAAATAGGTTTAAAAAATGATTATGAATAAGGCCCTAAGTTTTTAAGAAACGATTTATACGATAATTTAGACGTATGATGTAGTGTAACACGGATTTTGTATTGCGACACCAATGAGCGCCCCTAGTGTATACTTTGTGAACCATATATTTTATACAAAAATCCGTGTTACACTAAACCATAAGTCCGTGTCAATTGCTTGATAAAACTCAGACTATGGCTTCAGGTTACTCGCAAGGCTTTAGGCGCTAAGCAAGCCACCTGCCAGTGCGGAGGAGGCCCAAGTGAGCAGAAAGTACATTGTTTGGATTTTATACAGGAAGTTCTCACGAATTTGAGTGATGTGATTAGTAAGCCTTCCATGGTGAATACAATCGTGACCCTAAGTTATGTACCTAGTACCTACTTTACTTATGTCTTATGCAGTCTATGTGAATTCGATCAAATCAAAAGCCTACTTTTTAAATACTTAGTTAAATTAAATAAATGCGAGAAAGGTATCACTCATGTTTTGAAAACTACGTATAACAATGCAGTGTCTATGAATAAATTCAGTATAAATGGCATTCCACAATTTAACTCATAAGAGGCATTAAACATTATTATAAATTCAATTTCGGAAGAAGCCGTTTCGGGCTTAACTCTTTCAGCCACAAAGTTGGGTGGAACTCTTAACGTTGACGAATGGTAGAAGGTAACGAATGTGTACAATCAAAACTTGGGAAAGATTCATTGCCACAAATTTAGCAAAAATATGATCCAGCTCGAGTCAAAGAATTTGAGAACGGATATTTCTCAGTGCCGGTGCTGTAACTTCCTAAACTTTTTCATTTCCTCTCTTAAATATAAAACGAGGAAATTCTGCGAAACTATTTTGCTTACTCATTTTTTTGCTACATTGAATTGTAAAGCTCGGAGCTTAGGGAATTTCTACATAGATGTTTTGTGAAACTTGCCAACTGTTTATATACCTATATAAAATTATAATTTACTTCTCTTTATAATGTTTTATCATTCATTGTGTTTGTCAGACAAACAGATTGAACAAACTTCAGTTGCCGCGAAACGCAAAATACACTGTTGTTCGTTATCTTAAGTTGGAAACCTATTCATCACTAAGGTTTCTTCAGTGCCTACCCGTCGTCCGCGCCTCGCAACTGTATTGTTTTGCCATCTCTTGAAAAGCACTTCTGTCGCAAAACGTAAATACAAATAATGTATAGAAGAAAAACCAGGCGCTTTTCTTTGTATTGAGTCCAAATACCTACCAACTGAACCAGTGTGTAAGTAAGCTATGGCAAAATAAATTATTACCAGACCTAGAGACTCTATAGGCTAGAATATTTAGTTTTCATTTCAACTCATATGAGTTTCTCAGAAAACGTCACAATAAAACGTATCGACTGCCTTAGGGGGTTAACCTCAATACGCAGCTGAAGGCAATTATCGTGGCTCTGAGGTCTTCAAATATTGTGTTTATTGCTCGGTCGGTTGTCATTCCGGCGGCATACGCGGCGAGGGTGAGTCTTCAGCTACATTTACGTAGAAAGCAGGTTACCAGCTGCTATCTACCGTTGCTTACTATCATGGAGCTGTGCACGGGATCATAGTAGTGCGCCTTTCCGTGCCGGTGGCAGGCACTGGATGCCTGCTTTACACGTGAAAGCTGTCTTCAGCGTGGCGGCAGCGGCACGGCGCGCGTCGTGTTTGGCGACCGAGTGTGCAAACGCCGCATTTGCAATTCGTTTGCGGACTACGAAATACTCTGCAGCCGACCAAGTCTTTTGTGTAACCGGATTTCTCGGCTAACGACCTAGATTCTGAATATTTATGTAGTTAGGTCACACAATTTTTCGTGCCTTTGAATGTCTGCTGGTGAACGTTGGATGTCCATTTAGATGCAACTCCTATACCCAGTACGGAGTTCATCAATACCTGTAACTACTACGATACTAGTTGTTTTATTATCATTAACTTAAGAATTGCTTGGAATTTGTTAGATATTTACTAACTTAACTTAACTTTGGCCGGTCACCCGAATGCGAGCGTGTTTAGGAAAGATCACGGTGGGCCCTTAGAAATTCCAATCGTTTCTGAAGGTGTAATCTGGGATGGATCCAAAAAAATATGACGGTTTTTATATTTTATAATGAGTTTATGCTTTTTCTACATTCATTGCTTACTTAATTTAGCTCATTTTAAGTGAACTTCTTTATGAGTAATAAACTTACAGGAAAATCTAGCCCGTTACCACTTGCTTCGAAGTCAAATGTTCATTCTTCCTGCCATGGAGGTCAGATACTTTGCATTCATGACATGCTTAGGGGAAAAACATTTATCGGAAACTATTGTTATTGCAATTCAATATGCTAGAGACGAGCTGGTAAGTATATAAATGTGGATAAACATTATATTTTTCATACGAAAAAAAAAAATTTTAAGCTCAATCGGTTGGATGGAACTAGTTCTTAATTCAGTTTCAAGATTTGTCCCACACTAAAATACATACGAACTAACTGGTCAAGTTAAATAAAAACTAGCTGAGTCACTCGACTTGAAACGTGCGAAAGGCACTTTTCTTTCCTAAAAACTTTTGGCATAACAAATTTTAACTAACGATACAAGTTCTTTTTTTAGTGAGACAAGTTAACTTTGTTGAACTTTATTTATTGACGTTTATAATTTGGGAAATTTATCAAAACCAATGAAATACAACATTTTTAGGTTTCCCAAAAATAATTATACACCACGTACTTTACTATTTTCCTGCTGACTGTCGTTCCTCATGAGCACCGACCATCATGATAATAATCATGCTGATGTTATTTTTTCTAAAAAACTGTGTGAGCATTATTCCGGTTTTTGACCTTGGTTCAGCCATTGCGTTTTTCACTTACAACTATCGTAGAGAATACACTTTTCATCACACATCATAATTCTGTCCAAAATTCCATAATTTCTGTACCTACTCATCAAAGCAAGGTTAGCTTCAACGCGTGCTCCTCTATGCACATCAGTTAATTCATGAGGCACCCTTTCTAGAGTACTTTTTTCACTACGAAAGCGATTAATAAAAATGCACAGGGCGTACGTTAGTCGTATCCTCGCCAAACACAGCATTGATTTGCGAACTACTTGCTTTAGAACCACGTTAGAACTCGCGTTCGAAAATTATTCAATTTTTTTAACTCAAATATTGAATGTAAAAACAATTGAAAATCAAACTGTCACAAAAATGTTGAATTTAGAATGTTATAGTTTTTGTTTAAAAAAACCAGTCAAATACGAGTCAGACTCATGCGGAGAGGGTTCCGTACAAGTAGACTAGGTACACAATTTTATACGTATTTTCTCGTTACAAGTATTTTCCGTTTCCCATAGGAATTCGAAGATTAAGGATTTTCATTTAGGTTTTCCTGAAAAGTCCGGCCCAATATTACATATTATTTTAAAAAATTGCCTCAATAGTTTCGGATATAGGAGGGGGGGGGGGGGATTATACATTAACCCCTATTAATTGTTAATTCTTTATTTAAAATGTTTCCATTTTGTGGATTATAATGGTACAAAAGTAGGAAAATAAAGATAATAAACTGTCACAATCAACCAAATCGTTGTTGAAAGTGTCGCACTGCAGTTAAATACATTCATCAAAAAGTTGGTGATTGTAATCACCAAAAACCAAATCAAATCAAAATAATTTATTCATTGTAATCACAAGGATCATATTGAATCATCTTTAAACTAAAATTTTAAACAGGCAACAAAACAGGCCGGCAGTGGTTTTTTAGGCAGGCAGGCTGGGCTAGAGCCTACTATTATTTTAATAGCATCGCAAACATGCCTGATTGCTAACGTAACTACCTAGCAGTTAGGCGCTCTAATAGCACTACTACCTAGATATCAATTAATTATGATTTTTGTTCTACATTCAACGTCATAAAATGATACCTAACAATTTTAGTTTGTATATATCCACAACTATTTCAGTAACTAGCAGATTTTTTAATTAAATTTAAAGATCTACCTAACATATAGGTCTTCACATAATCTGCCAAAGTCGAGCCTCTTTTTACCGTGGGTTGCACAGTACCTACTTTATCTTAGAAAAGAAGCTATTACTGCAGAGTGAACATTGCAGAGTGAACATTATGGAGATGCGGAGTTTTTGCCCGAATATAGCCCTAGTTTTTCTTGTATACTCAATTTTTGATATACAGGCGGGCTGTTGCAGTTTTGGCCAAAGTCGATCACAATACCTTTACAACACTGGAATAGATACCGTCAGTAAGCCACAGTCAGCCATAGTAGCTTGCTATAAAGCTAACGAAATGTTTTTTGATTGACAAGCATCCGTTACGGCGACAGTTCGTCATTTCAATCTAACCGACCATGTTCATACATTGGATTGAATAGAACATGTGCAAAAATACTGCATCCACAAATATTTACTTTCGAATGTAGTACCAGGTGTATTACTGGTATACTGTGTCTCGTTTGGCATGAAATGTCCTACCTTCTTTACAATATTGGGTTCAATATTTCAAGGAGCGGTGGAGTGGCGTGGCGGTGTCGACTGTCACCATAACCAGAGCCGACTTAACCGCCTCTCCGAGAGTAAGTAATTACTCTGAACTTCATTTAACTTCCTCAACTCTCCAAATACCAGTACCACTAAGCACTGTACTTACTTTACTTAGCCCGTAACAAAACGATGCAATTTTAAGTAACGGTCTGGCGGGATAAGTCGTAAGCATTGTTGGTACATATAGCTCAATGTGGGTACTATAGGTACATACTTACAAAAACTTTCTCCAGCTGCTGAAGTTCATGTACTGTGAAATCGTTCTTTTAGATATATTAGAACGGATTATATTCTTCACGCTCACTAATCCTTTGTATACATTTGTAATAAACTGGCGTGCAATGGAATGGGGCCACATAGAAACACCACAATACCTTCAATCTATGCAAGATATCGAATTTAAATAAAAATCTAATTAAAATATCATTTCATTCAGCATGAAATACAGTAACTTTTATAAAAAAATACTGAATGTTTATTAAATTAAAGATAAATAAACAGAAAATGAGTTTGGGAAGTATTGTGTTTTGTCTAAGTGACCCTATTTCATTGCACTACAGTTTATTATTCTTTTATTTCATACACACGAGCGGCACGATGTCAACGGTAGACCTGCACCTATCGGCGGCAGCCGTTGACGCGTCGGCGTTAACCGTCGATGCGTCGGCGATAGCCGTCGACCTATAGCGACGCTTGCAGTTGTTTCAGCAGCTGTCAACGGCTGCCGCCGACGGGTGCAGTTGCCTCTGCCGTTGACATCATGCCGCTCGTGTATATGAAGCCTAAGATCTATCATTATCAGCAGTTAAATATCCACTGTTAGAATTATATAATGCAACGGAGAGATTTGCTATAATAACAACGCTTAGCAGGCGGATTGATTGATGATCGTAGCAGTATTGAGTACTCAGGTGGATGCTGCTATCCCTCCCCTGGTGTTATCTCTTAGTCGAATTTTAAGACATCCATGGAATGAGATGAAGGGCTCTTGTCTTAGGCCTTCTGCATAAAAAACCAAGATATATAGGTAGATATACAGGGTGTTTTTTTTAAATGGGACAGTTTGGGGATATCCGAATCCATAAGAGATACGGGAAAACTGTCTTTGGAACCATTTGCTCATTTTGTATGAAAATGATTTTGGCATAGTTATTTTTGTGGTCATGCGTGAGTTCTCCATAAAAATGAGTAGTTTTGATCAAAAATTTTTTTTATGCGTATCGACTCAATTTCATGTAAGGATTGTTTCATTATATCGGAAGAAAAAAATCTGAGCAGCAGAAGTTAGTCAAATTTTATAAAATGTTTTCTCATACAAATTGTAAGTAATCTGGTACCTACGTTAATAAAACTAACGCAATAAATTTTCAAAATGGCCTCCCTCTTGCTATTTCCAGGTACGGGCACGTTTCAGAATATCTCTAGTGGCATTAGACAAAGATGTGTTGTGAATGTTGTTCTGCTGCTCTGATGGTCTCGTAAAATGAGAAAAATCAAAGCTGTAGAACTTAGTCAAACTTTAATAAGAAAATCTTTGTCTAAGGCCACAAGAGGTATTCTGAAACGTACCCGTACCTGGAAACAGAAAAAGGGAGGTCATTTTGAAAATTTATTGCGAAGATTTTTTTCTTCCAATACAATAATACAATAAAAGATGGCGCTGCCGTCATGTAAACAGTTGGCTCCGTAAAGAATATTGTAAATAAATAGTTAAAGTGAATAAAAAGTGCCAAAAACTTAACCCAAACATCAACAATAGTGTAAAGTTTCATGTATAAATGTTTTCAAGTTAAAAAAATCGGATTTAAAATAGAAAAGTGACATCATCAAAAAGTGTTAACAAACGCCTGTGCGTAGCGTTTGCGAATAACTATTATACTAATAATCGAACTTTATGACCAGATGAAAGTGCATCAGAACAAGTTAATACATATTTTGAAGTGAATTATCTTAATATATTGAGTGGAAACAGTCTATTTTGCAAACATAATTAAGCAAAGTTTCTATAAATAAACAAAGACGGTAATTGAATGTGCGAATGAAAACTTACCCGCACTACGATTAATAAGTAAACTATGCGCTGCTTTATACATATTACCAAGTAGGAAACTGTGCTTTTATTTCGTCATTGACTCATAACTGCTATTGGCCTAGCGTCCGACTAGCTCACTTTGCCTGTAATAATTAGCAAGGCAAGATCGAATCCGTGAAAGACAGAAAAATTTTTGCAACTTTTTTGCAACTTTTTTTTATTTTTTATTTGTATTTGTCCTACTACATAATGAATACAAGGTCTAAAGCCAGACAAAACTTAGAACGCAAAGAAGAAGAGGCTAATGATGTAACTAGTTATTTAAAGGACTTGGAATATTTTAAAAAACAACTAGAGTCGAAAGACAAACTAAACGCCGCCCTTCTAGAGGAGCAGGAAAATAATTCCAAAGAATTTGAAACGATGTGTAAGCGACTTAGTTCACTAAAAAAGAAAATCAGTGACGAAGAGACAAAAAGTTCAGAGCTCCAGGAGACAATTAACGCTTTACTCCAAGAGAATAAAGCAATTATGATTGAACAAGAGGAATGTGGAAACCTGGTAAGAATTACAGAGTTAAATAAAAAGCTTGAAGTGAAAAGTGATGAATTAATAGAACTCCAGCTCAAATACAGCGCCCTACTACTAAAATCTATAAACTCATCCTGTATTAAGAAGGGATTTAATACTTACTTTAAAAAAAGGCAGAACAATGTCAAATATTTAATGAAAAACAGAAAGAATAATATACACAAAATAAATATACTTATAAAAACAAAGAGACTCATGGAAGACGAATTACAACGTAGAGAAGGAACTATAATAGCACTACAAATGGAGAGTGAGAAATTATTAAGCTCAATCTTTAAATATGAGCAAGATTTAAAAAACAATGAAATTACTTTAGGAAAAGTCTCATTTCTAGAAAAACAACTCACCAAACTACAGAACATTATAGAACATCAAATAGGAAACATAAAAACAAATGAGACTACAGTTAGAACCAATGACATCCCTCACGCAGAAGAATTGACGGCTACGCCTAAGGTGATAAGCAAGGTAGCTGAAAATACAGGTAACATGAAAAGAATAGTACCAAAACAGAAAATAAATATGTATTCTGATAATCATGGTCGAGGTATGGCCAGTAAAATAATAAAACATCTCCCTGATACATTTAATGTTATCAACAATTGTAAGCCTGGAAATGATTTATCTGAAATAATAAAAGAAGGTCTTATAGAAACGACCAATGACGAACCTATTATATTGATGATAGGAAATTTTAGAAGTTTGAAAGGAGATTCTGCCGTGTACGTGTCCAAAATAGACAGACTAGCAAGGGAGAGGACAAGTAGGAAAATAATCGTAACAACGATTGTTTACGAGCAACAAAATTTCATAAATATGCATATTATGAATATTAATAGTAAATTGTATACTCTTGCATCACTACATAGCAATGTAAATGTCATAGAACTCAATGGAGAGCAGGACCAGAAGCAATACTCGAAAGGACTGACACAGAAAGCATCTGCTAAATATATAGCCACTGCTAAATATATAGCCACTGCATGTCTGCTCGGTGTGAATAGAAGTAATTTGAAAACATTAGATGAAGACCCGACCTACAACACAGGAGAAATTAAAATAGCTTCCCAAAATTTTCCCAACTTAGTGCCGTTAAGGGCCGTAAAATAAAAATCTGTCATCAGGATGTGCAAGGTTTATATAATAAAGGAAATGATCTTAGCTTGTTTCTATCTAAGGAAAATATTGACGTCATATGCATGACGGAGACACATTTAACAAGTAGTAATGTCTCAATATTTAACGTAGAAAATTATAAGAAAGCATCGGTGTACTGCCGCACAATATTGAAATGTGGTAGTTGCCTTATTCTAATACGGGAAAACATCAAGTTTAAAAAAAGGGATGATATTAATAAAACATCCATTGAGCAACATTTTGAGGCTTGTTGCATAGAATTAAATAATGCTTTAATATTGGTAGTATACAGGTCACCATCGGCCGATATAAACATATTTTTGGCGAAACTAGAATATTGTCTTGATAAAATCACAAAAAATAATAATAAAACTGTAATTTTGTGTGGTGATTTTAATGTCCATTTCTCACTTGAAAGAGAATCTAAACACATTTTGTCGGATATTCTGGATAGCTTCTTACTTAAACGACAAATATACGAATACACTAGGGTTACTAAATCGTGTATGTCGTGTATTGATAACATTTTTACAGACACTGCCTTAGTTAAAAGTGTCAAAGTATTACAGGGCATTCAATCTGATCACTACGTAAGTTAATGTAGGATATATGTTCCCAACCTCTCGTTGCATAAGAAAAGTAACAGATTCTAAACTTGTAAGATTAAAACAAAACCTTCTGACATTATTACAAAACCCCCAATCTTTTAAGGATTATGGCACATATTTTGAATGTTTTATCAAAAATATTGACGAAATAATACCTGTAACTGACGTTAAATTTAAAAATATTAATAATTTTCAGACTTGGGCAACCAAAGGCATTTTAATTTCTCGAGAAAGATTGTTTCATCTGTATGCCCTTCTTAAAGAGGATGAAAATGAATCGTTGAGAACTCTTGTAACTAGGTACAGCAAAATATTCAAAAGAGTTTGCATTGAGGCCAAAAAGAATCATCTTGCTAAAAAAATAGAAAAAGCTGATAATAAAATAAAATGTGCCTGGCAAATTATAAAAGAGCAAACTGGTAAGAAAACAAATTGTGATACTAACTGTGACAAGATTTTGAGTGGTAATGATAACTTTATTTATGATAATAATGAAATTTGTAATTTTTTTAATAATTATTTTGTGAATGTTCCTGTCGATTTAACCCGTAGCCTCAAATGCTCGCTTTCTGAATCGAAATTTTACCTAAATGAATTTTGTCCTCAACAGCTTAATCATTTCAATTTAAAACCAATTAATGTTGCGAGGGTTATTAAAATTATTAGGGCAATGAAGCCTAAGAAATCCAGTGACTATTGGTATATAACACCTTTTATTATAAAAAAGTTAGAATGTGAATTAGCAGCGCCGTTAGTGAATATTATTAATGAGTGTATTATACAGGGGTATTTTCCTGACCAAATGAAAATTGCTAAAGTGGTACCTATTCATAAAAAAGGAAGTACAACTCTCTGCAATAACTATCGTCCTGTCTCAATTCTACCCAGTTTTAGCAAAATCTTTGAAAAATATATTGCAGAGGAATTGATGGATTTCATGACTGACCAACAACTTCTAAGCGAAAGGCAATTTGGATTTAAAAAAGCCAAATCGACCAAACATGCAATTACTAGGCTTATCGAGGATATTTTTTCTGGTCTGGAGAGTAAACAAAAAACGTATGGTGTTTTCTGTGACCTCTCTAAAGCATTCGACTGTGTCTCTCACGAAATTCTACGGGGGAAGTTGATACATTACGGGGTTAGGGGAAATGAGCTAAACATTCTTCAATCATATCTTAGCAATAGATTCCAAGTGACAGAATTAAATGGCCTTAGATCTGACAAATGCAAAATAGATGTTGGTGTCCCACAAGGATCTATATTAGGCCCGCTTCTATTTATAATTTACATTAATGACATATCTGTAGTTTTTAAGGACATTGACATTACCTTATTTGCAGATGACACTAGCATAATTATTAAGAACAAAACGTATGAAATTATCAGTAAAAAGCTTAAAGAATCAATACTAGGTATCAAAGAATGGTTCTCTGTCAATAACATGCTGCTCAATGTTGACAAAACTAATATAATAGAATTTGCACTAGGCACCAGAGCGGAGAGGATCACACCAGAATGTGTTCAAGAAATTTTGAATGATTTTAATATCTCCCTGACGAATAATGTTAAATTTTTAGGTGTAAGTTTAGATAGTAAGCTGACATGGAGTGTCCACTCAGACGAAATCACAAAAAAGCTG
This sequence comes from Epirrita christyi, assembly GCA_951392215.1. Lineage (NCBI taxonomy): Eukaryota > Metazoa > Arthropoda > Insecta > Lepidoptera > Geometridae > Epirrita > Epirrita christyi. The sequence continues at coordinate 5,595,099 of OX595840.1, read as the reverse complement.
TGCTCGGCAACATATGCTATAAAAAAAATTAAAGAACTAGTAGGAAGAAATGCTGCTAGGGATGTATACTTTGCGTATTTCCACTGTATAATGGCTTATGGAACATTATTTTGGGGCACTGCGGCTTCTGCAAACAGAGTATTTATTTTGCAAAAACGAGCAGTGAGATATATATTAGGTTTAAATCAGATGGACTCATGTAGACAGCGATTCAAAGAACTAGGTATAATGACGATGACTGGGGAATTCATTTTTCAGAATTTAGTATATGTCAGAGAAAATGTGAGCAAGATTAAGGCTAAGAGTGACATACACAATGTTAACACTAGGAATAAAGATCGCCTAGTAGTCCCTATGACTCGACTTACAAAAGTTTCAAAAAGCTACTACTGTACAGCAATTAAGTTATATAATAAAATTCCTTTAGATATTAAGAACATGTCAGACTCTAATTTCAAATCTTGTATAAGAAATCAATTAATAGATAAGACTTATTATAAAATTGATGAAGCTTTTGCGGATAATGAAATGTTTACATCAGAATTTAATATTAATGAATGAGCTTTATTTCTTGATTGTGCTTTTAATTTTTGCTTAGTTTATTTAGTACCTGACATTTAATTTAATTTATATTTTATAGTAATAAATGCTTAGTTGTTATTTTTAAACTTATACAATATGACGATGCTTTTGCTGAATTTAATTTATCAAGATGTGATTTAGATTAAGATTTAAGAAGATTTATTATTTTATACTTTATATTATTTGTGTTGATGACTTATCTAAGTACATGGTACTATGTCTATGGATAAATAAATAAATACAATACAATACAATACAATACAATACAATACAATACAATGAAACAATCCTTACATGAAATTGAGTCGATAAGCATAAAAAATTGTTTTGATGAAAACTACTCATTTTTATGGAGAACTCACGCTTGACCAAAAAAATAACTATGCCAAAATCATTTTCATACAAAATGAGCAAATGGTTCCAAAGACAGTTTTCCCGTATCTCTTATGGATTCGGATATCCCCATACTGTCCCATTTAAAAAAACACCCTGTATAAAAATCATAAAATAATTTCTGTATCTTAGTTTTTTTAATATTTTTTTCGCTTTGCACAGTATTATTCAAAAGGTCGTCCATTGTTATCTTATGTTCTATTGGTATCCCTACTTCAGTTTGATTAAGGTTTAACGATTATCTTTTCAACATATTAAACTAGTAGGTATTCATATCTATTACACGCTTTTATGGAAGGTAAGATAATGCAAACACAATATGCGTGAACCGATCAGAACTTCCAGCTAACATACCTGATGCCCTGATGCTGTATGAATTATTTATCTGAACCTCGGCTATAAAGTGGGCAAGGAGAGTTTCTGATAGAGCAGTATTCACACTAGAGGTCAGACCAGGCATACAGTCTCGTCTATGTAGGTACTACAATGTAAAGTCACACTCCCCTTCCAAATAGAATAGGGAGTTAACAGCTTAGAATTACCCCATATACTGTAGCGTACGGTATCCTTCGAGTGCCGTCATTTAGTGACAATATTCTTGTTTTACTGCAGTATATTTATTGCCCATTGTCGTCAAAAGAATCGATGCGTTTATATAGGTAATAAATAAGGGAAAGAAGATACATTTTTTTGTACACCAGAGGCCCAATTCTGTTTTTTTAAATCTACACTGAAAGTTGACCGAATCGAGATTGAATTGTGAATTGACAGAAATCTGGTATTTTGTTCCCTCATAATAAAAATTTAGTTTACTTTATATACGACTACTCTAATGACCACCATTACCATGGTGACTACCATTAGAGTAGGATAGTTATAATATCATTGGAAAGAGAGTCTCCACCTTCTAGTTTAGTCCTATTGAATTTTGTACTGAATTAGTAGTACTAAAAAAACTATTTTGTCCGTTTATTCCAATTAAAATTCATACTACAGATAGTAGGACTAAATGGATTTTTTTCTCTGTTTATTCCTAGTAGTAGAACTGAACGGTAGAACTATACGGACAACTTCGAAAAAACTTTGAATTGTTCAAGTTTCAGTCTCATTTCGGTATAATCACATTACTGTGTTGTATTTTAAAGAGAATATACCATTTCTGTCACTTAAGACATTGAAACTAGATAGGAACGTGATCCGAACTTTATTTTGACTAATTTTTATTTAGAGAATTGGGCCTAGATCATCATCACAATAGCTAATGAGCCAGGAGATATTCACTGTTCCCGAAGTGCTGACGAAGCCTCCCCTATTAGAATAGGGAGGGGTTTACCATAATCACCACGCTTGGCAGGCGGATTGATGATCGCAGTATTGGTTTCAAGTACTCAGATGGATGCTGCTGCCTATCTCCTGGCGTAATCCCTTACTCACCTTTTACGACATCCATGGGAGGAGTAGGAGGTTTCCTATTCTTAGGCCAAGACCACCACGGCCATCCATCATAGAATGCCATCATAAATGCTAGAATCGTTGTCAAATGACCCCGACTTTCCATGCTTTGAATGATCTTGGCCACCTCTATCCACGGACTCATTACTACAGCAAGTGCTAAATGGATGTGTATGGACTACCTTTTACCGTAGGTACAACTCATCTGTTCATCAGGTGAAACCGTTCTATTCATGATACCCACTTGAGATTATATGTACACAGCGGCTATATGTACATAGATACATATAGTACTTGCTGCTCTACAAATTATAACAATATACACTACAAGACTTTAAGAAATGGTTGCCACCTCTTATTACTACTTTTATTTCCAATTATACATACAGTTTAGTAATATACGAGCAAAACACATCCAGAGACGGCTTCCTAATTCCACGGAGACTAGGATTTATAATTTCCACTTCAGGAAATTACACACGAGCTGAACTCGTGTTGCAACCGTCAAATGCAACTGAAAGGATGTCGATAAATTATGAGTAGAGCGGCGTCACGACGTGATCGAGCTATGCTGGAGTATTTCTTGGTATTTAGAGTTAGCGAAGCTTTGTTTTTTACTTTTCTACTCACCCGCTACGTCGTCTGCGAGTCATTTTTGAAAGTCCAATACAATAAACTAAATAAAAGTACACTTAAATTGTTTTTTTCCGTCGAAATTATTGGTACAAAGTAGTTATTTGTCATGCAAGGCTGCAAAGTTGTTATTTAGCACAAGTAATTGTATTGAAACCAGAGCAAGGAAATAAAAAATAGAAGAATCCAGAGCGTAGAGAGGGGAAGTTTCTAGGCTTTATAGTTTTGGAGGTCTGAGGAAGAGTCACCCCATTTATGTTTCGCTTATATATATATATATTAAATAAACACACAACGACCTCTGTGGCGCGGTAGGCGAGTAGATGCAAGAGGTTGGTTCGATTCCCGCTGTGGGACAAATGTTTGTATGATCTGCAAATATTTGTTTCGGGTCTGGGTGTTATGGTACCATGGTAATCGTACTCCCTGTTACCCACGACACAGGGAATCCTAGTGTGGGAACAAGACTATGTATGTGACTGTTGGGTGTTATGTTATGTTACAAAAATAGCAAAAAAACCCAAAAACACACCGAACTAGGCCATCCAACACAGAATATTAAACACTAAGCACATAATAAACAAATAGGTACAAAGGAGTGACAAAACAAACAAAAGGTACTAAAAATACCCACAAAAGTGGAGCAAATTAAGTACAGGTAATTACAAATTTTACTTCATTTTATATTCTTCCTGTCTGAACTTTAATGATAACCTATAGGCAATACCTATAAAATTTACATTACCTAAAGTAATCAGGCGAAAACATTATTTGCTTTTCCTTGTTGTTCAGTTTCATGTTTTAATTAACCGTTTGTAATGTGGTTATTATGTAATTTAAATGATGTAATTTTAAAAACAATATTACCTCTACCAGAAAAATAAAGTCTCACCACGAATTGTAATATTTTATAGCTAGGCCGGAAACGTTTGAGCAATATTGTGTCGGGTTTGGATCCCATGTGCGTTATTACATTCAACAGGTAATAAGACATAAATTGCAGGCGTATGACGACAGGTATCCCATTATCGCCCTCTAACCAAAATCCCGAAAACTGTTCGGTTGTATAAACGGTCTCCCCGTCTAATTTATTACAGAAATATCCATGACAGCGGCCGCCTACAGATAATTAGGCGCACGTACCCGCATTAATTACCTAGTCGTATTAATATGTCTCTTTTGTGTAGTCTAAAATGAATGTGGCGTGAAATGTTGCTCTGTGCCGGGTCTGTGACTTTATTTTCAATTCTGTCATTTGAGAGTCATTAGACGAGCATTAGACGTTATCGTGGTGTGTATGCCGTGGTGTGTCCGACCCTTAGAATAAGTACTGAAGCAAGTCCTTATTCTAAGGTCCGGCCTAAGACTATACTCCTCCCGCGGATGTAGTAAAACTCTTATTAAGGGATTACACCAGGGGATGGGCAGCAGCATCCATCTGAGTACTTATCATCAACTGCGATCACCAATCTGCCTGTTAATTATGGTAAATCCCCCCATTGTATTCAATGGGGGAGGTCTTGTCCAGCAGTGGACGTAAACAGGCTGGTGATGATGATGATAAGACGTTATCAATATTATAATTACGTAAATTTTTGGTATCAGAAACTTGTAGACTACTCGTAGTTCTCAGTAGTTAAAATATCGTTATTCGTAGGTAGTTCCCAGAATATAACTCTCAGAATAAGAACAGATTAATGTTATTGAAGAACATTTTGAAGAGAATAACTATCTGAAGCCAGATATGATTATACATACATATGTAAATAGTGCACGCAGTATGAAGGCTATGGAAACTGTAAATACAAGTTATTCCAGTCTAACCCGTCCGCGTATACATCCAAACTCTGTAAATGACTTATAACTGCTTTCCCATCTGGTGGGCCGTAAAATTGTCTGCTTGTAGGATAAAAAAAAAATGAGCCAAATAGTAGGAGCTGAATTGACATTGGCTAAACAGTCGTACAAACTGTCTTTTGAGTAAGCACCTTAGACAAAAAAAACCCATCAACCTACCTAGTGACTAAAGATTGATGATAGTAGGTGGTCAGGTTATTTTCGACTTGTTATTTCATTGAACCGTCCGTAACAGGTTTTGTCCGTCATAAGATCCTATTAGCGGCTCCGCAAATAATGTTGCGGGTCAATTCGTTCAGCGCTGGTTCAGACAGCAGAAACAGTTTGTAGCTGTCCACTCGGCCCAAATGACAAATTCGGTACAAAGCAGAATAAATTTTTTAATTTTGATTTGCTAAATAGTTTTTATTATCTCCTCTTATGGCTCAGCTCTACATCTACCTATAGCACAGAAATTGTAGAGCCTAAATGAGGTATATATTTTTTGTATATCCATTCTCTTCATGTAGTCCGAAAAATTGATGGATTTATCAAACCAGATTGTGTAATTCAAAAATTAAAGTATCTTGGTTAAAAATCTCTAGAAAAAACCAAGTAAAGTGAGATAATATGAGTAGAGATGGTCATATAAATTGTCCTCGGCCGCCACTTGACATGTTAAACGAAGGTTTCCTGTTGTTTTGGTCACTTGATCGCACTGAATGACATCATGGAGCGTGTATTCGACAACATCCTCCTATTTTCCTCAGCTAGGGACTTTATTGTTGTGGTTTGTGGTCATAGAACGGGGAAAAACGATACATATATATAAAATTTTAAACTAACTTCGAATACAAAACAAATGAATTCTAATAAATGATTTTTTTACACCTTGTAATCACATGAACCGGGGTTAATCGAATACGGGGGCAAACGAAAGTAGTTCCCGCTGCCGAACTATGTTTTCTGATCTACAAAAGGTTACCATAGGTTCCTTCTTCTGGGTTTTGTTGTGATACCATCAAAGTTTCACACCCCCACGACACATGGAACCATTGTATGGGATAGGTTGTATGTGACTTTAATGATTATTAAAGTAAGTAATAATTGTTATTCAATGAGGATATGAAACTCTATAATTTACTAGTACGTATATTACCCTGATAAATCATCGAATTATGTAAATTAGTAAGTATATAAATTAAATTAGCTTACTTCATTTATAATTATAAAAAAATAATATGTAAGCGATGAAAAAAGTTTAAATGGTGAGTCGGTTAACAATAGCTGACACAAAAATATATTTAAACAAAAAGACTTAGTTATACTTTATATTATATATACTCATAACAATTTTTTTTTAAACTTTTTGTGTTAACTTTTTAACCGTCCTAACGTACTTCTAGGTTAATTTAAACGTAGAATTCAATATGGGCATTGATACCGGACCCTCGATCGCTCTTGATCTTGATGTTGGCGTATGAGAAGCCCACTCCTCCGGCCGTAATGCTGGCTATCGCGTCCGAGTGGTCCAGGTCGCGAACGATAACACCCTGGAAGACATAAAGAGACATTTTACATTGGAAACAAATGGCGTTTGAATTTTACAGACAAGTTGCGTGAAAATACACATGTCTTAGTACCATATTTTTATAGTATAAGGCATTATTTGTTTTACTTTGCTCAGAATAAATTCGAAGAACATGAAGGCAATGTTAACACCTATGTTTAAAACCGATTTAGTATTTATAACCTGTATCAATGTGGTACTCTAACAAAACGAGGAATATCGCAGTTTGTGATTTTCTTTCGTTTTTTAATTTGAAAAAGTCCCCACAAAATCAGGCCAGCATTTCTATAAACCAAAGCTTTGAGTTGGATACTATATCCATGAGTTGGATATAGTGTCCAACACAAACATTTTGACTGGAAACGTTGCTGGGTAATTTTGCGAAACAAAATGCAGTTAGAGTGTGTGAGTGCTGAAGTAAGGGTTGGATATTTTTATAGTAAATTGTAGGTGCCATAATTTTTTGATATAAATACCTACTTAAACTGAAAATATTCCCAACATTATCGATTATGACATGAATGGTAGTTATAAAATCGTTTCGAGACTGTCGACACACAGACTGATTGTCTATCAATGCACAGCTTAAACCGTACGTCATAAAAACCTGAAATTTGGAGGATACCTTCCTTTTCCAAAAGTCACCCCTAAATATAATTAAAATAATTTATTTGTTCAGATAACTACAATCCAATACAAAATACAATGTAACACCAATTAAAGATTATATCACTTATTGCATAGACAGAATGACTAAAATATATTTACTAGTTAATATAAAATAATATTTAGCACGGGGGTTAATAAAAGATGCTAATCAGTGCCCCTGCAGAGGATTGTTTGATACCTACTAAATAGTGTACACTGTACATAATAGAGCATCCTACTTCTTAATAATATTGTAAATATAAAAGTATGTGAGGATGGATGGATGATTGTTTCTCTTTCACGCAAAAACGAATGAACGGATTTTGATAAAACTTTACAGTATCAGTATCAGAAGCTAAAGCATCATAAATCAGAATAATCTATAGGCTATAAATTAAAATAGAGATTCCACGCGGGCGGAACTGCAAACAAATGCTAGTAATATTATAAATAAATATAAAAGTTTGTGAAGATGGATGGATAGATGGATGTTTGTTACTCTTTCACGCAAAATCTACTTAACGGATTTTGATGGCTATAATTTATAATAAATGTACCATAGACACTACACCACCACCACTATACATCTTTCTAAATACTAATATATCCTATACTATAATCTTCTTTCTTATACACATAGGTACATACATACTATACATTATACACCATAAATATAAAATATGATACCTACCAAGATTTATTATACGTACGTACTTAAACTGAAACAATAAGATCCGGAAGACATTTTCAGTTTCAAAGAAATTACATAATTAATTAAATTCGAAAGAGTCTCGAATTTTAAGTAGCTATACGTAAGACAAAGGAATCATTTACTTAAAGAAATTGCTTAAAACAGGCCTAACAAAAACTCTTACTGATTTGATGATTCATCACAGTTGAAATGACTGTGTGATACAAAAAAGTATTACCTTTATAATTTGCTGTCCCGGGTCAGAGTAAAATATTTCTTTCACCCTTTTCTTGAATGGTATCGAGTTGTATTCCGCCTTCTCCTGCCAGGCCAATCTGTTGTTAAAACTTGTGCCAACTATCAAGTCCTTGCAGTAGCTGACGCACACACATGAGAGGAGCACAATAAGTAAAACGGGTGAGACCTTCATGTTGTCGGGTGATTGTGTAATGTAATGCGACTTGGTCAGTGGGTACCGATCGACTGGTCGGTCAATCGGAGATGCCAAAGGCCCTCGTTGACTCAACTTGTTTACCATACAAGTACTTAACTAACCGTCAAGGCGATAATAAAATGTCCACAAATGGTGTACGCGATTAATATTTATGTCAGTGTCTGAACGTAATGTTCTATTTCCTTTGAACGGACATGTCAGCTAATTGCATTGCATTTTAAAGAATCATTACGTAGAAATCTCAGAGGACACACAAACTAAACGATAGTCTTAGTTATTGTATACTAAACTAAATCCTTTTTGAGCTTCGGGAAATACATCAAGGTTGTGTCAACATTTCTAGAATTTTCTCTGTAGATTGGTGCTAGAGCCTCAAAGTAGTCCAAGCCTATATTATTTATTGAGTTTTAGTCCACATATATTTATTGATGTACAAATTTAAAAGAGGGTTTATACTATCATGTGCGAATCTGAGATCAGAGAAGATCAGAAAGCCGAAACCTATTAAAAAGGTAGGTGTTATTCCTGCTAATAACGACTAAAATGCATAGTCCATAAATGTTGGTATGTGAATGTTTTTTTACAATTTGTAAGTGTTATCACTTTCAAATAATAACAACCAATTATCCTACATGAACTACTTCTCGTAGGTATGACGTTAGTCTTCTATATTGTTTAATTAAATTACTTTGATGTCGGATCGTATTATATGTTGGGCTAATATTTATTCGCTAGTAAGTAGTTATAGTCTTACCTAATTTCTTTGAATGTGTGATTATAATGTGCCTACTCTGCACTGTTATGATAACCTCGATTTATTTAAATTCAGTATCTCCTTTTGGCGGTCAAGTATTTATCATTTTAGTTTCGTAACTTTGCAATCGCATGAGCAATAATTTAAAATAACTAATCACAATAATCATCATCCGCGGACCAGTTAGTAACTAGTGTCAGCCCGCGACTTCGCTTGCATTATACCGCTATAAAACTAGCATATATGCTAGTTATGAGTTAGTTATGAGTTGGATTGATCTATAGATCAATCCAACTCATAATCTATCGGTGTACTATAATCATCATCCACAGCCTGACTTCATCCACTACTGGGTAGGTTATCTCTGCCTATTCTCTAATAATCTTTGTGTACCAAATTTCATCGAAATCAGTTCATTCGTTAGTAACTAAGAACAAACAAACATCTAAATATCAAAACTTTTGCTTTTACGTAGGTTTTTTTATAGGGTTCTTTATGCTTGTACCCTTTCTGCACAGAATGTGACAGGACGGTCTGTCTTCTCTCTATCTGGCATTTGAGAAAAAACAATAGATAGACGAAGGTCCTATTAGCTCTAAATTAAAGTAACTCTGGGCTTATTAATAACGGCTTATAGCTCTGGATTGTGTAAGTCACAGTCAGAATCTACTACTGTTACTACAACTGTATCTAGTAACTGAAGTTACTTTCATAGAGAACAATTAAATCCATGTTTGATGAAATTATTATTAGTGTTTTTTAAACTTTCGCGATCAGAACACATATTTATTCATATTATCATAAGTATTTATCGCGTTTTACCTTATTATTTATTATTTCCGACGTTTCGATTGCTGTAGGTACCTATATATTGCTGCGAGAGAGCATTCAGTTATTCCTTTTTCATCTATCTATGTAATAAAATACGCATATAATCCATTCACGGTTTGATAATAAAAAGCTATTGCGAAAAGTCATGTATCATATCTGTTTGCGAATTTTCTGAACCCGGCAGCAGTTCTGAGCATAATTTATATCCTGCAAAGAAGCAAAGTAGGTATGCCTCAGAAGCCAAGAGCGTTTGTACACATTAACGCGGCACACCTCATGAAAAATCGCTTAGCAGAGCCGCTGGAGTAAGAATTACGTAACAAAGTAGGTACCTTCCCTCTACCAACTTGTGTAGTATTTTATGAGATTATTTATTTAACAGCTCGACTGTACTGATATCTACTTCTTGTGAGTGTCGTTCCAGATAATTTTAATTACTAAGTAACTAAGTAAGAAATTCCTCGCGTTTATCTGTCTACCTAACGCGGGGATTTTCTTATGGAATAGGTCAAGTTCTTGGTTCAGTTTTCGTAAGGAAGGAAAGCAGTCTAAGGTATCGTCTGCTTTTATAACGTAATGCGCATGCATTCCGGACCCAAGTTACCCTTGGTGGACACCATGCATGCAAGTCAATGTTGTACACTTATTTTTACTGTTGGTCATAACATCATATGGATATTCATATTTAGAGGAATATTTACAGATCACGATCCCAAATACTGTAAATATAATTGAATAGAAACTGTACCTATTAAATAAAACCAGTGTTGTCTATTTACAAAATCCTCAGAGTAAACCTTCAATAATTTGTATGTAATGTAATGCATTAATGATAATGCATTGTTATGCCACCTGCTAGTTCCGGCAATTACCCAAACAATAAAAATATAAAAAAATATTGAGAAGCAACCGAAATCAGCCAAAAGTTTAAAGGTAACTTGTATTATTTCTATAGAGAAAATATTGTTCCATTGTATTTTAGAGTCAGCCCTCTAAGAATTATAATGTTGTTTATATGCATATTTCAAGCTGAATATTGTACTTTATTTACTTTATATCCGGACTTGTTGGATAATTTTCGTTGGTATAAGATGTGTCCTGGCTACTGGCTTATTTAGGAGTGTGTTATTACTGGAAGAAAGCGTTAGCCAAGTTGGTCGTGGAAAGCAATGGCGGCGATGAGCTCATCACTTGTCACGTCTATAAAATATATATATGCCTGTGATTGTAGAACCCACGGTGAAAAGAGGTATTTTAAGGCTCTGCCTACTCTTTCGAGGAAAAAGGCGTATCTCTATGTATATGTATGTTAAAAATAAAACATTTAACTTAAGGTGCAGTCTTAATTGAAAAGTCAACGAAAGTGGCGTTGAGTCGCAATAAAATTACACTCAACGATTCACTATTAAGTAACATGTACATTCGTAACCCAGATTTAACCTGAATTTGCATAATGCTTTAACTTGTCACATAACAGTGCAGGAACAGTGGCTATACGGAGTTTAAATTGCATTTCGGAATGTTGTGGTTCCAAATGCGTAGCTGCATTTTGGCACCAAAATACAACCAACATTTGTTAACATGAGATTTTTTTACTATTGAAAATATTCGCTTTACTCACAATGCGCAAATTGGCTGTCTGAATATCTGAAGTATTTTGTGTTTATGACACACGCAACGCGGTATCTACAAGATTAGTAATTTACCCGGACGGACGGTATCTTTATTTTCAGTGCCTATCTAAAACATAAACAATGTACCTACCTAACCTACGTGACAAAATATGTGAACCCATTGTGAACGGTCCAGGTTTTGTTCAAAACCGTTTACATTATTTTAGAGCTAATGCAAATTAAACGCCTTTTACAGCGGTTGGCCGGACCCAGTCACGATGATATACGACGACATTTTCTTCGAGTTAGAGCTATTTACTCGGCAAATTTGTATAATTTTGCAAGTTAAACGGTTCCCGGCATATCCCTGAGTCCGCGATAGTTAATGATTAGTGTAAGGATTTGTTGTTTGATCAGTACGTAGCCATTAGTTTAAACTTGTCAAAACTCTGCTAAGGTTCTTCAATAACGAGCTATTCTGTACTATATTTCAGTTATATGGCTCATAATTCAGATAACATGCTTTCTTATAGAAAAGGAATACTTGAAAAGGTTACTTGTCTATGTTACTTATTTATAGTAGCTTTGAAAATCTATTTTGAGAGGAAAAGGCAAGGCCTAGTATAGGAAGTGTCAAGAAAAAGTTGACAGTGACAGTTTAACTACCTTGATTAAAATAAAACTACTGATCAAAAACAGCGTGAGCTCTGGCTCGATTAATATTTGGTTGGAATTGCGCCGTCACTCAGCGGATAATCAGATTTGGCGCGCGCTCGAGTTGGCTCCTTAGAGAGATTATTAGGACGAAAGTCGCCATCCACTTCTTATTACGAGATATACGTACTAGTAAGTAGTTTAATAGATGTACCTACCTATAGTAAAGTAGCCCACAAAAAAACTGACTCTATATTTTTCTGGGTGACAAGTAATGACGCAATGTTTTTTTAAAAATAGTGAAACGGGTATTAATTATCAACCTCTACGTTCTCAAAGTGGCTTAAGCAATAATTATTTGTAATTACCTGCCTAGAATCTAGATGAGTGCTCAAAGTTATGCTAGAATAAGCTTAACTAAGTATAATGTAAATTTCTAAATTGAAATTATGCTCCTGGGATATTATTCTCTAAATCATAATCCATAAGCAGCGTAATAGATTCAACGGCGCGGTAGTTTACGTAGCATTATGATAATTACACATAATAGTTTTTTAAATTTATTGATGAAGTAATATAAGTTTTTAACCTTGAAATTGATGAAATGGAGGTTAGCGCGAGAACGCTGGGAGGTCAAAATCTCTGCGAAGCCCACTGGGATTAGCGTCAAACGAAGAAAAAGAGACGCGGGAAATAAGCCGTAATCCATGAGACGTGACCTAAATTCTTCCTTAAACATCGTCGATTTGATATCCTCGTAAAAACAATTTGATTTTTCCCTTTCTTTCCTAACCGTGTCCTTTGACTTTGAATTGTATGGATTGGATCGGGTCTGTGTTTTATTCAGAATTTCTTTAATTCGAAATATTTACATTTCTATGAGCTCGCATTTTTTTTTCAATTCGATAACTCAATTCAAACCAGTGTAAATACAAGTAAAAAGCACACAGCTTCTTCTGTCTAATCAATTTTACTCAATAAACTATTAGATTGTTTTTTTATATGAGGTAAGCATTTCAGAGATGAATAATTTATGAACTGATCTGAGACTCTCAATTTAATTTAATAATAATATTTCATATTCACCTTTCATCTAGTAAGAGAATAATTTACTTAAACTCAGACAGATTTAACAAAAATATTTAAATATTTAATTTTAGGCGGTTAAACCGCCGAGGTGGCCTTATTGACATAACATAAAGTCACTGGAATATTAAAGTATTTTTTATTTAACAAAATACAAGCGGGATTAAGTCGCAAGATGTAATCGAGCTAAATGTTAAAGGGACACCATTTACATCAACCGCTTTTGTTGAACAAATGTAAACTGCGCTCAAGGGCAGCGTCGCTTGAAATTATTTTTTTAACTGATAATCTGTGTTGTGTACTTACTTCTTTAAGCAAAACTGTGCCATATTATAAACGCGAAAGTTTGTGATTATGGATGGATGGATGGATGGATGGATGGATGGATGGATGGTTGGATTGATGGATGGATGGATGGATGTTTGTTACTCTTTCACGTAAAAACTACTGAATGGATTTTAATGAAACTTTACAATAATAAAGCTAATACATCAGAATAACACATCCTACTAATATTATAAACGCGAAAGTTTGTGAGTATGGATGTTTGTTACTCTTTCACGTAAAAACTACTGAATGGATTTGAGTGAAATTTGGAATGGAGATACTTTACGCCCTGGATTAACACATAGGCTACTTTTCATCATCATCATCATCATCAATTTTCATCATTATTCACGCGGGTGAAACCGCGGGGCGCAACTAGTAGGCTATAATTTATAAAGATATTGTGTGAATTGTCCAGATTATGACGATAAGTGTCAAGTAATGGAAAAAATCTACCATCTGCGAGCTATTCTGGCGTGCGCTGCCAATACCGCTAGAGTTACACATTGTAATGTATGATAGAAATGTTTATCTTAAATAGTCCTACAAAAAAGCCCGCCACAGATATATCTATATCTTATGTGTAATGTTTGTTACTTCTTCACGCTCAAACAGCTGAACGAATTTGAGTGAAATTTGGAGTGGAGATACCTTATACCCTGGATTAACACATAAGCTACTTTTCATCATCATCATCATCAATTTTCATCATTATTTACGCGGGTGAAACTGCGGGGCGCAACTAGTTATTAATAAAGGTAGATTTAGACCAAACGACCGAATGTTCATTCTTATCTCAACTTCCTACTCATTTAATTTGTTCGAAAATTTGTTAAAAATTAGAGGAGTGGGGAAAATAATAGACATTCGCTCGCTTGTTCTAAATTCTTACACACTTGCTCTACGAGCAACGCAGGGCCTTTCGAGAGAGTTGCTACAAAACGAGAAGTTGCCAGTTCAATTTCCGGATCAGGAGAGAGCAAAGTTGCAATCAAATAATATTCAAGTTCCCTTTACTGTTAGGATACAGAAATATTTGTAGAGGATATAACGTACATTCAACAACTAGTATAAGTAAGAAATGCTAATAAGTGTATTCCTGACATTTGGAATGCACTAAGGCTGCGTAGGCAAACTGTTCGCCGCCCGACTGAGTTAGCGGCGTATCGGTTTAGTACGCCCAGTTACGTGCCTGTGTTACGTAAAAATGTTTTTAAACAATGTTAGTCAACGACTTTATTTTCTGCTGCCACTTAGTTTTCCAACATTCTTTAATGTTCCTGTAGATTACATTCTAACACTTCCAATGCTCCAAAATAGGCAATTTATGCATGCGCTGCCTGTTATTGCTATTGCAGCTATCACTGTTGTATTTGTGATCCTTATCTAGAAAATAATACCAAGAATATCGTAGAAATAATCTATGTCTCACGGGAATGCCCCTTTTTCAATAAGGTTCGCCGTACACATTGTCAAACTTTTCGGTTGAATAAGGGTTAATTTTTTTTGTTCATTGGTTCATTGTGTCAGTGTCCAGCCTAAGAAAAGACCCCTCCTTCTCCTGTCGTGGATGTAGTAAAAGCCTTACTAAGGAATTACCAGGGGATGGGTAGCAACGTCTGCCTGAGTATAGGTAAGTACCTACACACGCTAATTGTGATCGGCGGATTGGTGATCGCAAAAAAACGTGTTAATTATGGCAAATCTCCCCATTATATTCCTTGTATTGTTGTCTTGTGGATTTTGAATTAATGAGAAACTACGTTTTTTCGTTCCATCTGGCTCTAGTTTCCTTTTAATTTAAAATTTCAAACTTAAACCTTCATAAAACTTAGTAGACTTAATCGGATAAGATTTATAAATGTAAATACCCACTCAGTGTTTTAAATTTTTTAAACAATGAGCCAGATATTTTTAATCAGATTTGACGCGTGTCTGAAAGTTTGACGCGTTGTACGCGAGAACCGTACTTTTGATTATCAGTCTCTTATATCAATAGAAAGAACTTAGAATTTTTTCTTGGGATTGGTAGATGCCTCTACAGAGAACGTTTTAATATTTGAATTCTATCAATCTATAATAATATATCTTTAATTAATGTTTCAATCTCAATTACTTCTCAATCCTTTCTTGTAATTATTAGAAAAAGGTCTAGAAAGATTAGTAAGATATAAAGGAGTAATGTGCGCAGGCTGAAGTAATTCTTCGACACCCGCAATGTTTCAATAACCCATATCTCGGATTAAAGGGTTTTGGTTTACGCATAATCCCTCCTTATTCCTTCGTAAATGGATATTGAAAAAATTTGATGGGGGCTTTTTATCGGAAACTCTTTTTCAGAAGTGCTCTATTTTGCCTCTTGGAATGACGTCGATTTAAGGTGAATGAACGAGCGAAATCCCTCTTACATGGAAGAGGCGGTGCTGAGAAGGTGATGAGTTTATACAGTACCATTTAGTCGACGGCGCACCTTCGAACCGATAAATTGGCGTCAAGAATAAGCTTACTGCTCGTTTGACTTTTAGCAATCCTTTCGATTCGTTTCCTTCGATTTTCAATTTATGTACCTACAATATGGTTAAACCGACTGGCAAGGCTGCTCTGCTACAGTCTTTGTGCGCAGTTTTCCTTTTTGTTGAGGCAGCGTTGTTAGTCCTTACTCGTAGGTTTCAGATTAAATAACAACTTACTTGAAAGGCAATATCGTAAGATGTGACAAACGTTTTTACTGCGAAAAACTTGCGAATCGCAGAGCTCGGGTTTATTTACTTATTGATTTAACTTCCATTGAGTAAGGTTTCACTAACTTTAGCGCTGATTGTTTGCATTATTTCTAAGTTAATTTAGCAAATCCGTGCGCCATTACTGAACTGACCGGGTACTATGTCTAGTCCCAGCTCGACAATAACCGCCCGTGATATTTAATGGTACGTAAAGCGGTCTCGATTAAAACTGCCGTCTATATGGATAAGGTTAGTCGTTTTAGTATATGGAGGCAACTTTTAATTAGTTTATGAATGCCCCCAGTGATGAACCCGTTACCTACGCTCCAACATGTCTGATGAACTTATTCCCTAGTCTAATTTAACGTCATTATACTCGCTAAAACCAAATGGACAATGCATTTGTTTTGCAGACCGGAAGATAATAATTGTTTTGATGCTCGTTGCCGTTTAGTTTTGAATAACAACGAGTGCTTTGAGTTTGTAGTGAAATGGTTTAACTTAATAATACGTGCATAAGTACATGATCTTTTAAAATTAAGATGTTGAGAACACACAATCATGAGATCTCATCACCATGCTCATTGGGTGATTGTGTACCTACCTTGATACTCTCTCACAGGCAGCTTCAGGCTCTAATTCTGATTTTCACTTCCCTTTTTTGTGATCACCATCTGAATCACTGTAACATTTATCAAATATTCAATGGAAAATAATATTACGCCCAAAACGAAATTTCAGCATGGCTTCGTACATAACATACGGGCTTGCAAGTTTCGTCTTTTGTTGCTATATATTTAAGATGTCATGTACAAATGTTGCAGGAACAAGGTGCAGAAAGTTGGACAGCTAAAGGGATATAAATCAGGGTGTGGAGTGCGCCAGATGGCAGCTCGTGAATAGTTCTGTCGGGTACCGACCGCGTATGACATTCGATTACCCTCGCCTCGCCGCGACCCGCTCTCCCCCACATATGACACCACCAATACAGGAAAATTAATCTTCAAACAAAAACACAACAGGGAAAAATATTATCACGCTGTATTTGCACGGAGTAGACTCATTGCCATTGTTTGTAACCTCAAGGCCAAGGAAAAATGTACCACATATTAATTACGTTAAGGATAATTATCATTTATGTTATGATTTCAAATTGTAACAGATACTTTCTTTGAGAAGATTATTATGAGCTCATTTGAAATTCATAATTTAATTAATTGAATATTTATACGAAACGAACTGAATGCCAAACAGGTAAACATTACAATAAGTGTTCTTAATGTTACAAAAGCACAGCCCGAATTATCGAAAGGAGCAAAGCTTTTATGTAAGACTGTATTCTTGATGAAGTTCCGAATTGAATTTCATTAATAAATAAATTTAGACAAACAATAAGTAAAGTTGGGAAAGGGAAGGACGAATAAACAATATAACAGCCGAAAACAAATATCCGCTTCGTTGATATTTTAAGCCCAGTTTGCTTTTCAGCGTAAGTGGGTAAAGGAAGTGAGTTATTTTCCAGGAGTTCAATAAGGAAAGTGATTCACTATTCCAACGATTCACTCGGTAACGACATTGAATTCAACTCTTTTCCTTTCCTATAGGGTTTAATTTAAAATATAGTAGTAGTATATTCCTTTTCAGATAGGTTTCAAATTTACGCCAAAGTTGTATCGTTATTTTGGATATGTGGAGGCGCCAAGTGATTTTTATCTATAGTTTAGTTATAATTTAGATATTGTACATACAACAAAATAATTCCAGCAGTGTTTGCATAAAATGTAATGGCAGATTGCGGCCGTGCCGGGAAGTACTACCAGCGATTCGCATTGTGCCATCTGCTCACATTTAGATCCCTTATAAAATGTTACTGCGCATTATCACACGTGGATATGGCCCGGCCTCGCGGTTATTTCGAAATGCTACCTTTTTATGACACTAATGGAAAATACTGTTTAGCTTCACACACAAACATATTTATTTCACGCACTCGACTTCGTGAGCTTTCTGGAGACCCGGAGGTATCTCTTAGTAAATCAGGTGAAGTTTATTTTCCATTTAAATCATACGTAATATGATGTAAGTATTAATTTATTACAGCTCTGCGACTCCTGTTAGCGTGTTTGCACTTATATTTATTTATTTGTATTAAGAAGACATGTAATGTTATGTATAACAGACTTGTTCCTTATAGTTAATCCAGTTGACCATATAAGATTTTATTGTTAAGCTAGGTAGATAAGTAGCCTATATTGTTTATTCCGTTATTTTCCTATGGTGTATTTTGTATTCTATTCAATAAAACTTTAAGAAAGACTCCAATTATCACCATCATCATCATCATTAGCTGTTATACGTCCTCTGCTGGAGGAGGCCTCCCCCATAGATTGCAATTTGCAATGGAATTTGCCATAATCACCACGCTTGGCAGGTGGATTGGTGATCGCAGTATTGGAGTTGAGTATTCAAGTGGATGATGCAGACCATCCCCTGGTATAATCCCTTAGTCAGCTTTTACGACATCTACTCAAGAAGACGGAGGGATCTATTCTTAGGCCGGACGCACCACAAAAGACTCAGATACACACCTTATTGTATTGACTTATTTACATATGAACATAAAACATATTAAACATAGGGTAATTTAGAATCAAAAGGCTAATCAAATACAAAGTCAAAAGTATTTTATTTATTGAAAACATAAGAATCATTTTGAATCGTCTTATAAACTAATTAAGCTTGTTCTAATGCGACCAAACCTAGAAGAGTCAGGGCTACAAATACGGCTTGGTTTGATTTAATGATAATGATAATGATACTTACTGATAATAAGTTTTTTTGTCACTTTTAGAAGCATAGTAGAAAGAAAGCACGATAGGAGTAAGTATAAGTTATACATTCAACGAAGTAAACATAACAGAAAATAACTGCACTTTATATAATACTAACGTAGTAACATTAGTTCTTCGTTGTGGGTCGGTATTTACCTCAACATGAGAGCTCCTAATGAAAAATATAGCACTTGTTTACTTTCCCAGAAAAAGAGCAAAATAAATAGGCCCTGTTATATTACCCACTGGCTCACGAAAGGTTACTCACATGACCTTATAAATCATACTGAGTGACGTTCAATTGACATATCGAAGTCATAAATCAAAAGGGAATACCGTAAAGAGAAGAAGTTTTGACAAGCCACTTAACTTTGGTAGGGGACAAAGTGATTTTCTGAAAAAGTTAGTTTTAACTTGCGATTTGATACAAGCAGCTCTTATGCTCATAACTTATTTTTAATCAGGTACATACCTGAACAATTTTGTTTATGTATCACATAATTATTACATTTCGAAAAAAGAAAAGAGACCACTCTACGAAAAATTTATTTTCTGTATGCTTTGCCTGGTCTACCACTATTTTGAAACATTTAAAAACAATTTATTATGAATTATTACTTTTTCTATTTTGAAACAACTACTGTTTCTAATTTGTATGTTTTGCCGTGGTGTTTCCGGCCTAAGAATAGACCCTCCTTGTCCTCCCATGGATTTACTAAAAGTCTTACAAAGGGATTACACCAGGGGATGGGCAGCAGCATCCGCCAGAGTACTGAACACCAAATTGCGACCACAAATCCGCCTGCCAAGCGTGGTGATTATGGCAAATCTCCTCATTGTATTCAATGAGGAAGCTTTCGTCCAGCAGTGGATGTAAATAGGCTGGTGATGATGATGACTATTTCTATAATGCAGTAAATAAAATAAAATGGCTTTGAAGTTACCTACAACAACATCATTACATCAATTACGAACTAGCTTTTCAAATGACACATGCAATGCATGGACTCGGAGCTAATTGCAGAAGTACTTTGTGATTGGTCTAATCAGTCATCGCTTATCCAGTAATTTCAATAAAAAAGTAATCCATTACTTTGTAATTGTTTGTTATAAACCTCCCAGAGTGAGAACGGTCGTGAACTTTAAATAAACAAAGTGGATTAAAGCATGGATGTCTTCGCTGAATTTGACTTTTTATAGGAGATAAAGCTTTAACGTAATTTTCACAAGAATAAAAGTTGAAAGTACACTGAACCCTTAGGTAATGAATATGAAATTACTTCGTTGTAACATTTTTATGCCTCGATTCGGGTGCTGTTAAAAGTAATCCAAACAGTCGTGGTTTTTCTACTACCTACAACATGTTTGATTTGTAAGCTTAGGATAAGAACTCCATACGCACAAATAGGTACTTAATCCTTAGTTTCCTAAGAATCGGCTCCCGTTATATGATGGCCGCAATATAGCGGAGACGGGGTAAAAATCAATTATTATTATTATCAAAATACAACCGCAAGGAAGGCAGATGACTTCACTTCGTGAAAATATGCAGAGGAAAACAAAACAACTGTAGGAGGAATATCTAGATTTATTCAGCACATTGCTTTCAGCCTTTTGAGAGTAGGTACAACTCGAAGACAGTATTGTTAAAATCTAATCTAAAACTTGTGACCGTCGCGTCGGCCGCCCGAGGGGGTTTATAACTTTTTTCTTGATCCATTCGGATACTACATGTCTTACACAGTTGTTACTAATGTGCCTGACCCCCGTCAGCCCTTGACGAAGGTGAAGGCACCAGGTGTATCCTTCTGGATAAACAGTATCGGCACCCTAGTAAGGAATTCGATCGAATAAATTTCAAATCAAACTTGTAGCTGTATATTTTAATAGTGCATTGATGTAGAATTTAGGTAACCTTTAGGTGGTTTTCGTTACAAGGTTTCCTAATACCACAACACACAAATGTGTTTGGTATTACGAAAGTTCTGTATATATTGGTATCGCTAAAAGAGGTTTCTCTTTGAAATACCTACGGAAAATGATCCTAATAATATTGTCGATACGAAAGTTTCGATGTTTGTTTGTTTACACCTCAATGACGCCATAATGGCTTAACCAATTTGGATTAAATTCGGTACACAGATATATTTTAATCTTTATGGTACTTTGTAGGCCAACACCACGCGACCGAAACCGCGGGTGGATGCTAGTTAATAATAGCGCAACTTGATAGATAAGTCATGACGTCTAAGTACTAACAACGTAATGTTTCGGAGGAGGTAATTAGACAGAATAAAAAGCGAATAACACTAATTGCCTCGCTCAGTGGAACAAATCACTAAATGCCGACAACTAATTCTTCTCCCAACTCGATTTCGTTTAACAAAAGGGTAATTTACTTTTTAAGGACTTTTTTTAGCGAAAAAACGCTAATGAGACTGATTGAAGAGGAGGACATAAGAGTCTCAAATGAGCGTGAAGATTGTACAAATCAGAGAGATGTCTCAATTGGAAGTTTTCCGGTCTCCTCGTACTGAGAATTAATTTAATGAAATCATCACAGTTTGTTCTACTGTGATGGCAGAACGGGCGTTCAACCGACAAGAAAGCGCCGCAAGACTCATTTACAATTCCAATTAAGGGCAATTCTCCTTTACTTTGCCCTGTGGAACGTACAAATCCAGGCGTCTACTCGTCGCAACCCATAACATTCATTGCAATCGCTTCCACTTCGTCTGAACATAATGAAAATCGATAATTTAATAAATACGGACTCCGATATGTACACTAAAATGATAATAGACCCAAATTGGTCGCGTAAAATTCGATTACAATCTCTTACACACCAACTCCCTAACTTATAAACGTTATTTAAGTTTGTGCTGTGGTGTGGTGTGTCCGGCCTAAGAATAGACCCCTCCATCTTCTCCCATGGATGTGGTATAATAGCCGACCAAGGGATTACACCAGCGGTAACCTCCTTTTTTTGAAGTCGGTTATAAATATACGAGTGTGTGTGTGTGTAACGCAAGTTTTCCTTGAGCACCGCCCGCGACCGCGACGGTTCTCTAGTAGGTACCTATGTTATTAAGTAGTTGTTTGATTTTTGATATCGGCTTTGTATGTCGTTTTTTGTTTTTCGGTGTGCCAAATAAACGTTTTCTTTCGTTCTTTCTTTCTTTTAGAAAATAAAAAGATAAAGACGTTACCGTACGATAAACTCCTAATTTGTAGCTTGTAACGTTCGAGGAATAGGCCAGATTTTTATTAATCGGCACTCTGTTTTGGAAATTGTCACTATAAGAAATATAAAAGCTTGTTATTTCATATACTAATGTACTATAAGTTATCAAGCAATTCTGGTATTAGAGTTATAAATAACATGGATTAAATGAACCTCCCCACGAGACGCACCCAATAATTTTCACCACACTGGTTCGTTGTACCAACAACAAGTCACAAACGAAAGCTCTTTTTAAAACCTAGGCAAGGAGATCAAAGTCAAAGCTAAAGTTATTTATTGAATTAAACTAGGCCAATTTTCGCCAAAAAGAAGCAGTGACGAGAAGAATTAAGAGTTGTACAGACTTCTGCATTAGGTAAATAAATAATAAATAAATTAATGCTGGACATTTCGCACAACATTATCTAGCCCCAAGCTAAGCAGATCTTGTGTTATGGGTACTAGATAACTGATATACTTAATACAATACCTACATTACATAGATATATATTTTTTTTTTAGATTTTTTTTTTTTTTTTAGGTATATCACATAAGCAGCCTTCAGACATCCATTGTTAGATGAGGCTTCCCCCATAGATTACAAAGGGGAAGATATACCATAGTCACCACGTTTGGCAGGTGGATTGGTGATCGCAGTATTGGTGTTGAGTACTTACTCAGGTGGATGCTGTTGCCCATCCCATGGAGTAATCCCAAGGGAAGGTTATTATCGGTAGGGCACTTACGCCGTTTTGTACGCGAACGAAGTTTTCTTTTTTGGCTATTATTTCTTCAAACTCCATGAAACTTTGTTTGATCAGTACAAAAGCGTGCAAAGGGCCACTGGTGACATTCTCTTAAGACATCCACGGGAGGAGATGGAAGGGTCTATTCTTAGAATGAATGAATGAATGAATGAATGAATGAATGATTTATTTATTTGCTTAGAATGTAGGTACAGTACAAGACAGATGATAAATATAAATTAAAGTCTCCAATACATTCTGCCGTCAAGCGTGCAAAATTTAAAATGTCCTTACAAACTAGGTATAGCTAATATGCAGGTCACAAGCGAGTCAGAAAACAAAAATACTCAATATAATTATAAAACGATTAAATAGGTCATACACAAAATAAACACAATGTCAATAAAAACCAATTAGGCCGGACCCACCACAGCACGCCATCTTTTAATAAGGAGATAATTGCAACGTCGGATGCAAAGCGATCACAAATCTCTGTTATCGTCAGAGACATGTAATACATAGAAGGTCGTTGGTTGTCGTACAGTAAGTTAAATTGAATGTGTAAGCTCGCAATCGGGATTTAGCAAATACCAGTAACTTTTGGAATCGAATAGTCTTTAAGAAAATCCCACAGCTTCACTCGTCTGCTATCGTTTCTACGTTCCCATTACTGGCGTATCCAGAAAATACATTGTAAATATTTTCATCATGGCTCTGACGCCGATGGCTAAAGGAAAGTCGAGAGAATTGTTTTTGTTTTGTTGATTTTTACAAATTGAAAGTAAATGTTGATTTTAAATTAAATTAAATTTATTTATTGGGTCAGACATTACAGGACCATTATTTGTAAATTGTATTATGTTATAAAGACATCATGGCAGTGACAGTTGTAAGTATAATTGAAAACTCTCCCAACCAAACAGACTCTATAATGAAACTACCTACCAGAGGGCCTAGCCAAGTGGCATTCGTTTCGAAGCGATTCCATTTCTACAGTCGTAATTCAATACAAATGACCACGGGACATATCGATAGCTAACGTCAATCCCATACATTTTGGACTTTTCTACTGGCGTCATCGCTATTAGAATGTTACTTTATCTACGGCCTCTGATCAGGACTCGATAAAATCCTTCATTACTGCCAGGTCGTAACGATGAATGATCTACAGGATGCTGTTAGAATTGCTCTGCACACTGCTGAGAATTTAAGCAGTTTTCCTACGGATCATGTCGTGAAAACCATCAACCCGAACCTCGGCAAACATCGCAGATGCACTGCAGAAGCGAGGCGGTTCCATCAGCATCCTAAAACCGTTATTATGCTGGACGCGCAGGACACTAAGCAATCTCAGTGTCGTAACTAAAGTAATGAGTAACTAAAGTAAGTAAGTTTTGTTAGTAGTGGAACTTCTTGTGAAAGAGTTCGTCCGGGGAAGTACTACCACCGTACCTATTTCTGCCGCCAAGCAGTAGTGTTCGCATTGCTGTGTTTCGGTTTGAAGGGTAAGGGTGCCGGTGAAATTACAGGCACATGAGACTTTTCATCTTTATGTCTCAGGGTCGGCAGCGCGCGTGTGATGCCTCTGGTGTTACAGGCGTTCATAGGCTGTAACTGTTTTCCATCTGGTGGGCCGTAGCTTGTCTGCTAGCCAAGTAGAATAAAAAAAAAATGAGTGCCCAGGGCAAGATTTGAATTTAGCGCCCCCTCAAAACTTATTTTTTAGGAAGAGAAACAATACAATAACTTTAAAGTGTAATTTAAGTTATACATTTAAGCATTTTAGCAGTGAAAGTAGGCAACACTTCAAAAGAAGATAACGGTGAGCAGAGCGAGATGCAAGAATTAGTGGCTTTTAGGAGCGAGAGCAGCCAACATTGCAACAGAAGTTACTATAACGCAGGTTGTGGGTCTGTGAGTGTGCCCCCTTGAGGTTTGCACCCCTGGTAGCCACCTGATAGTTACGACGCTGAGCGATCTCTGAGTATTTTGTATCTGTCATAATTTTATTGGAGTGCGCTAATTAGCTAACATTTTGTTTAATGATGAAGGTATACCTTCTTCTTCTTCATCAGCCAGTAGACATCCACTGCTGGATGAGGCCTCCCCCATAGCAAGCATAGCGTATAACCATAGCGTGCTATGAGGGAATTTGTCATAATCACCACACTAGGCAGGCGGATTGGCCAACGCAGTTTAGTAAGTACCCAGGTGAATGCTGCTGCTATCCCCTGGCGTAATAATCCCTTTGTCGCCTTTTATGACATCCAAAGAAAGAGTTGGAGGAGTCCTATTCTTACCAACAGGACTTTAATCAAAAACTATAATATTTATCTCACCATAGCATCCTTTACTTCACGTTGGCTACTGACTGATACAACAACATAAGTTGTGATAATAGATTATGCACTAAGGGAATAAAGCAGTGTCTTACGTCGCGGGCGGCATATTGGAGTTATATAAAGTCCTGAGTGAAGCGAGGGATTCAAACCGCCCAAGACGAAAACGGGCTTTAATCCAGAGGAGCATAGGTACTCTACTTTTCACACCTTCTGCGAGACATCAAAATCCAGGGCTTGTTTTGATTTTTGCAGTAGTAGGTTATTAATAATCTCTAAAGCGTCTGTTTTGATAAACTCTGGAGTAGAATCACTATCTTTCGACATTTTTTTATCGACATGAATATTGCAATAAATTATTATTAATATTAAATTGATTGCACTTAAATATTATAATTTTAAAAGTTGATTATGGAGTAATTTTATTTTATTTTATTTAATAAAAATAACTGAAAATCACGGCACCATACCCGTCATTTTATTAACTTTTTTTGTTGTTAACGCGCCTTATTCTTTTTTGAGTTCTACTTATGGTGGCCAGTTCAATTTTCGAACAAACCTCTTTACAAACCTCTTTACAGTAAACCTCTTTACAATGCCATATGGACATTTTTTTACTTAGAATTTTCCGCGAGTTTCCACACGAATTTGACGATCCAAATTAAAATCACTTTATTTTTCACTTTTCCTTGGGAGTTTCATACAACTTTACCTCCCTTAAGGTAATGCAGTAATACATAAATGTCAATGGGTAATGCTTTACTTTACGTTGAGAATGCATGATAATAATAATGTAATTGAATGGTGTGAAAAATATAATAAATAATCATTTCATTTTTATCTAGTTATTTCAATAGTTAAACTTTTTACAAAATATGAAAATGATTTTTTTGCAATCCTGCCTCGACTGTAATGAACAACAAAGAACACTTGTATTTTAATGCAGGTAATATTATTCCTTCATCAAGAATATAGATTCAAAACATTTAAACAAATCTCGCCTTATCGAGCCTTCCATAAAATTATAATAGGCGTTGTAGATACACCTAATAGGTACAAAATGTGAAGTTTTGGCGAACTAGCGGCTTAGCAAATGACGGCGTAGAACATTTGCGGTCACCCTTCGAAGGGTCTTAATCGGCCTATAAATTTTATTTTATGTGTTGTGTATACGAGCGGAAGGATTGAAGACTGTGCCCTGCCGATAGGGTTGCCACTTGCCAGGTGAACGGTGCTTCACGGCTTAGTCCGGCCAAGCACACTTGACTTTGCGTCAGTTTTACACCATAATTGGATAAAGCAGATCTTAGGATAATGAGATAAGACTTACAGAATTTTGGAAAGCATAATATATCAGGCCTTTTCAAAACCTGCGATTTTTTGTATTAGGTGTTTTTCGTCCGGCTTTTGTGAAAACCGAGAGCTCTATCTGCTAAGTGCGTACGCTACTTGTTACATGTCCCACTTTGCTAAAGTGTAAAGTGAATCGAATTGTACTTTAACTGATAAGTCAGTCAGATGTTTACAACAAGTGAATGTAGCAAAGCAAATTAGTCTTACAATGTTTTTATGAATAAAAAGAACTAAGAAAAGATAATTAATTAAACCAACAAAATATCTTTTTACACCCTGTTTAAAAGTTATGCGACACAGTACAATGAAGCTTCTCTTTTTAGCTATCTTTCCTTAGTATAATAGTTGGTATGTATTATCTGTATTTATTATTTTATTCTTATGTATTAGTATAATATTATGAATCTAGTGTAAGTACATTTTTATATAGATATTTATTTTCTGTAGCTATAGGTATGTATTTGTCAGTAGTATTTTAGTTTTAGTGTAATTAAGTTATATTTTGTTTTATACTATTATTTTTCTGTTATACTTTCTGTAGGTACCCACCACTATTATCATCCACTCCTCTTAGGTTTGCTGGAAGAAACCTCTTTTAGGGTTAAGCTCGCCTTTGTACATGTCCTTTGTGTAATTTTTTTTGTCTGTAATTTTGTGTACAATAAAGCATTATGAATTATGAAGCTTCAACTGTAAATTGTTGCCTTAATCTCACAATAAGTGCCATATTTTACGCGATATTTTTTATGCAATTTATGAAATTGGTTATCTAAAGTTGTCGTAGCAAAGCGAACACAGGTGCGGGTGTCACTTCGACTCTGTCGAAACATTTTTCTCTTGCAACTTGGATTCATATTTTGCGAAACAAATTGCCATATTTATGATACTCTAAAAGTTTCTTCTGAAAATCCTAATTTATTTTCCATCCACGCGTCGCAACGTCGCTGGCGTTTCGTGGAATATTCATTGTTTTTTTCATCCCAATTATTTATATTGAAACAGCTTACTCTCCAACATATTCAACTATTCAACCATCATCATTATGATGAAAAGTAGAGTGACAAATAAATTCTTTGACGCATCGTAATTTGTCTGTGCCTTGATCCCTTGATCGTACTTCGGCACTATTTATTAATGGAACTTACAATACAGAAACTGAATTACTCAGGATAATTATTTGCTAGTCTACTTATAATTGATACCTTTTAGAACCCAACCCGATAACTGTACTGGCTAACGAGGTATCAATAATGGCAACATTTTGATAGGAATATCACCAAAAGTAATAAAACAATACCCATGTTCAACAGGTAATAAGATACGATGAAAGGATCTTATTATCGCACAAAGGCGAAATCCCGAAAGTGGGCTGATTTATTGCTCAAAATATCCTTGACGCAGCTTTGCGCCCAGGAATTATGTTTTACTCAGATGCCTATGAGCCCTTTTCTAAATATTGCCGCGGTAAGCCGTATCCTGCTTAATTTTGGAATAAGTACTTATACTGAAAATTAAATTAGGGGATACAGTAGGGTTATACGTTATTTTTCAGCTCAAAGAACCGACGTATGCCAGTTTGAGGAGATTTACGACAAAACAAAATCAAAAAGTTTATAAAAAAAATTGGTTGTCTGTAAAGTCGGTTTACTGACGATAGTTGAACGTGACAACGTCTTTTTTGTCGCTCATTCCGCGCTCTCGCTTGCACTTCAAGCCTTACATGGAACGCCTCAGAGCGAGGTAACGCCGCATGAGTCATGGTTTTTCGTGCGTGCAGCCGGCTCTATCGAATTATAAGACGTTGTCACGTCAAAAACAGTATCGTATTTTATATTTATTTAAAAAGTAAATAAACGATGGGTGTCATTTTCATACGACGGAACCATTCCCTACATCATTTATATAGCAACGAAAAAACAATTAAAATCGAGCCATCACAGCGTTATCCGTGTAATCTAGCGAGAAATTATATCTTACAATAAAATAAACGTACGTATTGGTTGATTTTTTAATTAGCTCTGGCAGAAGACTCGTTCTTCGCTTCTTCGCTGCTCACTCTCAAGACCACCGTTCTACATGGGAGCGCCTCACGAAGTTCTCTAACACTCTAGCTAGGGATTATTATCACTCTAGACTCGGACTACGCGATTTCGATCCGTTTACACAACTGTTTTTAACTCTTTCTTTCAAATAATTTTAAATAAAATACAAATATAAAATAGTCGACTATTAGGTATCTCCTGTTTTTAACCGACTTCCCAAAAAAGGAGGAGGTTCTCAATTCGGTTGTATTTTTTTTTTGTATGTGTGTTTGTTACCTCATATCTCCGGCGTTTATGAACCGATTTGAAAAAATCTTTTTTTATTTGAATAGATATCTTCCAGATTGGTCCTATTTTTTTCCATGAGGAATTGAGGGAACTCCTCAAATATTAAGCATACATAAGGCATGTAGGCATACATAATATGGCGATTTTGATATTTTCAGCAACAAACCAAGCATTTGCATTCAAAAAGTATCATAATCCTTTCACCACTATGGTTCTTTCATCATTTTTTTTCATCCAAATATTTTGGCGCATACAATGGCGGAAGTCGGTTTTTTAAATGAAAAGTTATTTGAAGTCATTACAGCCTGTTCTAATCTCCAGTCATAAATCAACTATCAAAAAACGACAGGATTACCCATCATCCACCGTGCAGAGTATATTGAGTTGAATTGAATTATTGAGTATATTGAGTTGAAGTGACCAAAAAGGAACCAGAAATAAGGTGAAGATTAAGGGCCAATAATACAAAAAGAACCATGAGAAGTAATAGCAACATAGATGTTTAAGTAGAGAAGTAATGTTAACAAATGGACAGACTGAATACCGAATAGGTTCACCCTCTCTGGCAGCTGTAAAAATCTCCATTAATACAGAAACATGACAGAAATGCGCCTGCAATCTTAACTCAAAGTAAATGGAGATAGTTGTTGGACGTCATCCATCATAAGATGAAGGGACAGCTCATTCCGATGCGATTAGATGAATGTTTGCGGTTCGATACCGTTTCGTAGAGCTTAGAGGAAATATTATTTGAAGTTACGTTCTTAGTTTCATATCAAGGCCTTCTTTTGTTTTAATATAATTTTGGTTCAGAACTCGAATTATGCACATAACACAGGGCACATTTTTTACCAAGTGGTGTTGAGTTTATTGCCGTACCAAGTTAGGGAAAACGGACCAGTTATCACTCCGATGTCTGTCTGTGTGTCACAGTCTCCTTGAACTAAACGGTACGTGCTAGACAGCTTGTTGTGAAACAATGCTAGGTTTTGGTCAATTAATAGGAGTAATAACATCAAATTCTGGAAATGTAATTAAAAAAATTGCAACTCATCGAGGCTTTTAACGAATGCTATAAAACTAAAATGACCACGAAATGGAAGACGCAGTGTAGGACGGCCTCCCGGTTGGTTTTCAGATAACATTGTGACGGACCACTTATTTCGCGAAGTCTTAATCTTTTTGGAACACTTTTTAAATTGACATCTTGTCATATTTGATGACTAAGTGATGCGACTCGATGCAGCAAAATGAAATAAAATATAGTGAGGTACCTATTCAAGTGTCTAATGTAGTCGCAACTCGTCGCGCGTACTATAATAAGTGCTCACTAATTTTCATGATTCATGTTCTGTTCATGACGGTCGTTTAATTCCAAGTAGGTACCTACGCGCATCGTGCTCTTTTAGGGTTCCTTACCCAAAGGGTTTCAACGGGACCCTGTACTAAGCTTAAACTGCCCGTCTGTCACAGGGTAATCTTGGCAGTCATTAGATGTAGTTAGTTGTTGTGGCATAAGTATTGGCAAATAATAATAAATACAAACTAACTAAAAAATTAAACTAAGTTCTCTAAATATGTTTAGAACAGAAACTAATAAAACCTAAACAATCTTTACGCACCGTTGATTCATCATCATCAGCCTGTAGCAGCCCACTAGTGGACATAGGCCTCCCCCATAGAATACCACAACGAACGGTTTTGAGCCTCCTCCATCCACCAACTTCCTGTGACGTCCTTTGTCCATTGAGAGAGGCACCTTCCTTTACTGCATTTCCTGGTTGATTAGCCCGATTCAAATGGTTCTTTCGATGCTGATTATGGAATGATTTCAAAAACATTCAATCAGTGAGCCCGTGAAACGTTTATCTAAATGTTTTTGATGTCTTTAAGTGGCTTTAAGGACTAAAAATAAATAAAATAAAATAAATAAATGCTGAACATTTCACACAACATTATCTAGCTAAGCAGAGCTTATGTTATGGGTACTAGATAACTGATATACTTAATACAATACATTACATCGATAGATATTTTTTTATTATACATAGAAAATACTTAGAACACCCTGAAAAAATATCTGCAGATCGTACCAATAATTGTTCCGAGGCGGGAATCGAATCCGCAACCTCCTCGCTGGCGAACCTTCGCCCGCTACGCCACAGAGGTCGGAGTAGGAATGCCTGCCGATACCTATTCTTTGAGATATAGTTATCGATGTACATTTCCAAGAATAATATATTATTCTTGGAAATGTACATCGATAGCAACTTTATTAAGTACCTACCTACCTACCTATTTCGGTCACCATAGGGAATATAATCCATTCCACAGATTACGTGACCAAGACAGACAGTTCCATGAATAATATGAATATGGAACGGAAGTTCCGGCTTATCAAGAAAGCTAATAACAGATATCAGGAACACCCTGTAGCAGGTATCTTGTCTATAGGCACTTGTACATCGATTATTTACAAGCCCCCTCCGTCCCCTCCCGTGGATGTAGTAAAAGCCGACTAAGGGATTAGACCAGGGCATGGGCAGCAGCATCCACCTGAGTAAAAAAGTAATGAGTTGAGTAATCAAAGCATAGATTTCTCCATTGCCCGTTGTGCAACTTTGAGTTTTTGAGTGAGGTCAATAGTAAGTGACCACTCTCTGGCAATACGTACTAATTACAGTAAACCTTATGTTCTTAGGTTCTCTTATTATCTTAGTATGTTGGTACATAAAATGCACTGGGCAGAGGCGCGGCCTCTTTACTCTACGCAAGCAACTTACCATACTATTGTCCCACGGAGTTTCAAAACCAACGTTCAATATTGATACATTTTTATGCAAATATCCTAAGCTTTAGATTGCAGGCAGAACTCATGAGGAACGAGCGCTAAGGGCTTATTCTATCTTATCGCGGGCGCAGTAAACTTGCCTGAAAACTCCGCCGGGAATACACTTAGGTATTTGAGAGCGTCGAAGACAAATGGAATCGTCAACCACGACACACGTTTGTAGTGGGCTACCAATAACTATGAGAAAATAGCGTAGCGGTTTTGGAAACCTACGTGAAAGACGTGAAAACTAATGCGAGCTAGAAACTGCATGTTTTTCAAACATTCTATTGCTCCAGTTATTGCCGTGGGTATATCACATTATCAGAAACACATATAAAACCCAACAAAGGATATTTATTCCACGCTTATATCCGTTTCTTGCAATCTCGTGGTTTGGATCTCGTAACTCGTAAGCGTGACTGGACTCGACAACTCGTAAAAATGTTAGAAAGTTCAACATTCACGTCCGAATCCGCGCACGCATAAAAACCCTGCATTGCACTGGGTAATTTTCAGTAAATTGGTGTCGGTTTACTGGAGGCACCGTACCACAGAATAAGTAATATCTTTTTAAGCTGGATCTATATTAAATGCCTGAGATTTTGCTGGCTAGGGAGTCTCGAGTAACCGTACTTATTGCTTGTTATCGTGGTCTCATAGTCTGTGCTTTGTTTCCGACGGGATTTTGAAAAGTGCATATTATTGCATGATTTTATATCCATCAATCAAAGTATCCAATCAACCGTAAAGCCAGGTCGGTCTTACCTAGGCAGGAACACTACAACTCAGATGTTTGATAGGTTTTCTCCTATCACCTTGTGCCATCCAGTTTGGATGATTCCTAGCTCTTGGTTTAATTTACCTACCTACCAGGTAATTACTTTGCAGAGTAATACAATTTTAACTTATTATGGAACACAACGCTTACGCGACACTTAACGCATGAATGACGAAGTTTTAATAGAAACCAGTCAAATTGGCAGTCGATAAATTTTCCGTAATATAAGTGTTGGTTGGTGAAAATGGTTCTTATCTGAACACAAGAAAAATGAGCTAATTAGTTATTTAATTAAGCACAATGGAAGCCGTTGATAATAATTTCATTGGACCATTACATGGCCCATAATCTGTTTAATATAATAACGGAACCTAATTAACTTCTGATAATTTATCTGCTGGTAATACTTGAAAATTAATTTTGTTAAAACCAGAAAATGGAAAACATTATATTTCAAAGCTTTAAATCGCGTTTGTGTAGGTCTATTACCAATCGAGTATCGGAACTTTACTACATAATCGCAGTAATGTGTGTCACTAAGTAAAAAGGTGTGAAAAACATTTTCTATTAGAACCCTCCCACGTCTAGTGTGCTATGAAAACAATAGATGAGCTCCGAGGCGGTTTCAGGAGTTTGTTCCATTTCACGAATAAAATATTGACATGGAAAAGCGAAACACAACATGTGTTGAAAAATTCGGTGTGATCATTCTACGTACTAAAAAAAGTGGAATTGAAATAGTTTGTTCGTTGAAACTGGTTTAAAATAGTGATTTGATCCGTCCTGTGAGTGACCGTTGAACGCTCTTGGCCGGTGCGAAACGGGCGACCGTCCGCACTCATGTCGGAATTTAATTGAAACGAACGCAGTTCGAGTCGGTTGGACAATTGATCTGTGTTGACGTATGGCACGATATAAAAGCAGAAATCAGTACACAAACTAAATGCGAACGCTCGTGGCAGACGCGGATAAATCAATGATGCGGCCCGGGTCTTGCGCTGCGCTGGCTTTCACATAAGGACCTTTTTTAACAGCACTTAAGATCATAACTATGTTAATATTAGTGATTTTGTGTATAGTTATGATCAAAAAACCATACTTTACATTAATACTTTACTATAATTATAATTATTTATACTTAAGTAGGTAAACATTTATTTACTATGTTAGCATAATTACTTTTTTATATCCTACTAATATTATAAACGCGAAAGTTTGACAGTATGGATGGATGTTTGTTACTCTTTCACGTAAAAACTACTGAATGGATTTGAGTGAAATTTGGAATGGAGATACTTTACGCCCTGGATTAACACATAGGCTACTTTTCATCATCATCATCATCATCAAACGCGAAAGTTTGTGAGTATGGATGGATGTTTGTTACTCTTTCACGTAAAAACTACTGAATGGATTTGAGTGAAATTTGGAATGGAGATACTTTACGCCCTGGATTAACACATAGGCTACTTTTCATCATCATCATCATCATCAAACGCGAAAGTTTGTGAGTATGGATGGATGTTTGTTACTCTTTCACGTAAAAACTACTGAATGGATTTGAGTGAAATTTGGAATGGAGATACTTTACGCCCTGGATTAACACATAGGCTACTTTTCATCATCATCATCATCATCATCAATTTTCATCATTACTCACGCGGGTGAAACCGCGGGGCGCAACTAGTAGTTTATATATAACACATAACACCCATCAACAGTCACATACATCGTCAACGTCGCTTAGTTTTTACATCGGCTATTTTGTTAAAAGTTTTTGTACTGGTATTTTTTTATTTACTGTGATGGAATCCAGTAATTACCGACATCATTGTGCCCGGTCAGCACGACTAGAGTGACGTCTAGTGGTCGACCCGACCGAGTGCCAACGCGATATTAACCCATCACCAGAGTCCCCTCATACCGCACGAATGTTTTGGACATTATAGACACCATACTTACACGAGATTTTTCCAAGCATTTTCATTTCATGATGTTTTTTAATTATTTTTTTTAATTTTTCTTATTCATTTTGAACCATTCAAAATAATGCTGGACATTTCACACAACATTATCTAGCCCCAAGTTAAGCAGAGTTTGTGTTATGGATACTAGATAACTGATAATATACTTAATACAAATACATTACATAGATAGATATTTTTTATACATAGAAAATACTCAGAACACCCGGAACAATTATCTGCAGATCATACAAATATTTGTTCCGAGGCGAGGATCGAACCCGCAACCTCCTGCGTCGCAGGCGAACCTTCGCCCGCCGTGCCACAGAGGTCGCCAAAATTGATAACCATACCCATACGTGCCATACGTGGCAGTTCTTGTTGTTTGAAATACTTCACAAGGAACAAGGAAGGAAGGAAGGAGGTAGGTTTGCAAGGAACGTAAAGATATTGCAAATCTCACAATTGAGGAGACTATTGAACTGATGTGTGTTGAGCTGGAGCAGCATATCATTGTGAGTGTTTACCGTCCCCCTGACGCGGATTTCGCGTAATTTGAATCCACTATGGAAAAATATTGCTCAAAACTTTTGTACTTAGTAAAATGCTAACAGTCTGCGGAGATTTTAATATCTAGACATTCCTTTAACTGAGGGGCTGCTCAATTCATATAAATGCTTTTATTTACTTCCTACCGTGGCGCGTCCGTCCTAATAGTAGATACCTCCATCTCCTCCCACGGATGTCGTAAGCCGACTGAGAGATTACACCAGGCGGACAGCAGCATCCACCTGAGTACTCAATATTAAAGCTGCGATCACCAAACCGCCAGCCAAGCGTAGTGATTATGGCAATTCCCCCCATTGTTTTTCATGGGGGAGGCTTCGTCCAGCAGTGGATGTCTAAAGGCTGCTGATGATGATAACTTCACCTCTTCGAAGAACCTACAAGGACGACACTAACAACATCCACCTGTTTAGATTATATTTGATCTTGCAGTAGTGTTCCAATAAATATTAATTAAACATTTTTCCTCCGATCACTATGGTCACAGTTCTATATATTTACGTGTAATTTTGTAGATGAACCTAAGGAATTCACTTATCGGCTTTAGAGTCGCATTATAAAGTTTCAGGGCAGTATTGAACTCAAAATACCCTTGTACCGTGCGTAGATGACCCAAATGACCTTTTTACCATTTGTATAAATGTATAAATGAGGAACACAGTGAGATATTTCAGTTAAAAATATGTAAAGCTAGAGCTTATGTCGGGTTGACTGATTGGGCTACACCCGGTTATAGAAGTAGGAATAAATTATATGAACTCTATGTGGCAGGGAATCAATGTTGCACGACCCAACATTTATCTTATACATAAAGAACTTTGTTATTTCCCTAAGTCATAACATAACTTCATAGTATAGCAACCGCGCTCGTATTTGATCTAGTTACGACTGACCACAGAAGTACTTAGGTATTCCTTTTGTATTCATCGACTCAAAGTACGGAAAAATGATTTTGCTATACGCGTTTATTGCAGATAACCCTCAAAGAATGGGAGGGTCGGGTTTGGGGAGGGAGAGGGAGGAGTACTGCTCAGGCCTAATGGCCCTGTCGCAAGTCAACAAGCCGACGTGCTCGGCGTCCCCAATTAACACGTACCACCCGAACAAAATAAACACGAACGATCGACTTTTCCAATATTTAAATTTTCTATTCGTCGCAGACTCACAGTCACCGGTTTCTGATA
Source organism: Epirrita christyi (assembly GCA_951392215.1). Lineage (NCBI taxonomy): Eukaryota > Metazoa > Arthropoda > Insecta > Lepidoptera > Geometridae > Epirrita > Epirrita christyi. Next base: position 5,558,704 of record OX595840.1, on the reverse strand, counting down.
AATATGCAGGCTGCAATTTTAAACTGACCTTTGAAATGTTAAACCTCTTCTGCAGATGACATAATTTTTATTCATTGCTTTTCTTTAATACCAGCTGTCGCCCGCGGTTTCAATCATTGTTGTAGGGTCTCCATACAAAATAAATCCTTGTTCATTGGATTAAAACGTTTAAGGGGACGATTTCCCCTGTCTACTTTTCAAAATGAACTATTTATTTTACAAAATCTATGAATCTATTTCGCAAATCTTTTGAATTGATAGTATCCTCAAAAGTTTAGGTACACTAGCTTATGAAAAAGTGTTTCATAAGAGGATTTGATTGATGGCAATTCGTTAACACCGGGCATCAGAGCAGATGAAAATGCTGGCAGCGCGGTGTGCCAGAGTCGACTGAATACATTACACACCCATTAATTCCATTGTCCAATTCATTTGTTTTGTCGGATGCTTTTTGATTTTTGCTCTACAACCTACATACAGGTATCATACTTATTATGAAACGTTTATTGTTTTGCCTGTCAAGAAATACTGAGCCGACTCAACTTAAATTTAGTTTAAACACAATTATTCCTCAAGAGTATAATGGTAGAGATCTTTTTCATTCACTCCGAATGTGATGGTATGATAATATACATAGATGAAACACGATAAGCGGGAATAACTTTAAGACACACTTTTGGGAATTCGCTTTTTCCGAATTTGGCTTAGACACTGCCGTACCTACGTCAAATCTCTGGATGAAATCCTTGATGAAATTTGTTGAAATTCTCACTATGCTGTATGTTGTCTAAAAGAACAAGTTTGCCGGTCCACACGAGTAGAGGAAGCTTTGAGCCACCGCACAAGCTACGCTCGCGGTGTCAAGTCGCTACCTACATCAAATAAAACTATTTCACAATTTCAAAGTTTCCTCCGTTGTTGATCTTATATAAAAGTACTAAAGCCAGGGTTTATAAGATACCAAAACTTTCATATGCCGGCTGTAAAACTGCAATGTCAGTGATTTGATAGTAAACGTAACGTACAATTTTGTATAGTGAGTGAACGGGCCTCCGTATTCTCTATCTTGGGACAGGTAAATTGTGCGAACATTGCTGACAAACGTCGCTTTTCTCATACAAAAGTTACCATTTGACAACAATGATTGCACAATACGCATTTATGTATGTATACGTATGTATGTAAATAGCGACAAGCAAAAGAAAATCGTAGATCATGCATGGGGTGATACCAGGTACCCCTAGTGGTACTCAACCACTAGACTTCCACTTGACACTATCTAATAGGATGTATACAGTAGATAAATATCTAATCCTGGCCTCGCTCAGTCCGTCTGTTTGTCTAATTGTCCGTATGTCAAAGCCATTCACTTTTTAGCACTATAAAGATGAAATTTGGAAGGTACACACCGCTTTAAATAAAGAAGTAGAGAAATTACGAAAAAAAAAAGAAATTACGAAAAATTGGGGTTATCCTCAACATACATAACGAAAAAAACCCAGTGCATAATATGATAAAGAGGGTTCAAAATTACTTTTTTATAAATAAAAAGATTGCGTTTCTAAAGTCGGAGATACGACTTATCCGACTTATATATCGACTCCATTTCTAACTTATCAACTATAGGGTGGAAAATTCCAAAAAATGTAAGGTATAGAACTTTAAAAACACTCAACGACAATTGGTTTAAAAAAGATAATATGTTTTGTATTTTTTGAGATATGGGATATACCTATATGCTAATATTAACTTGGAATTTGGACCGCGAACGTTCATCTACGGAACTCTTCACAGTGCGTGGTCCGACATGCGCTTTACGGTTTTTTTTGAGTTTATTACATCTAAGTAGGTATCCATTAAATTATCTACGTACAAAATAGGTACAGTAGGTAGTAGGGTTCTCATTTTACAGAAACTCTGATAAGAATGTCAGGTCCTTGGAAGTAGGTTAATTAGTTTTAAGTGTGAAACCGCCGATGCTATACTTACCTACATACCTTAGGTATTTGTGGTGTATTGGATTTCCACCATAATTACCTTCGCCTTATATCTGATTACTTACACATAAACCTTTCAGACATTGTATTTACGTAATAAAACCAATTTTAACGTGAAAATTTGGTCTCAAGTTTAATTTAATTAGAGTTTTCATTATAAAAGTTTTCAGTTCTTCTTCTTCTTCAAACGCCTTTAGAAGTCCACTGCTCGACTAGGCCATGGAATGCATAAGGAGGGTTTGCCATAATCACCACGGTTGGTAGGCGGATTGGTAATCACAGTTGATTATTGTTATTGGTGTTTCTCAGGCCGAACACACCACGACCAGTTTTCAATTTGTAAAATTTTGTTAATTTGATACAAATACAATCCTATGGTGGGTTTAATCCTAGAACGTAACAATATTTAATAATTATAAAAAATTGTGAATGTGTGAAAATGTATGTTCAGGTTCCCACCTACACTTCGTCAACCGGAAGAGAAATGATCTCTTTCAATAAAAATTCATCATCTAGAGCACTACATAATATATATGTCTTATATCTGATTATATCTATGAGAAACAACGTAATAATTTATCTAATAATCCGCACAGGCGTCCTCCCTCAAATGCTAAGCTGAGTATTTTGAATTAGCACTTGTCTTGCAACATGCTATTTTGTCTGTAGATTTATTAAACAGCTATCAAGGTGAGTCGAATCAAACTGAAATAAACGGACTTGGTAGTCACTACCTTAAGTTTTTGTTAAAACTTTAAGCGACAAAGCTAATGAGCCAAAAATGTGATGGAACGAGCAACTTGCAATCCAGGCTTTATGTACTAGGCAATAAAGTATGAAACAGCATTTGTGGATAGTTCAAGCGTCTGCTGTTGGTTTTATAATTTTTTTTGTACCCGAATGCGCCTGCCAAGATACTTTATTATGCACCAACCGCTTCCTTCCGTACACAAAACATTCACATGCGATACAACACAAACGATGCAAATAGAACAATGACGAATGTTTGTCTTTACGGCCTTTGAATTTGGCATTCGATAACATAAATTTAGGTCTATTTACACAATAACGTAGTACTGTTCGCCTTATTCACTGTTCTCCATAATACAAACATTCTTTTAAGGTCATCATAAATAATACAATGAAAACTTAATTTAACATGGTAGGTATAAATGCAATTTTTATTCTCCAATCGTCCGCCTTAAACTTTCCAGTGAGAGCCGTTTCTTACGAGTTATGAGAGCAACGAGGGGAATATTGGAATTTATTTTTATGAAGCCGGATCCCCGACCGAGTTAATCTGTTAATATTGAACATTTCTCCCGCAAGAGTAAACCATCCCTCGCTTCGGGACAGAACATAAAGATACCTATTACCTAATATTCGTTCTCTGATAAATAACCTTTTTTGAATTTTAAGTGTGATACGTTTAGCATATGGGTTTCACAGCCGACCTTATGGCTTTGGTCATTCTTGTAACTACTCGAAACTAGAATCCCTGGCTTTAATTTGTACACCAGCAATAATACAGCAAGTTAATCAGCTTTGCATTTTGTCGATGAAAAGGAAATAATTACTTACAAGAGAAATTACAAGCCCGCCGTCCATTGATGACGTGTCTGTAATTCCACCGGCAATCCGCCTGGCCATCTGCCATTTCACAACTTAATTCCATAAAAAAATACGAGTCAGCATTGTTGAAAGTCAGTCCTCGTAGTTTTTAATACCAGCGTGGCATATTGAATTCTACTCAGATATGTGATGTGATTGTTATCATATTCAGCATTTTAGAACTTGAGTGTTCTAAAATGCTGAATATTATAACAAAGGTACCAATTACGATTGTATACCTGCCTACTGCTAGTGTTGATTTCTCGCATGGGCGTCATCATCGCTAAAGTTATAATTGACGACCTCTGTAGCGCGGCGGGCGAAGGTTCGCCTGCGACGCAGAAAGTTGCGGGTTCGATTGTCGCCTCGGAACAAATATTTGTACGATCTGCAGATATTTGTTCAGGGTGTTCTGGGTATTTTTCTATGTATAATAAAAAAATATCTATCTATGTAATTGTATTAAGTATATCAGTTATCTAGTACCCATAACACAAGCTCTGCTTAGCTTGGGGCTAGATAATGTTGTGCGAAATGTCCATCATTATTTATTTAATTTATCACCATTATCATCATCATCAGCCTGTAGTAGTCCCCCCCCCTCCCCTTTAGAATGCTATGGCGTCTTGAGCCGCCTCCATCCACCGACTTCCTGTGACATTTATAATGTCTTTAGTCCATCGAGTGGAGGGCCTTCCCCTACCGCGTCCTCCGCTTTATGGTCGCAACTCGAGAACCTTTATTCCCCAACGTTTTCAATTCTTCGAGCTAAGGTATATGAAGTTATAATAATAACCATAAAAATAAATTGGACAAGTGCGAGTGAGAATCGCGCGAGGGTTCCGATCCGTAAATTATTTCGAAATCATCAGTCCTTTTCGAGTTTCAGCCATTTTTTTTTGCGAGAAAGCGATTTGCTATCGACTTTTTTTTTGTTTAATGCAATAGGATATAGGATATAGGTCCCGTGTCAGTAAAAGAGATACATATATTAATAGTTGATCGCTGACTGTTCACACTGCCGCTGGCGAGAACTCGTGACAAGAGCTATCAAAGAAAAAACTCGCTCAGCGACGCTCCCTAGGCGGTCAGAACACTCGCTGAGAGTTTCTAGCTCAACTCGCTCCTCGCTACTCGTCTCCGGTGGGACAAGTACCTTAAGTGGTAAAAAAAGTTGAAATTTAGTAATTTTTCTTTATCTGTTTCACAAAGCCTCTAAGCATTCTAAATTTCAGAGTTGTGAGATTGTAACTACCCAATGGTACAGTGGTGGTGGTGTAGTGGTATTCCAATTTCATGATTTACATACAAAAATAAGATATACCTATCTTTTTAATATTTACATTAAGTTAGTAGCTTGATTCTTGAAAATTTACATTTGTATTTGGTATAAATTTCAATTTTATAGCTTTAGCCGTACCTGAGACGGACAACAAAGTGATCCTATATAGTAAGAGTTCCGTTTTTTCTTGTTGAGGTACGGAACACTAAAAAAAATGTAGCACATAATAGTCTTATCACTTGGTTCGCTTGGCTTATTATGTACTAACGATCAACCATACCTACGTTGTTCTCCCGAGAGAACTGAATTTCGGGATAAAAGTAGATACATAGATTAAATCCTGGTTTAAAACTTAGAAAGTTTTAAACCAGGATTTAATCTATGTATTATCGCAATTTGTAAATTTTTTACATGTAAATTTCATCAAATTTGACCCAGCTGTTTTGGTTTGAAAACACGAGAAACATCCAAACAAACAAATATACTGACCAATTTCACTTATTTTTAACAATAATGATAGAATGATAGAAGTTTTTGTTGAAAAATTTATTTTCAAAACAAGCTTTAATTATGTTAGTGATTGGAACCATGAGCTGATCAAAATGAGCACAAACACTTAATCATCGAAAAGTTCCGTTGAACACCATTGTGTTCCATCTCCATCATCAGATCAGCTCGCTGCCACCATAATATTGTATTGTCATCGGAACTTGACAGGTAAGCAAAATTTCAGCTCAATCGGTTCGGTGGAACTGGTTCAAAACTCAGTTTCAAGATTCCACCCGGACAAACCATACATTGCAAGTTAAATAAAAGCTTTTAAAAATACAACTTTTACATAACTCTGTATGACAATAAAAGACATAAAAGAAACACCAACACTCATGTCATTTTGTTCCTCAAACGGTTATTTTTTAATTTGTTAACATTTGTATTACACGGTTAATGACCGAAAGCCCTGTGTACTCAATTCCCGGGTCACGCGATATATGTTTGTAATTTGGCTCCGATTTGTAATTATCGCAGCGCATCATGAATATCGTGATTTCTTGTTACAAGCTTATTATCATCACGTAATATTTGTTAGATGAATGTTACCCATTATTGCAGGGCCGACGTGGTGAGTCCGGCCTCTGAATAGACCCTTCCATCTCCTCCCATGGATGTTGTAAAAGTTGACATAGGCACAGGCATCACACCAGGGGATGGGCAGCAGCATCCACTTAGAACCAATACTACGATCACCAATCCGCCTGCCAAGCGTGGTAATTATGACATAGCCGACGACATATTCCCCATTATATTTTTCGTCCAGCAGCCAACATACCGGACAATAATAAAAAAAAAAATCGTGTACGTCGTTATTTCTTGTTAGAAGCTTATCCTTTTACGTAATTGAAAGCGAAGCGAGTTCTCTGAGTCAAGTTGGAAGAATCGGCGTTTGTATGTATGTGTGTATGTATGTATGTTTGTCCGATGAAAACTTCCAAACCGTTAATCCGATCTTCATGAAATTTGGTATGGGGGTAGATAGTATTGGTACAATTTGTAGGTAAGGTTATGAGCTATATCGGTCAGGGGGTTGCTGAGATATTGGGGTCCAAGAGGGGGTAAAAAAAATAAAAGTGAGACAGTCAGATCAAGTGGGGTGTCTAATGAAAGCGCTTTAGTTGGACATTTCAAAGCTGTTTTTAATATGTATTTAAACTTAGTGGTTTCCGAGATATTAGGGAAAATAAAAAACGCAAAAATCAAAAATTCTAGGGTACTTCCAGCAGTCCCACAATGCTGAAATTTGGTATGCTTGTGGCTTTTGTTTCACAACTACAGGGAAAAGTCTGAAATTGAAGAAATTAGAAACCTGAACCTTAAAAAACAATAACCAATATAACATCCATTGTTGACCCCCCATTCCTAGGAATTTGAATGACATTGGAGTTCTATGTTTTCGTCAAAAGGACGTTATCAATTAATTCGTCAAGTACTTTAAATACTAACATGCATGTAGTATTTTCGCCCTGTTGCTTAGTCCTATTCAAAGGCTATTTCGATGATGTGTAGAAAAATTACTTATAGAGGTTATTTTTTTTTCGCAGTAAATGTTTTTAGAAATCGGTTAGAAGGGTAAAGAAAATAAAATATGCAAAAAAAATATCTCGAAGATACTTCAAGTTCTCTAATGCTGGTAATGCTGAAATTTATTATTTAAGTATATTTTGTTCTACGGGGAGAAGTCGAAAATTGAGGATTTTTTCTTTGTAATATCCATTTTTAATGTAGAAAACTTAAATCTTTAAAAATTAGGTAGCAAAACTACAACTAGATGGCACTGCTTAAATAAAAAAACTTTTTTCTTGTTTCACAAAATCTCTTTCATATTAGAAAAATTTACTCGATAGTTTTAGATTTTCTGATGGATCATCCATACAAACTTACTTACATAGCCGTTAAATACAAAACCCTTTCTTCCTCTCTTAAATTAGTCGGGCTGATAAAGGTGTCATCGCGAGGTCTCCGTTCGGGGCGAACCACTAGTCTTACATTCATGTTTATCAATAGGTAATTTTAAAACAGCCGTCTACTATCAGGCCTGACGTTTTTCTCTGGGTCGCCTGCTCGTGCGTTGTGCTTGAATCAAAAACAACATTGAAATATAATTGAACGAGCGAAGCGAGTTCTCTGAGTCAAGTTGGAAGAATCGGCATTTGTATGTATGTGTGTATGTATGTATGTATGTATGTTTGTCCGATGAAAACTTCCAAACCGTTAATCCGATCTTCATGAAATTTGGTATGGGGGTAGATAGTATTGGTACAATTTGTAGGTAAGGTTATGAGCTATATCGATCAGGGGGTTGCTGAGATATTGGGGTCAAAGAGGGGGTAAAAAAAAATAAAAGTGAGACAGTCAGATCAAGTGGGGTGTCTAATGAAAGTGCTTTGGTTGAGCATTTCAAAACTGTTTTTAATAATTATTTAGCCTTAGTAGTTTTTGAGATATTAGGGAAAATAATAAACGTAAAAACCCAAAATTCTAGGGTACTTCCAGCAATCCCACAATGCTGAAATTTGGTATGCTTGTGGCTTTTGTGTCACAACTACAGGGAAAAGTCTGAAATTGAAGAATTTTGAAACATGTACTCCATAAAACAGAAACCAATATAGCATCCATTGTTGACCTCCCATTTCGAAGAATTTGAATGACGTTGGAGTTCTATGGTTTTCATCAAAAAGACGTTATCAATTAATTCGTCAGGTACTTGATATAGGTACTAACAGGTATGTAGTATAACTACGCCCCGTTGCTTAGCCCTATTCAAAGGTTATTTCGATGATGTGTAGGAAATAAGAGAAGTTACTGGTAGATCCTGTACTGTACTGGTAGACCTCGAGGGGAAAATTTTCAAAAATAATAATAGAAAATATGGAAATTACTTAGTTAAGTAGTCGGACTGATAAAGGTGTTATCGCGAGGTCTCAGTTCGGGGCGAACCACTAGTATTACCATTGTTATTTAGATGAATTGTAACTCATTATTGTGCAAGAAATAACCTCTGAATGGAATGGATTCCATTACTGGAGTGTTCTACTTCATCATCAGCCTGTAGTAGTCCACTGCTGAACATCCATCCCATAAAATGCTGCCATTGCAATCCATCAACATTCTGTACCTTTAAAGTGTCGTCGGTCCATTGAGAGTTCTACTTAGATTGCTTAAAAAGAATAAATAAAAAAAAACAAACAAAAATTGCTGCACCACTAAATGCTGGTCATAATCTGATCATGAAGTCAGTGGGCTTATAAAAAAAGATCTTCAACAATTACCACTAAAGACACCTAAGAACACTTTTGCAACATCAGCTTTCATAAAAAAAAACCATGAGATATAAGGCCACTGAAAACCAGACAAACAAACATAGCATAACGTAACACTCAACAGTCACATACGTAGTCCAGAGGCCCAATTCTCTAATTTAAAAACATTCAATTCGCAGTATAATCTCGTCTCAGTCGCACTGTCACGTATAGTAACTATTACTTAATCTACGCGTTTCTTGCGAAGAATATGTAATAGTTACTATACGAGACAGTGCGACTGACACGAGATTATATTGTGAATGGAATGTTTATTTTAGAGAATTGGGCCTCTGATCCCACACTAGGGTTGCCTGTGTCCTGGGTATCAGGAACTACGAGTACCATGGTACCATAACACCCAGACCCGGAACAAATATTTGCAGATCATACAAACAATTGTCCCGCAGCGGGAATCGAACCCGCAACCTCTCGCTTCTCAGCCGGGTACTCGCTCGCCGCGCTATAGAGATCGTCACACAGATTAGTTCCCTCTACGTCCGACACCACCACTTAGCACACACTATGGCCACAAACTTATTACCCTTCATTTTAGGGGTGCCTTATAAACCTCATTTTAGTAACAGAGCCCGTTTAATAAAATGAGCCCGTTTTATAAAACGAACTTATCTGTTTTTATATAACGAATTTATCACATTGATCGAACTAACTTGTATTATACATGCTGTGACCTTCTTATGCAACAACTTCTAGTAAAACTCTGATTATGTTAAATAAATAAACCATACACCATCACCCGAGTATATTAAATTGGATCCACGCCAATTCGGAAAATCCTGCTCATGTAATATCAAGTTTATGCTATGTTTTAGGATATAAGTACACTAATGACGACCTCTATGGCGTGGCGGACGAAGGTTCGCCTGCGACGCAGGAGGTTACGGGTTCGATTCCCGCCTCTGAACAAATATTTGTACGATCTGCAGATATTTGTTCAGGGTGTTCTGGGTATTTTTCTATGTATAATAAAAAAATATCTATCTATGTAATGTATTGTATTAAGTATATAAGTTATCTAGTACACATAACACAAGCTCTGTTTAGCTTGGGGCTAGATAATGTTGTGTGAAAATGTCCAGCATTTATTTATTTAATGAAACTGACAACAATGAACGGCTCAAAAATACTGTAGGACTGGTATCGTATTTGCAAAATGCTATTAAAATTTACCTGTAACGATCAATCTACCACTAAAATGTAAGATATATATAAAAAAATAGTTTTTCGTTTATAAAAATCACACGTGAAAGCTTTTTGCTGCCGAAACACAGGGTATTTAAGTATTTTCCTTTGTCCAATGTACGCTCGTTACAGTTGTCCAACAGTGTAAGAAACACAGCTGACACTCTGGACATGTTGCGTTTGTATCAATGCTAGTGATGTTGGTACGTATTCAAAAAATGTGCAGTGCAAATGTGAGGACATCGTGGACTTGACTGAATTTAACTCGCATGAAAAGTACAAGATGACCTTAAAAAAAATCCTCATCAATTCAGCCGAATATTTATCTTGCTTTTGCAAAAAAAACAAAAACTATTTAGATTAAATTTCAAAAGATGATGTGTCTGGCTGTGGACGCTATAAAGTCCATACCTTCCGTTATTAGGTACTTCAATAAATACCACTACTACCGTCAATATATTGATGATGTTGGCGGTACGAGTCTGCATATTTAACAAGCAACTACACGGGCGTCAATAGGCCACTGTCCCCTGAACCTCAGAATAATGACAAGTCCTGAACCCCTACAACACCAGACAGCCCACTCTGCAGGGGGTGTCTGACCGAAGAAGAATCGGCTGCCCACATAGTCCTGGAATGCGTGGGAGTACCTATATCAGCTCAACGTGAACAAATCCTAAACAACCCGAGGTTACTCCGCGAAGCCTGCGAAGACCCCAGGAAGCTTTTGTGCTTCTGCACGCAGTTAGGCTAGCTAACTATCTAGCCAGTTAACTCTCTAACTGACTTATTGATGATATAATTGATAGTTGTATAATTTCGCTGAAGACACTAAAACGAAAGGAAATGGAGAGGCTAAGTTTTTGGTACTTTTACAGTATCATATCATAGTGTATTAGCTTAGTTTAGCGAGCGTTCGCATAAAATCGATAAACTAGTGATACGTGACTACAAAATTATCTGTTTCTATTGTGATACACGAACCTAGAAATCATACATTAAATCAAATTGTTCTAACAACTGATAAGACCCGCATATATAGGAGAACAAACTAGTAAGTATACAACAAACTTCTTTTAACGCTAAGGTTTTTTAGTAAAGGTAGGTACGCATATACGGCGGGCGACATACTTACATTCGACATGACGTGTCGTATTGTGTGTACACCATGCATTGATAACTAAACTGGTGTGTAATAAAATAGGGTCACTTAGAAAAACCACAACACCTGCCAACCAAACCAATTTAAAAAAAAAAAACAAAAAAAAATATAATCTTTTACAAAAGTTATTTGATTTAATTTATTCATTGGTTAATTAATTAATTTGTTAGTCGATACTTTCACTGCGGATCGATTTCACGCGTAACTACGGGTTTTCAAATCATAACAAAGACGTGTGTAAGCCGCACTGTATAGGGACGCGGCGCTACTAAAGAATGAAAGAAGAAATAATAAGAGAAGAAGATATTTATACGTGAAATCGATCCGCAGTGAAAGTGTTAACTAATGAATTAATTTGAGGCCAAGATGTTGGTGGACTATGGACTGTGGCCAAATTGTGAGTCTGGTGTTCTGATATGAGCTGGGGCTGGCTGTACCGTCAGCAGCGCAGGCGGATGTTGGCGGAGGGCCGCGTCCGTTGGCGGCGGACAGTGGCTAAGTGGTCTGTCGGGGCTCGCTTACGCGTGATGGATTGCACAACCGTTTCTATAACGCTGTCCCATTTAGTCTTAACCTTAATGATGTACACTATAGCCGCAAATACTTGGACATATTAATGACCGCATTTCTCGTGCAACTTCGCATATCCTTGCCATTGTTTCCTTACATTGAATTTATGTTTCCGCTTTAGGATGATTTTAAAATTTTGTCGTACTGAATATGATTATGGTCAATATAACACCCATTTCTCTGGCAATGTTATGGCTCACCTATCACCTTCTAAATTAATCTATCGGAACAATCTTATTGGGTCTAATGTTGGCTGTCAGCAGGGTGATACTCTTGGCTCTGTTATTTCCAGCCTTGCCATCCATCCAATTATTCAACATCTCCAATCCAAGCTAAAGTTTGGTATTTGGATGACGGAACCTTTGATGGCGACGTAGACACTGTTTTTGGGGATCTATAGAACTCATTATATGAATTTCAGCAAGTAAACCCTACTTACTGAAATTCATCTATTTAAATTGTGTTACATGTTTTTTTTATAGAAAATGGATGTTTGAATAGAAATCCTGTCATTGAAAAATTTCACAGTTTGCCCTTTAATATTACAGTAAGGCGCGTGTGATGCCTCTGCCCTTCTATTCCCTAACTGAAAGTCACTCGGTGACTAACCATTTTGAGAAGTAAAATGATCATCAATTGCTCAAATTTGTCATTCAGGGCCCGAATTCTACTAAACAAATTGTGTTTGAATTAAATGCCCATTTTGAGATAATTCATTAACAATTCAAACACAATTTGTTTAGTAGAATTGGGGCCCAGAATTGTCAATTGATGGTCATTTTACTTGTCAAACGTTAGTCACCGAGTGACTTTCAGTTAGGGAATAGGGGGGCTGGTGTTGCAGGCGTCCATAGGCTACGGTAACATACTTTCCAACAGGTGGGTCGTAAAATGCATGATTGCTTACCAAATAGTATAAAAAAACGTTTTGAAACTAATCTCGTGACTAGTTATTCTTACGTTAGACACTATCTAACATATATTATGGATATTATCAGACTATCTACAAACTCTACCAAACTCGTACATAAAGTATAGAAAATAAATCTACAGGCACTGAGTGGTTTTATGTATGCTAAATCGCTGTTTGATACATTTCATAATAGACATTTTTTGTACACTGTAGTGATATAAAATTGCATTAAACTCGCCTTGAAAAATATTGCACGTACCTAGTCTGATAAAATCGATGCATCGCACATTCAACCTAATGATACACTATTGTTCGTACACTTGTATCCTTCGCCTCCCACGTTTCGCAATTTAAATTTATAATTATTCAGATGGAACCTACTTATTTTATACCAGCTGTCACCCGCGGTTTCGCCCGCGTTATTCTCCTCTCAGGGCGCTTTTATGTTTTTATGTAGATTTTGATATATCTGTCTAATAAACAAAACTACTCCAGCAGCCTGCTGCTCTTCTGTTACATTACATCAATTCTGGATATTTGGATAATGCATACCGGATAGTAGTTGCCCCCCATTTCGGTAATCGGAAAACTAATCCTGCAGCCCTGCTGCTCGCCTGGTACATCGGATAAATTCCGGATACCTGTGTATAGTGAATACCGGATAGTAGTCCCCCCATTTTATTCTAAAGATTTATTTTTAATTTTGTTTATCTGGAAGAAAAGTAGCCTATAATCAATCTAACTCAATCTAGATTTAAACATAATAATATATCTATTTATATAAAATGAAAAACATAAATAGGGATCATTCACAAACACAAAAACTAAAAAAAAAACCTTCTAATTATATAGGCAAGGAAGCTTACCTGCGTAAGATGGGGCCTGGCAACCTGCTACATAAATTAATAATTTTATATCATATTATGTCTAATCATAATCTATCTGTGTACCAAATTTCATTGAAATAGGTTCAGCCATTACAACAACATACACACAACCAAACATCGCTGAGAGCGATCTCTTTCAGATAACCTTGATACATTTTCCACCGTTCGCAATCGCCATTGTGACTAAAGTTTTCACCAAGCAATGATGATCTTTGCATTATTCATATCATTTGGTATGGGAGTTACGTACTCGTAGTTCCTGATACCCACGACACACGGAATCCTAGTGTGGGATCATGACTACGTATGTGATTGTTGGTTGTTATGTTATCAAAAATGTCACTTTGAATTTGCGTAAAATGTACCGTGAATGTTTTTCGTATATTGATTTGCCTGGGTATCAACATGAATTGCGAGCCGCGCTCGACGAAAATATCGCAGAACACTTTCTTTGGAAATGTTTTTTGCTCGTAACTTTGTGAGATTTTCCTTCAACTTCAAAGACCCTTTGCTCCAAATTACAATTACAAATTACGGCTCTTGAAAATGTTTAAAAAGCGTTCCAAAATTAACAGCGTAGTTCAATTTGCAACTTTTGTTTCTACGTTCGTCCACTTTGGAACTTTTTTTTGAGAGGTTTTGTTTTTTTTTCATAATTCGTTTTTAAGTATTGGTGAATAATGCGACAGAAGTAATGACGTGCTTTTTTATGATACCTTAAGTAAATGGAGTCGTTCGAGTTCATTCTGGTCGTTTTGTTCCTTTTGAAGTACTACGTTTATAATTGGTGGCTTTATTCTACAATAAACAACCACCTTAAAATCGTGAATTTAAAAAGATATATAAGATAAGATAAGATAATATTTATTCACAAAAAAATTATATTAAACTTATCATAAAGAAACTAAATATAGTGCTTTCATGACAGTTAAACTCAATTCAAGCACCTACCAGAGGCCCAATTCTCTAAATTATTTTAAAACTACACTGAAAGTTAACTGAATCGAGACTGAATTATGAATTGACAGAAAGTTGGTATTCTGCTCCTTTATAAATAACAATTTAGTCTACTTTCAATCCACGGTGACTAGCATTAGAGTAGGATGGTTATATAATATAATTGGAAAGAGTAAAGAGAGACTCCATCTACTTAAGATAAAATTATCGAAAAAACTTTGAATCGTTCAAGTTTCGGTCACATTTCGATATAATCACATTACACTGTTGTGTTTTATGTTTAGAGAATATCATTTCTGACATTTAAAACATCGACACAAGATAGAGACATGATACGAAATCTATTTTAACTATTTTTAAGTTAGAGAATTGGGCCTCAGATGTAAAAGGTTTATAATCTACTTCCTTTCCGTATAATTCTAATGCAGCAAACAGATAGTCAATTGAGAGAATTTCTTCGGCTGTTTTTACGATCACAAGAAACAGTTTTATAGCTGCTTATTATTCTGAAACAATTATACCATCATAACAACCGAAAGCAATCCGAGTTTTCATGTTTTATTTTCTTATACTCAAGGTATATTATGTTATTAAGTTAAGTTATATACGAGATGGCTACGGAAAAGGACTATGTCTTAACTGAAATTTACCTTGTTATTTTTTTATACTATTGTTTTTAATTTGTTTATTATATAAAATAATTCATTCATCAGTATTAACTTTCAATTAATCATTTCATTTACTTTATTAATAATTATACCTTCATTTGATTGCGTAAAATATTTCCGTAACTAATTATGATGATATATTTTTATTTACAGAAAGAATAATACAACTAATAAAAGTATAATATATAAAAAAAATACAAGTGTCACAGTTGAGCTATCTAAAGACCGTTGCAAACGATCTAAAGATAGCTCAACTGATCCAAATCACTACAGGATGGAAGTATCCCAAAACACTGGCTCCAAAACGCTGAATGGCAATACTAATGCATTGAGCCAGATAAGAACCTACTCTCGGGTCACGCGACGCTTCGACAAGACGCCCTAAAAAAAATTTCAAAACGCAAAGGTCCCCGGCACCCCGCAGATCCAGAGTTACGACCCCGAAAGGCATTTGGACTTGCATTTTTGCGCCTTTTGAGATCCTCAGCCGAAGCGGATTGTATTTATTTATTAAATTTTACAAAATCCTTTACATTTTTGATTGTATTATTGAACAACTTCTCGATTAAGGTTATTATTTTCACATTTTTTTAATTACAATATTTTCACTTTATGTACATTTTTTTATAGCCCGGCGGAGGGCATTTGTACGCCGCAATAAAGTTAATCCTATTTAGGGTACCATGTTGTCAAACCATAAAAACCTACAATAGGATCATTTGAATATAATTTTATGATTGTACTGTAATTTATAATGTTTGGAGTCGTAGTTTTCAATAAATTTCAATTTATATTACAAATTTAATTTAGGCTTCATCGCTGAAGCAAGAATGTATAGGTGATTACTTACTACTGAGTACTGATTACTTACTAGGTGAGTACTTACTTATTTAGGTTCACCGTACGCTATTTGAAAGAAAACCGTTCTTCTATCTATTTATGTATATCTATCTTCTTCTTTAAAATAAGTTAAAATTGTAACTGGGTTAACACTTCATTTCACTAAACATTTTTTTTAAATTGTAATCAAAGTAAACTCTTTAATTCTTGGCATATTTTCTCAATTTTTGTCTGTCTGAACCTTTGAAAGAGCATCACGCTGAAACTACTGAACGGAGTTTGATGAAACCTTAAACTATGTATTAACATTTAGATTTTTGAATCCCGAAAAACGAATGGGCGGGAAGGAAGGGGGGGGGGAGAAGTGTCTGTTGTAAGTTATGATTTAAATTCACACATTGAGTCTTCTTCAGCCTTCTGCAGCCTGACCTATGGACACAAAATAACGCTTATTATACTCAAGACAGTCAAGTTTTTGACCAAGTCCGTGTTAAAGGTTGCCACCGAAATTGTAGTGCAATACTTTCAGGATAAAGCTTACCGTTTGAATAATATGAAATACCAAGCTACAAAGTACTGATTGCCGACGGTCCTCCAACAGTGGAACATGACCTCACAGTATAAACTCAGACTGAGATAGTGAGATGAGCTCGATTCATTGATGAAGCGAAAGCGTTAGTAAGTGAGTACCTAACAGCATAGGAACGAAAAAAGTGGAAAGAAAGTAGTGAAATAATAATATAAATTTGCCCTGTAGTGAAATAGCATAGCTTGGTTTATCACAATGCTGGCCATATAACAGTCATCATCATCATCATTATTACCCTATAGCTAGACATAGGCCCCCATAAATTGCCAGGATGACTGGTCTTCAGCTGTCACCATTGATCAAATTACTACCGCCTTATAAATGTCGTCAGTCTATCGAGGCACCACAGTACGTGAGTGAACCGTGTTCAGATATCTTTGCTACTGCTGTGTCTATCCTCATTTTACGTAAATCTGTCTAGCAGAGCGAGAATTTCTGGCTAACTTCACTTATAAATCGAAATTTAAAAATGCTATTCTTTCTTTTTACCTACGTGGTAGGTAAGTAAATATTTTCTTTACTTTAAGGCCCTATCTTGGTACCAAATAGGTACTATAAATAGGAATAGGAATACCTAAGTGTTTCTTCTCCACGACAGGCGATATTATAGTACCTACCGACCTACTAATAGACTACTAGCACGCTGCTGTTGGTGTGTGGGAATCGCTAGATTTGGACTCGGATCCTACCGATCGATACGGGGGTTGTTGAGAAGTGTTTTTACTTACCCCGGCATCGTGAAGAATTCTTCGCGACCGTTATCTGACTGTTCAAGTTAGTTCATAGTGATCCACAATAGTCCCGCTGGAGATAGCAAATGAATCTCTAAGTCAGTGAATCTCTATAACTTCATAATGACCACCTACCTGACACAGATGGGTGAGTAGTGGCTGACATGCAAGAGGTTAATCTAAAAGTTAGATAGATATAATTATTTTGTTCATGAAAAACGGGTAAGAACTTGTCGAAATTTATACCGATAATTGCTACTCACCTTGCTATAGCCACATCAAAAGAAGTAGAAACGTGCTTATTACGTGAGCGATTTCAAGTGAATAGGTTTCGAAGCGATTTGGAGGAAAGATCTCATAGTTTCGGTATACGAGCATCGAAGCACGTATGAGGCACTCACTCGGTTTGAAAGTGCCTCTCTCGCGTTTCTTTGGGGAATACATATCAACGGTGAACTTTTCTCAATCTCTATTTTAGGGTCCCGCAATCAAACTGTCTTGTTAACAATATCACGAAACTTGGTAGCACCATACGTGGGTTGTATTACTTTGGCTGATTTATTTACAGGATAATTTTGTTATGTAATATTCGACCAAACATTTTTGTAACTAAGATAAAATTAAATTATTTCTAAAGCATTTGCTTTAAAAACAAAAAAAGAAATTCGGCAATTATTTTAGTGGTCAAGAAAATAAAAAAGCTTCTATTTTCAGTTGTAATGTGTAGAAAAGTTAATAGTTTAGTTAAAGTCAATAGTTCGCACAATTTACACAGCCTACAAAAACATATCCGGCGGCTAACTAGTAAGATAACATAACATGGTTACTGTGCTGGAGTTATAGCCATGAAATGTCAAAAACAAGAGGATCCGTGAAGGCGAACCCCGGGGAGCCGGCTACGTGCTCTGGATACGGCGGACATCATAACCAAACCAGCTTAAGTACTTTCGAGGCCCATTCAGAATTGCAATTAGTCAAAACCCGAACCCCAAAAACGTCACTAAAACAACACTTTCAATTGTGATTTAAACCATAATTCGGGAAAGTAAGTAATTAGTTAATTTATTATTTAATAGAAGTGAAAATCCCGCTACTCAGAGGATATTCAATAACAAATTCATGTCAGCAAAATTGCCTCTCGTTCATTTATCAACTGATGCGCGTTTCCACTGATTTTGGGGTACGCACAAAATTAATTTTCACTTTAAAGGACCTTTATCAAGTGTCGGGAAGTATAAATGGTGATCTATTATGATATTTATAATTAAACATCAAGGAGAATGGGTTTACTAAAGTATACACCATGGATCTGTAGGTGTCTTCTGTGTATGTACAAACGACCGACGCTAATTGGTTACCCCCGCGTTACAGCTGAAATAATAAATATTTATTACGTCCCACGTGTCATATAACTTAATTTTTGATCGCATTAGGAGTTTTTTCTTTCACACAAATATAGCTTAGTGCTGAATACACAACTTGGGGTAAAATACGTACAGAAAACTATGAATCATTTTGTTTCTACAATCTTAAGCACACTGGTTGGGGTAACCAATTAGCTTTGCCGTATGTACAGAACGGAGAATGGTTAAAAATCAAGAGCTTTACAATTGCAACTGACGACAGCGAGTGCTGAAATACGACATAGTAAAAGAGATAAATACAGTTTACTGTTGTGGTCACTAGCCGTACCGTAGTTGTATGATTTGTGGTTTCGACTTATAAGGTGGGCTAAATGTAAAATACATTTCAAAGTTTCACCATTACCAAAATTTTAATATTCATTATTAAAATAATAATTAAATGTCGATGGTAGAGTAAGAAGCACTTACACACGTAATCGTTAAAGTCCCTTTATAGCCGTTTTGAGCGGTACTAGTGAGTTAGAACCAGGATTACGGAATGATGGATGCAATGTGGATTAGCAACGTCCGGCGCGGCGATCCAACGCGCCACCTACCAACGCTTATATGTAAACAAGCTTTTCCGTAAACAATAAAATCATTAGCTGCGCTGTATTTAAATTTATTTTCAGCTCAATTATACGATGCGAGACTTTTATGACAGTGTTATTCATACTACTTTATTGCAAAATGTTGTTTATTATTTGATGTTATTTTGCTTGCGACTGTGTTTTGTTCTTATTTACTATTATTGTTTTATACTGTCAAAAGCTTAACAAAATAAATACATCATTTTTCGTTTTAGGTTGCCTGGAAGAGATTTCGGTTAGAAAATTAATATAACTTTGCTCTAACCCGTGCAATTTTTTACCTGGCATCGATTCTAGGGGCAAATAGGCAGGTAATGAATACTCATCACTGAAAATATACATTCAACAAAAAAACCTCTACCAAATAGGACCTGTAAAGAAAGATTTGTTTTTAATCCGGGGGTTGCCATATAAAATAAATCGGGAATTTCCTACGTAGACACGAGTTTATGCAATTTTATGGTGGTTTCTCTAATCATAATTACGTATCTCTTCCAGTAACAAAATGAATGTTTTGGTCCGTAGGTAGTATTCGTAATAAACCCAACTGATGATAATATGATAGCACTTTTACGTGATATTGGGTCATTAATGTGATGTTCAACCAGTAAAGGAAAGACATTAATGATGACGACTTTTCTACTTTTTATCTAGTCCAGTATCAAAGATACGAAATGTTGTCGAGTAAACCATACAAGAGATATGTTATATAACTAAGCTAATACCCGAGGACATAATGTTACTAATGGCTCAGGATAACCAAGGGAGCGATCATAATTTTCAAGAACAATACGTTGCCGTGAACGAGGTATTTTGAGTTTCTGGGGAACAATGAGTTAATGATTCGTGAGCTCGTAAAGCCTGCACTTGTGCTATAGAGTTGTCAAAGTTCGTCAGACGTGGATAACCGAGGGTTTGATGAGGGCCCAATCTCTCGCACACGGAACCCAACCGGCCCACACCCCCGCGACGCAAAAACAATGATTATCAGATTTCAAGTTTAGGGTTTCTCTTCAAATGTCAGACGTTATTTTTCTGATGTATTGTTAAATTTTAGTCTATGTTTATTACTTGAGTCCCGACGTGTATTCATTTGTAGGCTGACGTGAACTCAGACTACTGAATTATACAAGGGGTATTCATAATTCGAGCAACAGCGTGTTATGGAATGTGGTAACAAATTTTGAGTCGTATAAATTTCCGGATGGCAAGTAAAGCTCTTGTTAAAAGAAAGAAGGTTGCAGCTGAACAAACAGATTGCTAGAGGCGCCTTGCTTAGCGTCTTGACGCTCGCCTTGACAAACGAGCTCAGCTCAGACGCGGTACGAAATATTTTTTTACCAAAACATTCCTACCCGGGGCAGAGATACTTGGTCAGCGCATGAAGCATTTTAATTCAGTGTTTAGCATAAATAGGTTTGATATTTTGCTATTTGTTTTAAACTGACAAAAAAACGGTGTACTTTGTTACGAAACGCAACAATCGTAGACTGTCTACGGCGTAGCATTTTGGAAGATCATTTTCTAATTTACTACCCTACTTTGTCTGAGTTAAGGAATGTAGACAAAAATAAATTCGATGTTGACGCTTTAACAATTACTTTTATTCAGAACATAAAAGGCATTTTGAAGATGAAGGAGGTCGCAAGGCATTTTTCCGTCTCGAGGCACGCGCGCCCGCGTCAGCTGGTGGCGATCGCTAAGCCTTAATATTTCTCATATGAGCTACCTTCCCCACCCTCTGTAAAAATGTCAAGGTTGAATGATATTCAAGTAGGTACCGAACGTTCCGTGTATGTAAGGAAATAATGAAACTAACGTTAAAAATTCAGGCGATCCTTGGAGTTGATGCCCGGAACTAAATGTCATTTATAAACGCTGATACTTTACGTACTGGTAGATGTATTAATGTTTACGTAGACCACAGTTTCTATTCATCATCATCATCATCATCATCATCATTTCAGCCAGTCTGCACCCACTGTTGGGTAAAGGCCTTAATATGCCATTCGTTTAGGTACTGTTGTTTTCCCTATAGTTTGCATTAAAAATACCAAACAACCTAATAGTTATGTAAAATAACCGTTCTCTAATAAATATTATTAAGTCTTAGTACTCTTGATTCTATTTTGAGGTAAAGCATAGACTACCTTTTGAAATAGTTGCGCAATGTTTCGTGACTAAGAATAACACAGCGCTGAGCCCTAAGGAACGAGTTACCTTATATCTATTTTCCAATATTCCTCAAGAATGACGTCAAGTCAAATAACACTTTGACCCTTGCGTGAAATCTCAACATAAATATTGCGTAGAAATATTATCGTGACATGTCCAACCTAAGAATAGACCCCTCCGTCTCCTTCCGTGGATGTTGTAAAAGCTTTACTAAGGGAACACACCAGGAGATGAGCATCTACCTGAGTACTTAACACTAAACTGCGATCACCAATCCGCCTGCCTAGCGTGGTGATTATGGCAAATCCCCCATTGTATTTAATGGGGGAGGCCTCGTCCAGCAGTGGATATAAATATAAACAGGCTGGTGATGAATAATGAATAAATACATTCATCATCACTATCGCCTAAATGTTCCAAATATGGTAGGAACGATTACCTAATGACCAGTTTTACGGCAACTCCTTTACCGTCCAAAGTGTCAGATTATGGAATGCTTTACCTTTTTCAATAAGATCTTCTAAAACTCTTTGCATATTTAAATCCAAGGTATACAATCACTACCTGTCCTTATCGTGAACTGCTAGGTTATTGTTATGTTATTATATTTTATTCTAATTTTATGTGGGTAGGTATTTTAAGTATATTATGTATATTTATATTTGTAATTTTTAGGTACTTGTATAAGTATAGTTGTAGGTATTTTAAGTAGGTATGTTTTAATTGTACACCGCCGTCTTTTTGATTTTTTACTATCCTATCCATCCAAAGGTTGTCTGGAAGAGATCGCTTTTAGCGATAAGACCGCCCATTGTACGTTTTTTTTTATGTTTCCTTTTATTTTTGTATTTTTTATTTGGTGTGCAATAAAGAGTTCATCAATCTATCTATCTATCTAATGATTCGCATAAAAATATAGTACCTAGTCCTAATTTGAATTTCCATACCTTACGAATGTCTCTACAATTCCTAGTAGGTACTTAACTATTAAAATATAAACAGAGAACATAAACATGCTTTGGCAGCATCTTAAATAAGAACTTCCTATGTCTACGCTTATGTTCACGAGCATTAGCCGCATTTTCGCCCGAATGAGCGTACAAAGGAGACTGACTCAAAGAATATGTTACATTTTTGCGACAGAGATATTTCTGTCTTGTCTAAAGATATTTTAGGTAGATAAATCAAATTAAATGAGGATAAAAACCCAGATATTAATTTGAAAAAAACAAACATCTTTTTTAATAGTTTCAAGGTTCTCTCAAAATATAAATGGGGTCAGAGGCCCTCTCTTTTCTATAAAACTATAAAATTATCTTATTCAAACATTAAATTCACAATTTTATTATAATCTCGTCTCAGTTGCACAGTCACGTAGTAACTATTACTAACTTAATCTTCGCATCAGCGAACTGACTAAGACGAAATTATAATTGTGAATTGAATGTTTTATAAATATGAGAATTAAAACATAAACATGCTTAGAAATCACTAAGAAAATCGCATTCAGAAAACAGCATTGAAGTCTGTTCAGTCGTCCGGAAGCAGCTAATGCTGCTTCCGTTGTTGCAACCGACCAATTGCCACATATCTTCTGCTCGTCGGCAGCCACGATCGTGTCAGCTGTGTGGCACCGTCCTTACATCGGCTTGACCAGTGGTGGTAATTTCTAACCACTACCTTATTCTCTTGCACTTGAGTACTTTCTGTATATATAAGTATATTTAAACACAGAACTTTTTAGAGCTAAAAAACTTGCAACTAACAAACGCAAGTCAGCTGAGTTTGAAAGTTAAATTCTGAGTGCCTCTGTAAACTTTAATACTCTCACTAAAAACAGCACAATGTAAACCACTACAATATTTTATAAATATTTAAGTAAATGGACGTAGATTTCCTTTGTTTCTATTTAAAGGTGTCCTGATCAGATTCTAGATTGTTCTCAGCAATAAGGTTGCATAATGCGTTGGAGTTTTAATTCAATTTATGTGTAAATCTGTGCACACAAAAAAGTGTTTATTCATTGTTTAGCAAGACAAAGATAAAAAGTACACAGTCTGCTCATCTGTCAACGTCAGTGTTTTCACAAGATAATTAATATCTCTTTGCTGTCTTTTATTATAATGTTTTACAGGATTCCGTACTTCAGAGGAAAAAGTTGAACCCTACACCCGTCTGTCCGTCTGTCACTGTCCATCTGCGGCTTAAAGTAATCACATACATACATCATTCATCATTTTTTCTAATTTTGTTTTAACTTTATATTGTTACTTTTCTTTATCTATTACCGTTTTATTTATTTAAGTAAGTATTTAAGGCAAAACAAGTTTTTTTAAATTCTTATATGCGAAAACATGTTAATGGTAATTATTATTGTAATCTGTGGTTTAGTAGCTATACATACTGTTTTTTTTCCGAATAAAATAAAATCAAGTAAATAAAAAACACATGCCCTTTCCCAAAGGGTCTGCCACCCCTTTGGGAAAACGGGCAAAGGGCCTCTTTTCACTGAAATACATAATTATGGTGTAGTACCATACCCATAGTACAGTAAAAAAATCAAGCTTCAGACTCAATAAATTAAAAATATACGACATATTATAGTATTTAATTACTAATATGAAAATATCTAAATTAAATACCTCTAGGTTACTTCTAGTATCCCACACAATGCTGAGTTTTATAAATAAATAAATAATGCTGGACATTTCACACAACATTATCTAGCCCCAAGCTAAGCAGAGCTTGTGTTATGGATACTAGATAACTGATAAACTTGATACAATACATTACACAGATAGATATTTTTTTATTATACATAGAAAATACCCAGAACACCCTGAACAAATATCTGCAGATCGTACAAATATTTCTTCCGAGGCGGGAATCGAACCCGCAACCTCCTGCGTCGCAGGCGAACCTTCCCCCGCCGCACCACAGTCGTCTAAAACTAAAGTTATCATAATTGGCTCATTAAAATATGGTGTAGCCCCATAGTACCATAAAAAAATCAAGCTTCAAACTTAATAAATTAAAATTATATAGCTTTAAATTACTAATTTTTGTACTGAAATTATCTAAATTAAATACCTCTAGGTTACTTATATAGTATCTCGCACAATGCTGAGTTTTGCATAAGATAACATGCTTTTGTAGCACTAATAAAGGTATTTATTTACCTTCAGTCTAAAACTGAGGTATTTTGGTTTTTCTCGTATATTTTGAAGAGTTTCTAAGGGTGAAGTTTGTATGGAAAACTCTACAAAATTCTACAATTCGGTATGGTATATATAAGGTCAAAATACCGGTACGAAAGCCTCAGGACACGAATCCTACTCGCACTTTATATATAAATTAATAATTAATAATTATATTAATTAATATTTTTATCCATCTGGATTTATTCCACCCATATTCTACCCATACTGGATAAGTTATTAAAAAATTCTTTAGTTTTTAAACTTTTTTATCCGATTCTACATACCCACTTACTTGCCTTCTATAAATAGGTACGTTTCTGGCGAAGTACTTATTACTTTTCATTTTATTTTTCAAAATTCTAATAGAATATCCATATTGCCAATACAAAGTACACATACGGCTTTATAGGTAGTTTATAAGCCTATATAACTGTATGCAGTCATATATTAAATTATACAAATAAATATAGGTATATTAACAGTAATTATTACTTTGAGAGAGTTACAGTAATAATTACTGTAAGAGTCTTTTACCCACGTTTCGGCTTTGTTTAATAATTAACTTAAATATATGGGTAAGTACCTGCCCGTGCGCTCTAGCTAATAAATCAGTTATAAAGTTTTATAAAGTTAATTTATTTGATTTTCCACAAACATAATGTTACTCATTAATTATTTTGAAATTAGAAACAAATTTCTAACAACTGTTTAGATGACAATCTGTCGAGTTCTAATTTTAAATGAAAAAAGAGTGAATGTAAAATAACACGTTGAACTGACATGACACTTCACGTTAATCTCGTGAGAAGTTCGCAGCACCCTGCTACGAAAACGTCACGAAGAAAGTAAGGCCCAAGTAAACAGGGTTGCAACTTAATATGTAAGTAAGCATTTTAGGTAAGAAGATTTTGTAGAGAACATTTAAAATTGTTGCCAAAAAGAAGGTTTGTGATATCGACCAGATTTGTTATAATAATAAAAGTAATTGGCCACCAATATAAAATAAGCATCCGTGGCACGTGCCTACTAAAACAAAAACATCGCCATAAAGTTCGACAAACTATCTCTAGGTACAAACTAACGTTACGTGAATCTCTCCTAGTGGGCAGCACGGTCAGGTATTGTGAAAAAACCAGCGATATCACAACAAACCTCTGGGCGCTCGGCTCGTTCCCGTTGTTACTCGAACGTGACCCGAATAGGGTACGCCCAAATGTTCAGGGATACTTCAGAAATGTTTCCGTTACGATACGCGATCTTTTCCTCCGCAGAAAACATAGTCTATGCGTTAAATAGCTATAAGATTACGTTAACTAGAGCCTGACAATCTTGAATAGTAACTACTCACTCGATTTTATGTGTTGGTTTAACTGCATTATCGATGTATAAGGATACAAAACCTGTATATTTACTGAAAACTCTATGTTCATTACACATTAGGTATAGTACAATTATGTTTACAACAATATTAATTATGCTCAAAGCTTACGCGTGATTTGAATTGGTTTATAGTTGGAAGTAGGTCGTAGTATTGTTGATTAGACAATATATAATTCTCGGGATAGGGTTCTGGATACACTGTGGTATTACTTTAAGTCCAATATATCCTATGCACGCTGAGTTGATTACTATCGCTTCATATCTATACATGATAGACTTTTCATGCGCTTCGAAATTAATCCTTACCATATCCAAAGTACACAGCATAAACGAAATCAATGAACGATAATATTGTGTAGCGTACATGGAAGGCCAACTAATCAAGATTGAATTGTAAAGCATTTTGGCTATTCGTAAATGCCACGCGTGGTATCCACCATGTCCGTATAATTAGGGTAAGGTCATGCCGTTGAAATGGAATTGAACTTTAATTATTTTGAATTAGGACATTTATCGACTCTTTGTTGGCTTTATATGTATTTATTATTATATATATTTTATTTATTGAGTTGGTTCTTAAATGTTATAAAGCTAAATTCTTAGTATGTACAAATGACTCTGAGTTCAAAATAAACAGTAGCTTTTTCATATAAAATATCTAGTTTTAATTACAGCAATAAATAACTCACGTTTGAACAATTAGCTGTCTTGACAAAATAGCGCTTCTTTAGATAGTTGCTAGTCATGAAACTTAAATAAAAATGTGTTTAAAAGACACCGAAGATGCATGAGGTTTTAAAGTGAAAACTTCATTATTTTTTACAACAACAGATATTGGTCTGGTACAGCAAAGATATTGCCTGTAGCTGTCACTGCCAGTAGTTCCAACCGGCTTATACACTTGTGTCGTCTCGCCACATTGTACTCCACGGACCCAGCCAGCGCTGAAATGTGTTGCTTCTGCAATGTTATTATTTTATTCCCTGCATCTAGATACGTGAATACACAATTTGTATTCTGATACTTTTATTTATATAGGAGTTTTCGTTGGAAATAATACGTTTCAACGCCCGACTACTCATTGAAATACATTATTTAGTTGCAATAACTATTTTATAAAGTTAAATTAAGTCACAGACTCATTGCAATAATACCAGTTGGTCTTGTAAGCGGCTGTAGTCTGAAAATTACTGGGGCAACCGATTTTCGGTTTAAAGTGACAGAGCGACATGCAAGTTCGGAAATATATTGAGTTATTTTCACAAATTCTCCAAACTAGTGATAGGCCACCGCGCGACGTGTCCAGTGAATCAACGAGCAACGCTCCGCTCGGTCGGGCAAAAACGGAAAACCATTTTACGGTCCATTGTGAAAGAGGATTGGCAATTTCGTTCCAAGCTTACTCGACCATCGGCCGGGCAAGTTTTACAACGTCTCTGATGTAACGCGAATGCTGCGATGAAACCCTCTAATACAATGTGCACACACTCATTTGCTGACTCATCATTGGGTCCATTTTATTTTGGCGTCCTATTCAGTTTTATATTTTCTGCACACAGATTTGAAAGAGATTCTAAATAAATCGTTGTTGGAGACAAACCGCGACCTGCAGCGTTGGTGAACTTTGTAAAACAAGGTTCTATTTGCGGAAACCTAACCATATATTACGTTAAGTTAGGTAAAATAAGTATTGTTCAAAAACAGATATACAATTCAAAAACACTATGGATCCCGCACTAGGGCTAGCCTGTATCGTGGGTATCCGGACTTAGTTTACCAAATGAACAATGGAGAAAACATGCGAGACAAGTGCATCCTTTGTCGTTTTTTTTTTTTTTTTTTTTTTGTTATATGGAGTCTGAGTATTTACTCAATTTTGCCAATGTCAAGTTATTGATATAATCAAACAATTTCCAGTCGTCAAAGTCTTCTGTCAAGTCATGTTCTAGTAAATTGATGGCAGTTTACTAGAATGTTCCTGGTCAATTTCCACCCCTTCGAAAAGACACGCAATACACTTATTTTATATAAATTCACTACTATGTGCTCTTTATAAACTACACCGGTTAAAATGCCACCAAAATTACACGATATAACTCAAAAAAACACTAGAAATTGAAATAAAATAAAAAAGGACGACGTCTCCCTTCGAAAGAGCAGAAAAAGTCCTCCTTTGTCGTTATTATGAGACTCTACCTACAAAAGTCAAAGTCAAAGTCAAAAGTGATTTATTCATTGCAATCACAACAATCACTTTGAATCGTCCTATAAACTGAAATTACTCATATTCCAACGCGACCAACCTTAGTAGAATCACAGGACAACAAACACGGCTTGGCTTGATTTGATAATCCTTCTTACTACTAGGTGGGAAGCGCCTGTGTGGTGCCTCAAAAACAGAGAGAAAGTGATACATAGAAAAAGAGAACATAAAAACCTTAGGTAGTCAAAAGTAAAACAACAACATAGACCTGCCAAGTATATGTATAATAAATAAAAGATAGATAAATGATTCCGCAGGGTTCATACAATTATATATCTAACAATCACAAATGAAACAGTGATTCAGACAAATATTTAGCAGTTGAACCCGACAAGCTCTCCACTCAATTTGTATTGACATTTCAAATACCTGTAGAGACCCGTGTAGAGCCGAGAGCGTGACCTTGCCACCCTACATTATTACTAGGTAAACATTAATTTACCTTGTCTAAACGAATTTAATTTGTATAGGTTGCTCAAAACAGTCTCGTTGACAGTAGAGCTAAAGACGTTTTTGTGATAAGAAAAATAAAGATTTAAAATGATGTTCAGAGTCAGACTGGAATTCAGATACTATTGTTTTGATCAAAAGACTGAATAAATATTATTAATTTACATTTTATGATTATACTCGTATACCTAACCAAGTTCTTATAGCTATTGTTATTTTTATACTGGCTATGTATTCTCTAGCTCGGATAAAAACAAGTAAATATGGTCTGAATAAAAAAGCAATGACTCTCTGAAATAAATCTAGACAATGCCACAATAAAACAAATGGTTTAGTTGAATGTTTTTACAGAGTTCGTTGATGCTAAAGCTGCTCAATAGAAATAA
Source organism: Epirrita christyi (assembly GCA_951392215.1). Taxonomy (NCBI): domain Eukaryota; kingdom Metazoa; phylum Arthropoda; class Insecta; order Lepidoptera; family Geometridae; genus Epirrita; species Epirrita christyi. Next base: position 5,529,593 of record OX595840.1, on the reverse strand, counting down.
AAATAATACCTAAATCCTAGTTTAAATGATTCATTAAATTCATATTTCACATTGAAATTGGTATACACACATATTTATTTGTATAAAAAAACCTGATGAGTAAATCATTATCATCACCAGCCTATAGAAGTCTACAGCTAAAAATAGGCCTTCCACATCAAATGCCACGATGAACGGCTACGGGCCACCTCCTTCCACCGACTTCCTGCGACATTTATAATGTTTTTGGTTCATCGAGAGCGGGGTTTTTCTATACATTGCGTCATCCAGTTCCCCCAATGGTTGTCAGTTCTGCGAGTTACATGGCCTGCCCATTGCCACTTCAACTTGCAAATTCTGAGGGCTATGTCGGTTACCTTGGTTTTTCTACGGATCTCAGTAAATTTCTTAGTGTAAATATATAACTTGTGTGTGAGTTTATGCATAAAATACATAAAAACATAAACTCACACCTGTTTCCAGGACGGATAGGCGCAGATTACGGTTTCCCTATTGCTTCAATTTTGCCATGTCCACTTACATTGCTTCATTTAGTCTTATTACTTTCTTCAAAAACATTGCATTCTCAATTCTTGACACTACGTCGTTGTTATTTCTCCACTGCCTTAGGTTCTAGGAGAAAAATAACATTGTTAACCTGACGTTAATTTAACAAAACCCGTATCAATTACTTAATCCGAGAGAATTATAATATGCTCGCATGTTGGCGTCGAACCGCGAACAGTTCTCGTCTGGATAAACGGAGGCCTATTTGAAATTCCAATTAGAAAGTTTTCTCATTTACTTGATTCAGGGCGTAGAGTGGCGGAAGGGCAACAATCCGCGCTGATTAGTCCTGGTCTCCGTGCACCAGATTTAAAGGGTATGGGCTCACCGCATAAACTAATCCTTCATTGGGGACTTCTCCATTTGAATTATTTTTAGGTCGGCTTTAACGACGGCCCTTGACGTCCTGGAACGTAGCGCTTCGATTTGCGTATTTGAATATCTAATTGGCTGTTGGCAATTTAAAGTTCTTTTGATGGTTCATTTTGAATAGACAAACGGATTTCGTAACTTGAACAATTGTTCTGACTTCTGATTTAGGTACAGACAAAATTTCGTTCAACTCTCCAACCTGGTTTTTAATTTAATACCTAAAACCTATAATCCTTATAAAAATAGCTAGCTGCGCCCCGCAGTTTCACCCGCGTGAACAATGATGAAAATTAATGATGATAATGATGAAAAGTAGTTTATGTGTATCCAGGGTATACACTGAGAAAAATGTCATTTTGGCTTCATTATAAAATATCAATACGTCTTTCAAAAATACGATGAATTGTTCTAAAATAAGGTTGTATCATGTATATATAATAAAATAATCTAGTTTAAATAGTAAGTAATACAATATTATGATGACCATTCTCCGTAATACACGGTGACAGAATATAAGAAGATTAAATCGATACTTTACGATGCTTTCCTCTTAAAATAACACTACGTAATATGAAATGGTCTGCTGGATGTCTGCTTGGCAGAAATTTGATGATACCTAAGATATAACAGTTTTCGTCACTTTATTTTTGTAGTTAGCATCAATTTTCTTGAAGCTTCTATGCATAAAATCCTTATAATATACGACTACGGACTATATCTTCCGCCGTTTCGTTACTGCTTCGCTTGTTACTGTCCATCCAAAGGTTGTCTGGAAGAAATCGCTCTCAGCGATAAGGCCGCCCATTGTACTGCTAATTTTAATAAATCCTTTTATGTATTCCTGGTGTACAATAAAGTGTTAATCTATCTATCTATGTGACTACGGGCATACAAAAATTAATTTTAACAAATGAACAAACATCAAATAATGATTACGGAATCATAATATTTGACACCGCACACCAAAATACCATGACTAGTACACAAAAATACAATTACGTAACAAATTACCATCGAATATGATTACGGAACCATAATATTTGACGCGGCACTCCAAAATACCGTGATCATCACACAAAAATACGTTTATCGTTTTACTAAAGTATGAATACAGATTCATAATATTGGATGGCCGGCATATTAAAATACTGTGAAATCACCAGTCTACTGCGAACGGCACGCGGGTAGGTCCTAGCCCAGTCATTTTATTATATTTAGTTAGCAGGGAAGCACATGCGCGCCGCCTTTTGTTTGTAATTTTATTTTAAATATTACGGATTGTCTATAGTTAGTGTTACAAAATGTGAAGTGATTTGAAGCAACAAAGTGCAACAAAGATCAGCTGGGTTTCATAATACCTAACATTTGTTCGTGTACAAAAATAAGTGTTTTAAGATTAGTGCACCAGTTTATGCAAGCTGTTGATGTAAAAGCTTGTGACAGTACATAACCATGGCTGGTTGGTGAACGCCTGGAGGGCTCAACGTGCCTATCTTATTACGTTGGGTATCCTGGCAAAGCCCGAGTCTCGATCCCGTTCTCTGTCCAGCACGCCTGAAGTCGCGTCGTGTTCTAGGATCAATCACCAGGGATTTGAATAAGGTATTGATTTTAGTCTCGTATTAAGTAAAATATCTAATGTGAAAGCCCATGTTAATTAGAGATACTCTTTATGGTACCATAAAGTAAACATGTCACAAAATACTGTATTTAGGTAAATTTAGCTAAAATTAGCTAAATTTACCTAAATACAGTATTTTTCAGTTTTTTTTTTGTTTTATGTTTTTTTTTTTAATCCTTTCGAGTTTTGTAGGCTGACTTCGGCAGAATTTACTACTCCAAATTTAAAGCTACTTTCGACCCCCATATATAAAAATCTATTTGACCTAACCACTTGCAATTTTGTACAGGTGACGCGGATAAGGTGCAGTCAGCTTTGGAACAGTGGTCTCGATCCTCAGCTGGTCCGTGACAGGAGGTCGTGCGCCCTCTGGCAAGAGACGGTGCGAGCCCGCCTCCGTTACCCCAAAACTACTACTCCGTTACTCTAAATTATATATTTTGCGTTATTTATTAATATTTTGTAATTTTTAATTAAAATGTTAATCCGTCATATGTTTTTCCATTATAGCAAATAATTCCCCAAATCCCAAATCCACTGTTCTAGAATAATACCTAATAAAGTAGGTACTTCTGTCTAGAAGTACCTACTTTATTAGGGTTATTTTCTGTATTGCGTAGGTACTTTTTTCTGAATGTGCTTTCCTCTCATTTCCGAGTATTTCCTGTTATTTCATCCTACTATTTATCCATGCTTTCCTACTATTATTGATGTGCTTTCCTATTGTTTATTCTTAATAATTTTCTACGCCTCCTGTTGTAGCATGGCTCGGGTATTTTTCCTTCTTCTTAAATATGTGTGGGCCAATTTATAAAGATAATTGACACTTAGTAATCTACTCTGACTCATAACCGTGCAAAAGTACGGTTACGGGAGTGATGACGATGAACGACTATACATCATCATCATTCTCTTAACCTTACTCTTGCTTATTCTATGTGTCAATTATCTTTATTAATTGGCCCATACATATTTAAGAAAAAGGAACAATACCCGAGCCATACTACAACAGGAGGCATAGAAAAATAGTAAGAAAAATCAATAGGAAAGCACATCAATAATAGTAGGAAAGCATGGATAAATGGTATAGGATGAAATAACAGGAATTACTCGGAAATAAGAGGAAAGCACATTCAAAATTGTAGTAAAGCATACAATAATAGTAGGAAAGCATGGATAAATAGTAGGATGAAATAACAGGAGTTACTCGGAAATGAGAGGAAAGCACATTAAAAATAGTAGGAAAGCATACAATAATAGTAGGAAAGCATGGATAAATAGTATGATAAAATAATAGGGATTACTCGGAAATTAGAGGAGAGCACATAAAAATAGTAGGAAAGCATACAAAAATATGATGACAGTCATATGTAATGTTATGCTCTCTCTCAAAAAGTAATGGTCCATTACGATTATCGTCACCGTAAGTCCGGACATACGGTGATACGAACTACTAATGCATGGTGACAGCTCATCATAATATATGGTTAGCAGCAGCAACAGTAGTTTCATCGTACTTTATGGTTATTTCCGTATGCTCCCTACTTTACGTGAAATCACCATATTTTTTGATGAACTGTTTTCTCAGTGTAAGGTATCTCCATTTTAAATTTCACTAAAATCCGTTCAGCTGTAACAAACATACTCACTAACTTTCGTATTTATAATATTAGTGTGATGAATTTGGAGAAATAATATTCGAAAGACATCGTAGAGTGATTCTAAGTGTGAATAAAAATATTAAAAGAGTAGGTTCACTTACGTAACTCTTCAGCCGCTGTGAAACATTATTCTACATCTGACAGATGACCTATATTTCTGACACAAAGCTGTATGTTTTATAAATCTTGCTGAATAGCTCCTGTTTACGGAATAGTTGTCATGCATGTCAGACGCCTAAGTGCTAAAGTACCCTATATTGCCTACCAACACAAAAATTCACTTAACTTCACTTCTTAGTTTATGGCATCTATAACACAAAAGTTCATGATTAAACTTTTCAATATGCGACATAAACTTTGGTGTTGCTATTCAAAAATATTCGTAGATAAGTTCTCATATCGATTCGGTGCGAAGCCAATTTATTCAAAAAGTATCAAGCGTGAACCGCCCAGACACGGAAGTAACCCAGTTGAAAATTGAATTTATCAAACTTTTCCGGACAAACAGATACTTAATAGACTGTGAAATGCAATTTACCTTCAATTGCTATCTAAGCCGATAGCCAGGCTCCATCAGACAAGGGTTGTACTGATTTTGATTTGAATTGAGGTTATTAATTTGGTCTATAGCTACGCTTGGAGTTTCACTACGTTATCACGTCCGACACGAAAAGGTTCGTAGGACAACTAAGATCACCGACGTAGCTCACAATTTGCAAGTTATTAAGTGGCATTGGGCAAGTAACACAGCGAACATAACATCACAATGTTGTATAGTAAATATGGTGGCCACTTTTTTAATTTCTGATAATCGTGTTCTGTCGTCACTAGGAACGACCGCGATAAAGCAGTGATCGCGATTTTCAACTCTAAGTATACTCACAAAAAAAACTTAATTGATGTCTAAAGCGTCTCCCTTAATTCCGTCCCGCTGTGGGGTGTATTGTGCATTAGCGTCTCCCCCTTGCGTTACGGTCCTCAAATTAGGGTCGCCTCTTAGGAAACTCTTTACTATTTTAGAACATAGTGCAGTGATCGAGCTATTGCTCATGACGCTCATTCAGGAACAATCAAAAAAGAGTGTGGAGTGAGTCAAGAGGTAGGAAACAGCCTATATTGTATGTTTCCCACCTCTTATTCTAATTACTTACTACTAAGTATTAGTAAGGTTTCTTTCTTTAGATGTATTCTTTTACTTCCATGTTTTTTACTGAGGTATTTTTAGCTTCAAGCTGGCTCGTATTATGTATTGATAGATTCAAAGAGAAAGATAAATCCACAAAACACGAATGCCAAAGTATGATATTTGTACCAGGTATAATGCAAACAGATAATAGGAACATAACACTTCACGATACATATTTCCGTGGGCTTAGAAATCGTAAATCAATTGCCTGTCGGTATAAGAAGGCGCTGGAATTCTGGGCGATTTTCGAAGATTCAGAGTTTTCATGTTTCTTTCTCTTATTTCTGGTAAATATTTTAGAAATATTGTTTCTAGGGGATATGGGCGTATTTTTGCAGTTTCGGCAATGGTAACGTTTATGTACAAAACATGACTCAATAAAGTCCATCAGTACCACTGGGCAGGTGGTTTATAGAAGTATGGTTTGATCCGTCAAAATGGTGTCATTTTCGGTGGTTTTGTGCATGTTTTGTGTAGGTTATGAGCAAAATATTTTTTTTTCACTTCCAAAATCGATTACGTTTAAAATCAATATCTGACGGTCTCTTTACCAAAAAAAAACGAAAAAGCAGAAAGAATACCGATTCTTTCTGCTTTTTCGAAAGGAGACGTCGTCCATTTTTATTTTATTTCAATTTCCATTGTTTTTTTGAGTTATTTCGTTCAATTTTGGCTTAAAAAGAGTGCATGGTACACATGGTAGTGAATTTACTTAAATGTAAGTGTATTGCGTGTCTTTTCGAAGGGGTGGAAATTATCTACGAACAATCTATTAAAACTACCATCGCTTTACTAGAACATGACTTGACCGAGGATTTTAATGACTTGACCTATATATTATATTGAATTTAATAATATACCTACTTGACATTGTCAATATTGAGGAGAATTTCTCAGAGGCCATATATTCCTTGTACCTAATCGTTGAATATCATTAAATCAGTTGGATTAAAAAAAAATAACTAATTTGTTTCGTGCTTTCAAAGTTGATATCTGACGGCCCCTGTGATCACTGAACATGAATCTTGTTGCGGGAAGACGGGGGGTGCCGAGCAGTGGTACGGTTAGCTGGTCCTTGAGTGGGATAACGCAGCCACTCGTAGCTGGTCTTCTGCGCGCCCGTCTTCAGTCCTGCGCTCGCTGTCCGGAGCGCGGAAAACGTGGAGGTAGATGACACGAATTGAAACTTTTGGGATTATCTTGGATCTGATGTACTGGGGCATCACTACACTATCCACATTAACAAATAAGTTCAAACACGTAATCTATGCTCTAAATGTGATTAAAAGTAAATAGCCCGCAACTAGCAGAGGTTGACAGGCATTCACATGTAGATACGTAATTAACTCGCGGAAGTGTGTGCACACTCGGATTATCTACATCAAGCGCACCGCGCCGTCAGCTCTGTCAGCGTATTTATTTAATATATCCTTTCTATGAATGACTAGACTAGAAATAGCACACAACTAGCAGACGTTGTCAGGCATTCACACTTAATTAAATCTCGGAAGTGTGTGAAGGCTCGGCTATCCACACACTGAAATCAAACAAATAACGTTGGCGTCCACCGCGCCTTTATGTTAGTGCTATATATTATTTCATTTTAGAGCTAGTTACTGCTATGCGTTTACTTTCATAATTCAAAGATTGTTTATCCAACTACAGCAAATTAAAAGAAGGGTTATGATTCTAGCATTCTATACATTGGATGTAAGTTTGTTCATCTGATCCCTCGTAGTTCCGAACTAGACAGATTTTGGCAAATTAATAATCTTATAATGAAGCGTCTTAACGTTTCGCGTGTCATATATAATATATATATACCTTGATAAGTACGTACCAAAAATATATCACACTAATATGAAATACTCCAAAAACAGAGGAAAAGAGTTGGATTGCTAAAACCCGACCACGCAAAAGCTAAAAACAAGTATTGTGGTAGAGGAAGACCAAATCCACGATTCGAATAGCTGTATTCGGAGACTTTTCTTAATAGAAATCGTGGATTTCGCCTCTGATTACACCTTTTAACTAAATCGAAGGCCCTTTCTATAGAATCGTGGATTTGGCCTTCCTGTACAACATTTTGCTACTATTGTTTTCAGCTTTTGCGTTGCCGGGTTTTAGATTTTAAACTTTCTTTTTAACTGTAAACCTTATGCGTAATACAATTAAGGCCTGCCTTTCACACTTGTTTGAAGTGTTAAATGAAAACAATATTAAAATTGCAAATCTGCTTCATCCCGAATTTTCATATGGCCCGAGCGGGACAGACTTGAATGACTCGTTATTTTACATAAATTCATCAAATATTAATACTTACTTGTATGTCCTATACCTATTCTACTTTTGTTTTGTTTAGTTTTTGTGTCAAATAAATTTATTTTCTTTCTTTCTTTCTTTCTTTCATCATTATCACCAGCCTGTTTACGTCCACTGCTGGACAAGACCTCCCCTACTTAATACAATGGGGGAATTTTCCATAATCACCACGCTTGGCTAGCGAATTGGTGATCGCAGTTTGGTGTTAAGTACTCAGGCGGATGCTGCTTCTCATACCCTGGTGTTTTCCCTTAGTAAGGCTACTACTACATCCACGAGAGGAGAAGGAGGTGTTTATTCATAAACCAGACACACCATGGCACACAGATTAGGATAAATACATTAGGTAACTATAAAACCAGTGTAAAATAACACTAACTATAAAAAAACGCAAGACCGTGTGACGTGGCATTCCAAGAGGGAGGCCTATGTCCAGCAGTGGACTTCTACAGGCTGATAATGATAATTATGAAAAGTTGACATCCATCTATCCATTCTTTATCTGCATTAAAGTTTACGGTCCGTTCACTGCTGCTGATCGATACTTCATAGAGACATAAATTTATAATGGATCGAGAGTGGGTAATTTTATATAATAAGGATGACAATAAAACAAGGAATTTAGGACGGACAGTTAATATTTAAGCTCATATTCACAATATTCTGCCTCCTAGCGGTGGGTAATTAAGTACTCGTTACGTAAATAAGTAATTAAGTAGGTTACGTAATCTTCACATAAAATAAAAAGTCTATTCAAATTAAATTATATATTTAGCGAATCATGTTCTCATTTACAACCGAGAAACAAGCTCACCATGTTGTGGCATTATATCCAATAATCCACTTCTATTTTGGTGTAACGATTTGTTACGTGTTTGGGAAATTGAATAAATTGTTAATTGAACGTTGACTACATGAAAATTTGATTTTGTGTTCCTTTGTACATTCAATTATAATATTGCTATAAAAGTTATGCCTATCCGATTGTCCTAAATGTTCCAGTAATTTTTAGCCCTGTGTCACTTCTTGCCCAATTAAGCCTAAGGGCCTATTAGACATTCACATACATAGGATCATGCCGTGGTGTGTTTGGCCTAAGAATAGACTCCTCCATCTCCTGTGGATGTAGTAAAAGCCTTGCTAAGGGATTACACCCGGGAAGGGGACCTGCGATCACCCTGTGCTTAACACCAAACTGCGATCACCAATCCGCCTGCCAAGCGTGGTGATTATGGCAAATCCCCCCGTTATATTCAATGGGGGAGGCCTCATCCAGCAGTGGACATTACCAGCCGTGTAATGACGATGATAAATAAGATTCGTTATCGTACCTAGATATCATCTAGTACAGGCAAATTAGCATGTAGGGAACACAGTGTTGAACAAATGCATCTTCCGTAAATTAATACCAGTATAAAACTTCCGGCGGATGTAGTACTAATTAAATGAATAAGTTTAAGTCAATTTCCAGAACTACATTAATTTTCCCCGAAGTAGAGCGACAATAAAATATGGAAAAGTGCCTTCCGTGAGACGCACCAAGGTGCAAACCTGGTAATGTATTTCGATAATTTTTCTGATAAGTCTATCAATTTGCACAGACTAAATAAATTTTCCTGGAGCCGCAATACCCACAAAAAGTTTTTTTTGTAAATGATTTTTTTTGTATGTTCCGTATGTCGGGTTTAAAAAATACTTGGTGCAAATGTAGATCATAACGGTTCAAAGTCTATGCCAAATTGCACCGACTACTTCTATTTCCCCCATAAAGTTACGGATATTATAAGGTTTTCACCCTATGTCACCCTGTTCCGTAGGGTGAAATTACTGATGCTTATTATTAGAGGTGATTTTTAAGCCATACAAAACAATTAGAAAAGTTTTCATGACTACATCTAATTAGTTCCACACTTTTGCAAAAAATCACCTAATTTGACTGTACTAATCCTAGAAATATGATACTTAACAGTAAACGCTATTGATCCTAGGTGTTCATATGTCATGAAGGAGGCTGACTTTTGTATGTTGACGCTGATATTTGCTCATATCATGGATGGAATGAAATATTAATATCCTATCCTACTGCCCTACTAATATTATAAATGTAAATGTTTGTGAGGATGGATGGATGGAGTGATGTTTGCTACTCTTTCACGAGAAAACTACTGGACGGATTTTGATGAAAATTTCAAGTATTATAGCGTATATACATCAGAATAACATATAGGATATAAGTAAGTTAGTAGAGGTTCCACGCGGGCGGATTCGCGAGCAAATACTAGTATAATATAAACGTATATACTTTGTGGTTAGACGGGATCCTATTTCAGACCATGCTGTCAAATATGAACACGACGATATAAGTCCTTTATATACTTTTATTAGATAATTATTACACGATCCTATATTATATTGTAGAGTAATAAGGTTCTAAGAGCCTGAATCTGACAATCTTGAAATTTAACTGACAAGTGCGAGCGGGCCTCACTCCCTGAGGGTTCTGATTCGTAAATTATTTCGAAATCGTCAGATTTCAGTCATTTCAGATTTCATATTTCAGACACTTTTTCTAAAAACTTTTTAACATCTTATTTGTGGCGGAAAAGGTCTAAATTGCAAAATTTTAGACGGGTTCCTTTATATTTGTCACAAAGTCATTTTAATGCTCAATAATTAAAGGTAGGTAGGTATGTAAGAAAATCATTACAGGTACCCAAGTACAGGCCATTTATATTCTGAACGTTCACCGCTTTGAATAGAGGCTAATTAAGCATAAAACAGTCTGAAAGAAAGAATGAGATAAAAACAAGCAAAGATGATACCTGCGCCATGAACAATGTATAATTGAATGAAAGTTCTCGCAAGCAAATAGTCGAATCGCAGAGTGAACAGAAATATAGGTAAATTGCATTTAACTTTTGCAATCGAAAGCTTGACCCGCACTAAATTTGTAAGTAGATAAGATGTTTAAAGAAAGAAAGAAAGAAAAAGCATTTATTTGTGCCAATGATGCAGATGATAAAAATTACACAGGAAAATACAAAATACACACAACAAAGATTAACAAAGAAAATAAAAACTAAACAGGAGACAAGAATTACTTGTGTTATATTATAATAATGTGCCTCTAAGTACCAGTCATGCAACACTGTCACAAATTGGCGTCCAGCTCAGCATTAGTTGTGTTGTGGCAACACAACACTGATCTTGCGCTGAAACCGTACAAGTGAAAACTAATTATTGTTATTGTAATGGGAGAGATCTAGTTGATTCACCTGAAATTTCTTCTCTTCATCAGCCGGTAGACATTTACTGCTGGACGAGGCCTCCCATATAGAATAAGGGGGTCTTGCCATAATCACCACGCTTGGCAGGTGGATTGGTGATCGCAATATTGGTGCATACCCCGGTTCAATCTCTTAGTCGGCTTCTACGACATTCACGGGGGGAAAAAAGAGGGGTCGATTACTATCCGGAACAGTATTCCTCGTGATCAAATCAGTTTGACCATTAAGTTTGACAACGAGGAAGGAACGGATTCTAGGCCGGACAAACCACGGCACCTGAAATATTTTCAACTAATACAAATTTGGGGTAAAGTCTTGTTTTGGCCAAGACAACATCATTATGAAATTAAAGATTCTTCATTGGGTAGGCTAGCTCCTGTTGTCTGACATAATCATATCACCTAAAGCTAAATCATAAAAGTTTTCAATTTTCACACCGGGCACACAAATGAGGATCTTAAGACAATGCATTTCATAGTGAAAAGAGGAAACGGAAGCCTGAATATCATTGAAACAAAAGAGATTAGCAGGCAGGCCTGGCTGAAAGCTGAAAGATGTGGGTATATAAACTATTTGTGGCAGCTTAATTAACTTTTGATAACATATTTGCAAAAGAGAAAGAGCGAGAGTAAATAAAATGCAGTGTTATTACTTTATGTTTACTAGGATCTGTCTGCAGTTTCACTCGCTTGGAACCATTAAAAGTTGCCTAGTTGTACGTACCTTACGGCAGGATTGAGGACAAACAAAACTCCGAACATCAACATTTTCTGATATAAAATATTGGATAGGTAGGTAAATCATTTAGAAGTTAGGTATTGCGATTCAGATTAACCTTTACTACATTATATTCTTAAAATAATGTTGTCTACAAACAATAACAAGGTAAGTACCTTCGCAGACATTAAAAGCTACAATTAGTCTCAAGGGGCGCCATGGATCCGAAAAACAAACACTTATGTATTTTGAAAGCCTATTTGAAATACATTTAGTAGGTTTATTCAGTTCTATAAATCTTAGTTCAATCTAAAATAAAAGGTCTATATCATTTGTTAGACCCTAGATCAAGACTAATGGTGACCAGTGAAGAAAAATTACGTGATCTGATTGTAAAAGCATCAATTTATACTGTCTTTGAATTTTATGTTTAGTTAGAATTACAGCTACCCAAAAGTAAAATAGTTTAATTGTACTTGTGACCGTAAGTTGGTTCTTATTGCGCTCCAGAAAAATCTTTTTCATAAACAAATGGAGCCCCTAGGAAGCAGTGACCGTTATAATTACTCAGTTAACGCTATTACTTTTTTGATGACTGTACATATATTAAGATAAGTTAAGATAAAGTTTATTCAAAACAAATAAAAGTTGAGCTATAGCATAAAAAAAGTGAAATTTACAAAAATTAAAAATACTTATATTTATAGCATGCAATGATGAGGATTTTACGAAGGGTCCCAAACTAGGCTAAGCCTGTATCTTGGTGACCCTCATTCCAACAAAATTTCATGCCTGCCACCGCAGTTCACCAAATTTACTCCCAAATACGGCCACAGCAAGATCGGGCCACATCTTTCTGGCCAACGTGAACAACCCAGTAATATATCAATATAATATGTATTTATATCACGGCTGTAATATTAGCATGACCGCAATTTTGAACCTTATCGTCAAAGAAATGCTTAATTGACGTATTCCACGTTTCCGTTCACTTGAAGAATGTTCTATTTACAGAATTTCCCTTTTACAGAATCTCTTTTCAGCAAAATTTCTGTGTTGCAGAGATATAGCGAGAGTAATACAAGCACCGGTAGCAACAGGAAGGTAGCTCAATAAAATCAAACGCGGTAAAATTTCGTACCTATATGAACAAAGACTCCACACAAGAGAATCTTGGGCGAACAATAAGGAAGCGTGAAGATAAGCAACTATGTAATAAAAGGTTTCATTATAATCAAGGGTCCGGAGTGTAGCCCAGGATTGGATCTAGAACTATTGGGGTTCTGGAGTAATTAAAGTGGAAAACCAGCTCGAAAAATGATCGGAAGTATTAATATGTAGGTTTGGACATAGCAGCGAAGGACCCCACTCCAGTGTCCAATCCCTCCAATTAAGATAATTAAGGGTTAAGATTTCTCTTTGTGAAAACGGGCTGACGTATCCTGAGAAGGGTATTGTGCTAATCCTAAGAGCTTACCTTGACCTTAAAAGTAAATAAAAAATGTGAATAACTCCTGCATAATATACGGGTTTCTCCAACAACATTTTTGTCCTATTTTAATAGCAATATATACATAACATACATACACATCATTCAACAGTCACATACGTGGATCCCACACTAGGATTCCCTGTGTCGTGGGTATCAAGAACTACGAGTACCATGGTACCATAACACCCAGATCTGGAACAAATATTTGCAGATCATACAAACATTTGTCCCGTAGCGGGAATCGAACCCGCAAATTCTTGCATCTCAGCCGGCTACGCGCCCACCGCGCCACAGAGGTCGTCATAAGTAACATGATTGGCATATTTTAATTTAGCATAATGTGGTTTTTGACTAATCTTGTTTACCATGTTTAATACTGGGATATCCTATCCTATCCTACTTCCTGCTATCCTATCCTACTAATATTATAAACGCGAAAGTTTGTGAGTATGGATGGATGTTTGTTAGTCTTTCACATAAAAACTACTGAATGGATTTGAGTGAAATTTGGAATGGAGATACTTTACGCCATGGATTAACACATAGGCTACTTTTCATCATCATAATCATCATCAAACGCGAAAGTTTGTGAGTATGGATGGATGTTTGTTACTCTTTCACATAAAAACTACTGAATGGATTTGAGTGAAATTTGGAATGGAGATACTTTACGCCCTGGATTAACACATAGGCTACTTTTCATCATCATCATCATCATCAATTTTCATCATTATTCACGCGGGTGAAACCGCGGGGCGCAACTACATAGTTATTAATAATATTGCAAAGCCATTACTATTTTTTTTAACATTAATGGTTATGATCGCGAAGCTACGAAGTAAAAATTAACTGTATAAAAAACATACATAACGAGAACAGCTAGAAACTAGCTAGAAACGCTATAGGAAAATGATAAGAACCTCTCCTTCTGTTCTAAGGGTTGTGGCAGTCATGGTTTTGAATCTGGTTAAAATAAAATAAGACATTTTAATTTACGTGCACAGCAAACACAAATCAAAACGATGAATAAAAAATCAGTGACAACAGTTTAACGAAGAGTTTTCTTGCTCTGGTACAGAGAAAGATTTGAAGTGGCTCCGCGCAAGTAGAGACCAGGAGGTTAACGAGGTATTCGTTATTCTCTGAATCCTGCACTGGTCCTAGGTAACTATTCTGGAGACTCGAGCTAATCACGGAGGCACTTAAAGCCTTTCCACGCCCTAACCGATGCAAACGAGGAAACTTCGGGATCACAAACGGTCTCGGCTCAGCCCTTAACTTTGATCGACACTTCAAAGTCAAAAGACAATTTACTACACCATATGCGATCTTTATCTAATTACCTATGCATTATTCTTTCAAGATTTTGCAATAATTTTGCCCGACTACAGCAAAGCAAAGGAAGGGTTATAAGTTTAGCAGTCTATATGTAAGTTTGTTCATCTGCTCTCCCGTATCTCTGAAATTTTTCTTCTCTCTTCTGAACCTTCTTCAGTCATTCAAGGGGTGCTCCCATGCTAAGAGTTAAGCACCCACTGTTACTCGATAAAAATGGGTATTCAACACATATATATTTTGACCCAATTAAAAAGAAAACATTTTTTTCGTAAAGAAAGATTGATGTTTCTATAATTATGAAGTGAAAAAACAATTTTATATTAAACGTAAACGTATATGGCATTCCAGTGATTAGGTGATATTGATTAAGTTATAATAGGTGTTATGGTACCATGGTACTCGTAGCTCCTGATACCTACGACACAGAGAATCATAGTGTGGGAGCAAGACTATGTATGTGACTGTTGGATGTTATGTTATGAATTTTTATAAAATTCTTAGTTTTGGAAAATAATTCACACACATCACATCAGCAACCTTTATACCTCCATTGTTGGTGAATGCAATGGGGGGACTTGCCATAATCACCATGCTTGGCAGGCGGATTGGTGATCGCAGTATTGGTGTTGAGTACTCAGATGGATGCTGCTGCCCATCCCCTGTCCCCTAATCCTTTGAGTAGAAGGAGGGACACAACATACCAAAAGTAATTAATAATGACTAAATAGCTGAAAAAAGTAGTTACATTAATTTTCAATGCAAGTATTAAATTAGATTTGTTCAGATTTGTTCAAATTCTTACCATCAGATACGTTACAAATGTACACCATCTATCTATTGTTCTATTGTTGTGATAAACCGTGACAGTCTCAAATCTTTAATGAAACACTACAGTCGAGGGCGATTTCACTTGATTAATGTCAGCTCTTTGGAACCCAGGCGGAAATTAAGCTTCCTTAAACGAAGTTTATTGCACTTTTTGTTAACTTGTTTCCTAATTAATTTTCAGCAACAAGTGCCCACCCCGAATTCCATCGAGGAGGCTTATAGAATAATGTGATGGCAGATGTGGTGGGCTGGTGTTGTCTTTTTCTACGTAATGTCAAATCTCGCGCTTTAATCAAACTTCCCCGAATGGCTACTCACAAAAAGGTTTCTAGATCTTTGATTCATGGAATTACCTAAATAAATGGTATGGTATATATACAAAAAAGGGGACTTCGGGAATAACACGTAGGTATGCCGTGGCTTTTATTAAAAAGGCCTAGATTCCTCGTAACTTAATAAAACAATATTATTATGTTATTTGCAATAAAATACTTAAGTAAACACAGAGGAATTTCTACTTTCACGGTTTCAATTTTGTACATCTTTGTGTCAATAGAAATACTTTGGTTTATCCCCTTAAAGCTCTGTCAATCCATTTACAAGCAAACGGCAAGCTAACAACGTTATTATATACTTAACCTTAGAGGTTTTTTTACATATTTGCTAATATCTCAAAAACTACAAAGACAAAATCAAAATAATTGAATAATGTACAATGTTTTATGTTGACCCCCATTTGGACCCCAATATCTCAACAACCCCTTGACCGATTTAGTAAGTGAATTTACTTACAATTTGTACTAATATTGTCTACCCACCTACCAAATTTCATGACGATCGAATCAAGGGTTAAAAAGTTATGCTTAGACTTAAACGCTGCCGATTTGTCAAAGTTCACTAATAAATAAAAATGAAATGAATAACGTTTATTACGCACGAAAAACAAAGAACGATCACAATAGAAGTAGAATAAGTGGGACACAGGAAACAATTAATATAGTTTAGATACCTACCAAAGATTTAAAAAACATACAATTATTACGAAAAGTGAAATGTCCCACCCCACCCATTCCCATTCTAAAATAACTCGCTTCGCTCGTTCAACAAACAAAGTTATAATAAAATTATTAACACAGTGGCGTTTCTCTCGTACTATAGTGAAGCACCTCGTAAAATTGCAAAAAGTACGTAGCTCGTAACTGTTAAAAGAAAAAGTATTGTCAAATGAATAAATAAGAACCAGACAATGTTAAGGATAGTTCGAAGAAAACCAACAATTCGGAAGGTAAATAATCGAGGAATGATTCACCTCTACGATACACCAGCAAAAGCGGAGTAAACTTAAGTACTTGGGTACTTTCCACGGCACTTTAGCGGGAGTAACTCTACCACTCACTTTCCCCTCCTCTACCACCAAGTGCTACATTATCAGCTCTATGCTTCATGAGTTCAACCAGCACAAATTGGTATAAAACTCTATAGCAATATCTACTCGCTAGATACGAACGCTGATGCTTGCCAAATCAGTGTACCTACTTGTTTGGGTTTCGTCATTTGCGTTGCAGATAAGGTAATGTCTGGGCCATTTTCAAACATTGTACCTTACCTACTGTGCTGTACCCTGCTTCTGAGGTTATGAGAAAATATTTATGTAAAAGGGTCGAAAAACAATCGAAAAGAAAGCGATAGCCAAAAACTAGCGAAAATTAGGGATGGATTGTAAAGGTAAGAAAGGGATGGAGTGCGGCGTTTGTCGATGTCCTGTGCAAGGACATTGCATAATAACTACGTTGTAAACTGGATGGTGCACTCAAGGTCTGCGATGAGTGAGTTAAGGTAAGGGGGGAGGATGTGGAATTACCAATGGCTCTCTATCTAATAGGGTAAATTAGAACGAGTGAAACTCTAATTCCACACGCCCCTCACCGATCGTGAGTATACGTTCTGAGAGCTGATTCTACGTTTTGACAAGCAATTGGCACGGACGTCTCGTGTAGTGTAGTGTGGATTTTTGCATGGAGACACTGATAAGCGCCCCTAGCGTACACTCTGTGAACCTCATTTTCCATACAAAAATCCGTGTTACACTACACCTGACGTCCGTGCCAATTGCTTGTCAAAACGTAGAATCAGCTCTCTGGTTAGGGAGCAATTCTGTAGCCAGTGAGCTATCTTTCTTTGATAAATCCATGCTCATGGACCTTAGCGCTTTGGCGTTTAGTTAGGCCAGAGACAAGTTGTCTCTGGTTAGGCTAACTTTTGCATGGTCACTTTGTTTTTATACAAGTTATGCAGTACAGTTAGGGTAAAAATAATTCGTGACGCGATAATTCTGTAAAAAAATGGACCAATGGTAAATTAACAATTAAATTCTGAAAGATTACTCTTTTAAAATTCTAGGTAGTTAGGTTATTTCATCAATTGAAGTGATTACAACAGCATATTTATAGTCATTATTTCACACGGCCACCGTGTGAAATAGAATATAGAGAAAAGGGGTAATCAAGGAGAATCAGAAAAGCGCCCTTACCAACACACACATGCATTCTCCTGATCCCACACTAGGATTCCCGGAGTCGTGGGTATCAAAGAACTACGAGTACCATGGTACCATAATAGTCACACCTGGAACAAATGTTTCCAGATCATGCAAACATTTGTCCCGCAGCGGGAATCAAACCCCCACCTACCCGAAACCGCTAGGTTCACTCGGACGTCAACGCCTGGCTGATTAGCCAGTTGGCAAGATTATATTTCTGCAATGATACAAATAAATCGGAGAACATGATGTTTTTCAAGTAAAATCCTACGGCTTGGACACGACTGAGCCCTATTGTGTCCCGCTGCTGGGATACCGGATATCCGGAATACTATACTCGCAGTCTTGTCGCAGACAATAATATTCCAAGAGTGCAAACTAACTTATCAATAGAATTAAAAAGTGTCCCAAGTAGGTAGTTGCGAGGTTCCATGGAAATCTGAATGTTTACAAAGTTGTACGTACCTAGGTACGTTTTAATTAAAAAAGTTTTAATAGGTAGTTTGCCTGGCAACGAGAATATAAGGAGTACCTAGCAAATGTTTACTTTATTCCGTAGCGCATCAATATATATGTTTACATTATTGGACACCAAGGTAAACTGTAAGATACATGCTACGAGATTACAGAGGTACTGTGTGCCACACTAGAAAATTGTATTTAAGTTTACAAAGTAAAACCCCAAGTATTTGAATTTCGGTTCTAGGATATCCTAGTTTCATTACTATGTTTTCGTTTACCGTTAGCACGTTAGTATGTTCTTCTATTCTCTATTTTCTTCTTCAACCTATTGCCACCCAATGCTCAGTGAAGCTCTCTCCATAGCACACTATCATTTTTGGTGTTGAGCTTTCTGCGGAAATCCTACCCTGCTACTTTGACCTGAGGCCCAATTTTCTAATTTTAAAAACGATTAAATTAGAGAGTTGGTCCTCTGGTCACCGGTCCATCTTATGTGCGGTTTGCCCACATTTCTGTAACCAGTTCTACTTATCTGCTTCAACTCTTCTTCTCCATCTATCGACTGATTTATGCGACACATGTCCCCCCTCTTCTAGTTCCTCTTCGCTACCACACGGACTATATTATATAGCCCGTGTGGTAGCGAAACTACGATCACCAATTCGCCTGCCAAGCGTGGTGATTATGGCAAATCTAGTTGTAGCACGTAGTGTAGCATAAATTCAAGTGGAGTGAAAAGTTATGGTTAAGTTCGAAAGTTGTGGTCACTACCAACCACCATCAAAGCTCTCGTTAACCAATCAACATCATCATCATCAGCCGGTACACATCTGCTGCTGGATGAGGCCTCCCCCATAGCATGCATAGGCGTACAACCTATAGCGTGCAATGGGGGATTTGCCATAATCACCACGCATGGCAGGCGAATTGGTGATCGTAGTTTAGTGTTAAGGACTCAGGTGGATGCTATTGCTCATCCCCCGTAACGTAATCACTTACCATTAACCATCGCTAACCTATGTGCAAAATCAGCATAAAAAAAACAAATTCCAATTTCAAGACAAAATAGAACCCGATGATTTTATTTTCCACAGAGATTTCGGAAAAAACTCTGATATCAAATTTGAAATTACACATCACCAGACAGCACTAGACAGACATCAAATATTCAGCACACTCCATTTTACAAAATAAATACCAACCTGCCTACTCCAATCTATGTCAAAGTATATTTTTGGATTCTATTATTAAAAAAGAGTATTTTGGAACCAGTGGCGAAGGGGGAATATACCAAAACGGTCAGCCGAAGAAAAAAAACGTTTCTAGGTACTTACCTACCCTCATTAAATTACCATGGCGCAGTGTGTAGACGAAGATGAGCAAATAAAAACCATGAGGCAAAAATCTTTCATTTAATTTTTAATTTGACGACAAAAATTAGAACTTTCTTTGAGCTACATACCTACCTACTTTGTTTTTTTTAATAACTATCAAACCAAGTACCTAGGTTTAGATAAAGCCCAATTCAGTAACACATCAATATTGTCCCATTGGATTCCAACCGCATACAAACTCAAATCAAAACAAAAAATATTTTGCTTCGCAAAACCCCCGACGGCTACCGGCTTATTGTAGATACGCGAGTGTGCGTGTGAGATCGCAAACGACAAGATTGTATTAGAGGGAAAGAGATAGTCAATATAAGAGTATAGTAGCCACAGATTAAACGAATAGTAACTTCGTGAAGCGAGTGAACAGCTTGTTAGGCACCTGTCGCGGCGCGGCGAGAGTAGCGAGGGAGCGATTTGAGCTAGAAACTCGCAGCTAGTGTTATGGCCGTCAGGAAGCGTCACTGAGCGAGTTCTTTTTGGATAGCTCTTATAGCGACTTCTCTCAGGCAGTGTGAACAGTCAGCGATCAACTATTCAAATTATTTGAATTCAATTCAATTGATTTTTCGGGTTGAGGCACAGATGAATTAATAGTAGGTTGCGGCAGCAGTCTATTGTTATAACCATGAAGTAATCTGGCTATTGGTAGTAGGTACTATCTTACTTGGACGGCCTCCGTGGCGCAGAGGGCAAGTAGTTGGCTGAGGCGCAAGAGGTTGCGGTTTCGATTCCCGCTGCGGGACAAATATTTGCATGATCTGCAAATATTTGTTACGGGTCTGGGTATTGTGATACCACAGTAGGTACTCGTAGTTCCTGATTCCTACGACACTGGGAATCCTATAGTGTGAGATCAGGACTATGTATGTGACCGTTGGGTTTTATGTTATGTATGTTACTTAAATTTTAAAAGGGAAGCCGACAGGACTCTTGTTATGTGAACTTTTTTTTAGTTTTTTTTTATGAAATAGCTTTTGTTTCGTCTCTCTGCTGTAAAATGGCATACCTACGTCAAAACAAGACAAAAACTATTTTAACTAAAATAGTTTAAATAAATGATTATGAATAAGGGGGTAAGCCATCAGTAGGTGCTTAGCTAGCCGTAACAATACAGTGTAGTATACCTACACCCTAAAGTCCCTGGACCATTAACTCCGTTCTATATCCAAGTGGCTTTAGCAAAATCATCGATTTAAGTGATATCAAAGGAGCGGATTGCGATGTCGACGGCGGATCAAATATTTGCTGAACAACAAAGAACTTGCTTCGCGTATCGGTTGAGCCATTAATCACGCTATTATTGTGCTTTGCGGCATAAAGCGCAATATTGCCCTTCGACCGTCTACTCGTAAACACACTGGCGGCCGTAATGACCTATTTGAGAGGAGTTAAATGAAAATCGATAGCTACTGACTAGCTTTGTTATAGGAAAAATGTACTCTACCGCAAGGAAAAAGAGTTAAAAAACCGGTCAGATGTAGACCAAATAAACTTATTAGTCCATCAAAACATTTTATACTTACGCATTTCTCATAACGAATATTTTCAGTTTCCTGTGGAAATTTAAAGACATTTTTATTAAAGTTTTCCTCTAAATTATGAGTGATATTCCGTGTTTTTTTTTTAATGTTTGGCTCTGTATTTTTTGGATTAGAGGATGCTAAATTTTCACATATTTTCTTTAGTAAGTATCTTTTAAACTAAGCATTTTAAAAATAAAAATAAATGTCATTTTCATAACGAGCTCTTTCATTTGACACAAGTTTGTTTTTTCTTATTTGCCCCCTGAAAATGATCCCCTGAAATGGAACCCCGAAATCAGAATTCGTTTATTTACCCTGTACTGGGTTGTATCCAAATATCAATGTTTTTGGTCCAGAAGATTCGGAGAAAATAGGCTGTGACAGACGGCCAAACAGGCACCTGAGTGATCCTATTATGGTTCCGTTGGTACCATTTGAACCCTTAAATTATATGAAGTTAATGTGTTCGAATGGCCAACTGTATTAACGTTTGGATTTAAAGAGAGCATACCGTGCAGGATCGCAGAATGTGGCAGGTAAACGCTGCTTACCTGTCTGGTGCGCCTGTCTCCTGGAAACATGCATGAAGTCAAATAATGTTCCTATAGTGAGGTGCAGTAAGCAGCATGAATTGTATAATAATATATTATGTATTGCTGTATTTTTTTTTGACACGCAGTCTTTAAACATTTCTTGCTAATGACTGTTCACTTACATAACTGTGCTTTTTTTTGTTGCTAACTAAACTAAATCCATGAGGGAAGCTCTACTTCTAGGCTTCCCCTTGAAACTTTTGAATGGATTATTATTATATAAAAACAACATATTTTACATATACAATCAATAAAGTTAATGGAAAAAACAATCTATTTTACATACCATCAACGAAGTTGATGGAACAAAGTTAGATGATAAACATCGTTTACTAGAACTCGTGAATAACCTGAAAGCCTACACCAAAAGAATAGCAACAGACATTTTAGCTCGGTCTCTATTGCTTTCAAAAAGAGCAAGGCGATGACGGCGTATTCCTCCTCATTCAAAGTGTTAAAAACTTACCCTCTTTATGATTTATCGTCTGTAGTCAGTGTGTGTTTGCTAATTCACTTGTTGTGTCGAACTTCGTAGCACATAACGTAGCGGTCTACGAAGGCGTAGCAATATCGTAAGCCATTGTAATTTTATCATTACTTATGCACCAAGAGTTACTACGTTTCCATGACGGGTTAATAAATTCGGCCAAGTGTGAATTGGACTCGCGTAGAGAGGGTTCCATGTTATGCGATAGTTCGTTGGTGGAAACCAAATTTGTCGCGTTGTTCATTTAATAACGAATAATATTTAATTAAAAAGTATTATTCATTATTTTAGTTATAACCGAAATACATACTTTATTAATTAATTAGTTCGTTTTAATTCTAGAACTGCATTAATTTTTTACGGAGGTAACTTATTTATATGTTTATCATGTTTTTAACTCTGGTACGTGCAACACTATTTAACTATTGGAACTTTGGGAGATAGAAGAGATGTTGACGCAGATGTTTCATAATTACGAAGAGAATTTAGTATAAAAAAAATCTACTTACTCTCAATCATAACCATTATCAACTGTCAATATGCTATTTTCAATGATATATCGCATGCTCAGGTAAATTATATGACATTTCAGGCTTCTAGCTTTATCTACAACGAAGTTACAGGGGGGTCAAAAATGGCTCGAATGGCTTCAAGAAAAGATAAATAAATAGATAAATATCTCTGAATCCCCCAGATTCTTTTTTTTTTTAATTCTTTTTTAATAACCACTTACATGTGCAGACGTCCCTAGAAACATGGACTGATAGACGTCGAGAGTAAGGACCCCTTGGCACATTGGAGTACGGCACCTTAAAAATTAAAATTAAGCCACAAAATTAAATAATGTCCTAATTCCATTCGCGGAAAGTTAGGCATGATTTAGTTAAGCGGGGTTGCGCTCGTTAACATGAATTAAAATGTTCATACGTCAAGACTTTAAGGGCCTGAAACAGTGAATTTATTATAAAAGAATTTGCTTCATTCCAAGCAAAAAATATAAAATGAGTTTCCATTTAATTTTAGACTACTTACGCGCTAAGACCGTAATGAAAGTATGGCTCGCTCTCTGTTCCCGGCGACCCTTGAAAAGGTCTTTATCGGTCCATAAAACTTATTTTATGTTACGCGAAGTTTCTGTAGCAAACGGTAAGTTGTCTGATGGTCACCCTCGAAAATAATTTTCCAAGCCCTCTTTCAACGTCACCGATCGACTCACAAGTTACTGCCGATAAAATAAATTCTATATTAAATAAATTCTGTTATGATCCCTTTTTAGGGTTTCGTACTCCAGACGAAACCCTATAACAGCCTACAACGAGGCTACGCTGTACATTTATCTGCCTGACGAAAGGACCAAGGGACCCAGGCAAAAAGAATCACATGATTTTTGCTCTGAGTCATGCATATGCCATAGGGAACAAAGTATGTTGTTCCATAATCATATTATGTTGTTATTTATTCAAGCAATATAACAGCAGTTATGTTATTATGTTGTTGTGTAAAGTTTGTATGATTAAATGTCTCCTTTCTTTCATTCTTTTTTTCAGCAGTGGATTTCTGTCCTTTTGCACGCAATAATTTCAATATTTACCATATAATTTAACACCTACTCTTAAAGTCTTATTTTTTTATAAATAAAAATAAGGCATCATTATCGTCATCACCAGCCTGTTTACTTCCACTGTTGGATGAGACCTCCTCCATTTGCCGTAATCACCACGCTTGGCAGGTGGGTTGGTGATCGCAGTGATTTAGTGATAAGTATTCAGATGGATGCTGCTGCCCATCCCCTGTTGTAATCCCTTACTAAGGTTTTTACTACATCCACGGAAGGAGAAGGAGAGGTGCATATTCTTCTAAAAAAATTGGTAGGTATATTGTACGAAACCCTGCAGAACAGTCTCACAAACGCGCACCCTGTGAACTTGTTTCTTTTTAGCAGAAAGCTCTCAGGAGGAGTATTAATAGGATGATCCAAGAATGAATGTTTCCAATAAGTCGTCCTTTTTGGACTTAGCTTAAATAATTCGCTTTTGCAGAAGGAAAAAGAATTTTAGAACCTTCCAACGCAAAAACGGTGAGAATGTTAAATATGTTTCGTAAAAACGAAGCTTTATTTATCGTAACGGACACCTGAGCTGTGACTTCGGATGAATTTACTAGACGAATAAAATAAATTCTTGCTTATTTTCTGCATAAATAGGTGTGTAAATTCAATATAACTTTTCCCAGGTAACGTACTGGGATTCATAGTGAAAAGGTTATCTACAAAAACATCTATATACCACTGCCCATTGATTATATCTATCTGATTCCACTTTTAGGGCAAAATATCTGGTGAAAATTGAAGTTTGAGACAAGCTTAATACCAGACTATTTATGAATATTAAGAGCTTGTCGTCTCGACGTCGAAGGTCGGAAGAATATCCATTCAGGGGTCATTGCTACACCTATATTTCCTAAAAAAATACTGATGGACCAAGGCGGGTGATTACGTAACCATGTTGCTATTGGTTTCAATCGATTTCAATGCTGTTTCTATTCGAAATGACGCTCTTGCGACTACCAAATTTACGCATTTTGCTTACAAAAGTAAGTAAGGTAAGTAACTTAGATTTGGATTGCATAAATTAGGTAAACGCATAAACGTTATTTCAAATAGAAACAACATTGAAATCGATTGAAATCATTAGCAACAGAATATTTAATCACCCGCGCGGGTGATTCCCTAATTCTGTTGCTAATATTAATTTAATTATGTACTAAAAAAAGACGTTTGGCGTCGCAATTGTTCCTCAAAAATCTATAGCAACGCTAAACGGTCAGCTTTTTCTTAATAATCGAAATATCTACAATCCACAGTATGTTTTCGGTTTGAGTTTTTCCTTTGATATTTGAAAGTGTGTTCATGTGGTTTGATGGTACATTAGCTTTATTTCACAGCCGGTGAGTTTTCGTGAATGATTTTTGGTTGTAGGAATTAGGCGAATACGATGCGCGGCTGGAACCGATTTCGTGGTCGGCTGACTGCCACACACCACTGGCCAGCGACAATGGAGCCGGGCACTGCCCTCGGTCTCGAACAGGCCGCACCAACATCTCATTGTTTTTGATAATTCGGCCAGAGCTATTTAACCAGCTACACCGAAGATGGATCGGTTATCGATGGTATCTAGTTTCCGTCATTATTTAATAAACTGTGACGGTTCTCAGTATCAAAATAAAAGCAAGGACATAAATAATCTCGTCAGCCTTTAATAAGACATCAGTTTGGCCAAAAACTGTAGCTGTTATGAAATCGGTGATTAATGAGTTGATAAGATTTAATTAATGGAAATCCTTGGGAAAATTTAGGGCGCAGCTTAATTTGCAAATTTGTTGAGTACATTTATACCATTAAATTATCCTACTCCCTATCCTATTCTATACTAATAATATTAAAAATGAAAAAGTTTGTGTGGGTGGGTGGATGGATTTATGGGTGTATGGATGTTTATTACTCTTTCACGCAGAAAGTACTGAACGGAGTTTTATGAAACTTTATAGTATTGTAGCTTATACATCAGAATAACATAAAAAATTAAAAACAAGTTCCGCGTGGGCGGGGCCAATAGGAGTTCCACCCGGATGAAGCCGCGAGCAAATACTAGTCCAAAATATCATTGTTATAAACACTTTGGTAAATTTAACCATTTGTTTTGAGATTTTGTTTATAGGCAACAGTGCATATAGGCTTATTTATTCCTACAAAAAAGTCCAAACCCAGTTCATAAAATATTTGACACAATGTCATAAAAACATTGATTTCATTATCGAACGTCGTGATTTAGTATCACGACGTTCGATAATGGGGACTAAAGCTGTCTATTTTTGGAGGAAAAGTCGATCTTATTACAAATATTTGGTCCTTCCTATTGAATGCTTACGGGAACCATATTTATAATGTTATTCCCACAGTTTACAGCTAGGCCAAACTCAAACAGAAATACTATCCATCAGTGAATGTGGTCCCTGGTGGTCCCCCCCTTTTATGACATCGATGGGAGGGGTCTATTTATAGGCCGGACACATCATGGCAACCTTTTGGGTACCTACGATACTCTAAAAATAGAGTAGTTATTCTTTATGTTTATGTCTGCTTTCATCAACAAACTTTCGATTCATCGCAACACAGAGAACTCCAATCGGTTGAGAGGTTGTATTTAGGACGGCTGTCGTGTCATTGACAGCTCAATATATAAAGAAGGTAGGCGACTTTTGGCCCAGGTAAACAAAAAAAAACAGATCCCCTTCATGGAAGCAATTCTTTCTTTATTAACTATATAATATACTTGAAAGGGTAGTTTGTAAAATTTTAACTACTTAAAAAAAACAATTACCAGCTTGAATAGATGATTGTTGATTTTGTTGATGGTAGATGTTTCATGTCAGTCGATGTGTCATACGTATTTTGTATTCCAAACGAAGTTTGCGAAGTTTTATGTATATAACCTCTATCAATTATTTTCCCCCAACTTCTACACACTTCATTTAATTTGCTTTTTCATTATTTTAGCATATATTACCAAAAAAAAATATATCTACTCAAGTTAACATGATATTGACAAAAAAGGTGGATCACAAAATGTTTGGAACTTCGCCATCCTTCTTTAATTAATTACTTCTTGGACTACCACAGCAAAGTTTTTGAACGTAAAAAGCGATTGGAGTGAAATTACATTGTCTGAAACAGCAACATTTTATATCGATAAAATGTCCACACTTTCTTTTATTTTTCAGAGTTTTATACAATCGAATCAACTCACAAGTCTAGGTTGGTCAAATTAGTGAGATTTCAAGACACAAAATGCAAGTGCAGAAGACGCAGGGCCTGCTAGAGCTAATTTGAGCTAGATATAATTTGAGATGGAATAGCAGTCGATTCGATAGTGCAATAAACTTGTGCTATGCATATAAGTTGGTGGTGGTGATCGATACCGAATAATTAATCTGATAATGGAAGCCCTGACGACTTGCAAACAGATCCTGAATTCCGGGAAAACTGAAATCGTGAATAATCATGTTATACAGTTGGCAGGGTGACGAGTCTCGCCAAACAGAATCCACAATTTAATACATATTTTATTATCATAGTTTATTATCTTTATTTTTCTATAAAAACAACTAAAACTCCTAAATAGGTAACTTAAATAAAACATCTATAACCAAAACAAAATTAATAAGCAAAGGACAATTTTCGTTGGTATAAGATTTGTCCTGGCTGCTGGCTTATTTAGGACTTTAGGAGTATGTTATTACTGAAAGAAAGCGTTAGCCGAGTTGGTCGTGGAAAACAATGGCACGCAATGGCGGCGATAAGCTCACCACTTGTCACGTCTATATTCTTGCAACTGTGCAGCCCACGGTGAAAAGAGGCACTTTAAGGCTCTGCGTAACCCTTCGGGGAAAAAGGCGACTGTTTATGTATGTTGTGTATGTAAATTTGTGATCAACTGGGTTATGCAAGAGGAACATGGCAATCATATTTATAGGGTATTTTTTATTGTTTCGAACTAGTAAATACATTTTTAGGGTTCCGTAGTCCAACAAGTAACCTGGATCTATTATTACCCAGTCTGTGCATGCCGTCACAACATGGGAGAGTGTATAGAACGCTAAAGCTTTATAAAACCTATTTTGATGATGTCTGCGGCCTGACAAAGGTATCATATGACAACGGTAGGGTTCCTAGAAATTGTCGAAATGATCAATCATATTTATGTAATGAGTTAGCTTTGTCTTGTTATAGAAGGATTATTCGATATTAGCATAACAAATTCTATTTACCCTTTTCTCAAAGGTTAATTTCATACCTACATTTTATTACATTAATTGTTAAATAAATTAGTACTGTCACTGTTTGATATGATCAATAGTAAGGGATGGCAATATTTTAAGCATTGCTTGACTTTCGACAGATTTTTTAAATTATGTAAGCCCATTAGTTCTCAATTCCTAATAACTCAGATTTGTACTTTACTTTTTTTTTCTTTTTTTGTGTATACGGACAGCCAAAAATTAAAGTTCAACAACGCCTATGTTTTATGTTTTTTTTTATTGTTTGATAAGGAAACTTTATTCATATTCGTTTAATAAGTAAACTCTCAAACAATCTCATCAAGTGATAAAGCTTGCAAAAAATGTAATGTAGCCTCCAGCCCTTATGTTCCAGCGTTGAACGAATCAAATGAATTAAATTTTCCCGTCTGAATACACTCGTTACCGAACAATGAACTCTGTTTTCTATACATTTAAAACCCCAATTTTCCTTTTGTATAAGTTTGCAAATGAAGCTATTATTTGCGGTATTGCTGTAATTAGACAGCAACGTATTTACAGGACACAACAGAGAAAATGATAGGTTTATAATATCAAGAGACTGTTACCGCGTTGTAATAATAAATCATTAAACAGCACTCTTCGGCTAATGTATTCAGATCCTCAAAGGTGTTGTCTATTATCCGTAGCTTACCTCGGCTACGTCGCTTGGAAGTTTGATTACTAGGCGAAATTAAGCGATGAACAGCATTAAATTGTCATTAGAAAGGCATCTAGTGGATGACTCATTAACTACGCTTCTAATGAGTGATTTATGTTAACTGGAGTGTGGCTTAGTCACATTCGCTAGGCGAAGTGATGTATGCGCGCCGCGCTATACGATTAATGCCTTTTTGAATCAGAACCGAGCGACCTGTAATAAGAGAGATTTCAGCCGTGAACCACTGCTACACGGCACCTAACCCCAAATTCATGATTTTTCTTTTCCTGTCTGCAGGCACCAGAAAGCGCAAACGTCAAACGTATTTCGATCTCGTGTGATACTGAATTTCCCTATTTGAGCGCTGAGGTTTTGATTAAGAAAGGAGTTTACCTCCTACGGAGCGTAAAAATCTAAGCATAAATTGAAGCCACATCGAAATTCTATTTCAATGAAATATAAATATTATCGAATCATACGCAATGGGATTTCGATCGTGAATCACGAGTCGTCAAGGCGAATTCAATTGTAATGTAGGCATGGTTCAGCGCGTTCGCCGCCGCCGATAATGAGCGACGATACGGCAGAATCACACGACACGCCGCTTTCCCGGAATAATCCACCGTAAACTTTGGTAAAAAAATATGTGAACGAGAAAACCAGGAGCTTTTTTAATTTATAATAGCAGTTTGCTGGTCCGAACCAGTCGTATGGTTCGGATTATCACGCTGCGCACTATGTGACAACCTTTATATACTTGACAGGACACATGACAGGAACTATGACATTGGTGAGTCATTTATTTAATGTACCTACAGTAATACCTATATATATGGTTTTAGTGGTACATACATAATTATTAAATCTTGTAATGTAGTTTTTTTGCATTTTTTTTTTTTATCTCGATATCTGTGCGGTCTGTCAAACATATATTGGATGTACATTGTACAGTCAACATGATTTCAGCTGATACATTTTTATTTACAATTGTGTAAAATCTTGTTGACTGAATAGAACTTTCAAGCCTGTCTGAACCTGTTAGAATAAATATTAGGTACGTAAAGTCTCAAGAAGTTTTATCGCAGTACACGAAAACGTCAAGCTGATTTCAACCATGACAATTTGTGAAGCGAAGCGTGCTGGCCGTATGCGGTGAAAAAATTAAGTCAGTTCTTCAAGAGCCTACTTCAATCTTGTGATCCAAGCCCACGCTTTCTTGAAGAGCTTAGTTAGAAGCTTCGAATTAATTATAACCTATGTGAATACCTAGAGGTACCTGCTAGGGTCGTTGTGTTATTTTAGCAAAGCTAAATTAGCATTTATTAAAAACACAGCCAGTTTTTAGATATTAATTTTGTTGACCAATGAGTATTTTTAAGTTTTAATTAAAGTGGGAAGAAATTATCAACTCCTTTTTCTCTTATTTTTCTGTTCCTACCCTAAATTATTTTTTTCTTCTTTTGGATTATATTTTTTTTTATTACAATGTTTTATAGAAATGCAATGTTACTTACTACCTAAAGATGTGGAAGAGCTAAAATGCCTATCACAAGTATTACAAAATACTTAAAAAGTGTTTTCAACAACTACTTATAATAAGTATCTTTTATTACCAAATAAAACATTTGTATTTGTATTTTTTTTAAATTTTCTTATGACCGACATAATATCGGTTCGTGAAAATTTCCCTTTTTACAAAATTAACGAAAGTTATTTTATTAAAACTCTTTTTGTACTATGCATTTTTTTTTATTAAATCGTGGTGATTTGCAATAATCACCATGCTTGGCAGGCGGATCGGTGATTGCAGTATTGGTGTTCAGTACTCAGGTGGATGCTGCTGCCCATCCTCGGTGTAATCCCTTAGTCAACTTTTACGACATCCACGGGAGGAGACGATGGGCTCTGTTCTTAGGCCGGGCACACCACGGCAATCACTTTCATACTGTATGTTACTAAAAAAACTTAGAGGTACTTATGAAAAATATTTTTAAAATATCTCAAAAATTGTACTGTCCTTGTTCGGTCGCCGCACCTTATGCGACCGTCCGGCCGTCTCCACGTCATGCCGAAAGTTTTTGGGATGGTATTATCGTGTCAAAGCTCCAAAGATTCCTACAGAGGAAACACTACAGTAATCCAAGCGTGTTCAATAAACTATAAGCGCGGATTAACACTTTAAAAACCAATAACCAACATGACATCAGGAACCTTCTACCTGTAAAGAAATAAGATTACCTATTTGGCAGGTTCATCAGTTGTGTACTTGTGTAAGGTGTAATAAAAAGATTATATTAAATAATATTATTGTTATTTTTATTAACTATAAAAATAATACTTTTATTATTTATTTTAACTTTAAATATATTATTATTATTATTTATTTTAACTATTGGTCGTGTAGACAGGCTCAAAGTCACGCAGCGGGCTATGCTAAGAGTTTCACGACGAGATAGAATCCGAGGGAATCCGTAGAAGAACCAAGATCACCGGCATTGCTTTCAGAATTAACAGGTTAAAGTGGCAATGGGCAGGGTATATAGCTCGCAGAACTGACAACCGAAAAAAAAGGAAATAAAGTAATAAAGGTTATCGGGTAGCAACCACAAACCAAGCGACGCAGTAGAGGAAGGCCCCTCTCAATGGATTAGAGACATTATAATAGTCGCAGGAAGTCGATGGATAGGGGCAGCTTAAGACCGTTAATCGTGGCTTACTACGGTGGAGGTCTTTGTCCAGCAGTGGACTTTTACAGGCTGATAATGATGATGGTTATTTCTATTGAGCAGGTTGAACATATCCAACTCTATGCAACTTGCATGAACGCTCCATCAAGCGATGTAACGATGTCCAAAATCGTCCGCAAAATGTCGAACTGAACTCCCAAAGATCAATTTACTTCCACATCGATTCAAGGTTTTAAACGACAGCAATTTCTTATCATTCGGAATGAAGGCCAGATTTGGCCCAGCCACAACAAGAAGCCCAAATGTCAGCTAAAGTCCAGATATTTATGAAATTATAAACCGGAAATTAAAATAAAAAATTAAAAGTTGCGTATATTATAAGAACTTTAATCAAAAACTAATTTATTATGTTTTGCCGTATGGCAAAACATAATAATACTCATATAACAAGAGCTTATGTTAAGAATATCAAACGCAAGGGTTTGCTCAGAGCATACCTACCCTATAACCTCTTTAATACTTCATTATGTGTCTTTTCAAATAAGAATTAAGAACTCTTTTAAATTAAGATTTAGGAAAAGGAGTTCATAAAACTTGGTAATATTTTTTTACCAACTTCAATAAATGAGGAGGTTCTTTGTTCGACTGTATGTGTTACTAACATCAAAAAGTCAGAATCTAATGAGAAGGATGCCATGAAATCGAGTGAAATCCTCAAATTTTATATTAATTTACATTATATTTGTTAAAATCTCAAATCAAATGAAATCTATTAATGAATCAGGTGTTTGAGTCTAAGAATCATTTTTAAAGTTATGTGTCAGGAATTGAAGTCGGTTCTTAGTTTTTAATAAAAAAATACAGATGTTATTTCTATGAATACCTCTATAAATATATTCTACATACGTCATTCTGCGCTCCAATATTCTAAAGCCAAAGTTAGCATTGATTATTATTGACACGGCAAATTCAATAAAATCCCTGGTGCACACATACGTACGTAATATTTTTTTATTTAGAATTCTGGTCACGATTGGGGCTATAAAACTAAGTGTTGATTTCTGTGAACATTTCTCTCTATTAAAGGGTAGTTTAGAGGCCGCGCCTGCCTTGTGTCTAGTGATCTATTTATCTAACTACTCCCTTTATGGTTTTTCCGAGCGGTGGGTAACATTCGTAGTCGTATTATTATCCAGATATCTAGACGAGCACGATAAGCGTGCGAAGGGTGCCCCGGAGACTTAATTTATAGCATGTAAATCTGTCTTTTAGTACCTATTTGCTTGAATTGTACTTCAGGAACTACCGGGTTTAAAAAATGGCATAATCAAAAGTTAGGGTACCTATAGACAGAGACGATGTTTTCTATAAAAGTTGTAACTGTCATATGATGTTCGTAATATAGCGAAGAATAGTTTTTTTCCTTTGGAAACCAGAGCTCTAGACATTTTTAGTCTCGACCTTCAGGCCCAGGGTTTGCAGATAAAGGCGTGGATGAAATAATATATAAATGTTTCATGACTCTGGGCTTAATAACATTATTTTTTATACTACGTGTACTACGTACGTATTATAATACTGCTAACTATTCATTTTATTAAGTTGTAAGAAACTCTCTACTTAGCCTAAAGTGTATAACAAAAAATAAGAAAAGGGCACTTAATGTACTATCTAGGGTTGAAAGGGGTTAGACCTAGTTCAGTCTGCTATCGGCTACGCCCAAACGCCCAAGTGCACGAATATGTATCGCCAGCTTGGAGCTGTTACATATTCAACCACAGGGTTTCAGTCTCAACAGCTGCCATGTAGCTGCAAGAGATGGAAAAGTAACTTTGCTTAATTAAATAATAATAAATTCAGCCAAGTACGAGTCAGACTCATGAACAAAGGATTCCGTCTTTTCCACGGGAAAGTTCATTGGTAAAAACAAAATTGTTCGTATTGTTAAGCGAATGTATTATGTTATCCATTATATTGAATTTATTTCATCATCAACATCAACCTGTAGAAATTTACTGCTGGACATAGGCCTCCCCCCTAGAAGCCACGACAAACGGTCTTAAGTCACCTCCATCCACTGACTTCATGTGACCTTTATAATGACTTTAGTCCATCGTGCCCTTCCTCTATCCACTGCATCGTCTGGTTTGTGGACGCCACTCGAGAATCTTTATTCCCCAACAGTTGTCAGTTATAGTAGTTATATAGTCATATATGTGTTCTGATAGCGAAAGTTAAAAAATACTATTCACTCCACTCTTCAATGTACTACTGGACACGAGCACTACTTCAGAGCCATCAAAATAGAAAAACCAAAACATCCGTAACGCTTATATCGCTGCCGGCTATAGGTGGCGCGTTGGTGACAGCTTCATTCGCTTTTTTTGTGCGGACATTGAAGCACCTAAAAAAATAATTAAAGTATTTTAAAAAAACTACATACCTATGGCATAGGCAAGTCAGTAAGGCAGGCTACATAGTTTCTGTAAGCTGTATATTACCACCTTCAAATTCACATTGAAGATCTGCTTCATCAAATTTTCACCGCACCAAAACTTTCACCTCTATAGTGTTGTCTCACGAGACATAGGTCTAGTAGATACTGAGTAATCATTATTACTATGCAAGTAATATTATTGAAGCTGTTAGCAGTCTTCCAATACTGCAAACTGAATTGTAGAGCAAAAAGACTTGTATTTTCATTAAAAGCATCAAAGGAAGCGGTGCAACGGAGACGGCTTATTTATCTACCTTATACCTAACTACGAAAGGCTGCAGAAGAATAACTAATTCAAAAAATACAATTAAGTTATGCCAAAATGCAGTCCAACTATAGCCGGTAAATATTCAGTTTATTCTCAAACAAATCAAAAAAATCCGGCAAAGTAGCCCTAAATAATGTGAACCCTTAACTTTACATCTCTTATAGAAAATATCACAACATGTGCAAACATGAAATAATCTACGACCGCTTCAGTTTATTTTGGGAAATAAATCTCGCATCGCAAGTAGGTAGATGAACTTTAAGAGCAAATACGGCGGATTCGGCCAGCTTTAGTATTTATTGCTGCACCAACCGAGCCGAGTTTGGGCTCTGCGATTCATTTCTAAAGTGTATCTCTTGTGCTCAACTACAGATAGAGTTTTGTGGCATTGAGCGATTTGGTTTGGCCTCAGACAAGCACTTAGAATTTACACACAAGAAATGTATACTTAATACATTCATTTTGTATGACATCTTACAAGATTTCGTAGAAAATTAATTTGACCAATTCGAATTTAATTAATATTTTCTGGTGTATAGTTTAGAAAATCTAGAATACTGACTACCTTACTAAGTCTTATCCAATTATATCTTCAAAGTTTTATGAAGATCTGAGTTGTGGTTTTTAAATTAATGAGAAACGAAATTTTTTCGTTCGAAAATGTAAGGTGTAATGCAGTGATTCAGCCGAAAAGTTAGCTGAGGTATACGTGGTAACCTTATTTACAGCGTTAACTGCTATTTATAACCTAACAACAAATATATAATTGACACCCGACGTGTCTTCGCTATTACGGACGTCATATGAAGGCCACCACATAGAAATCTTAGCTTCATAGAATCAAGACAAATAAAAAACAAAGAGATTTTTCATTTTACAGTTGATCGTTTATCGTGTAAACTTGTATGTGCAGTCATAAAATAAAATACACTACATCTTCAGCGTATTTCATGAAGTCATAACACTGCAAGTTAAATAAACACCAGCAGTAGTCAAATAGGAAATCATCGATGCAAGGCTTCGCATCGCGAGCCATACCCACGCAACGCGCTAATCAAAATTAGAATCTTCCTACCAACCGTCACGCAAGTACCTACCCTACACTATAAAAGCCTATTTCATTTCGTCAGGAAATAAGCTGTAATAATATTGGAATTCGCCCACACTTTATAGCGTACTTTGTAGGTAGAAAGTGCATGCTATTTTCAGGCAAGCGTGTTTGAGACCGTGATTTCAGACTACTTATAGACAGGATATATGCCACGATAACAACACAGTGGGGTTAGTACGAATAACTAACGTTAGTGAGACGCAAGCGAGACGATCGCAAATGTCAAATATTGGCCAATGACAACGGGGTAACTTGAAATCTTTGTATACTATAGCTTCGCTAGCGTCTCGGTAACGTTAGTGGTCCTCCACTTTTATCGCCATATAGCTATACAGATGACAATTGAGAGTCAACTTTAAAACGGACACGGGGCAGCAATAAATTGTAGAATATCAGTACCTCTAGGAAATTTTATATTGCACTGGACACATTCCTAATGCAAGGTTCAATCACATCTCATTATAATATCCGACTCCCCAAACTGTGCAAAAATGAGGAGTTCATCATCTTAATTATATTATAATTATAATATGAATTATAGATAATTATTGTCAATTGGTTTGTATGATTAAGAGTGGGCCCGTTTTGCAGCGGCAACAGCCATAGTAAGTCCACCACTGGTTTCAGATCGATAAGAAATTACCTATGCATTACCCGGTCGAGCTCAATGCCACCTGCAGTGATGGATCGAATAGTTAGACTATTATGTAATCAACTACCGCTAATGCTTTGAATAACTCCAGTAGGCGGTATGCACAGTTAAACCTGCAAATTCATGAAGATTTCATCTTTTCAGGAATTAGTTTGTTGAATTTTATTTGGTTATTTATTATCTTTTCTGAAAAGCGTAGTACAGTAAGAGCATCCACCTTTTGAGGCAAGGCTTTAAATCTGGGAGTATCGAGCACTAATGAGCTTTTAAAACTGATTTGCGCTCAAACCGTGAGGAAAAATATCGAGGAGCAATGGAACTAATAATTTTTAAAAACGTGTTTTCGTGCCATGATAGCTCCAAATGGGCATAACTGAACTAAACAGTAGAATGGCATTTATCTATAACTAACCGACTTCAGCAAAGCACTTGACAAATAAGGTAGGTATATGAAGAACTTGATGACGTCATGAAAATAAAAAGCTTTTTTCCAACCTTGACAAAAATATACATAAGTATTAAAGTCATCAAATGTAAAGGCTTGATGACTAAATTCCAAAAATATATCACAACAATATTAACTACAGCAAAAAGTTGTAAAAAAATAAGAGTTTATTCAACGCAAAAGCAGAAAACAAGTATCAAAATGTTGTGGTGGAAGGTCAAAGTCATGGTTCTATAGAAAAGGCCTTCATTAATAATACTTAGTAGTAGTCGGAGGCTTTTCTGAATAAAAATCGTGTATTTGGCCTCCGGCTAAAAATATTAAATTAAGTTGAAGGCCTTTACTATAGAATCGTGAATTTGATCTTCCTCTACAACATTTTGACACTAGTTTTCAGCTTTTTTTTTGGTTTCTTTTCATGCTCAACTTGGCAACTTAAAACTGTAAAATGAAGCGAAATCTGTAATAGTTGGCAGAAACCATCACAGGTACAATCGCAACTCAATCTGTGACGCTCATTTTATTACGGGATATCCGTTCGTCTTCTCCTGCTTGTCGAAAATACTTCGCGAAAGTATGGGTTACACAAACAATAAATACAACAAAGGTTGTAACATCATTTTTATAAGCAGGTAAAAGATTCAAAATATATTAACACCCACAACACCATTGGGTATCACATACATAGTCCTGGATAGTCATAGTCATGCACTAGGACGCCTGATATCCAAAAAGATCGAGTACCATGGTACCACAACACCCAGACCCGGAACAAATCGGGAATCAAACCAGCACCTCTCGCATCTCAACCGGCTACGCGCCCGCCGCGCCACGAAGGTCAACATTTCATTAGGTACTCCATCAGTGGGAGTATATTCAATCAGAAGAGCAAACTGGCTTACCAATATGGCACTTTGCGAGCTTTAGCTGTTTTATTATTGAAGCGATCTGGCGAATATTGAGTTTTCTTTCGCCAATTTCATTTTGTACGACATGTTACTCAATAATGTCACGATTTGGCTGTAACAGCCTTTTAGGTGCCCTTTCGGAATGCAATTACGGTATTTTGTATCCAATCCTATCACATAGCATCGGTAGTGAGTGGATAAATTATTCGCATCATAAATACAAGGTCAAAAATATATAGATATCTACTTAACTCGCACAACTATTTATGTTATTAAAGTGACCTAAAATATCAGAGCTTTGTTGGAGTGGCTTTCCCCTACGCAAGCGCACTCCCAAGTGTCGTGAAATCGTACAAAATCTCAACAGAGCGTCGCGTCGTTTATTCGAAAATAGTTCTCGAATCGCCACTGGAGCGATTCACATGCCTAAAGGTTTACTGAGAGCGAAATGTCACCGTCGATTTGGTACAAAAGTTGTAAGTGTAGGAATCGTTCGTAGGCCGATATCAGAAACGTCGGCCCACCACTCGCGAGCAATCTGTTTACGTAACAGCCCCGTTATGTTCCGAGAGGGTTCCCGTAGTAGACGTTAAACATATTGCCTCATAAATCGTGAGAATCCCGGCAAGCTCTACGTACCGGTGTCGATTTGACTACGTTTCCTTTACAATTTCACAATATTGAACGATCTGACTTTATCCCTAATACTTTGTAACTCGAAATCATAATAACATCCGCTCTACCAGCCTTATTGTCACGTATAAATACTTTTATTCTACCTACATTGAATTTGTTTTTTGTAACGAAGCTGCTTCTTGTATATACTTGTTGTTGAGGAAGCTGTAGGAGCCCCCAGAATAGATATATGTACGATTGTTGTTTTTTTCTGTATACAACTAGAATATTCTGGAATTGTTCCAGGGGATTGATTTATGCATAATCAGAAGTTGTCCCAACATATCCCATCTGCGACCGCCTACATTAAAGGTAGATTGATTGCTTGCGTGAGTTAGCCTAATGGCTTAAAATTGTACCTACATAGATTAATTTTGATGTTACCTTGAAGACATTTTGATTAAAACCGATCATAAAATTGAACCAATAATTTTAACCACTAGAAATAAGTTCTTATTATCAACTTAAGTATGTACTAGTGTCAACAATGGTTTTGTAGGAAAAGGATTATTGACTTTACCATCTACAGAGAACCTCTACAGACCTGCAAACAAAAAAGTAAACAAAGATACCAAGATAATCTGTTCATGCATTATGTATCCCTTATTCCAGAAAGCTTACTCTTAAGCCAAGTTTAAATAAAATTATTTCAGCGAAACATTTTCAAGAGTATCAAGAGGTCGTTTCGAAATAAACTAGGTTAAAGTTTTATGCTTAAGTCATTCCAAGATTAGAGTTCAACACGCAGACGCGATACAGAGTTGTATAGCGTAACTACAATTGTTGCAAATTTGTTTTCGTTGTACGATAATTCAGAAATCCTTCCTCGCATTTAGTATCGTGAAAGTTTTCTTTTTGTTTAGAAGCCGGGCGTCGTATTTCCTGTTCAAAAGCCTGTTTTCGTCGTGTAATTATGGGCTGAATCTTTTTACTCAAATGCAAACCCTCGTACCTTCTACTTACTTTTAACAAGATTTCAAAATTCAGTTGCTACTCTGGTGAGATAATTTAAAAATAAATCATGTCTACACTTCATCATCATCATCATCACCAGCCTTTTTACGTCCGCTGCTGGACGAGGCTTAA
The DNA here is from genome assembly GCA_951392215.1 of Epirrita christyi. Taxonomy (NCBI): domain Eukaryota; kingdom Metazoa; phylum Arthropoda; class Insecta; order Lepidoptera; family Geometridae; genus Epirrita; species Epirrita christyi. The sequence goes on along the minus strand of OX595840.1, from coordinate 5,490,382 downwards.
TTCTTCTTTTTTATTGTATTCAATAGGGGTATTTGCCAATGGAAACAGGATTGATTGAACTGGATGGATTTTTGGGACTGTCTACACTTAAGCAGTACTTATTGTAGACATTTATTATTATTACACTTATTTAGAGATACCCCGTTATTAACAATTATTTTGAAACCTATTTTAGTTAAAATAGCTTTTGTTTGGTTCTCTCTGATTTAAAATGACGTACGCCAAAACAAGGCAAAAGCAATTTTAGCTATCAAAGGTTTAAAAATTGATTATGAATAAGAGGATTTTTATGACGTACTAGTTGCGCCCCGCGGTTTCACCCGCGTGAATAATGATGAAAATTGATGATGATGATGATGATGAAAAGTAGCCTATGTGGTAATCCAGGGCGTAAAGTATCTCCATTCCAAATTTCACTCAAATTCATTCAGTAGTTTTTACGTGAAAGAGTAACAAACATCCATACTCACAAACTTTCCCGTTTATAATATTAGTAGGATTAGTAGGATAGGATAGGATGCCATTTTATATTAGAGGGAACAAAGATTATGAATAAGGGGGTAAGTCTTTGGCATATTTTAAATAATTCATAGATTTACCTACACAGTTAAAGTTTCTAAAGTACCTATACTTACATACTTTCCGTTACCTAGGTGTTACCTACTCGTGCGTGCATTCTATACGGTATGCAGCGTTCGTTGATCTCGATATCCATTGATTGGAAGATGAGCCACTCCTCAAGTAATAGCGTCACAACGATGGTTCAGTTATTATGATGCCCATACTGAAAATACGGTGTCTGAAATCTTACAATTCTTCTTCAATTCTAGACTTTTTCCTGTAATTGTGTCACAGCTTCTAGCATTGTGGGATTAGTGAAAATACCCTATAGAGGTTTTTTTTACATGTTTGCTTAAAAGTTTCTCTAAGGCTACAAACTCTAAAATAAAACTAAAAATAGTTTTAAATTGTCTAATCTTTTCATAAGAAAATACCTACACGATTTTATTGCCTCACTTTTTTCAACTACCTCCACGACAATGTAGCCTTACCTACAAATTGTACTAAAACTATCTATTCCCCTACCAAATTTCATGAAGATTAGATAAACGGTTCGAAAGTTATCCTCAGACTACCATACATATACAAATGCCAATTCACCAAGTTGACAAAGAGAACTCGCTTCGCTCGTTCCAATTAATGGAATAATATGTTCTAGAACCATCCTTTCAAAGACAGTTTATTGTGGTTTCTTCGCTGATCGAGAAGATGCCTCAGTGAAGGCAACTCAACATATATCTGATATTATTATTTCTTTACAAAACATTCCCTATCATGTAGGCAAATATGTGGTACCTTACATACCTACTAAAGTATAACACGAGCTGACATTTTGTTATAGTTGGAGCTGATTGTAGTCGGTTACAGCCATAGACATAAAAGTCGCTATAAAAGGTAAAAGATAGGTTTTTATAGCATGATATTACGAAGAACATGGCATAGTTTATAAAGAAGTTGAAAATGAAGTGTTTTGCAAGTAAAATGGCGACGTGAGACGGAGAGTATCATTATCATTGATTTCCATATTTCTTTATTAAATTCAGTGTCTAAAGATATTAACATAGTTCTAATAATTTGATACATTTATATTGAAACTGAATGGTTTGGGCTACAAAGGAACTCTAATTACATAACATAACCTGACACAACATTGACGACCTCTGTGGTGCGGCGGGCGAAGGTTTGCTTGCGCCGCAGGAGGTTACGGGTTTGATTCCCGCCTCGGAACAAATATTTGTACGATCTGCAGATATTTGTTTAGGGTGTTCTGGGTATTTTCTATGCATAATAAAACAATATATATCTATGTAATGTATTGTATTAAGTATATCAGTTATCTAGTACCCATAACACAAGCTCTGCTTAGCTTGGAGGTAGCTAATGTTGTGTGAAATGTCCAGCATTTATTTATTTTATTTTATAACACCCAACAGTCACAAACGTAGTCTTGATGCCACACTATGGGATTCCCTGTTACGTGGGTATCAGGAACTACGAGTACCATGGTACCATAACACCCAGACTCGGAACAAATATTTGCAGATCATACAAACATTTGTACCGCAGCGGGAATCGAACCCGCGACCTCTAACCGGCGTCTCAGCTGGGTACTCGCCCGCCGCGCCACAGAGGTCGTCCAGAGGTCACACAGGTTTTCAATGTACAGATAGGTAATATTTAGAGTAGCAGTATTACCATGCCCATTATGTTCCCACTGCTGGGACTCGGGACCAAGGTACGAGAGCGAACCGGTACTATTAGTCCACACATTTTTTTTTTTTTGACAACTTGCAATCTTACCGCTCACCTGATGGTAAGCAGCTACCGTAGCCTAAGGACGCCTGCAACACCAGAGGCATAACACGCGCGCTGCCGACCCTGAGACATAAAGGTGAAAAATCTCATGTGCCTGTAATTTCACCGGCACCCGTATACCCTTCAAACCAACCGAAACACAGCAATGCGAGCACTAACTGCTTGGCGGCAGAAATATGTACGGTGGTAGTACATCCCCGGACGAACTCTTTCACAAGAAGTTCTACTACTAACAATTTTAGGAATTTTTGGTTCTAGGGCTTGCCGGTTTTCTCACGATGTGTTCTTACACCGTTTTTAGCACATGAGTGGAAAAATCCATTGTTGCGCGCCAAAAGAGAACACTACACAAAATATCTATTTACAAACTGGTTTTAGGCAAAATTACCTATTTGAAGCACCCGTTACTATAGGATTGTACGACGAGATATTTTTTCATAGCCACTGTAAGTAGGAAATACTTAGGTGTAACTATATATTTGTATAATTTTAGTATATCGACTTGTGCTTTGTAATTTTGTACAGCTACCACTAACAACTTAATGGGTTTTTATAGCTCTATAGGTACTAACTGACTCAAGTCTGATTACATTTACAGATCCATAGTTTTTATAAACTATGTTTCAGTAGCTTTAATAGCACTTTCGGTGTACCCGTTCTGTCGTTTTCATTAATCCAAGTTAATAGTGAGCTTCGAAAGTTCACCTTCCTATATAGATAGGTAAGATTATTGAATAAAATCGTATGATGTGATATTATTCTTTGAACATCAACATATTTTATCGGCAGCGTAGGTTTTGTATTGATGTCGGAAACCCTATATGAAAGTTTGCCCCTCGTCGATGTTACCACAATAACGAAAACGGTGGATAAAGTATATGTAAATGTATAGGTAGCCTCGTTGAGAAGGTTTCTCGGCACTCGGAAACATCAAAACCGCTTTTGAATATCACATTCTCACACCTAAGCAAGGAGGTTCGAACACTTCATTTTTATTTTATACTCCTTCATTGCTCTTATCTCAGAGCCTCATCTGCGAATATGCTTAGGTACTTGTTAGAACCTTTTTTGATACGCTTTACGATAGCCAAAACAAGCAAATAATGTACTTTAGAACTATAAACGAGAAGTTGTACTGGCTTAAAACAATTTCAGTCCATTTTGGAGAAGGAAATCTCTGAAATTAAATTGAGGCAGACTGGCCTCATTAGCTTTGGCCTAAAGTCCGTCTAGGAGAAGAAAAAACCCCGAAATCAAACCAACCTTAGAGTCTCATACGAGGTAGCAGCCATGTGGGCCGTAAGAGAATGTACGGCGGTCTGCAGAAAGGGGAACTACTACATAATCACCATTTTGGTGGAACGTATCTCATCCAAAATGTGTTTTTTTCAAATATGAATAAAGTACATATTTGTCATCTCATATTACCATCTTATAATCTCAATTGCATTACTCCATCATCTCAAATTGAATAAAAGCTTTTAAATTATAATACAAAAACCATTACTTTAGCGCTTAAATTATTTTTATTAAATAAGTATACCTATATACTAAGTAATATTTTAAATATATGAGAAAACAAAACTTTATTCATATATGACCAATCAAATTTTGCATGAGAGACGTTCCACCTTACTGTAACTGCTTGCAGATTTTGTAACTCTGTTGTCATCAGTTCAAAAGCTATTTCTATCCGAAAAGACGCTATTGCGATTACCAAATTTACGCAGTCTGCCCACAAAGATTGATTGCAACGAAACGACTTATAGGTAATCGCAAAAGTAATTTCAAACAGCGTTGGAACCGATAGCAACAGAGTTACGTAATTGTCCTCATGATTCAAATGAGCATCAGTTGCGCCGGCAAGATCATGGCTCTTAAGTTTTTAATACACAAAGTATAATTTTCACGTAATACCTAGTAGACAGATATTATAGTAGACCTCAGGCTCGTAATATGATTGTTGACCAAATAAAATAGAACTCCAACACTCACTGGCTAGTTTATTACTTTTAGCGTCAATTGATGTGAAAGAAAGAAAATAAATAAATTTAATTCAATTTTGCCCAATGAGTACAACATACAAGTAGACACATGAAACAAATCGCCATAGAGCATAACTAGAGAAAAGATTTTAAAAAACCGGTCAAGAGTGCATTGGTCTCGCGTGAAGAGGGTTCCGTATAAGTAGCTAGACCAATTAAACCTATTAGTCAATGAACACATTTTATACGTTTTTTCTCTTTACGAACATTGACCGTTTCTTGTGTATATGTATGCTTAGCAGACTTAGGATTTTTATTTAAAATATGAGTGAGGCGCAATATTCCTCCTTTTTCTTGGCTTAGTAGTTTCGGTGATAAGAGGAAATCCAGTAGATTCAGAGAAAATAGGCTGAGACAGACGGACAGACACCTGAGAGATCCTATAATAGTTCTGTTGGTACCTTTTTAGGTACGGAACCCTAAAATAAAAAACGTGTAGCTAGTAGGTAGATAAGTCTAGGAATCAATATGCGATGCACGCTCCGTATAGCGCATAATCTATTCTGGTATCGGCATTATTGAAATAGGTCTATTTGATGATGACGAATCTATACATTAGAATGTTTTTCAGTAAATTTTCACATCAAATTATTTATTTAACACTAAATAGCAACAAGACATTTTGTAAATTAGCCTTTTAAGCGGTTGCTCCCACGTTTTCTACACGCTGCAAGCTCCATTCATTCACCGTGCAGCAAAGTGTGGCTAAGTCGCTCACATTTCCCAAGCAAAGGTAAGTAAACTCAGATAAGGGCGGAAGTGGGGCCAACGTTCCCGCCCGCTTGATAAAACAACACCTGTCATACTACTTTGTTCATTGACACCGCGTTAGCTTTAGCACCGAACGCTAAAAACTACACAGATAACGGCACCTTGCACGCTTTCTCCATTATTTTTGGATGTTTTTATTTTTTAAATATAGGAGCATTATGCCAAAAGTTTGCTGTTGCCGTGGTATGTCTGGCCTAAGTAAAGACCCTTCCATCTCCTCCTGTAGATGTTGTAAAAGCTGACTAAGGGATTACACCAGATGATGGGCAGCCGCTTTCATCTGAGTACTCAACAATAATACTGCGATCACCATCATGTGACCATCCGGCTGCCAAGCGTGGTGATTATGGCAATTCCCTCCATTGTATTTTATAAGGGGTGGCTTCGTCTAGCAGTGTACGTTTACAGCCTGCTGATGATGATGATATCAAACTGTTGGGTTGAATATTTTAGGATAGCTCTAGAACTAATCAAACAATATTCAAATTCTCCATATACAGTGTAAACTCTTTATAACGAAACTCAAGGGACTGAGCATTTTTTGTCGTTATAGAGAGTTATCGTTATATGGAGTGAACAAAAAAACAACCAAATTAACAAGAACCGAGAAAACATGCGTCAACCACAAAGCTAGACCGACCTCGGATGTTTCGGAGCTTCAAAGTCTTTTGTTACCTGATAACATAACATAAACAATAATACCGATAATAAATATTTACTGTCTAAAAATATGAACACATTTCTTCGTAAAGAATGGCGTATCGCTTAAAGAGTGATTCAATATGTGGGTTTTAACGCAAACCAACCAAGTTGGGCTCACTTCAACGTTACAGGGAGTTTATTGTTATAAAGGATAACGTTATAAAGAGTTTACTCTGTATTTATATTTGTACTTTTGTTATGTAACACATCAAAAATATAATAATAATAATAAGTATTTATTTTCAATAAAGGTTAACAAAGTATGATTATGTATATACGTAAAATTACACTAAGTAGGTAATGGGTCTAAGGATGTTACTTTTAAAAGTTCATTGTGAGTAAGAAGTAGACTTAGAAATTAAACCTTTGTAGAGTCAAAAAGTTGACTCCTCGCTCTAAGTAAAATATATACTTGTATGTAGATGCGAGGGATCTCTGCTTCGGCTAGGTATATACATATTATATGAATCACGGATATAGTGTCATGTGAACTACCATTAGGTACTTACATAAAAAGAGTTTAGATACTTAACATTCTAGATTTAACATATTTTAAACTAAATTTAACTTATAATGATAAGAAGGTATAAGGCCAACAGCATGCGTTAAAAGTTTGTATGTGTGTAAAAGTGGATTGGTGTGAAAGTAATTAGTGTGATGTAGGTGTTTATGTTTATATAATATGTAGGGGAGAGTAGGGTAATTGAGAACGCCGGGTAATTGGGAACAGCTAGCTAAGTAATACTTCCCCCCACACTACACCGTCCCGCACCTGTTCAAAAGACGCTTGCAGCGCCCCTCAGTACGTACACGACAATGGGAGGGAAAGACTGCGCGCACGCTGTCACGGTGACTCTTACAATTTTTCTTGCATTTTTGATATAATTTTTGTCTTGTGTTATAATAGATGTAAATATCATATTTTTTTGTTCCAATGCACCATATTTCTTTACTATCATGCACGTACTATCTGTTCTCAAAGCCCACGTGGTTTGAAGTTCACCAAAAATTCTGTTGAGGTTGGCGGTTATTTTGATTTACATTGACTACTTCGGGTAATTGGGAATGACGTCAGGCGGGTAATTGGGAACGTTCCTAATTACCCCTTGCGTTCCTAATTACCCCTAGGTACTGCTGGTTGATTATGTAAAAATGATTCAACATCACAAATTGTTTTAGATGCCGCGAAATTACATAAGAAAGACTGAACCTGTTAACTGCTTTCCATCAGGTGGGCGTATGCTTGCTTGCTTGCAAAGAAGTATAAAAAAAAATTAAAAAAAAGTTCGGCACTGTGTACTTAATGAGTTCCTAATTACCCCATATTGTTCCTAATTCCCCCGCGGGATGATCTCAATTACCCCATAGGCTATCGGGTAAAAAGGAACGGCAATGTTTTTTGTTTTCGTTCACATTTCCAATAAAACGTAGATTTTTAAGATTGTTTTTGTCGTTAATAAGTAATAATATAAATAAATATATATATAATTAAAAATATAGATAAGCAAAGTTTATGCTGCAATAAAATTTGATTATGTCTGTGACATTTTTCTATTATTTCTGAGCGTTAGAATTTAAGTGTTCCCAATTACCCTACTTTCCCCTAATATGGATATTCGAGGAAATTTTTCAGGATCATTACGGCTAGCACAGGCAAACTAACGTAAGTAACGATAGCTAGTAGATACTGAGACGATAGTAAATGTCAAATATTGACCAATCAAATTACAAAGATTTCAATCTACTCGGATGTCATTGGCCAATATTAACATTTGCGGTCGTCTCAGTCTTGGTAACGTTAGTCAGCCATGCAGAGTCCCAAGCATGAACAGCTAACGTTATCGAAACGCTAGCGAGACGATAGTAAACGTCAAAAGTTAACCAATCAAATTCCAAAGATGTCAAGCTACCGCGATGTCATTGGCCAATATTTGACATCGGCTATCGTCTCGCTAACGTCTCGATACCATTAGATATTCGTGCTTACCCTACTGATGTTGAAAATACTCACCGTTGATTTTTCATTCGAACAAGCTAGAATTAGCTTAAAGTGCAAGTCGCTTCGTGACCTAGTTTAGTAGACATCTACCAAAATAAGTGAGTCAAGTAAGTACTTACTTACATCGCGTAATGAAATCATTGAGAAAACTGGTCGTTTTGCCTTAGGTTAGTACACTGATAATCGAAGTAGGTATACATATAATATGTCGTTTCGCCTTATCATAGTGTTTTATTTTTATGTTATTATAGGAATTATAAATAGCTTGAATGAATAGTCTACATAATCTCTAAAATTGGCTGGAAAATCTTACAAGCAATAGTGTACCTACTTATATAAAATATTGATTACTGTGGTGATGTATCTAAGGACAACAACTAAAAGTAAAATTTACCAGTATAACTTAGAAAACTGACAATTTTACATGCGGTAGGTGCCATTAAATAATAATTTGTTGGTAAAAATGGGCATTACAAGACTAATAAAAAAACTTTGGGTCGTTGGGAAACCGAGGCCTTTCTCGTTTTCAAAATCTATAACGCATTAGCATTGCCATTCATCATGGCAATGCAGCCAATGTCTTAGGGACGCTTCCGTCTTTTAGTGATTTAGATCAGTTGAGCTATCTTTAGATCGTTTGCAATTGCAACGGTCTTTAGAAAGCCCACTAATTTCGTTTGTATTTTGAAAATTTTATATACATTTGTATTGGTTGTATTAACGTTGTATTTAAGTACTTGCTTATATATTTTTCTTTTTTATTAATAGATTGTCAACCATCATCATCATCATCAACCTGTAGAAATCCACTGCTAAAAAAAAACATGACACATGCTTCCCTTCTAGAATGCCACGACGAATGGTCGTGAGCCGCCTCCATCCATCGACTTCCTGACACGTTTATAATGTCTTAGATTAGATTTGTTTTGATTGTCAATAGAAGAATGTATTTCGACCAATATGTTATGTAAGTAACAAGTGGGATAAAAAGCGGCATGGAATCTTGGAAATATGTTTCTGCCTTCCTACTTTCAGATCACACGAAATATATTTCCAAATCAAAGGCAAAAACTTATTCCGCACTCGAACTTAACTGTTTCCTTTCAGTCGGCAAAATCAGGGTAAAAGGCGCGTGGTGTACAAGAATGGTGTGAAATAGAAAGGCGTAGCGATTGCCTTCGAGGACCCTTGTGCACGCGTTTGAAGCCACGGAACAAAAAAGGGCCATCTCACCTATTACTCGGTGACGGGTGTTTTTTATCGTCACTGACTAATGGCACAGAATAAATAAGAATTGTAGCTTAATTTAAAGTCCGATGGATTCGAAGAAACCTTTTCATTAATTTTTTAGATTATTTAATACCAGAGAATTGACAAAAACAATTAATTTGTTAACGAAAAACAAGTTATTTCGCATTGGCTTTATTTTATAAAGCAATTTAAGATACTTAGTTACACCTACACATTTACTCTTCTTTGTTGCGTGGGCTGTATAAAATCACCAAGCATCCTACTAATATTATAAATGTGAAAGTTTGTTAGGATAGATAAAACGGATAGGAAAACATTTTATTAAATTTGACTAACTTCTGCTGCTCAGATTTTTTCTTCCGATATAATGAAACAATCCTTACATGAAACTGAGTCGATACGCATTCAAAAAAATTTTGATCAAAACAACAAATTTTTATGGAGAACTCACGCTTGACCAAAAAAATAACTATGCCAAAATCGTTTTCATACAAAATGAGTAAATGTTTCCAAAGACAGTTTTCCCGTATCTCTTATGGATTAGGATATCCCCATACTGTCCCATTTCAAAAAAACATCCTGTATATTATATTAAAGGTACCACGCTGGCGGAGCGAATAGAAGTTCGACACGGGCGAAGCCGCGAGCGAATGCTAGTAAATAATAAATGTATTATGTGGATACCCCTTCAAAACTTTTATGATTTCCTGCATTGTGAGAATCTTGGAATCTACGAGTTATACTATTCAGTTAGCATTGTGAAACAACAATTTTTTTGGCCCTATAATCGAAAGCGTGGCCGCTCGTTTCTCAGTGGAATTACCGCCGAAGAGACCATATAGGTACCTACATAATACAGTTGGGACACGCTACAACTCCATTTTGACAGATTCAATTTTATCAAAAACTGAAAGCCAGTTTTCGCTATTTGAAAGGTGATGTTCGATTTTTTTTCCTACAACCTATTTTTTTTTAACAAACGAAACTGTCAAAAATAAGTTGTAAGCGTGTCTTTTATCTACGGCATCATCATCGTCAGCCGTAAGACGTCCACTGCTGGACGAAGCCTCCCTCATTGAATGCAATGGGGGGTGGGGGGGATTTGCCATAATCACCACGCTTGCCAAGCGTATTGGTGTTCGCACTATTTTTGCTGAGTACTCAGGTGGACGCTGCTGCCAATCCCCTGGTATAATCCTTCAGTCAGCTTTTACGATATCCACGGGAGGTGACGGAGGGGTATATTCTTAGGCCGGACTAACCACGTCACGACGCAGCTATAATAGCTATAATAAAGATAAATAATTGGCAATTGAAGATACAGAGTACAGACAGTCCGTATTCGTAATATAGGTGGGTAAGTATACGTTTCCTTTCATCCGCATACTCATGAATAAGGCATATAACTTCAAAGATTCAGCGACACAAACAACACAAAGTGTTGTCTATAGTTTGTCCTTCTACAAAAATGTGTCACAAAGTTTCACAGCTGTTTACTTGCAAAATACGTATTACAAACGAAAAGTTCGGAGTTTAGTCGCCGATCCATCGCCGAATAGATGCCAGGGGTGCTATTTTTGAATGTCACTGAGTGACTAAATATCATCAAAAAGGTCGCAAATCACCGTTTTTCAGGAGATTTACTGGAGGAGTCACTTGTATTAATATCATAGGTATAAGAATTTTAGTCATCAATGAGTTTCAGATGCAGGGCCGGATTTAAATTTGTGCCGCCCTGGGGCACGAAAATGCCGCCCTATGACTTAAATTTTATTTTAATAGTTTTGATATCTTATTTTTTAAGAATTAGAATAACTAATTGATTGCAGGAAATTTATTATGTATTATATAGCATTTATTATACATTATGTTTTATTTATATTAAATAATATACAAAATTTTAATGTGATACATAATACTTGAATTATATTTCTTGAAAGATAAAATGTTTATTTAAAAGAATTAGTTAATTATATATCGTATAGAATTTTTTTTCTCACTTTCCAAATTTTGCCGCCCTGGGCACTAGCCCCGACTGCCCCTAGTATAAATCCACCACTGTTCAGATGTATAGAAATTTGGAAATCGTGGATTAAACTACAATTTTATCGACGTTTAGTCACTCGATGACTCTCAAAAATGGCACCCCTGTTCGCTGGAACTCCTCTGCAGATTACAGGAACATTTACATGAAACGTTTCACTGAACGCTTGCACTCGACTTGTTCTTACATGAGCGAGGCCATATCCTGCTAAATTCCTTTCTATGTGAAACGAACGTTAGATATTTAAAAGACAATTTGTGAAACGAATAGCTTACTTTATTTCTCGTACGTTCAAAGTGACTTTCAATTGATGTTATTCGGTGGATATCAGCAAAGCGATTTGCTAAGGAAATATGCTAGTAATGTTGAACCCAGATAACAAAATACATAACTAGAAATCATCTAAATTAAAATTATGTGAACTTTTTATTTTTGTATAGCTATAATTTATCATATCTCCACCTATTTACATACGTACCTCGTCTTCGACTTTCCAAGTCTTTACGATAATTATTTCATCACCATCATCATCAGCTATTAGACACTTCGTCACTCATTCATCGTCATCATTTCGTCATTCGTACACTGTTGGATGAGGCCTCCCCCATAGAATGCAATGGGGGGATTTGCTATAATCACAACGCTTGGCAGGCGAATTAGTGATTGCGGTATTCATATTCATGTTGATTATTGAGGCTGCTGTGATTGCTGCTGTTATCCATCCCTCTCTATAATCTCTGAGTAGGCTTTTACGACAATTACGGGAGGAGACGAAGGGGTCTATTCTTAGGCCGGTCATACACGTCTTTCTACCGATGTCCAGCAGTGAGCTTTTACAGGCTGATGATGATGATGGTTAAAATTAGGTAGAAAAATAGCATGCCTGGATTATTGTGATATAGTTCTCTTGGAACGAGGAACAGAAGGACAATAACTCTAGGTACCTACAGTACTTCCCATCATCATCCGCTGACTGAGGTCCACTGCCTTGAACCGCCTCCATTCACCAACTTTTTACGACCTTTAAAGTATCGTCGGTCTATTACACTGCGTCATGAATGTCACGTACGACTGCGTCATCCGCTCTTCGTCCGCTTCACGGTTGTCATTCAAAAACCTAAAGCGCTGCCGCCCACTGGGCCACTAATGGCAACCACTAAACGCGACCACAATCTGCGGACGAGATTTCTCATACGTTATTTGTATGGCATCGACGCAAACTGAGCGTTCGAGTGGCCGCGTCCGAGCCACAAGCTGCGGGAGTGGTCAGCGCTCGCTTCTTGTGGTCGCGTGTAGTCGCCACCGCGCCACCCGCCACTAGTGGCCCAGTGGGTGGCAAGGCAACTCTTATTCCCCAGTGGTTGTTGGTTCTGCGAGTCACATGGTCTGCCCATTGGCATCATTGCACTTATGGCAGTGAAATTGGTTTTTCTACGGATTTCCTCGTTTTGGATTTGATCTATAACTTCAACATAGCTACGCTATGTAATGTACGCTATGTATTGTATGTTGCTACGCAAGATTGAACTCTCAAGTTCAATTTAACTAAATAATTTAATTTGTATTGAAAGGATCGGTATTATTTAAAAAAAAAAAGTTTTCGCAGATCCCATCCCACAGCAATCAAAGTACAAAAATTTAAATTGGAGAACAACCGGAATAGATACTTCAATTAATATTTTATTTTTGTTCTAGAACAGTTTGATGGAGTTATATAATGAAATAAACCTTGCGATACCTAAATTCATCTCATCTTGTTTGAATAAAACTTTCAATTGAAAATCTGTGTGGCCCTTTCGAAAATTTGTTAAAATTACTATGGATGTTTCATCATCATCATCATCATCACCAGCCTGTTTACGTCCAGTGGTGGACGAGGCCTCCCCCATTGAGTAAAATGGGGGGATTTGCCATAATCACCCATGCTTGGCAAGCGGATTGGTGATCGCAGTTTGGTGTTTAAGTACTCAGGTAGATGCTGCTGGCTCATCCCCTGGTAAGGCTTTTACTACATCTGTGGGAGGAGACGGAGGGGTCTATCCTCAGACCGGACACGGTACGGCGCGGTTCAGTATTGATGATTGCTAAGGCATAAATGTTTTAGTTTTTAATAGGTATATACCTAATTTTATTTATGTACTCTTTCCATTTATTTGTTTCTGAGTACTCAAATAAGGTACCTCATAGATTTCACTTTATCAACCTATACTAAGTACCTATAGATGGGAATGTATCCATACACTCACCAAAGCCTATATAAAGGCCTCTGCGCACACATACTTAAGCAGGGTTAAAAAAAGGCCGCGCTTGGCAGTACATCATTTATCTGAGGATGTACGGTACATTTAACTTTGGGAATGATTCCTCAAAATCCGAATGTTTTTCAACGTATGAAGAGAAGAGGGAGCCCATATTTCAGCCGGCGCCACTCCATTAGTGACGCGGGAGCCCCGACCAATATGGCTGGGACTGGGATCTGCAGTGACAGGGGGCATTCACCCCGCGTGCAACCAACCCCTCGTTTTTGTTATAAAATCAATATATTTGGAACAGGGCTTCCCTTCTGCAACAATATACGGATGTCGACTTAGAAGCTGTAGGATTATACGAAATCCAATTTAGAAAGAATGAACCAGTCTGAATAGGTTTTGTTTTCTGTTGAAATAAAGAAATAGAGACGGTACATTATTCCCTTACCTTTTCTAAGAGCAGCAAAATTGTGTGTAAATTTTCTCAATAGTTATATTTTTGTAGCTTTCGCATCTCTCTAACCAACAATCTAATCTTGTAAGTCGATTTTGACCCATTTCCCGATGTACGATGAGCTGAAAATTAGCACTAGGTAGAGTCGGTGACAGTACAATTTTATGATATCAACGAGCTGATCTGATGATAGAATCAGAAGGTACACAACGGAACTCTTCAATCGATACTAGTGTTGAGCTCATTTTCATCAAAAAGCTGTTAAAATAACTAATTTCATTGTCAACTAGCGGATTAATTTCGTAAATGCTTGTCATGAAAAATAGATTAAACAACAAAAATTTCTTAATGGATGATGGGTATTATATGTATATCTATCTTTGTATTATTAAACGCTTTTATTTAATTTCACATGTTAATTAAAGAAAAACGAATATATTTTGAATAACGACTTTTTAAAAATGGACTAAAATGTATAAAATAATTTCTCCTATAGCCCCTTGTAAGACTAACAACGAAAAACGTAGAGCTATAGTTAGCTATATAGCTATAGTTAATACTAGTACTCAGTTGAGTCACAGTGATATAGCTATATAGCTAACTATAGCTCTACGTTTTTCGTTGTTAGTCTTACAAGGGGCTATAGGAGAAATTATTTTATACATTTTAGTCCATTTTTAAAAAGTCGTTATTCAAAATATATTCGTTTTTCTTTAATTAACATGTGAAATTAAATAAAAGCTTTTAATAATTGTACCTATTGCATTGCAAATTATATTATGGACTGTTTTGTGAGTTTATAGCTCTACGTTTTTCGTTGTTAGTCTTACAAGGGGCTATAGGAGAAATTATTTTATACTTTTTAATCCATTTTTAAAAAGTCGTTATTCAAAATATATTCGTTTTTATTTAATTAACATGTGAAATTAAATAAAAGCTTTTAATAATTGTACCTATTGCATTGCAAATTATATTATGGACTGTTTTGTGAGTTTTCTCAACGATAGCTACTCTCACACTCTTTATATTACTAATGTTATTATTTATTTATTCTTCTTTTAATTATTTTATACTTTCTAGCCCGTTTACGCAGTAGGTATATTAAAAAATAGTTTCTGTCTAAAAAAAAATAGTCTCTGTTTTTAAACTGTGTGTGTGAGCTAATGTGAGCTATGTATAAATCAAGCCTCTAGCTCATTAACGAACAGACAATCACACAAGCTTTTATAAAATCTACATCTGGCTGATGATGGTAATGAAATAAGTGATCGGAACCGTGAGCTGATCAAAATGAGCCGAACACTCATTCGGCTACTATTAATCATCGAGGAGTTCCGTTGTCCACCTACCATCTCCATCATCAGATCAGCTCGCTTTCACGATAATTTTTTGTTGTCATTGGACCTATGTATATTTGATAGGTATGAACAATTCAGCTCAATCAGTTGGCTGGAACTGGTTTATGTTTTAACCGAAGGGGTTGCCATACTTTACAAAGAACACAAAATACGGAACACCAGACAGCCGTGCCGTTCTCTACGTGGGTGAACTCAAAGCTTTCGTTATTTGGGTCAATAAGACCCACTGGGTATAATATGGCTTAAATCACGTTTCATACAACTCGGTTCAATTCATTGAGTGCCTGGTCGCACAAACTCAAAACACTATTTACGTTACACATTAAATCCAAGGTTTTCATTACATACAGGTTATACGACTTAGTATAAGTAAAGTATGCTTTAACCTCCCGCTTCATTTATAGATAGGCACAATAGTTGTTAGGCTTGTTTATAGTTAATAGTGAAGCGAGTGATAGTGAATTAAGAAAGCCGAGGGGCAGAGCGGCATTAGGCCACGCGGCTTTATCATTAATATAGTCATCAAGAGTGTAATATCTTGATAAAGCTGCGTGGCATGATGCCGCTCTGCCCCTCGACTGCTAAAATGGAAATTTGCAATTTCTGTACTTACCATTTACATGTTTCTATTAGTTTGTTAGTTATACGTATAACAAGCGTAGCGTGTGCTGTCTTGCATACTTTTGCTGATTATTTACTTTTATTTACCTTCCCAAGGTTTTTAAGTTTAATTTACTATGTATCAGCAACTCACACACAGGCGCTTCTCACCTAGTAGTAAGACGGACCATTTATGTAAGCCAAGCCGTATTTGTTGTCTGATTCTTCTAAGCTTGGTCGCGTTGGAACAGCAGTAATTTTAGTTTATAAGACGATTCAAAATGATCCTTGTGATTTAAATGAATAAAATTCTTTTGATTTGATTTGATTTTCATTTGATAGTTTATCAGATTGATTATGATTCTGGGTCTGGCGGCTGACAAAACGGATGAAAATAGCCGAAAATTGGGTTAAATGACGCATTAAGAGAGGCCTATATCCAACAGTGGACTAAGACAGGCTGATAATAATGTTGAGCAATACGTTAAAATAATTCTTCGTTGGATGAATAGTGAATGTTCGCACAGACGGCAAAGCTAATTGGTTACCTAGATTGAAGTAGAAACGAAATGATTCATATATATCTGTACTTTTTATTACAAGTTGTGTTAGCTCTACTAGCACTAATCTATCATCATCATCATCACCAGCTTGTTTACGTTCACTGCCGTACGAGGACTCCCCCATTGAAAATCAACACGCTTGGATTGGTGATCGCAGATTGGTGTTAAGTACTCAGGTGGATGTTGCTGCCCATTCCCTGGTGTAATCCCTTACTACGTCCAAGGATAGAGACGCTAGGGTCTTATTCTTAGGCCGGACACACCACAGCCAACGGTATTTTTCAATCCCATAAAAATTTAGGCTTTACTTTGGGTTTTATACAGTTCCGTCACACGAAGTTGGTAACCATGTCGCCATACGGAGGATATTTATTTGACATTACAATAAATCAGCGCTATCCACCATGACGGTAGCTATTTAAGGAAAACCTTGCTTCAATACGGTTGGCTGGGTGACATTCACTAGATCCTGAGTCATTGTTTAACAAAATGTAATCGAGACCTCCTCAAAATAAGATTTTTTTTAAGAGAATGCCAAGCGGTTTAGCGGTAGCACATATATATACGAATTTTGCTTCTAATTTAGTTATATTTTCTTCAAGCTCAATAAAACTTTGTACACTCATAATCAGTACACTTATATCTAGACACGAAGTGCGTTAGTTTCTTAAAAAATTATATGGTTATCAAATCATATATATAACTTTTCATTTAAAAACCCGACTTCCACCATTGTATTCGTTTAAATATTTGAATAAAAAAAAATTATGAAAGAACCATAGTGGTGAAAGGATTATGATACTTCCTGAATGCAAATGCTTGGTTTGTTTGAGGAGTTCCCTCAATTCCACATGGATCCCATCATAAAAACTGGATTTTGAAAAAAATGGGACCAATTTGGAAGTATATCCATTAAAATAAAAAAAGAATTTTCTAAATCGGTTCATAAACGCCGGAGATAAGAGGTAACAAACATAAAAAAAAAAATTAAAAAAATACTACCGAATTGAGAACCTCCTCCTTTTTGTGAAGTCGGTTAAAAAAAACGCACCACGTGTAAAGACATGTCGTGCATGGTCGTGTTGGAACAGGAGTAATTTTAGTTTATAAGACGATTCAAAATGATCCTTGTGATTTCAATGAATAAAAATCTTTTGATTTGATTTGATTTGACATATACTGATCATGTGCACAAAATTTCATGGAGTTTGATGAAGAAAGAAAAAATAAAATAAAAAAAAGCCAAAATAGAATCAAACTTTGTTCACGTACAAAAGGGCGTAACCACCCTACCGGTAACCTTTCCCTTAAACAATTCTTATTTTGAGGAGCTCATGTAACACACGTCATGACTACAATAACGAGGCCGCCTCGTTGAATACGATTTAAATTAAATCACTCCCTAGCCGGTCCTCAGGTTAACTTAGTAGTCTACCTAATATTGTACTCAGGTGAGTCAGATAAGCATTCTATACTGCTGTGTTGCAATTTGTGAATGGATAACAGTCATCTGCTGAGTAATGCGTGACTAATTTGAATTCTTGGACATCCTTGTGTATCTATTTAGAAGCTGTCCAGTTGTATCTCTATTATCAAGTACTTAGATTACGTTGAACCGCTCTACTAAATTATAAGCACGAAACTCACACAACTATACAAACTAATGGTGGATGTGGATGAATGAAAGTTGTTCGAGAACACACTGAACAATACTACTAGCTGATTCCATTCATCGTTCTCAAAACTGGAATTACTGCAAATTAAACGGACACGTTCGAGCGAGACTCGAGCTCTGAGGGTTCCGAAACATAAATAATTTCGAATTCGTCAAGAGCTCTCTTTGGGGTTCAGCCACTTATTCCTGTAAACTTCACCATTTCATTCCTCTATTTCAGACTTTTTCCTTTGTTTGTGTTTTGTTTTTTTTGGCATAACATTCCAAATTTAAATTGTGTGGTCACTTGTACCAAAAAGAGGTTGTTCGTTTTCACAATTCCAATACAAAAATAAGACATTAATGTCCATATCTTTTTAATACATTGAATTAAAAGAAGCTTAATTTTTAACAGAACTATAAATTCACAGACCTTTACATAAATTTTAAGCAAAAAAAGGTTCTTGACATACAGACAGACGGACAACAAAATGATCCTATATAACGGCCCCGATTTTTCCGTTTGAGGTACGGAATTCTATTATAGAACTATTTAGCATGTATTTAGTAGGAACTACTGCAAATTAACCAAAAATAGCAGTTTTTTTTAACTGGTAGGTACTTACCGAATTTTTTAGGACTTCTCCGTTGCTAGAGCTTATTTGTGTTAATTCTGATCGTACATTAGGTTGGTAAGGATGTTTCCTAAAAACCGGTAGTAGTTAATGACGTTACGGTAGTAACATAATTATGCCCATTGAGTACGGAATATGGTTGGGGAATAAAGGTTTTTGAGATGGCGACCACAAACCGGATGACGCGGTAAAGGTGCTCCAATCGATGGACTGAAGACATTATAAACGTCGCAGGAAGTCAGTAGACAGAGGCGGCTCAATACCGTTGGGGAGGCCTATGTCCAACAGTGGACTTCTACAGGCTGATGATGATGAGTATATTGAGATAAACATCGTAAATGTATGAATAAAAAAAAATAGGTAGATGGTCTTTTCCCGAGTTTTTTTTAGTACGATTTCCAAAAAAAAACAGAAGAAGCAAATTAGTTTGTGAACTATCTCTTATATTATTTTTAGAGCACGCCAACCTCTGCTTTTTATTTTCTTTGGATGACTGGCAGAAAATGCTGCATAGCATTAAGTCCTCCATTTGTGCTATTATTTTGTAATTGTGAATTGTTTAGAATTAAACAAACATAAACATAAATGATTTCCATTTTACTAGACTAGTCTAGTGTAATAGAACTTAGGATTGAATTGGAAAGGGTTTCCCTTCTACACCGCTGCGAATGTGATTTTCATAATACCTGACGTCACGTCACATCTCCGCTCTATATATAACTGCTTCTTAGGAAATCACTCTTCCTGAATATTTTTACGTAAGTACACTTTTATAACAGCGTGAATCGTAAAACAGCAATTATAACTTTTATGTACCCACTTCGATATGAAGCGATTAGGCTTTGTTCAGGGGATTGTAAGGCGCTTGGGCAGCTGTGTACCAGTGTTGTGTAAAGTTTTTATAATTTATTTCTCAATTATTGGGGCCTCTTCCACAATCGGTATATTTATTAATGAGATGCAAAAAATAGTGTAGGTAGAACAATATTATTAATAATAACGGCACAACACATTTTTTTTTTATCCCACCATCTCGGAAATAGTATTTCTGCTATTCGATATCTGAGTGCAAAAGCCGTTTTTATCCGCTAGAGGATAAAGTAAAATTGAATTTAGAACATCGTGTGCACTAAGTTTGTGAATTCAAAACATCATTAAACCTATTTACTTCTACCTCCATGGTGATATTTTTGAATTTGTTAAAAACTCAGACTCGGAACCTTCTCGGTGTATTACTTTTTATTTTTTTGCTTTACGCGCGTAATAAAATATGGTTTAAAGTAAAACAAATAAGTGGTAAACTAGAACAAACTTTTATTAGATTGTTTTCATAAACCATTCTGGCTATGAAAATAGAGAGGTATATAAAAAGAATTGTACTACAGAATGCTAAATTTATTATATTCTTGCTGATTATGTAGATATATAACAATTTACATAGTAAATAGATAATTGAACCTCAAAATTATCAATACAAACTTTGCTATATACAAAACTTCGTATATAACCTGCTTATGTACTTAAATATATATTAACTGTACATAAGCAGGATACATAGCTCGGCTTTCATATAAACCAGCCAACGATTGCACCAGGGCAGTTCGCTCCGTCCTGTTTGAAAGGCAAACAAGAAGTGAGTCGGCCGGGCGGCCTTGCCGCTATAAATACCGGCCACTCCGAGTGTTTTCGAACGGGGGCGGGTAAGCCCGATGTGCTTGAAACGTTGAATTAGCTGCATTTTTAAAGTAATTCTGTTACCAAAGTTATAAGAGGTTTGATTATCTTTCACTGACATAAAATGTGAGCAAATGTGTTACATCTGTTCATGTTAATTAAATAACCTACAAGATAATGGATAAATGTACTTACGTAATCATTATTTCAACACTTATTTCACAATAGAATCGTTCAGCAATGAAAACATACACATATATTATTTTGTTTTTATTCAAATAATCTATCACGGCCAAACTGACCAGTACTTCGTTCTCGAAGTACCCACTTTTTTTTTCTTTTTCGTTTTTCTGTTTCTTTTTCTTTTTCGTTTATTTATAAGATCTCTGGCCCTTACCAATCCAACCACCTACCACCTGTTACCCGTGGTTCCCAGTGAAGGATCAGGACAGAGATCGACTAACAGATAAATACATAGACATAATAAAGTTTATATGATCTCTGGCCCTTACCAATCCAACCACCTACCACCTGTTACCCGTGGTTCTCAGTGAAGGATCAGGACAGAGATCGACTAACAGATAAATACATAGACATAATAAATTTTTTCTTTTTCGTTTTTCTGTTTCTTTTTCGTTTTTCTTTTTCTTTTTCGTTTATTTATAAGATCTCTGGCCCTTACCAATCCAACCACCTACCACCTGTTACCCGTGGTTCCCAGTGAAGGATCAGGACAGAGATCGACTAACAGATAAATACATAGACATAATAAAGTTTATATGATCTCTGGCCCTTACCAATCCAACCACCTACCACCTGTTACCCGTGGTTCTCAGTGAAGGATCAGGACAGAGATCGACTAACAGATAAATACATAGACATAATAAAGTTTATATGATCTCTGCTCTTCTTGATTCAGATACCTATCACCTGCTACACGTGACTCTCGGTAAATAATCAGAACAGAGATCGACTAGCAGACCAATACATAAACATAATAATTTTACCCATGACCTCTGACCTTGACATATTAGTCCTGCTACCCGCTGCTGGTAACAATCAGACTAACATCAGGTACAGAAGCCGACCAGCGGATATTCGTGAATAATATGGTATATTTTCATTTACTTTTTAAGTACCAGAACATATTTCAATTCAATCAATTCTGTTATATTAATTAAACAATTACTTACTATATAATTACATATTTGTTGGAATTCTTCAGCCTATACAAATAATATTCATTAATTCAAAGTAACAATAAGCAATGTAAGACTAGCTACAAGTAGTTACAATCAAGTGGTATTACCTTCTCAATTTAATGTAATTTTAAGCTTTAATAATAATCTATCATGGTCTATATCTGCAATATTTCTTTGAAGAAAGTGTTTTGTTCTAATCACTCACCAGGTCAAACTCTTATTGTTTTTACTGTAAATAAACACTTTCATTTTCATATGTCCCGCAGTGGTAGTGGAACCCGCAACCTCCCGCATCTCAGCCAGCTACTCGCCCATCACTGGCCTGATTCGTTCGCATGGCATCGGCTCGTCGCTCGTGCGACTTACTTGCCACTTACACTTACACTCGCACACTTTGACACTTCATGCAACTTACTTGCCACTTACACTTACACTCACACACTCTCTTGACACATAGTACGGGGCCGACAGCACTTAGCATCCGCCCAGGTGACGCTTAACCACTTGCCGCTGTACGTGGTGCTCCGACAGCACTTGGCATCCGCCCAGGTGACGCTTAACCACTTGCCGCTGCCAAGCAAAACGCGAACAGCACAGCGCGTGGACAGCGTGCACAGCAAAGCGCGTACAGCAGAACGCACTGATCAGCAAGCACAGAGCACGCGCAGCATAGCGTGACTGTTTACGCAAACGAAGTCTCGCCAAGACCAGTCAACGCTTATCTTCTTCCTTGAAAGAAAAAGAGAAAACATTCCATTAATGCGACAAAACAGAACAAATAAACTAAAACAAAAAATTTCAAAATGTGGGTAGTTTTTTTCCTTTTTTTTTTACACGCTCGGTCTTACCTGACACGCACATAATTTAATATTAGAAATACGTACGGCTTCGCACGTGGCCTCTAAAGCTTGTAAGCGAAACATGGTAATATGCAATGACTCTCAAAATGCAGTGGCTGCAGTGGTCCATGACGACGCTTCTTGTAACTACGATTACCCCCGTCAGCATCACGGTCACTGCAACTGCAGCTACAACTATGTACGATACCCTTTCCGGTTCCCCGTACCCTGTACGGTTTCCTTCGCGAAGTTTGCCCTCGCGATAAGCAACGCGAATATAGACCTCCCCAATTACTGCCGCGTGAGCACCGTCCTCACTGGCTCCGTGAAAGTTGATTGCAAGATCGGGATCGATGCCATTGATATATTTTACGTAGCTGCTTTTGCTACTGTAGTGACACTGCTCCACCCTAGGTCCACTGCAATAGAGTTGATGCTGCTGCACCAGCTCTCCACACAGGTTTCATTTTTGGCGGGGTCGAACGGCGGCAACACCACGTCATCGCCAAGGTGTCTGTCAGACACTGCGTTACGGAAAGCCTTGAGTAGTCCTTACAAAACGGCTGGATCCATCACGAAACACGTACACACGTTCCCGATATTCTGAAACCACAAAAACAAAATTAAAGTTCGTATCCCACTTCTGATAATAAAATATGGTAAATTTGTCGAATCACGGCTCCACCTCGAAAAAAAAAAAAAAAAAAAAAAAAAAAAAAATGCCAAAACATACATTCGGGACCGGGGGGATGTGGGAGTATTAGGGTGGGGGGAACCACGCGGAACCGGTGACCTTGACAGTGACCTTTGACCTTGAGTCACCTTGGGACTTGACCTTTGACCTTGGGGTGACCTTGAGTGACCTTTGACATTGACCTTTGACCTTGACCTTTGACCTTTGCCCTGAGTTAGGTTAAGGTTAGGTTAGGTTAAGTTAAGGTTAGGTTAGGTTAGGGTTAGGTTAGGTTAGGTTAAGGTTTTTTTTTTTTTTTTTTTTTTTTTTTTTTGCCATCTCGAAATGGCGCTACGTAGTGTCTCTCTGACCGATCGCCAGAGTCCTTATTTGCCTAATTTAGGTTGGGATGCAACAACAGGGTTTTTATTTAATATGGTAATCATCTAAAACTATCTTATTCATACTTCTTTTACAATCTTCAAATGTTATATCTTATTTTATCTTATGTATCTATATATAGATCTTATTATATCTTAGTTTATTTCTTACATACATTTTATTATAATCTAAATCTATTTTATACATATTTTTACGAAGGTTGATTATTATTGCTGAGTCCTTTATATTCAACAATATAAGTGTTCAGCAAAATTATACATCTTTATTCCTATTTATTACTATATTAGCTATTTCTTTACAGTATTCAACAAAATCATTTCTTATATATTTATTACTGATATAATCTTTAACATTTGCTACCTTTAGTTCTATGTCCAATCTTTGCTCAGTCTCATATCTCCGTTTGCCAAAAACTGGGCACTCAAATAAAATGTGCTCCACTGTTTCCATTTTACTACTTTCGCAGATGCACGATGGACTCTCCTTACACCTGAACCGGTTCAGGTATTCTGAGAATCCACCGTGCCCTGTCATTATTTGCGTGAGTACACCAGAGGGTTTTAACTTTTTAATAATTTTATGAGCCTTGATAACGTCAGGGAAGAAAATTTTTGTCACGGCCGAATTATCGCTTGTAATGTATCTCCTGTTCCATTCGTCAAGAGTACCTCTGCGGATCTGTCGCTTGACGAATGAAACAGGGCACACGTCATATATTGGTGCAGTCTTGATTTTCAGGGCAGCGTCCTTTGCCAGCGTATCGGCTCGCTCATTGCCTTCAAGTCCAGCATGTGCTTTGATCCAAAACAAATCAACTTGCTTGTTCTGTTCACCACTTGCCTTCAAGTTCTTACGAACTTTTACGGCAAGAGGGTGAGTGGAACTGTTGTTCGTAACGGTTTGGAGTGATGACTGTGAGTCACTGTAGATACCAAAAAAGGTTTCCGACATCTTTAATATCTCCTCAGTAGCTTTGTATATGGCTAGCAATTCCGCCTGGTAGACTGTGCAGTGTGACGAGAGCTTCAGTTTGATGGATTTGGTCTCGGTCTGATTGGTCCATATGGATAATGCAGCCCCGACCTTATCCTCAATCCTACTACCGTCTGTGAACATCCGGACTGCGTAATCGCTATGGATGTCCACCTGCTGCTGGTCTTCCAGGCGCACGAATTGCAGGCTCATATACTCCGCTGGATGAGGTTTCACAAAGAATGCCGACATCTTCTCCATTTCTCTGTCTCCTAGCATGGGCTGGACTACCCCCCTCCTTGCCTCGTACAAGGCGGCTGCCTCTTGTACTCTGAGGTCGAGTGGTAGTATTCCAGCCAGTGCCAGTGCTGAGTTCAGAGAAACAGTTCTGTATGATCGGCATAGTTTCTGAGCAAACCCACGCTGGACCGAGTTGAGCACTTTTCGAATGCCCAGCTTTTTGGTTGCTGGGGCCCAGACGCTTGCTGCATACATTACAGTTGGTTCAACAACTGCAGTGTATATGGTTCTGACTACTTCTGGGTGCAGACCCCAGCTTACCTTGGCTGCCCTGGATAGTTGCTTGAAGATATTGACGGCTTTCCTACAGACGATTGACGTGTGCTGATTAAAAGTCAGCTTGTCGTCAATCGTAAGCCCCAATATCTTCATTTCCTTTGACATGGCAATGTCGATCCCACCCATCTTCAGGAGTGGCGCATCATATTTAAGTTTTCTGGTCACTATCATCGCACTTGTTTTCTGCGGCGCAAACTTTAACTTATTTTTGATGCCCCACTCCCGAACATAGGCGAGAGCGGCATTTGCCTGTCTCTGGATATCCAGTGCAGTGTTCCCGTCAAAGACCATCACTATATCGTCCGCGAATGCCTGAGCATGATCCCTTCTTTGTTCCAGGCCCTTGAGCAACGGATCGATGAGCAAGTTCCATAGGATAGGCCCGCCAATTGAGCCCTGGACGCATCCCTTGGAGGTGAGTCTGGTAATTTGTTCTCCGGCGTATCTCACTTTCACTGTCCTTCCCTCCAGGTAGCTGTCCATGAGTTTCCTCACATTGATCGGGCATCCTTCCTCCGCCAGTCGAACTCGGAGCGCTGGCCACCAAGCGCCATCGAAGGCGCCCTCTATATCCAACGACACAATTGTGATAAGTTTTTTGAGTTCCAATTTTCGGTGAATATGCTTTATCAGGGTATAGAGGGCGTCTTCGGTGCTCTTCTGGGGCATGAATCCAAACTGGCGGGAGCTGAGCTTTGGGAGAATATGATATTTGATCCTGCCCACCACCATCTTCTCAAAGACCTTGCCCATGACCGGGAGCAGTCCTATCGGTCTATATGCTTTGGGATCTTGATAGTTCTTCTTCCCCGGCTTCCTTAATACAACTACCGTCGCTTCTTTCCATGCTTTAGGGAAGTGACCATATTCCAGACACTTATTTGCCAAAGCCAAATACGTTTCAGGGTCTTGTAGAACTGCATGCTTGCAGATGTCTGCAGTAAATCCGTCCGATCCCGGAGCCTTTTTCGGATTAAAACTGTTTACTGCGGTTGTTACCTCCTCCATGGTAAACGGAGGGTCATGATGGAAATCATGCACCTCTTCGTTTACCTGGCCTGCAAGTTCTCTCATTTTTCGGTGATCCGCGTTGTCATGTTCCTCCTTATCTTCCGGGTAGAACGTCTCGGAGAGTAGTTCAGCCGACTCTTTGGGACTTAGGGATTTACCTTCCTTTATCAGAGGCAGATCTTCTTGCCTCTTTGTAGTCTTTCCAATCACCCTGTAAATTCCTTCCCAAAGTCCTTCCTTGTCTTGCTTTCCGCAGAACTCCTTCCAACTATCTATTTGTGCCTGTTTTGCTTGTTGTTCATATTTTTCTTTTATTTGCAGGTACTCCCCGATGACCTTCTGCCTACGGACCGGCGCTGCACAACGGATTCTCCTCTTCCTGGATCGGACCTCCTTCTTCAGCTGCGCGAGTTCATCCGACCACCATGGTAAGTGATTTTTTGGTTTTGCTTTTATTTTTGGTATACTATTATTGCATGCTACTGTCGTTAATTTAATGTATGTTTCTATTTTGTTTTCTAATTCATCTTTGTTTGTGATTTTACCTATTTCTTCTTTATTTAAATTATCTTCTTTTAGCAATTGGGCCAGCTTCTCATGAAACTGGCACCAATTTGCTTTTTTGCTATTAAAAATACGTGTGGTTCTTTGAATGCTAATACCTTTCGCTCGTTCCAATCTGATTTTAAAAGTAAGCGCATTGTGGTCGGATGAAATCAGCCCTTCGTTAACCTCCCAGTCTTCTACCAGGTCCAGAAGATTCGCCGTGCAGGCGGTGATGTCCACAAAACTAGCATAGGTCTTCCCTCCTCTTACGGTATCGAAAGTTGGGGTATCCCCAACGTTGAGTACCTGCAAATCCAAGTCCTCTATTGTTCCAGCAAGTTCTTCACCCTTCTCGTCTATTTTCAGGCTTCCCCACCACGTATGTTTGGCGTTTGCGTCCCCTCCTATAATTAGCTTTTTAATTCCCACTTCCCTTTCAATCTTTCGAAGGTGTAATAGGAAAGGCTCTATTGTGGTGTGATTTGGCTCGAAGTAGTATGAGACCACCACGATCTCCCAGGCGCTGGTCCTGAGCTTCACCACAACGATGTTATTTGTGGTGAAGTCCGGGCAGAGAATGGCATCCATGTCTGTATCAAAAACAACTATAGCTGCTTTGATTGTGCCATCTCCTTGGTTCGCGTTCTGGAAGATCCTGGCAGTCCCATAATTCTTCATTCGGCCGATCGTCCCAACATAAGGCTCTTGAAGCAGCGCAAAGGCCATTCTTCTGTTATTTGCCTCAAGTATTAGTTCTTGTGTAGCCAGAGCTTTCCTTTGCAGGTTAGCTTGGACTACAAAGTATGGCCTTGCGTCGCCTGGGAGAGCTGTTTGCCCCGAGACCACCTTAGCAATATGCTATCGAGGCTCGAGCCAGTGCGTCCCACCTTCTCCTGATCGGGCACTCGCTACTAAAAGCATTGTGGTCCGATCTCTCTACCTTTGCATGCACACAGTTTATGCATGTGGGGACTGCACCGGCCGTCCAATCTGCACAGTCTGTTCTGAGGTGGGGTCCACTGCAGTGGCTACATTTCTCAGCTGTCTCCTTGCAGAATCTTCGGCCGTGACCGTAACCCAGGCAGAGAGAGCACTGAACAAGTGGTGATTGGTCCGCCACTCGAACTTTCTGCAAGTCGATCAGGACTGTTTCGGCTTCTACCAGCCGTTTCCATATTGCGGGGGATACTCTCAGGACTATGTGGTGCGTGTGTGGGTTTCGCGTTTGTTTTTTATAGGCGATTTCAATGGTGTCTTTGGTGTTTGCAGATGGTAGGAGGTTTTTGTTTTGCATCTTAAGAGCGCTGAGAATGTCCTCGTCTTGGTTGTATTTGAGCACATCCTTCAGAATGACCAGTGGGTTCTTATTTTGGACGTTCTCTACGTTTAACTCCTTGGCTTCTTTGAGTTTGTTTCTGAATCTGTCTCGTTCTTCTTCTGTTCGGCATCCTACTATCACCTTCCTATCCTTAGCTTTTCTTATTTTCTCTACCACTATTCCACTCTCTTTTGCATTTACTGTCTTTCTGATTCTATCTAAAACTTCTTCGCCCGTCTCTGTTTCATCCTTGGCGCTAACCACTATTGAGTGTAGCGCGGTCTGTCTGTGGGGCTGTCTCCCGGTAGTAGCCGCTGCTACACTCGCGTAGGTTTGTCTTTCTACTGTTTCCTTGTGTCTTTCTATTGTCTCTGCTAGTTTTTCCATGTTCCTGTTGTTTTCCTGAATCAGTTTTTCCTGCTCTTCTTTGTGTTTCTTCATGGTGTCTTTAAATTGTTCCATCTGTTTGTTGCTTTCCTGTATGATTCTTGCAAATTTTTCTCCTTCTTTCTCATTGTGTTGGTTTTGGTTTCCCTCTGGTTTTTGTTCTTTGTCTTTCTTGGGTTCTTCTACTTGTTTCTTTCCTTTGACTTTTTCACATTCCTTTACCATGGCAAAAAGCCTTTCTGCTGCACCTATTATGTTTTCCACTAATGTTTTCTTGGTATTTCTTGACAGCCCAAGATTGGTTTTTATAGCAACGAGGCACCCTCTAGCTTCACTCACTCGATCGCTGCTTTTCAAGCTAGGCTTTACTATGCCAGGTGAGTTGGTTGTTGGGTTTCGGACCCTACTATCCACTTGGGAAAGGGTCGCCTTCGGCGTCGAGCATGAGGGCTGTCTCTGTGAGGGCCTCTTGGGTGAGGGCGTGCTTGCAAAGCTTGGACCTGCCTTTGCGGGCTTCCATTCCCCGGAACCACCCCTCACCCATGAAGTCCGACCAGGATGGGCACTTGGGGCATTGGCGTCTTTTTCCAGCGTTTGGCATTTTGCCGTGCAACTTTCGGTTCGATGGTCTTCTTTCTGCGTCAGCAAAGTTTCTTCCTTTCCTTGTTCCTTTGTGAATGCCCTTTCACGTCTTGGGTTCGGGCTTGGACCCTTATCCAGTTGGTTCTTATCCGTACTCTCACTTTCTTGGTAATTTTTTGTTAGGTTAAGGTTAGGTTAGGTTAGGTTAAGGTTAAGTTAGGTTAGGTTAAGGTTAGGTTAGGTTAAGGTTAGGTTAGGTTAAGGTTAGGTTAGGTTAAGGTTAGGTTAGGTTAAGGTTAGGTTAGGTTAAGGTTTTTTTTTTTTTTTTTTTTTTTTTTTTTTTTTTTTTTTTTTGCCGTCTAGAAACGGCACTACGTTGTGTCCCTCTGACAGGAGTCAGAGACTTTTTTATTCTTAGGTGATTTCCTACAGTTTTTATTTATTATGTTACCCATTAGGGTTAAAAATAGATTGCAAAACTATTTACAATAGATTCTTACTTTTCTTTTCAACATTTATGTCTTCCTGCAGTATTTGATATGGAAGGAGGGGTATAGGGTTTCTTTTTATTATCTTAACCAACAAACTATAATTTTACATGATTTACTTAAATTCGACTACTCGTCTATACATTTGGTTCTTATTTCTATACAAATACATTATTTTATTTCTATATTATTTATGCTACGGTTTTTTAAGGGTACATATTATATATTATATTAAATATATGATAGTTTCACCTATATTACTACTTATTTTTATAAACTACTTTTCTTGCTATATTCTTACAAAATTCAATAAAAATATATCTACTTTCCTTATTTTCTAGTATTTTATACAAGTTATTTTTATTTATTTCAATACCAATTTCAATTTCTGTTTCAAATCTTTGCCTTCCATAGACTGGACATTCTATTATGACATGTAGTGCGCTCTCTTCTATTTGCGGGTCACAAACACATGACGGATTATCCTTGCACTTAAAACGGTACAGGTACGAGGAGAATCCGCCATGTCCCGTCATTACTTGCACGATTATTGGCTCAAGCGTTATCTTGGTCAGTATATGGTATGCTTTAATGGCGTCTGGAAAGTAACACTTCGTTGTAGAAGCAGTTTCCCCACTCTGATACCTTCGATTCCATTCGTCAAGCGACTCCAGTCGGATTTGTCGCTTGACGAATGAAACCGGGCAGTTATCATAGTCGGGTCTGGTTTTACAACGAAGTGCTGCACTTTTTGCCAGTTCGTCCGCTCTCTCATTCCCCTCCAACCCCGCGTGTGCTTTGATCCAAAATAGTTGCAAAGAACCATTTTTTGCACTTATTTTATTCATGTTGGCTCTTGTTTTGACCGCTAGAGGGTGGGGGGATGCGTTGTTTACTACTGTTTCGAGAGCGGACCGTGAATCACAGTAAATATTGCAACTTGATATTTTACTTCGCAGAGCTTGATTTGTAGCTTCATACATGGCCAACAATTCGGCCTGATAGACAGTGCAGCACTGATCGAGCTTTAATTTTCGGGTACTTATTTCCACACCATTATGCCAAACGGATAATGCCGCGCCAACTTTCCCCTCAATTTTACTACCGTCAGTAAATATATTTAGGCCATCGATGTTATAATGCTGTTTCAGTGCTGCATCGTCTATCAGACAGATAAATTGTGACGTGGCTCGATGCGCGGGGTGCGGCATGTCCTCAAAGGACGTTGGTACCTCCACTTCTCGATCTCCTATTACTCGCTGCGAAAAACCTTTCTTTACCTCATAAAGTGAGGCTGCTTCCCGGACTCTTATGTCCAATGGAAGCAACCCAGCGAGCAATAGTGCCGAGCTGAGTGACACCGTCCTGTAGGCCTTTATAATTTTCTGAACAAACCCACGCTGCACCACGTCAAACTGCTTTCTAACACTTATTTTATTTGTAGCAGGTGCCCATACACTAGCCGCATACATAATGACGGGTTCGACGACTGCTGTGTATATCGTCCTGATTATCGCTGGTTGAAGTCCCCAATGGATCTTTGCGGCCCTTGAGAGCTGCTTATAGAGGTTCAAGGCCTTGCAGCAGGTGTGCGCTACGTGTCTGTTAAAGGTAAGCTTCTCATCTATAATAAGGCCCAAAATCTTAATCTCTTTGGACATGTCAATGCCGATCCCGCCCATGTTCAGGCGTGGGGTGTCGTACTTCATTTTACGCGTGATGACCATGGCTTTGGTTTTATGTGGAGCGAACTTAAGTTTGTTTCTGACACCCCACTCCCGGACATACTCGAGAGCGGCATTGGCACGTCCTTGCACCTCAAGAGCCGTATCCCCATCAAAAACCAGGACGACATCGTCAGCAAACGCCTGGCTGTAATCGCCTCGCTTCTCTAGTCCCTTCAGAAGAGGATCAAGGAGCAGATTCCAGAGAATTGGCCCCCCGATCGAGCCCTGAACGCAACCTTTGTGTGTTTCCTTGGAGAATTCTTCGCCGGCATATCTTACCCTAACCCGCCTGTTACTCAGATAACTGTCGATGACCCTCCTCAAATAAACCGGACAATTTTCCTCCGCCAGTCGGACCCTCATGGATGGCCACCAGGCACTATCAAACGCTCCCTCTATATCTAAAGACGCCAGTGTTACAATCTTCTTCTGATCCAGCTTTGTGCGAATATGTTTCATTAGCATATAGAGGGAGTCCTCGGTGCTCCTCTGGGGTATGAATCCGTACTGCCGTGTACTCATCCTCGGAAGCAGATGGTGTTTGATTCGGGCCATCAACATCTTCTCGTACACCTTTCCAAGCACGGGTAATAACCCTATTGGTCTGTATGACTTGGGCACGGTGTACTTATCCTTACCCGGTTTTCTAAGGATTACCACAATGGCCTCCTTCCATGGGTTAGGGAAATGCTGGTGTGTTAGGCATTTATTTAGCAATCCCAGAAACAGGTCAGGGTTGTTAGCGACTGCCTGACCGCATATATCAGCAGTGAGCCCATCTGCGCCTGGGGCTTTTTTGGGGTTGAAGCTGCCCATCGCCGTTTGGAGTTCAGTCAGCGTGAAAGGTAGATCACAGGAACCATCTTGTTCTCCATCGTTCACTCGCTCCGCTTGTTCTCTGATGTGGCGATGTACTGCGTTATCCCCTTCCGTGAGGTCATCGGGATAAAAGGTTTCTGCTAGTAACCTGACAGAACCCCTTGCGTCCAATGCTGATCCCTCTATCTCCAAGGGCAGATCTTCATCCCTATTCCTTGTCCTGCCAATTACCCTGTATATCCCCTCCCAGAGCCCCTCCCTATCCTGTCTCCCACAGAACTCCTTCCAACTCTCAACCTGTGCCTTCTTCACCTCCAGCTCATATTCTTCTTTCTGTTTCAGGTACCCTTCGACAACACCAGCTCTCCGGACCGGCGCGGCGCATCTGATCCTGCGTTTCTTGGTGGTGACTACTTTTTTCATCTCTGCGAGCTTCTCGGACCACCATGGCATGGTAAGTGTTTCTTTAGTTTTCTTTTTTGGCATTGTTTTTGTGCTTGCTTCTGTGATTGTTTTGGTAAAAATTTCTATTGCTTTTTCTAAATTGTCTACTGTATCTATTTGGTGTATGTTTGTTAATGTTAATTTGTTGCTTATGTTTAATTGAGTAAGTTTCTCATGAAACATCTCCCAATTTGCTTTTTTTGTGTTAAAGAGCCTAGTTGTTCTAGTAATATTCATTCCTGTAGATTTTTTCAGTTTTATATTGAATGTAATGCCGTTATGGTCCGAGCTCGTGAGATTTTCTTCTACAAACCAGTCCTCCACCAAGTCCAACATGTCAGTCGAACAGGCTGTAACGTCGACATAGCTGTGGTATCGCTGGCCACCTCTTATGGTGTCGTAAGTCGGGATATTACCCGTATTTAAGACCTGGAGGCCCAGTTCGTCGAGAGTCCCCACCATGTCCTCACCTCTGTTGTCAATTACAATGCTCCCCCACCAGGTGCTTTTTGAATTAGCATCACCACCAATTAGCAACCTCGATGTCCCTAGCTTCTCCGTGATCCGGGTCAGATGTTCAAGGTACGGGCCTATGGGTTGATCTGGCTCGAAGTAATAGGACACCAGCGTGATCTTCCAGGCACTGGTTCGGACTCCCACCACAACGATGTTATTTGTGGTGAGTTGCGGGTACTGTATGATGTCAAGGCTTTGGTCGAAGACAACGATTGCCGCCTTAACAGTCCCTTCCCCTTGCTCAGTGCTTTGGAAGACCCTTACACCCCGACGTGTCCGCATTTTCCTTTCTGCGCCCACATAGGGCTCTTGGAGTAACGCTATGGCAGCTCTGCGCTTGTCGGACTCTACCAGGATCTCATCGGTTGCTAATCTCATCCTTTGGAGGTTGGCTTGCATGATCTTGTACAGGGCGCCCTTAGCAATACGCCACGGTGGATCTCGCAAGTGTTTCCCACTTGCGCCTCACCGGGCATTCACTTCCGAACGCGTTGTGGTCTGCTCTGTCCATTTTTGCCTTAGTGCAATTGATGCAGCTAGGAGGTGCCTCCGCAAGCCA
The DNA here is from genome assembly GCA_951392215.1 of Epirrita christyi. NCBI lineage: Eukaryota > Metazoa > Arthropoda > Insecta > Lepidoptera > Geometridae > Epirrita > Epirrita christyi. The sequence goes on along the minus strand of OX595840.1, from coordinate 5,456,943 downwards.
ATCTGCGCAATCGGCCTTCATATGCGCGCCTCCGCAGTGGCTGCACACATCGACAGCATCATGACAGAATCGCTTCCCATGCCCGTACCCTAAACAGCGCGAGCACTGTATAAGAGGTGACTGGTCCGCGACCCTGACCCTCTGCACATCAATATGTACTGCCCCCGCATACGTAAGGCGTTGCCAGATCCTTGGTGATACTTTGGCGACCACATGTGCAGTGAGAGGATTTCTCGCTTTCCTTCTAAAGCGGATTTCAATGCGGTCATCATCACCACTCACATCACTCAACAAATGCTTGTTCTGTGTTCTGATGGCTTTGATGATGTCCTCATCAGTGTGGCTTTGAATGACACCATACAGCACTATAAGAGGGTCTTTATTCTTAATTTCCTCCACATTTAATTGCCCCCCTTTCTCTTCAATCCTGCTTTTAACCTTTCTCATTTCCTCTATGTCCCTACATCCCAGTATCACCTTTCTATCTCTTGCTTTCCTAATCCTATCAATCTTCACTCCTTCTTCCGTGGCATTTACATACTTCCTAATTTTTTCAAACACCTGGTCTCCCGTTTCCTGGTCATCGCTGGATGTTATGACGATGGAGTGCATAGCAGCTCCTTCCAGAGACTGTTGCCTTGTTGGACCGGCTGCGACACTGGCGTACGTGCCCCTTCCCTCGCACATCTCCTGCTGTGCCCTCAAAAGCTCGGTCAACTTGGCCATCTCCTCCTTGTTTTCTTTCAGCAGCTTACTATGCTCTCCCATTTGCTTCGACAGATCATCGAGGCCTGGTGTCGGTACCGTTACCAGTGCTGGTTCTGGTGCTGGTTCTGATGCTGGTTCTGGTGCTGGTAGTGGTTCAGGCACCTTAGACGGCCCTTTGCTCTTCACGCTATCCAATTCCTTGACCAGTTGGTATAGTCTTTCCACTGCTTGTGTTACCGCTGCTTTTATTTCGGTCTTAATATTCCTGGAGTTTCCAAGATTGAGTTTTGCCTTTGCGACGCAGTGCCTGGCCTCCTCTAGTCTGTCAGGTTTCTTCTTTATTTCTTGCTTTAACGGGCTTCCTGTAGACTCCCCAGAGACACTTTTAGTTTCTAGTCTGCTCTCCTGTGAGAGCGTTGGCTTCTGTTTCTGTTTCAGGTGCTCCCCCGACGGAACCCTTCTAGACGTAGAAGCAATCTGCTCTGGCGGACCCTTCGCTGCCTCTAATGAAACTCTACTCTTTACGGATCTGCTCTCCTGTGAGGGCGTCGTCTTCAGTTTTGGCTTCGAGGGCTCATCCAGAGCAGCGGCTCTCGAGGTGGAGGCTTGTTTAGCCTTCCCTGATTCCCACTCTCCTATACTTCGCCTTACACTAGGCGATCGCCTAGCTTTTGGTTCTATTGGAGTTTGTCCTGGTTTCTCAGGTGTCTGGCCTGCTGTCAAATTGTCTTGGGGAGAGTCGTCAGTGCCCTTTTGGGTCTTTGTGGGGGTACGGTATCCAAACATTTTGTTGGTGGTCAGAGGGACTTTTCAAAATAATATGTAAATTTGAATAAGTTGTAAATGATTATTTTGTGACGTTTATTACTATAATTATATTTAATTTGGTTAATTTTTATTTTTATTATGAATTACGATGATGCACTAATGCTTTTATTCTTATTTCAGATCCCTGCCAAGTCCAGAAGGAGTTTCCAGACTCGGGTAAGTCAAAAGTGGGTATTTAAAACAGAACTAAAATTTTTAATAAATATTTTGATGTTGTGCTAATACTTTATCTAATTTCAGATTCCTGCCAAGTCCAGTCCAGAAGAGGTTTCCAGACTCAGGTAAGTTAAGGTAAGTATTTGAAACAGAAATTAAAAATTTTTCTTTAACCAGTCAATTATAATCTAAACTAATATAACTAAATACCAATTGTATGCTTAAGATACTTAAGACGCGTCAAAGCAATATTGCTTTCCAAAAATCAAAAACCAATATCCAAAAAATAAAAATGCAAAAATAAAATTTTTGTAGAGTCAGACTCTACTTTTGCCCCTACTAAATTTGTTGTCTAGAGCTTCTAAAAATTAACATATACTATCTACGATAGTAGATGTTAGCTCCGGTCAAAACACCCCTAAAACGCTCCGTTTCCAAGATATTTGGCTTTTTGTGGTTTTTCAAATAGAAAAAACACGGCGGGCCAAATATCTCAGGGGTCGCGGGTCCAATTTGTAATCTGTAAGCAAGATCTTATGGGGGGCTTTACGAAGTACCAATGGGCCCTTAAATTTCCCCCTGCAAACCAAAAAATGAATTTTCAAAAACAAAAAGTTAACAAATTTAAATCTACCAAATAATAAAACTCGGCCAATTGGAGAGCTAGAGCTCTGGAGTTTTCTGTATATGATTTCTGACCACCTCAAGATCAAAAAAGGGCTAGGTAACTTTTTCTGTCAGATTTGTATTTTAGCAGATACAGTCAAAAAACCGGTCACTCCAGAGTTCACTGGACCCCCTGCTTCTCAATTGGCGAGACAGAGACTTGAAATTTTTTGATGTGAAAATTGTAATGCCCTGAATCTAAAATATAATAACGACTTTTAAAGAAATACTAAAACGAATTTTAAATTTACAAAAAACCAAAAAATTTTCAATAAAACTAACTCAAAAAATCCAATTTTGGTGAAAATTCCTAAATAAAATATGGTACTTAGACAAAAAGAGGGCCTTAATTTATCTTAATTAAAACTTAAAATCTACCGCTCAATTTACGGATACCTCATGGGACACCGGGAATTTCAAACTTTTTTATCTAAAAAACTAGCTGATTGAGGGTATCTGAATTTTTTAGCACAGGTAGAAGACCCGAACCTTAACAGTTACAGTATACAAAAAATATATGTTATCGATAATTCTACAGAATTACAGAATTTTGAAAGAATACGAAAATTTTTAAAAATTTTAGAAGTCCATAAAAATGTCAAAAACTTAACTTTTTTAAATTTTCAAAATGCCTTCGGAGTCCTCTTTGTGTTGTCCAAATTGTCCAGTAGTCAGTTTTGGTCCAGCAACCCTAGGTCACTGACCTCGTGGTCACGTGGGTTTTGTTTTTTTGCCGATATCTCAGCACTCCTGTGCGAGAAAAATCGGCAAAATACGTCAAAATGAGGACCTCGGAAAAACCTTCCCAGAGGTATAATAAAAAGTTAGGGTCACCGCTGAAACGCACGAGATAATCCACTTTTTGTGACAAAAAATTTCACAAAAATCACTTTTCTTCCAATAACTTTCTGTGCACTTCACTTAGAGAAACACTGATTTCACAGGCATGTGCGCCTTTCACTTCCGCAACTTTTGATATATCGCCAGGGTATAAAACGCGATAAAAACCTATTTTTGCGATTTTTTCGAGCGTGGAAGGGCCTTGGAACGTGGCGCTCTCGAGTGCGGCTCGAGCGTGACTGTTTTTTAGGTTTTAGGTTTGTTAGGTTAAGGTTAGGTTAGGTTAGGTTAGGTTAAGGTTAGGTTAGGTTAAGGTTAGGTTGGGTTAAGGTTAGGTTAGGTTAAGGTTAGGTTAGGTTAAGGTTAAGGTTAGGTTAGGTTAAGGTTTTTTTTTTTTTTTTTTTTTTTTTTTTTTTTTTTTTTTTTTTTTTTTTTTTTTTTTTGACGTCTCGAAACGTCACTATGCGTTCACCACAGACCTTCTTGTCCGTGCTCTTATTTAACTAGGTTTTTATTTATTAACTCTTTTTCTTGTACATATTATTTCTTTCCATTTTAACTTACTCAATAAACTAAGGAAACTTAGGGATAAGGTTACATTGGGTTTTTACAATTATTTGATATTTTACATAGTTGCTTATGAGCTATATATTACTAAGGATCTTTATTGCTTAAACTATGGGTTACATTCTTACAGTAGTTGAATTTAAAGACTAGGTTTCAAACATTTAAACCTTAATTTCAACAATGACTTTTAATACAAAAATAACATATGTTACTGACTCCCACCCCCTTCCTCTGGCATTCCAGCCAGAGCCTCCCACACCACAGCGTTGCGATCTTTTATTGCCATTTTCAGATTATACTCAACGATGGTCTTAGCTGGCGCTGCCATTGCTCGCTCGGCGAAGTATCCTATAGCGTCCTTGGTGTCGTCGGCGTAGTAGGTGCAGCAGTTTGTGTGCCGCGATATAGCTACTACTGCGTGTGGAACGCTCTCATGCAACTTCATCTTGCGCCTAGTATTGATGACAACAACAGATTCATAAGATAAACCCTGAGCTTCGTGTATGGTAAGCGTACGCGATCCTGCACCCTCTCCGTAACCCTGGTTGATGAGGGTTTCCTTCTCCTCCTGGGTGTAAACAAGGAAGAGTGTGTTGGGAGGGTCCTTGGAAATTCGCGCGCCTGTGTAACTTTTCAGCTTCAAGGATTTAACTATGGGCTTGGACGAGTATATGCCAGAGTAGACTTCTCGTAGGGCGTACGCGACATCCATTGGGTTCCGATGCGTGCACAACAACTCCTGGCTGATGTTAGCTACCAGGTTTGGGCGATTGTACCTTATCTCGAAGAGGTTGTTCCTGTCGATATAAGGCAGTTGGTTCACATCTCCAATGAGGACAACTTCACCAGCGTTAGACAAACGAGAAGCCATGACAATAGCTCCGAAATGGTTCATGAGAGCCTCGTCTATCGTAAGACGAAAGCATTTCTCCCTGAAACCATTCACTAGAACTGAAGCCATAGTGCGTACCTTGGTTTTAGCCAAGTCTCCAATGCGCTGCGCTAGCTTCTCTTTGAGGTCGTTTGCTGCCTCTGTCGTCGAGGTGATGATGGTGTCCTTGTCCACGTTGAAGTGCTTTACCACCCAGGTTGTTTTGCCGCATCCTGGAACTCCGTTGATCCAGCGAATATTTGGTATAGCCCAGTTATTCCAATCTGCCTCCTGACCCCCCGATATGGTTTTACCCTTTTCGAGGATCCGGTCATCTAGCATAATTTTGGTACACTGGGCTACAACCACTATTGGGTCACTTTCTGGAGTCGCGAAACTTGGTTTTTCAGTCTGCCCCGTCTCACCCTCCTTTTGTGCCACAAAACCACTTGTTGCATTGTAAGCCGCCATATAACTACCTGACATTGTACCCTTTATTACTTGGGATTTGTCATTGTCGTATATGGCAGCCTCCGCTAGTTAGGTTAAGGTTAGGTTAGGTTAGGTTAAGGTTAGGTTAGGTTAGGTTAGGTTAGGTTAGGTTAAGGTTAGGTTAGGTTCCCTGGGGCTGGAGGTTGCCCTCTCCAAGACCGAGGCCCTAATGTTCCATGGGCCTCGGGGGGGACCCCCTCCAGGAACGACGTTAGACCTGGATGGGGTCCCGGTCCGGGTTGGGACTCAGATGAGATATCTGGGTCTCATCCTGGACGGGCGGTGGACTTTTGGGGCCCACTTTACTCTTCTGGCCCCAAAAGTCAAAGGCGCCGCAGCCGCCCTGGGGAGGCTGCTGCCCAACGTGGGTGGCCCGAGCGCCACATGTCGTCGCCTGTACTCCGGAGTGATCCGGAGTATGGCCCTGTATGGGGCACCCGTCTGGGTGGACGCCCTCGGTCGCGCGAACAAGGCTCTGCTGCGACGTCCGCAGCGGGTCATCGCGACGAGGGCGATACGCGGATACCGGACGGTGTCCTGGACGGCGGGCTGCGTGCTGGCCGGTGATCCCCCCTGGGAGCTCCAAGCGGAGATCCTCGCCGAAGTTTACCACTTTGTGGCGGCGAGGAGATCCCGCGGGGAGCCCACAGCGTGGGAGGAGGTCACGCGCATGCGGCGACGGGCGCGGGCTGCCCTGTTGCGGCGGTGGACGGAGGACCTGGCTCCACCGGTCCCTGGACAGAGGACGGTGGATGCCATTCGCCCGGTCCTCCGGAGGTGGGTAGGGCGGCGATTTGGGTCGCTGACCTTCCGATTGGTGCAGGTGCTTTCCGGACACGGATGTTTCGGTAAGTACCTGCATCACATCGCAAGACGTGAGGCGACCCCCGCCTGCCACGAGTGTGGAGCGCCGGAGGACACGGCGCTCCACACGCTTGAGGAGTGCGCCGCATGGGGTCCCATGCGGCACACCCTCACAGCGGTCATAGGCGCAGATCTGTCTCTGCCGAGCGTGGTTAATGCCATGCTCGGGAGTGACAGATCGTGGCAGGCGGTGGTCTCTTTCTGCGAAGCGGTGATGGCGCAGAAAGAGGCCGCGGAGCGGGCAAGAGAGGACAACGTCCTCTCTGACCCGCTCCGGCGTAGACGAACTGGGGGGAGGAGGAGGCGGTTCGGGCGCCTCCTCTCTCTCTCCTAGTGCTGTGCGGATCACTGGTGGAGAGTCGGGGGATTCTCCACTGGCTTGCACGATCCCACACGTCTGAGGGATGGCCCTAGTGAGCCGGGTCATCCCTCCTTTGGCCGGGGCCCGTCACCGGTGACGGGCCAACCGCCGGGGCGAGATGGTGAATGCTAGCGCGACCCCATCTCGCTCCGACTACGCGGCGGACTGCTCATCCCGGGTTTTTAGTGGGTAACCTCGTTACTACCCCCCCGTGTAGTAAGGCCCTTCAGGCGAGGACTCCCACATAACCACCCCGCCCCCCCCGGGGCTGGGTGGTATCCATAAAGGATTTTCCCGGGTCAAAAAAAAAAAAAAAAAAAAAAAAAAAGGTTAGGTTAGGTTAAGGTTAGGTTAGGTTAGGTTAAGGTTAGGTTAGGTTAAGGTTAGGTTGGGTTAAGGTTAGGTTAGGTTAAGGTTAGGTTAGGTTAAGGTTAGGTTAAAGTTAGGTTAGGTTAAGGTTAGGTTAGGTTAAGGTTAGGTTAGGTTAGGTTAAGGTTAGGTTAGGTTAAGGTTAAGTTAGGTTAGGTTAAGGTTAAGTTAGGTTAAAGTTAGGTTAAGGTTAGGTTAGGTTAGGTTGTTCATAAAAAAAAAAAAAATAAAAAAAAAAAAAAAACTAGTTCTGTCAAAAGAAGGGTTTCCGATTATTCATAAAAAAAAAACCTTAACCTACTGTTAACCGAGTAGTTCTGTCAAAGGAAGGGATTCCGGTTGTTTATAAAAAAAAAACCTTAACCTATTGTTAACCGAGTAGTTCTGTCAAAAGAAGGGTTTCCGGTTGTTTATAAAAAAAAAACCTTAACCTACTGTTAACCGAGTAGTTCTGTCAAAGGAAGGGTTTCCGGTTGTTTATAAAAAAAAAACCTTAACCTACTGTTAACCGAGTAGTTCTGTCAAAGGAAGGGTTTCCGGTTGTTTATAAAAAAAAAAACCTTAACCTACTGTTAACCGAGTAGTTCTGTCAAAGGAAGGGTTTCCGGTTGTTCATAAAAAAAAAACCTTATCCTACTGTTAACCGGGTAGTTCTGTCAAAGGAAGGATTTCCGGTTGTTTATAAAAAAAAACCTTAACCTACTGTTAACCGAGTAGTTCTGTCAAAGGAAGGGTTTCCGGTTGTTTATAAAAAAAAAACCTTAACCTATTGTTAACCGAGTAGTTCTGTCAAAGGAAGGGTTTCCGGTTGTTCATAAAAAAAAAACCTTAACCTACTGTTAACTGGGTAGTTCTGTCAAAGGAAGGATTTCCGGTTGTTCATAAAAAAAAACCTAAACCTGAAAACCTATGAACTTTTAAAATTGGAAGTGTCGGACTTCAGTATGGGCTCTCGCCAGTTCTCTCGCGCAGTCGCCCCTGAGTGTCGCTTCACCCACTCGACCTTCGCTACACTACGGAGGTCGCCGGCTCGCTTCGCTCGCCACCTCCCCCCTTCGCTCTGCTCGGCCTCGCGGGCTTACTCCACTCAGGACCTCCCACGCGAGCTACTGGCTCCGCGTTTTTATATACACTCTAGGGGCGTGACGCACAAGACCACGTGGAGTCGGGGTGCTCCGTGTCGGTTCTGCCTCTCATTTCCCCCCCCCCAACACGATAAAGGAATATTAATTTTAACTTTCAAAAATTTCTGGAGTGACGAGGGAAGGTTTAAGATAAAAATGGTCTATAAAAACGTCGTTCATTTCGATCCCTTCTATTTATTTCCGTGATAAAAAAGGGGGGTCATGTTGACATTGTCTATTAAAAAATAAACCTAAGTCCCATTTTCCTAGCATGTATACTTGACGGTACGCAAACATTCACAACATTCATCATTAACATTGTGCATTTAATATTATGACTTTTTTAATTTTTTTTACGGGTCCGAAGCCATGCGCCTCCTCAATATTACTCGGGATACTCCATATTAGTGGTAAAAAACGATAGAAAAAAATTTGGAGCACTTTCAAGGTGGAGCCGTGATTCGACAAATTTACCAACTTCGTATATAACCTGCTTATGTACTTTAATATATATTAACTGTACATAAGCAGGATACATAGCTCGGCTTTCATATAAACCAGCCAACGATTGCACCAGGGCAGTTCGCTCCGTCCTGTTTGAAAGGCAAACAAGAAGTGAGTCGGCCGGGCGGCCTCGCCGCTATAAATACCGGCCACTCCGAGTGTTTTCGAACGGGGGCGGGTAAGCCCGATGTGCTTGAAACGTTGAATTAGCTGCATTTTTAAAGTAATTCTGTTACCAAAGTTATAAGAGGTTTGATTATCTTTCACTGACATAAAATGTGAGCAAATGTGTTACATCTGTTCATGTTAATTAAATAACCTACAAGATAATGGATAAATGTACTTACGTAATCATTATTTCAACACTTATTTCACAATAGAATCGTTCAGCAATGAAAACATACACATATATTATTTTGTTTTTATTCAAATAATCTATCACGCGCCATTTTCTTTTCTCGTCATATTATTAAAACCTTAGGTTAAAAACAAGAAACTTGAAAACAAATGAAAACCCTAAAATGAGTGATTCTAGCGACGAGGAAGTTTATTTGACAAACAGAATTGTCTGAAACTGTTCAAAATGCGCAAAAGTATCTTGTGATTGTAAATTTTTTTTCACACCACCTGCTCGACAATGTCCAATTACAAATCATGCAACCTCAACGTAAAGTACCGCATTGTCTCTCTAGGGATATAAAGTTGTATGAAACTCCCTAGGGATTAAAGTGATTTGAATTTAGAACGTCAAATTCGTGTTGGAAACTCATGGAAAACTCTGAGTAAAAAAATGCCCATATGGCATTGTAATGAGGTTAGTTCGAAAATCGAACTGGCCACTATAGCAAAACTCAAAAAAAAAACGAAATAGGCGCGATTTTTAAGAATGTGAAACATAAGAGATGTTTGGTGCTGTGATTTTCAGTGAATTTTATTGCAATATTTTTGTAATATAATATTATGTCAGTTACAATATTAGTGTTAACAAAAAATGTCCAGCGATAATGATTCTACCCCAGAGTTTATCAAAACAGACGATACTTATTTAATGGAGCCCTGGCCTTTTATTGCCTCGCAGTAGGTGTGAAAAGTAGAGTATGCTCCTCTGGAATAAAGCCTGTCTTCGTCTTGGGCAGCTTGAACCCCTCGCTTCACTCAGGACTCTATATAACTCCCTCGCTACACTCGGGAGTTAACTTTAGAGTCCCTCGTTACGCTCAGGGTTCAATATGCCGCCCGCGACATAAGACACTGCTTTATTCCCTTAGTGCATAATCTACTATTTTTGCATTAAGTCATTTCCTCGCTGAGGTGGGATGAAAAGTTACGTGTTGCACTCGAGTGCAAAGATTTTTCACCTCGTGCTCTTTTGATTCCCTCGCTAACGCTCAGGATTCTTATTTTTAAATCCTTCGCTTGCTCGGTCATCAAAATTGAGCACACGGTTAAAAAGCAACTTTGCACTCTTTTATAACAAATAACTATTACGAATTAAATAGCTAGATTTGTATTTTAAAGTTTTAACCGCATAATTTTGATCTATGATTTGTTTAATTCGATTAATTCAAAAAAACCCTCAAAATTAATACAATCTGAAGAGCAAACCAGTTTCATCGTCAAAATGAGATGCGATTTTCAACTTTAAGCAATGCCGTTTGGATTTTTGGTTGTTTGGATTTTAGGATCATATGCACCTTATGTGCCTGAAAAGCTACACTTTTTGCCAGTTGTTTCATAGATCAGTGTCATCTTAACTCCCGCTTAGACTACAGTCTGTACGCGAAAAAAAAGGTCATGGCAGATGAGGGCGTGACGCCCCCGTACGAATAGTCGAACTTTTCAGCTGAATCACGCTCGATTTCTACACGGGCATTCTCCAGGAGTTGTCGGTTCTACGAGCTTCACATAGGGAACCACCTAAAACCGGTTCTTCCACGTAGTCAAACTATTTAGTCCAACTGGTTTGACCACGAGGAATTATATTTCCTCGTGGTCAAACCAGTTGGACTAAATAGTTTGACTACGTGGAAGAACCGCCTAAAACCACCACCACCACCACCAAAAACCCCCACATAATTCACCTTGAATTATTTCACAACCCGGGTACAGTCACATCGTAATTAAAACCGGTCTAATTAAGAGTTTTTTGGACACATCACGCCAGACCAGTAAGCAGTTTTTTTTACACCCAACAGTCACATAGACGTAGTCATGATCCCACACTAGGATTCCCTGTGTCGTGGGTATCAGGAACTACGGGTACCATGGTACCATAACACCCAGACCCGGAACAAATATTTGCAGATCATACAAACATTTGTCCCGCAGCAGGAAAAGAACCCGCAACCTCTTGCATCTCAGCCGGCTACTCGCCCGCCACGTCCTCACAGAGAGGAAGTCAGAAGTGTAAATATAAGACAAAAGAAAAAATATAAGTATTAAATTATCAAAAACGAAAGAGCTTGTACACTTTCGTTTCATATTTTTTATAAGAAACATAATCCCTCATAACTATAAAAAACATAATCCCTCATAATCCATGTTAATAGCTGGCTTATTAATAATTAGAACTAGAATAGCTTCAGTATGTACTTTAATCAGTTCAGTAATAAAGAAAAGGGAAAAATCACCGCTGCTTTATTTTCTTTATTACTAAAATGATAAAACATTTACGGGAGGATGACAGTGCAATAACTATTTTATTAATAAAAGCATACCTTTCTTGCGGGTATACATGTAAGTTACAGAATCCGAGCTGACGTGATAATTCGTACAATTAGTTACAATATCTCGTCGTAAATAGTTATGTTAATCCCACATTAATGTATACAGAGCATTATTGTCTGCATTTGGCCAACATCGTTGATTATAATTCATTATCATGAAAGAAGCCTCTGCTAGGCGCTCTGAATCTCCCATTGGTTCTTCTATGGACAGAATACCCTTTCAGGGCGTCCAGATCTAAAAAAGCCACTTTATATGAACCATATTACGACGATTCATATAAAGGAATTGCTAAGGATCTGCTGAGAATTCGGAAAATGTATTACCTACTACCAGCAATTCATTTTCCGAATTTTCAGCAGATCCTTAGCAATTCCTTTATATGAATCGTATAATGATTCATGTTATGATTCATATAAAATGGCCTTTTTATAGACCTCCTGGACTCCTTTTCTGGTGCGTCAGTTCACTGATCTAACGCAGGATGACCAAGAAAATATCATTGACACGATGACCGAACGATATCGAGAGCTGCCCCTTTATTGGCTAACGAACTGATAATCGCTTTCGATTCCAATACTAATTACTAATTACTGTACATTGCGCTTATGTTTTGAATATTTCTGCTTGTGACAATAAGCTGAAGCTTGCGGCGCAATGTACTGCGAAATCGTAATTGAATGCGATTACCAGTTTGTCAGACTGGGGCAGGTCTGCATTGGATAATATATAAGGGCTATGTATAATGTACACGGCTGAGGTCAAGAATTTAGCACCAAACGTAAAAGTGCCTTAAACTTGTACGCGACGGTCGGTGGCGAAATGGAAGTGCAAAATTATAAAGCTTAGGGTACACAACCACCCCTGGTACACGCACAAATATACTGTACCTACTGATAGTCAACATAACAGGGGTTAAAGTGTAAAGTTGCGGTTTTAGCGTAGTGGCCAGTTTGAATTAATATTAAACCGTCATAGCCCAAGATTCGTAATTAAAACTTTTTTTACATAAAAAACGGTTACATTCTAAATTCAAAAACTTTATGACATTGTTTTGTTTGACTTTCAATTGTTTTTACAAAAGTATTTGAGTTAAACATGAAGACCTCAAAATTGTTGAATAATTCGAATAATTCGATTTTGAACAGAATTGTGACGTGTGATACCTACCTAGTAAGTGGATTCTCACGATAACCGCAAGTGAAAAAAGCAAAACACTAGACCAGTTTAGCAAGCAACTAAACTAGTCTAGTAAAATATTATATAAATTTTTGTTATTATTCTTGATGAACAAAATCTATTTTCATTGAAATTGGTGATTGAGGCTCATAAACATCTAATCATCAAAAAAAAACAATTTTGTATTATTAATATGATTCATAACAAAATCTAATAAATTCCTTATGCCTATAGAGATGCGGTTGGGTCGACTCTGATACCTGTTTAGAATAATTCCATTCACGCTACGCTTGACACCTATAATCATAGTGGGCCCGGAAGGCAGGCGGTAGTGAAGAGAATTCCAATCCTTGGCAATGTCACAGAATAAATAATAGTACAACCTGTCTTAAAATAATAATAATATACTTGTCTAGAAGTAGCGTCACTTAACAAACAATCCTCAGAAAATGTGCCGATTTTCAAAAAGACGAACTGTGCGAAAACTGGTAGACTTCGAGGGTACCGCCTAGTCGAAAACTGTACGCCCTTCAACCGCTTTTACTTGGCACTTGACACAAGCTTGTCGTTCGAAAACGGTCCTTATGCGTTATGAATTATGGAATATTTTATTTTAACGTAATTAAATAGTGGGGCGTTCAGTTTTACATTAGACGCACTCTACGCGCTCAACTACGCTATCAGTGTCGTATTTAAGTTATACATTTAAGCAATAAAAGTATGTTGCCTACTTTCACTGTTAAAATGCTTAAAGAAGAGAAGTCAACGGCGAGCGGAGCGAGCCGCGAAAATTAATGGCTTTTTAGGAGCGAGAGCAGCCAACATTATTGCAACAGATGTTACTATCACGCAGGTTGTGGGTCTGCGAGTGCGCACCCTTGAGGTTTGCGCCCCTGGCAGCCACCCCCGTCGCGTTGCCAGCCCCTAGCTACGACGCTGTATCAAGTATGTTAAATTCTAAATATGTGTGTTTAGAGTTTCAGGAAACCCTCCCATTCGAGACTGTATTTTATGACGTTTTCTTGTGCCCTTTTACCTAGATACTTACTTTTCTATGTATAATAAAAAATATCTATCTATGTAATGTATTGAATTAAGTATATCAATTATCTAATAACCACAACACAAGCTATGCTTAGCTTGGGGCTAGATAATGTTTTGTGAAATGTCCCGCATTTATTTATTTAATTTAATTTTTAAAGGTTCATAATGAAAGTATCATAGTACAAATTCCAGTGTAGGTATCCTAGAACTTAACAACAATATTTTGATGAAGATACGTTTTTCAAGTAAGATTTATTAAAACTTATCAAAATAAATAAGAATTTTATAGCGGTACATAGGTAAGTAGTTTCCTAATATTAGATAGATAGATAGATAGATTATAACTTTATTGTACACCATAAACAAAAATTCAACAAAAATAAAGATTTCAAATCAGGGGTACAATGGGCGGTCTTATCGCTTAAGAGCGATCTCTTCCAGACAACCTTTGGATGGACAGAAACTATTTAACAAATTAGGACGGTGGCGTACATCTTATAATCACAAAAAGACAAGTACCTAGTAAAACAAATTGATTTCAAAAACAAAATAATAAATATATTATTATAAATATATTCTACCAGTATAATATAATACACACAATTATATAAGTACCTACATATATATTATTGATAAATAATAAACCTACATACAATAATAATACATAATGGTGATATTAGAAGAATGTCAAGATGACGTACAGAGTGATGACAAATAATGTTGAGTGACCATGCTTTTGAAAATGTGAAGAGATTTAGCATGTCGGATCGAAACAGGTAATGCATTTCAGAGTTTAGCAGCCTGCAGTGTGAAAGAACTACTGTAGAACTTTGAGGTATGGGCAGGAGTTTTCAATTGAAAGGTTTCAGAAGAGCGTAAGGATAAAGGGTGAGGATAAAGGGTGAGGATAAAGGGTTAGATTGTAGTATTAAGACGTATAAGAGCATGTAAGCTTTGCAAAGCGTTACATTTCAGACAAGATTTAAATTATTTAACAAATATCGCTAGTAAGACAAAAAATAGAACATTAAAGAAGGTATTTATAAAATTAAGCGGACGTAATGACTAATGAGCAAGCTACAATCTAGATAGGTATATTATCTAAGCTACCAGTGTGGATAACAAAGGAAGGCATTTTGTATTCAAATTGGGGAAATAAAAGAGTTTCATACTTATTTTATCAAATCTCTCAAAATGATTCATGACAAGTATGTTTTTTATACGGCTTGTGGAATGTGAGCTTGTTTGAACACAATCCACACCTACGCGTAATGACACGACAACCGCCTACGCTAAAAACTATGACGCTACGAATCATACTTAGCCATAACTTATAAACTAAACTGAAGGTATATGCGTGAGATCACTAAACGATTAACATGTTTCATTATCATCATCATCACCAGTATGTTAACGTCCTCGGTCTCGCGGTGGGCGAGTAGCCGGCCGAGATGCGGGAGATTGCGGGTTCGATTCCCGCTGCGAGACAAATGTTTGTATGATCTGCAAATATTTGTTCCGGGTCTGGGTGTTATGGTACCATGGTACTCGAAGTTCCTGATACCCACGACACAGGGAATCCTACAGTGTGGGATTATGACTACGTATGTGACTGTTGGGTGTTATGTTATGTCCACTGCTGGACGAGGCCTCCCCCATTAAATACAATGCTATATTATGTTCGTACAATGCTATGTTTTTACACCTATGGTTTCTGATGGGGACGGCCGACATATTCTACTAATAAGTTTGGATGTTTGTTGGTATGTTTGTTATGTTTGCTGGTATGTTTGTTATGTATGTTTAAAAGCGTAGTCACTGCTAAATGGACTAGAATAACCTTTTTTTTTTAAGGTCTTTATTACTTATAAAATATATCTACAAATTATTAAGACTAAACACAGTTTAGTAAAAAAAGCAGCTTAAAATTACAAAGTAACTTGGCAGGCTAAGCCGCCTATAAAAGTTTTTGGACAAATTTTTTTTTTTATGAATATTTGGAATTTATAAATCTAGGTTTTGCTATTTATATACTATTAATATATAAGGTAAGGTAATGAACCGTTAGGTACATAGTATGAGCACTTTGAGTAGCGCGCATTTTTTAAGTTTTTAAAAGGACTAGAATAACTGGGATATCTTAGAAAAGCCTGGCTTTACTTTGAGCGACTTTTTATTTTATAAACTATTACAAAAACATCAATTAACAAAATCATGTATTGTTATTATTTAAAAGTACGTTTGTTTCATTTGAAGTAGTGGTTTAAAATGCTAGAACTTTTTGAATGAACGGTAACTTTTATATGAGAAAAGCGACATTTGACAGCCATTATTGCACAATTTACGCCTATTGCAAACCTGTCGCGAGATAAAGAATAACCCTGCATGAAAAGTAGGTGGTAGGCAAAATTTATAGGTAAGGTTCTGAACTATAATCGGTCAGGGGGTTGTTGAGATAATGGGGTCCAAATAGGGGTATAAAAATAAAAGTGAGTTAATCGGGTCAAATGGGATGTTATATATAAAAGGGTTTTGTTCGGAAAATTTTAAACTATTTTAATTTTATTTAGTATTTTGTAGTTTTTGAGATATAACCAAAAATGCAAATAAAATAACCTCAAGGGAAATTCCAGTAATCCCATAATGCTGAAATTTGCCATGCTATATTTATTATTAGTAGCTATTACGTGACACAAATACAGGAAACTCAATGAATTTCATCATTTTCACCATAGAAAATTAAAAACCAACTGTTTTGAAGCCAATTGCTTGAAGGTAGGTAATCAATGAATTGGTCCCGTGGTGTCCGGCCTAATTGACCCCTCCTACTCCCGTGGATGTAGGAAAAGCCTTACTGAGGGATTACACCAGGGACTGGGCAGCAGCATCCACCTGAGTACTTAACACCAAACTGGGATCACAAATCTGGCTGCCAAGCGTGGTGTTTTTGGCAAATCCAAAAAAAAATCCCCAAATTTTCCCAAATTTCCCCTCATTGTATTCAATGGAGGTGGCCTATATAAGTCCAGCAGTGGACATAAACTATCTGGTGAGGATGATGATTCAATGAATTCGTCGTCAATGTACCTACCTACAATTAGATACTTGTAGCGTCTACGTCCCGTTATTGATCAGTTTTTAACCGACTTCCCAAAAAAGGAGGAGGTTCTCAATTCGGTTGTATATTTTTTTTTTTTTAATGTTTGTTACCGCTTATCTCCGGCGTTTATAAACCGATTTGGAAAATTATTTTTTTATTTGAATAGATATACTTCCAGATTGGTCCCATTTTTTTCAGAATCCAGTTCTGATGATGGAATCCATGAGGAATTGAGGGAACTCCTCAAATATTGTAGGCATACATATGGCAATTTTGATATTTTCAGCAACAAACCAAGCTTTTGCATTCAAATAGTATCATAATCCTTTCACCACTATGGTTCTTTCATCATTTTTTTTTCATCCAAATATTTAGTCGAATACTATTGCAGAAGTCGGTTTTAAACCAACTTCCCAAAAAAGGAGGAGGCTCTCAATTCGGTTTTTTTTTTTTTTTTTTTTTAGTGTTTGTTACCACATATCTCCGGCGTTTATGAACCGATTTGGAAAATTCATTTTTTATTTGAATAGATATACTTCCAAATTGGTCCCATTTTTTTCAGAATCCAGTTCTGATGATGGAATCCATGAGGAATTGAGGGAACTCCTCAAATATTGTAGGCATACATATGGCAATTTTGATATTTTCAGCAACAAACCAAGCATTTGCATTCCAAAAGTATCTTAATCCTTTCACCACTATGGTTCTTTCATCTTTTTTTTTTTCATCCAAATATTTAGTCGATTACTATTGTGGAAGTCGGTTTTTTAAATGAAAAGCTATATTCAAATGGTTATTTCGTCTCTGTGTTACGAGTGTTTCATAATGACAATGTGATCCATGAAAATTTTATCGAAATGTTTTTTAAGTCGGTTAGAAACGTGAAGAAAGTAGAGTAGGTAGGTAATCTACATCGCGTGTAGTTGCGAGGTCGCAGTTCGCGGCGAACCACTAGTATAACTTTGCACAGTCTAAAAACAATACTAATGGCAGTTGTTTTAAATTCACCGTCAAGTAAAAAGCTTGCTCGTTCCCCTTTCCCGACCACTTTCATGCGATCGATGGGGTTGTATGACAAAGTGGATTCACTTTAATAAATCACCATGAGTCGCCGAAACATACTGTACCTTACCTACATACTCACCATGTATGAAATCACAGACCTGATACTGAATGCATCACATTATATACGGTACTTTTAGGGTTCAGTACCTAAAAAGGTACCAGTGGAACCATTATAGGATCATAGAATTGAAGTTATCGTGGCTTGGTATCATTTTAGAAAAATTACGACTATACGATAATAGTACGTGGTGTATAGTCGTAATTTTTCTAACATTATAGGATCACTTATTATTATTATTTATTTATTTTAGGAAAACCTCGGCACATAAAAACAAAATGGTAACTTATATCTATAGAAATTTAGAGGCCATTTAAAGGTCTCCACTTATAAAAACATAATATTACTTTTTAAAAAACTAAAATAAGTACACAAAAAAACGCTAAGTAATACCTATTATTATATATTATACTTATTATCGTGATTCTATTTAATTTTTGACATTGGTTTATATTATTAATTTGAATTATTTTTTCAGTTAAATACTGTATCTTTAATTTAATGTAATTGGTCTTTAAACCGTGTAAATTAATTAAATAAATACTTTCGTTTAATTATGTCTCTTTGTCTGTCTGTCTGGCACAGCTTATTTTATCCAAAACAACTGTAGGAAATAAGTTAAAATTTGTTATATATACAGAGTTAGTTAACCCAACCCCGGACATATTATAGTGTAAACGTTAATAAATGAATTCTGGTTTGGAGGGATAAATTTGGGTGGCAAATAAGAAAATTAAAAAAACTTTTCGTTTTTGTATTTATTTCACTATCCTAAATGGGTCATTCGGTCAAAGAAGCACTCCTATTTTCGAACTTAATCACAACCACAGAGTACTAATAACACTTTGGTTAACTTAACCATGAAATAGCGGTTTGTTTTACCCACAGCACTTTTGTTGTTCTATGAACTATTGCCATTTGCTGTAATTACATTGGTTTACGTCCACAACAGGCTTTCTATCCTGCTTGTCAAAACAGACTGGATAAATTTGTTTTGATGCATATTGATCAATAACGTATAAGCGAAACGATCAATACACATAATGTCGTATAAACTAAACGACCAATACGCATAATATGGTATAAGCTAAACGACCAATACGCGTAATACCGTATTAGCTAAACGACCAATACGCATAATATGGTATAAGCTAAACGACCAATACGCGTAATACCGTATCAGCTAAACGACCAATACGCATAATATGGTATAAGCTAAACGACCAATACGCATAATATCGTATCAGCTAAACGACCAATACGCATAATATGGTATAAGCTAAACGACCAAAACGCGTAATACCGTATTAGCTAAACGACCAATACTAACGCATAATTAACCACTAGGTTGGTTGTTATGATTTTTTTTTACATTTTTACCCAATCCTAAAGATAGCTCAAAGTTGTATTTGAATTCAGTTAGTTTACGATAAAAAGTAAAATACTGGTGTTGCCCTAGTTTATGTACGTTTTAGTCATTATGCGTACTGAGGGCCTATTACGAGTTTTGCATTGCAAAAACCGGAATGCGGAACGTGAGCATTCAACGTGACTTACGTAGTAAATATTTACTAATCTGTGGTGTTTCTACCGACTGCGCGGCACAGAATGATGAATAGGTACTACGTAAGTCAAGCTGAATGCTCACGTTTCGCATTCCGGTTTTTGCAATGCAAAACTCGTAATACGCCCTCTGGTGATTGGTATTTTTGCGTATGGTCAATATGCGTCAGAATCAATAAACTCTCAGAAAACAAATAAAAAAACAGTCAGGCGACTTTCAACTAAGCAATTTTAAACAAATAGACCTAATAATATGAAAGCGTAGGTAGCCACCCACACATCAGTCTAACTTAATAAATATAACTATCAACTAAACTGGCGTGCAATGAAATAGGCTCACTTGTAAAACCACAATACCTCCAAAAAAATTCAATATTTCGAATTGATAAAATATATTCATACGAAATTAAATAAAATAACTATTGTACAAAATTACTTAACATTTATTAAATAAATAAACAAAAAATTAGTTTGGGAGGTATTGTGGTTTTGCTATGTGACCCTATTTCATTGCACGCCAGTTTAATAACAGGTTAGTCATATGCTATAACTAACTCTTGCAACGAATTCACGGTAACAAGTGCAAACATGATTGATATCGGTTACCGCAGATAGAGTTAGTAATAATAATAAACGAGCTAAATAATGAGCAACGAGGGGATATTTTAACGTACAAGGGCGATTATACATGCTAACGGCTTTCCGCACGCCAACCAAAAAGCCTGAAAACTTCGCCTGAAAAGGGTAGGGGTGCATTCTCGTATAAAACAGGTTACCGCCGACTTTCCAACGCGCGAAACTATACTACTACAGTTATCAAAAAAACGGGCAACTGATGCGAGTGAGACTCGTGCTCTGAAAATTCCGATTCGTAAATGATTTCGAAATTACTCTCTAGAGTTCTTTTTCAGTTTCAGCCACTTTTTCCAAACTTCACCTTATTTGCCATGGAGGTAAAAAGCAAAATTCCTCAATTTCAGACTTTTTTTGTGAAAAAAAAAAGCCTCCTAGCATTACAAATTTCAGAATTTTATCGTTACTGTAAGTACCCTAGAGGATTTTCATTTTTGCGATTTCTTACAAAAGTTTGACATTCATTGACTTATATTTTCAATGCATCAAGTTAGGAGCTTGATTTTTTTACGGCACTATAAAGTTATATAACTTAATATTTAGTATAAATTTAAAGTTAATCCCTTTTGGCTGTTCCTTGACAGACATACTTACAGACAACATAGTAATCATATTGGGGTCAAAAGAATAATCAACGGTGAAACCGGACGAAGCAGAGAAGGAATGCTCACGATGGACCAAGGACGTTATAAAGGTTGTAGGAAGTCGGTGAATGGAGGAGGCTCAAGACTGTTCATCGTGGCATTCTACGCGGGAGGCCTTTGTCCAGAAATGGACTTCTACAGGCTGATGATGGGGTACTGACCTCCCAGCGTGAATTTACACGTGCCGGTAAACGCTGGTAGAAAGGCGCTTTTTACGTGGAATGCGTCCTAACACTCGGTATCGACTTTACTTCAAGATTGGGTGTAAGGAAATGTTACATAATAACCCCGTCAGTGAGGTAGAAATAGGGTCACTGCTTTGTACACACACTAAATGAATTCCCAAATATTATGTAGCCTATGTAAGGTACTATAGCGGCGTAGAATTTTCTTATTGAATACTTTTTGAACATAAAATTTGGTCTCACACCCTTGACTTTTTCTCTTTTGCTATATTTTTCGACATAATAAAACTAATGACAAAGGTTGTGTGTGAAGCAGATTACCGGTTTATAGGGACAGTATCCTGTCGTATTAATAACTTTTCATTTAAAAAACCGACTTCCGCCATAGTATTCGACAAAATAATTTTGGATGAATTTTTTTTTATGAAAGAACCATAGTGGTGAAAGGATTATGATACTTTCTGAATGCAAATGCTTGGTGTCTTGCTGAAAATATCAAAATCGCCATATGTATGCCTACAATATTTGAGGAGTTCCCTCAATTCCTCATGGATCCCATCATCAGAACTGGATTCTGAAAAAAATGGGACCAATCTGGAAGTATATCTACTCAAATAAAAAAAGAATTTTCCAAATCGGTTCGTAAACGCCGGAGATATGCGGTAACAAACATTTAAAAAAAAAAAAAAAAAAAAAAAAACAACCGAATTGAGAACCTCCTCCTTTTTTGGGAAGTCGGTTAATAAACCAAAACTTACGACGTTAGCAACTTTATGACGCGGTGTTCTAACAAGTACTTCTCCTCGTAAAAAATGTACCTTTGACTCTATAGGGTGTTATAAAAAGTCTCATCCGAAAAGGAGCGATTCAGACCACAGAAACACAAAATAATTTAGATCTTAAATTTTTATATCCAAAAGTGACGTCTCGGACAGTGTTTTTAAGCATAAAACCAAAATATTTTACTTACCAAAACTACTGTGGTCTTGTCATGGTGTATCTGGCTTAAGAATAGATCCCTCCCTCGTCTCATAAAAGTCAACTAAGGGATTACACCAGGGTGGTTATTCGCTATGACCTAAGAGATTCCTTGTCAATAACGTGTGATGTCACCCATACGATTCCACGCAGATGATTCCACGAGCCCGCGTTATGTTACGTTTGGTCATAGCGAATAAGGAGGCAGGGGACAGGCATCTGAATACCCAACATCAATACTGTTATCACCAATCCGCCTGCCAAGCATGGTGATTATGACAAATCCCTCCTCTGGAGAGGCCTCGACCATTAACGTCCAACAGCTGATGATGATGATGACTGTGTTCTTGCAAGTTGTTCGTGCACTGAAAATTTTGAACATACTAGCAAGTCATTGACCTAAAGCAGTGACCACAAAAGAGCCAGTGACACGAAAAGGGGTGCGATTTTTGAAAGTCATCGAGTGAGTAAACGTCATTAAAATTTGTTATTTATTTATTTTATTTATTTATTTATTTTAGGAAAACCATCGGCACATGAAAACAGACACCACTATATCCAAATTTCTATACATCTGAAATCTATACATAATTATGAATTTTAGTCATCATTGATGACTAAAATTCTTATACTTATGATATTAATACAAGTGCCTCCTCCAGTACATCTCCTGAAAAACAGGGATTTGCGGTCTTTTTGATGATATTTAGTCACTCAGTAACTATCAAAAATCACACCCCAGAGCCAATTATTTTCATAAAATATCTTGCTGAATAGTTTCGGTACGTAACGGAAATAATACCAGTTATTTTGACGAATCCATGTTTATCGATGTAACGTTTAATATGCTGCGACCAGCCGTCAGTGTGGCTGATGGTAGCCAGCCTGATGAACTACCATCCGTTACGCTGTCAGCATGTCAGTTTTAATCAAAATCATACAATTTTCCAACACTGCATGAAAAGAGCAGCTGTTATTCTACAGTTAGGTTTATATACCTTTCATACTACTTTTGACGATATAGGTGGCGCGGCGGGCGAAGGTTCGCCTGCGACGCAGGAGGTTGCGGGTTCGATCCCCGCCTCGGAACAAACATTTGTGCGATCTGCAAATAATTTTTCCGGGTGTTCTGGTTATTTTATATGTATAAAAATATCTGTCTATGTAATGTATTATATTAAGTATATCAGTTATCTAGTTGCCATAACACAAGCTCTGCTTAGCTTAGGGCTAGATAATGTTGTGTGAAATGTCCAGCATTATTTATTTATTTATTATTTTATGTATATACAACGTAAGAGAATCTAATAAACAATGAGACACCGAGCAGGTATTAAGGCAGTCGAACAGACTTCGAAATCTCATCATAATGGATTCTTTTGTTAGAATCTAAACTCAATTGCGCCAAGCAAAATTAGCATTTTAACACTAGGTTAAAATATAAAGTTAGTTAAAAAATATGCCTAAAAAAATATCAGAGACCGTTGACGTCATCGTGGCTAACGACAGTTCATAAAGTTGTCACTAATTACAATTAGTAACTCGTAGAAAGGTGTTATGATTATGAAGGCCAACACCGACAAACAAAATTATGTTACCATCGACGTCACGTAAATTGGTAGCATGAATGGTGGAAGTGACGCAAGTAAACTTAAAATTAGACAAAGTACCAATAACTACTTTTTTTTTGTTTGTACCTTTTGATATTTTTTTTATTTCACACACAGCTTTTCATTATCGCTTTAAACTTTTCACGCAATCATGATGAATACACCTGTGCCAAAATATTGACACCAAATAATACTGGCAAATCATGGTTGATTGCTGGTAATAATTACAACCTCTGTGACGCGGCAAGCGAGTAGCCGGCTGAGTTGCAAGAGGTTGCGGGGTCGATTCCCGCTGCAGGACAAATGTTGATCTGCGAATATTTGTTCCGGGTCTGGGTGTTATGGTACCATCCTCACAGGGAATCCAAGTGTGGGATCAAGACTACGTATGACTGTTGAGAGTTATGTCATGTTATGGTAAAAAAAATATTGTATCGAGTGTAGTACTTACCATTCACCATCAATGGCACCATCTGCTAGTAGACGTCCACTGCTGGAAGAGGCCTCCCCCCATAGAATGCAATGGGAGGATTTGCCATAATTACCACGCTTGGCAGGCGGATAGGTGATCGTATTGGCGTCGATTACACAGGTGTTCCGTTTAGTCGTACCGTCGCACGCACTAACTCCCCAATACCCCGCACCCTCACTGCCCTCAACAAGCACCTATTCGCCAATCCAGATTGTGATTTGTTTCCGGATGAATGGAAGAAACTCTTGTTGGTTTGCCTGAGGTACTAGAGGAGGACGAATGAATGGTTTTTGCGTAATTAATGTAGGTTTTTTGACTTTAATTGAATAATGTGATTTTTATTTTATTTTTGCATTAATTAGTTTTTATGTGTAAGTCAAAGTCAAAAAGAACTTTATTCATTGAAATCACAAGGATCATTTTGAATCGTCTTATATAAAATTAAATTACTCCTGTAATTTGACATGTTTTTATAATTTGGATAATTTGACATATATATTTAAATATTTATACTTCTCAATGTCTGACTTGCTAATATGTAGGTAGGTATATATTTGTTTTTTGTAAAAGTATTTTGTAAGTTTTTTAATAATGATAGTAATTTTTGTAATGAATGTTAATTAGTGTAATTGGCTTAGGCCGTTCTAATTAATTAATTCAATAAATAAAGTCCACTGTAATGCCTCAGTCGGCTTTTACGGCATCCACGGGAGGACATGCATGCCGGATACACCACGGCGTTTACCTAACCACCACCATTCATGCAACTGTCCTCAATTACCTCTACGTTGTTTGTTGAATTTGAGCGTTGGTTGTAACGTAACAAAGTACTTATTTAGGTACTATCTGTGGTGTCAACAGGCGTTTGTTTTTTCAAATAAAATGTTGGAAATCGGTGTTTCATTTTGTTGGCGCGTGTACAGTTCACGCAACCTGGGGCGTCGTCGACGGCATTTTAATTTCCCATCATTACTCTGGTGAAATATTCGCACCCGCTTCATGTTACAGGAGTATAAATTACCCATAATAAAGAGGTAGGTAAATAAAGGTAATCTTTAATGAGAGTGTAAAACCGTTTATTTTCGCTTGACATTAGGATGTTGATTAAAATGTGTTGATTTCATCCGCGTTTTAATTTTGATAGTAATGTGTTAATGATAAGTAAATTATACAATAAAATGAACAAATGCGAGTGAAACTCGCACGTTGAGGGTTCCGATCCGTAAATTATTTCGAAATCGTTAGAGCCCTTTTCGAGTTTCAATAATTTTTTTCTAAAAAAACATCACCGGAGTAGAAATTCCTCAATTTTAGATTTTTTCCTCTGTTTTGTATCATAGAGCCTCTTAGGTGTGTGGGTCACTGAAAGTACCTACCGTAGAGGTTTTAATTTTCGCGATTTCTATACAAAAATTAGACATTTATTTTTATTGAGTATAGAGTCTGACATTTTTACGGCACTATTATTTGCTCACAGATAGTTGGTGCATGAGTTGATGCCTTTAGACGTTTCTGAGATAAAGGGTCTTGACATATATACAAAAAGACAGATGGACAACAAAGTGATCCTGGTTAAGGGTGCTGTGGTTTTCGGTTGAGATACGGAAACCTAAACTTATAAAATTTGGGCCTCATTCGAAGAAGAACCATGTCAGGTACAGGCGCCACTCTGTGAGTTTTATTTGGCAGTCGTTCGTGAAAAGCGTGCTTTACCTACTCTTACTAAGGGGTAAAATCAAAAGGATTATGTTTGAATTTCCTTGATTAAAAACTTGGCTTTCTGTTAGACAAGCCACATCAGCCCGGTAATCTGTTAAGATTATTTACGTTATAAAGACCACTAAACGTTTTTTCCCAACAACGAATTCCAGCAATGGGAGCGGTAATGAAGACCGACACAGTGCTAATTGATGTTAAGATGGAAGCCGGCTGACCGTGGCCCAGGGATAAGGAAATCCCGGTATTAGCCTTAAGGTGCTTAAGCTCACCCCGGACTTGGCGGTAAACACAACACAGCCAAAGGCTTAAAGGACTTACACGTTCAAATGCAAGAAAAATATTCTATTAAGGCTGCTCCTGTTTTTTTAGGCCGTGGAACCTCATTTCTATTGAATAAGGAAGTTTTTAGAAAAGGGAACGGTTTATAGATTTTTTCACAATCTATCTGAAATAGGCAAGGAAAATTCCTGGGTTACATTCTTAATTTTCCTTGACCATAGATGGAATTTTCAGTCAATCAATGTTACGTACGGTGATCGTAGGTACTGTTAGCTGCCACTAAAACTCACAGGCTTAAAAATATTGCTTTATGGAATTGCAGTGTATATAGAATGTTTAATAACGGGAACCTGTCAATAATATTGCGAAAACAGAATCGAATTCCGCCGGCATCCGCGCCATCATGCGCTGAGTTGCACTTCCGATCGAACGCCTATAATTTTTTATTCGTTTTAAACTGCTCGCTCTAACATAAATTGCCCTTGATTCTGTCAAAATGTTACTCAAATCCAAATTATTTTGTTTTAGCAATTCCTTTTAGTTTTCCATCAAGCAAGCATCAAGTTTTGGAAAACGGAATACTTAGGCAACGTCAAGTCTTGGTTATGATGGTGAAAGTACTTTGAAAATAATAAACTTTGGTTTAGCGCAAATGTTCTAGTACTTATTTCACTAAACGGGCCATATTTTCACTGCAATATGTGCCCTGCAACTAATTGGTGTCCCTCTCCTACTCACATGTTAGAGAAAGACACCAATAGTTGTCGGCCACGTATTGCAGTAAAAATATTACCCGTTTGCAGGCCCCTTAAAGTAACCTTAGTACATTTTTATTGTCATTAAACACCAATCAATAGACGCAAAACCTCAAATTAAAAAATCTTCGTTCTTCTCAATTTTTGAGTGCAATTTTGATAGGGAGGAAATGAGATGTCACGCACAGGATGTGACGATCAAAAAACCTTTAATTACCAAATATGCGCATATTTGGTTTATTAGAAAGTTTATGTGGCAAGTGAGTAAAATCAACAACTTTTTCGCGGGCGGGTAGAGATTTAATAACACTTTTTTGTCTACCCTTACTTATTGAATTGTACAATTTATAAAATACAAAATGTAGGTAACAAAAGTGTCACACTAGAAAACGAGTGTACGCCGAGCGATTCTCGAAAGCTGTTCACAATTGAAACATGATATAATCGCTCTACCCGAGTTTCCATTGTTGCTTGCTACCGTCGAAACATCATTATTATCTGCGAAAGTCTGCTTTTGCGAGAAGAAAGCGCAAAACCGTTGATGTAAAGTAAAATAAAATTGCTATTGTACAGAACTTCGCATAAATAACGACTCATAATAAATATTCATCCTATCAAACAAGGTAGTTTCAGTCTATCATCTTTGATGTCTCTTGTCTATTGTCAGGAAAGTTGGGATGTCCCAACTTGTAGGAATCAAGCTTTCAAATTATGCTTAACAGGCGCTCATTCTCTGAACTTGCTGAAATTGGACGTACCAATCGTTATCTTTGCTGAATTATTATTGTTAGCTGAACATTGAACACATATGACTAACCATACAAATGATTGATCACAAAATTAATATACTTACAAACATTACATTGCTCAATAACTTACCATCACTGTTGGCTTATGTTAGGATCTTCTATATCATCTGAACTCCCGTCTTTCAGATCAAACAATGTTGTCTTCACATTCTGTAGCCATGGATAATTAATCATAGATTTTAATATTCAGGTATCCTAGTTCGATATTCAAACAAAATAAATAATTAACTAGTTGAATTGCAAACTAGATTAGTCAGCAAACTTGAGTCTAGTCTTCGAAAGCTCTATTTTCTGCTCCAGAATATTGAACCACGAGTAGAAAACAAATTATCAAGTAGATAGCTACTGCAGGTGTATCTAGAGTAGAGACATTGACCTCTGAATATATTGAGTATGTTCAGTTTCTATATGTATTAAAATATTGTGTTTAATTTTACGTATGGACTTGTGGAGTAGATATTATTTGACGGCAGTGTACCAATTTTCATTGAGAAGTAGGTAGGTGTTGCACAATGAAGGACCATCAAACGTACAGCCATGCCGTGCTTGTTGCTTGATTCCTCTTAGTTTGGTCGCAAGGAACGTGTCAAAACACCTTGGGTCTTATTACGAAAGATGGTCAAAACCTGAGTTTAGACCAGGCCTACCAAGCCAAGCTTAAATGTCGACCTTGGTATATACGATTGTAATATAAAAGCAGAGCGTTTGTTTTCCGAAACTAAATCTCGAACTAGATAGTCCGAGGTTATGTCAAAAATGAGCCCCGTAGTTTAGCAATGGTCTACAAATTGGCGGTTGATTGCTTGGTGGAGGTCAGAATTTCGTCATTGTAATGTGACACTTTCATCAAGGATCCCCCAGTTTGACACTTTGAAAATTTGTCTAGTAGCACCAGAATTGATTTCGGAAAACAAACCATCTGCTTTCGTATTAAAGTCTACTACTACTCGTACTAAATATCGATATTTCAGCCTAGACTGCCGTTTTAAACCATATTTTGTAGACGGACGATTTAAAATGATCTTTGTGGTTTCAATGAATACTGCAGTGACTTTGCCTGTATTCTCAATAGATTCAAACTCATCTTTGCAAACATTTTACCATCGTGTTCGTATCGAAACAGTGACTCTACTGTAGGCATCAGTATGAACAAATCCCACCGCGCGTTTATTCTAATGTAGCTTAATGACGACTACGATAAAAACTCTATCCAACAATATCCTCGGCTTGAAATTCCCGACTCCATTGAACCCGTTTAAGGTTCGGTTCTAATAAAAAAAGAGTGAATTGAACGGAAATGAAATAACGCTAACCGGTTTTTCTTCGGTGCTTCGTAGGTGAGCTCGGGGTTTATTACTTTTTTGTCGCCTTGTCAGAGCCTCTTCTGTAATCGGTTATATTTTACCTTGCCCACACAGTTTTCGAGAAACGGAAACATAGAAACTAGAATTGAATTATTCTAGGAAGATTTTGTACATTGAATTCGTTTTGACGATGAAGATTACCTAGCGTAACAAAGAGCTTACTTGTTACATAGTATCACAAAAAATTACCTGTTGTCGATTTTACATAAGATGAAGCATACTGGACCTGGATTACTCTTGCTAGTCGAAAGCAGTCCTGACTCCGCAGCAGGCATTAATATTTATCGGTATCATTCTCCTCAATTAGAGAAATTAAAACTCCTAATTCAATAAGTTCTCCTGATATTTCTAAGAAAACTTATGTTTTCTAATAATTTAGTAACGTGGACGTAACGGTACGTCTAGTACGGGTTTTGATAGTTTTCGAAAACTATATGAAGTTTCGTTTCCTTCCATACATTTACTGACAGCGTCCTTAGTTTTCTTCTCGTTTTTGCTAGGAGCTCTGCAAGTAAATGTATGGAAGAAAACGAAACTTCATATACCTAGTTTCGAAAACTATCAAAACCCGTACTAACCCCCCCTGTTATGGACTGAATTACTGCGTTTGTACAGTTAATGGATACATTGAAAATCTCACTTTGATGATTTCAATGTAGGTACATACGGTAAAGGTAATTAGTTAACCCCGCGTCATAGATTAATCAATAATAATTACGTTTGTTATTTTTTTCAAGTGTCAGCTACACTTTTGGTGGACATTAAATATAAATGTAGCTAACCCAAAAACTCCGTTCCAGTGGGACTTGAACTTGATTAAAAGCGAAGATGCGGGTTCGAGTCTCGCCGGAATTATTAGGTCACATTTAAATTTAACAGTTATTACGTACCGCGTGCCAAATAACTTATTTTTTAACACGATGGGAGATTTTTTTATTTTTTTCTTTCACTTCAATATCGCTTAGTGCTAAATACACAACTTGTGATGTAAAGTGCAGAAAAATATGAATCGTATAGTTGCTACTTGAATCTTTAAACACACTGGGGGGGTTAGCAATTAGCTTTTCCGTCTGTACCAATACTCGAGCAAATAAAATAAATAGATTTTTTCTTACAATCGCCTCGTTTATTTTTAGGTACTGCTAAAACATTTTTTTTCAACATAAATTTTATACATTTATTATTGTACATACATCAAGTAACAATGTTTCGTGCATTACAGTAGATAGGTAGTACATACTTAGTTATAAAGGCGGTTCCATTAATATGAGCGGAGCGAAGATATGTAAAAAGAAAACAATATATTTTTTTCTGTGGCGGGATGTCTTTGACACCATCCTACTGGTTTATTTTACGCATCTCTCCGCCCATCTTTGCTGGAAATCGGCCTTTAGTCTGTCATAGTTTTTTCTTTTTCAGAGGGATTGAATATATCTTTGGATTCATTTGTGCCTTATGTACACAATAATTAACATTATTTAGAAGTCATGTAGCATCTTACACGATTTTCAACAATGCAGATATATATGTATTTATATTCGTTTTATAACTATTTGGCGATCATAGTCAATACCGTTCCATTATCACGAGAATTACACTTACATTCTTCAACTAATCAGTCGCGGACCCATCATTGGTCGGATCCAATGTATCTAACGCTCCTTTTACACTCTAAATAAATTATATAATACAAAAAACATTACACTAACAACCTGTTTAGGTATACATACATCCATACCTTATGTAGGTATAGATCGAGTCCTAGCTTAAAATACATACAAATTTACAATAAATTCTGACATGTCATCTCTAGATATGTATGTAACAATGCGTACATACTCGTAAACATCTATTCCTCCTTGCATTCATATCCTCACTGCTGAGGGTCATGTCCTTTATAGAGGACCTTGGTTTGCACTGTAACTCCATCGGGATCTGTCCTCTGAGAAAAACCCGTCCGTAAATACCTATATAACAGTTTATACATCGGTTGCACAGCCGTCTTGGAAGCTGTCCTCGTTGGAGGGTCTCGTGATGGTGAGCACACGCTTGAGTGCCGAGACCGGCGGCAGCACTGGCGGCGCCCGCTGCCACACGCGGAGCGTGCGCGCGCCGCCCACCGGCAGCCCATAGTCGGGTGGGTAAGGCGCCTCGCTACCCGCGGGCGGCGCTGGGCTTGCCGTTGCCACCGCGTGCGAGCGCGGGAACGTACGACTCATGTAGCCCAGCTCCTCTTGGGACCCGTTCACGCTGCTGTTCTCTATGATCGGCGTCCTGTCGTTATAGTACGATGGGATCGCCGAACTCACGGCACGAGACAGATGATTCGCCTGGCTCATTTTCATTTGTTCCCACAGGCCCGATGGGTAAAGGGAATCGGAAGCCTCGCGAGCGTATTCACCACTTCCCGGTCTCGCGGCACTGTCCGGCCGTGTGTCGTTGATCAGATCGGGATCTATGGAAGCTGATACCGTGGGCGACACAACAACGGGCCCGCCAGCCGTCACGACGCTCCCGCGCCCTTCGTAATGATTAGTCGTGTATGGTATATCGTTAATCCTCGGTGGCTTAGACACAGGATTGCATTTTTGGTCATTGTAATTTGGTGAGTCTTGTCGATTAGCTAAAACCGCTACATGAGGTCTATCTGTTGCCGTCGGATGCACTTCGTTTCCTGAGACGACTCTGTCTAGAGTATTTGGAGTTTTACTTTCGCAAGCTGGCGTGGGGCGAAACCTGACAAAAGTAATGAGTAAAGCTAAGCAAATGACAACAATGACTAAGAACAAGGCGGCCCCCAGGCTCGCTATCTGTGCGTTGCCCAAAGATGCCATTCCAGCCGCCATCTGTGTTACGTGTACCGTGAAGTTCGCTTCGGCATTTCCACCCTTGTTTTCAGCCACGCAGTAAAATTCGCTGGAATCTGATTCTTGCGTGTTCGTAATTATTAGGGTCGATTTCTTTTTTGCGTCACCGTCTTCGTAGACGTAAATTTTTTGATGGGAATTAAAGTGACTGTTATTCTGAAGTAGTCTTCCATTCCAATACCAATTGATATTAGCGCTGGGAACGGCCTCTGTTCTGCATATGATGGTAGCATTTTCACCAACAGTTGCCTCGACATGTCGGCTCACAGGTAGTATCTCTGGTTTACACGCAAATTCCTCTATTGGTAGCTCTGAAAAGGGTCGATTAGCCAGTCGACTGGGTGCCGAACAACTGGGAGTTGAAAGCAGTTTATGTTTCGCCAGCCATGATTTAAGTTCACGAAGTCGGCAATCGCACGTCCAAGGATTTTCAGATAAATCTATTGCTCGCAACTTCTCTAATCTCTCCAGTGATCTAAGAGGCAGCTCTCGGAGCTTGTTGTGGTTGAGCTTTAAAGATTCCATAGACCCTAAACTTCTAAATGCGTCCGTGGCTATCTCTCTAATGTCACATTTGGATAAATCCAGCTTAACGACGCTGGCAAGGTTGCTCAAAGCGTCTGAATGGACTTTTAGTATTGGGTTCTGAGCCAGTGTAAGATCTCTGAGGAACGGGGCATCCATGAAACTATCAGAAGGAATATGAGTCAACAGATTATGTGAAAGGTCTAATTCTACCAAATTAGTCAAACCCTTAAAAGCTCGTTCGTGTATTTGTCCTATTTTGCAACTGCGCAAATATACTCTTTGCAGATTGACGAGTCCCGTCTTGGCGAACGCTTCTTGTGGCAGTATCTGAAGGTTATTTCCTGAAAGGTCGAGTACTTGCGTGGCTGGGTCCACGGGCTGCGGCACCGTAATGAGAGCCTTGTCCACGCATTCCACGGTCTGCTTGCCGCCTTTCCACTTGCACGCACACACCGCCGGGCAAGACCCGGGTGGTGCGACACCGGCAAATATAGTTTCCCACACCATAACACTCATCGTCACTATAAACCACCTCATTTTGGTTCCAATCCAATTCACATTCAGTCACTGTAACATTTCTTTCACTGAACGGCTCACATCTGCTCCGTAAAATATCACTCAGAGTTACGAAACAATCTCACGAACAAGTTATGTTTATATGTCGGTATCGAATCACATCACTACTCGAGAAAGTTGAGAAACGGTACATGACGGTACGGCGTACACCCGCGACGGCTCTCAATCAACTGAGAGGGAAGGATCGTCGGCTCGTCTCGGTGGTCGGGGCTCAACGCATGCGTGTCGGACTTCACCCCTCGCCCCGCTCTGCGGCGCCCCAAGCAAGGCGACTGATTCACCCACGACGAGGCATGGAGCTCTACTTGAACCGAACTGTCAAAAGAATTCCAAAAGTGTAATTTTCTACCTGGCTGCAACCACAGACGACCATCCGGCTTACTAGTCCGGCACGTTCATTCATAAATACCTGGACTAGCGGCTGCTTAGATACCCCGCCGACAATACCGTGCCCGCTCCGTGGCCCCATAGGTACAAACCGCTCCGATTTTTTTTACAATTAACATCTTTTTGTTAAGATCACGTTCTTCGGGGCTGGGTGTCAGGTAGACGACTAATTTCATTGTAAATAAACTAAGCAGACCAAATACGAAATAAGGTTTATGGCGACAATGCCATAACAAAAGCACAGGATGTGTTCGTAGAAACGCCACAAAGATTTCATTCATACTTTTCATTTTACGGAATAACATAACTTACGGTTTAACATAATTGAATGATGTCTTCTTCAGTCTTATTTAATTTCACATCTATGCTAATAACTAGGAGACGTCGCTCGTCATCTCGAGGGAACCTGCCCTTAGTAGGTAATTCTTTGGTCCAATTAATCCATTTGCCAAAGTAGAGCAACGATGAACCTGTTGAAAAACTAAAGGACGCAGATGTCAGATAGAAGTGATGTCAGAAAACGAAGCTAATAAAATGAAATTAGTGATGAGGGGTGGCACGTGGCCGGCACGCTCCGCCATGTGCAGGCGAGCTGGTGTCAGCTGTGCCGGCACCTGGTGACGGGTGTGCGTGTCGCCTGGCGCCGGCTGCCACCTACATGCATCGCTGTAAGGCTTCCGAGCTTTCTAATAAAATTATGAAAGCCACTTACCCGAGCTGTGGTCTCCTAATGGAATCTAACCAGGCACCGTAGAATGTCGCATGATCCGATTACGTCGATAATGCTGAGCAGTAATTTAAGGAATGTACACCCTCTGAAATTTTGTTAATAACAATGTTTCCTAGACATGCATTAGTGCCCCTACATTCAATCAAGAGTTCGAATGCGGAAAAGGAAGTTCTTTAATATTAACATTAATATTCCCTACATTCAAAATAAGTTTGGTAGAGCTCTATAGCTGTCCAAAACCCCAGTATTCCCCAATATTCCAGTATGAATGTGTAAAATCAAACAAAAGAAACTCCTCTTCGAGTAGGATAGCGGCCTTAACAGCTTTCAATACTAATGAGGTCTAAACTTCTATTATATTCTGATGTTTTAATTAATTTTGGATAAGTTAGTTACAACATCCAAAGTTGCCGAACTCCATAAAGTAGGAAGGTTTAATGCTAAAGCTAAAGTTTCTCATAACAATGGAATCTGAGAGATGAAATAAAACATCTTTCACAATTACTCCATATGCTAACATTTGGATGATTCCAAAACAGATTCAAAAGTTGGTATTATCATAACATCTCACTCAGTGAAATGAAAGTAAACGGAAGCTTTACGTCAACGCTCATTCTTAAATATTTGTTACGCCTGAGCCGTGGTTTCGTTTGCCAAGAAAAATAATGATGCATGCCTACTTTCACTGCAAGATACAATAATTTAAAATTGGAGCTCATCTTCCACCGGATAAACATAACACTATATTTAGTTTACTCGCCTTTAGTATATTCAGCTGAGCTTTAATCTTAATCATTTCCAACGTTCTTAGGATAGCTACTACTGATAGATAGATAGATTAACTCTTATTGCATGTAGCTAAAGTTATCACTCACAGAAACTTACAAAAAATTACTACTCATACTCATACACCACGTACTTTACTGCTGACTTTTCGTTGACCATTTCGAGGTCCTTCCTCTTGTAATAGTTGTATCATTCTTTTTTTAAATAAAGATATGTTTACTCACTGACTAGATTATTACCAATTTCACCATCCAGCTTCATCTCTCGTCGGGAGCCACAAAGCGTATCATACCCGTACTTATATAACCATAAACTTACTTATGATAAAAATATACTTGTTAGCAGAAAACTAATTTTGTATTGTGACTTTTATAGTTTGTAGACCATAATATTATTATAGACTATTTACGAATCATTGGTCTAATTACGAAAGATGGTTTAAATGAAGTTTAGACCGAGCCTAGTCCAGGCTTAAATATTTACCTTTGGTAAGTTTTTAATTACACATTTTTCAACACGTCGTATGTAAAAACCTAATAAGCAACGTATAAAAAATAGCAACTTTTGCAGCTTTAATGTGACTGTATAATGAAACATGATAGATGTAGAGCAAATTAGTGTCGTTCATTTAGTAACTAGAGGCGAGTGCACACAGAGTATAGGTTTGCAGTCCACTATTAATTAGGACCAATTCACACTTGTAAGGCGTCTCCGTTTGTCTCTGATCAATTTGAGGCCACAAGCCACCTCGAGATAGCCGCAAGCAGACCGAACTTAATCCTTGCTGATTCAGAGATAAACTACTATATCTTGGTATCTGAAAAACACTTTGATAAAAATCAACCAGTGCAAAAAAAACATGTTAAGTACAAAGAAAAGAGATTTAAGTATAATTATTGATGTCGTTAAGGCAGTAGAGACGCAATACGCATAAAATCACATCAAAGTAACTCGTATAATGGACAAAGGTATATTTTTTTGTAAAGTGCCAAACCTCATCGGGTCCAAGAAATAACTGAATTGGTGAACATCAAAAGAAGCAATTGAGGGCAGTCTATGTACCGAAATGGAAATTCCTAATGAGACCATTAAACTCGTTTGAATTTTGTTGGGTATTAAACGCTTAGCTAAATAGCTAATAGCATTTAAAATATCGCTCGAATTCTCATCTGTACATTTTATTTTTTCAGAGGATCTTAATGACCGCAGCGTCGTCGACGGCCGACAATAATTAACAGTAAAACGAGAGCGTCCCAATTTAATGATTATGAGGTAGTTCCGGTGGTCTGAGCTCACAGGCCACTCGAGTCTCGGAGGGGAGAGCGCCTCGCCGCGCCGCTGGCTATTCGCAAAACCTTCAATTTAGACAGTTATGAACTTATGAAGGCCGAAATAATTACGGCATATGATGTTCCACATGTTATGTTTCAAAGTTCACTTGTCGGACTGTTGGTTCCATTAAAACTAGACACGCATGTGAACAGCTCTATATTCTCAAGTAATACATTTCATCGTCAGCTTTTAAAACGTCCACTGCTGGACGAGGCCTCCACTCCACCATTGAATGCAATGGGGGGATTTTACATAATCACCACGCTTGGCAGATTGGTGATCGCAGTGTTATTGTTGATTAACTTAGGAGGATGCTGCTGCCCATCGCCATAGTGTAACTCTTTAGTCGGCTTTTACAACATCCACGGGAGGAGACGAAGGTGTCTATTCTCGGGCCGGACATACCACAGCGACAATTAATACATTCAATTAAAATGAATCCAGAAAACTATGACTATTAGGTACTATCACAAAACGATAAGCTTTTTCGACACCAAGATGAAGCTGACTGAAATCAAATAAACCAAGAACAGCATGTTAGACAGTTTTATGTTGTCGTAGCACTCTTCAAAAGTTCGAAAAAAGGAGCATGACTACATTATGCCACAAGGAATCTAAAGATAAATTAAGCTTGAAATCACAATCATGAATAAATTCTAGCCGAGGGGCAGTTGCTGCCACGCGGCCCGATTCTATCACTTCTTCGAGAAGTTAGAAACCGGCATGGCTAACGAGCTTAAAAATTTATGCTCTACTTACTCATATCATAGCTAAGCTAGCTTAGTGAATAGAATCCTACTTAAACATCTGCCTTCACAGCTTACGCAACTTCATACTGAAACGTACTGCTTAAACTTTATGACCGCATTACCTTTCGAAATTAATTTCATTGTTGTAGATAGCGAGGGAATATCGACGCCGTCCCGGATCCATTAAAGCTCAATAAGTCCCGTTCAGCTCACACCATTCTAAATTTCAGCATTGGCGCATGGATAATCTGAATAAGGAGGCAATTTTAGAGCACCCTATTTCAGATCTGAGGGCAACTGGCGCGATAAGGCCGGGTAATGGCGGCACTCGGTAAATTAAAAAGCATGGTCCAACTTCGGCCTCGGCTCGTGGAATTGTGCCGGCCATTTGCATTTTCCTGTATGAGAGTAGCTATTAAACTTTAGGTGCCGCCCACATACTCGATATTAACGATTTTACGGGAAGGCACTTTTCTCTTTCAGAAAATTGGTAAAAGATTTAATCACACACAACGCAATATTGACCAACGAAGTTGCAAAGGATGCTTTTGTTTTTTTCAGTGAGGTATAAATTTTTGATGGGATTTTATGGAACCTCATAGCGGCATGTTCGGACAAACAAAACTGCAATACGAACTAAGTAATAGAGTCTAATCGGAAGAATTTTGAATAATGTTATACAGACACTGAGCTGTTGTGCTCAAACGTAATGGTTTCACATTATTTTCTGCAGTATAGTTATCTAGAACGCAAGGCTAACCTGCAATTATGCTAATTTAACGTCGTACGAGTTAAAATATTATAATAGTTATTCTCCTATTTATGTATATCTGCAGCACATAAAGATGACGTCAATGATTGCAAAACTTGTTTAGAAAACGGTATTATCTAAGAAAAATAGATGTAAATAACTCTTAAGAGTTACATAACAGTTGGTTGTGTCCTAGGGATACAGGAAACACGTCGTTCTGTCACAAGAAAGTAATCGGCGGATATTCCCAAAGCCTTCCAACAAATAACAATGTCTGCTTAAAGTTCTTTGGGCCTTATTTCGAACAAGTATGGGTACAAAGTTATTCCATAAGTGTCACGTTTTCCCTTTTATGTGTGGAACCCTGATTTCTTCTACTTGATTGATAATAAACGTGGCGTTCATATTGGAAGTAACGTAGGAATTTCATCAGAAGTTATGCATATTAATATGGTAATAAAAAACCACTTTTATAACAAAGTAATTCGTTTTTATGTAACATAACTTCCGAATCAAACGGATCATTTTATATATACAGAGACCTTTTCATTTCTGAAAGTATGTTGTTAGGTATGTTGCCAAACCTACTTCCAGAGAAGTATTCAAGTAAACCCTTTTAAAGGGACCCAGCGGTATAAACAGTTTCAGAGTTAGGTATTTTTAATTTACCTACCTACTACTTTACACGGGCACATGTGGTCCCCATTGTGTTCTTAAGTATTTCGGTTGCTCCCAAATAGATCTCACAAACACTGACACTACTTCTACATACTTACGTACTTATAACACCTCAATCAGTTTTTTTTTTTAATTCAATGCGTTTTTAGGGTTCCGTACCCAAAGGGTAAAACGGACCAAGGCTCCGCTGTCCGTCCGTCCGTTCGTCCGTCTGTCTGTCACCAGGCATCATGTCTCATGAACCGTGATAGTTTTAGACAGTTGAAATTTTCACAGATGATGTATTTCTGTTGCCGCTATAACAACAAATACTAAAAAACAGAATAAAATAAATATTTAAGGGGGCTCCCATACAACAAACGTGGTTTCTTGCCGTTTTTATAGATAATGGTAGGGCACCCTTCGTGCGCGAGTCCGACTCGCACTTGGCTGATTTTTTAAGAGTTCCTATACCTAAGTGGCAAAAACGGAACCTATGTAGTTTCACCAGTGTCACACACTCAGCACTTTTTCACCATCGATTTTGCACATTGCATGATATTTTGCATGCTTGTGATTGTGACCCAAAACAAGATTTACCTACAGCACAATAACTAAATCTTTCTTCTTTCTCTAACAGCCTGTTTATGTCCCTGCTGGATGAAGCCACCCCCATTGAATACAATAGTGATTTAGAATTACCATAATCACCATGCTTGGCAGGTGGATTGGTGATCGCAGTATTGGTGTTAAGTACTCAGATGGATGCTGCTGCCCATCCCCTGATGCAATCCTTTAGTTAGCTTTTACGACATCTATGGGAGAAGGGTCTATTCTTAGGCAAGACACATGCACAAACTAACTAAATAGACGACATTTTGGTCTTTCAATAGCTTTCAACGAAAGAACTTGAGATTATAGCAAATAATTATTTCAAGTTAGGCAGATGTGATGATTTTAATGATGATGACTGCATGAGGCAGGATGTCGGCAGATCAAGAAATAAACCAATAGTCCAATGAGCCTTTGGTTTCATTGTTATTGTAAGAGATCTACGGACCCTCTGTTTGGGCAGGTAGCTCATAATTGGTTTTTTAATGGATTACTCCACCCAAATCCTGGCTACACACAAGCCAAAATCCATTTATTTTAGTTGGTTTCCTACTAACAGTTGCATGCGGTTTCACCCGCGCTATTCTCCCCAGGGAACTAAATTCCAGGCATACTTTTTTAAAACGGCTTGGCTAAATTTGATTGAATTTGGTGCACAGATCAATTAAAATATGGGACAATATTATTCCCACCTTCAAAAGGGACATAGGCACATGAGACTTTGCATCTTTATGTCTCAGGGTCAGCAAAGCACGTGTGATGCCTCTGGTGTTGCAGGCGTCGATAGGCTACGGTAACTATTTTCCATCAGAGGCCCAATTCTCTAAGTTATTTTAAAACTACACTGAAAGTTGACCGAATCGAGACTGAATTGTAAATTGACTGAAAGTTGAATTTCTAGTCCCTCATAAATAACAATTTAGTTTACTTTCAATTCATAGTGACCACCATTAGAGTAGGATAGTTATATATATAATTGGAAAGAGTAAAGAGAGACTCCATCTACTTATATGCTAAAATTATCGAAAAAACGTTGAATCGTTAAAGTTTCGGTCACATTTCGATATAATCACATTACAGTGTTATATTGTATGTCAGGAGAATACCATTTCTGACATTTAAGACATCGACACAAGATCGAAACATGATCCGAACTCTATTTTAACTATTTTTTAGTTAGTGAATTGGCATAAAACAAGCTCTTTAAACTCCCTCTGGTATTGTCTGCGTGCTCTATATAAAACAATCTGTTCACCGTCTGCAGGTGAAAATCATCATTATCAATTTATTTACTACGTAAAAAAGCGATCAACATTTAGGCCGGAGTGCTTTGGATTTAGGAATGAACAAAAAATAGAGGTAGATCTATACCTGAGCGAGACGTAAACGGACGTGTCGCTGTTCGATCTCAAGGAATTTGTATTACCACGCTGAACCGAACGCGGTGCGATTGTTTGCCATTCTCATTGCGAACAAAGCAGGAACAGGCGGCGACGAATAGTTTAAGAGCCAAAGAAGATATTCTTACTACATACACTGTCACACGCGGGTGCTATAATTTGAAGATGTTTAAAGCTAGACATCTTTTGATGACAATTAAGCCATTCTGTGGCAAAATGTATTAAAATATGTCTTGCTATGATGTAACTATAAACATTTTACTGCCATGTGTGGCCTTCACAATTTTGCATCGTGTATACCCGTTTCAGGAGTATCGTAAGTGAACAGCACATGCACACAGTTTAAAATAGGCAGCAATTAAATAGAGTTAAATTGATTTGAGCATAAATTAATAAAAGAGCAGCAAAATAATTAAAAGGAATTTCATTGGTAGTTTTTCATCTGGAAAGGTATACTGCAGCATGATGTAATGAAAAGATGGCTGGTTCCGAGACTATGAGGCAAAGGGGGACAAAACCGCCATCCTTCACATCGCGTCACGTATTTATAATCCCACATTTGCTTCCTGCTTTTTGTTGAATTTCGTAAAAGGAATTCAGAATTTGCCAAGGAACCGTTCGAGGCCTCAAATAATTTATCTACTTAATGACATAAAATGCTTACTTTCGCATATAAATCTTCATTGTTCATAATTATTTTCCTTTGTTTCATAAAATACCTAAGTATAAAAAGTTCTTGAGAATAAGATAAGTAAATAATTAAAAAAAGAAACAAAATAAACTAAATAGAATAATAAAGCTAATTTTTGGAAAAAACATAAACCGACTTCAAGCCTGTGCCTATAATGTAGGTAATTCATATTTGAATAAACGCTATCTATCGGTGGGTAGGTATTTAAGTATTTCTATAACGCCATCTGTCGACGTCTAGCAGTATCATCTAGCGCTGACAGAACCAAGAGTGGCACAGTAAAATATTAGGTTTTTTCTATGGGAACCACAAAAACCCAAATTTTTCAAAAAGTGCTCAATCAATTTCGATAAAATTTATATGGGACCACCTCTGAAGAATAACCTACCAAACAAAAAAAGAATCATCAAAATCAATGCAAAATTGACGGAGTAATCGCGTAAAATACATACAAAAAAAAAGCATACGGGTTGAATTGAGAACCTCCTCCTTTTTTTGAAGTCGGTTAAAAATACACAAATATCAAAAAAATAATGATGAGAATAAACTTCTTTTATGAAACGAAGCTACCGGGTTCCAGTAAGATCGGACAATAATCTTTCCGGCTACGTAAAAACAACCATGTTTAAACTTGGTTTTACACATATTCTTACGACCGGGAAAAGTTCATCTATGCCTGCATCGTAAAACGTGATATAAAATAGATTTCAAAACTTACTAAATATTCTATGATATAACGATGACCTGCGTGGCATGACGGGCGAGTCGAGTACCTATAGCTAAAATAAAAACAAATAAATGCTGGACATTTCATACAACATTATCTAGCCCCAAGCTAAGCAAAGCTTGTGTTATGGGTACTAGATAACTGATATTACTTAATACAAATACATTACAAACATTGATATTTTTTTCTTATACATAGAACAATACCCAGAACGCCCTGAACCATCTGCAGATAGTACAAATAATTGTTCAGAGGCGGGAATCGAACCCGCAACCTCCTGCGTCACAGGCGAATCTTCGCCCGCCACGCCAGAGAGGTCGTCAGGCTGGCTCAGATGCGAGCGGTGCTGCTTCGATTCCTGCTTCCGCATATGGGTGTTGTGGTAACATGGTATCCGTAGTTCCTGATACTCACAACACATGAAATCCTAGAATGGGATCAGTACTGTATATGATTGTTGTGTGTTATGTTATTATAACCTACACTATGTTATGTTATAACTTAGAACATAAACGAAGGTACACTAACGGCCTGTAGGCTTATACATCATGACGGATGACCAAGAACATTGGCTTTGCAAAACATGAAATACATCATTTTAAATACTTTCTTTTCTTTACCTATCATGTGCCAGACAAATGGCTGTTAGTTGTAATGTTCTACCATGGCCACTTAATTCATCTTGAGTTTTCTAGATCTAGTTATCGGTATCCAATACCAACGATCTACTCAAAACTTTAGCTATAACAAGAACTAGGTCGTAACCTTTATTGTTGTTTAAAGTTTAATTTTGTTAGTTCATCGTCTCACTGGCTCATTTATGGTTACCCTGCTTTAGATCTACCCCCCTATTCCCTAACTGAAAGTCACTCGGTGACTAACGTTTGACAAGTAAATTGACAAGTAAGTTGATCTTCGTTTTAGTTGTCAATCGTGCAACAACACAAATTAACACACACAAATTAAATTTATCCTCCTTTAGGTTCCTAGGACTTACGGTTTAAGCTAAGCGTTGATAGTCCAGTCAGTGAGTCAAGCACTCAACGATTTTATATGTTATATTTATTTATGTATCCTCATTAGGTACACCAAGCTTAAAGTTCACCAACAAATTATCGGGTGGTTGTACGAATGTTTACCAATTTATTCTTACAAATGTTTGCATACAACGTATTGCGTACCTAATATTATCATAATTACATCTGTCATCGTAACCGATCGTTTATTAAGAAGTTTTCATACTTTATCTGTCACTTAACCTATGGTTACAGTAACTGTCTGTTTATTGTGTTGGTAAACTTGGGTCAGCAGAGTTGGTCAGCAGAGTTGGTAAACAGAGCATCAGAAATTAATTAAACATAAAACTAT
The DNA here is from genome assembly GCA_951392215.1 of Epirrita christyi. NCBI lineage: Eukaryota > Metazoa > Arthropoda > Insecta > Lepidoptera > Geometridae > Epirrita > Epirrita christyi. Next base: position 5,414,251 of record OX595840.1, on the reverse strand, counting down.
GCAAATGAGTCACTTTCGCTCGAGTGCGAAAAAGCTTTTTATTAAAGCGAGTAGGTACGTAATAAGTGGTGCATGACCGCGGGCATTGGTGCTCTTAGCGTCGCATTAAGCGCATGCCAGTGAAGACAATGTGCATATAACAAATAGTTCAACCGTGGTCAGCGCTGGATAGTTCGCAAATTCTACGTAAGTGAACTCCGGAGCACTCCGCAATCGCCACTCTTCCCCCAAAGAATACGTATGTAAATAATATTTACTGCGTAAAGAAGCGACACTCGCCTCCGTCCGCAAGTTTTATGACACCCAGCCCCTATTTCCTAACTAAAAGTCACTTGGTGACTAACGTTTGATAAGTAAAATTACCATCATTTTGACAATTCTTAATGATAATTTTGAGCAATTGATGGTCGTTTTACTTGTCAAACGTTAGTCACCGAGTGACTTTCAGCTAGGGAATAAGGGGGCAGATGTGAGGCACACACGATGAAAAACATTTCTCAGTAGCCGCTTGCTGCGTTTACGTTTACGTATGCTTTAGTCCTTATTATAAGGTTTACGTATAGTGTTCAAAACAAAAGTGAAAAGTTTGTCAAAGTTAAAGTCAAAAGTATTTTATTAATTGAAATCACATGGATTATTTTGAATCATCTTATAAATTAAAACTACTCCTGTTCGAACGTTGTCTAACTAAACGGTGAGGGGGCGCGGCGCTAAGGATAGACAAGACATAGTCTACTATGTCTAATAACCACGTCTCTTTTTGCGAAGGGTTAGGCAGAAGTTCAATGGACCTCTTTTCACTGTAGGTCACACAATTATAGGAATACAGACGTGATGTGACGTGAGCTTATCGCCGCCCTACGCCTGCATCTAGTTCTATAGTAATTTATGCACATGCACAAGCGTGTGCGGAAAGGCTAGTGCGCGTGCAATAGTGTAGGGCCTACACTTCTGCACGCGCACTAGCCTGTCTTAGACTGTAGGCAATTAAATCGGTTCGCTAGTAAGGAGTGTCTTTGGTTTGCTTCTACTCCCGTTGAACAAACAATGTTACGAAGCCACCACCTACCAAATATCGCACATTCCACCACACAGTGCCATCTAAAATTTTATTGTTTACTAGATTTTAGCTGTTAAAAAACTGTGAAAATGTTGGGAAATCCTCGTAAATGGCTATTTTCACGGAACGGAGATAAAACTTTTTGAATAAACCTAGATAATTTAGTTAGCTGAGGTGTGTTCGGGGCTGAGGTGTGTCTGGCCTAAACATAGACCCCTCCGTCTCCTCCCGTGGATATCGTAAAAGTCGTCTGAGTTTTTACACCAGGGGATGGACAGCAGCATCCACCTGAGTACTCAACACCAATACGAAATACGAATACGATTTTTTTGGTGTCAAAAAAAAACCAACCCTTAGCTAGCTTAAGTAAAAGTGACATTTGTCATGTTATGACGACGGATCTTCTTATAAAAGGGATGAGGAGACGGTAGTAGTAGAATAACTACATTCTTTATAAGTCGTTAGACGTCCACTGTTGGACAAGGCCGCCCCCATAGAATACAATGGAGGGATTTGCATCACCACACTTGGCAGGCGGATTAGTGATAGCAGTTTGGTGTTAAGTACTCAGGCGGATGTTGCTGCCTATCCCCTGGTGTAATCTAGTAAGGCTTTTACTACATCTATGGGAGAAGGAGAGGTCTACAATTATTTTTAAAATACTTACGCTTAATATAATTCTGTGACCAAGCACTAAGTTACAGTATAACTATTATAAAACTGTGACACATAAGTAGGTAAATGCTCGCAGTGCTGGGGTTCGTACGCCATCGTCAGTTCAATTACAGGAACATCAAAATAAGCAATAAATTTATGTCTCAGCCCTGAGGGTGTCGGACGCAGTGGAATGCAAGTCCCCGCAACATCCTGTCAGGTCTGTCACTTACACTAATCATCTCCTTATTTTTAGACTAGCTTAACCCACGCAACTTCACCCGCGTGAAATAGCCTGTATTATTTTAGAATAATTACGACTAATACACCACGTACTTTACTGTTCTCCTGTTGACGTTTCGTTGACCATTTTGAGGTCCTTCCTCATGAGCACCATGCATGGGCATGAACCTGTATTATTCTGGGATAGACTAGCTATAGTAGTATTAGTAGCTAGTATTAGTGGAAGTTTTTTTGGAATCAGTTTAGTAGTTCCAGAGATTACAAACATACAAATTTTACGTGTTTAAAACATTTTAGTCCAGTCTCCTCCCATGGATATCATTAAAGTCGACTGAGGGATTACGCCGGGGGATGGGCAGCAACATCCACCTGAGTACAAAATAAGTAGTAAAATATGATTTAAGATGAGAACTTAAAAATTAAGCGTCTTTGATAAATTGTACAAGAGAAAATTCTAAGCTTTACCCTAGATCCCTAGAGGCTATCAAATGAATTATCGTTCGGCTCGTCCGTTAACCGATTGCTTTCAATAACATTCATCATAACGTGATTGTTTTTAGGGAATATAACTAAAATCCACGGACCTCTAAAACCATAATATGAATATTATAACTATACCCTGATTTTTAATTTTAGACAATTTTTGTAAACATACAAATGTCAAGATATGCCACTGTGTGTATAAGTGTCATGTATGTGTGTCATATGTGAATTTACACGTATGCTACACAATTATGACACTTATACTCACAGTGGCATATCTTGACATTTGCTTGGTTACAAAAATTGTCTGAAATAAAAAATCAGGGTATAAGTATATTTATACCCAAGATGAATAGATAATTGTCGAGTGTGCTTGAAACCGCCGTGGTGTGTCCGGACTCTGGCTTAAGAATGGACTCCTCCTCCTCCCGTGGATGTCGTAAAAGACCAAGGGATTACACCAAGGGATGGACAGCATCCATCTGAGTACTTAACACCAAAACTGCGATCACCAATCCGCCTGCCAAGCGTGGTGATTATGGCAATCTCCCCATTGTATTCAATGGGGGAGCCTCCATCCAACAGTGGCAGTAAACAAGCAGATAAAGTAAAAAAATCAATAAATTAGAACTCAACTAAAATAAATTAGTACCTACATCATCGTTTAAAAACGTTATTGTTCGAGAGATTCTTGGTATTTACTCGCCAAACAACATCAGGTTCTGATAAGGAACATAGGTTTCATTTGACATAACTATGAACAAGTTTCGACATGTCCATGCATGCTTATGACAACCTTGATTCGACAGACGTAGCTCGGTAATCTCGGCCTAAGAATAGGACTCCTCCAACTCTTCCTGTGGATATCAAAAAGGTGACTAAGGGGATTACGCTAGGCCCTAGCGTAATCCCCTGATGATTGATGCTGCTGTCCTTCCCCTAGCGGCTAGGGGATGGGCAGCAGCATCAACTTGAGTGCTTAACACCAAACTGCGATCACCAATCTACCTGCCAAGCGTAGTGATCATGGTGGTGATGCCTCATCCAGCAGTGAATGTCTACCGGCTGATGAAAAGAGAGCTCTTAATTGTGTTTTTTTGTACGCATATCAATATCGAAGTAATCTAGGTCACACACACAATGTGGCTACGATACGATTGTCATACAAAAAGATACAGTAAACAATAAGATAAGAATGATTACTTACGACTTTCTTTACGATAAGCCACATAGTGTTTACTTTCAACTAAATATTGTACTTAGATCCGGAATCCTGAGTTTTGTTTAGTTAAAAAGGTAAGTACTTAAATATTTGTTTATTTAATAGTACAAATAGCAAAAGTGAGTAAGCAGATTAAAACAGTCTGGTAAAACCTTATGTTGGTCTTATCTTCGTAGTCTCTACGCCGTCATCATCATCATCATCATCATCAGTAGGTATATTGTCAGGGCTCATGCAAAGAAAAGCTTTACAATTTTAGTTTTTTCGATATTGTGTCTACGCCGTCATCACATCATCATGATCATCATCATCAGTATACTGACAGGGTTCATCCAAAGAAAAGCTTAACAATTAGGTATAGTGTTTTTGATATTGTGTCTACGCCGTCATCATCATGATATTGTCCGGGCTCATCCAAAGAAAAACTTTACAATTCTAGTCTTCTCTGTGAAGTCTCTACACCGTCATCATCATCATCATGACAGGGCTCATCCAAAGATAAGCTCTACAATTCTAGAGTTCCGTAGAGTCTGCTTAAAGTAGAAGTAGGTAGAGTTTTATCAACTGAATTATTACTAACCGACTTCAAAAAGGAGTTTTAAGTCGAATATTTTTTTTTTCTTAAGTATAACTCCTATTTTTAAGACTTTTGATTAATAAACTCTACACTAAGCTTGCTGAATAAAAGTAATGCATGGCCTCCCGCTAAAGTATAACCCCCTTATTCATAATCATTTTTTAACTGACTTCCCAAAAAAGGAGGAGGTTCTCAATTCGGTTGTATTTTTAAACCTATTTTAGCTAAAATAGCTTTTGTCTTGTTTTGACGTATGACATTTTACATCAGATAGAACAAAACAAAAGCTATTTTAACTAAAATAGGTTTAAAAAATTATTATGAATAAGGCCTTAAGTCTTTATTTATAAAGAGTTATCAAAATATTGTTTTGCCTATTGGTGAATTGTCTGCGAGAAGATAAGGACAGACAGAGGAAAATGTAGAGATCGTATTATTGTCATTAATGAAGAAGACATAATAATTGTGTTAAGATCGCATTATCATTAATGCCTGTTATCCTTTTTCCACACTTCCGGGTGTATGTTTGAGATAGTTATTGAGGAGTGTTTCCTCATTTCCCGTCAAAAGGACAACTCACGACATGACCGGCAGACTCTTAGGCCCATAATTCAGAACTAAACTACAAACTGAACTGACTCAAGCATATTTCTTTTGACAGATTTCAATGGAAAACTTCCACAAAATGTATGCTCAAGACTCGAGCTTATCATGAACGAACTTCATAGGAGTAAGTACCTACTTAGGTATAGTTAATTAGTACCTCTATAAAATGATACCAACTGTCTTTTTAGGTATTACATTACTCTTAAACAGTACCTTACGTACTAAACTCACTTCAAACTTCCTCCATTGTATTGGGCTATTTGACATTCAATTCTCAGTTACCTTTCGATTCATCATAATCAACCTTTTTGTCGTTCAGGAAGGCGTTTGTTTGAGCGAGAAAGATAACGTATGCATGCGAAGTTACTACCTACTAAGCAATAGTTACTACATCTACGCACGCACGCAGTGATATACTTAACTTAGCTGAGATGAGATTAGATTGTGAATTGAACGATCACTAATTACGAGGATCGGGGTTTTGATTTTGATCGGTCGCTTATTTTTCGATTTTTGTACAAGTATTTTATGAGATTCGGATAACATTTTCATATGGCATTTTTTACTTAATAGGTAGGTACATCGTTGTAATAACTAAGCCTTTTTAACCAAACTAAGTTAAAACTTGATAGGTACTTGGTTAGTAGTACTTTCCCTTTCCTCTTTTTTCCCCTTCCAAGCAAAAAGCTTTTGTCTTATAAGCAATCGACACGGACGTATGTAGATTGACAAGGATTTTTGTATGGAAAATGAAGTTCACAAAGTGTAAGGTAGGGGCGCCATCGGTGTCTCCACATAAAAATTTGTGTTACACTACACCATAACGTCCGTGACAATTGCTTATTCTTCGGTCTCAAGTATCATAATCACTTAATTCTATGCCGTAAACGTCATGAGGGATATATTTAGGAACTTGACATTTACGTAGGCGATGTCTACAGTTATTATCATGGCATACCTAAACCATGACTCAGTGATATCGCCGCAAAGCTCGTTTGCATAGCGATATATGGCTGCGACAAAGGAACAAGGTTGAATCGACAGGTTAATACAAGTCTTAAGGTGTGCCTGTGTGGGTACAACAGCCTCCATTGTCACACACATGCACAGTGAGACACGTCGGGACAGGACGTCCCACGCAGAATAAAGCTATATGCTATGATACATACCGGACTTGTCTTGTCTAGACAAGTTGAAATCGAAACATAACAACGAAAGAATGCGCTAAGTAAAATACAGGTTAATAGTGACGTACTGACAAATTCTTTCTATAGATAAGTACCTACCTAGTAAAATTCGCATTCTCGGATTATTCAACGTGTTTTTTTATATTTTTTTTCTTCGTTTTCTACTTTTACTTTATGTGGAAACTTGTAAGTGGCTTTTATGATAGATGTAACCCTTAGGTACATTACATTTTTGTCTATTATTTGTATTTATAGAGTAATTTTTCCTAAAATTATCTAAGTACTCAATAAATAAAAAAAGATAACTCCCGAACAGATACCTACAATATAAAACAGCCAAACAAAAAGTTAAGGACGTGAATACGTCATTAAATTTACTAACCATAGAGGGAATAAGTGATAATTATTATCTTTTTGAGAATAAATGATTATTAAACTTAATCCAGAAAAAAAATGATAACAAAATTGGGGGATACAGTTTGGTGTTACATTATCTATCATCTACATCCAAAATTTTATCACACCACTCACCACTCTATAGGTAAAGGATAAAAAAATTCGTTACGTTGAATGAGGACTGTGACGCATCGCGCGCGGCTGAGGGGGAGCGCTGCTGTTTACGTGTTCACGTAAAACACACAGCCGTGTCCACGACACAGGCAAACCAGGGTTTTTTTTATTAGTCTGGGTACTTTCTGATCATTTCATCTGTCACAGCAATTGTCAATTGCATAAGTTATCCCCAAAAACTTTCTAGCCAATTTCGCTTTGTTTTTAGTTTTTGATTGCCACTTGTCTAATCGCTGCCTAGGCGTGTGGCTATCTTGAATAGCTCATTCATTGCACTCCGGTCCGCCTGCGGTTGGATTCTCGTTAAACTACCGCACCGGTGTGACTGGGGGACTGAATACCGAATAGTTTTGCTAGCAACGCCGTAATGTCTAGAAATTGTGTTAATCTTTTGATACAGGTGTTATACATAGGTGTTTTTTGGTATGGTGTTATAAGTACTTACTGACATACAAAAACTGCTTATTTATCTTACCTTTTGTTGACCTATCAAACTGACATCCGTAAGTGAGACTTCGTTTTTACGAAGGACACTGTACCTAAGAATAGTTTAGGGACCAACGAAGTTAAACACACTAACAACGTAACACAAATACAAATATGTATTTGTTCGAAACACAGGTAGGTATAGTTTAATACAGATGTTTTTTAATTTATGGATTCTCCATGTTTCGCCTTCATTCAGGCATACAAATTTTAAAAAGTAATAATAATATTAATTACTGGTTGCGCCCCGTGGTTTCACCCGCGTGAATAATGATGAAAATTGATGATTATGATGATGATGATGATGAAAAGTAGCCTATGTGTTAATCCAGGGCGTAAAGTAACTCCATTCCAAATTTCACTCAAATCCATTCAGTAGTTTTTACGTGAAAGAGTAACAAACATCCATACTCACAAACTTTCGCGTTTATAATATTAGTAGGATAGGATAGGATAGGATAGTAGGATAGGATAGGATAGTAGGATAGTAGGATAATTTTACATGCAAAAATTCAACAAAATGCATGCACTACAATTTTTATCAATAAACAGGAGATCATAATAATTTATTGCGAACAAATGTAAATTACCTATCTTTACCTACCAAATAGCAAATGACAAATACAACCAACAGTTACGTACATAGTCCTGAGGGCCTAGCCAAACGGCATTCGCTTCGAAGCGATTCCATTTCTACAGTCGTAATTCAATACAATAGACCACGTGACATATCGATAGCTAACGTCAATCCCATACATTTTGGACTTTTCTACTGGCGTCAGATATTAGCCAGCGTCTGTATTTGCAGATCATGTAAACATTTGTCCTGGAGCGAAAATCGAACCTTCTCCTCTTGCGTCTCAAGTTCTCAACTGGCTACTCGCCTACCACGCCACGGAGGTCATGGAGAGAGTCATGTTTTGTGATCTTTATCTCTATTAAATAAACGTTATTATATAGATATGTTATAGTATATCCTGCTAATATTCCTGTGTGAATGCTTTTGCGTTTTATAACTCTGTGTTTATCCGTGAGGACCGGTAATTGGCTTCTCTGTTTCTTATTTTAGTTTACTTTGTTTTGTGTCTAATTTAAGCTGCTGGTCCTCCTAATAAATAAATAACTAAAATGAATAAAGATTACTGAAAAAAACAGGACAAAAATACGATCAATCTCACGTACTTATTATTATTGCAGCTTTAACGGAGAGCTAGGTTTCTTTCAGAAAAATATACTCCCTAAAACATGACTTCAATTTATATAATTTATGTAAGTACACTGTTAGAGTACCCCTTCTACTACGTACAGTCCATTCCATTCAAATGTTATCTAGTAGAGATCGCTACTTAGCGATAAGACTGCCCATTGTTTATAATATTTAGCTATTTTTGTTCATTGTTGAATTGTTATGTTTATGGTAAAGTATTTTCTAAAGTATTTCTCTTCAATAGTCTATCGTTTTAAGACTCAATAAACAAAGGACGGTCTCTGAAGGTATAGGAATACATACCACAAAAACATACCTATACGTGCTTTTTGTTTTTGTTGAGAGGAAATCCGTTCCCGATCTCGAATCCCATGGCAACTGAGCCTCTGTGTTATGATTTTCGTGAGTAAAATCAAAAACTTGCTTACATAACCCATCGTTATTGAAGATGGGTCAAGTCAAGACCCTGTCGGTTTTGAGTGGGCCAGTTTAACATAACATAGCACCCAACAGTCACATGCATAGTCCTGTGGCTCGATTACGTAATTCTGTTGCTATTGGTTTCAATCGATTTCAATGCTGTTTCTATCCGAAATGACGCTTTTGCGATTAACCAATTTACGCATATTGCTTACAAAGGTTAACTGCAACAAGACTGCGTAAATTAGGTAATCGCATACTTAAACGTAATTTCAAATAGAAACAACATTGAAATCGATTGAAGTATAACAAGCGTAGCGTGTGCTGTCTTGCATATTTTTTTGCTGATGTTTATTTAATTTTGACCACCTTCCTAAGGTTTTTAAGTTCTCATTTACTATGTATCAGCAACTCCTTGCTCCGAGGCACCACACAGGCGCTTCTCACCTAGTGGTAAGACGGACCATTTTTGTAAGCCAAGCCGTGTTTGTTGCCTGATTCTTCTAGGCTTGGTCGCGTTGGAACAGGAGTAATTTTAGTTTATAAGGCGATTCAAAATGATCCTTGTGATGTCAATGAATAAAATTCTTTTTGACTTTGACTTTGACTTTTTGACTTTGAAATCAATAGCAACAGAATTACGTAATCGCCACTCTGATCCCACACTAAGATTCCCTGTGTTGTGTATCAGGAACTATGAGTACTATGGTACCACAACACTCAGACCCGGCTTAAATATTTGCAGATCATGCGTACATTTGTCCCGCAGCGGGAATCGAACCCGCACCTTGCATCTCAGCCCAGGACGCCACGGAGGTTGTTACACGTTGACAAACTTATCAGTAAGTAACTGCATCTTATATATTTCCTTTACCCTGTGAATACCACCAATCCATAAACCAAAGTAAGCCTGAGAGGTGGAAGTACTTACCTGCTGTGATTTTATTAAAAAATAAATCATTTATGGTGACCAACGGGAAATTTTATTCCCGATCGTCCCCATGCAAATGGAAATGAGGAAGAACGGGAAAAAACTTTCTGTTGTTCCCCAAAGGGATGTGACGTAGGGACAATCAGGAATAACCCCTTACGAACCTTAGATAAGTAAAATTTTCTTAGATTAAACGCCACAACTTTTTACTATTTTATATTCTTAGGATATGTCAGAATCGTAGCAAGTGGAAATCTCTACCTACCTCTCCGGGAAACAGGCGTGAGTTTATGTATGTATTTATGTAATTTTTCTTTTCATTTTTATAGATTTCGTAAAGGAATCATAATAGGATCACTTTGCTGTCCGTCCATCTGTTAATACCCTTTTTCTAAGTTCAAGGTAGTGTCACCTTAATAATAAATTAATATTTATATATGTATATATATATATATATATATATATATATATATATATATATATATATATTATACAAATATTACTCTCAAGATCTCAATATATTATATTATAGTATATTGAGATCTCGATTCTAATGATTCAAAAAAAGAAAAGCATAATGTGCCTCCTTAACGTTACTTTATGTTCCATCCACAAACAAAAACCCCACATAAATTAGTCGGTGTGTGGCGGACGATCCAATAAAAATATTTTCGTATAAATAAACTCCTTGGGTCCGTGCGAGTCTCGAGATCGTGTCGTCGATAATACGTAGTCCAAGCTAAAAGGGAAATTGTGTTTAGAATGTCTGTTGCGGTTAGGGCTGCTACTCGCCTCAATTCGAGCCATCAATTCGACCTCAAAATCTCATATCCTTCCATAAAAATAGAAGACGTAATTACCATAAAAGAAAAATATCTCTGCTAATCGTTCACCAGCGTTGTTTACGTTCAATACAATGAGGGGAATTGCCAAAATCACCACGCTTGGCAGGCGGATTGGTGATCGCAGTTTGGTGTTCAGTAATCCCTTAGTCGGCTTTTACCATATCCACGGGAGGAGATGGAGGGGTATATTCTTAAACTGGACACATCACGGCAACTCTACTAATCAACAACATTTAGCTGAAAGTCATAGCTACTAAGTATTATATTTTTTATGGTAGTGCTAATAATACCTACTAAGAAGTGTAGGTAAACGTAGAGAATAGAAACTTAACAATTATTTAACTCTAGGTCTTAACTTGACTCGGATTTCTAATATGTTTTATGATGCAGACAATTTAAATACTTGCGTAGTTGCAAACAAGGTTAAAAACTGATTGGTCTGAAATTTGGATTTATTACATGGCCGTGAGTGAGGATCAGCCGGCCTAGATTGGGTATTTCGCTTCGAAGCGATTCTATTTCTACACTCGTAATTCACTACAAAAGATCACGTGACATATCGATAGCTCACTTCAATCTCATACATTTTGGACTTTTCTACTAGCATCATCACTATTCGAATGTTACTTTGTCTACGGCCTCTGTTAATTTTGTGGGTTCTTTAAATATTTCAAAATACACAATTGAAATGGAAAAAGTTACTAAAGTTCAATATTTCAATTTGGCTGCTTAAAATGAATTTCGAACGACACAAAATCGGTATAATCCCTCGTTAAACAAGCCTTGGGGGCTGCTCTACCTCATTTAGAATTTTTACTGTCTTAGAAAGCGTCTTACTTATTTATTTATTCCGTACCGGCCTACGGCAGACAAGATCGCAGGTACCTTCATGCACTAAAAGTCGCGTTATTAAGTTTCAGCATAGAGTCGGAGTTCCAACTCTAGTTTGAACTCGGTAACAAACAAAAGTTACAAAAACGAATTCACCTTCTTTAATCGTAAAATTATGATTCTAGACATCGTTTAGGGCTTAATGTGTAAACTAGAATTACAATTCGAGACACGACTTTACTAACAACGTTTCAACGAGTTGATGTGCACGAGATAAAATGCTTAGCGTTAAACAATGTTACTGCAGAAGAAATGATTCGCACATGTTACACGGGTTGTGACTTATTAATGTAGGTACTTTCAAACTTTATTTATTTATTTCATAGAAACAGCGAGGTTTCTTGTTTACGACCAAAAGTAATAAGCATTTATTTCATACGAAAGTTTTACGATATCAAAAATATAATAGAAATGTTTTATTGTATTGGCAACCCTAATTATGTTGCACCAAAATATGACAATCCCACTTCCAATTGAGTGTCGTCAGCGCCCGCCCCGTTCTCACGAGCCTTGTTATGCAAATCACGAGTGTCTGTTAGTAACATTTTGGATACATAAAGTACCTATGTACTTAAACATAATTTGAATTGAATATAGGCTCGTTTTAGAACATCATTATCCGAGAAAGAACCAGTTAGTAATAAGAGATTGTCCTGCCTGAATTTGAATTCTGGAAAAATACCTAAGTATATTCAATACTGCCTTAATCTATATCTATATTCTAATTCTCATCAAAAAAATTTAAACACATCTCAATGGATTATTAGAAAAGTATTGTTGTAAACGGAAAAAAAAATCATAATATAACAGTACGTTACGAACTGGCAGCAAATATAATGATGGCTTTTCTTAAAGAAATAATTCTCTTTATTGGTTACTAGTTGCGCTGCGCGGTTTCACCCGCGTGAATAATGATGAAAATTGATGATGATGATGAAAAGTAGCCTATGTGTTAATCCAGGGCGTAAAGTATCTCCATTCCAAATTTCACTCAAATCCATTCAGTAGTTTTTACGTGAAAGAGTAACAAACATCCATCCATACTCACAAACTTTCGCGTTTATAATATTAGTAGGATTTGTCGCCAGAAAGAAAATCTTGGAAGTGTTTCGATGAGAAGTGTATAAGTATTTAAGTCAACACCAAAAAGCTAACTTGAGGGTGTCCAAGATCCAACGGGCGAATACCTATAGTTAGTTAGGCGTGCTCTGTCTATCATTACATTTTTCCTCTAATTCAGTTGTATTGTGTCTCTAGTAGGCCAATAAAAACACTTAAATGCAGCTGACTTCCTACCTCGACGTTACCTATACAACCAAAGAGGCATTCTATCGTCCGGACATACAATGTCGACCAACCCGGATTATTCTTTATGCCAGGAACAGGTAATACTGAAGTGCTGGGGCAGAATGTTTAGGCCGTTATCGATATTTCACTTTAGGCAAGAACTAATAGATCACAATATAATTCGTGATTCAATCTAAAAGACAACAGTTATCCTTTAGTACCTACTTACCTATTTTATTCCTTACAATATACAAACCTTTACCTGAAGCTTTGAACACAAGTTTTTTTCGTAAAACCGTCCATCGAGTCAGCGACTTTCGTAAAAACGAAGTAGAGCTACATGTAGAGTTCGTCTAATCTAAAACTAAACGTGCTTCTGCCGCTTTTACTTAGCACTTGACACAAGCTTGACGTTAGAAAATGGTCATTGTAGTGACAGAATAAGGAATATAATATTTTGACGTAATGAAATAGTGAGGCGTGCCGTTTTTGACTAGACGCACTCTACTTAGTTGCCTATCTTTTATAGAATTAAACTGCTAAGAACTTAGTAGATTATACACAATCTATGATTGTTGTATAGATATATATTTATTGTATGCATAGGGAGGCCTATGTCGAGCAGTGGACTTCTACAGGATGATGATGATGATGATGCTTGTTATATGTACTTACCTATCCCGCTATGCCTATAATAACTGAAAAATGTTTGAGGTTTAACTGTGTAAGTAAGGTATAAGCAAAAGGAGACGATACAGAGGCACTGGCAATACTTACACATCCAATAATATCATCACAACGTTCCCATACTACAAGAAGTTTGAATAGAACTTGTAAAATACAACGCAACGGCTGTAATAATGTAGGTACCCGACGAAATAAACAAACTAAGTAAGATGGCGAGTAATCGACAAACATCGTTGGAATCCCTAGAGAAACGGCAATATCACTGCGATGCTGTGTGATTGGCGCGCGGCGTGGGCGGCTGCATAATGAACCGACGGAGCCAGGGGGAAGGGGGGCTGAGACCGAGACCTGGCCCGTTCGAAGAACGGCTCTCTGTCAGTATTTCAAATAGTAGCATTTTTCGCATATTCTTCGCAAGGAACCGTGGTGTAGAGTTTGTACTGTACGTAGAAGTAGCGAGTTATTTTACATTTGAAGTTAGAATAATTAAAACAGCAGTAAATTTTTATTAAAGTTGAGTCTTGTGCCCTTGAATTGTTTTGTTTCAATTGTTGTGTAACACCCTAACTTACTAAAATTTTTGTTTATTGTCTCGCATGTTTTCTCCATTGTTTATTTGGTAAACTATGTCACGAATACCCGCCGCAAACAGGCTAGCCCTAGTGCGGGATCCATAGCTTTTTTTAATTGTATTTAATCTATTTTTGAACAATAAACTTTACTTTTATTTACTTTACTTGAATTAAGATTCTTTACCCCCAGGGGCCAACAAGAGTCTTTAGTTCTTGCTCAGTTTTTGTCTATCTGTCTGTCACTTTATGCGCCCACGCATCAAAATTGGACAGAATACTATTGAATTATTTAGTTAGCTAAAAGGTATTACAAAGCTCTTAAGAATAATGTCTCCATTCAAAGAGTATTGTGTCGCAGTAGGTCAAATAATTTAGTTTTTTACACCGATCTTTCCCATAATTGGACCCTTCGGTGCGCGAGTCTGACGGACTCTTGGGCAAATTTAATTTATTTTATTTTGAAAGGCCGTGGTGATCTCTGTCTAAGAATAGGACTCCTCCAACTCCTCCCGTGGATCACGTAAAATGCGACTAAGGAGATGGGCAACAGCATCCATTTGAGTACATAGCACCAATACTGCGATCACCAATCTGCCTGCCAAGCGTGGTGATTATGGCAAATCTCCCAATTCTATAAGGGAGGCCTCGTCTTAGCAGTAGACGTATACCGGCTGATAAAGATGATCGTACGTAATACGTGTAGAGTTTTTCTCCGAATGGGGTCCAGGATGCCAAGGGTGAGGCGCCGAGCTTGCGTCTCGTTCCGCTTGCCGCTAGATTGGAATCTGCACGAGCCATCGCCTCCTACGAGCTACGAGCCTCCTACCGTACCAAATCCGTCAACGTTTTCATACCCTACACCAGAATATTGACTGATCTGTTATTGGAAATTCGTTAATTCTCTGAATCGATATTTTCTGGTAATAACCTCATTCAATATCGAATCGACTCAACCATTTTTGGCTGTAACGAAACTGTCAATAAAATATATAAGTAGGTACCTACCTCCTTACGTAACAGTTTCCAAATTTTTATTGAACAACGAATGTTTCATAAATTACATTGTACCGCTTCTTTTGTTTTGATAGAAATGAATTTTCAAATAAGTAGATAATACAGGAGATCGCGAAAGAAGAAGACCACCTATCGTGTTGTCTTCAATATACAGGGTGGCCCACAAAAGACGACGTTTAATTTTTTTATTTAGTTTACCCTTACCAAGACCTGTCTGAATCACCTCCATGTATGTTCCGCGATATTTTGTTGTTTTCGAGTTATAGATTTTTTAAAGTACCTACAAATATTTGAAAATTATCCACCAGAACTTAAAAAAAAATTGAAAATAAAAAAAATTGTGAGCTCTTTTCTCGATTTTTTTTTGTAACAAAAACCTTGTTAACTGTTTTTTCAAGCATAAATTTAAAAAAAAAACAGCTTCCTTACATTCATGCAAGTTACAAAAAAATATAGAAATTAAGTAATTACCGTTCGAGCGAATCAGACATGAATTTTCTACCAAAAAAAAACTAAAAAGGCAATTCTATGAATCCTAAGTAATTTCATAATTGTAGGTACGAATCCATTTACAAAGTTTGGACAGTCAAGTACTTGTTACTTTATTTGGAATCATAGACATTAATAACTGCTTTTTTTAAAATTTCCAAGGTTTATCAGTATTTTATACATATTTAAGAATGTCGAATTTGAACCTTAACATATATGCATTTAAAACTCATTTTGTTTATAAATGGTCGTTTGGACAAATAGGTACCCGGGCGATGAAATGCTACGTAAAAGCGCTTTGGTTATCCGAAAAACGACTACCGGACGAACACATGGACACAATTCGGGAAACGAATGAAAATATTAATCAGACTCTTTGTATTGTATGTACGTATGAATGAATGTAGAGCTCACCGCGAATTATCACATCACTATTCTCCACGCAATAGGACGTAGGCAACCAATTTATCAGATAACTTTCTTCTTAGGGTTCCGCACCCACAGGGTCCAAATGGAACCCTATTGACTATGACTAATACATAGTCTTAGGATTACAACTCCTAAAATAAATAAAAACGATCGACGACCTCTGTGGCGCGGCGGGCGAAGATTCACCTGCGACGCAGGAGGTTGCGGGTTCGATTCACAAAACGGAACAAATATTTGTACAATCTGCAGATACTTGTTCTGGGTGTTTTGGGTATTTTCTATGTATAATAAAAAAAACAGTTATCTAGTACCAATAACACAAGCTCTGCTTAGCTTGGGGCTAGATAATGTTGTGTGAAATGTCCAGCATTTTTTTTTTAATTTATTTTAGTTAACTTATGTTTACTTACCTACATTGATCAAGAAATAAGGAATAGATAGTGAATTCGTTTTAGTTCCTGCGGTGGTGTATCTGGCCTAAGAATAGCCCCCCCCCCCCCCCCCTTCCGTGGATATCATAAAAGCCAACTAAGGGATAGGGATATGGGATGGGTAGCAGCATCCACCAATCCGCCTGCCAAACGTGGTGACTGGTGATTATAACAAAGACCCCCATTGCAATCTAAGGGGGCGGCCTCGACCAACAGTGGAAGTCTAACGGCTGATGATGATGATGATTAGTTAGTTTTAGTTCTTTATGTCTCAGGGTCGGCAGCGCGCGTGTGATGCCTCTGGTGTTACAGGCGTTCATAGGCTACGGTAACTGCTTTCCATCTGGTGGGCCGTAAGCATGTCTGCTTGCCAAGTAGCATAAAAAAAATACCTTCCATAGAACATCAGTAAACTGGGTATAGGCACACAGACAGCAAACATCAAAGTGAAATTCCGATTATGCTAATTACATTCTGTGAGCCTTTGACGTGATCGCACTTCACACGGTTAGTAGAGTTTAATAAAAGTTAATAATGCAATATTATAGACAGTGTGACGGTAACTAGGTGCTATTGCATAAAATTTAAATAGCATAGAAACGCAACTCCTCTTTCTACTAAAATAAGTAACAACCTACTCCTCATCCTGCCACTCATCTATACGTGACGCATCAGGCCCGATGTCAAATTCCTTGAAAACACAAGGATCATTTTCAAACGTCTTACTCTACTAAACTACACTTCATCATCAACAGCATTTAAGGCCACAGCACACCAGCTGCGTACGCGTAGACGTAGACTTGCACGTCGACGTATCATGACGTTGTAATCTATGGAACTGTATGAGACATGGCACACCGCTTGTACGTAGACGCCCATAACACTTACTTAACTAAAATGACTCAAAACAGTCTGAGATGCCCCAAACATAAAGAAAGATATATCCCAAAAGTCACGTTATTAAGTTGAACCTAGTTCCGTTTATAAGCATTAGAAAATGTCACCACGGCCGAAATCAACCGGGTTCGATTCCCGCACGATCTGCAAGTATTTGTTCCAGATCTGGGTGTTGTAATACCATGATATTCGTAGTTCGTGATACTAGTGACGACTAGTTCTAGTGTGGTGTGACTGTTATGCTATTAAATTTAAAAAACGCTCTAGAACTTTGTCACCATCATCGAACGGGAGTTTCACTTCTATGCTACATGAAAATGTGTTAATTCGGTCGTCGCCGAAGGGGATTGCAATATCAGCACGGTCTCGCCCCAACTGCAAACAAGCGGTGTTACCATGCAACTTTAATGAATATTTTTTGTCTTTACGATCTTATCTTTACAAAAAGGGTACCGGGGAGGTAAGCGGTCAAATACGTGTCGAAATTCACGATACTCCTGTTTGAGGAGAGCATTGATAAAACTTATTGTTGAACTTAGGGTTGAGAATTCGTAGTTAATTAGATTGACGCTTAGAGAAAATTCTCGTTTGACAAAAAAAGACTACTAGAGGACGATGCATGGATTTAGTGGAGTATAAAAATTCCTTGGGACGATGACATACAAATAAGGCAAAGTTAAGGCACGGTAAGTAATTATGCGGAATACATATTACTAATTCTGACGACCTCTGTGGCGCGGCGGGCGAAGGTTCGCCTGCGACGTAGGAGGTTGCGGGTTCGATTCCCGCCTCGGAACAAATATTTGTACATTCTGCAGATATTTGTTCAGGGTGTTCTGGGTATTTTTCTGTGTATAATAAAAAATATTTATCTATGTAATGTTGTTGTATTAAGTATATCAGTTATCTAGTAGTCTAGTACCCGTAACACAAGCTCTGCTTAGCTTGGGGCTAGATAATGTTGTGTGAAACGTCCAGCATTTTTTTTTTTTTTAATAAATATAATAAATGTAAAAGTTTGTGAGGATGGATGGATGGATGTTTGTTACTCTTTCACGCTTTTGCGTACCACCGTAAAGTTTCATCAAAATTTTGATTGAAACGGATTTTGATGAAACTTTACGGTATTAAGTATAGCTTAATACTAATAAGTAGATATAAATACTAACTAAACGATACCTTTTAGGTAGGAAGTTGAGAAACACTAGTATACTGACGGTATTCATTATCCAATATCACCGACATAGCTCTACGAATTAGCAAGTTAAAGTGGCAATGGCATAGTCATATAGCTCGCAGAAATGACAACCGTTTGGGAATATAGGTTCTCGAGTGGCGAGTGACGACCTCAAAGCGGACGACCGGCGCAGTAAAGGAAGGCCCCTCTCGATGGACCAATGACATTATAAAGCGGAATGTCATTGGGTGGCCCGGGACCGTTCGTCGTGGCATTCTATGGTGGAGGCCTATGTCCAGCAGTGGACATCTAAAGGCTGATGATGATAATGATGATGATTATGATTATACACTAACCCCCTTATTCATAATCATTTTTTAAACCTATTTTAGCTAAAATAGCTTTTGTCTTGTTTTGACGTATGACATTTTACATTGGAGAGAACAAAACAAAAGCTATTAAATGTTATTAAGCTAAACACACACAACATAACATTTACGCCACCGTCATTATTTGTTAAATAGTTTCTGTCCATCCAAAGGTTGTCTGGAAGAGATCGCTCTTAAGCGATAAGACCGCCCATTGTACCTCTGATTTGAAACATTGTATCCTTATTTTTTTTTTGTTTTTTGTTTATGGTGTACAATAAAGTTATAATCTATCTATCTATCTATCTAAAATAGGTTTTAAAAATGATTATGCATAAGGCCCTAACAGTTTAGCATTTTTGTGTAGAAACGTAACTTAAAAGTTTTTCGATTATTAAACTGTAAAAATCTGGTCATCTCAAATAATGTGACGACAATATTCTTTTCTAATCTTTTTATCAGACCAAGTATTGTACGAGTAGGTACCACTTTCGTAAGGAAAACATTATAAAAGACCTCGGTTGTGATTCACTTCATTCCACGAGTTTGCATGAAGCAGTTAAATCTGGATTGGGTTGCCCCGTTTAGAAGTAAGTAGGTACAGACTCAATCAGAAGTAGCTTTACAACGCAAGTGACCAAATTTAGCTTTACACTAACAATACCTACTTTACAATAATTACTTTACAATACTAGAAACAAAGATAAACTCGCTGTTCCCACTATAAGGCTCTATAAAGTTAGTAAATATTTTATAGGGCAAAAATATACGCTTCTTTAACAAAATCCCAAGCGACGGCCGGCGTGCAAACATTGTCGATAAACAAATTTATAAACTTGATTGAAAATAACGTTTCAAAAAAAGCGTATTATAAAATCTCAGATTACTAAGATGATAATAAAGCTGAATTTGCTCCAACACAGTCTGAGCAAATGTTAAAATTAAAATTAAAAGTGCAAACTATATTTGCCAAAAAAATAGAACACTATAAATGCGAAAACCATCCCAAAATTGGTCCTTCTTCTTCTTTTATTTGTGGATTCTGTGACTTGACTTGACGATGGAGATATAAGTGTGAAAGTTAGTCGGTGGAGAAAATTGGTCCTTATGTTTCCAAAGTACACCTTGTCGAATCTTTTCGGTTGAATTGTTACTAAATGTTTTCAAAAATCAAGAAAACAACATTTTATGAATATATGACTTCTAGTTTTTAAATCAATGAGAAACTACGTTCTTTCGTTCAGTCTGGCTCTAGATTACTTTTAATTGAAAAACTACAGTTAAAAACAAATAATTTTATAAAGATCCTCATAAAGTTATGTACATATAAACGGATAAGACTTAAGAAGATAAGACTTTACGATGTGTTCTAGATTTTTAAAACATACAAGAATAAAATTAAAGAAGTCGAAGCGTAATTCAGACGAAATGTTCGACGAGGTGTACTTACCATATCACATTTAACTTCATAATCGTAGATGTTCAGTGAGCTATGAATAAAATTTACACGTCACAACGCCAATCTGCCTATTTCCACAGGTATTACACAGGTATACATACAGGTATATAGTCCGTGTACTTAAATATTTGGTCACTTGAGTTGTATAGCTAGGTACTTTTGATAGCATCTGTATAGGTACTTACGTGATTTTTATTTACCAACACGACGCGACGTGACTCGATGCGTACGTTTCGGCCCAATTATATATTCTCTTTCGTTTCCTTAAACGTTTTTCAGCCGTAGGTAATGGAAACTTTGCAAGATTTGATCGGATTTGAGATAAAAACAACCGCCTATGCTCCCACGGGCACTATTTATTTTGCAATTCTGGCCGGTTGTTACTTTGGTAGTTTCGCATTTACATTGCTAATATTGCCTTATGAAGGAAACTCTAAATACACTTAAACAGACTAGAATATAAAAACAAATCATGAGAAACCGATTCGGTAAATAAGATGTTTGCATTTGATAGTGTGGAGTGAGTCTGGATATAGGACTGAATCCATAGTTATTTCCAGAAAAATCTGTGCATTGGTAAGGCTGATCGTGATATTATATTATATTTATATATACTTATATATATTATATAGTTTACTTAACCCTGCATCATCATCATCAGCCTTGTTTACGTCCAAAGCTGAACGAGGCCTTCCCTATTAAAAAAAATGGGGGGATTTGACATAATCTCCCCGTTTGGTAGGCGTATTGGTAATCGCTTGGTGTAAGTACATAGTTGGATGCTTCTGCCTATTCTCTTGTGCAACCCCTTAGTGCTACATCCACGGGAGGAGACAGAGGGATCTATTCACAGGCCGGACACACCATGGCACCCTTACGAAATTAAAATACTTAAGGCCACAGCACACCAACTGCGTATGCTACACGTAACGTAGACACGCGCGTCACTTTGTATGTACACGCTTACGTGCACGTCACGCAAGCGGTGTGCCTCATACAGTTCCATACATTACAACGTCATGGTACGACGACCGACGTGCACGACGACGTCTTCGCGTACGCAGCCGGTGTGCTGTGGCCTTTAGCTGGCCATGCAAGGTTATTCAAATTCAAATTATTACTATTGAAAAACATAACAGTTTAAAAAAAAAACAAAGCGTTAAATCTAGTCAATTGTATATACTAAAACAGCAGTAGCAGCAATAGTACAGTCAAACAGGTGCATTTCAATAGATTTGTGGCGGACGATAAGTCTCGCAGTGTATTGTTGACACCTAACTTATAATGTATAATTTAGTACGAAAAAATATTGTTGTTAAATTGTAACTCCTTCCATTAGCCGCTAGGGCCGGGAGTAAGAATTGTATATCAATAGAGCAAAACTGAGAGAAAATACAGTAAAGTCCGGTAACGCAGCATCCCATCTGAGGCCAACTGCATTTAGTCCTTCAGAAAAAAAAGAGTAAATACAGTCCATTTTTACAGTCATCGAAGTTTTACTGAAGACCTATAGGAACCCTCACAAGATTTATCTCATTCGCCGGCTAAATTCGAATAAGTTGCCTCATGTATGATGTTTTAAACTCAAATAACGTGTTTATTTCAAGTAACGTCGGAAGGTTTTTATTTGCGCTTGCAATTAGGTCAGAACTCGCTGGCTGCTTTTTAATCCTTTAAAAACCTTCACGAACTGTAAGCGCGGCGTCTCTACGGACCGCAATAACACTAACTCTTATAAACTGGGATTATAGCACTCTCCGTAACACGACTTAAATTCAAATATGCACTTGCTTAAAAATGCTGTATATTTCAAGAGCATCCCAGGGTAAGACTCGCTTTAACAGAGAAGGGTGGCGCTTTGGGAGCCTTATTATTCGCCGAAGAACATTTCTTGCTCATTTATAGTTAGTTATTAACTCTTATGTTTTGTGTTTGTGTCGATGCAGTAGGTACCTATTAGGAATAGGTATTTACTAAAGATAATCTTTATTTACAGAAATAATAATACAACTAATAAAAGTGTAGTATACAAACCTTCAAAAATACAAATGGGACAGGCGAGCTATTTTAAGATGCAACAGGCACATTACACATAAATAAAATAAATAAATTCTGGATATTTCATACAACATTATCTAGCCCCAAGCTAAGCAGAGCTTGTGTTATGAGTACTAGATAACTGATATACTTAATATAATACATTACATAGATATTTTTTATTGTTCATAGAAAATACCCAGAACACCCGGAACAAATATATGCAGATCGTACAAATATTTGTATCGAGGCGGGAATCGAACCCGCAACCTCTTGCGTCGCAAGCGAACCTAATAACCATAACCACCACCATAACCATAGTTATACCATACCATACTATGGTATAACCATAGTTCACATAATTTTATTTTACAATTTTAGGAAAACTTACAGCTAGTACATGTACATATAGTAAACTAAAATACATGTAAGAGTTACATGTATCCTGAAGGCCAATTACAAGTTTCCACTGTTGGAACCTGTTGGGTGTTATGTTATGTACATAACATAACATAACACAACAGTCACATACATGGCTTGATCCCACACTAAGATTGCTTCTGTCGTGGATATATCAAAACTACTAGTACCATAGTACCACACAACACTCAGACCCGGAACAAATATTTGCAGATCATGCAAACATTACCTCTGTGCCTGTGGCGCGGCGGGCGAAAGTTCGCCTGCGACGCAGGAGGTTGCGGGTTCGATTCCCGCCTCGGAACAAATATTTGTAAAATCTGCAGATATTTGTTCATGTTCTGGGTATTTTTCTATGTATAATAAAAAAATATCTATCTATGTAATGTATTGTATTAAATATATCAGTTATCTAATAACACAAGCTCTGCTTAGCTTGGGGCTAGATAATGTTGAGTGAAATGTCCAGCATTTATTTATTTATTTATTTGTCCCGCAGCGGTAATCGAACGCGAAAATATTGCGTCTCAGCTGATAACTCGCCCGCCATGCCACAGTCACATGAGTGAAGTTGCGTATGTTTACTTTGTAATATTTCATACTGTTGATTCTTTTTGCGTCAGCTATGTTTTTATGCAAAGTAAAACAGCGGAAAGTGGGATAATCTCGCCTACCGCCAGCCGTCGTGTTTCTGATCTACCGAAAACTTGATTTTATGCTGTAGTTTAAGAGGAAAGTTTTTATCTATAAATAAGGTATTATTTATGACTTTTAATCATGTTTTTAACCGACTTCCCAAAAAAGGAGGAGGTTCTCAATTTTTTTTTTTTTGTATGTTTGTTACCGCATATCTCCGTCGTTTATGAACCGATTTGGAAAATTCTTTTTTTGTTTGAATAGATATACTTCCAGATTGGTCCCATTTTTTCATAATCCAGTTCTGATGATGGAATCCATGAGGAATTGAGGGGACTCCTCAAATATTGTAGGCATACATATGGCGATTTTGATATTTTCAGCAACAAACCAAGCATTTGCATTCAAAAAGTATCATAATCCTTTCACCACTATGGTTCTTTCATCATTTTTTTTTCATCCAAATATTTAGTCTTATACAATAGCGGAAGTCGGTTTTTTAAATGAAAAGTTATAAAATAGTACTTACCTATAAATATTTTAAATAAATTTAATATACCTGACGACCACCGGATGACTTCCGTAGCGCGGCGGGCGAGTAGTCGGCTAAGACGCAAGAGGTGCGGATTCGATTCCCACTGCGGTACAAATGTTTGCATGGTCTACAAATATTTATTCCAGGTCTGGGTGTTGTGGTACCATTGTACTCGTAGTTCCTGATACCCACGACACAGGGAATCCTAGTGTGGGATCAGAACTATGTAGGTGTGGCTGTTAGGTGTTATGTTATGTTATATATCCACTTATTAAACAAATATAACACTAAAATAATGCAAATTGAACTTACAACCATTGGAAGATAAAGGTTCTCAAGTGATGACCATGTCTCGGACGACTACCATCGAGAAAGAGGGGAGGGGGGTCCTCCTACATTATAAAGGTCGAAGGAAGTCGGTGGATTGACCTCATGACCGTTCGTCGTGACATTCTGTGGTCTATGTCCATCAGCAGTGGACTTCAATATCATAATGATGATAAATCTAAAGACTTGACTGAGACTTTAATAACTTGATCTAATTATATCAAAACAATATACCTAATAAAATATAACATACATAATAATAATACAACATTCGCAAAATTGAGAAGACTCCTCAGAGGCCATAATTAAAAGAAGATGAATTTAAATTAACTAGAACATTAGACCGTTTTGTTTTATTACATTAATTTATTCTAAAGGAAATCAAATTCTATTCAAATGTACTTTATTCATTGAAATCACAAGGATCATTTTGAATCGTCTTTTAGACTAAAATTACTTCTGAGCTTACTCAGAAACTATAATTATTGAATCTTAATTTTAAACTGTACGTTGGTTTATTCAATAGATGTGTGTATTAATATTAATAACTGCTGAGTAAGTTGTACTCCAAAGCTCTTGTGCTTACTTATTATGTAGAGTACTACCTACACTTAACATGATACTGAGTATTAGTATATTATTCTAGCCTAGCTAATCTGTGCACTTATACTTAGTAGTACAGACGGCAAAGACCCCTTACCCAGCTAATTGGTAACCCCTGCGTCACAGATGAAATAATAGTTACTAGGTCCCACGTCGCAAAAATTATACTGATCTATTAGGTAACATTACATAGTTCACCGGATAATAGCCACTTTATGTATAACAGTAACTACTCGCCTAAGAACAATATGCTTTTTGCATCGGAAGATATTTTTTTTTATCATATAAATAGCTATAAGTATTTATATGATAGAAAAAAAAACTGATACCTTGGTTTTGTGTATAAAATAATGGCATACAATTATCTTTAAAGTTTTGTTAGATTTGTTACCAAATGTTCCAAAAACTAAAAAGTATTAGAAGTTAGTCTAAAATTAGATTACAATTTTAAGATGGCTTACAAAGGAGGTTGTTTATGTTTAATTTTTTATCGAGTGAAGTAGGTAATTCAAAATGTGTACTGAATTTATGATTTCACTAGATAAAAAGTTCAAAAACACGACATAGTTTTTTTCTTTTTGTAAACTCATATCAAAAACTTAAATATTCTAGAGCTCATTAAAGCGTCTCTTAATACACAACTTGTACAATGTTCAGAAAAATATATGAACCATTTCGTTTTTACTTCAATCTATAAATACACTGGAGGGTAAGCAAATAGCTTTGCTGTCTGTACCTACAAGTGGATGGATAATTATACCACAATGTTAGTGTGACCTCTGGAATCGAAAGTTTTCATATTATTCGACCCTTATTTCAGCGTGTTATCGAAACATGTATACTAAGTAGGTTACCTAAATATCTAAGTACCTACCTAGTAGCCCAAATGCTAATCCACCTAGTGGAACACTTTATTTGGAACAATCTCTATTTAGAACATTTTTTTTGTTGAAAGTATGTTTTTCAAAACCATCTTTTATGAAATTTGTGACCGGAACCGTGAGCTGATCAAAATGAGCCTAAACACTCCAGGCTACTACTGATCATCGAGGAGTTCCGTTGTCCACCGTCATTAGATGCTCAACTGTCACCATAATATTGTATTGACTATTTATGATTTATTGATTTATTTATGCGAAGTTTCAGCTATCGGTTGAACGGAACTGCTTAAAATTCAGGTGCAAGATTTAACCACGAACAGCAGAGCAAAAGCAGGGTTATGATTTTAGCATCCTATGTTTGTAAGTTTGTTCTGAGGGCGTATTACAAGTTTTGCATGGCAAAAACCGAAATGCGAAACGTGAGCATTCAACGTGACTTAGGTAGTAACTATTTACTAATCTGTACTGTTTTTACCGACTGCGCGGCACAGAATGAAGAATAGTTACTACGTAAGTCACGTTGAATGCTCACGTTCCGCATTCCGGTTTTTGCAATGCAAAACTCGTAATAGACCCTCAGGTCTGCTCTCCGACTCTATACTTGACGGATTTTGACAAATTAATATTGAATGAATTTGAAGCGTCTTGACGTTACGCGTGTTATAGGGTTATGACGTCACACGAACCCTAAAAATACCAAACATTTTGGGCGAAATTAACCTATCTCTTCTAGTTTTTATAAATAAGTAAATGCTGGACATTTCATACAACATTATCTAGCTCCAAGCTAAGCAGAGCTTGTGTTATGGATACTAGATAACTGATATACTTAATACAAATACATTACGTATATTTCTTTATCATACATAGAAAAATACCCAGAACACCGTGAACAATTATGTACAGATCGTACAAATATTTCTTCTGATGCGGGAATCGAACCCGCCGTTTATTCCAATCTTTCCTACCAACAGTTCGATAGTCTAACTGTTTGGACAAAATTATTCCAAACTGTTAGCCTGACTAGTCGGACAGATTGGAATTTGGATTTTCGCTCAGTTTTGTTCCATATAGTACTACCGCAAATGAAGTACAGTGAAATCAAAAATAAAAACTTAAATAAATTATTATCAATTTTTATTCTATAATATTTTTTTTATTCCATCCAGTCCAACGAGAATACTAACTTTTACTAGTCGAAAGTAAATTTTTTACAGTAAGAATGACGAGCGCTCCTTGCGGTATTGTTGAGAAACTCTGTAAAACCATTAAAAAAAATATCGACTCGAAACTCTGTATCCCGCCTACCGAGTTTCGAGTCGATATTTTTTTTTATGGTTTTACAGAGTTTCTCAACAACGAGTGCACTACTTAGACTAGGCCTTACAAGAAACCGATCACGTCTAGTCTGATCACACGAAACAGTCCCGTCTGATCAAGATAACAGACAGGACTACCAAAAAAAAATTGGGTACTTTCTGATCACGTTGGAAAATCAAAATTCTGATGATGCAGAACCATTTGAGTACCCCAAAATGTTGCCTGATGGAAATAATATTCCCCATTTTTACGACTCTTTGACGATTATGTCTACAATGAGTTTCACTATTTTATTTATGAGTAAAGGTATTGTTCCAAGATGTATTGAGCCTAGCCCTTATCTATTTTGAAATTATATATTTTTTTAGAATTTTGATTTTCCAACTTTTTGGAAATAAAAAATGGGAAAAATTATTTCCATCAGGCAACATTTTAGGGTACTCGAAATGGTTCTGCATCATCAGAATTTTGATTTTTCAACTTTTTGGAAATTACCCAAAAAATTGGGAAAAATATTTCCATCAGGCAACATTTTGGGGTAAATTGTTCTGTATAATCAAAATTTAGATTTTGCTACTTTTTTGAAATTACCCTAAAAACGGGGAAACTTCTTTTGACTAGGCAGTATTTTGGGGTACTTGATATGGTTCTGTATGATCAAAATTTTGATTTTTCATCTTTTTGGAAATTACCCTAAAAATGGGGAAAAATGTTTTATTCATACGACACCACTGGGTACTGGAAACGGTTCCGTGTAAACAACATTTTTATTTTCCAACTTTTTTGAAATTACCTTCAGAATCGGGAAATTTATAATGACCAAGAAACACCTCGGGGTACTCAAAACAGTTCTTTAGCATAAAAATTTTGATTTTCCAAGTTTATTGAATTTTATTTTTTATTTTTTTATTACTCGAAATATGGGGTAATTCATTTTGACCAGAGAATGTAAATATATTAGTAAGTACCGACCTCATAAAAATTTATAATCATATCTTATTTTTCATTTCACTGTACCTACTTCACTTGCGGTCACTGTATGGAACAAAACTGAGCGAAAATCCAAATTCCAATCTGTCCGACAGGTCAGGCTATAAGTTTGGAATAATTTTGTCCAAACAGTTAGACTATCGAACTGTTGGTAGGAAAGATTGGAATAAACGGAACCCGCAACCTCCTGCGTCGAAGGCGAACCTTCGCCCGCCGCGCCACAGAGGTTGTCAAGAAGGTTTTATAGGTCTAGCTGTAATGATAACATTTTGTTACTTACAGCAATTGGATCTACATAATCCTGCAAAGCATGCGTAGAGGTCACCAAAAGAAAATACGTAAAAATCTTTTCCTCGTAATTTCCCGAAGCCAACCGACTTCATGGGAATCTCTTTAATTTTCACTTAGCGCCACCGACTGCTCCATAACCATTAAATCCTCTTGTTTACTACTCGCCGGTTCAAAGGCGCTGCCTCACTTATCTACTTAACTTATTCACAGAGCAAACTGAACGAACACTAAACAAAGATGTAGGCACATTTTAAGTCGCTCTCTGAAGAGACACTTAACGTTCTCAAGTACTGCATTCATTATCAAGATATTTTAAACAGAATCAAAATTCGCAGTAATTATTATTTATCTTAACTATTTTTAGTTCATTGGTAACCTACACATAAAAAGTTTTTAATATGGGTTGGAATTAAAAAAACTGGTAGGATTATCATGAACATACATCTGGGTCTGCCGTAGTGTTTCCGGCCTGAAAATAGACCCCTCCATCTACTCCCGTGGATATCGTAGAAGCCAACTAAGGTATTACACCAGGGGATGGCCAGAATACTGCAATCACCAAGCCAAGCGTGGTGATTATGGCAATTCCTCCCTTGTATATTATGAGGGAGGCCTCATCCTAGTGGACGTCTAAAGGGTTCTGCTGATGATGATAATGATGCATGAGGGTATCGTTTATACCGTTGGAGGTTTCGAATGATCACGATTTGGATGACGATGGAGATTGACGACAACATTGGAAGTCGGTGGATGGAGGTGGTTTAAGACCGTTCATCGTGGCATTCTATGGCGGCTATGTCGGACTTCCACAGGTTTATAATGATGATGATGATGCATGAAGAAAGAAAACGTAAATAAGCGAAGGGTTTAAGGCACGGAATATTGGACATTCACTCGGTCGCTATAAACTTTATCATTCACAGTAATTTTGTGTTCTGCGACGCGAATACACATAAAACGGTATTCTTATCTCATCTGAAATATCGGGCACGTACTAAAGTCATAATTTCACGATGAAGTACCGCATGGGCACAGGGGGGCGCCCTTGCAGTGGTGAGACCGGTGATTCACTGTTACGATCACCGGTCCAAGGCAACGTTTTTCTTCCCGTTACCATGGTAAACCTTCCACACCTGGAGCCTAAATGAAAGAAAACAAAAAAGGCCATTATGTGGGTTGTCCATGGAACGTAGCGATGTGATTAGGAGAACGCTGCTCTCTTATGGAGGAAACGATGGATTGTTATTACTGGCGTTTCGTTAGATAAACGACCAGAGTATGTTTTGGCAATAAATCATCTATGTTTTGGCACACAAAAATATGTCAGTCGGAGCTTTAGCAAACTTCTGAAATTCAGGTTAAATCTTTTCCTTGACGAAATAAAGGGATTTTTTTTCTACTAGTTGTGCCCCGCGGTTTCACCCGCGTGAATAATGATGAAAATTGATGATGATGATGATGAAAAGTAGCCTATGTGTTAATCCAGGGCGTAAAGTATCTCCATTCCAAATTTCACTCAAATCCATTCAGTAGTTTTTACGTGAAAGAGTAACAAACATCCATACTCACAAACTTTCGCATTTATAATATTAGTAGGATAGGATAGTAGGAAGATAAGGCGAAACGATGAGTTGGTAGCTAATATAACCTTAGTATAACTTTTGAAACTATCATGTTTATTAACATAATTATCACTAGAAACGGGATATTTACCATGATTTTTGAGCTGTATTAATTCCCGATATTTCGGCACACAGTTTCATGCGCCATGATCACGGGTAAACTCACCGCTAACTGTTTGTGTGGTGTCCACTGCTGGGAAAAAAGCCTCCATCACAGAATGCCAACGACAACCGGTCTTAAGCACCCTTCATCCACCGATTTCCTGCGACCTCTAAAATACAGTCGGTCCATCGAAAGGGGTATTTTTTTTCTGAGTGGTGCCGTGGCGTGTCTGACCTAAAAATAGACGCCTCCTTCTCCTCCCGTGGATGTAGTAAAAACCTTAAAGGATACATCAGAGGATAGGCAGCACCAATCGCCTAAGTCACTATACTGCGACTACCAATGCCAAGCGTGATGATTATGGCAAATCCCCCCATTGTATTCAATGGAGAATTCCTCGCCCAGCAGTGGACGTAATCACAGGCTGGTGATGATTATTAATACCTAAGTAGTAAAGAAGCTTCTGGAACGAGCACTGAATCCATTCATCACACTAGTTGTTTTAACTTTCACCATCAGTTAACAAGGCCCTTTTCAAGACGGTCTGATTAGACCAGTACCCAGCTTGAAGTTACTTTACAAGCTATCTAATCCAGACAAACTAACGTACATGTAAGTAATTTAATTCCTTTATCCATTATACCAATTCTCATTCGTTAAAAATTAATAAAGAACAATCTCCAATGTGTAAGTGTACATAAATTATAATCTCTCTCTCCGGAGGCGGATCTCTGCTACCCGACACGAACTAAATAATTGGATAGGGATGTAATTTATTACGGCGACAAATTTTGACAAATCTTACCCTGGCCCATTTACAAAGAAAAATCTTTGATCGACGACGAATCGCAAGGTAGGTAATCCTATTTCCAAGGAAATAATGATGCGATTGTCATAATGACTTTCTTTTTGGTCGACTACTTTAGTGAGGCATAGCAAAGCTAATGTCTCGCTTTTCGTCAGGAAAGGTTTAGCGTCTGTATGTTTGTATGGATGAACATTCAGAAATCAGAAAACCACTGATTCGTTTTTGCCAAATGAGGTGTCAATGGATACCTTCGTTTTTACCATGGGGTAGTTCTTGGATTTAAGTAATATAATCAACAAAATAGTGGCCATGACTTTAATAAAAAGGGCCACAAAAAAAATTACGCGTACAACAGCTAGCGTTATCATTTGAAAGGTCTTACAAATGTAAATGAGGTTTCTTAAGTGATTTCGCAATTAAATAATGGTTTGAAGAAAACTAATATTAAAAAAGTTTTCTTTTAGTAGCGAGCCCCTGAGTGGATCAATGGTTGAGTGAGAGTAACAAAGAGCCTAAGCGCAATTGTTCCTGTGAGATTTAAAATATAACAAAAATTAATTAATTAAGGGGCCAGCGGATGATAAAATGCCCATCCAAACGTAATACCATAATCATTTGTAATTCAAAGATATCTCCACCATATTATGGCATTATTCGGATTTGAGTAGTATTTATCTAGGTTCCTGGATATTTCTTGTTTCAATATACTTACCTAAAACGAAATGTAAGCGAATTCCATTTTGTATATTTTTACGACTTTTACGACATGTTTTCATCTTATTTGGTTCGTATTAAAAACAACGTATTTTCTAGTACACTGTGATTAGGAACATATCATATATTGTCAAGTTGCAGAATAACAACAAGATATGAAAAAATAATTAAGTTTTTATTCATAATTTTTGGTACTACGGAACACGATCTAATATGATAAAAATTCCGAACGGCTCGTACACCCATCGCGCATGCACAGGGAGAGGCCCCGGTGTCAAACAGGGATAGCTGATTTTGACACTCGCTTCAAATTGAATTTGCTTGCGGCCTTCGCAGGCCCCTTAAATCGAATTGTTACTTACTTACACTTACATACGTAATTATTTTTATGTGACTGGTAAAAACTACTGGTGTTCTTTAGTTTTATTTTTATACGTGAGCGCCGCCCGGTGCGATAAAAATATTGATATGGCTTGGTTTCTTGCTATAGATGTTTCTCAAAAGGCAGTATTTGTACGCCTTTTACAAAACGAGTACTTGATGTTTTCATTGCAATCAATATTTCATATTTTCAAATGACGTTATTTTCGTAGCAGCTTGTATTTTTATACAAAACGAAACATACAATACAAAACAATCATAATTAAGTCATCATCATCAACAGTAGCCTATAGACGTTCAAAGCTGGACGAGGTCTACCTCATCGAAGAATTTGCCATAGTCATCACGCTTGGCAGGCGGATTGGTGATCGCACTGCGATCATCGCAGTGTTGGTGTTGAGTACTCAGTTGGACGCAGCTGCCCCTGCCCTGGTTTAATTCTTTAAGTTTATTGTTAATGAAATTAGAACATGGTAAAGTAAATTTCGTAACGACGAAGGACGAAGACAAACCTATATACGCAGTAAGCAGGTAGGTATAGGTACTTTCTTGTCTGCATAAATCTTGATAATGAAAATTGTTATAAATACATAACAAATTTTTAGCTGTCAAACATTTGAAACAATAAAATAGGTAGTGAAGTGCGTGTTGGACCACATAAAGTAAAGGGTTCCGTATGGTTCCATCGGGATGAACGTTCACTGTTAAATTCAAAGCGCATGACCAAAAATATTCCATATCCCAAAATCTACATAACATAATCTTGGTCAAACCAATGTTGTTTTTTTAAGTTCTAATTCTATAAGTTTTTACAAAATTTTCCTCCACATACCTATTTGAAAAGTGGATAAATTTTTTACGACTTTAGGAACGAATAAAAAGCGAAAGTGATGAAAAATCATTTTGAAACCTCTGTAACATTTTTTAAGACCTACCTAAAGATACCCTATACGCTTCTGTGCATTGGATTTTCTTTTCATCCCACATTTACATGTATGGAATTCTTACGTTTTCGTACAAAATTTTACTTCTTCATTTATAGAGGTTCGTAGAATACACTTACTTTCCAAATTTAATCTGGACGGATGGACGGATGGACAGACGAATAGACAGACAGACCGAAATTATAAGGGTTCCGTTTTTAGCCATTTGGCTACGGAACCCTAAAAGCACCCAACGAATTGTTAACGTTCTCCTGTGGAGTTGGTTTAAAACTTTTGATTTTATTTGATATTTCTCTAAATAAATTTAATATAACTAACACAAGTTTACGTTCAGGTTTCTTGAACATAGTTTGCCTTTTAATAGCTTACACTAAGGATAAATAATTATACTTACCAGCTTCTAGGTATAACTATAACACCACATGCATAGTCCATCCCACACTAGGATTCTCTGTTTCGTGGGTATCAGGAACTACGAGTACCATGTTACCACAACACCCAGACCCGAAACAAATATTTACACTTCATGCAAACATTTGTTCACCAGCGGGAATTGAACTCGCACCTCTTATTGTCTCTTGCTATAGGGATATCTACCTTTATTAACAACTTCTGAATCGTGTTCAGTATTTATTCATGAATACCTACTTGGTTACCCCACACGTATTCTGTCGATCTTGTCGTTCTATTAATTAGAGGCCTCGTTTACTGTTCCAATACAAGTCCCCCGCACGAGTGAACTTTCACGCTAATTTATTTAAGCCTGTGTGTAAATAGAAAATTACTTTGACAAATTTCGTTCGTACCCGGAATCGAATGGGCAGAGCTAACGAAGTTTGCACTTTATTGTGTAAGTACGTGGTAAATAAAAGTACCTGCCTATCCTTGGACTGTAGACAAAGTAACATTCTAATAGCGATGACGCTAGTAGAAAAGTCTAAAATGTATGAGATTGACGTAAGCTATCGATATGTCACGTGGTCTTTTGTATTGAATTACGACTGTAGAAATAGAATACCGTTTGTCTAGGCCGGCTTATTGGTTTGAATAGTTCTTATTAAAATGGTATTATAGGTACCTAAGAATACCTACTTCTTACAAACCATTTTCCGCAATTTATCTCTTCTTCTTTCTTCATCAGCCGGTAGACATCCACTGCTGGATGAGGCCTCCCCCATAGCATGCACAGCTTACACAACCCATAGCGTGCAATGGGGGGATTTGCCATAATCACCACGCTTGGCAGGTGGATTAGTGATCGCAGGTTGGTGTTAAGTACTCAGGTGGGTGCTGCTGCCCATCCCCTGACGTAATCCCCGTCGCCATTTACGGCATCCACAGGAGGAATTGGAGGAGTCCTATTCATAGGCCGAAACCGTGGCTCAATGATCTAACTTCAATAAATTATAATGGTTGTCAATTATTGGTTCTAAACACACAATACTATGATTTCATGAATGTTTTCCCTACTTGATCATACCTTGCCCATTGTAGCGAAAGTTTACCAAAAATTCACAAAATTGGATCGTTGGTCGTTAAGACCTTGGTAAGTTAATTTTAAATGAGCTTTATTTCGCTAGTTTTAAAGCTTGCGAACGGTTCCGATACAAGTAACTCTAATTTCAATAACTTTTCATTTAAAAGACCGACTTCCGCCATTGTATTCGACTAAAATATTTGGATGAAAAAAAATGATGAAAGAACCATAGTGGTGAAAGGATTATGATACTTTTTGAATGCAAATGCTTGGTTTGTTGCTGAAAATGACAAAATTGCCATATGTATGCCTACAATATTTGAGGAGTTCCCTCAATTCCTCTTGGATTCCATCATCAGAACTGGATTCTGAAAAAATGGGACCAATCTGGAAGTATATCTATTCAAATAAAAAAAGAAATCGGTTCATAAACGCCGGAGATATGCGGTAACAAACATAAAAAAAAAAAAAAAAAAAAAAAACAACTGAATTGAGAACCTCCTCCTTTTTAGGAAGTCGGTTAAAAAGTGGAGGTGTCTGCGATAGTTTTTACAAATGCTATAACGATCTTTCTTAAGAGAATGTCACCGGTAGCTATATCAAAAGGACGTAAATGATATTTGCTTTTAATTTGGCTATTTTTTATTCAAACTCCATGAAACTTTGTACACGTGATCAGTACATTAATATCTAGACCCGTGGTGCGTTAGTTTCTTATAAAGTTTTATGATTACCAAATCACAAATTTAAAAAAACTATTTTTTTTTAAAATACTCTCCTCGTTTCTAGGTATTAGTGTACTGATCATGTATACAAAATTTATTATATATTATTATTATTATTTGCGGCTCGCATGCAGGTCACAAAAAAGCACTGTTAACATGTCTAGAATGTCTTCACTTATGAAAGAGTGGAACACCAGTAAGCAAGTACTGTAATTTATTCTGCGCTAGAAGGCGCGAGGTGCCGGAAATTATCGGAAGATAAACGGAAAATCGGGAAGTTAGCCATACACATGGGGAATGTGAAATATTGCCATATTGTACGTTGAAATTATTGGATACGTATAGAGTCTGCGTTAGCTAACAAAATAGAGGCATAGTTAATAGTAAAACATAATAATAATAAGTAAATATACCTTAAACATCTTAATGGTCAATAGCTTTGATTTTTATAACAATAATTAGATTTAAAGTACTGTTTGTTTTCCTAAGAAAATAAAATAAATAAATAAAAAAGTAGTAAATTTCTAAAAATCTTTTTGCGTAGCACTACGTAGTAAAAATATTACCAAGCCGTGTTTGATGCCAGATTCGGTTCATTTCATTTTGGTAGATTTCGGTTTTCAGATTTGGTTGGTTGCAAGGAATTGGTGTAAATTTGCCTAATTTAAAAGATTATTCATATTGATACAAATTTACCCGGACTTGTTGGGCAGTTTTCGTTGGTATAAGATCTGTCCAGGCTGCTGGCTTATTTAATAGTTTGTTATTACTGGAAGAAAGCGTTAGCCAAAATGGCAATAAGCTTACCACTTGTCACGTCTGTATTCTTGCGACTGTGCAACCCATGGTGAAAAAGGTGCTTTTAGTCTCTGCCTACCCCTTCGGGTAAAAAGGTCTGTGTTTATGTATGTATGTACATTCCACGATTTATAAGCACTAAGTCATCATCATTATCATCATTGTAGAAGTTTACTACTAGGCATAGGCCTGCCCCCTAGAATGACACGACGAACGGTCTTGAGCCACCTCCATCCACCGACTTCCTGCGACTTAGTAATAATAGTTTTATCATACTATATATGACGACATCTGTGGCGTGGCGGGCGAGTAGTCAGTTAAGGCGCAAGAGGTGCGGGTTTGATTCCTGTTGTGTATTGTGGTACCATTGATGATACTCGTAGCTCCTTGATACCCACGACACAGGGAATCCTAGTGTGGGATCAGGGACTATGTTATGTGTACAGTTAAAGAATGTTACAGAATGTGTGCAGTTAAGTGTTATGTTATATTATACTGCTTAATTATCACTAGAAACGGGATATTTACCATAATTTATGAGCATTATTGATTCCCGATATTTCATACCAAGACTGGTGCAAGAGGCAATTGAGATTACTAAACACAGGAATTTCAATAGAGAAGATGGTTTTAAATTGTCTGGAGTCTGGAATCTTGTGGTGAGAATGTGTAGGAATCGGAAAAATTGTGTGGTACCAGTTGCTCGTCCGGAAACCGTTAGTGTGGTGTGTCGAGATGGAGTTAAGTGTGACAATGAAACTGATGGTGGGGTGTTCGTAATAAAAGAGTGAGAAAGAGGGTAGATCGTTACGGCTACCAATAACAATAAAAATCTACTCGCAAAGACTTCAGTTTACCTGTGATCATGGCGCATGAAACTGTGCCGAAATATCGGGAATCAATAATGCTCATAAATCATGGTAAATATCCCGTTTCTAGTGATAATTATGTTAATAGCCATGATAGTTTCAAAAGTTATATTATACTGCTTGCTTGGAGTTGCTGTTGATTAATTTATTTAACTGAGAGAATATACCTATAACTAAATAGGATTCCAATTTCATCAACACTAGAGACACTATTCTACTGTTTTGTGTACCTCCTGTACCTATCTATACGATCTACAATTAATTAAGTTACCTACTACCAAGTTACAGCATTAGTTAATATAATGTTTTCAATTTCAAAAGTGCCGTAACAATTTTTAACGAAGGGTGACTAAAAAACATTTCCCCCAATTTTTCCCAATAAGTATTTTCCCCTAATCCGGTGATCCCGTTGATAAATTAAATAGAAAAATGGAATAAAACTCCGGGAATACGTCGTACGTGTCAGATTGATGCATGAGTTTGTGTTTTTCTTTGTGCGCACCATCAATCTCACAGATCTATTAGCGGCGTGTTTAGCGCTCCCACTAATTATCCCAACTTCCTCCGATCCTCGGGAGATTACGCGGAACTATGCAAAATGTCGCGTTTTATTATTTTTCGCTTACTTAGTTCATTAATTATAATATTTATTTTAACGAATTAATAAATAAATTAATTTAATAATAATGTTTTATGATTTATGATATGTGTATTCGTGGCACAAGGCATAAAATCAAACCAATAGCCAAGTTATTCGGTTTCGATTATGGTACAGCCCTACCTCACAATGAGCACTATACTCTGATTTTTTATATAAAAAATCAGAGTATAGTAAGTAATTGATTTTGTTAACCGGTATACCGATACCATAACCACTTTAATAACTACCTACATGATTATTATCCCTCTATCCTTCCTCTATTCTGTATATAAAAATCAATTGCTGTTCGTTTGTCTCGCTAAAACTCTAGAACGGCTGGGCGGATTTATTTGATTTTGGTTTTGTTGTGTTCATAATTGTCACGGAAAGGTTTAAATGTACGGACCACGCGAACGAAGTCGCGCGCGGGCAGCTAGTTGTGAAATAAATGTTTTGTAATAAAAGTTAAAAATAATGTCATAATAATTAAACAGCTCTACATGACTAGAAATTCTAGAAGATTCTGCATGGGAAGCTGAAAATAAAATCTGTCTCCAATATTTTTTTTACAAGAAGCATTTACTTACATTCGCACTAGATTTTATTAAAAGCTGTTAAGTATTTAACTTCACTTGTTAACATGTAGTAAAGAAACCGGTCAAGGACTCGCGTGGGGAGGGTTCCGTACAATTAGGGTACCATAGTAACCACTGGACCAATTAAACTTATTGGTCAATCAACACATTTTATACGCATTTTCTCTTTACGAATGTTTTCCGTTTCCGTTTTTCATTTAGATTTTCCTTCCTGGTTTAAAAACGTTAGGTAGGTATTCAAAAATAAGGGACCGTCCATTAATCACGTGAGGCAAGAAAGGGGGGGAGGGGGTTTGGCAAAAATCGCGAATATCATAAGGGGGGAGGGAGGGGTGTAGTAAGATATCACGTGTATTTATTTTTACGTCAAACGCGCGATTTCTAATCCGAAAAGCGGCGTGTAGTGTGACCTTGACTCGAAGTTGGCAGGCAACGAAAAAATTTGATTATATCTTATAAGTACTACCTGTACTTAAAGATAATAATCTAAAAATTTCAAAATTCTTTGTATAGGTACTAAAAAATACACGTGATTTTGGGGTAGTCTTAAACCTCACCACGTATCACCAAGGGGGGGGGGGGGTTAAAAAATGCTAAAAAAAACATCACGTAATTAATGGACGGCCCCTAATAAGTACTAAATAAATTATTTTCTGAAGCAAATGAGGTATGTCAGGCATGTCGTAGTAAGTGGAAATCCATTGTCTCTGCCTACCCCTCCGGGAAATAGGCGTGATTTTATGTATGTAATTATTTTCTGCTTTTTAGTCTCTTTAATGTTAAATTTTTCAATTAATTTTAAACATCTTTATTATTTTTTGGTACCTACAATTAGCAACATGATTTGAATCTATTATTTTTTGTTTTTTAATGTTCATATTATTTTTATTAGCTGTCCCGCCCGCATCTTCTTTCGCATGGTCCCGTTGGGTGGTACAGAAATCTTCCCCGCCCGGCATGCGGACAGCAACTCATCATCATCAGCATATAGAAGTCCACTGCTGGGCATAGGCTTCCCCCTTAGAATGCCACGACGAACGGTCCATCTACCGACCTCCTGCGACGTTTGTAATGTCTTTAGTCCATCGAGTGGAGGGCCTTCCTCTACCGCGTCGTCCGGTTTGTGGTCGCCCCAAGAACCTTTATTCCCCAACAGTTATCAGTTCTTCGAGCTATATCCTGCCCATTGCCACTTCAACTTGCTAATTCTGAGAGCTATGTCGGTGACCTTGGTTCTTCTACGGATTACCTCATTTCGGATTCTATTACATAGTGAAACTCCTAGCATAGCTCTCTCCATAGCCTGTCAGTATAGTTGACAGCAACTGACTAAAGTTTTAATAAAAACTCTTCAAACCTCTATAACTCAAAATCGTTTTCACCTTAGTGGTCTCTTACTGCATAACTGAAAGGACGGTAAACTGATCAAAATGAGCCTAAACACGACCAGTCTACGTATATCCAACAAGGAGTTCCGTTGTCTACCTTTCATCTCCATCACCAATCAGCTCGCTATCACCATTTTGTGTTGTCATCAGAACTAGACAGGTAGGTATGGTATCCAAAATTTCAGCTTAATCGATGGAGTGGAACTGGTTTAAAAGTAACCAGTATCCAATTACCTGTCAAGTTCCGATGATAATACAATAAAATGGTTATATGGCGAGCTGATCTAATGATGGGGGACAACGGACAAATCAACTCCTCGATGATTAATAGTAGCCCAACAGGCCTAGACAAACGGTATTCGCTTCAAAGCGATTCTATGTCTACTGTCGTAATACAATACAATTGACCACTTGACATATCGATAGCTTACGTCAATCTCATACATTTTTGGACTTTTCTACTAACGTCATCGCTATTAGAATGTTACTTTGTCTGAGGCCTCTGGCATTATTTGGCCTCATTTTGTTCAGCTTACGGTTACGAC
The DNA here is from genome assembly GCA_951392215.1 of Epirrita christyi. Taxonomy (NCBI): domain Eukaryota; kingdom Metazoa; phylum Arthropoda; class Insecta; order Lepidoptera; family Geometridae; genus Epirrita; species Epirrita christyi. The sequence continues at coordinate 5,374,409 of OX595840.1, read as the reverse complement.
CACTAAATATCATACAAGCTTGTTTCGAAAAAGATATTTTTCAACATAAAAACTTATTTATTTGATATGTCAATTCGGCATTAACTATCGTGCATAAGGTGCTAACACGTACATTTTTATTTATTCTGTTTGTAGTCGAGAAAAAGTTAAACTAAAAACTTAGCTTGTTAAAAGACTAAAAAACTTTGGCTTGTTAAATCGAATGAGCCTGCAAACTCTCAAATAAAGGCACAACTCAACAGATAGATGTTACCCGCAACTCCCCCTACTTTCCCAAAGTAACAACATTTCCTTCGTTCCGCAACATTGTGAGATTTATCTAAATTTTACAGCACTGTTTACATAGCAATAACATTATCTATTCTCTCTGCTGAACATTGGCTGGATAAGAAGAATCCATTCTGCGGAACCCTAAAATCTTTGTTGCAATTGCTGGGTTTCGTCGCAAACAGGCAATAACGCTCGCAGAATAAGCCAGAGCCGAGATTGTCGACTACTACTGTCGATATTGTTCTCTTGGCTCTTAAACTAAGGTATTTTTTTTTCTTCTCTTTAATAAAAACATACATGAACATGACTCTGCTTATATTTCCATAGCAAGTAGGTAAGTAATATTTAGTAACATTTCGTTGGATAAACATGCATAGCTCTATACATCCAGAAATAAAATTCGTTAAAATATCTATGATATAATGATCATCAAAGGTGCTTAGTAATCACTAGCAGCTACTCTAACGTAGTTGCTCTTCGTGGAATGATTTTTAATATGTACTACTATATTCCACTCAGAGCATCGATCGAAAATATGAATCGGTGCTTTTCAAATCGGTGCTCTTATAGTGGAAAGCTTCGTTTAGTTTCGTAGCGTAAAGCTTAATAACGTTTCGTTGGTCTCAAAATTAAAAATATTATCAGAGGCAACTGTCATTTCATAATAAGCAATTAATTGCGGACCGAAAAAGCGTATTCAGCCCTCTAATTTCAGCGCTCATCTCAAGATATTCAATTACGTTCGCGAGACTTCTATTGTTCAGACACCTCACTTAAGATGTCCTACAGTTCTAATAATTTAAATTAAACAATTCAGTAGGTACTCTTATCTTCAAGAATAATAGTGGCTGTAATATTCCAACTTAACGTCACTCTTAAGATAATATCGCAGCTTAGCCCCTTTGTGCCGGCTACTTTAGCACCCGCGCTGCCTAAATCACTACAATGAAGCAGCCAAACAAATCCGAGACTATCTCTACTTGGCTGCAGGACAACAAGTGAATATGGAAAAGATTCAAAAAATTCGGCTGGTATTTCCGGCCTAATAATAGACCCCTCCATCTCCTCCCATGGATATCATAAAAACTGACTAAAGGATTGGCCCGGAGGACGGGCAGCAGCATCCACCTGAGTACTTAACACCAATTCTGCGATCACCAATCCGTTTGCCAAGCGTGGTGATTATGGCAAATCCACTATGGGGGAAGCGGTCGCCCAGCAGTGGACATTTAACGGCTGATGATGATGATGATGACCATAAGAAAGTGATCCTTATGCCTGTACTTATCTTACCTTCTAGAATGTTGCTGTAGGCTGACGTTTTATTAATTGAACCAATCGGCGCGGTGGTGGTTAAAATCGATTTTTCTTCATAAACAATTCTTTATAATGACTGATTACAGCAATAAATTCTTACCAAGTATCTAACTAAGTACCCCATCTATCACTTACATATGACAGTATGCTAGAGACTGCCAAGTTGGGTTGTAGAAAATTTAGAGAAAAATTCGTAGCATCTCCGGAATTTTCCATAGCTTGATTCTAAGTAACTTTACACTGTGCGGTCCAACAGAACATAATTCATGCCGTTCCGTGAAATATAATGCGGATATTCTCATAATGTACGACGAGCAACTTAATCCGGCCACGACTTTTTCCGCCACAGATATTTATACAAATGGCTGCCAGTGTAACGATCTCAGTAGAACAATGGGCCATTTATGCTAATAATTTTATGGTCCCGACTTGCCTGAGCCACCTTAGGTGCAAACAGAAGAAACACAAACACACTTGTACTTTTACCTATAGCTAGATGTGTATATACTGTGACCATGGATATAGTACCTAAAGACTGTGACTGTAGTGTACATTCTATTTAGGCTTTAGTTACACGCGGCAACTAAAGTGGAAGCTACATGACAGCCGTAGTTTTAGCACAACAGCAAACTATAGATTCTGATTTATTCTCCCGTTATAAGTATTTATTATTTAAATATATTCTGTATATCAGAGAAAAGGTTATTATTCGTGATAATTTTGATAAACATACTTAAGTTGGATTTCTTTGCAAAGTCAGTATGTTTTTATGTTATGCGGTCTCTTCCTGTTCCAATAGGTACGATTTGCAATATCGCTTACATAAATCATACTACGGCCTACACGGAATTGCGCATTCCAAAAAAAGTATTACTCATATATCAAACAGAGTATAACACAGTATATGCTACAGAGCAGAATAGATAGTCTAGTTGGACAGAAAGAAAATTACGCAGCAACAAGACTCTAGTTGCCGCGTTATTTTCTTTGTGTCCGTTTTTTGTGTCGAGTTTAATCGGCATCCGGTGTTCATACCCGTCAGCCCACAGTTAATTCTCGCCTTGCTTTATTGCTACTCGTATTAAACGTTTTTCTATGAAATTCTTGATTTATTAGACAGGCAAGCAACCTCTAACTGTGGCGTGGGTAAAACACGGATGAATAAATTTTAAGAACCTTTGGTAGGTATATTTTTTTAAGATTTTTAGTATTCTTTCATTTTTATTTGCTTATTTTACTAGTATTTATTTCTCATTGTAAGTAAATAAACTATAACTATACCAAAAAAATATGTATTTTGCAAACCTTTAGCATGGTTTGCAAAATACATATTTTTTACGTCTGTGAGGTACCTAAATTGAAAATTCTGTTTCCATACTTGGACGCTGTATTTATCGCATTCCAGGAATCGCGCGGACATCTCCATATCAGTTTTGTTGTTAGATTAAATAACAAAAGGCAGGCGCTACCGGACGCGACGGTCCCACTAACTCATAGCGAGTTCCGGCGTAAAAACGACGCGGCCGGACAGCGCCGCGTGCCGGCGAAGATAGCGTGCCGTGTGTGTGTACGTGCCTTTATTTACAACGAGCCCAAACAAAACTTTATAGGAGGACGTACTAATCTGTGACACCACTCCACTCGGGCGTTTCATACATAACACCCAACAGTCGCGTACATAGTCCTGATCCCACACTAGGTTTCCCTGTGACGTGGGTATTAGGAACTACGAGTACCATGGTACCGCACATCACTCAAACCTGAAACTAAAATTTGCAGATCATACAAACATGTATCCTGCAGTGGGAATCGACGCGCTGCTCTACGAATGTCATCAAAAATACAAAAGCTTCAATTCATGCTAATCTCAAATTCCTCGTCAGTCAGAGGCATACCACTGTCCACACAAAACTTGAACGTCAACATCGCGATTCTTGTCATTTTCCTCGCATCAGCGATAACGTGGTCACAGAACTCCCTGTTTGAAAGCCAGTTAGAGCACGGAGTAGGTATTCAACATTATCTGAACACGTATTTGTTGATATTGTCACGGGTATTTATCGCGTGTATTACCTTATCATTGGACCGAAGTTCCTTTTCTTGCAATCCAGACTCTTGGCGAATGAGAGCTAGGCCGAAAAAAATTTAGGTAAGACTTCCACCGCCACGACACTTTTGCTATAGTTACGTTAGTTCCCTACGTAACAGCCATGCATTTAGTGCAGTGTAGTTATATTCGTTATACTTGTGTGTAACACACACGTTTACAGGTATATTACAGCAGTAGACGCGACGTGCGCGTCAGCTGTATTCGTACCTATATACGTACGTGTTTAGCAAACCGTGCAGAAGCCTTCACTTGGTCTTCCGAATTTTAAATGTCCGTGTTCATATTCCGATACAACACACTGACTGTATCTACCAACGATCTTATAATTCACAATAGATCCAGGGTCACGTACAAAATGACAGCTAAAAACTGTCCGCATGGATACATACTTATACAGCTACATTTGTTTACTAACGAACAAAGATGAAAGTTTTAAAACAGTTCTAAGTTCAACCTAATTACAACCATGACACCTAGCAAAAAAGTAGCAAATCTTCAAAATATTATCTTACACTTACGATCATTCGTCACAAAAAACGAGCAAAGCAATTATATTACTCCTGTCACTTGTCAAATCAAAAGACATAGGTCAAACAACTAGTGTGAAATCAACCTTAAAGAGCTACAAATAAAGTTCTTTTTCCCGTTATTACCTTGCGAGCTACATCCATCCGTTTCCATGGTTTCGCTTCTGTTTGCTTCTTCAAATTTAACTACAGAAGGTATGGAGTCGCGTTGATCACTTAAATAATTTATAATATGCACGTTAAAGTTAAGTTAAAATTATTTATGTTTTGGGCATGTATGTTTGATATTGATAGTATATATACTTGTTATTTTATTAACGTTCTGTTGTGTGTATATTTATGTGTATGTTTATGTTTTTGGCCAAGATGTCTATCGCTGGATGTCACAAATAAAAATATCACTAAATTCCACATCTTTATATTCATGTTTACAATCTTTATAATACAAGTACAGTTTAGTGCAATAATTTGATCAAAACCCAAAATGTTTAAAACAGCTCAACATTAAAAAATTTCCATTCTGCGTACCTACAGGCTGATAATGAAGCCCTAGTTATAAAAAGCTCAAATATAAAAAATATATGTTCTGTTACGTTTGTCTCGTTTCATAATAAAAAAAGATATCGACCATCAAAGTTTTCCAACAAAAACCGTAAAGTGCTTGAGGGCGGGCGTACAGGCGCCTGCCGTAGGTTGGGCATTTATTTGATATTTGGGAAATATACCTATAATATGATAAAAGAATTTGAAAAAGTACTGTTTTTTTACGATAATGTGTTCTATAAGTGATTCTGGTTCATAAATTTTAACAAAGCGAGAGGACTCATTATCAGTTGGTATAGATGTAAAGGGGTTGTTAACCAAAGATTTGGTTAAATAACAGTAGCGTAAATGGATTGCTCGGAAAGCTAAAATAAAAAAAAGGAAAGCCAAGTATCTGATGAGAGTTCAACAAACAGACACAAAAGTAGTATTAAATTTTTTTAAAGTTCTGGTAAAAACAAATTATTACAATACAAATCTACTCCATGCATCTACTGTTCTGTTACAGACAATTTTGCGTCAACGTTGGCCAAACATTTGTAGCGGCGGTTTAAAATCGGTAATTTTGATCAAAATTTCATACTTTTTGTTAGTTTAAAGCTTAAAATACAACTTATTCTACATGTACTTAACGAAAGTAAGACACTCCGGCCGTTAAATTGTTTTTTCGGGGATTATTTTTGCAACTTTTAAATATACATTGCGGCATTGTGACACGTGTTTACATTGGCTTTGTTTGAAGCGAACTAAATCAAATACAAACTCACTTTTCAAGTGAGCTTAAATTCACCGAGACGTTTTTATTGCGCCGACCCGATATCTATGTGAGTATTAGAGATCGTTGGTATCTACGCACTGAGATGACAATAATTCGCGACGCGCTCGCCTAGTAATGATGGGATTCGATGACGTAGAGAGGCTAAAGCCGTCTAAAGGTGCCACTTCACTTGGTGTATATTCACAAATGTTTGCGTTATTTTTCCAAGGGAAAATCAACCATGACACTATTACATAATGTTATTTTCCTTGGCAAAATAACGCAAACATTTGCGAATAAACACCAAGTGAAGTTGCAGCATTAAAGGTTGAAATTCCTGTTTGTGCCATGTTTATTTATGGATCTTACCAAAGTGTTTGACTATGTCGATCATACAAAACTAGCCAATAAACTCAATACTCATGGAGTTAGGGGGAAAGCCTTTAATCTGATGCAGTCATGTTTTGGAGGCACGAACTCAAATGACTAAGATTAATAAAATCTGTCCAAAGTCTAGGTTGGATATGAACTTACCGCAAGGGAGGTTATCTTTACAGCTAATAGTATGAATGTCTTCGAAATTGAAATTAATAATGCTCTTGTGGACATTATAAATTTGTTAAAGGCAAATCATTTGAGTATTAATATTGGTAAAACTTGTATTATGAGACTTATGAATATCTAGGACTATCAACATTTTTTTTTACAAATTTTAATCAATATGAAATATTGATTAAATTTTATCATGGAAAGATCATGTAGAAGCAGTTTGTCTAAAACAGTGAACAAGCAAACGGTACTTACCTACGGCTTATCATTCGTACGTTACATCTACTCTTCGATACGGCATCATATTGAAATGCCTGAATGAATTCGGTAAATTATAAGTAAAATAATGAAATAATTAATTTATTACGAATTGAATAAAAACATTAAAATTATAATTGGTATTTAAATGTAATTTTTGCATGCTTGAAATGGTTGAAATAGTTGATACTTTTTAATAATTAACATCCTTCCTTGTAACCCTTTTTGGAGCAAATAAACAATTTGATTGATTTGAAACACTTATCTACTACATTAGATGTGACTCCGCCCACAAATCTTTCCTTCGCTGAAAGGTGACTAAAGTTATTTATAACTAATTCTGTTAACCTAGCTGCCCTCTTGAGAAATCCCATTGTAGTAGCAAGCACGTCTAGGTCATCACACGGTTGGGGGCGCCCGGAAGCGTGCCCCGACATGCCATGCGTGACCTAGCATCAACATTTTCTCGAGTGCTTTGCACTTTTACAGGTACCTATTTGCACTTCTGTGCATTTTTACTAGATAAAAAGTTGCGTTATAAGAAGGAAGAATTGACAACAGAAACAAATAACTGCACTGAGTGCTTATAGTGGTTTTGTTACCTCTCCACTACGTTATGGTATTGTTTTATGGGGTGTTCAGTAGAAGTTTAAAACACATGTAACAATAACAATACTAGCTGCCCTCCTAAGTATGACACGTAAAGGTCACATGGTTGGGGGTGCGCATGCTCCCCCAACCATGCATGCCATGTGCTTTGCGTGACCTATCATAAAAAAATTTTCGTGGCCTTCGAAATAGCACAGGTATTGCACTTCACTAAAGAAAACACAGAAGAAGAAAAAATCGACAATATAGAAACCAAAACAATTGTGTTCAATGATAGCCAAACTTTAAAATATTATGATATTGTTCTGAATCTCCATTATGTGTCATTCTCGACAATTAATATGCCTTTTCATTTTGTTGGTTAATGTTCAGTTTCTTAATCACAAGACCGCACAACTCACCTTCACTTAGTCAGTCAGCCCCTTTCCACATATCCAGCACAACACGGCACTAATAAATTTTAATAGGAACGTATTGAAGAGTCACATGCTATGACACGCCGTCGCCAGAATTTATTACGAGAGCAGAATGTGCGGAAGCAGCGAGTTTAATGTCTTCAAAGCAACAAGAGCGTGATAACAAGCAGTGTCAGGGGCCTGTATCAGATATACTGACAATATCAAAAATTGTAGAAAAATTATGAGTGGAATAAATTAAACAACGAACCTATCCATAGCCTATATTAAATAAAACACCTTGTTGTCCAAGCTATGCTCGGAAAACTTAAAAAAACGCGTTTTCCCAGAGATTAAACCTAGCTATATTTTTTGCCCCCAAGAAACCCCCATATAGCAAATTTAATCGAAATCGTTAGAGCCGTTTTCGAAATCTCATATTATATTATAACATACAAATATTGCTCGTTTAGTAGTACCTATATTAAGATTAGACATAACGCCCTTACTTAGAACCGATGTTCAAAATGCATTGCTTTAAGCGTCATACTCTTTGACATTATCCATTAATAAGGGCAACATTTTAGACTTTTTTTAACTTTCGATAGATTTTATAAGTAATCTCAAAAATGTCTGAATAAAAACAGTAATTTATGTGTATTAAATATTATATATTTAAACCATGATTATTATCTCAATTATTGCCTTTCAGCACCTTATAATGTTGCAGCTGTGTAGGAAGTGGCTTGTCATAGCTTTATTGTAGGTATTGTAACGTGCGACATACGAGAAGGCACCTGTCAAAACAAAAGGAAAATTTATTTTGCTCCGAAGCACGCGTTAAGGCGTTTCAAAATCATTCAAATTGTTTTTATTTTCATGTTTTCTTATACGTAAAAGAACAATTATTAAATCTATTGATAATTTAATAGATAACATGTAAAAAAAATACTGTTAAATCAGTGTGAGGTCTGAGAATAGCCATGTGAAATAAAGTAGTGAGCAAATGTAAAGGTTGTTTCTCGGAACCCTACTTTTTTGTCCATAAATAATAATATTTACTTCACAAATTTGTAAAATGTCATCATTCATAATTTTATGGCACAGACCCGTCGGTTTTCGTGACGCTTTAAGCGAATTATTTTAATTAATTTGAGGCTAGATGAGGGTTCCACTCTCACTGAGCAACGTGTCGCCGTCCAGGCTGCTCCCAGCAAAAACTAATTCAACTTCTGCGAGCGTGCGATCCAGCAGCCTGCCAATTACCATTGACTGTCACCGCAAACTGAACAAAACCGCCTATGATACTAAAACATTTCAAACAAAACTCAGCACTACAAAATATGGAAATCGCTTTGGAACTCGCTCCCCAGTTCGAATGGATTTGGCGTAATTAATAAACGAACCGCTTAGTTGTAGTTAGCCAAGTTTGCCCAAGAGGAGCACAAAGTCTGTGGCATAATGGTAAATTACATTGAATCTTAGTTAAATGGCTTTTAGAACCAACATGTTGTTCGGATGTCAATCTCTACGCAGTATCTCATCTCATCGCCTTGGCACAAAGTTGATATATTATTAGAAAATAGATCGTTCGTTATTGAATTTATGTATAAAATATCGAAGGATTTGATCGAATAGAGGCCATCTTAGAAGTACTTAACCTTTTCGCCTATAAATAGTTACTGATAAAAGCTATAAATCTTTTATGAGGTAGGTATTAGTGGATCGATTTACGTACTCTATGAATCCGTGAGGTAAATTTTGATGATTATGACCTAAATAAACAACATAATCCTTAGTACCTATCTATAACTTATGACAATGACAGATTAATTAAACTTTTTTTTTGTTTAATTTGAGTAAGTGTCGGAACTGGCCTGTGGCCCACCTGGTGTTAAGCGGTAACCCCAGCCCATGACAAATGCAATACCTCTTAGCTCACGTCCACCTAGCACGCGCCCTACTGCACTGCACTGAGACATAAAGATGAAAAGTCTCATAATGTGCCTGTAATTTCACCGGCTCCCATACCCTTCAAACCGGAACACAGCAATGCCAGTACTTCTGCATGTTGGCAGAAATAGGGTTGTAGTACTTCCTCGGATGAACTCTTTCACAAGAAGATAAAATAAGACAAGATAAATCATTTATTACCAGAAAATATAGCTCAGAAATAGACATTTAGAAAATTGAGTAACACTAAGATAGCCTGTATTATGGTACCTATAATAAAAGAAATGACCCCACACTCGTGGGGTGCCTACGATTAACGAAAGTGAAAGGCTTGACCATGATACTAGCAAAAAAGAGGATTGACAAATGTACTTACATAGAAACAGAAAAGAGAAATGCATATGAATAGTTATGAAAATATTAATATGTCCTTGCAAGTTGGTGTGTGAGGGTGAAGGTGTGTATTAAGTGTACCTAAATTATGTGTGTCATAATTGTCTATGAAACTATAAGTTTAGGTACCTACTTAAAAGTTGTGTAGTGTAAATTGAACTTTATTAAAGACAGGCTAACCAATAATATTATCAATCTCAAAAGAAGTCCTACTACTAAAAAACCATAACTTTTCTGGACCTTTGGACCAGAAAGCTATTTGTTTTCCACAAGGGTATCTAACTCTCTACGCACTAAGCTACCTCAACTGACTATAATTACCCATTAGTCTACAACGAATCTTACAAGAATCAAGCAATAAACCTAGGATTTAATGAAATAAATATTTCTCAGATTTGTTGGATCGTGCATCCCCACCGTAAGATTGGCTGCTCGGAGTCAGATAGTAATTTAATAACCACCCCCAACGAATTGTAAAAGAATGGGAACCTTCGGCATAAGTTAATTACACTAATGAACAAGGGAAGGTGCGCTCAAAAAATCCACCCCAAGATCACTCCAAAGTCTTTAGTACGATGTTCTTCAGGCGGTTCATTAGCGCCTCTGTTACGGCTGGGTTTATATGACTGCAAGTGGAAATACATTTTTATTTGACAGTTGGTGCAGTGCAGAGGGCTTTCGAGTTTTGATAGTTTCGTTTCCTTCCATACATTTACTTGCAGCGCCCCTAGCGAAAACAAGAAGAAAACTAACGCTGTCAGTAAATGTATGGAAGGAAACGAAACTTCATAATTAGTTTCAAAAACTATCAAAACTCGTACTAAGCCCCCAGGATAGAATATAGTTTCTTTTGTACATACTCTATGGGGGAGGCTTCGTCCAGCAGAAGACGTTTATCGGCTGATTATGATACAGGGTAAAAGGCAATTAACAAAAACTGATAGCATACAGCTAACCTAGGTCAAAACAAAATTATCTTCAAGGATGTTGCATCTATTTATTTATTTAATAGTTTTTTTTATCAGCCAACCTCAAAGGTTGTTGGCTTGCTAACTTAAAAATAGAACATTACTACAAAACTGCAATAACTCATATCACGCTTAAAGGAAACTGAAAAACTAAATAGTTATCATGTAAATATTCTAGTGAGTAGGTAGGTATAGCTGTAAGACTAAGTACAACATAAACAATGATATTTTACTATGTGATACCTATATATAGGAACGTAGAAATATAATATATTACATTTAAATAGTATTACCAAAAATGTAAGTAATATTAATTTTATTGCGAAAATATTGAATACGGGTATACTAGGTGCCATTTTTAAGTCTCAAATAAAAATCTGTGACTCTTTAGTAAGGATCCTGCTTAGCGAAATGTTCGTAATGTAAATATAACTTTACCTATACCTAGCTAGGTTTGTATAAATAAATGAGTAGTAGGTACAACCATATCTGTTCCGATCACCCCAAGTCGTTCCCCTATGAATTGTTAGGCAGTAAGCTCTCTGATTTAATCAATATCCGTATAACCTTTTACTTGATTGCCTACTCCGTTCTTCTTTACTTGTCTTTGAACAATATTCTACTCTACGTTGTAGACTCTACAACGTAGAGTAGAACATTGTTCAGCAATGTAGAGTCATGTAGGTAGGTAAGCTCCATGCTATCGAATATCCATAAAAAATACCAGCAGCAACCAGGCTATCGTTTAATTTATAAACTAAAACCGTACTATTTATCGTTTTATTTTTAAACTTTTTTACCGTGGGGCCTGGCCCCGCGGTTTCACACACGTGAATAGTAATGAAAAGTGATGATAATGATGATGAAAATTAGGCTTATTCCACTAATCCCCATTGACAATCCCCGTCAACGGGGATAAGTGAACATTTTGTTCATTATTCCCCGTTGACGCCAATGCGAACTCGTAATGGTGATTAGTGAACTAAAAAGTTCATTAATCCCCATTGCGTCAAAAATAAAATACTAATACCTATAAGAATCATGTTTTTATTTATTTATAAGGTAAGGACTCGCTTATTGATTATTAGCCTATATATTAATCCAGGTTATAAGGTATATTCATTCCAAACTTCACTCAAATCCGTTCAGCCGTTTGATCGTGAAGAACTAACAAACATACTCTCAAACTTTCGCATTTTAAGACCAATTTTAGTTTATAAGGCGATTCAAAATGATCCTAGTGATTTCAATGAATATGATACTTTTGACTTTAACTTATAGTTTATTTGTAGTTACTACTGTGGCATCATCGATAAACATGTATGACATAGAATTGTAAAATGCGCTGTGTTCTCGTGGTGGTTTTCATTTATCAGTTTGTATATTTAGATTTTATATTATAATAAGTTGTACCATAGAAGCCAGCTCCATGTTACCCGGTCCGAAAGAATAGAGTAGCTCCTTCATTAGTGGACGAGAGGGGGGGAGACTCGCTCAACTATAAACCACATTTTTTGTCCTTGCACGAAAAGGAACTTCCTTGAACCAAAATTTAAGAGCATAAATCTCCTCATTTTATATGAAATGTGGAGCGAAAGAGGTATTTATTCTAAGCTTTATTTTTTGCGTTTATTTCGATTCAAAGTCAAAGTCAAAGTGAAAAGTTTTTTATTCATTACACACATGGATCATTTTAAATCGTCATAAAAAATAATATTACTCCGGTTCCAACGCGGTCAAATCTAGAAAAATCAGGGCAACAAACACGACTTGGCTTGATTTGATGATCCTACTTAACTACTAGATGGAAAGCACCTGTGTGGTGCCTCAAGAACAAGAAGTTGAAGTTAAAGTTAAGTAAAGAGAATCAACAAAAATTAATAAGACAAAGATAATATTATTAATAAAGACGCTTGATAAATAACAACCCAATAATACCATAAGGGCAGAGTGACATCAAGCCACGCGGCTTTGTCATTTACATAGTCATCTAGAGTGTAATACTCACAATAATAGAGAGTTATGTTCAGGATTGTTTCACATGAATACCTACATATAAATCAGAAGCCATTTTCTTCGTGGCACAGGTTTCCATTAGAGGTTTTTTTTTACGGTAAGTATAGAGGTTATATTTATAGAGAGTCCAGCAGTGGACTTAAACAGGCTGTTGATGATGATGATGATGATGATGATAGAGGTTATGATAAATACACATACCAAGGTTACCTTACCAATAGGGCGTAATTTCAACGCACACTCGCTACTAACACCCACAAAGCCCTAAATTACCAAAATGTGTTAAATTTTTTTTTTACAGCATCGCTTTATTTCGCTCGCTATTTGCGAGTGCAAAGGGGCGAGTACATGGAGTAATCCGTCCATCATACCATGCAAATTGAATCACGTCTCTCATCTGCTCATATGGAGAGTATCTCTGGAAAAACCCGATTCACGCGGGACATAAAACTGTACTGCCAAGAGCTTTATGTAAATGCATACTAGTATTTTTTTATGTTTCAGTTATTGTAATGATGTAATTTTTATTGTAGATTTTTGCTAAATTATTACGTGTGTCCGCCTCATCATTATCATCAGCATTAGCCGTTAGTTAGACGTCCATTGTTAGACGAGGCCTCTCCCATAGAATGCAATGCACCGATTTGCCATAAACACCACGCATGGCAGGCAGATTGGTGACTGAACAATACGGAACCCGGACATACCAAGGCATGTGTCTACCTAATTAATTAAAACTTCATCACCAAAATAACGAACAATTGGAAATCTAAAATGCCCACACACCTCCCAAACACACAGTCATACCCGCCCCCATACACACCCAACACACACCGCTTGGGTTCCATTTGTTGCCCAAACTCTTACGAGACTGGTGTTCGCAGAGGTACTCACTAATCATACACTCAATGTGTTCGTACACCTTCACTTTCATAATTCACACACACTACACTGCATTTGTACATCCAGTGTAAAGCTTACCCTAATTTCTACCTATTTTGTTTCAAATGTTAATAATTATATCACCATAAAACTGTTAAAATTGACCTAAGCAAGAGCGAAATCTTCTTTGACAAGTATTTTTTTATTTAAAGTTGCATCATTGGGAAACGCAATAAAAACATTTATACTTACCTATTTGTATTTGTAAAAAAATATCACCCAACTGAGTGTGAACATAACGTACCAGACGTTCCTAGCTATCTACGATCAACGCAAATGAATATACGTATGTTTAATAATGACGCACTTAGTTGCTGTGGCTGTGTTGTGTCCGCTTGAAGACCCCCTTCGTCTCCTCCCTACAGCATACACCGCTTAACAACAAACACTTCAGCAATCCGCCTGCCAATCGTAGTGATTATGGCAAATCCCCCCATTGCATTATATGAGGAGGTCTCGTTCAACAGTGGACGTCTAACAATGCTAATGATGATGAGGAACTTTAGTTATCATTCGTTTAGAAAGAAAACAATAAAATATGAATAAATAGGATTCCTAACAAAGTTTCTTAAAGCATCGCCGCCGTAGTTGGCGGAACAACGACGGATAAGTTGAAGGCGAATCGTGGACTCGATCCTCGCTATCGAACATGGCTCGCTTTGTTCGTAAACAAAGTGCATCGGACAAGGATCCCAATAAAACTTTGAAACTCAAAAACGGGCTGAGAACTTCTACGGATACGATTGTGATCGTGAAGCAGTTCCAATAAGTAGGGACCTATTTATTGAGACACATGGTGATCGAGCCGTGGCGTATCCGGCTTAAGAATAGACCCCTCCGTCTCCTCTGGCGATGTCGTAAAAGCCGACTAAGGGATTACATCAGAGGATGGGCAGCAGCATCAACCTGAGTACTCAACACTATTACTGCGCTCACCAATTCGCCTGCCAAGCGCGGCGATTATGGCAAATCCTCCTCATTGCATTCTATGGGGGGAATTCTTTTGTAAAAATATCAACCTTTTTTTTGTCTAGGTACCTACAAGATTGTATGTAAGGTTTAGATTTAGTATTTAAAAAAAACCTACCTACGTGGGTAGGTTTCCCCCTACCCAGTAGAATAGTAGCCCGAGCTTGGACGAATTATCACAAATTCGTCCAAGAGCCGGAGCGTCAGTAAGACTTTTCAATCGCTACCTGTTGGTAAAGTATAACCTATGCTCGTTTTATGAAAGACTACATTTGTAGAGTAAATATTTCAAAATCGGACCCAAACTAATAACTAGGCTAGGCTATAAACCTGGCTAGGTAAGTAGGCTCAACTTGCTTGCTCCAAAAGATGCTCTTACATTGGTCTATTTTCAAGAGAAATCGGGAAGCATCTAAGCCATATTGATCTCGGTTTTAAGTGAAATTAACTGCGGCGCTATCTCGGCAAAGCTATCAATAAACCCTGCTCTTATTTCAATTCGATCATAGATCCACGTAAGACTGACATAGATTATTGACCAGTGTATAGAGCTGATCGATTGCAATGGAAGCAGAGATATTACTTCGAATAAAAATGTGTACCTATGGCTTCAGATTAAAAAATTGTGACGTGCAAATCAAGTTTTCAAATATAATTACAACAAAAACAATAACACTATTAAATTATAATATCTAAGTGACTTAGGCTTACGTTTAGGCATATTAAACTATTTATTATTTATTTGAGTATGTTTATTTTTATATACCTAATACTAACAGAAACCCGCGACTTCGTCCGCATTAAAAACTGATAGGTGACCGTACATAATGTTAATAAAGGGCTTATTTACTATTTTGTGTATTTATTATTACTTTTTTGTGTATTTTGCCTATTTGTTTAGCATTGGACTTATTCCGGCTGAAAATGATGATGATGATGATAATTACGACAGAACTCGGTCGTTATGTAGGTACTTATTAATCGTCTCATAAAAGATCCCAAACACGACCCTTCTACTGCTACATACCGAAGAGATCCGTTGAGCCTCTCGCGCTTTCATCTTCGGACCCTGTGGCTGTCACGTATTGTCAACAGTCTCACAAAAACAATTCAAAAGAGCCCAAACACTACTATACTACCTGTATCGGTTAAGGAGATCCGTTGAACATGTCCCGGCTTCATCATTAAACTATGGCCCTCATCTACCGTTAAACATTTCATAAAAGCAAATAAGAGCCTAAATGCGACTATTCTAAGTAGGTACCTATTGTTTATTGTTGAGGAGTTCGATTGATGCCTTCCGATTCCATAATCAGACCTAGTCTTCATCAAGGACTTGAAATAAAAATATAAAGAAGGTATTTAAAAAAACAGGTCTCTAGGACTTACGGTTTAGGCTGTGCGTTGATAATCAGTCAGCGAGTGATTTTAACTGATAAAGTTCTATAAGCCTTAATATTATTACTCAAGGACCTTTCTTTCATTTTCACTTGTTGAACTTTACAGTCGTAGGGATCAACATAAAAATCACCCGAAAAGATCATAAATTTCACGAAATTGCCAACCCAGTAAAAGCCAACTGCCAAAATCAATACACCTATAAAAGCGGGTGATCTAGACTTAACTTTTAAAAATCAATCGGATTTTTCTTTTGTAATTTAGTTCATCTAACATCGGAATAAAATCAGTTGCCTCCGTAAGGTACCTACCTCTAACTCACGATTAAAGCTTTTATCGGAGGACTGATTAAGTGTCGAGACCAGGATGGATTTATTGTAAAAGTTGGCCGTTCGGTGAGGTTAGTGATTCAAGCCCGCACACTTTAGTCGAATAATTGTCTACGTGATCGGAATAGCAGATTCATCCCACTTTTAATAAGATCAGATAGAGAGCTTACGCTGAGCAGGTATACTGTACCTACAGCTGTACAGGTGCTAAGCAAAATGTTGTTTAATTCTTACCTCAATGGGGTTCTTCCAGGCAATAGAGATTTAAAGCTTTGAATATCTGCGTTCTATCAGATTACCCACAAGCTTTATTTTTCAATAAAACTTTTTTTAATACCAAACTTTTTACCTATTTCAATTAAATAACTTACCTACTCCACCACTACAATGTTTCTATGCTCTAACCACCTCTTCCAACATATAGGTAGATACGTCAAACCTACTTAATCAAAACTTATCTACCTAGTAGGTGCTTCGGAACAATTTTGAAACTGAAATTAGGTAAGTTTGAGCTCATAAAAGTAATTTAATTGTAAAATAATAGGTCGAGTACAAAATCAACATGAGCAAACATAAAACGAAGTGGAGATGGAATTTTGAAACATGGTATTTGGAAGAAAATATAATTTTCACGTGGCTGATTGATAGACATCATCATCATTAGCAGCTCGTACCCACTACCGGGCATATGCCTCTTCCCTCGAACGCCACTCTCCTCTATTCCGAGTCTTTTAATTAAGTCTGTGAGACACATCATCACCAGTCTGTTTACTTGCACTACTGGACGATACCTCCCCATCAAATACAATGGGGCGAATTGGCAGATCTTTCTGCCACTATAACTACGGAATAAATAAATTAAAAATTAAAATTTATTTATTTCACTTAATAGCGGTGCATAACAGCAATTACTAGCCCTTCAAACCAAACTAAGTTAAAAAAAACTTGTGTCTTGGTTAGAAGTACTATCTCAAATTTTTTCCATTTAAAATGTACATGCTCATAAATATGTGTGTGTGACAAAATAAATAAAAATAAAATACAGAAACTAAGAACTATATATATATATATATATACAAAAAATTTAAGAAATTTTATGTTCTTTAATCCTGAGGGCCTAGCCAAACGGCATTCGCTTCGAAGCGATTCCATTTCTACAGTCGTAATTCAATACAAAAGACCACGTGACATGTCGATAGCTAACGTCAATCCCATACATTTTGGACTTTTCTACTGGCGTCATCGCTATTAGAATGTTACTTTGTCTACGGCCTCTGTGTAGACATTTTTGTTATAAATTAACTTCTTAATCAGCCGTAAGACGTCCACTGTTGGACGTGGTCTCCCTGATAGGGGTGATTTGCCATAATCACCACGCTTACCAGGCGGATTGGTGATCGCAGTATTCATGTTCAGTACTCAGATGGATGCTGCTGCCCATCCCCTGGTGTAATTAGTTGGCTTTTCACGATCGAGAATGGTCAAGATGGAGGGGCTATTCTTAGACCGGACACACCACGGCACCACAGACACTCACGAAGAAAAATATTTGCCGTAGTAGATAGACACGTTATGCGAAGTAGATAAAGGATTACAACACGGGATGGGCAGCAGCATCCACCTGAGTACTTAACACCAATACTGCGATCACCAATCCGCCTGCCAAGCGTGGTGATTATGGTAATTCCTCCATTTGAATTCTATGAGGGAGGCCTCGTCTAGCAGTGGATGTCCACTGGCTTATAAAAAAGAAGAAGAAGAGTAGATAGACTGTTTCACTCGTACGTTTATAATATAACTTTTCATTTAAAAAACCGACTTCCGCCATTGTATTCGACTAAATATTTGGATGAAAAAAAATTATGAAAGAACCATAGTGGTGAAAGGATTATGATACTTTCTGAATGCAAATGCTTGGTTTGTTGCTGAAAATATCAAAATCGCCATATGTATGCCTACAATATTTGAGGAGCTCCCTCAATTCCTCATGGATCCCATCATCAGAATTGGATTCTGAATGAAAAATGGGACTAATCTGGAAGTATTATCTACTCAAATAAAAAAAGGTAACAAACATACAAAAAAAAAATACAACCGAATTGAGAACCTCCTCCTTTTTTGGGAAGTCGGTTAAAAATGGGTTGATCGTCATTGGATTGATACAAGAAGCACTCGTTTAGAGGTGATCGTAAATACCGTATAATCTGGTAATAGTTGCTTTCTATAATATAAGGTTTAGATTTTTTAGAAAAAACTATATACTGAAATCTTCGTAAGCTCAGAACAAACTGCCTACCTACATACTAGCGTAGTTATCAAATCACTGCGTAGCTTCGTAGAGGTTCGTAGCAGCGTAGCAAGCGTCTATAGTGAAAATAGATAAAAATATCATAATCTTTTTAGAAAAATAACGACTATACACCACGTACTTTACTATTCCCCTGCTGACGTTTCGTTGACCATTTTGAGGTCCTTCCTCATGAGCACCAAAAACAACAAAATGTAAAATGATAAAAATAAAATGAAACCAAACCACGATAACTTCAATTCTAATATCATAATCATCATCACCAGCCTGTTTACGTCCACTGCTGGACGAGACCTCCCCCATTGAATACAATGGGGGGATTTGCCATAATCACCACGCTTGGCAGACGGATTGGTGATCGCAATTTGGTGTTAAGTACTCAGGTAGATGCTGCTGCCCATCTCTTGCTGTAATCCCTTAGTAAGGCTTTTACTACATCCACGGGAGGAGAAGGAGGGGTCTATTCTTAGGGCGGACGCACCACGGCACAAATATAAAAATGTATCCAATGGAAATAGTTCGGCAAATCTGAGCCACAAGTTTATTGACTGTATGTTTACCAAGCCAAGGAACCAACTCTGCAACCGATATGACCTTTTCTAAGATAAACTTAATATTAGAATGTTGGCCTCTCTCGAAATCGTAGCGATTGTTTATCTTAAATCTACCCCACAATATTATTACCTACACAAGTATACGATCTAAGATAATTACAAATATTTTCTTTAGAAAATGTTTGAGAGCACTGGTGGTGACTTCCTATTCTAAGGTCACGGATTCGAATCCCGGTTAACACCAGATTCATCAACTAGAACTTACGTGCGCAATATATAAGGTCTCAAACGGTGAATAAAATCATCGTAAAGAAATCGACATGGCAGGACCTAGAATCTAAAATGTATATCCTACACAGACACGCGCCTTTTTCCCCGAAGGGGTAGGTAGAGCCTCAATGGGCCTCTTTTCGGGCGTATTAGTAAATTCACGATAAGCGTCGATAGGCTTGCAACTCGTGATATATGCTAAGTATTATACAAAAAGGTGTGCAAGTGCCAAACTTTGCCAAACTCAATGCTTGGACTTGCCTCTTACTAGGGGGTTTCACAGACAAATTTCTCAAGCGGTAGTAAGATATCTTCACAGGTATGTAGAAGATTTCTATCATAGGGATCTAGCTTATTATTTATTTAGTACATTATTTGAATGTAGAATTACTTAGACATTAGAAAATGCATCTTACCTTTGAAATTAGACGTTCCCTAAATATAAAATACTAGTTGCACCCCGCAGTTTCACCCGCGTGAAAAATGATGAAAATTGATGATGATGATGATGATGAAAAGTAGCCTATGTGTTAATCCAGGGCGTAAAGTATCTCAATTCCAAATTTCACTCAAATCCATTCAGTAGTTTTTACGTGAAAGAGTAACAAACATCCATCCATCCTCACAAACTTTCGCGTTTATAATATTAGTAGGATTTAATATAAAATATTTTATATAAAATATTTTATAGTTACGAGTATCTAGACAAACTGGACGACGCAGTAAAGGAAGGTTCTCTTCTTGATGGACAAGCCCGGCGGCATGCCCGGCGGGTATTATGTGTACCCGCGGCGTATATCGGCATACACGCGCAGCAAAAAGCCGCCGGCTGTGCCGCCGGCATAGTGTGTAGGACCCATAAGAGGCCTATGCCTACAGCAGTGGGTTTCTACAGGCTGATGACAATGATGATGATGAGTATCAAGACTCTAAGTCTAGAGCACCGACACGACACGATGACTTTTACTGTCGGCTACCCCGACCGCTGGTAAAGTATCAATAGGTCTTAAATAAATAATCA
The DNA here is from genome assembly GCA_951392215.1 of Epirrita christyi. Taxonomy (NCBI): domain Eukaryota; kingdom Metazoa; phylum Arthropoda; class Insecta; order Lepidoptera; family Geometridae; genus Epirrita; species Epirrita christyi. The sequence continues at coordinate 5,353,953 of OX595840.1, read as the reverse complement.
GAAACAAGGGCGAAAGGGCCTAAGTACGGGACATTAACAAGGGTCCAGTCCAATTTTCGTCCTGTCCGTGTTGATATATTGAGGGGCGATGTGGAGCCGCGGCCGGGCGCGTCGCGCTACGAAGCAACACATTTCAGCTCGCCTTTCACTGCGAGCGGAGTAGAGTCTCCCTTCGTCTCACAACCTTAGGTATACGATCGCCAATAGCTGAGCCAGGGTAATAGATTTTAGGATTTCTATTGATCAGCGGGTCTTGAATGAATCCTGTATTTCTTTCGTCCCGCTCTTCGTGATACATAAGTATTTAAAAATAAACAAAATATTTATTTTCAAAAATGGTTATCAAAATGTATAGGTAAACTTACATTTATAGGCAATTACTTAGTTAGATGTGCCTATTTAAAGTTCAAAGTAAGGCAGATGGTAGGTATACTTTGCTTAAAAGCCTTTGTAGAATCAATGCGTCGGCTCTTCGCTTCAGCGCATTGATAAATTTACTTACCTAGATAAGTAAATTTACACCTACTGGCCCACGGCTTCACTCGCCTTCTCCAAAGGAACTGGATGTTTGGAATAATATAAAGAGATAAATATTTTTCTATGTACCTACTAAGTACCAAAATTTCATCAAAATTTGTTTCAGCTGTTTCGGCGTGGAAGCAATACCTACAAACATTCAACCATCATCATATCATAATCAGCCTATAGAATTCCACTGCCGGACATAGGCCTCCCCCTAGAGTGCTACGACGGTCTTGAGCCGCCTTCATCCACCGACTTCATAATCATTAATTTCACTTATACATATTATATTATCGTAGAGATTTCCCGCTACGTTTCCGCTTGGAGTAAAAGATAGGCTTTTTCCACAATCTGATGAAAAAACGCATTAAAATTGGTTAACGATAAAGATCGTTCACTTTCCTGTCGTGATTTACTTCACTTTGATAGGGCAAGAAAGACGAGTCGATAAAACTCACGACCATGGTAATGGGGCGAGTAATAAGGGTTGCAAGACGTCATCAACTATTTCCAAGATAACTAAAGTTATCTTGCGTCGTTACGAATCGAGACACAACAAATATTTATCTTCGTTTGAAACATTAGGAACGACCGCTCTACCAGTACATAGGTAACTAAGTACCTCCTTTTACTAATCACCAAAGCAACCATGTATGCACGAGCACCTAGGTAGGTATTTACGTAAGTAATCGAGTTACATGAGCTAGGAAGATAAATAAATAAAACATTTCAAGCAACAAAATCTTTTTAAAAATCAACGCTCAAATCTGAGGTCAAATCTACTTTGTAATCAAATAAAACTACCTAGTACCTAGTAGAACAAAATGGCTAGGATGGAAATGTCGGCGAAAGGCCCAAGACACAACACAGTTCCACTTTAAAAATTCAGAATGAACCCGCCCGGCAACGCTTGCATTTTTCGAGAGTACTAAAGTCTGCTTCGTTTATATTAAAGACCTCTATCTATTCGTTTTATCCACCCAGAAATATGCTTTCACTATCGTAGGCTCTTCATTCCGTGAGAGCCTTTCTCTCGTTCCTCCATTAGCGTGGAAGGAAAATCACACAGGGACCGTGACAACCATAGACTTAGGGCCTTTTATATTCATTTTTAAACCTATTTTAGTCATAGCCATAGGAACGTCAAAACAAGACAAAAGCATGGATATAGTATATACCTAGTATAAAAATCCTTGACTTAGAAAGATAAAAATGATGGCTGGCATAGCATAATATATACATATCCATAACAAGAGTACTTATTATGACCCCAGCCAAACATGATTTTAAGCAATGTTTAATAGAGTAGGTATCTAGGTTTAATTTTTTGAGATCTCGTTGACGCTGTCTCATGTTATTGGTGCAGTCAGTACTCAAAAAGTTGTAGAGTATCACAAACATTTTATAGGGCACTAGTTGCGCCCCGCGGTTTCACCCGCGTGAATAATGGTGAAAATTGATGATGATGATGATTATGAAAAGTAGCCTTTCTTAATCCAGGGCGTAAAGTATCTCCATTCCAAATTTCACTCAAATCCATTCAGTAGTTTTTACGTGAAAGAGTAACAAACATCCATCCATACTCACAAACTTTCGCGTTTGATGATGATGATGATGATGAAAAGTAGCCTATGTGTTAATCCTGGGCGTAAAGTACCTATCTCCATTCCAAATTTCACTCAAATCCATTCAGTAGTTTTTACTTGAAAGAGTAACAAACATCCATCCGTACTCACAAACTTTCGCGTTTATAATATTAGTAGGAGTAGGATTGAGTAAAAAATTATGGCCAGTTGCAACCGGTACCTAACCTACCCAATTAGAACACACTGATGACGGTCGTCCTATTCGAGTTGACTGGGACTGTCTGGGACCGAGTGCTTTAGATCAGAGCTAACTCGGATATTGTTATCAAAACTCTATGAGTGCGAGTAAAGAAAAGATCCACCGCTATAATTACAGCCATCATTCATGATAATATTCAATTACACCGCTTCTTTCTTCTACATTTCAGTACGTTAACACTGCCATCTTTTGAATTTAGTTTTACAACTCTTGCTACTCACCGCAAATAATGGAGCATATTAAATATGCTATGAAATTTTCATACTAACCTAGTCCTCCTAGTCCACCTAGTATTCAATGAATGGAGTCTGCCGGCTTTCAATGTACGTATTAAGTTTTTTTTAATTTTTTATCTTTTTTTATTATTTTACTCGCTATATAAGTAAAGACCTATACCTACCTGTTATGAGTTATCTGGGGCGTATTGGGTTTGCTTCGAGCATTCCGGCCCGCGGCAGGAAGTCCGTGTTGCTCGAAGCAAGTTTGCAACGTAAAAATTATCCTGACGTTGGCGCATTTCAAAGTTAATTTATTTATGGCACGTAAGTCATTTATTTTATTCAAAACCAACAGTTTTTTTTATACTTACAGCTTTGTTTTTGAATATTCTATAATTTTTTCTTTGTTAGAAATTAATCTTATTTTACAATCATTGCTGTAAATGATATAAAATTATAATATTTACAACCCATGTAATACAAAGTCATCATCTACAGTTTTCATGCAGAAACATCAGTTGTTGCACTTTTCTTGTTCACGGGTTTCAAAACGCACGTTGCCATTCAACCATTCATTTAATACTCTGTGACCTTTGATTGCCTTCATTCAAAGTTTTGTTTACTTTTTGTGTTTTCGTAAATTTTCACTATTTAAAATAGCAAATACCTATATTTTTTACTACACAAGTTGGATTTCACAATGCCCGAGTGTAATATTGTGCATTGCGGTACGAGGCAAAGCCAGTATCGGCCTGGGCTGACTTTACACAAGTGCTTCAACAGTTTTCATTGAAATTGTAGTTTTGCTTCATTATTTTGTTCTAAATGTATGTTTCGTTAGTGAGCTTTAGAGTAAACATAAGGACATTAGTGCCATTGTTGTGTAAAATATCATTATTTCATAGTAATTCATTTAGTGCTTACAAGATTGTTTACAACTAGGGCTCGGTCGGGCAAATAGCCGACCCAGTCCGACCCAAAAATCGAGCACGCCTTATTTATCAGAACAACCGCCCTGTGGTTTATTTAGCCTGCCCGCTGAATGAAAGACGTATGTCATTCATTGTCAAATTTCACAAATTTGTTGATTCGATTTTTGTATTTTTGATTGAAAGAGAACTGTTTTTTTCTCTTTGTTGGTTTTTCTCAGAATTTACAAAGTTTTGTACTGATTATTTAGGTTAAAAGATTGAGGTACCTACTCGATATGGAAGAGAATGAAAATAATCCAGTTCTAATATCAAGCAAGCCCTTGAAATCGGAATTCGCCAATGTACAAAAAATTGCCATAACCTGTGGAAATGTAAGTTCCACTTCCAATTTCCGTTATTCATTCGTATATTTTGAGCAATACAAGTCAATAAAATACAAAGTGATAAAATCAACAATTTGTGTTATTGACTTGACTACAATTTCCTTACGGCACCTATAATTGCGTATGAATCATCCAAAGATGTAAAAAAACAAAAAGCAATGTACTTACCTACGTGTATTGTTTTCAAAACAGTTTTTACTACCTTTATAAACTTCCATTATCTGGTGGGTTTATTATCCACCATCCATCCATCCATCTCATCATCAGATCATTTCCTGGTCACAATAATATTGTATTGTCAATGGAACTATGTCTAGACATGTCTGCAAAATTTAAATTACATTGGCGTATAGCCAGTTGGTTGAAATAAAGTACAAGATTTAATTGTTACAGCTGAGAAACTGCATAAAAGTATCTAATGCATCCCTATATTTCTCTACAGTTTACACTGGGTCGTAGCCTGAAAAACTCTGTGTGCATACCGTTCCTATCTATATCTAGGAATCACTGCACATTCAAGAAAAATAGTGATAATGAATGGTATGTGGAAGATAATAGCAGTCTCGGCATCAAAATAAACAATGAAAGGCTTGGCCAAGGTTCAAAAAGAAAGCTTGAACATGAAGACACCATTGCGCTGGAGCCTATGGATGAGTTTGTCTACAAATTTATACTTCCACCTGATGATGTATTTGAAACACCAAGAAAAAGGATGAAGATGGCAGAACCCGTTGAATCCACAATCATAAACAATGTCCGATTAAAATTTGAAGAGTCTCAGAAATGTGAAATACAACACATTGAAGATAAAATACAAAATGCAAAGCAAATGCAGACAACTTCAATTATACTGAAGAACCAACTACAAGAAGGCATGAACAGAAAGATAAAACAGCTAGAAAGTGAATTTTCTGTTCAAATAGAAAACTTAAAAGGGGAAAAAAATGAGGTGGAGAAGCAGAAAGCTTCACTCATTGAAGAGAGGGATGCACAGCTGGCTAATGTGAAGGATGAAATGGAAGGCAAGATTGCAGAATTGATGGTATGTTTACCATTTTTACCCAACTACGGCAAAGCAAACGGAGGCTTAGGATTTTTGTAGTGCAACTTTGCTAATCTGTTCCCTTGTAGCTCTGAAACTATTTGATGGATTTTGATAAAAGAGGTAGCTTATGAAGCATCTGACGTTCCATGTGTCATAGGTTAGGTATATGATGTCTAGAAATTAAATGAAAGAGCTATAACTCCAAATATGTATCAAAAACCACTCAACTGAATAGTTGCAAAAAAATAAAAGTATTAAACCTTTTGTCAAATGTATCATGTTCAAATGAAAGAGCTTGTTATGTTATTGTAATTGTATTTCTACAATTACTTTTTTTTAAATAATATTAAAATGCTTAGTTTAAAAGATATTATATGCGAAAATTTACCATTCCCAAAACAGAATATCCAAAAATTTTTAAAAAATGGATTATTGGGCCTTACATACATACTCATTCATTCATTTTGTTAGTTGACTAATTTATAGTACTTAAATTTAGAACAGAAAGATAATATTTTTTGTCAACTAAAATTTGAAGACTCTTTTTGTTTGATCCTAATAATAATAAAATAAATAATATTGATTCTAGTGACATGGCACTAGCCTTAAAATAATTACTCATTTTTATTTCTCATTACAGGAACAAATTGAAAAAAATAATGAGACAGAGTCAGAGCTTCTTAAAGAAAATGGCTTATTGAAGGACAAACTTTTAAAAGAACGGGAGGATTTCCTTGCAGAGCTAAATCGGGAAAGTTCATCCAAGCAGGATATGTTGGACAAACTAGAAGCTAAGATACGAGATCAAGAGGAGGTTCAACTAAAAGAGAGGCAGGAATTAGAAGATACTCTAAGGAGAGAAACGGAACAATTGAGATTGGCAAAGGAAAAGGTAAGAATTTTCGATAAAAAAATAATAAAGATAAAATGGTACAACCAGATTTATAGCACCTCGATGCATAGCCATGCAGCAGCGTATAGCAGCGGGTTCCACGGTGCTGAGCCACAGCTTCTCATTGGCAGTGTATGCTAACGTGTCTCACCTTAGTTTGACTTCAAATAACTAAGTACCTACCTATTGCAACTATATTACTGTGTAAGATCAACACTACCTACAGCTTCCTAGTATTAAGGATTATTAGAATCAAAAAATAGATCAAAAAGCCGTGTTTGCTGCCTGGTTCTTCTAGGCTTAGTCTCGCGGGATCGCAAAATGGTCCTATCTATCATTAAAACCCTTACAAAAAACAAAGTAGGTAGTTAGGTCAGTACCTATTATTGTTATTGGGCGAATTTTCACATAGCCTTTCTTTTTTGTCAACCCAGGTATAATTATACTTGGTGATATTGTGTGAAATGTTGCTTTTTTCAGTACAACACACACAAACACAACGGTTGTGGAGTCCTGCTCCAGCTTCGCGGGAAAGTACTAACCAAAAAAATTTTGTTGATCTGGCGTGTGATTACGTAACCATGTTGCTATTGGTTTCAATCGATATCAATGCTGTTTTTATTCGAAATGATGCTCTTACGACTACCAAATTTACGCATTTTGCTTACAAATGTAACTTAGATTTGGACTGCGTAAATTAGGTAATTAAACGTTATTTCAAATAGAAACATTGATTTCGATTGAAATCATTAGCAACAGAATTACGTAATCACCCGCCTGATCTCTACTAAATAGGGTTGCCAGATGTCTCGTTTTGGACCGGACAGTACGGTTTTTTAAACAGCTGTCCAGTCTAGTAAATTTTGGAAAACCAGATAATAGAACGTCCGGTTTTTTTTTTAAATATGCGGTCTATATACCTCAAGCACGAGAGAATTCACAGAGCTAAAGCGTTTATTAAGCGTTTTATTCTTACATATCTGGCAACCCTACTACCAAACTTCACAGGATCCCCCAGCTAGGCTAGTCTGAAGATTGCCTTTAAAATTTAATTAAAATTGGTCCAGCAGTTTTGGAGTCCATACGCAAACATCGATTTATATATACACATACATAATTATACAGATAGATCCTCAAATCATGAATCATAAATATCTCATAAACGTGATCTCAAATAAAAACATTAAAACTTTATTCAAATAAGTTTATTGAGCTATACATTCAACAAGTTTTCAATAAGATACTCCATGGATCCTAGCGCCCATTTATTAACGATCATTGTTCTTTGAACAGATACGCAATCTTTTTATTTTAGTATTTATCAAAATGTTTATTTTATGAAATTGTTGCAGGAACTCAAAGAATTGGAAGAACTAAAGCTTCAAAGAGAGATAGAACTACAAGAAGAACTAAGCTATATAAAAAAGAACCTAGCTGATCAAGTTGAAATGACTGAACAGCAGAAGGTCTTAGCTGAACAGGTGCACAAGGTACAAATGGAGCACATGGAGAAGCTTAAAGCTGAAGAAAAAGCTAAAATGGATCAGTTTGTAAGAGTTTTAAGTTTTTTTTTAATATCATTAAGGTGAATGCTCTCGTTGCCTTGCCCATACAAAATAATTTAAGTATTTTTTCAATCCACAGATTGTCGTTCTTTATATCGTATTTTTTTTTCGATTTTCTAATGATTATCGTACTCGCAAATGGTTGTTTCAAATAAAAATTTACTAAGGGTAATTTTTAAAATTAGTTTGAAATACGACCAATTTTACGTATGTGTGAGTGTTTTTAATGTCCATTTTGAGTCGCCACCTACCATCGAAGCGTGATATTTTTACGCAGAGCACCCTGTTTTGTTTAATTTGACAGAGATGGCGGTTAAATGGACCTCGAGCACCGAGTTTTGAGAAAGATAGTGAAAGATGGCGCTAAATAAATAAAAGTATGCCTCGCGTTATTTTCGGGTCTGTCACCAAAATTGCGAAACGCGACGTTGCCAGGCAACGCTACGTCACAAGTTTAGTGCTTGCTAGTCACCCGTAATTATTAGGCTTTATGAGCTGGCTCTGATAGGGTTGCCAACCGTTCGTTATAATCATAGTTTACAAAGTTATTTGCGGCTATGTTCTTTATACTTTGCAATATCAACAAAGTAGGTACCTTCGAGAAAATACTTTATTGTAACCTACTTTATTGAAACTCAAGTTTCAGTTTTATAAAATAAAAATAAAACAACGAAAGAATATGTAAAAACTATACTTTCGTAACTTCATTCGCAGCAATAAAAAAAAATATTACTAGTCATTGACCGAGCGAGCAAAGCAAGGTAAGTCCTTGCAATATAATATGGCAAAATTTGCTATCGTCTGTTCGGATGTATGTACCTATGTACGTAAGTACTCGCGTACGTCGCATTTTTCAATTAATCTTGATGAAACTTGATATATGTACTTACTTATATATTTATTTTACAATATAGTTTTTGAGAAAAAATAAAAATGAAAACCAATATTACGTGAGCTCTCATTTGTTAGAGTTTCAACGACTTGTGGTTCAAGTAAGATTGGGTATATGCTAGATCGGACTATGGATGCGATTTTTAAACTTTATCGAAAAACAAGATAGTTTGTGCTCTTGAGGTATTCTGTTCGCAAAACTACTAGTTTTTATAATCCGACCGTGTACCGTGCTGTGATTCAGAAACTCGGTGTAGCAACCCTGATAATATATCAATATCAAAGTGTAGTATGAAGTTGTCATCTCGCTCCTTAAATGCAAAAGAGCCACAAGTCGAAAATTCATTTTTTTACTGGAAAGCCTATCAAAGTTTTGATAGTAGTTTTTTTTGTATTACTTTATAAATCTTTTTTTTCTACATATATGTATGGTATATTATAAGATGCGTATTTTGAACCTTACACTACCTTGAAATTTACATTGAGATCAATGTAATTAAATGCGGAAGAAACTTATCCATAACTATCACCTCTTCATCTAGCAATATTACAAAATAAAATACTCCATAAATCTTTGACTTACTAGTAGTAACGATGAGATCTACGATCAATAATATCTAAGTCATCGCAGTAATCTCATTAAGTGTTTCATTATTATACATAAAAATCCTTTAGCTTAAATAATCAATTTTAAAATAAGTAAGTATAAAAAGTTTAACATTACTTTGGGATCACATCCTTTTCAATCAGTTTTAGGATGCTTTGTTTTTTGTCTCAGCAACTTGTAGCTTTTTGATATTATTTTATTTTATTTACTTGGGCAAAATCTGTATCCTGAGAAGTTTTGTATAAAAATATATTTTAATGTTGTTGATCAGTTTTAATAACTTTGAGGTCTGCTCTTTACGACTCTTCCTTTGGAAATCTATGTCAAGAGGCTGAATACTAGGAAGTACTGAATCAACTGATTGGTAATCAATCACCTGTACTGCTGTCTGAGCTTGAAGATGAGGATTCACTTGAGTATATCTGAATCGCTGTCTGTACTTTCCTCAATGACTAAATTTATTCATTGCTCTGGACTTCCAAAATCAGATAATGTTTTCATCAAGTAACGATAGGCTAGGATTGTGTTGGCTGTCTGTCTGGTATGGAATTTGTACCGTTTTTGATGAAGCGATTAAGATAGAGACTCCAGTGAATCCTCATCTATAAGCTCAGACAGCAGTACAGACGATTGATTACCAATCAGTTATGATTCAGAACCTCTTAGTGTTCAGCCTCTTGGCATAGATTTTCAAAGGAAGAGTTGTAAAGGCATAATATATTTTTATACAAAACTTCTCAGGATACAGATTTTTCCCAAGTAAATAAAATAAAATAATATCAAATAGCTACAAGTTGCTGAGACAAAAAACAGGGCATCCTAAAACTGATTGAAAAGGATGTGATCCCAAAGTAATTTTAATAATCTTAAAAGTGATTATTTAATTCAAAGGATACTTATGTATAATAATGTAACACTGTATTTTAAGACTGATTGTACAGACTGATTGTAATAACAGTCATTTAACAAATATTGCATGTTTGTTTATAAACAATTACAACCATAATCACGGTAATCTTATATGCAAAACAGACACATTTCCAAGTACTGCGGTTTCGTTTTAATAAAATAGTAATCAAACTTATTGAACTTTCATTCAAAAGAAACGCATTCCAAAACCTGACACTTTTATGTTTCGTAATAAAGTTATTATTATTATTATTATTAACTGGAAAGATGGCTGCTTTGCTGTGAAGTTAGTCATCAAAGTCTCAAAATGCTAAATGGGTAGTTGTGTGATTGAACTATTTTAAACGCTAAAACCATGTGTGTCTTTTTCGAATATAAAAATTGGAATCATCTAAATGCCATTTTTGCATTAAAAACGATATTGAAATTTTTTGATTTGTGGCCCTGTTGAATTTAAGGTGTTCTGTTTGTCTGTGGTTACCTAGCCCAGTGCACTTATTTCTCCCTATATGTTCCTTGACTTTTTTCTCTATGGTCCTTGTCTATGGTGCACTGTGGGTGTCATGCGATTAATTTTCTTTGGGGCGGTGTCTTTGAAACGAGTGCAAGCCAGGTTATAACGGTTTCACGGTGAAATTTCGTAAGTAAACAGATATTTACATAATTTTAATGTGTTACCTACTAGTAGAGTAGTACTATTATAGAAGATGCCTGCCCTTTGTTTGAAGCCTTCGTTGTTGTTGTTGTTGGACATAGGCCTTCCCCTTAGAATGCCACGACGAACGGTATTGAGCCGCCTCCATCCACCGACTCCCCGCGACGTTTATAATGTCTTTATTCCATCGAGTGGAGAGCTTTCCTCTAACGCGTCGTCCGGTTTGTGGTCGCCACTCGAGAACCTTTATTCTCCAACGGTTATCACTTCTTCGAGCTATATGACCTGCCCACTGCCACTAATTCTGAGAGCTATGTCGGTGACCTTGGTTCTTCTACGGATTTCCTCATTTCGGATTCTATCACGTGGTGAAACTCCTAGCATAGCTCTCTCCATAGCCCGTTGCGCAACTTTGAGCTTGTCTATACGGCCAATAGTTAGCGACCACGTCTCAGTGCCGTAAGTCAACACTGGCGTGTAGACTTTCGTCTTGAGGCTCTGCGGTATCGGCGACGAGAAGATTTTTTTTTATACTACTTGGCAAGCAGACAAGCATACGGCCCACCTGATGGAAAGCAGTTACCGTAGCCTATGGACGCCTGCAACACCAAAGGCATCACAAGCGCGCTGCCGACCCTGAGACATAATGTGAAAAGTCTCATGTGCCTGTAATTTCACTGGCACCCGTACCCTTCAAACCGAAACAGAGCAATGCGAACCTTCTTTCACAAGAAGTTTTCACAAAACCAACAAACTAGATATGGCGTAGTTTCCCGAACGCTGCCCATCCGAGTTGGATTCGTCGGTTGACCTCTTCATCTCATCACATCACACTAATATTATAAATGCGAAAGTTTATAAGTATGTTTGTTACTTCTTCACGCCCAAACGGCTGAACGGATTTGAGTGAAATTTGGAATGAAGATACCTAATAATAATAATAATAATAATAAGCAAGCAAGTACCTTGACTTGGCCCACGAGATTACCGCCATGTGGGATGTGGATTCGACGATTATCGTCCCGATAGTTGTTTCTGTGAATGGCCTTATAGCAAAGAGCCTCGACCAATACCTTGAGAGGCTCTCACTAAATGGTTGGATCAACGGTCAGATTCAGAAGGCAGTACTCCTGGACTCGGCACGCATAGTCAGGAGGTTCCTCTCTCTGCAGCCCTAGCCTCCGACCGCTTGGGCCTTTGCTCCGCGGTCGGTGGTTTACCGTTTTGTAATATATTTTTTACTATACTGTTTTTATATACTATTTGTTTTTATAGATAAGTAGTATTTCTTTATAGTGAAAAATGTATTTTATAACGAGTTTTAAAATAAATCAACGTCATAATAATAATATCATGGTTCACGCAGGTGAAACCGCGAGGCGCAGCTCGATATTTATATTACTTGAAATATCTTTAAAAATTTAATGAATGAAAATGTAATAAGTAAATATGTTATGTTTTCAGATCTTATCTAACACCAAGCTCCCAATTTATGGACGAAATATTTTGAAGCCGAAATTGACGAAGCTGACTCTGGTTGCACGAAAAATAATAATGCACAACAGCAGTCAGCCAGATTTGATGGCAGAAGATTTGAGAAATGGTCCACAACATGAACAGCATGGAAATGATTTATACGTTACTCACAGATCGGAACGTTTTTTTTTTATGCTACTTGGCAAGCAGACAAGCTTACGGCCCACCAGATGGAAAGCAGTTGCCGCAGCCTATGAACGCTTGTAACACCAGAGGCATTACACACGCGCTACCGACCCTGAGACATAAAGATGAAAAGTCTCATGTGCCTGTAATTTCACCGGCACCCGTACCCTTCAAACCGAAACACAGCAATGCGAACACTACTGCTTGGCGGCAGAAATAGGTACAGTGGTAGTACTTCCCCGGACGAACTCTTTCACAAGAAGTTCTACTGCTAACAAAACTACTAACTAGTCGTCTGACTGCGAGTCAATTTGGAATAGTGAGAGAGGCAGATTGTTGATTGTTTATCCAATATCATATATTTCCAACACAGTAATATTTGTACACTGTTATGTTTGCAAACGCCGTATCACCACACCCTATAAATGAGTTTATCAGCAGCATGATGCTAAAGCTGGTAGCATTTTTCAAAAATGCGATTTTATCTGAAATATATATTGAGACGTGTTCGGAAAAATGCAAAGTGCATAGATCTCAATGAAATGACATCATGTACGTTATTTTTTCTCATACAAAAAACCCTTACAACATTGTCTAAAACAAAACTATATCAAGAAATGTATTTTTTTCTAGCCACTGATGATCAACCAGAATTAGCAAGTTGAAGTGGCAATGGGAAGGTCATATAGCTCGCAGAACTGATAACCGTTTGAGAATAAAGGTTCTCGAGTGGCGACCGAAAAACGGACGAGGCTGTAGAGGAAGGCCCTCCACTCGATGGACTAAAGGCATTATGAACGTCACAGGAAATCTGTGGATGGAGGCGGCTCAAGACCGTTCGTCGTGGCACTCTAGGGGACACCTAAGTGGACTTCTACAGGCTGATGATGATGTAGTTGATCATCAGATCAACTACATCTAATGATGATGAAGATGATACCTCATATCTCCGGCGTTTATGAACCGATTTAGAAAATTCTTTTTTTATTTGAATAGATATATGTACTTCCAGATTGGTCCCATTTTTTTCAAAACCCAGTTCTGATGATGGAATCCATGAGGAATTGAGGGAACTCCTCAAATATTTTAGGCATACATATGGCGATTTTGATATTTTCAGCAACAAACCAAGCATTTGCATTCAGAAAGTATCATAATCCTTTCACCACTATGGTTCTTTCATCATTTTTTTTTCATCCTAATATTTAGTCGAATACAATGGCGGAAGTCGGTTTATTAAATGAAAAGTTATATTTAGAAGAGATGCAATGGGCACTAATGGTAACAATGAATACAATATACGAAGACAAAATGTGCAGTTGCACTGATCGCTTACCTATTGATGAATATTTGTTGTCAGTGTATGATATTTCTAGTGGAAAATACTTGTAATTATAAACCAATAAAAATACCTAATCTGTTTGTTTTTTCTTTTTATTAATTTCTGTAAAAAGACATTCATTTTTGTGGGGGTGTTTGCCATAATTACCACCCTTGGCAGGTTGATTGGTGATTGCAGTATCGGTTACTCAGATGGATGCTGCTGCCCATGCCCTGGTGTAAACCCTTAGTCGGCTTTTCCGACATCCACGGGAGGAGGATTATAGATTCTACGCTGCACACCACGGCACTTTTTATAGGGTGGCAGGAAGTCGGTGGATGGTGGCGGCTCATCCCTTCTAACAATTTTTTTTAACGCCATCATTATCGAGATACCTTATAAACATTTTTTTAACGCCATCTATATAACATCTGGGGATAATGACAACGCCATCTAGTGAAAAACAAAACAGTGAATGTAGAAGTGTGCGTGCGTGTAATTACATGAGGCAAATTGTCAGATCTTATTTATAGTGAATTTGAAATTTCTAACGACTCTTTAACGAAAATTCATGCTGCATCAAATTCTATGACCTACACCGTGCTCGCAAACGGTAAAATTACTCACTAAAGACGCTCGAGTTTTGAACAAAAAATAAAAAAGTCAATATCTGTTTTTCCACGCCATCTAGCGTGAAACGAGCTTTAAGTAATCGAAAGCATCCCCCTTAACAAAAACAGGAATTCACAATTTTAAAAACTAACCTACATACTCATTATATATAAAAAAACACCTATAGAAATTAAACTATAGGTATAAATAGACTTCAGTTTATTAACTGAACTAGGTGCTCCTAAGGTGGTGTGATAAAGCTGGCGACGTTGCCTCTTTGGTTGATAATGCTAATTTTCTGACTGTGATAATCATAGTAAGGCCTTTGATAATTCCTGTAACAGATTGATCTTGTTTGATTGTTTGCTTGCCAAGTAGCATTAAAAAAAGACTTGGCTTAACTATCTAAACCAATTTTTTTATATAAATAAATAAATAAATGCTGGACATTTCACACAACACTATCTAGCCTCAAGCTAAGCAGAGCTTGTGTTATGTGTACTACATAACTGATATACTTAATACAATACATTACATAGATAGATATTTTTTATTATACATAGAAAAATACCCAGAACACCCTGAACAAATATCTGCAGATCGTACAAATATTTATTTCGAGTCGGGAATCGCAACCTCCTGCGTCGCAGGCGAACCTTCGCCCGCCGCGCCACAGAGGTCGTCAAAAAATATAAATTTAATGCTTGCTTATGAAGCTTATGCTTAAAAGTAATTAACTTGACTGTTGGTCACCATTAATTTTGACGACCTCAGTGGCACAGCGGGCGAGTAGCCGGCTTAGACGCAAGAGGTGCGGGTTCGTTTCCCGCTGCAGGTCATATAATTATGTTTGCATGATCTGCCAATATTTGTTCCGGGTCTGGGTGTTGTGATACCATGGTGCTAGTCGTTCCTTGATACCTTTACTATGTTATGTTATTAGTCCACAAGACACACTGCGTATGCAGATGCAGTTGGGCATCTGATGGCTCAAATAGAATATTGTGTAGCTCAGGAAATCGTGGTTTATGTTCTTACCAAAAATCATACATTAATGTATAATTCTTAATTGCAAATTTTAATAATTTTGCATAATTTTTCAGCTTAAAGAAAAAGAGGAAATCCAAAAGAAGTTGACCAAAGCCCAAATTGACGTTGAGAAGTCCAAAAAAGAAATACAGGTAAGCTTAAATATTTATTCGTTGAACGTAAAAAGTGTTTTTTTCCATATGCAATTGGTGATCTTAGGCACCCCCCTAAGATCACTGAACACGAAACTGTTGTCAGAATTTAAAAAGGTTGACACCATTTTGAACTTTTTGCTTCTCAACTGATTGCGTTAAAAATCGTTAGCTGAGAGTGGGTCCCAGTAATCATTGAACACAAATTTATTGCCATAATTGAAATAATAAAATAATGTCAAGTATAGATTAAAAAAGATATAAATGTCGCAAATGTGGACGCACCCTTAACGGCTGCACAGATTTTGATGAAATTGAGTACATCGATCAATATTACTTGGATTTAGGCACAGGCTACTTTTTATCCCGTTTTAACACAAGCGAAGCCGCGGATTAGATTAAAATAACACAATTTTGATTTCCGTGAACAGGCTCGTGTGATAGAGCGAGAAACGGAACTAGCTGCACTGGCGGCGGAAAGGATCCAGAAGCAGGTGGACCAATCCAGCGAGGTCATCTCCACACTTCAAGAGCAATTAGAAAAGGTATAACCATTTAATTTTGAGACCTATTCTCGCAGTTATAACATAACATCCAACAGTGGATTCCTGAGATCCCACGCTAGGATTCCTTGTGTCGTGGGTATCAGGAACTACGAGTGCCATGTAGCAGACTGCACAACGCCCAGACAGGAAACAAATATTTGCAGGTCATGCATTTATTTGCCCCGCAGCGGGAATGGAACCCGCACCTCTCACCGGCAGGTTTTACTACGTAATAAAACTATGTTCAACATTGGATAACGGCTAATAATAATGATGGGAGTCGTAAGGTGCTCGGTTTGCTTATTAATTTTACAAACGAAATTAAATGTTTATCAGGCGAATGTCCACTATGCTGAGTTTACTCACCAATTGTGTGTGTATGAGACTCAAAGTCTGTACTACTCAGATCGACAAAGTGTACTTAGTAGTTTACCTGTTGACAGAGTCCACACCGGTACCTAGGTGGACAAAGTGGACCAAGTAGTCCACCAGTTGACTGATTCCACTCAGGTACCTAGGTGGACAAAGTGTACTGAATAGTCCACCAGTAGGCAGAGTCCACACCGGTACCTAGGTGGACAAAGTGGATCAAGTAGTCCACCAATTGACTGATTCCACACCAGTTACCTAGGTGGACAAAGTGCACTGAGTAGTCTACCAGTAGGCAGAGTCCACACCAATACCTAGATGGACAAAGTGTACTGACCTGTTGACAGAGTCAGCCGAGTGTACTACGGTATTTAAAATGCGACTGTCCACTATTCACAATATACAAGTACACTAGTCAACACACGCATTCACAAAATACAAGTACACTAGTCAACACACGCATTTACAAAATACAAACACACGCATAACCGTCAACTTGTCAACCTGTCCACAGCAATCAATACTCGAGCAGCTAAGTGTACAGTGTATTTGAGTAGTCCACTAGTTGACAGAGTCCACACCGGTAACTAGGTGTACAAAGTGTACTGAGTAGTTCATCAGTTGACAGAGTCACTACCAGTACCGATGTGGACAAAGTGTACCCGAATGTACTTTATTTATGATTATTTTTCTATTTTGACAAAAAGAGTTCACATGCATACAAGTAGTACACCGGCAACTACAAAATTATCCTTGTGATCCCAATTAATAAAATACTATGTGTACAAAGTGGACTGGACAGTCCACAGCGGTACCGAGGTTGACAAAGTGTACTAACCAGTTGACCCGAGTCACCTGAGTGCACACGATGTACAGCTATTTTAGAAGCAACTGTTCGCAAGCGCGGCTGAAAGACGACTAGTTTGCAAGCTCACAAAGAGCTCGTATTATCTAACAAAATGTTCGTTCACTGCCATTACACATGAGTTTTTGTGTTCTGACTTCAATACTGGACGTAGCCTGACGATAAATTAGAAAAAAAATACCTTGTTTGTAAGTAAACAATTTAATTTTTCCCCTTGTATGTTCTCCTCACGGATCACAAGGAGAGGGGTTCCCAATTTTTTTTTATTTTGTATTTTGGGCCTATTTCTCGGGATAATAGACATATTAACCCTCTGAGCTGCGGAAAATGGCAGGGAAATTCGTTAAAATTACACCCCACCAATTGCTCGTAATTGGGCCGATCGGCGCCAGCTATACAAAAGAAAATCGAATTTCCTTGACCTTTAATCTATTATCAACAAAGATTTTTTTTTTCATTTTTACGGATTTTCCTGTCATTTTCCGCAGCTCAGAGGGTTAATACACCTGTCAGTTGTGACAAAACTGACACTTACATAAAAAAATCGAGTTTGACATGCATATCTATTGGCCCCTGAGGATAACCTCCATGGAGATGAAACTCTTGAGCATGTTAGTATGTAATTTTATGAAACATTACTACAGGTGAGAAGTCAGCTACAAACAGTGGAGACAGAAAAGAATACACTTCTAGAGAATATTTGTATGGATCCGGCCGAAGGTACATCGAAACAGGAAACTCTGACTGAGTTCGGCGAACTCATGGAGAGTGAGCTTCAGTGCAGTATTTGCGCGGAGCTATTTGTAGAAGCTACCACTCTGAACTGCTCTCACACGTTTTGTAAATACTGTATCTGTACGTGGAAAAAGAAAAAGAAGGATTGTCCGATTTGCAGGTAATACACGATTTAATAACTAGATATACTTAACGCCTTTTTTTCTCATAGGAATGAGTGCTCTTATTTCAATGCGTTTTTATTGTATGAGTGATGGTGTTTGCGATATGGTTCCTAGCTATATTTGATTGAAATTAGTGCAGCTGTTTCCGTTTCGTTATTGAAGGGAATTGAGATTCGGGGAAGGCCTCGTCCAGCAGCGAACGTCTAAAGTCGATGATGATGAATGAAGGCCTGCATACTACGAAGACAGGATAAAGCGTCAGCCCAGTATTTACGCTTCCATAGAATCAAATATACTTCATAATTAGATAGATTATAACCGGTTTAACTTATGTAGATTATTTTCGGGTATACGACCCGAGGTTTCAAGCAATTTAGATGCTCTTAATCATGTATGAGTGTTATTCTCGCTGCGCGGCGCGGAGGGCACTGCGCCTCTCAGCTCTTGCGGCCCGGCTGGTAAGCACCGGCGGTGGTGGGAGTTGCGACGTGGATGACTCATCCTCGTCCTCCGAGCTACTTGGATATGTCGATTGAAGAGCGACGCACACTGAACTAACCGTATCCGGACCATCGCTGGTCATGGAGACGTGAAGTTTCGACGACGCAGCATCCAGCAGAGGTTTCCAAGTATACGGAAGCATCCAACCTCTGTCTCTGTTAAAAGTGGCATGTCGACCGATTTCTATAGCCTCTCGTATCTTCCGCCGTGGGGCCCAAAATGTCTGCCTTGAAAAATGTATCTCTTTCTTTCTCCTCGGGTCGTATACTCGAAAATAATCTACGTAAGTTAAAGCGGTTATAATCTATGTAATTATGAATACTACTTACGAAAGTTTTTATCAAAAAATGTACTTCAGAAAACGTGAACACATCGTAACGTCGCGTCGACTCGGGTGTTCGCAGTATATGGGTGCCATGTCGAAATTTTCGGGCGAGTCATTCTGTAGAGTTCGGATTTACTAAAATTTTTATGTATACTTGTCTACTTTTATAAAACGGATAATTAAAATGACGTATACACAGGGTGTTAATCTGTACACGCGCCATACATAAGGAATACTCTACTTGAGATCCCAAAAAATAATCCTAGTTTATTTCATTCCAATATTCAAATTGAAAACATACCTACATACCGGCAACTATAAACAGTACGGTTTGTATGTGATGGTGGATTTGCAACTTGAATAATGGATTTAAATAAACACAGTGTTCAGGATCTTTGGCAGAGTAGCCTTCGTAAACATAGTGAGTGTATCATACTGTCAACATTCTGTAAGTATATTAAACTGAACTCGAAAACCACTGAACCGGCTTTTACAATTGAGGTGTCGTATCAATGGATTCGTCTTTACCAAGAGTGGTTTTGTATAGTTGAATATAATTTTAAAGGTCTTTTAAAGTCAATATAAGGTTCTTTTGATCATCTTGAGATTAAAATGCCCGTTTAGTTATAGATTTTTAAATCGTTTTATAGCAGCGTGGACTCAGCAAAACGAGAATATTTAGTCTACAAAAAAAAATATTCCAAAACGCTCGCAATTAAAATAATTATAACCTAGTTTTTATGTAGTTTTTTTTACCATGTTGCATGAAGAAAGACTACTGCAAAAATTGTGGTATGGTGATTCGCTGTTGTCAAGCTAGTTTTCTACCTGCCGTAAGCCTGCGGTTCGAAGATCTATAACTTCGAAGTTTTAATTCTAGCCATATTTTAAGTAAATTACTCTATTCCACAGGGCACACATAACATCAGAGTGCAAGAGCCTAGTGTTAGACTCGTTCATAGAGAAAATGGTACAAAGTTTGACTGACGAAATGAAGACTAAACGACAGGATATGCTAAAGTCTAGGGCAGGTGTGTATGCTGGATAATATCCTATCTTTGGGAACAATGCAGCTTCATAAATTTAACCATGTATAAATGGGAATAGTTTTAGATCATTTGAATTCCAATTTAACTTTTCCAATGGGGGCTCCTTTTCTACAGTAGCTTTTTTTACTAATTTTATGTATAGTTCGCGGTGTATTAAGGTATCACGTGACTTGCGCAGGAGCCATTTTTCGTGCTGTGACTGCGCAGGTCACTTGTCGCATCCAATTGTCAGTGCCTATAACCCAGTTGGATCCTCAATCCTAGATAGACAATATAAAAATGGCACAAACATCACTTTCAAACCAATCTCGGATTGCGGATCGAAGTATGTTATTGGGATGGATCGTTATACGCCGCGGTCTATTACATGTTATTTGTGGAGCGGATAGATTTATGAAGCTGTATTGTTCGCAGAGCTCGAGGCCAAAGAGGCGATGCAGCCTGCTCACACCACCCGGTATGCATGTTTAATTTTACCCATCATTTTGTTTCGTGATTATGGAGCCCTGAGGCTCAATTCTCTTAATTATTTTAAAACTACACTGAAAGTTAACCGAATCGAGACTGAATTATGAATTTACAGAAAGTTGGTATAAAAAAATAACAAAAAAAAACATAAATAACAATTTAGTCTACTTTCAATTCACGGTGACTACCATTAGAGTAGGATAGTTATATATAAAATTGGGAAGAGCTAAGAGAGACTCCATCTACTAACGCTAAAATTATCGAAAAAACCTAGAATCATAAACTAGAAACGGGATTCACGCACTTCATGACGCGATGGGGGATGACGCAGTTTCTTGCGCCATGATCACGAGTAAACTGACGGGTTTACCCGTGATCATGGCGCATGATACTGTGTCGAAATATCGGGAATCAATAAAGCTCAAAAATCATGAAAAATAACCCGTTTCTAGTGATAATTATGTTAATAACCATGATAGTTTCAAAACTTAAACCTAGAATCGTTCAAGTTTCGGTTACATTTCGATATAATCACATTACAGTGTTGTATTTTAAGTTAGGAGAATACCATTTCTGACATTTAAGACATCGACACATGATCCGAACTATTTTTTAGTTAGAGAATTGGGCCTCTGATTCTTGTAACAACATTCAATTCACAATCTAATCTTAGCTAGAACTACCATCCGAGAAGTTTTGCGTTATTTCACTAACACCTTGTATTATAGCGTGTGCACGCACCTGTACCATTTCTGTCCTTTTGAGAGTCTTGTCCACTTGAGAATCTATCTTTGAGAACAAAGGCTCATCTCAGTCAACTGTCACGTCTGTCACAGTGTGCGTAGACGTAGTAACTGGTAACTTGAATCCTCGCATGCATTCGTTATGATTCTCGTTCTGACAAACGCCTTTCTGAGCGAAAGAAAAGTTGATGATTAATCGAAAAAAGATTGAGATGAGATTATATTGTAAATATAATGTCAAATAATTACTAGAATATGGCTTGTGGGTGTTGATGTACTTATAGGGTATACTCGCCAAATTGTACAAAGTCAGCCAAGGGCCACATCCGAAATCCTGAAATAATCAGAAGGGCAATTCTCGTAATTATTTGACATTCAATTCACAATATAATCTCATCTCAGTCAACATGATTAACCTTTCTGTTGCTCAGGAAGCTGTTCGTTAGAGTGAGAAAGATAACGTAGGTATGCATGCGAAGATTAAGTAATAGTTATTACGCCTACGCACGCAGTGACAGATGTGACAGTTGACAGATGCACTCATCGCACATTTAAGTCACTTTCCGTTCGGTGCAACAATCTACTATTGTGTTTTCAGCGGAGGTTCAGAATATAGCGACGACGAGTACCTCGACGAGGAGGAAGAGGAGGACTAGTGAGTACTCATTGAATCCATAACAACTATTCACACACATCCAGGGGGTGTAATCGCTTTTGATACAATTTTGCAGTACATTGCGCTACGTGTTTTAGCTTTTTTTCCAAGAGCAGAAATATTCGAAACATAAAGCGCAATGTACCCAGTTTGATAGACAATACGGGGGTAGGTCAGGGACAGGCCGTGACCATTTTCAATTCGGAGCGCAATTTTTTTCATGTATAAGACTATTAAATATTATCCTTGTGATTGCAATAAATAAAATACTGTTGACTTTGACTAAGAATAGACCTCTTCGTCTCCTCCCGTGGATGTCATAAGATAATGGATTACACCAGGGGATGGGTGGCAGCATTCACTTGAGTAATACTGTGATCACCGATCTACCTGCCAAGCGTGGTGATTGTTGCAAATCGTCCCATTGCATCATATGCCTAATTTTATGTCTATTGTGTATCAAAGGAGCCTGTGACCCATTGGTTCTATCGCTAGGCCAGGGCTTTACAGAGCCACCTGACCTCACACGCTGGTGTCTGACCTAGTGCAGTGTCCCCTAGCATATACTTTGCGAACCTTAATTTCCATGCAAACGTTTTATAGGCCCGACTTTAGCATCATTATCTCGGTAATTTTAAAGTTGTTAAAAACAGTAATGACGCAGAGTTTTAATATCTTCCATGCGAAACGAAAGATCTAAAAAAATCTGGGTGTGGCTGTGTCGTGGAAACGGCTGTGTGTTTTACGTGAATACGAAATTAAATGACGCAGCGAAACGATCTAAAAATAGCGGCGCTTCCCGCGCCGTGCGCGATGCGTCAAAGTCCTCACTCAACGTAATAAATTTTAAGATCGTTTAGCTATCGAGTGGTATTAAATTTTGGATGTAGATGATAGATCATTTGTATGCATCAGTTTTTTTCTAGATTCCCTCCCGCTATTAAAGCAAATTTCATGACGTATTCACGTCAAAAACCTTGTCCTTTTTGTTTGTAAAAACTCGCATTATGGCATCATGAAAGAACCGATGACCCTTAGTAGTAGTAGTATTCTATGGGGCAGACCTCGTTAGCAGTAGACGTCTAAAGGCTACTGAAGAAAAAGTAGAAGCCACCGCCTTAAAAACTATTTACATAGATATACATGTAGGAATAGTATATATACACAAAACAAAAATTATCTGGTGATGATGATGACGCCTCTGAATCCACAGCAACGACATTTACGTATGGGCGAGGCGGGGGCATCGCTACTTCGACGAGTCGACCTCGGATTCCGACGAGTACGGTGGATATGACGACATTGCCGATGCCGATGAACCCAGCGGAGCGCCCGCCCTTACTGCCGACGCCGATGGTACTGCTGCGCCATCCACTGCTGATGGTGAGAACACCCTCCACACGTGCAAGCCAGTGACATAAATTGATTAATATTTTGAGATTGTTTACTTGCAAAAATAGCTCTTAAACTAGAAACTTACAATACTATTACAATTTTAAATCTTCTAGCTACCGAAATATTGGCGTTTTTAATACTACAATTGTTAATCAACTTATGTCGCTGACCGTACCCGCAGATTAACTTGCAGCTGTGAACAAAGAGCTTGTCCAGGTAAGGCGTTTTACGCGCGATTCGACTCGCGCGATTGTGAAATACTAGAGCTTCATACATTCCGTCCACATGCAGTCGCGCGTTTTGCCGCTCGCGCGAGTTCAAAACGCGCGTCAATCGCACGTAAATCGCCTCATCTGGACAAGCTCATAGTGACAAAAGGCGTCAATTTGATTTTAGGAACAATGTGTGTCGAGAGTCTAGAGGTGCCAGGTTAATACAGGCAGTGGATCTAACGATGCCATGAGCCGATAGCACTGCTGTGCCATCCACAACTACTGCTTAGAATATACATGAGTAAACTCAAATCCTTTGTAAGGTTTGGCAGAGAATGGCAATGTGTTTGTATTGCTCATCACATAGGTACAAAGAACAGTTCAGATTAGCGAGCAGCAAAACTGACAGATCCGATAGAGGTTCGACTGTTGTTTGATACAGATGACGTAGAGATATTATATGATAACAGCCTGCCCCTCCACACTATTCTACTCTATTATCAGTTGTAAAGCAAGACGATTAAAGTTAACTTTAAATCGTCATCCGTATAAAATAGTAGTGAAGGGGCGTGTGACGCGTCGTCAGGTTCAGTCAGTAAATTCTGATCAGTCATATCAGACAGATATGACAGAGAGAGAGACCTCATCAACAGAGGTTCGTCATATAGAAAGGCCTGACAGTGATTCGTCGGATATCGACAGTGGATCTCACGATGCGGATAGAATAAAATGCCGCCGATAACGTTAGTGTGCGATCCACTTCGACTGGTAATGTATACCTGAAGTATTTGTTTATATAGGGTCTGACGAGTCTAATGATGCTGTGGATTCTGTTGAGAAAATGATGCTGTGTATGCCACTTCAACTGGTAACATATACCTACTTGAGCTATTTGTTAGTATAGGATTATCAGATGCCGTAAAGTTGAAGAATCTAACGATGCAGTCAATGCTGTAGGGAGAATTCTGATGTGTATGCCACTTCAACTGGTAACATATGCTTGAACTATTTGTTAGTATAAGATCATCAGATGCCGTGAAGTTGAAGAATCTAACGATGCTGTAGGGAGAATGCTGATGTGTATGCCACTTCAACTGGTAACATATACTTGAACTATTTGTTAGTATAGGATCATCAGATGCCGTGAATCTAACAACGATGCTGTCAATGCTGTTGGGAGAATGCTGATGTATATGCCACTTCAACTGGTAACATATACTGAAACTATTTGTTAGTGTAGGATCATCAGATGCCGTGAAGTTAAAGAATATATCGATGCTGTCAATGCTCTAGGGAGAATGCTGATGTGTATGCCACTTCAACTGGTAACATATACTTGAACGATTTGTTAGTAAAGAATCATCCATATGCCGTGAAGTTACAGAATCTATCGATGCTGTCAATGCTCTAAGGAGAATGCTGATGTGTATGCCACTTCAACTGGTAACATATACTTGAACTATTTGTTAGTATAGGATCATCAGATGCCGTGAATTTAACGAATCTAGCGATGCTGTCAATGCTGTAGGGAGAATGCTGATGTATATGCCACTTCAACTGGTAACATATACTTAAACTATTTGTTAGTATAGGATCATCAGATGCCGTGAAGTTAAAAAATATATCGATGCTGTCGATGCTCTAGGGAGATTGCTGATGTGTATGCCACTTTAACAGGTAACATACTTGACTTTAACAGGTAACATATACTTGCACTATTTGTTAGTATAGGATCATCAGATTCCTGCCAGTGAATCTGACAAATCTAACGATGCTGTCAATTCTGATGAGAATGCTGCTACGCCAACTGGTAACGTACGCCGTTTCTGTAGGATAATCAGATGCCAGTGAATCTGACCAACCTAATGATGCTGTCGATTCTGGTGAGAAAATGCTGCTACGACATCCCAACTGCTCACTTCAACTGGTAACGATAACCAGAAGTATTTGTTTGTATAGGGGGGGCAGATGACGCCGGTGGATCATCAGACACAGGCAATGGACCTGCAGATAACGAGAGCGGGTCAGATTTCGACAGATCCGACGGGAATTATACAGAGAGTGAATCGGACGGATCACCCTCTAATCCCGACCCCGAGACTGCAGCGCCATCCACACCAGGAGGTAATGATAACTCACAGAATAGAAAGCTAAATAGAAACCGCTTATCAAACCTACCTACAATTTCATTGGAAATCAAAGAGAACATTAGAACGATATTCTACGTAATAATACTAACAATTCATACTAAAATAGGATCTCACATGAAGAAAATGTGAAGAAATACCTAAACGACCTAAATGAACGATTGCAAAAATATGTGAACGAAATCTATGCGTTCGATTCTCGATTTAGCCTGCAAGGCAATTTCATTAAAATGTATTTAACTGCTATGCTGAATCTATTTGGCTTTGTAATCTGTGCGTTAATATGATGTATTTCTGTTTGTAATTAGAGTCGTCAGATCCAGACCGACAATCTGACGCGTCGTCAGGTTCAAACAGTGGATCTGACGGGGTCGCCGATCAGTCAGACAACGACAGAGCTACGTCTGATGCCGACAGGGTTGATTTGGATGAATTCGGCGAACCAACAGGTAACGTTAACCCACAGAACAGAATGCTAAATAGAAACCGCTTCTAAATTGAAAGATTATTAAATGATTGCGCCTGCAGATTTTTTTTTATAAACTGCATTTTGGAATCTATTTGGCTGTGTGATCTGTGCGTTAATCTGAAATATTTTTGTTTTGTTTAGAGCCGTCAGGGACAGATAGAGAATCAGACGACGAGTCTGACGAGGCCAACGATCAGGCAGATAGTCAACAGATACGCGACACAGGTTCAACAGATATCGACAGATCCGACAGTTCGTCAGATATCGACAGACCCGGCAGAGGTTCAACAGATATCGACAGTGGATGGGCCGATGCTGTCGACGAATACAACGCAGAGGCTGCTAGAGATTTATCTCCATTCACACCAGCAGGTAACGTTAACCCGCATAACAGAAAGCTAAATAGAATCCACCTCTCTATCTCAACAGAATGATTGAATATGAATCTATCTAGCTATGTGATCTGCGCGTTAATACTTTTTTTTTGTATAGGTTCGTCAATTCCAGACAGAGAATTTGAGGGCACGTCGTCAGATTCAGACAATAGATCTGACGAGACCGTCTATCAGTCCGACAACGACAGACCCGACACAGAGACAGACAGAGGTTCGTCAGACATTGACAGTGGATGCGCCGACGCAGCCAATCCCGATGGAACTGACGAAGGGGCCGCTAGCGGGTCAGACATCGACAGACTTGACGGAGATTGGCCAGAGAGTGAATGGGGCGGATCTCAATCCTGTCCTGCTCCCGATACTGCAGCGACATCCACTTCGGCAGGTAACACTAACTCGCAGAGCAGAAAGCTAAATAGAAACCTCATCTCGGAATCATGATTTTTGATAAAAAGATTGAGCTATCCGAAATCTATTTAGCTATATGATCTGTGCGTTAATCTAAAGCATTTCTGTTTGTATAGGGTCATCAGATCGAGACAGTGGATCTGACGATCAGTCCGATGACAGAGGGCCGTCGGATACCCACAGTAGATCGGCAGATTTCGATGAATCCGGCAGATTCGAACCAACAGGTAACGTTAACCTACAGAAAAGAAAGCTAAACAGAAACCGCAGTAGACATGAACGCTTGCCAAATTCACTCCTTTACTGCAAGCGAATATAACAATCGCAATATTTATATTGAATGATATTTAATGATACTACTAACATTTTGTCATAAATTTGTTTTTATTCCAATTAAACCGATCAAAATTTTAATTGAAAGTCGAAATTAAATAAAGGACAGTGGGTCAAAACCACCCCACTAAAACACGCGGAAATCTATTTGGCGATGTTATCTGTGCGTTAACCTGAAGTATTTTGTTTTGCCTAGGGTCATCAGATCCAGAAGCAGATTTTGACTGTAGCGATTCCGATGAGTTCTGGTGAGAGGGCGCCCGCGGGCGCGCCGGTCAGGCGGTTGCATCAGCCATCTCGACTGGTAAAGAACCAAAACAAGCTTTTATGAAATCAGTAATTGGAACCGACAACTGCTGGGGAATGAAGGTTTTCGAGTAGCGACCACGAACCAGACTACGCAAAAAGACGGTGGATGGAGGCGGCTCAAGTCCGAATGTTGCTATAATTATTAGGATCTCTCCCCGATTCTGGACCCTTCGATTCGCCTTACTTGCCGAAACAATGCGGCCTGCGGTCCTGAATTACACTTTCCATGTTATTATCGCGTCAGTAGAGCACTGATGGTCTAGTCTAGTGGGAGGCTTGACTTCCGATTCTAAGGTCGTGGGTCACCATTGTTCATCATATTACATGTATGATAATATACATATTTATATATAATGTTATATAATTATAGTTTACTGTATATTGTTTTGTTGTAGATTATACTCCTCGTGTTTCTTATAGTGCTTAGATGTTAATTTGAATGTACCTACCTAGTTACATCTAATTGTTTTTGTTTGGTTCTTTTATTTTTTATTATTGTTATTATTTTTGTTGCTCTATTGACGCCTTTTGTTGACAGTGGACATTGTATGTACCTACTGACACCTCTAGTTGACGGTGGTCAAACGTGAACATTGTATTTGTACCTATTGACGCCTCTTGTTGACAAATGTCAGTTCGTGAACATAGTATTTGTACCTATTGACGCCTCTTGTTGACAAATGTCACTTCGTGAACATATTATTTGTACCTATTGACGCCTCTTGACAACTGTCACTTCGTGAACATAGTACATATTGACGCCTCTTGTTAATAGTGGTCACTCCGTTAATATTTCATTTGTACCTAATGACGCCTCTTGTTGATAAATGTCACTTCGTGAACATAGTATTTGTACCTATTGGCGCCTCTTGTTGACAAATGTCACCTCGTGAACATAGTATTTGTACATATTGACGCCTCTGGTTGATAGTGGTCACTCTGTTAATATTGTATTTGTACCTAATGACGCCTCTTGTATTTTCAGGGACAGCAGGGTCGAGCGGTGGTGCTAACCCTCGAAGGCGGCGTGGTAACGTCCCAGGCATCTCGGGCGTCTACTACGGCGGGTACGGTCGATGCTTCGCGTGCGGCGCCCGCGGCCACTGGGCCCCCGGCTGCCCCTTCAGATAACCAGCGTCAACCCTCTTTGTAAACTTTCTAAGAAGATTAACCTCTGTAAACGGCTAACAACTGAGACTTCGTCCTTTGAAAATGGCTAACAACGGAGACTTCGCCGCGGTCGGGAATGGTTGCCGCACACTTTGTCGCGACGGAACGTACGCGCGGCTACGGCGAGTTGATCCGAATGCTGTTCACTAGCTTGTCTCGGACTTGTTGGGACGAGGCTTTTACGGTGCTGATAAATATGCGTTGCAATATGGAGGTTCATACAAAGAATAGTGAACGGCTCGAGTTGACGCTATGTTGATCTGGTGCCGAGCTGATATGTGTGTGACAACTTTTACGGTTAAAATTACTATAGTAAAGTTTTGTCACTTTTCTATAGTCCTCTCGGATATATTATGTTTCAAACACAAAAAAATGTATCTAATTCTAATTGAAAATGGGGAAGATAAGATCTGCACTGACTTCCCGCATTGGGGTGTATTGTGCATTGTCCCCCTGCTAACCCTACCCCAGCCAGCCCAACTCCTTAAAATAACGGAGAAGGACTCTGGGTTGATGGCAGCACTGTTCCAGAGTTCCCGAATGAGTAATGGATGAAGTTAAACAGGACTCTATCAGCTCCTGGAGGACAAAAATGTATCGTATCGATTCCGTGTATTGTCCTACTACTCGTCACCGTGACCTTCTTGGTCAAAGACCAGCTTGAGAAATGATGGCCATGAAAATGCCTCGGTGAAAGGATTACCTTAAAATGTACATACCTTTGAATGTAATGTCCCGATTCTCATTTATATTTCGGATACATTACCGGAATTTTTGTATGCCACCTGAAATAACATTTTGGTAGTGCGTCCACGATTGACGATCACGGGGTCACTATCTGGGGGTTCTGCACACTGACTGCGGGATTTTTGAAAATTTACGCAATGTTGCGAGTGGCTTTAAATATTTTAGGCTAAAATATTTTGGGCGGCTTTGGATATTCGTCGTAAAACGATGTGATACAGAGGTGAAAGTTGAATTGAAATAAAATATACTATAGAGCGCGAGTTACCTAGTACAATCCAACAAAAGTCGTGTTGAAAATTGCAAATATTTTGTTCTTTGTTGAATGAAGATACCAAACTAGTTCAGAATTATATACAGCCTTAAAATAAAACTAAATGTGCAATATCGTTGGATCTTGATATTGCTATGTTGTTGTAAGTTAAGGTATTCAGGTTGTCCAAAAATATGTGCCTGATTAACAATTTATGTGTCAGGATTGATTAATAGATTTATTTATTAAATTGTATTGTCACGTCTAATATTCGATGATTGCGATTGTGCAACCCAAGGTGAAGAGGCCTTTTTAGCCTCTGCCTACCCCTTCGGGGAAAAAGGCGTGTGTTTATGTATGTATATATTATTGATTTATCGTGTTATATTCTACACATAACAGGAAAAAACTTTTGTAAATACAGCTTATTTCTTAGGAAAAGAAAATGCAAATATCTGCAGTTTTTGGTACTAATCTTCATGTCAAACTTCTATGTTTCATACTAGTCATAAAGTGGTACAAAGTCTAAGAAACCAGCTGATTTGAAAGTGTTCTAGGCATTTTTATGACTTTTCTGGACATATAAATACTTGCCGATATTTATTAATCGTTTCTTTATGGTACGATTCTTAATTGAATTAGAAACTAATTAATGTGCAGTAAGATTTATTTAACTTAATTGCTGTTTGAATGTCCTTTACTACAAGTTTACTTAGCTATGAATGTTCATATGTGCAAGGACGCGCTCTGTAATATATTTTTCGTCTGTTGTTTTTTTGTACATAATTGTTGACTTGATAAGAGTTAATTAAGTCCGTGATACACATATATCTTGCAGAAAAGCATGCCACACACTGGCAAGTGCGAACTACTAGCATGCCAGAAGATCGCAAGCCGTTTGATCATTACTTCGGCGGGGAAGTGGGGACTCGTATAACTTACGAAGCGTTTCCAGAAACTGGCATGCCAGCTATTGATACAGAATGCCAGGATCTGGCATGCAGGCTTGCCAGTGTCTGGTAGGGGCCATACAAGCCAACTGCAGACATGTGTATCACGGTTTTTACTATGATGCGAAGCTGTGTGAACACATACACGCTGTAGTGTGCTGTGATGTACTATGTACAATTCCTTTAATAACTTTAATTAAATACGGATCTTATTGAGAACTAATCCGTATATTTTAGTATCTAGGATAGTTTAAAAAATCCAATAGATACTGTATTTTTATATTTTAGAAATGAATACAATACTTTTTTATGAATATAATTTTAGAAATACGGTACTGCCGATGGCAATAAGAATACCCATGGTGCTACGGGTAGTACCACGGGTAAGAAGCACCTTACACACAAACAGTAAAAAATATTATAAATATTCCATACTCAATTGAGACGATTGTATCTACCTAATTATTAATTAAATAAATAGTTTATTATTTTTTTATACATTTTTTATTTATCCATCAATATAATTATTATTTTGCTGGAAGAAGCCGAAAACGGTCATGTAGTTTCTTTCAAACGCCTAATGGCTTTTCGTCGTTTTTCGTGAAACAAGCCAAAAGTGCCCATGGAATTATTAAGTACTATGTAAGTATCCATAGTAATACTGGAAACAACCTTTTTTTTAACTATTGGCGGGTCAAAATTCTACACCAAGCTGTGTTTGTATGAATTTTGTATTCATCAGTCCAGCTGTGCATCTGTTCACCGTCATGTTTGTGAACACAAGTGTACCTACATGCTTGTTCGGATCATTTGCGAACCGGATAGAAGATAAGCAGATGGGCAGGGTTGATCATTAGCAGAAATTCCAATCTGTCTGACTACTCAGGCTAACAGTTTGGAATAATTTTGTCCAAACATCTAGATTTATCCACTTCACTGAAACACACGGAACATCCAAACATCAACACGGTTTTGGAACAACAATTTTTTTTATTAAATATAGTCAAATTAAGTTCACAGTTTTGTTTAGTTATGTACTTACATCAAAATTAAATGTTCTATACTTGTGCAATTTAAATAAATTAAAATTGTTGATTTTGTACAATGTACTTAACATATTCTAGGATTCTCTTGGCATGAGCTATGAACCAATTTTATTCTCGTTTTCACCAACTAACTACGGGACACCTAAAGCTTACGAGACACTTACGCATATCAAATTGGAACTTTGGAACAGGAATAAATTCACCTACTTTAAAAGACGATTTAAAGTTATCCTTTTGATTCCAATGAATAAAACTACTTTGAAATCTGTGAAAATGAGCATTCTGTATTCGGTAACATTGTATCAATACTTTGTCTCCTTCTAAGCTTGACCAATAAAATTTACGAGAGATAAAAATAATATTCTTAAAACATACACTTGTCTAGAAGTACCGACGCGCATGCCGATTTTCCAACAAATATTTTTTTTATTTAATAAAAAACATTAATTTTATATGAAATGTAGAGAAGAATTAAATGTAGAAAGTTTACGGGACACGTAACTCACTCCAAAGTGACAGATTTCAATTTATATGAAAAACAGACAGATTTCATACAACTACGTAAGAATCTCGTAAGCCCCCCCGTCCCCCGACCCCGATAACGATGGGGGGTGTCCCGTAATTAGTTGATGAAAACAACCATTAGTCCCCAAAATTAAAATACTTACAGGCCAAAACTGAAATACAATTTTAGCTAACTTAATTTTACTTATATAAAATAGATAATTTGAATTTACTATTATTGGAAAATTACCTACCGACTTGGAACTTGTATCTTTGGATGGACAAGCACCATAAATAAATTAAGGTACTATTTAATGTACCTGGGATTCTAATACAGAATAAACAAGGAATTGTTTACTTATACCTATTCTAATAAAAATTTAAAACCACTAATAAGTTAATCTGAAATATCACACAACCATAGAAAAATTAAACTTGAAAATTTTATTATAATATAAAGAAAAACTGAGTTCAATCAGTGTCCTTTGTCTAAAATGCATATCTTATGAATAGCATAAATAACTAAAGTATTGGAAATGAGAATCCTAATAATACCTTGTGTGTGCTTGATAATAATCTTATAGACGTGTACTTTGATTGCTGTTTTTTTTTCCTATCAGACGGTAGATGTGTAAAAAGACTAGTCTCGAAAACTTAAATTATCGGGACGTTCAGACAACACCACACAACACACTACAGCTTGGTAACAATCAGAAAACGTGCTTTCGAAAAATTGCGTCAATCAAAAAGGTACCTCCTTTACAAATATAAGATGTAGGTACCAACGTGAACTATTTAATAAGAAAATACCAATAACTAAGAACGAACTTATCACTAACTACCTAAATAAATACACGCTGTAAATTAAAATTTTAAACAATTGCAAATATTTGACATTATTACATTCCTTAGCGTAGAACTACGGGGAAACAGAAGTCTCACTAGTTTTAATAATATTCTATTTAATCATTTTGATCATAGGACTAGTAGGATCTAAAACTCCGTTCTACGTAAAACCGTTTAGTAGAACAAGAGTTTCATTAATTCTACTAATCCGTAACATAACAAAATGTAGTAGGTACTCTGGTGAGAAATAACGGTAACGAAATCTGACCTACTTCATCTCATAAATGCAAGTGGGCTAAACGTGGTCAGTTTAAAAACTCCGAAAAATCTATTAGACTTCAGTTCTTAAATATAATAGAACTTGTCAAAAAGGCGTTGTAAGCGTGTCAATTTAGTAGTGCACCAGG
Organism: Epirrita christyi; assembly: GCA_951392215.1. Taxonomy (NCBI): domain Eukaryota; kingdom Metazoa; phylum Arthropoda; class Insecta; order Lepidoptera; family Geometridae; genus Epirrita; species Epirrita christyi. Next base: position 5,320,706 of record OX595840.1, on the reverse strand, counting down.
AAATACGATATTTGTATAGCAAGATCAATATGAAAATGAAAATAAATTGAGCATCTTTCGGGTTGAAGTGAGTTTGTTTGAGATCCTCAAGTAGCTGTACCCCTTGCCGTCAGTTTTCGGGTGTTGTCTTTTTACACCCTGTATATAACTCAAAACTACTATTCAAGTCGAGTTGAAAAATGTTATATAAATACCACATTAACATATTTTTTTCTAAAATTATTTGCGTTATACTTTTGAAGCACTTACCTAGGTAACTTTTCTGTTTTATCTGGGCATTTATAATTACGTACACATCCTCAAAATCCGAATGCAAGTGCAATCTGCTGACGTACCTACGTAATATCACTGCTTGGAGGTCAACTGAAAACCAGCTTTGCGACGCAAACCCTCGGTGAGTTAAGTTATTCTAATGAGGCAGCATGCCTACTTAGCATTATGAGTTGACTCCATTTTGGCGCAACAATGGTAGCGATTCTGTGCAGTATTATCTAAATTTAAAGACTGAAATTAAAGGTACCGCGATAATTTTATCGCAGTTTAAACTTTGAGAATTATGTACAGAAATACTGAAACAGACGCTAATTTTATTTGTATGATTGGGTGCGTGGCATCTTTCAGAGAACTACCTATTAAATGTTTTTTAAGCAATTGGGTATTGTTTGTTTTATATTAAATTTACTTTTGTTTGTTAATCGCCTACCTACCATTTTGTTATGTATGCATGCCGAATAAACTTTTTTATTTTAATTACCAAACACTTCCCATTCAATTGGGTAATAATATTATTTACCTATTTATTTAACGGCTCACACAATAATTCCCTGCATAACAAATCAAAATTTAATTCACTATTACAATAGATAACCATTACACACATTTGTTGAAACAACATTGAGTCAACTAGCTAGACTAGGTATCTCTTGAAATACCTACCTTCTGTATTATTGACACATGGTATTTGACTACCCTGATTAACAATATAATATGTCGCAGTAAAAGAGATCTTAAGATAGCTATCTTATAGAACTCTTTGAAGGAAATAGGTTCAAATAAGTTGGGTAAACAAATTGGAGCAACAATGGTCCGATTTCGGCTTTTCTATAATGTTTTTGTTCCGTACATAGGGCAGGTACGAAACCTACAAGTAGGAACGTTATAGGCTCACTTTGCTGTCCGTCTGTCAAAACCTTTAGTAATATAATATATCAATGAAATAAATAAAACTGAATGCCTGTTTCAACAAATATGAAATGGGGTTGTTCATAATTAAATTAGTCATTCTTCTTATCTGGTTGTTGTTCCGTCTCCGTGATGGCTGGAGTCTGACCATTATTAGCCAGTTTCTCTTCCATCTCTCCAGAGAAACCAAATTCATTGACGCGCTTGTGGTCAACCTTATAAATCCAACGCTGGTACAAGAAGATGAAGAACACAATATCTGGAACAAATGATTTGATCTTAAAAACTTGTTTAAACACAGACACACATCTTTTCCTCCAAACGGGAAGGCAGGGCCTCAATGGGCCTTTTTTCACCATGGGTCGCACCATCGCAGGAATGTAGGTGGTGAGCTTATACCAACAAAAATTGCCCAACAAGTCTGGGACAAAAAACTAATGTTTTACATTTTATTTGCTTGTAGACTTTTATCAACATTTAGAACAACTTAATCATCATCATCAGCCGATTGACGTCCACTGCTGGACATAGGCCTAGCCCATATAATGCCACGACGAATGGTAAGACCATTCGTCGTGGCCAACTTATCCACCAATTTCCAGCAACCTTTTCAATTTCGCCAGTCCTGTTGGTGATCACAGTAGGTACTCAGGTGGATGCTGCTGTCCATCCCCTGGTGTAACCCCTCAGTCGGCTTTTACGACATCCACGGGAGAAGATTGAGGGGTCTATTTTTAGGCCGGACAGTCGGACACCACGGCACAGCTAGGGAATAACTTACCATCTCTAAAACATCCCAATCTGTACATTGTTGGCATTTTAATCACAAATGCAAATATATCATCAATAAAGGTGTTCAGGAACTTGTATGTCATCATACGCCATGGAAGGTGAGCCACTGATTTCATCTTGTAGTTAATAAATAGTTGGGGAGTCATCATAATGAATCCAAATGTCAGTAAGTATCCATACATCATATTGAGTACGAAGGAATACCATCCCTTATGCTCCTGGTATAGCAGTGAATAGACTCCATACCCTATCAGAAGAGGGAAACACGCCCAGCTGAGGTAACGGAAAGCCAGTAAGTCATATTGCCGAGTACTAGATCCCACATAAGATCCTTTATCAGTAAAAGATAATTTTGGTATTCCAAATATCCGGTCCTCTCTGTTAATTTTAACATCCATTACTTTATTTATCTTCCATATCTCAATTAACAGCCCAACGCCACATGAAATCCTGACCATGACATTGGTTTCATTATCAAGAACATATAGTAACACCACAGTGGACTGGAATACATTAAAGAACACAGATCTAACAGATAGCCCTTCCAGGGACTGCCTGTTGTTCCAGAATTGGATGTCATTCTTGAATGCTAACAGCTCAAATATTGAATGTAGCACTGATATGGACACAGTGAGAGCCAGCAGGTATGGAGATGTTTCCAAAAGCAATTCTTTGACAGTGTCTTGCTCCTCATCCTGTTCTTCTCCACCCAGAGCCGAGAACATGCTCAACTTGTCTCTCATTGCCTGTGCCGTGTACAGCTGCCATTTAAATAAACTTAAGGGCTGGTACGTCAACTGCAGTTCAAGAGTAGTGGTGGTTTTATTGATAGGTACATAATCGCGCATCATGTTCCAATAGTCGTTCAAGAACACTGCAGGTTTGTACTGTTTACCATCTGGCAGAAAATATATGAATTCATCAAGTGGGGGTGGGACACTGCCTTGTAACCAGTTTGTTTGATCGTTTACCAAGTTTATGGTCAAGTTGGGATGCCAATGAGACACTATTTCCTCTTTCATGGTCTCGGCTTTCTTTACTTCTTCAGCAGACTTTTCTGTTTGGCCCGTTAACAAATTGTGAGTCTTAAGATAGCGCAGTTTCTTGTATTTGTTAAGCATCCTTTTGCCATAAGACACATAGGGACCAGCATAATCATCTTTGTTCTTAGGATCTGGTGATTTTCCTGTCTGAACAAAATAAGTGTGAAGGAATGTAGACCCATTGTTCTTCAGTACGCTGGAGGGTGTAATAGTTGTGGTAAAAGAAAAAGTACCATCCTTTTGATCTCCCGCAGACCAATCTCCATAGACAATTCCTGTATGCTTCCAAATTAAATCTGAATCTTTATAATCATCATAGAATTCATCATCCGACACATAGCAATACATGTCTAATATGGTGCCATTATTAAACATGTTGATTGAAGGAGTGCGAGGTGCCCCTGTGGAATTCACAACATCTGGCTTTGGTGCAGCAGGCTGACGAAACATTAGGGTTATGAAATATACAACTAAAGCTCTTAGTATCAAAGATTTGGTAATAGCAAAAAAAGATTCCAGTTTAGAAGGTTGCATTCTGCGACGTTGTTCATCAATCTCTGCGTTAATCTGAAATAAACATTTACATATAGGCATGTATTGTATACAGTGTATTACTTTACATCAAGAACTACATTGTGACAGTTCCCTTGAAGGTTAGAATAAGTAAAAATGTAGCTGGAAATAGTTACTCAAACATTTAATTAGCAAGACAAACCATAAAATTGGTCATGCTCGTTCTTGATATCAATGTTTTTGAAGGTTACCAACATATTCTAGGGTACAAAAGAATTTTTTACAGGTGACATTTCTTTCATAGATTTTCCAACCAAATCCAAGGTTGAAAATATAAATTAGAAAAAGAAAATAAGCTGAATTTTAATGAAGACTTACATCATGATCATTATCGACGGTCTGAGCACTTGGATCAGTGGTAGATATTTCGGTAGAAGGCTCGTCTGCCGATGCACTGGGCGTAGAAGTGTCGTTTGCCATGATTGGAAACTGTAATTTGTAAATTCAATAAAATGTAACTAATTATTCATCACGATATTATGTGAATTTAGAATGGAATTGAATACGATATTAATGGGCTGTTATAGGCTTTTCCGCGAAATCAACTTGCAAAATTGGCAAATCTAGTACAAACTCACCCTGTCACCCACCTTAGTCACTTCCAGTCACTCACTCACTCTCACTCACTACCAGTGCTGCCAGCAACGCAAAGCCTGATGTCGCGATTTTTCACAGCATTATTAGCCAAATGTAGCCCAATGCCTTGCAATACCTTGCGCATTGGTGTTTACCTTAGGTGTTTACTAATGCAGTAGTCATTAACAGCGAAATTAATCTACTATAGATAGTGCATCCTTGGTTGCCAGAAATTAATGGCCACCACACCATAGCATTCTTTCATTTATGACAGACATTAGGGCGACATCTTTGTTTCTGAATATCACAACATTAATGCGAGTTGATTTTTATTTTGTAGCATTTATTATGTTAAGTTGTGATTCGGCTAATAAGTAGCCTAATAGGCGGCCAGTAGCCATTTAGATTTTTTCGTCGCCGGCTCTCGTCATGGGTAGTCTAAATGGCGATAAATCGCCTACGTTGGCCACACTGCTCACCACTTTGCCACTTTCATTCAATTCACTTCGTAGTTCAAGGCATCTGTGGCGGCTACTGTCACAATTCTGCCAGTGTCTTGTTTTCCATCAAGGTTCAAACAAGATGTTGGAAAAAGTTTGCCGCCATAACTCTATGAATATCAGACGCTTGACTTTGAGTAACCGAATCTCAGAATAATACTGAGTAGGTACGTAGTATAAAAAATCCTTGTCATCCAAAGCTTGATTCAAAAAATAATGCTCCATGGCTCAATGTGACTTTTAGGATCGTCGATAGCATGTATTTACTTAGTCTTCCTTAGCATGGACCAAGAAAACGTTATAGAGTTCATAATTTATTTAAATGTTATCTGTGCTACCATGCACAGATAAAATTATCGAGTCATAGACAAAAAAGTACGCAAGCTTTTTCAATCAAGCTCTCACGAAAACAACGGATCTAGAATGTATGGTAGATTGATTGCGCCGCAAAATAATTTATCGGGTAAGTTGTTTTATTTATTATACGCTTCGTCGTCTTCGGTTGCAATAGGATAAAAACAGCTAACCGTAAATACCCTGCATAAAATTATTTGGGGAACTAGACATATTTTTAGATGACTACTACTGTTCGGGGTGTGTGCTCTATATTTTCTTTTCCATCAGTAAATGCTTTATTTGGGCATCTAATTAACAATTAGTACAATACCTCTTCCAAATAAAACCATAATTTTTATGCTACCATGCTAAAAAGCGTCAACTTTTACATCACTATTTATCAGCCTACCTGTGAGAGGTTATAATGAAGAAAGTGATTCCTAATCCAGGATTTTTATTTTTCAGTGTTGCGTATGGTGAGGAATGAATGAGAATAAATGAATATTGGTTTGATATTAAAAAAGGGAACAAATTCATATAAGTAACAAGTAAATCAGAATGGCAACTTTGGAGCAACAAGCCTCAAAACTCTTGGATTTTAATCAAAAATTAGATATCAGTCTGCTCGATAACATCGTAGGATGCTTGTATTCGACCGTCGGCGAGCAGCAGCGCGTCGCGCAGGACATCCTCACGGCGCTGAAGGAGCACCCCGATGCCTGGACTCGAGTCGACACTATACTGGAGTTCTCACACAACCAGGAAACGAAATATTATGCCCTACAAATTTTAGAACAAGTGATACAGACTAGGTGGAAAATATTACCTAGAAATCAATGTGAAGGTATAAAAAAGTACATTGTTGGACTTATTATCAAAAATTCATCAGATCCTGTTACCATGGATAACAACAAAGTGTATCTGAAGAAGCTAAATATGATACTGATACAAGTACTGAAAAGAGAATGGCCCCACAATTGGGACACTTTCATAAGTGATATTGTGGGTGCATCAAAGACAAATGAAAGTCTATGCCAAAACAACATGGTTATATTGAAGTTGCTCAGCGAAGAAGTATTTGTATTCAGCACGGGACAACTGACTCAGACTAAAGCCAAACATCTGAAAGATACAATGTGCAAAGAGTTCAGCCAAATATTCCAACTGTGTCAGTTTGTGCTTGAAAACTCACAAAATGCACCCTTGGTGGATGCTACACTTCACACTCTGCTGCGGTTTTTGAACTGGATTCCTCTGGGGTACATTTTTGAAATGAAATTATTAAGTACTCTAATCTTCAAGTTTCTAAACGTCCCTATGTTCCGAAATGTTACATTGAGCTGTTTGACGGAAATTGCTGGTGTAACTGTAAGTAACTATGAAGAACAGTTTGTAGCTCTACTCGTGCAGACCATGGAGCAACTAGAAGTCATGCTCCCACTCAACACCAATATACGTGAAGCATATTCTGCTGGCCGAGACCAGGAACAAGTTTTCATTCAGAACCTAGCGCTGTTTCTTTGCACGTACCTCAAAGAGCATGGACAACTGATTGAACGACGAGGTCTGACAAACACCTTGATGAATGCATTACGGTACCTTGTTTTGATATCTGAAGTCGAAGAAGTTGAAATCTTTAAGATTTGCCTGGAGTTCTGGAATGCCTTAGCTGCTGATTTGTATAAGATTGCCCCATGCTCACATTCATCAACCTTATACACCCTTGGAAAGAGTGTAGGCAGAAAAGCATTGTATTCTGATGTACTGAGTAGCGTTCGCTACATTATGATCTCTAGAATGGCAAGACCAGAAGAGGTTTTGGTTGTTGAGAATGAAAATGGTGAAGTTGTAAGAGAGTTTATGAAGGATACTGATTCAATAAACTTGTATAAGAACATGAGAGAAACTTTGGTGTATCTCACTCATTTAGACTACCAGGACACTGAACGAATAATGACAGAGAAACTACAGAATCAAGTGAATGGCACTGAATGGTCTTGGAAGAATTTGAACACATTGTGTTGGGCCATCGGTTCCATCTCTGGTGCAATGTTAGAGGAAGATGAGAAACGATTCCTGGTTGTCGTTATAAAGGAACTACTGGGACTCTGTGAACAGAAGAAGGGTAAAGACAATAAAGCTATCATTGCCAGCAACATTATGTACGTAGTGGGCCAATACCCACGCTTTCTAAGGGCGCATTGGAAGTTCCTAAAAACTGTGGTGAATAAACTTTTTGAATTCATGCATGAAACTCATGATGGCGTTCAGGACATGGCTTGTGACACATTTATAAAAATTGCACTAAAATGTCGACGCCATTTTGTCACTACGCAAGTTGGTGAAGCTTGTCCGTTCATTGAAGAAATTTTAAGCACAATCAGTTCCATAATCTGTGATTTGCAAACCCTGCAAGTGCACACTTTCTACGAGGCCATTGGCTATATGATAAGTGCACAGGTGGATCAAGTCGCTCAGGAACAACTCATTGAGAAATACATGTTGCTGCCCAACCAGGTGTGGGATGACATCATCTCTCAGGCATCGCACAATGTAGACATTCTAAAGGATCCGGAGGCAGTGAAACAGCTTGTCAGTATTCTGAAAACAAACGTGCGCGCCTGCCGCGCCCTCGGACACCCCTATGTTGTGCAGCTGGGCAGAATATACCTGGACATGCTGAATGTTTACAAAGTTATGTCCGAGAATATCAGTCAAGCAATCACTCTAAACGGTGTGGTCGTAACAAAACAGCCTCTTATCAAGAACATGAGGATTATAAAGAAGGAAACTTTAAAACTTATAGCTAGTTGGGTGTCAAGATCCACTGATAACAATATGGTCTTGGAGAATTTCATTCCTCCGCTACTTGATGCTGTCCTATTGGACTACCAAAGAACTGCCGTTGCGGACGCGCGAGAGCCGGAAGTGCTGTCGTGTATGGCGGCGATCGTAAACAAGCTGGGAGGGCACATAACATCTGAAGTCCCCAAGATCTTTGATGCAGTTTTCGAATGTACTCTGGAAATGATCAATAAAGACTTTGAAGAGTACCCTGAGCACAGGACAGAGTTTTTCCTCTTATTGCAGGCAGTCAACACGCACTGTTTCAAGGCATTCCTAAGCATACCGCCAGCACAGTTTAAACTTGTCCTGGATTCCATTATTTGGGCATTTAAGCACACTATGAGAAATGTTGCTGATACTGGACTGCAGATCCTTTACAGATTGCTTCACAATGTTGAGCAGCATTCGCAAGCAGCCCAAAGTTTCTATCAGACCTACCTTTGTGATATTTTGGAGCATGTGTTCAGCGTCGTGACGGACACGTCACACGGCGCCGGTCTGACGATGCACGCCACCATCCTGGCTTATGTGTTCTCCTTGGTGGAAGCTAGCCGCGTTACTGTACCACTAGGACCAACCCCAGACAATATTCTATACATTCAGGTATGTATTATTTAATGAATTCTAGTACCAATGACAATGTCCGAAGACAATGTAAAGGTTATAGGTTGTCTGCACATACTTGGAGGGAGGCTCAAGACAGTTCGTCGCGGGATTCTACCTATGTCCAGCAGAGGATGTCGAATGCAAAAAATTATAAAAATAAATTTAAAAATTCCTTCATAAATTGGTAGAATTGTGAAATGTAAGTTTTGCACGGCCTAACTTTATAATTTTTCAGGAATACGTCGCTAACCTTCTCAAAACTGCATTCTCGCATATGAGCGACAATCAGATTAAAATCACTGTGCAAGGATTATTCAACTTGGACCAAGATATTCCTGCTTTCAAAGATCATCTGAGAGACTTCTTAGTCCAAATCAGGGTAAGTTCTATATCTATATTTAGCAACTATTGGAAATAATAATCAAGTACTTATTCCACCACAAACAAAGCTATGTGAATACTACTAATATACGTCTACGTATTTTCAATCTAATATACTGGTGTGTCCAAGATATGACTAAGTCACTTGATGAAAATGGATTCAGCGGTTTCTGAGAATTGTGTCGAGAGCTTTCTTACCAAAAAATTAACCAGAAATGCGTTTCCTCTCGAACCACGATCATGTAGTCATGATCCCACATAGGGAATCCTAGTGTGGGATCATGACTACGTATGTGTGACTGTTGGGTGTTATGTTATAATAATATCCATCTCCATGACAAATCCTTTTTTCTATTTAAATGGAAATGGCCACAGGCCGGTTGTAAAAATAATGCGGAAACCGGGAACGCAAATTTTATTTTTAGCAACAAACGTTATATGTTATGAAAATTCATTTTATTTTATATGACCTTTTTAATTTTCACGCATTTGTGATAAAAAGTCTTACGGTCTGTCTCATAATCATTTTCTAAACCTATTTTAGTTAATATAGCTTTTGTTTTCTTCTCTCTGATCTAAAATGTCATACGTCAAAACAAGACAAAAGCTATTTTAACTAAAATAGGTTTAGAGAATGATTATGAAACGGGGGTAATTCTCTAGTAAATGTCTTATTCTCGAGTGTAAGAGATCAATTTTATTACACTTTCGAACTCTTTAGTGCCAAGATATCTCAGGTATATTCAGAGACATGTTATTAGAACATATGATATAGATACATATGTTCATATAACATATATTACAATATAGAAGATCGCTGGGTATATTGGATCTCTTACTGCCCTTGTATAACAATATACTATTTTTGTTTCATCGCATATCCAAAATGGTGGCTAGCCGTCATACTGGATTTCTTGGCACTTCCTAATATCCTGTCACAGACGAATTCAATGACACAACACCTCATCAAAAAAACCATCAAGCCTTTTATGGCTATTGTATATGATGCGGCAAAGGAACAGATATTCATAAACCCGAGAAACAATTAACATCTCATTTATAAGGTTTTTTTTGTTGAAAATATGTTTTTCAAAACAAGTTTTTCAAAATGATTCCATAGACGTACTAGGCTACTGTTAATCATGGGGGAGTTCAGTTGTTCACCTTCCTTCTCCGTCATCAGATCAGCTTGCTATCACCATAATATTGTATTGTCATCGGAACTTGACAGTTATGCAAAATTTCATATCAATCGGTTGGGTGTAACTAGTTTAAAATTATGCAGGATCGCGTAGCGTTTTCGTTTTTCTTTTATTTTTTACTACATACTATGAGTGAAGTTAAATAAAAGCTTTAAAAACTCATCATGGCTACAAGATGCGTCAAAGGAACAGACATTAATACATCTGAAAAACAGTTTTTTTTTTATTATTATTTTTTATACTGCTTGGCAAGCCAACAAGCTTACGGCCCACCTGATGGAAAGCAGTTACCGTAGCTTATGGACGCCTGCAACACCAAAGGCATCACACGCGCGCTGCTGACCCTGAGACATAAAGATGAAAAGTCTCATGTGCCTGTAATTTTACCGGCACCCGTACCCTTCAAACCGAAACACAGCAATGCGAGCACTACTGCTTGGCGGCAGAAATAGGTACGGTGGTTGTACATCCCCGGACGAACTCTTTCACAAGAAGTTCTACTACTAGCAAAACATTTGTTTTAATTGTAAAAATATGTTTTGAAAAGGAATAGGTACCCCAACGAATTGTGATTTTTACAATTCAATAATATTAACCTTTTCAGGAGTACACAGGCGAAGATGACAGCGACTTATACCTGGAAGAGCGTCTGTTCGCGCTCCGCCAAGCGCAAGAGGAGAAACGGAGAGTGCAGCTCTCAGTGCCGGGCATCCTTAACCCGCATGAGCTTCCCGAAGAGATGCAGGACTAATATCCGCGTCCACCAACCGACACCTAACTTCAGGAGCCCACTTATCCATGTCAAATGTTTTCTATGACATGATAAATTTAAAAAAATAATGCAAAAGTTGTGTCGGTTCTGTGCAAAATTCTTTATAGTTGAACAGTGCTAACATCAACGCGGCCCTTTTTATTTCTGTGTTTTAGAAAGGGACAGACTATTAGCGCCGTTTGGCTGTACAGAACGCTAGACACCGACATCACTACTACTTTAACTCCGGAGTTGGTGGTGGAATCGGGAGTATGTTTACATTAGTTATGTAATGGCAACAGTTCACATACAACAATAGCAATTAATTTAAAAATTACAGGTTAGCCACTTTAGTCAACAGAGACTCAGGTTTTTGGTAATTTTTTCTGCTAATCAGAAGCCATTTAAAATTATTTCATAATTGTGATACAGCCGTGTTAAGTAGAATTCCATAGGTAAGAAGTTTTATGAACAAATTTTAAAATTCAATGCAGTGGCCTAATTTAGATTGAAGTATTTGAAGGATAGTAAGTTAATTTTACTATCTGTTGTACTATGTGACACTAATTTTAAATGCATAATTTTTGAGCTATGTCAATTCAAATAAAGTATAATTTATCGATAAACAGGTATTACAGATGTTAGTTACATCTGTATATTTAAAGCGTTACTTCTATAAAGCTATTTACAGGGTGTATTATGATATTGGGACTCTCAGGTAGGTACCCGAGTACCTACCTGTTCTTTTGTAGTTACAGATTTATATTGTTAGTTTATAAAATATAAATTTGACCCTTTTAAAATGAATTTCACAAAAACAAGCCACATTAGACTCTATTTCGCATCATAAATATTATCTTTAGACTCAAAAGAGTACAGAGTAAATATTTCACCCATCCTGAATCAATGTAATTTGAATTTCTATTGAGTACTTATTTAACTAAGTAAAAGGTAGCCGTGTCCCAAAATCTTCAAGTCAACAATACGAAAATCTCAAGTAGGACTCACTGCCCAAAATTATGCCAAATAGGCTGATTTTGTCAAAACAAAAAACTATGCTTAGGAAGGTATCGATTTAAAAATTGCTGATTTTGTTTTCTTTAAAATTAATCTGAGGTTTCCTAAGAGCATAACTCTCTAAGTACAAAAGAACAGGTACTCAACCTGTGAGTCCATTATCTTGCTAAACCTGAAGAAAAAAACCTTTGAAATCAACATTTTTGCACTGTTTTCTGTAAAGATAAACACAAGACATGAAACTTGAATAAAATTAACATACATTTATCTCCCATCGTTAACAATATAGTTAAGCAGAAATCCTCTAAATAAAAAATATTTACAAGAACAATAATACAACTTATACATTTAAAAAATACAAATGAAACAGTTGAGCTATTTAAATGATCTATCTATAGCCTAGCTCCTAAATTCATAGCAATTTTTTTACAAAGCGTCTTTCCAATATTCTCAACTTTACAATCATAATTGCTTGACTTCTTCAAAGATCAAGTAATCTTCGTAAAAGGAGGACTGAGACCGAAGTCCGAGTTTTAAAAAGCAATTGACTCGACCGTGTGACGGTGTAGTGTAACACGGATTTTTGTATGGGAAATGAGATTGAGAGTCTACGCGAGGGGCACTCATCGGTGTCGCCATACAAAACCCGTATTACACTACATTATACATCCGTGTAAATTGTTTGTAAAAAAAATTGACTCTGCCTCCAGAGCAAAACATCAAATACCAATCGAGAAAAGAGAGTTTATATCTATTACAACATGTTTTAAAACTGTGTTAGGAAAATATAACATCGATTTTCTAAGACAAATCAGTATCCTACAGGTCTGAATGACGTACTCTTTGTTTAGACGGATCATTAAGAAAAATTCTTAAAACGTAAAATGATGAAAAGTATAGAAAGGAACAACAAAAGGAAATATTTTTCAAACACATGTGTGAGCCGGGAATTTAACCTGCTTTCCATGCATGATATTCATAATAAAAATGAACATGAAAACTTTATAAAGCACATACTTTTTAAAATTTTGGTAGGTTATAATTATTTTTAATTACTCATGCTCTGAAGGTATGTCTTAATTAACTCGAAAACTGTTATGAAGCTTTTCGACCCTTGGGTTATAAGTAAATTCAAAAATCGAACGATGCTCTTTCTAAACTTATTGCACAGTTGCCGATTCGGTTCACCGTATCGGATATCTGACCGAACGAGGCCCCCACATGGACCCTTGACTGCGTTTGGTTTCTACGGTCTTCAGTCGCTCGTGAGTCCGTCGTGAAATCAAAACTACGTCGAACCGAACGTGTGCGAGGGCTTCATAGAAAATATATGGCGAGTGCGTTTTTCGGTGATCGATTCGGCAAGTTGACCTTACGATTCCAAGCCGTGAATTTTGTTTACCATTTTTCGTAAAAGATTCCCTCTCATTAGTGATGAAAACTAATGTAATTGTAATCACTGCACCCTGCTTTAAATGCTCGTGTGCCTAAATATCTCGAGCGCAATTAATCGTTCACCTTGGTTAACTATTACTATATAACTTCGTTTAATCTCAGACTCCTATTTGATCGAGATATTAATTATGCGATACCAAAATGTATGTTACGTAGGTTTGTCTCATGGGTCAATCTCTAATAGTTTTGGTTGCAAGGAAACACAGAAACAGATTTATAATTTTGTATTATAAAAACAAGGATTTCTATTATGTTGAGTATACGTTTCAATAGACTTATTTTAGGTACCTAGACCTGCTGAAGTTTTACATTATTGTGTAAATATATTTATCGATTTTGGATTACTGTAGACATCAACACACGCACCCAAATGCAAATAGGTACATATGCAAATTAACTTGATTCTAAATTAGTTAAATGTTAATAGGTAAATAGTTAATTCGTTGGTAAGTTTTGTGAGCTGTTGCCAGTTGTAGTTGCTTGTGCCTGTAAATAGTGCCCAACTCTGTAAGGATGCACGCATGGGAAAATGCAAGATGATGAGTGTAAGGGTAATGATCACTTAATTAAATAGTTTGGGAAAGGTACAATTTGCAAGCACAGGACAGCTAAGAGCCTTTAATGTTTATAGGCAGGAAATCATGCATTATTTTACATTGCTAGCTAAGAAATAAGTGGATTATTATTTCTATTTAAGTAATCTTCAGTAGGTAATAAAATCTCTGTGATGGATGAACCAGTGTAGGATGTACAACATTGAGCTACAGAATCTGAGTATTACCGGGATTGTAGGACTTTATAAAGTGAATTGCTGTTAGTAATATTTTATGTTTTGTTTAATGTTATCAGAACTAATTTTGTAATGGTTTGGGAACTAGGCGTCGGTAAGGTTTCCAGATGCATTTTGGGTCCGATTCAATGTCTGATCTTTCAATTTTGTGTTTTGAAATAAACCAATAAATACTAAAACTAGTTTTACTTTAGTTCAGCGGGCTCCATACTATATTGAAACGGCCAGAATTTGAGAGTACGTTTTGTACGTAATGGTGATAATGAGTGCCATGAATTGAATGAAAATAAAAGACCATCAACGGTTATTTTATATTTTATTTAGATTATATCCTATACTATTAAACGAGCAATATTTGTACGTATATTATGTTTCGAGATCTCGAAAACGGGGTTAGACCCGTTTTCGAGGTCTAACCGATTTCGATGAAATTTGCCATATGGGAAAAAAAACGATCTAGCTAGGTTTCATCTCTGGCATAACGCGTTTTTCCGACGAGTTTTTTTAAACTCTGAAAAACGCGTTTTGCATATTAGGTAGATGAATAGTACCTGGGTAGGTACTAGTATAAATTTTCTTTGGTTACTACTCATCTAGTGCTACCTAACAAGAACAAAGTGTCCTTCCTTTTAATAGAGACAGCATAGAAAAGTGTTAATGTACACATTCTTAACCCTGTCTTTTGGCTAGATTGTATTGTAATAAAATAACTATTATGTCCGCTAAGGAAATATATATATATGTTATATATAAATATATATATACAAATAATATGTTCAAAAGCTAAAATAACCGTGTAGGTATCTAAGCGTTATTGTTTATGAACTTTTATTAAATTGCACAACAAAATATGGTAAGGTGACGAAGGTACTTTTTAAGTTGTTTCGATTTATTATGAAGCTTATAATAGGTATAGCTTTTCGCCTTAACGGGTAGTTTACTGTTAAGGTAGGTACCTAAACTGACCAGTATTTCTTACGTGCCGTGATGTGTTCGGCCGACTAAGGGACTGGGCCAGGGTATGGGCAGCTGCATCTACCCTAGTACTCTACACCAATACTGCGATCACCAATCCGCCTGCCAAGCGTGGTGATATGGCAAATCCCTTATTCTAACGGAGGCATCGTCCAGCAGTGGATGTCTACTGGCTGATGATGAAGATTTCTTACGTGGTAGTCTCTAGTTGGTGGCATTAACTTATATACTTATAAGAAAAGTACAAATAAATAAATGCTGGACATTCCACACAACATTATCTAGCCCCAAGCTAAGCAGAGCTTGTGTTATGGGCACTAGATAACTGCAACATTATATAGATAGATATTTTTTATTATACATAGAAAAATACCCAGAACACCGTGAACAAATATCTGCAGATTGTACAAATATTTGTTCCGAGGCGGGAATCGAACCCGCAACCTCCTGCGACGCAGGCGAACCTTCGCCCGCCGCGCCACAGAGTTCGTCAACTTATACGGAGAGTATACTTAAGAACTCAACAGTAGGTACTTGCCCGTATTGACTATAAAATGGGGTATTATCACCAGACGTCTTCAACTACTTTTATTGATTGTCTCTACTTCCTCTAATATACAGAATGTCCCACTAAATATGTCAAACGGAAGTCTAGAGATAAAGCACCCTAGTATAGGGGTACTGGCATCACCTCCATTTATTTTCCGCGTTCTTTTGTTAAGTAAGTTGTGGCTTCATTAGAAAAATTTGGTTATGAAAGTAATTCCTTAGGGATTGGTAGAAAATGGCGTAGCATAACTTTTCATTTAAAAAACCGACTTCCGCCATAGTATTCGACTAAATAATATTGGATGAAAAAAAATTATGAAAGAACCATAGTGGTGAAAGGATTATGATACTTTCTGAATGCAAATGCTTGGTGTCTTGCTGAAAATATCAAAATCGCCATATGTATGCCTACAATATTTGAGGAGTTCCCTCAAGTCCTCATGGATCCCATCATCAGAACTGGATTCTGAAAAAAATGGGACCAATCTGGAAGTATATCTATTCAAATAAAAAAAGAATTTTCCAAATCGGTTCATAAATGCCGGAGATATGCGGTAACAAACATTAAAAAAAAAAAAAAAAAAATACAACCGAATTGAGAACCTCCTCCTTTTCGGGAAGTCGGTTAAAAATAGCAACAACTGGCTAAACAAAATAAAATCGCCGAACGTACATGATGTGATTCGGGTACTAGGACCGTTCAACCTCAAGACTTCCGCTTGAACCTTGGGGCATCCTGTATATAGGGAGTAGTTATTATCTTTATCTATCTATATGTACACACATTTTACCATGAAAAGGGTAAGATTGTAGACGTGACCGACTTTATGTCGCACGAACATAGGATAGTTACTCAATTAGCTCTAGACACTTATCTTTATTAACGTATTAGCATTACTATTTTAAGAACCGTTAATGCCCCCATCAGACTCCAGGTAGGTATATAAAACAATTAATTCCTACATTAGATTAGATATATTTTATACCTTTCTACATAACTGCTGCAATAGTATGGTGTTCGTGCCATTAGGACTAAAACGTGACTATATTCCTTTTTGATTAGAAGTTCTCTTAGAAAATATGAGTTTAAGAATTTTTGTATTTTATGTTATTATCTCTGTAACTCTATGGAATCTTGTTAAAAGTAAGTACCTACCTACTAAATTTAAATTAATTTTATAGGCTAGTAAGTAGTTTTTAATTTAGTAAGTTACAAAGCATCATCGACATTTGGATGTCTACTGTTGGACGAGGCCACTCCCTCATAGAATAAAGGGATTTGCCATAATCACCACGCTTGGGATACGGCTTGTGGTGTTGTTCAGGTGGGTGCTGCTGCCCATCACCTGGTTTAGTCCCTTAGTCGGCTTTTATGATATCCACGGGAGGAGACGAGGGGTCTATAAGCCGGACACACGATAGTATACAATCTAGAATTTTTCAAGTCGACGGTAAATAAAGGTACCTACTTTAGGTAGGTATTCTGCCGTGTGTGTCCGGACTAGAATATACCCCTAATAGCTTCTCCAGTGGATGTCGTAAAAGCCAGCGATCACCAATTCGCCTGTCAAGCGTGGTGATTATGGCAAATCCCCTTATTCTATGGGGAGGCCTCGTCCAGCATTGCACGTGTAACGGCTGATGAAGAAGTTATTTTCTAGACAAGTGTGCTCCATCGTCGACTACATCGTCACTTTCCATCAGGGGGCCGTTTCTACTATTTTTAATGGAAAAACCATTGCAATTATAATTCAATTACGATTGTCATTAGAAATGGTAGTCTGCTATTTGTGATTGTACTGAATTGAAACGATTGTATCTGAATGGTCGTAATTATATTAAAGTTAGTAGAAGACCAAAAGTGTAATTTTTAACCCAATTTGTTTAGTAGAGTTGGCCCAGGTTAAAACGTAATGATTTTTCTTTACACTAGTGAGATAGTGGTTAAACGCATGGCTATTTAACATAAAAAACGCTAAGTATAAAAATATAATTTAAAATGCAGGCCTTCCCATTTGACCACAAGCAAATATATGTATCGCTTTACATGCGGCAGCGCGACTGGTCAAAGAGGCGGCTCGAAGTCGCTGCCATCTTGGTTGATGTTATTGAGCAGATAACAGTAAATTACTGGTCTCTGCTACAACTGAATCATTTTAACTTTTAGGTACAGATAAGCCGGCTTATTATAACAGCCAGTATGGCGATGGATATGGAACGGAATGGATCTACTTTCCCGATGGAGACGGTACTCCGCATTACGTGAGCTTGACGGGAATCGGCGAAGAGTGGCTGCCACAAACGCGGAGCGGTTTCAATGAAATTGAATATAGGCTGTTTATCAGGTGAATACTGTGAATGTGATGTAATGTGAATGGCTTTACTTTACTATTTGAACAGGTTGTCCCAAAAATCAAGCTGAACCGTAGAAATCAGTGTAGGCCCCTAGAGGTATCATCATCATCAGCCTGTAGAAATCCACTGCTGGACATAGGCCTCCCCCTTAGAATGCCACGACGAACGGTCTTAATCTGCCCCCATCCACCGACTTCCTGCTACGTTTATAATGTCTTTAGTCCATAGAGTGGAGGGCTTCCTCTACCACGTCGTCTGGTTTGTGGTCGCCACTCGAGAACCTTTATTCCTCAACGGTTGTCAGTTCCTCAAGCTATATAGACCTGGCCAGTCACTTCAACTTGCTTATATTATTATTTGCCCTAGAGGTATATATTATATAGGTAGGTACTCGAATTACTCCTGTGTATGGAGTATGTATGTTATGTGTATATCTAGACAAAAATCACTGATTTTTGATATTTATTTACTTCAAAATCTTCCTAATTTATTTGGTTATTTAAGTACCAAAATTTAATTTATTTGGGTATCCTGTGAGCTTACTGTAGTCAGTAACGGCTTCATCATAAAAACCAGATTCTAACAAAAATCACTTTCCAGAATCTGCTTGTAGGTACTGGAGAATACCTTTACTTACTCTTTCACATAGTGATAATCCACTTGAGCCCCGCATGGTCAATTAAGCTTGTTCTCACTCGCCAGTCCTCAACAGTGGAAACACTGACTAACAATGCATTTATTTCAGGAGCAACTTAACTGAATCAATCCTCCTAAACGAATCCGCTGAACCATTGCTTCAAATCGATGAGGATATCAACCTTTCCATGTCACCGTTAAAAATTATAATACATGGTTGGCGCTCGTCCGTCGAAAGCGATGCTGTTGCTAGCATAAGAGATGCTTATTTAGTAAAAAAAGATGTCAACGTGATTACGGTGGATTGGAGTTATATTGCCAACTCCATATTTTATCATTGGGTCGCAAACCAAACCGAAGTGATTGGTATTGAAATAGCAACATTTATAAACGGCCTGTCGACGAGATATAATGTATCTGGGGAGAAGGTCCACCTAATCGGCCACAGTCTTGGTGCGCACATAATGGGCATTGCCGCTTTTCATTCAAACCTCAGCATAGATCGTATCACAGGTTAGTAAAGAGCACTATGTGTGTGTGGCTAGGTACCGTGGTGTGTTCGGCCTAAGAATAGACCCTTCCATCTCCTCCCGTGGATGCCGTAAAAGTCGATTATGAGATTACACCAGGGGTTGGGCAGCAGCATCCCACCTGAGTTCTCAACACCTATACCAACGCCAACGCAAATTACCTGTCGATATTATCAAGACAAAATGTCTAACTAATCTAACTTTTTTATAAGACAGACCGTTAGTGATACGAAAATCCTTTTTTTTAAACAAAAAACTTATTTTTCTTAAGACCAAGTAACACCTGTAGGTACCTACCTACTGGTAACTAGGTACCTATTGATCACTAATTAGGTACTTATGTATTTTTTCAGGATTGGACCCTGCCAGACCGCTTTTCGAATATCCCAGTCGAGATGACATAGCCAAGTTGGATTCAACAGATGCAAGTTTCGTGGATATCATCCACACATGCGGCGGAGTACTCGGCATTGAGTCGAACGTAGGAACCGCCGATTTCTTTCCCAACAGTGGGATCCCACCACAGCCTGGCTGTGAGACTATTCCCAAGATTTTAGGTGAATTTATTGATTCAAATGCTGCCCAATGGTACTTACTTTAGTGATATAAAGGCGTAAATACGACTACTTACCAAGGTGTAAATACGGCTACTTACCTTAAGGTAGGTAATTCTTTACATCTAGATTTGGATTGGACCACTGCTGGAAAGCAATTAGGGCTCTTGAGTAGTGACTTAGAAGCGGACGATGCAGTGCAGATTGACTCCCCCCTCCCCTCACCTCTCTCACTCGATGGACCGACGACTTTAAAAGGTCGCAGGAACTCGCATAATGTATCTATAGGAGACGACCTTTTCGCATTGCTTATATAGGTAGGTATCTTTTCACCATTATTTGATTGAATAGTAAATTTCAATTTCAGAGGCTTGCAGTCATGGGCGATCCTACTATTACTTCGCCGAGTCCATCGCAAACCCGAAAGCCTTCCCATCCTATCAGTGTAACAACTGGACAGAATATTTGGGAAATCGGTGTGACCGCAGCGTCTTTATGGGGGAAGAAGTAAGCAGGAACATCATCGGAAACTATTATCTGAAAACCAATCCGAAATTCCCGTTCGGTCTAACAAACAAATAAATGATTCATAAAATAAATTACAACGTTTTGTGAGTTTTATTTTTAAAAGCAACGAATAAACGAATCATATCTTTTCATTTAACCGACATCCGCCATTTTATTCGACTAAATATCTGGATGATATGTTGGTTGATTGCATTCTCCCTATAATGACATATGGTTGCCAAACATGGCCCCTCACTAAAGAAAATATCAGCAAACTTGAAACTTGCCAACACAGCATAGAAAGAAGCATGTTAAATGTAAGAAGAAAAGATAGGATAAGCCTTGCGCTTATAAGAAATAGAACAAAAATAGCAGACATAACACACAATTAAGAAACTGAAATGGAAGTGGGCAGGCCATATATTGAGGTGTAAAATGGCCAAGGACGTGATCGAATGGTACCCAAGAGAAGGGAAAAGAGCCAGAGGTCGACCGTTTCAAAGGTGGGAAGACGACATCAGCGTAGCTGCAGGAGTTCTTTGGAGAAGGAAAGCTCAAGATCGCAAACTTTGGAAAAGGCTGGAGGAGGCCTATGCTGAAAAGCAAAACAATCAAATTACTGATGTCTAATGATAAGATTTTGTAAACTAGAATTAAGATTTGTTTAATAAAGGCTATTGAAATTGAAATGTTGGTTGATGGTGAAAAAATTAGAGTGGTGAAAGGTTATGCTTGATACTTTCTGAATGCCAATGCTTGATTTGTTGCTGAATATATCAAAATCGCTAAAAATCAATCGCTAATCAAATATTGTATGCCTACAATATTTGAGGAGTTCCCTCAATTCCTCATGGATTCCACCATCAGAACTGGATTTTGAAATGAACCATTCTGGAAGTACCTATATCTATTCAAATAAAAAAGAATGAGGGCTTTCATTTATTTATTTATACTTTATTGCACAAGAAAATTATACAAAAAGGTGGGCTTAATGCTAAAAGCATTTTCTTCCATTACAGATTCATCTTCGATTACAGAAAAAAAAGTAGTTCAAATTGGTTCAATAGATGGCGCTGACTCAACTGTATCAATCTTGGACGAATTATAATTCGTCCAAGGTATCAATCAAGATTGTCTGTGGTGCACGCGTACAAAACTATTAACTAAGTAGTCTGTAGCTATTAGTCATGCATGTTATTCTGTTTGTGGCTGCTTCTTGAGTGTGCGCTAGTGATTTCGTGGTGTTTTTTAGAAGTAGGGAAATATAAATACCACGAAACAAAAATTATTTCTACGTTGTCGATGTTGACATTTCACTTTATTTTGACACTTGACTGCTACGTTACAGAGTAGCGCCATCTATTTTCAACGCTGAAAGCATGATTTGAAACGGCCGTGAAAACCCCTCATTTTCCAAATCGGTTTATAAACAAACGAGGTAACAACATAAAAAAAATACAACGAGGAGGTTCTCAATACGAATTGAGAATCTCCTCCTTTTTGTGAAGTCGGTTGAAAATGCAAATCAAACCCGCATTTTGCGTTTTCTTTCCATTTGCTAGTAAAATTGCCTGTAGGTAGTTTTATTCTCAGGGGAAATACTTCTGAGGTTTTATTCCTCCATGATTCACGGTACGGAACTTTTTCGTTTTTTTTTGTTTTTGACAAAATGCGTGCAAAAGTCAATATCTGTCACATCACTGTCAAACAAATTCAAAAATTTATTCTGTGGTTTGTTTTCATGAAGGGTCTCTAAAAATTTTGTTTTCCTTTTTATGTTTCCTGCAACCTAATCTCACTTATATTGATAAAAGATGAATAAGAAACGTAATGTCAATTATATTAAACCAGAAGACCCAGAGTTTCTCAAAATACTTAAAAAACAAGCTGGTTACGATGATCGAAATCACAAGTTTGATGAACTCCAAAACGAGGAAAAAGATTTCGTAGATGACGATGATAGCGAACAACCACAAGTAGTAGTACTTAAAAAGGGTGATCTAACGGCTGAAGAAGCTGAAATAGAAAAAATCAATTTGGAGAAAGAAGAATTGGAAACAAAAGCTGATTTGAGTCAAAGAGTACTCTTCAAATCTAGAAACGGTGCAGCTACAGATGTGAGAAGGAAACGAAAAGAAGACTCAAAGGATAATAAATCATCTAAGGAAAAGAAAAGTAAACAACTATTATCATTTGATGATGGTGATGAAGATGATGATGAGGAAACATAGGTTAAGGAAGACTACAAGCAAAAACATTGAAGGAGTTCAAATTATAACATGAAAACCTAATTCCTAAGGACAAGATCATTTATATAAATATCTTGTAAATCAGACTACACAAATTCACATAGAAACAAAAACCTCAGCATTCTGAGGTGTTTGTTCCTATCTTCATTATTATAATTTCATACCTTTTTTATTTATAGCATAGGTAAATAATGTATAAGGTAAAGGTAAAAATAAACAATGATGCTGTATTTCTTACATTATTTTATTCAAAAAATATATTTGAAACATCTAAAATGACACAACTTCTAACTATGAATGGAATTACTGTCTACATCTACAACATCAATTAGGTACTTCATTACATTATTATCAGAATCATTACGCAACTATTTAAACAATTGCCCTTTGAACTCAAAACATAATAGAAGAGTCAAAGAGAAGCCAGAGTCGGACACATAATAGATACTAGACACAGGTAGTGCTTTGTCAAACTTAAATTTTTCATGTTATTTCAGTTACATTTGTAATTTCTACAACAAGGCCCCACCTACCTCCCTGGTCTTCTGCTCCAGTGACAGTTTTAAAGCAAGACAGTGCGGCACCGGCTGCCCAGCTTGCGCAGCAGTGACCCAGTACTGGAAAGCTGACTGTCAATTGTTTTTTGTATAAAAATAGTAGTGTAGGGGCAAGGCCATATATCTCAAAAATGAAATGCCAACACAATTGAAATTTTATGTACCCTTTGCTGCTAACTCATAAATATTAGTTAAAAAAGTAACATCTATTCATAAAAAATACATAAATACCACTATAGAGAGGCTCAAATAATATCTAAAAATACTGGACCTATAAGTACTGAAAATACTTCTTTGTCAGAGCTACAAATGCAGGCAATGCGTTTTTATTTCCCTTTCCCAAAATGTTCCCTGGTTTAAAATTGTCCCTTTCCCAAAATGTCCCTCTTAGATTGTGTTCTCTATCTACACAACCATTATTTTTATTGTGTACTGTAAACAGTGAACAATGGTAATTTTGAGAGAGAGACATTCTAGGAAAAGAAAACTTAAAAACCAAAGGAAATATTTCTGAACGCAGAATGTGATGGTAGTATCTCTATAAAATTGTAGTTATAACAATGTGCTGCATACTTAAATATAAATAGTAAATACATGTTACTACTATGTTATTATGCATAGGCTGCCTGTCAATTTTAAATAGGCACCATAACCCTAAGATCATAACAGTACATATTAAGGTAGTTGAAGTTTTCTATCAATTTAATTGATATAATGAACATGTAAATAACATACCACTATGTATGTGATGACAGTTTCAGAACCAGCAACTTTTGTTTTATAATAAATTAATTGGAATTATTTCAATTAGAATTCACTGAGCACAATGACGGTTATTACTTTAAGCACTTTACCTTTGTTTATTTTTGTACAACTATACATTATAATAATAATAAAAAAAAGTGAAGGCCCTTTGCTTGATGCTGCAGTACCTACTAAGGTACAATAAAAAAACAAAGATAAGCTTTAAGCCTATGATTACTGTTCTAAAATGTATTTGTACTAGATCTTCACTGTAAACAAATAAATGCACAAAAAATACTAACAGTACATGATTTGACTTCCGCAAAATATGAATAGGTTTCACACACGATTCTTTATGATTGCATCACCATGATACATTTCATTATAATCCACATAATACTTAACATACATACTGGTAAGTCAGCGCTCCCGCCGAGCTCGCTTAGCTCTTGCTGTTTGTGTGCTATTTTGCTCTTCATCATCTCTTCTCTTTGTTGGGGCATGCGGTCTTTTTAATTGACTCTGTGCAGTCAGCTGTAGTTGCAGTGCATTTGAATTCAATCTCTCAGCCAGGAGTAATGGCTTCAAAGCCGCCATCTTATGGCTGTACAGAGTTACCTTTGGCCGGCTGTTCACAGCTGCAGTCAACTGTTCACGAACGCTCATCTCAGGGTTTTCAGTACTACTCCATTTGCCATTACTTTCCGTTTCATTTTCTTCAGCGTCATTGTCCATATTATCGCCCGTGTCTGGTTTGCAAATAATGTGAACCTGAGCTCGGACTTCTGCGTCAAACTTTGAGATGGTGCTAACAAGTGGTTTCGCCCAGCCAATGTGCAGGATAGGCGTCTGGCTACCTTCCTCCCATTTGCATATGCCATCATAGAACCTGGAATTTACATAATTTTATTGCTAGCACAGTTTGTTGTGTTGTTTTGTTAGTAGAACTTTTTGTGTAAGAATTCGTCCGGGGAAATACTACCACCGTACCTATTTCTGCCGCCAAGCAGTAGTACTCGTATTGCTGTGTTTCGGTTTGAAGGGTGCCGGTGAAATTACAGGCACATGAGACTTTCATCTTTATGTCTCAGGGTCGGCAGCGCGCGTGTGATGCCTCTGGTGTTGCAGGTGTCCATAGGCTACGATAACTACTTTCCATCAGGCGAGCCGTATGCTTGTTTGCTTGCCAAGTAGCATAAAAAAAAGTTTGATTACATGGAAATGGTACGATACAGCTGATGGTTTTGTAAATTTGGTCAGATAAATAATCTAGCTAAAACCCGTATTATGGGTTTAAGCAGGCATGTATATACATAACACCTAACAGTCACGTACGTAGTCATGATCCCACACTAGGATTCCCTGTGTCGTGGGTATCAGGAACTACGAGTACCATGGTACCATAACACCCAAACCTGGAACAAATATTTGCAGATCATACAAAGACTTGTCCTGCAGCAAGAATCGAACCAGCAACCTCTCGCATCTCAGCCGGCTACTCTCCCGCCGAGCAACAGAGGTCGTCAATACATTATTTGGACTTGCCCCTGACTACCCTCTGATAGGATGTCAAGAGGAATACAGTCGTGAGACTAGGTTCTGAGGCCTAGAGTAAGAGACATGGTATTGGTTTGGTATCAGAGTGATGCAACCATCACTCTGATACCAAACCAATACCATGTCTCTTACTCTAGGCCTCAGAACCTACATGCAACCATCACTCTGATTCAGAGTGATGGTTGTGCAATACCATGTCATAACCGAAAGCCCATATCCTATGTCAATTACTAAAATAAAATGCCTACCTGAGTAAGGATGCAAAGCATTCAGGATCTTTTAAGATTGACCTAGCCGAGTGACCAGAGCTCTCTGCTTTCATCAACTGTGGTATCAGCTCATTAGCTATCTCCGAAAACTCCTTATATATTTCTTCATCATCACGGGAATAGTTGTAACTGAAAAGTTAATTAGACAAATTAAATAGTTAAGCATTTTTACTACTACTTTTACAAACATTACGAAAAATTACTTATACAGTGTGCAGTCGCATCGGACGCCGTGTTCCAGATATTCGTCGGACATCTGAGCGCTTAGAGTCACGTCTGAACTTATTACATGGTGTAACATCATTGGCCAGGTTCAGCACAAGTTGCGAGTTCTCGCCTTAAGCCAGGCAGATTTGTATTTAATTAATGCTAGCCTACTCAGCCCATCGCAACTCAGCAGCTAGCGTTTTGACAACTCATTAAAGATTCCTATGACATGACCATACAATTTGGTACCATCGCCTGTCTCTCCCTGATTCCTCTTCATTCAGGTTCCCAATTATAAGGTGAAGTTTGGGTTCCCATGTCACCAGGGAACATGGGAAAACCCAAACTCCACCGAGTATACCGAGTGTGGGTAACAGTGTTCTAGTATTTATTAACACAAGTAAATTGGATTAATATTAATTTATGTAGATAGATACTAACTGTCTTATAACATCTCCAGCACTGGCCCAAGCATTAAAAGCTTCCTTAAACATTTTATGTCTATGATAATACCCTCCCTGAAAAGTATATGGATAGACATGTCTGTCTTCGTAATGCGCTCTGGCTGCTCGGATGGCTTGAGTGTACAATGTAGCTGAATCAGGTCTTGGTGTACCGTCAGCTTTCAT
This sequence comes from Epirrita christyi, assembly GCA_951392215.1. NCBI lineage: Eukaryota > Metazoa > Arthropoda > Insecta > Lepidoptera > Geometridae > Epirrita > Epirrita christyi. Next base: position 5,294,337 of record OX595840.1, on the reverse strand, counting down.
GCTTAGTTCTGATGGGGGCTGCAGTTCTGTATCAGTAGAACAGTTAGAAATCTTCATGTACTCATTTAAGTCTCCAAGGTTACCCAAAGCCATAGGATATGCATCCAAGTGACCTGGAAACAATACAGTATTGTATTGATGAGAAATACCTACACTTTGTATATAAAACAGCAGATTAAAGGTCTTCGCACATTAAAACAACTCAACGGCGACTCGACTCTATGCCAAATATTGAAATTTAAGCCCTGTGTCATATGTTCAAGGTTTAATTTAAAAAAATGATATTAATGTAGTGTACGACGAGTGGCCTACGCATCGTACACTAAAGTGGAGTTGTTATAATGTGCGAAGACCTTTAGCATGGCTTTAATAGTACAATCAGTTAGTAAACACTGATAGAAATCAACCTCAACTGCTGGATATGCTATTTAAGTACTCCAAAAGTTTTTCTGCGTGAAAAAGGCTAAATATTACTTACCACCATCATACAGCATCCATAGAAGCTTATGCTGCATCTGTGCCACTTCATGAACATCAATAGTTTGAGTCAGGGTGGGATTGATTGATGAGACCAATGCGGCTAGCTCCATAACACGAGTGCACACCACAGGCTTTCCGGCCACATACAGCCAGGAACGAGCCAGCACGCCGTCTCCAACCGACCTACCTCTCTTGTCTTCATTCCCTTTTCCATGCCAAGTTACCTGTAAAATGTTGCTTATAATTGTGGATGATTTTATGATCAAAATCAAATTAAACTTACTGTAATGTGTGTGCTTACTTCTGCAGTTTCTGCGCCTTCTTTGCCAAAAACGACCCAAGCATGGTCCTCTGATAGAGCCAGGTGAACATCCTGCTTCCCCAACACTTGACACCCTGCAGTCACAGCAAATGCAACACCAAAACAATCAAGTTTGTTTCCAGTTAGAAAAGTGTATATGGATTGTAAATGAGCTCGGTCTTTGTAGTAACTGCGGGTTAAAGAGTTCCAAACAACGTCGGCAACTCGTTTTATAAGATCACGAGTAGCATACGCGCCATTCAGCAGCTTGATGTCGACGCCACTACGCATTAACGATACAAATCGATCATGAAGATCATGCACTTCTTCCCAACCCACAGATGGAAACTTCAGTTTATTGGCTGCTAAATTTACATCTCTGTCGGTGTTTTTCACGTTTGTAAGATTGTTTTCTACTGCACCAACAATGATGGAAAATAATGCCAAGTCCACTTCTTTGTCACTGCGTAGTTGCTCATCAAATAGATCACATACTTTCTGTATGCTATCAATAGGAAAATAATGTTTGTATTCGGATATTCCAGTCATTGTAAGTTTTTATCGTATTTTCAAAACACCAACAACGCCGGCCGGAGATCATTCCGCCGCCATTTGTTTTATTTTGTTTTGTAATTTTTTTGTCTCTTTCTCTGTTGTTCTCTTTTTCTCTCAATCGCAGAACAATAGGTGGTTTTAGACGGAGACAGTTTAATACTATGGTGCGTTTACATAAACGCACATAAATTCTCTAAGTAAACGCACCATAGTATTAAACTGTCTCCGTGCCAATTTATTTTTCACCAGATAAAAATTAAACTAAGGCTGCGTCAAGGCAAACTGTTCGCCGCCGACTGTTAGCAGCGTATCGGTTTAGTACGCCCTTCCATATATTTAAAATGGAGTGCACAGTTTGCTGTTTTGCGCTCACTCTACGCAGTTTGCAGCGTTACGCGCGCCTACTGCCCCACTGTCTCAGTGGGTGACTCACAGGAAAACGGTAACGGTACCATTCGGTAAATTGATCTAAGTGTGCCGCTGACTCGAATTTTAGTTCGCCACAAATTTGCGGCAGTCGGCGGCAAACAGTTTGCCTACTGGGGACGTAGCCTACCGGGGGTTCGCTGACGGAACAGAGTAAGCCATAATGTCGTCAAAGTCTCCCCAGTTTCAGTCAGTCAAGTCATGCCCATGGAATTAATAAAGCGATGGAAGTTTTACTATAGCTTTGATGAACAATTTTCACGGATTTGAAAAACACGCAATATCCATTAATTTCACTACACAAAAAATACCAGAAATTTTAAATTAAATTACAATAGAGTGGGGCTTCTCTTTTTAAAAAAGGCGGGAAGAGCCACAATTTTTCGAAAGAGTCAAAATTACAGACGGACGTATCGTAGAGATCGTAGTTACTACGATACATACTGTGCATTCCGTTAGCTTTGACGTACTACGACGTAGTACGTCAAAGCTAACGGAATGCACAACGGGACAGACGGACTCTCGGTTTATAATATCTATGAGACGGACGATGCGGACGATAGTATGGGAGAAGATAATGTATAGATGTGTATTGCTTTAATTATTGTTCTGAGGTAGTTATTAGCATTGGCCAAAGAAGAATACTTAAATAAAAAAGAATTAATTATTTTTTCATTAATTTATTAATTTGGTAGCTAAAGCGCTGAAGTTGGAGGCATTGGCCTCGAACTCCAGACTTTTATCTGAACTACCTTATGGCTAAAGGACGACCCAAGAGAGTGAAAAGTCGACATTCTTCCACGACCGACTCTTTTAAGTAAACTGGGGTGCGAGTACGGCATTTATTTTCGTCTTGGAGGAAAATAAACTAAGGATTAAAAACCTGGGTAAAAGTCAAATAGACTCAACAAACGAACGAAAGTCGCAGCCCTACGTCAGACAAGGCGGTATGGTCTAACGACTTTAGCCTTCCTAATTGGGCGAAAAAAAGACAAAAAAAAAAAGTTTGTTGATGTGGTAATCTGCTAAACTGAGTTCTGTGTTAGTAATTGTTCCTGTGCGGTTATCGAGTTTTGTAATCTAATATGTGATCCCGTAAATGATTCCTATCATGTATCAGTCGATTAACATCGATAAAGCTGCAGAACATGTAAAACACATCATTGACGCTAATCGCTGTGCTATTTGGTAAAAACTGCGTCTTAATAACGGTTTTCTGCACAAGTTTTCTGTGATCATTGATAACTTTCTAACAACGCACTACCTCAATAAGCTTAGTTAATTTATTTTATCAGTGACAAGACAAATGGAATACGTATGAGATATCCCTGCGGACACACAAGTTGTGAAGATTGCGCGGCAGCGACTGAAAGCTGTCTAGTCTGTCTCACTCCTCAGAACTCATCTACCTTCGCCACGCCATCATTTGATAAACCACTTACCCAGAGGTCACAGAACGCCAATACCCTACTAAATGCATTTCAAACTGAATTTAACATTGATGGTAATTTAATGAATAGATAATCTATTTAAATTTTTTGTGTTGTCATAAACTTGATATTAATTTTTGGATGTATTGTTAATTTTCAGTTTACAAGAGACATAGAATATCAGAACAGTTGAAAGTAGAAAAAGAACTATTTCCACATTGTATTCAAGCTCCAGCAAAGTATTACAACAAAAGAAAAAGTTCAATGCATATTGCTGAAAACAAAGAAAATACAATCACAGTTTTTCCTGGTGAAAAACTATCACCTCTAAGCAAAATGGAGAACTCAAATGCTAATGTTAGGGAGTGGCTAAACAACTGCGTTAAAAGAAAACCATTGGGAGACCTGAATCACACAAGAACTAAATTAAATAAAGCTTCTTTACAAAAAAAACTGAAGAAACACCCACTAAAAGTATTAAATACTCAAAATATACCCTTAGACAGATCTAATAGAAAAAGAAATCATTCAAAAATATGTGTAGATGAAAATGAAACTTTCCATTATGAAACCATACCCATAAAGAAACATGGCAAAGAAATCTCCTTTGACAAATTAGAGATTATCAAAGCAGCATCAACAAAACTTCAAAAAGGTAAAAAAGATGAGTGTGGAATCGCAGTTGATGATTCAGTGATCGTCATTGATGATTCCCAGAGTGTTAGAGTTGATAAAGACACAAATGCTTGGCTAGCTGTGCTGGAAGCAGTACCCATAAAGAAACATGACAAAGAAATCTCCTTTGACAAATTAGAGAACAAACTTAAAAAAGGTAACGAAGATGATTGTGGAATCGCAGTTGATGATTCAGTGATTGTCATTGATGATTCCCAGAGTGTTAGAGTTGATAAAGATAAGAATGCATTGCTAGCTGTGCTGGAAGCAAATAAGAATGAACAGTGCAGATCCACAACCCTAGGCACAAAATCAAGTGAGAATATCACAAAACCAGTAAAAGTACTATTTTATGTAAAAAGTTCACTCTGGGAAAATTGCAAGCAATGTAATGACTATTACAAGTCTGTAAATGAAGTATCAGAAGCCCACCCCAATGTTTCTATCACAGTTGAAAATAGCGACTTTACAGCTATAATAAATGTTTCAAAACTACAAAATGGCACCAAAATGAATGCAAAGCAATCTGTTGAGGTACAAACTGACTTCAACAAAGAAACTATGATTGATGAGCGAAGAGTATGTCAAGATGAGATTATCCAAGCTACATCACTGATTTCAAGTAGCTCTAAGAGCAAAGATTATGCCCTGGGTGAGGCTAATAAATACAGCCCAGTGAATAAATCCTCAAATGTTATAATAGCTGAGTCTGATTCTGATGGGGACCTAGAACACAGTACCAGTTTGCTAGTGACAGCTGATGTACACAGACCCTATGATGATTTGTAAGTAATTTTATTAGCTGTTTAAACTATACAATAAATATTTAGCTGATTAAATCTTCTACAGAAGTGGAAGTTTTATAATTATACAGATAGCAAAGCTCCAAGTCACAGTTCAAATAATAGTTACTTTGTCTCACATAATTTTTTTTTATTGGCATTTTGCGTTGACTTTTTTTAGTTCATCCAGGCTGTTACGATGACTGAATGACGATGATTGAATAACACTTTATTGTTCACCAAGAACACATTAAAAGATTTATTAAAATTAGCAGTACACTGGGTGGCCTTATTGCTGAAAGCAATTTCTTCATGGCAACCTTGAATGCTTAGTGCTAAATACGCAACTTGTGATAAAAAAGTTGAATCATTTTGTTTCTACTTCTATCTTTAAACACACTGAGGGTAACCAATTAGCTTTGCCGTCTGTACACACTTGCCGTCGTATCTAATAACAGAGTTTAGCATCAGTGTCTTTTCCTTTTAAAAATATAGTCTGGGGAAAGAAAACCAAACTATACCATGTTTTGACCACCTCGATGGACCAACAACATTATAAACGTCGTGGGAAGTCGGTGGATGGAGGTGGCTCAAGACCGTTCATCATGTCATTATATAGGGAAGAGGATTAGTCTGTAAATCATTTATTATGAAGTATAAAATAGACGAACAAATATATAGTAACAATTCCGCTCCTCTCCAACGAAAACTCTGACAAGACAGAGACAGAGAGTCTTTCTGTTCGGCAGTCGGCGAGGCAACATGGCTGCGGTGTTTTCGCAGTAGTGTGTCTTTGTCGTTCTAGCACGCAGTGAGCCTACTGTTTCCTGAGGATGCTTCGTTGAGAGGCGAAACACGTGTCGAATTCTTTCAGAATTTTCGTTGGAGAGGAGCTGAATTGTTACAATATATTTGTTTGTCTATTTTATACTGTAGAATGGATTTTCGCAAAGTCATGCTTGAATCAATTAATTATTTATTATGAATGTAATCATTCATTTCACTTTACATATTTGTAGAGATTTAGGGATGCCCTTTGACAAATACTGGAGTGCCATTGTGAATCCGGCCTAAGAATAGAACCCTCCGTCTCCTCTTGTGGATGTTGTAACAGCCGACTAAGGGATTACACCAGGGAATGGGCAGCGGCATCCACCTGAATACTCAACACCAATACTGCTATCACTAAACTGCTTGTCATGCATGGTGATTATGGCAAGATCTCCTATTACATTTTATGGGGGATGCCTTGTCCAGCAGTGGACATCAAAGGTTGATGATGATGATGATGATGATGATGATTGAGGGTAAAGGTTCCTATTATGAAATAAACATTACCCTTTAGATTGGTTCTCGGTGATGTTGAAGACCTAAGAGAGCACAGCAAGAGGCCGCGGCGCACAGCGCGCGGTCTCACTCCCACCAGTACCGATTCGTCTGACAAAGAAAATTATAATCCAAACAGGAAGAAGAGATCAGTCAATTCTAAGAAAAAACCAGTGAAAAAATGACGAGAGAAAATGCATGCGAGTATGAATGAACTATTTAATTTGTTTTGTTTATAGTTGAATGGAAAACTAAATATATTTTTTTTAAAGTAATTTTTAAGGGTTTAATTTAATTATGTGTTGAACACTTTTTGCATTTTTATAAAAATATTATAATAAATTCAACTTACCCTATGAACTGATGAATTGTGTACAAAGGTTCTAGTGACCCTGACTGCTGATCCCATGCAATGTCGTGGAATCAAATCTGATAGTTTTTTTACATCAAAAAAATATGTGCGTACGTAAAGTGGCAATTACTTATGTGTAATGTCAAGCGAAAACATCGTACAGAAACCGGAATATCATAGAACCAAAAATTCGAAGACAATGACATGTGCATTGAAAAGCTCTTATATGAGAACAATAGTTCTTCCACCACCGGATATTGACCTAAATCAAGAAAGAACCAGTAGTATGACGGAAAAGAGAGACCATTTACCAGTTAAAACAATTGAAAACCACAACAATAATATAGATTGCTGGATGTATACCATTCCGTGGTTTAAAATTTTGTCAATTCGCGGTCCCAGCTATTTCATCATTCAGGGTTGCCTCTTCAAGTTATGTAAGTAAATAGTTTGTTATTTTGTTTACTTCAAAGACACAACATTAATGTCAGCCACCTTATTCAGTTGAAATTTTGTTAAATGCCTCGTATCATCTTTTAGTTATCTTAATCTTGCTCATGGTAATTTTATCTGCACTTGAACACAGCTGACACATTATCTAACAAAGTTATTGGTAAGCAGTTTGTTGATACAAAGTGCAAACCCTAGCACGGTCCATTATCCCGAGGTGAGGGTACATAAGACGTTAGTCCGGCTCCGCTCCGGCGACTTTATGACGTTATCACTAACAGGTTCCGTCGAGATAGCCCTCGCTACTCACTGAAACCACTGTTGTGCCTGATAATTGCCCATAATGGAAAAGTCATATGAAAGTGATAAAGTGAGCATCAAGTATGAAAATTATTATAAAGAGTCAGTCCTCGACGACTGTTTAATTGTTTCAAAAATATTAGGTTAAAAGTTAAGTCAGGACACTTAATGCATTGACAGGTTTCTATGCAAAACAGTCAAATTTGACATCCTTAAGTGTCTCGTAAGCATTAGGTGGCCCATGAATGGTTGGTGAAAATTTTCTTATAGCTGCAACGGTTCTACTACTTGCTGCTGTTCATGCCCCATCTCATCTCTTCACTCTGTCTAGGAGTTTTTATGGATTTTCTGTGCAGCATTAAGTTTTCAGTGGAAAAAAAATCCCAGAATAACGTTACGGAAACCACAGGGCACAATTATTATACGTACTTGACAGTCTCTATTTACCGATCAAAATGCCATTAAAATACCGCTCAGTTAAATAACACCATTTTTGAACTTATTAGCAGAAGAGAAATTCAATTGAGGCTGATTCTGCCAATGTAGAAGAATGTGTTAAGTTATTTTGAGCTTTAATTGTTGCAACTTAAAAGCGGTAGCGCACAATGCTTCCCCGGCTCATAAACTTGATCTACCTAACTCTTTGTTAATTGGAAAAATAGGAAATAAAGAAAAAGCTAGTTGGAGGTATCACTGTATTGTATTTGAACTAGCAGGGGGTCGGGTTAGATCACCACCAACCGGACGAGCCGCCGCCGCCGGATGACCAACCGGAACTGCCGCCGCCTCCACCTAGTTTCCAGCCGCCACCGCCTCCGCCTCCGCCGCTAGACCAACCGGAACTGCCGCCGCCTCCGCCGAGTTTCCAACCACCACCGCTTCCGCCGGATGACCATCCGGAGTTGCCGCCGCCTCCGCCGAGTTTCCAACCACCACCGCTTCCGCCGCTGGACCAACCGGAGTTGCCACCGCCGCCGCCGCCGGACCAACCACCGTGACCGCCGCCTGTGAAAGTAGAAGTCGGTAAGTTTCATTGTTATCTCAGTTGCTGAATGATAGATTGATTTCCTCTTCGTACTCCTTCCTGACGTGTGCTCGTATGTGGCTGGCTAGGCCGAAATTGGTTTTGAAGGTTCGGTCACATGTGCAAAAAAGCTAACCGGCTGAGGTAGGAGGGCGTCAAGTTTTACGGTGCTCTCTTTCCCATCTAGCTCGGTTGCTGAGTGAACCACTTAAAGTCAATATAGTTCTTTTCATTGAAATCATAAGGATTATTTTGAACCTTCTCATAAAATCTTTCGTCGCGGCCAATTCTAGAAGAATCTGGCATCAAACATGTCTTGGCTCTTTGATGAACCTTTGCAAATAGGCCAGTAAGTAATTAATGAACCCATTACCTCTATTTGCCGGATAGGTCGGCGAATAAGTGGTAAACAAGAGGTCTGTGTACAAATCTGTGCTTTAGGCAGGACTATGTTTCGGTCTATGATTAGAGCTCGTCTATTTATTTGACATTTATTTTTACGATTAAGTTTCAAAAACACTCGACGTGAAGTGCTCTTTGAGGTCAAGACCCACTTCAGGTCACTGCACGGAGACACGGTAGTAGAACAATTCGTACATCAATTTAAATTGACCTTCGTTGTTTTATTGAATAAGGATGGTGAGCTACCGCCTTGAACTGTATGTACCTTCCAATTTTGCCATATAAGACTATTAAAGTAATTTAATGGTTGCGTAAAACCTTTAGTTATTATTATCACGAGTTCAACGGAACTAATGTCTGAGTCGGGCAGAATGTAGCGATGCATAGGACGCTTGCGAAATTCGTAGATAATCTTAAACGCGGCGGCGAATGGGTGACCCCATCTTTTGAACCTCTTTTTCCTCTTTTGATCTTTCCGTCAGCAGGTAAAGTACTTATCTAAGTACCAACTTTACTTCGGTTAGAGAATACTTAATAAATAATTATTATGCATACGTATAGGTTAATGTTGACTCTGCATTGGACAATTTACATTATTTTGCATACATACCTATCTACTATGAGTAGGTTAACTCATAGTAGTTAGGTGGGTAGGTTAGGTAGGTGCTGTGGTGTGTCCAGCTCCTCCCGTGGATGCAGTAAAAGCCTTACTAAGGAATTACACCAGGGGATGGGCAGCATCATCCGCCTGAGTACTCAACACCAAACTGCGATCACCAATCCGCCTGCCAAGCGTAGTGATTATAGCAAATCCCCCCACTGTATTCAATGGGGGAGGCCTCGTCTAGCTGTGGACGTTATACGGGCTGGTGGTGATGTGTGTTTTTGTTGTTTTTTTTAATAAAAATATGAAAATATTACCTCCGCCGCCTCCTCCAGTGGTGATGATCTTGATTATCTTCACTTCTGTAGAGTAAAAAATAATTTAGCCGAAATGTTTAAGAAAATCAAGTTCATACAGAAATCAAATCAACATATTTAGCGCAGAATGTTCTTTGGAAGACGGTAGATTGAGTTGGCTCAATTCTTTCTTCATGTAATGCATGACACTCCATCAGGTCTCTGTGGACTCCGATGACGATGATGCGAAGTGCCGAGTAGGTACTAATTATGTTAGGTAGGTAATGCTGATAAGTAAACTAGAAGAGACTCTCGGCACTGAATGGTTAAGGTAGAGCACTCACGTCCACCACTGCCGCCACCGCCATAGCCGCCACCGCCGCCGCTCGACCAACCGCCGCCGCCGCCACCGCCTCCGAGCTTCCAGCCGCCACCTCCGCCGCCACCGCCGTATCCGCCGCCGCCACCGCTCGACCAACCGCTGTTGCCGCCGCCGCCGTATCCACCACCGCCGCCGCTCGACCAGCCGCTGCTGCCACCGCCGCCGATGAAACCGGCGCTTGCGACCGCGGTGAGGGCTAACAGGCAAACGAAGACCTGCGAAAAGTAAGTTGCATTATAATAAGCCGCGTACGCATATTCGAAACAACATGTTTATAATGTAACAAATACACCACACAACACTCTAAGATTTCCTGTGTCGTGGGTTCAGGAACCACAACACCCCGAAACAAATACTTGCAGACCATGCAAACATTTGTCCCGCAGCGGGAATTGAACCCACATCTCTTGCGTCTCAGCCACTCGCCAAACACAAACCGGACGTTGTAAAAAAAAATAAAGGCTGACAAAATTCCATAGTTTTGGACATCTCTGATGCGTGCACAAGCGCGCGCGCCTTGGACCTGGCTTTTCCCGAAGAACAAAAAGGGCTCTGAGTAATTTTTATTTTGTTAGAGATACCTAATTATTTTGTGCTAATCGACGCATTTATACAGATTGATATTATCAAGAAAACTTCTACAAGCACAAGCTTGATCACATTCCTTGTTCGACGAGTGCTCGCGGCAAACTGGAAGGGTGCGCGTGCGCATGAGGTTCGTAATTAGATGAAGCTCTTTAGGTGCGCGCGAAGCGGTGAGCATATCTACCTAGTAGCGCGGCATACAAACAATTGGCACTGAAAATATAACTATACAATTTCCGAGTTCAAACATTGTTTTTCCGCTCTAGCTTTTGAGAGAGAAATATATTTAAGGAAAATACCGTTGGCTTATAATTAGTATAATTACAAGTTCATAGTTTACTTGAACCACCAGTTATGATGTCTACCGAAATGTCCAATACCCATCAAGTAGAGTAGGAAGCAAGCAAACACTAAAATGATACAGATGTAATTTATGAACAGGGTGATGAGCAGTGAACTGATGACCTTTTCTAAATAATGAGTGCTCAGTGCTCTAGTATAGTAGAAGGTAGTATCTACTAAAATGAAAGGAGGAAACGGTTGTAATTTCGGTAGTTTGCTAACGCGTTAGTTAAAAATATGTTAAAATAATAAATTCGTAACCGCAAGAGTTGTGTAACGTTTTATTATAACAGTTAAATATTGAATCACAACAACTAAAGTATTTTAATAAGAGTTTTTTTTTGGGTGAATTTATAGTGATAGAGTTCTATAGTTGTTTCTATTATGTATTTTTTTTTAATTTCTCATTTTGTCTGAAATAATTAGCAAATTTATGAATAAACTACCTACTTTAAATAAAAAAATTGCTTTTAATTAAAAAAAAAATTTAAATGTTAAACCAAACTTTTCAAGTTAGCTTAAATAATATCAAATACATGAATATATTTTATACATAAAATTATGGTTTTTATATTAAAAAAAATATTAAACCATTTTTCTAAATTATGTTTCCGTATTTTGACCCCATACTTTTATCGATTTTAATGCTGACCGATAGGCGAATAGAAAATAGGAAAAATAAATTATAGGAAAATAAATAAATAGGAAATGTAAATTATATTACCTTCATGCTGAAGCTGTTTGACTTCTGCTTGCTGAGGGATCGGTATGTCGGCGTTATATATGAGATGCCGTCCGTCTCCCACCCGGGAGGTCTAGCCGTGAAGAGCGAGCGGAAACGCGGCGGCCGAGTGACGCAAACCATTGTCCCTTCTCGCTGAGATCACGGTAAACATCCTAGACACCTATCCTGTGGGTCACTACAGTTTTGTTCTGGTATGGGGTGTGCCTACTTTGTCCCTATCATTATCATATCAAAGGTATATAACAAAGAAGTGCGTGCCTAGTCATATAACTAGGTAGCGAGAAGGTCATTTACCACTAAATACAAATTTTTTGTTTCTCTCAAAAATTATCAGCTCGGACACAGCATAGTTCATACCCCTTTATGGAAATGGAAGTGAAATAACTAAAGAATAGTTCATCAGTTTTGTTCTGGTATGGGGTGTGCCTACTTTGTCCCTATCATTATCATATCAAAGGTATATAACAAAGAAGTGCGTGCCTAGTCATATAACTAGGTAGCGAGAAGGTCATTTACCATGAAATACAAAACTTTTGTTTCTCTCAAAAATTATTTTCTCGGACACAGCATAGTTCATACCCCTTTATGGAAATGGAAGTGAAATAACTAAAGAATAGTTCATCATTTCTATTAATTTCATTATTCCGATTTTCATATAAAAATTAGAAATGGATTGCCATAAATATCTCGTGCATTGAGTTAGAAGTTTGATTTTCTTACGGCACTTTTAAGTCCCCTTAGTTTCCTGTACGGAACTGAGGTACCCTGAGAAACCCTAAAAAAACTATGATATTAGGGCTTTTTTTGCCGACTGTACTACACCTACCGACGAAAAACCTGCACATCAAAAATGTGTTTTGGTATAAAAAAATCAAGCAGTTACGCAAAATATACCTATGCAAATGCATACCTACCTAGATAAGTTACTTAATTACAAAGAAGCTATGCAGAGGACCAAGTCTAAGTTTTGCAGCAACCATCATAACGATGACGATTACTACGATCGTCCGTGTATTACGTAGTAACTATAGCCATGGTGCTGTGGTGTGTCCGGCCTAAGAATATATCTGTCCTTCTCCTCCCGTGGATGTAGTAAAAGCCTTACTAAGGTATTACACCAGGGGATGGGCAGCAGCATCCATCTGAGTACTCAACAACTGCGATCATTAATCCGCCTGCCAAGCGTGGTGATTATGGCAAATCCACCCATTGTCATTGATGACCTCTGTGGCGCGGCGGGCGAAGGTTCGCCTGCGACGCAGGAGGTTGCGGGTTCGATTCCCGCCTCGGAACAAATATTTCTATGATCTGCAGTTAATTGTTCAGGGTCTTCTGGGTATTTATCTACGTATAATAAAAAAGTATCTATGTAATGTATTGTATTAAGTATATCAGTGATCTTAGTACCCGTAACACAAGCTCTGCTTAATTTGGGGCTAGATAATGTTGTGTGAAATGTCCAGCATTTATTTATTTTATTTCATTGTGTTCAACGGGGGAGGCCTTGTCCAGCAGTGGACGTAAACAAGCCGGTGATGATGATGATGAATACACGGACGATCGTCGTATTCGTCATCATTACGATGGTTGCTGCAAAACTCGGACTCAGTATCCAGAACATGTGTCTTTTAAATATTTTATGTGTTTAGTTACGAAACGTGGATAATAATAAATCGCATCACAGTTCAGAGTTGAGTTATTGAAAGATGAAATGTGGGAAAAATACCGGTTTCCTATATGCAGTAGTTGATGGATATGTCTACAGCATCTTGGCATTGGGTTTCAATGATAACAATGTTTTTGGAAAAATTTAACATTGTTGACATACCTGGTTTTTAGGGTAATTTTTTTTTTCTTATGGATGACGCCAGGGGTTGGGCAGCAGCATCCACCTGAGTACTTTACACGATACTGCGATCATTAATCCGCCTGCCAAGCGTGGTGATTATGACAAATCCTCCCTATTCTATGGAAAGAAAGATAACTTCAAGGCGGTTTAACGCGTGCATTTCACAAATAATAGGTAGTGTGTAAACATTGCACTATCAAAGTGCACTATATATTATGTTACGCTGCTATTTGAGATAAAACATCGCGCACTAAGCCTCTGGCTGCGTTTTCAGTGCGAGCAGCTGTAACGGAATCGCTTGAAAAAACAACTTATCTAAGAGTAGCGATTTATGAATAGTTGTTTTTACCTACCTATCTAGGTAGGCACTAGATTCTCTAAACCCGTGCTTCCGCTTCTGTTGCTAATGAAAAATGCAGCATATACAAAACAGTTAATGGTGATTTTAGCTGTCGAGTCCGCGGAAAACAAGCTGTCTACGCTCCTGATGGCGCTGCTCAATCTAGACTACAACGCAGAGCCGATAAACAAAGTCACAATGCGCAAAATTGCGCACCGCAAGTTCGATAACTAAAGTAAGGCGACAACTTTGGAGACGACAACAGAAGTGATTGACAAACGCCACGATCCCTATCTTTGCCGTAATGCCGTTTTTTTTGCTAGTCACAAATATCTAAAGGCCCTGATGGCCACCTGATGGCCTGATGATGGTATCTGTGGCGCCAGAGCTTACATCAATAACATGGTCGATAATTACAACGATAAAATATTCCTAATTTTTCAAGAATAAAGTAATTTATTGTGTATATTTCGAAACCCATCATTAGATTACCGACCTTGCCACTTGCTAGAGCTGTCGTGCTCACAGCGGTCGCCGAGTTCACTACATCACCCTTCCCTATCGCTGGTGAGGTCATCTTTCGATGAGCGAGCTTATTGCCTCAGGTAGTAGGTTCAATTAGCCATTGGAGAGCAAGGCAAGGTCAAAGGGCTGCTAAAAAAGTTCTAGAACAGCCTTTTCCACTAAGTATCACTTTGGTAATGGGACACCCATAGGTATACCCATAAGCATAGGTATGGGTATGTTATATACAATCAATATCAATGCTACTGACGAAATAAAATGATCTCAGCCTTCTCGCTGTGCCCTGCTTGATCGGCGGCAAATAAACCATTGTGGAGCCCGCGTCGGGGCGCGTCGTTTGGTTGTTCACAGGTTCTATTATATATTCCGTGGGTTCGTACGTCCTCTATCTCATCTGTAGGAAATGTACGTATTCAGTAGACATGGTTAGAGTCGGGGTAGGAAAGAAAATACTATAAAAATTCAGATGCAAATTCAGAGACAAGATATTGAGAGGCAGACAGACACTCATTAAGAAGATCTTCTTGCCAACCTATGATACCGGTATAACATTAAAGGCGATAAGTATGGAAACTGTATCATGGAACTGTCGAAAAAGGCGGGATAAAGAATATCCAACATAATGTAAATGAACGTAAAGTTCATGTCACTGGCTCATTCTTGGTCATCGTAAAATGAATGTAAAGTTACTCACTCATTTAGATGATTATCTATGTTACACAATGTTCAGCTCTAAATCATGATGATTTTAGTGAAGGTCTTGGAGGCGTGTAAACACCAATTTACTAAGTTGACCCTCACAAAGTACAAGAAGTATCCATTCTAAGCCATCTAAAAGTATGTTTGATTTGCTCTTACATAAATCTAGTGTAGGTCACGTAAGGTCAAATTACCGATTATTTTGATTTAGCTTTCAAATGGTTTGGTTATTTTACAGTCATTTCCTCACCGCAAATAGGATCTTCAGTTTTCGTAAAGGTGACGACAAAATTGATTTCCACATGTTTAAATTTAGTACCTACAAAAAAGATTTCAGTTAATTTCGTTTCATATTCCGTAACAGTTTAATGAAATGATAATAAATACAGAAAAAGTTGGTTGAGTTAATTTTATTACGTACCCATACTTATCTAAGTAAGCAGTAAATGGAATAATTGTTCTGGTGAAAAAAATCTGAAGGTGTAACAAAAGCGAGGTAGCGCGTTGATGTCTTTTGTATGGGAATGTCTATGTAATAAAACAAGGGAGCGTTTTGGTATCTTGTGAAAGGGGAAGTCGATGTATCAAAATGAGTGAACGCGTAGTTGTATTTTGCATGAGAAAGACGATATAAGAAGATACATTTTTCCACGGGTCGATATTTGATTTCGTTCGCCCCCCGATTCGGGATCTCTCGATTACCGATCAGCTGCCTTACCGATTACTACAAATAATTGTATACTCTATTCTGTTTCAATCAAGCTCTCGTTGCATCGATGGGTATAGAATTGGTTATCCCCCACAGGCGTTAGGCCAAACACCACGCGAACGAAGTCGCGCGCGGGTAGCTAGTACTTTATAAAGGTAAATTAAAAGCTAAATTAAGGTGTACACTTAAGATAATAGAAAATAAACAAAAAATTACATGGTAATTCAAAGTAGAACTGTAGGGCTGTCTTATCGCTTAGAAGCGATGTCTTCCAGACAACCTTTGGATGGAAATATATTGTAAGATTAGAAGAATGTACGTAAATGACATCTTATTCAATTTAATTATTTAAATAAACTGGAATATACGTGTTTTTTTTTATGTTTTCTTTCGCGCGAGTCGATATATCTATGAATTTGATCGGTTCATTCATTATAGAGTTACGTTTTATGACAAACGTATAAATTAATATGAAGGTAGTAAATGCACATTCATAAACGGTGAGTAATTTATTTCACATAATTTAGTTTTATTGTTAGCAAGAATTTTCTCATTCGAGATTGATGTCTTCATATCATAAACTACAAGACTGTAGGAGCTGACTGTATGAAATAAATCGATGACTAGTTTACCCTTAAAGTGTCCAATTTATTTGACTTGTGACAAATTTACCCTATACTTTTCCGATGACGAAAGACCCCTAAACCATGAAAGGGTTGTTGCGCGTTGATGTCTTTTGTATGAAGAGATTGTAACAGAGAATTTACCCTATATTTTTTGATGACGAAAATATCCTATTAAGAAAGAACCCTAACCCATGAAAGGGTGCGTTGATGTCTTTTGTATGAAGAGATCTTCTGCTGTTTCATCACATTTATTTGTCTTGTGACGAATGTACCCCATATTTTTTGATGACGAAATTACCCTGTTACTTAAGACCAAAGGGCGCGTTGATGTCTTTTGTACGAAGAGATCTTGCGGTGTTTCCTTGCACGGGTTCAAAGGTATCTATATGGATTTTAACTTTATAGGTGTATTTACGATGTTTTATGACAAACGCATAGGTAAATAAATAAGAAGGCAGTAAATAAGCATAATTATTCGCGTTCATAAACTGTGTGGATTATTTCTAGAGACTCAAGAGAGCGCGTTTTTTGAATAGGAAAATTAACATGTTTCGTCACACGAGTCTACACAATTTTGATCTATGTAAGTACGTATGTTATTTATTTGTGAATTTACCAGTTAGGTACGGTTGATTATCACTAAAGCGTAAATTAGTAGTCGGTAAATGTGCAGTTGCATGCACATCTGTAAGCATATCGATACAAAGGCGTGGTAGCAGCGATTTGGTGTATCGTCTTTCGGTTCTACGAGTTTGTGTCACGTGATTAATTAGCGACGCAGACGCGCGTTTTTGAAAAGCGCTGCTAAAAGTCGCCGTGTGTAAACTGACCTAACCTAATTACTACTCCTTTTAAACGTGTCTTTATAATTAGGGTTTCGTTACCTACAAGGTAAAAAAGAAACCCGTATGTATGGTATGACTTCGTTTTTACCCGACTAGGGCAAAGCAAAAGAAGGGTTATGATTTTAGCTGTCGATGTATGGCGCCTAAGTTTGTTCATCTGTTTAAATCAAATCAAATCACTTGCCGCTTGGCAAAATTGCACTTTGATTACCTGTCTAGTAAAAGAACGAAAACACACGACGAACCAACGACACGACTCGATACGTGAGGTTGACTCTTACTTGGCCGAATATATTTTTAACGGTGCGGTTATCTGCGATCTACGGTTGTGGTAGGCCAAAGGAATTCATAATCGAAATAGATAACAAAGCAAAACCGATGTCCGGATTGTCCGGCTTTGTTATTGCCTTGCGAAATGAAGATCACCACATTTGCCATATCTCACAAGCGAATTGCAGTCACACTTACAAAGTAAAAGGCACCTTGCGCAACAAAGTAACTCAGGATGGACGTGAATTTGGAGATCATCAAAGCTTAAGGTCAAGATAGTCCCGGTGCAATCCATTAAGACTTCGAGAGAAGGACCTAAGATTCTAGACCTTGTTTTACTGATTACATCACGTTTCTTGTATCTAAAACATGTATTTTGTGATGTTAGGTTTTAAAGCTAAACAAAAATAATCAACTGTTCCGGTATACTTAGTGGTATCTATAGACGGAGGCTCGTTTGTCTGCTGGGCAACAAGAGGTCGTGAGTTCAGGCTCAACCTCTGCAATAGAACTGAGCGGGCATGAATTTAATAACGTAGCGCGTTTAGGTTATTTTGAACTTACGATAGATCGTCGAGCGTCGATTTAAGGCCCTTGACTTCGTAGTTAAGTTTGTTGCCACATTTCAATTAGAATTCTATGAACACATCGTAGTAGAGTAGCCAAGAATACTTATTACATAGTAGAGATAGTTAATTTTAGTGATGACACTGTCGGGGTGCGTCTAGTGGGTTGTTAGGTACCTACCTAGGCGAAACCGAAGGATAACGGCAGATGCGCGTCCTGAATACGCACCGTAAAACTTTGAAACGACTAGCAAATCGCAAATTGTGTAATTTTGAGACAAACACGAGTCATGGTTGGGGCATCTTAATATCTTAATCAACGCTGTAGGTAACAGATGTACCGGCACTTAACTGCGCTGTTAGGATGTAGATATGCATGGATACAAGTAGGTAGGTACAGTAGATACCTATCCATTACTTACATAGGTTCTCGTACAATACCTATCTACATGTAGATAATATCAAGCGGGATTTAGATAAGTATCTAGGTACCTACATACAGTCGCAGCCTTTTGGATCTCTTTGTAGGTAGGTAAGCATCTGATACTGAGTAAAGTATGTAGGTAGGTACCTACCTAAGTTGTTAGAAAACTAAGAAATTTCAATATCAAGGAGTGGCATGGCTGGGAGTTGGGACCGCTCCTTCGAGCCATACCATCCAACACGGAAAGTGCAGATATTGCACCATAAATTGGCAAGATACGGGGGATACGTTGGCCAATGTATACTGGACTGACAAGAAATTGTAGGTACACTTGCACATAAGATTAAATAAAATACGAATAGTCTACTAAGTAGGTACCTAACTAGGTTTTGCAGAGCCTAATAGGTCAGACAAAGAAATTTTATTTGTCTTGAGCTACCGACTATCTATAATTATCTGTTTCGGGAATCGAACGTTTTGTTCCTCCTCAAGACGAGATTGATTTTGGACATACTCAAACAAAAATAACTATAGGTTCTTCGGTTCCACATGTCACTGGTTTTTTTTGACCACCTGTTTAATGTCATTGACATAACGGTGGGCGTTGTGACTTGTTGGTAAAATAACCAGTAAAGGTGAAAAGGGGTGTGAAGCATTCAGAAAATGTATAATTTGGTGAAGCAACAACATTTTTGTGGGTTGTATAAAAGTGCCATTCTAGTTAAGTAGATACAGTCTCCGCCCGTTTATTTCCATCCTTGCATCCTTAAATTTTTGTATGACCTTTATTATTTATGTGCATGTAGGCAACGAGACTTGTGTCTCATTCTACGAGACTTTTTGAGGGCTCTGTTTGAAACTGTCACACACGCCCAGCGCAGGTTTTGCAAGAGCGGCAACCAGGCGATCATTTTACTAAGCTAAGAGAAAGGATACCTACTCTAATTACGAGTGATTACAGTCTCGGATATTGTATTACCTGCCTCCATTACTCAAACTCAAGTTTGAGAGGTTTGCCTTTCATAATAAGCAGTATTAAACGCTGGGCTGAGAGGTCATTATCCAAAAGCTAACATTATACGGAATTTCATAAAGGCCCAAAGATTACGAAAAATCGGTGATTCACTTCAAAACCCCTGACGTCTCCCCCGACTTGATTTGCGTCTCCCCTTAGGACGAGCAAGATGAGGATTTCTGTATATAAGTATGGCATAATATCGGGCGCAAATAAAAAATAATTAAAATAGCCTTCGTCCAAAACTGAACCCACGGACCTATCTACTATAACTACACTGCTAGGTACCTACCTGACTTCTGATCCTAAAGTCGTGGTTTTGAATTCCGGATGTGCAACAATGGATTTTTCCATTCAATGTATGTGTGCAAATCTAGGTAGGTAGGTATGGTGTACCTACTTAGGAGAATAAAAAAATCGTGTAGAAAACGGCATATGGTATGTCCTAGCATCAAAACTTCCAAGACATTTGCATAAAAGTAGGCTCAGCGAGACGCACTAAAATCATTCACCATACTGGTTCTTTCATAAACCACAGGTCCCAAAGAAAATGTGACCAAAAAAGAAGGGACACGAAAAACTATCATAGAATTAAAAAAAACGGGCTGTTTGGAGCCCTAAGCATTGAAATATTTATTCCGGCCATGTCGTGGACTAGTTTCAACACTATTTGCTGCAACATGCACTTAGCTCCATCAATTACACAGCACAATTCTCATGCAGACAGATCGAGATCTTAACATCAATCTGTGATATTTGCTTAATCGCTGTACAAAGCATTCTGCTGTTTGGGAACTAAGAGCTTGCTTGGTCACAGGAAAAACATACTTGTAGCTGGCTCTCTTACGAAAGTTGATGACGTTTTGGGTAAGGAAGCCATCATGTGAACTGGCCATCCAGAGCAAAGGAACTAAATAAAGAATCAGTCTATCAATCAAGGGATTCTTCAGTTAAATTATCTACCCTCAGAATAATGACAGTCATTATTTTGAGTATCTACCGAATACTTACTCAGCTCTACCATGACTCTACCGAAAATAATAAGAAAATAGAAACTAACAGTCCTGTTCGAAGAATCTGTCAACCACAGGCGCTAAGACAATCTACCAAAGACTACCAAACCGTATTTTACCGAAGACTAGTTTCTACTTTCTCATTATTTTCGGTAGAGACTACCAAAGACACGTAAGCGTCATTAAAATAGCCTAAACTGTTCTACAGTAGATTGCCACTTCTTCATCAGTGGAGACGTCCACTGACCCAAAATGAACCCAAATAAATTTTGCACTTCTTTGCAAGGCTGGACGAGGCTTCTTTATAGAATATGAAGGATATCACCACAATTGGCTGGCGGGTTTGTGATCGCAGTATTGGTAATGAGATAGATGCTGCTGCCCATCCCCTGACGTAATCCCTTAGTCGCCTTGGCGGAGTCCTATTCTTATGCCGAGACCACCACGATCCCCACCAGATTCCCACTAGTTTTACTTAATTTAACTAATAGGATTTTATCTACCAAAGCATGCTGGCTACCACAGCTAGCCTTTATCAGCTATTTCTTTCTTAAGCTGTAACAGAGTCTGGACCGGACGGACGAACAGTCATAATTACCTTGCAGGTGGGTGTTGTATGTGATTGAAGGCCGAAGACAATCTACTGTAGGGATTGTAAATTACAACCTATCTCTAAAATAGATGAGTAGGTGCTCAGATTAATAATTAACAGTCAGTGATAAAATTAAAACAATCTAATTGTACGAAGGTTAAGGGATTTAGTAGGTAGATTCCCTTCGATTGAACCTGTTGTATTACGGAACCTTCATGTTTAAGAACGACTCGGACACTCGTGTTCAGAAATTAAGGATATAAATGCTTCAGTGAACATACCCCCGCTACGCTGTAAGCAGGTATTAAGCGCTGATCCAAAGTTATGGGGTTGTGAGCCCTCAGGCAACAAGAGGGAGTGTAGTTTCTTACTCAGTCACTAGATAGCACCACTAATAAAGTTAGCACGCGCTAGGTATCTCATATCTCTCAGGTACAAATGTTTGGACGAGTGCTTTTTGTTTAGTAAATTCACAAATACCACTCCAACCTGGTTTTTTTAATCCAGCTGAACATCGCTAACGTTGTATGTTATAGGTCTATTGACCCGGTTGTGACTTCGTCAGCGTATAGTTGAACGAGCGAAGCGAGTAATCAGAGTCAACTTGGGTGAATTCAAAATCAAAAAGTATACAGAAGACAGTAAAACAACAAAGACAAAAATTCTCAATGAACCCCAAAAAGACTGGATTAACAAAGATATACTTACAGGAATCAATCAAAGAAATTACCTATGGACAGAACACAAAAAGAACCCTAAAGATGAATCCTTGGAAACTGAATTTAAAACAAAGAGGGACCTTATAGCAAAATTAATACAGGACACCAAGAGTACCTACTATTACAAAGAATTTACAAAATGTTCAAATAAACCAAAACACATGTGGAACCTGATAAATAAACTAGCAAATAATAAAGGTAAACAAAGCTGTGCACCTCCAAAACTTATGGTAGATTCTAAACTAATAACAAATACTAGCGATATCTGTGAAGTATTTAATCAATACTTTTCTACAATAGGACCTCAACTGGCAGAACAAATTCCCATGAAGTTTCACGACAATTTTACTGCAGCTTTACCATACACCAGCATTGATAATTCCTCTGAATTATGTACCCTTGACCCATGTAGCGCTGATGAAATTTCCAAAATTATTGATAATCTTGATTCTAATTCAAGTTCAGGCCTAGATGAAATAAATACTAAGGTAATAAAATGTTTAAAAAACTTAATGATAAATAGCTTAACTAATTGCTTTAATAAATTGTTACTAGAAGGTGATTTTCCAGATACTTTAAAGATTTCAAAAGTAACTCCGATTTTCAAATCAGGTTCACAATCAGATCCTGGAAATTACAGACCGATTTCAGTTTTACCCATACTATCAAAAGTCCTAGAAAAAATTCTGTATAAACGACTAGAAACCTACTTAAATTCAATAAATTTTATTTATGAAAAACAGTACGGGTTTAGACCCAAAAGTAACACCCTATCAGCAACCATTGACCTAGTAACAAAGATTAAATCAAACATAGATAATAGGAAAATTGTTCTTGGCATATTTATTGATCTAAAAAAAGCCTTTGATACCGTTAGCCATAAATTGTTAATAAAAAAACTAGAAACAATAGGTATCAAGGGTACAGCTCTAAACATGTTCAAATCATATTTAACGAATAGAGTTCAGGTAGTTAAAATCGATAATGCTCAAAGTAAAACAGCACCTGTAACATGTGGAGTCCCCCAAGGTTCCATATTGGGACCACTTCTCTTCTTAATCTACATTAATAATATCCACGAAATAGGTTTGCATGGCCACATAACATTATACGCAGACGACACGTGTTTGTTTTACTTTGGATCAGCAATAAATGACATAATTCCGCAAGCTCAGTCAGATCTGAACACTCTTCTCTTGGTTACAGCACAACCTGTTAACAATTAATGTATTGAAGACATGTTACACCATCTTTAGGGCAAAAAATAAAATAATTGTACCATACAACCCACTTAAAATTAATAATATACCTGTACAAGAAAAAAGTTACGAAAAATATCTTGGTTTAAGAATGGATAGCGGCTTGTCGTGGAACGCGCAGATTGAACACATTAAAACTAAACTTTCGTCACTCACTGGTTCACTCCGTAATATCGTTCGTTGTGTCCCACACCGAGTTCGCTATACCATCTATAATTCCTTGATAAAACCACACCTGATATATTTAATTGAAGTCTGGGGCAGTGCAGTCAAAACGAAATTAGCGGAACTTCAAATTATTCAAAACAAAATTATTAAATTATTATTTCATTACCCTTACTTATCACCAACCAAACAAATATATAAAGATACTAAATTAATGAACATCAAACAGTTATATATTTACAGCACATGCATACTGGTTCGTAAAATTTTAAAAGGCTGTCTCCATACTAGCCTATAATTTAAAACAGTGCGTCAAGTATCCAAGCAAAACACTCGTCGAGCCAGTTTTCTGGTTCTACCCAAGACGCGAACGAACTACGGTAAAAAAAATGTTTACTTGTGAAGGCGCACAGCTTTATAACCAAATACCGTCAGATATTAAAAATGTAAACTCATTCAATGCATTTAAAACAAAACTTACGCAATACGTTGTTGATAAATACGTTTAATTTTATACCTAATTATTTAAGAGATGCATTGAATGGGTCACAACTTAGTTTTACACAGCAATGTACCTACTTACTACCTACCTACTTATTAACTCGAACGACCTACTGTTATGTTATAAATACTTAAGTTATATGTTTTTCTCATGTAAGTGACATACTTTTTTGTCTTTTTGAGAATAAATTTCATTAAACCGAATGGCCGGGGGTGTTGGTACGTAAATTTGAAAAGATTATACGTAAATATATACCAACGAACTATAGTGAATTGAATGGAAATATTACCACAAGACTAAGTGACAGGCGATACTATGGCATTTCTAAAGTGTAAACTAGGGATGGAGATTTCTTTATCGAGACGCAACGTATTCCACAGACGCGCTGCTTGATTTATTAAATAATTATTGCACCTACAGAGTAAAAAATTAGAAGAAATATCTGATCAAAATCCAGATAGTGCAGACGTTTTTTGGACTGGATCTTGTATTATCTCGGTACAGTGATGTAGAGAACGAATAACACAGATTTCAACACACAACAATCTATATTAAAAGTACCTACAAACTATATCACATGAGTTATAAGTAAGGTTAGACACTACTTCCGTCCTTTCTTCCTGTCTGGTCGCGCGCCCCCCATGCCTTCCAACTGCTGCTTCAGCTCAAGCAGCTGATTATCGGGCACGTAGCGCACCTCCTCGTGCTCGGGCGCGTGCTCGAGCACGCTCAGCGAGCAGCCCTCGGGCAGCAACGAGCGCGACACGCGGAGAAGCGTGCCGAGCGACCACGCGGGGATATCAGTCACCTGATGAACGTATTTTTTATTTAAGTGGCGGATTTTGCTATTTTTCTACGCAACACAACATCGTACGTAAAATAACCAAGATCATCGACATAACTCTCAGAATTAGCAATTTAAAGGGGCAATGGGCATTGGGCAGGCCACATAACTCGCAAAACCATATAACGCCAATGCATACCAATGATAACCGTTGAGAAGGCTCTCGAGTGGTTAAACCTTTTAAGGCCCTAAAATTGGACGAAGCCCTCTGAACTTGGAACCTCATAATTCTGAAATTTAAATAGCTAAGAGGCTCTTTGATGCAAATAAAGGAGAGTCTAAAATTGAGATGAAACTGATAGGACAAACTATCTCAGGGCCCACCTGATGTAAAGTGTTCATCATTGCTTCATCATTATCAGCCATTAGACGTCTACTGTTGGACGAGGCCTCCCCCATAGATTGCATCGGGGGGATTTGCCATAATCACCATGCTTAGCAGGAGGATTGGTGATTGCAGTATTGTTGTTGAGTTTTCAGGTGGATGCTGCTCCCCATCACGTCATCATCATCATCAGCCTATAGAAGTCCACTGCTGGAAATAGGCCCTACCTAGAATGCCAGGACGAACGGTCTTGAGCCACTGCCATCCACAGACTTCCTGCGAAGTTAATCGAATTGTGCATTATTTCTGAGTATACTTTGCTACAAGATGATACAACAGGAACATGTGTGTTATGTACCATCACACTGTCACTTAAAAACAATTCATAATTTATTTGAATAATAAAATTTAATGTCTGTAATAATCAAATCAATGTGTATCTGTTATAAATAAGTCTATAAATTCGGTTTGGTTGGCAGGACAAAAATGTTGATAACTTTGAACAATGGTCCGATAGGAAAATACCGATTCATTATATAAAGTTCAATCTATCTCACTCGTTCGCAAGCATGCGATGTTTTTGCGCACAGTAAATGATGAAGAAAACCATTATCTTCTTGCCCTAAGCATTGCAAGGATAATCTGGCGTATTTTAGAACCGTGACATCCAATAATCTGCAGTGAATTTGGACAGTTATTTTCTGAACTGCTTACCTGCACATTTCGCTCATACACATTTAATTTATATTCAGCATCTAGAACCGTTCCTCCAGGCTTGTATCTTTGTACATTAAATTGTTGTGCAGGAGTCGCCCAGCTAGAAAAAGCAAATGAAAATGATTAAATGAACTAGGAATACATACAGGGCAGACATAATGGCATCCCACTGTTAGTAGTAGAACTTCTTGTGAAAGAGATCGTCCGGGGAGGTACTATCACCGTGCCTATTTCTACCGCCAAGCAGTAGTGCTCGCATTGCCGTGTTTCGGTTTGAAGGGTACGGGTACCGGTGAAATAACAGGCACATAAGACTTTTCATCTTTATGTCTCAGGGTCGGCAGCGCGCGTGTGATGTCTCTGGTGTTGCAGGCGTCTATAGGCTACGGTAACCATTTCATCAGGTGCGCCGTCTGCTTGCCCAGGTGCACCGTCTGCTTGCCAAGTAGCATACAACTGACATTCAAAGATAACGTACATGAATTTATATCTGATGAATAGGAATGGAAATTTTTTGTTTTCTTTGTAAGCTTAGCAACATTTACTACAAAGACTTTTAGGTTTTCGCATAATGTGTGAAATAAGACCATAAAGAAACTGTTTTCAATACCTATTTTACAAAACCAAAAAAATTGTATGGATATTCCAATTTTTTTTTATTATTCATACCCAAGTCCTTTCCTGGACATAGACCATCATAGAATGCCACGACGAACGTCCATCTTACCAACCATCCATCTAACAACCACTTTTAAAATGTCTTTGGTCCATCGAGAGAGGCCTTGCTACACTGCGATGTCCGGTTCATGGTCACCTCTCCAGAACCTTTATCAGTTCTACAAGCTACAAGACCTGCCCATTGCCACTTTAACTTGCTACTTTTAAGAGCTGTCATTAGAAGAAGACATGATGGGATTACCATTCATCAACTTGCAGACCCATGACCTCTGCATATCGATGTATTTGGCTTTGAGCTGATTCTAACACTGCATAGTCATATCCTTTCAGTTGCAAGTTCAAGCAGTCATATACCGGCTCATCGGGCTCCATGCTCTATAATAAATAAAGAACAAGTTTATTGTATAGGATTATTGCAGACACTTTTTAGACAATATTAAATAGACAAACAAATATATCGTAATAATGCAGTCCCTCTCCACCGAAAACTCAGAAAGAATTTAACACGTGTTTCGCCTTTACGAAGCATCCTCAGGAAAAGTTTGACTCGCTGCGCTCTAAAACAACAAAGAAACAACAACACCGCAAAAACTCCGAAGGCTTGTTGCTTCGCCGAGCGCCAAACAGATAGTCACTGGCTTTTTGGAGTATTGGCATAGATACACATACATAAACACACGCCTTTTTCCCTGAAGGGGTAGGCAGAGCCTCAGAGGGCCTCTTTTCACCATGGGTTGCACAATTGATATCCGCTAGAGCGTTAAAAGTGACGATCTGAACAGTCAAAACGTATGTTCTTTATTGAAACTAGCTCAAAGTCTAGGGAATTTTTCTTCTTCTTCTTCTCGAAAGTCTACGAGGTTAAGCTAGAAACTTAATTCTGTACCTAAAATTTATCATCATCATTAGCAGCTTTATTTTTAATCTCTCTTCTTAGTCGTACACTCTTTGTCAAGAGACTGTTTGTCTCTTTGTGATTAAGTAGTAGTTGTGGTTAAGTAGGTCTTGCTTGAGTGGCTGCTCTTACGATGCATCTCCACTCGGCTCTATTAGCAGCATTGCGAGAACATTTGGTCATGGAAGTTTGTGTACTGGACTTTATAAGGTCTGACCACCGTGTGGGAGAGCGACCCTGCGATTTTTAATATACTTACAATAAGGTAGTCAGGTTCATACAGATCACTTTTTTGCCTTTTTTGTTGACTTTCTACTAATGTGAGGTTCGTCAGCCTATTTATGTTTATCAAATTGTTAAACTTTACCTGGAAAAAAAAATAGGCAAATTACACAACAGTTTTATATTGTTAAAATAGATACTTCAAAACACAAATACCACCACGTGTAATAATAGGACCATGTGGCATGCAAGGAAACATCCCATGACTTCATTCATCATCCAATTCCTCTAACAATAAGGTCTATAAAATATTGTATAATAATCATCATTACCAGCCTGTAGAAGTCCACTGCTGGACATTTAGGCCTCCCCCCAAGAATGCCATGACGAACGGTCTTGAGCCGTATTATTAAATATTGTACAATAATATAAAATATATACAGCATTTTTTATTCAAAGGTTCATGGGTCCAGCAAACATTAACTAATTTAATGGTATGTACACCATTTACTGACTGTGTTTCTTATTTTATTGATACACATTATAAAGGTGCCGGGAGGCATTTTATACACTTTATATCTAAAATGCAAATTATAGTTCCCACACACTGATTATTTATTTATTTATTTATGAGTATGAGATCACACCTTTTAACATGAATGAATACCAGATCTGTCAGAGTTCTGGAGAATGTTTCTAACAGTTTATATCTTTGGTTTCTACAATAAATATTGGTAATGTATCTAAATGATTGCGAGGCTGCATGCTCTAAAAATATACTGGACTAAACAGTTGTACTAGGCATAAATACTATATATATATTTATACTAGGTATAAATATATATATAGTATAACTACTACTGGTAAGTAGTATATATAAATACTACTTACCAACTGTAGGGTAAACCTGGTTAATTGGAAACAGGGGTGATTGGAAACATAGAATTTAACATTAAAGAATTAATTAATTCTCATTAGAGATTCATCATTTGGCATATTTTTGAGAGCAATGTTTCCAATTACATTACATTGTTTACTATTATCTGGGTTGATTATACATAGTTTTCAGAATGATTTAATTTACTTTAGACAGTTATCCAGGGCACAACTGATGTTGGCACAGTTTAATCGTGAGATGTTTGATAATAAAAGATTGAGTAATAACCTAAAAGCGGCTATATCAGAAACTTTTTTTTTAGCAATTCTAGTAACTCTACGTACCCAAAAAATGGACTTACTATGTTTGTTAGTTTTGTAGAGAACATTTTGATGAGTACAAATACGTATTTTTGACCTATTTAAATAATCTAAAACACAGAGTTCAATTCAAAATCAAAACTGTTCCTTTTTTTTTAAATGGCATCTGAATACTTCATAATTTAGCCAATGTCAAGTAGCATGTCCAGCCGTCAAGTCCTCTGTCAAGTAATGTACTATAATGTAGTACATCGATGGCAGTTTACTAGTAGTACAGTTGCAAAAGTGTGGAACTAATTATATAATAGTCATGAAAACCCTCTAATAATAAGCATTAGTAATTTCACCTTCCGGAACAGGGTAAAATAGGGTGAAAACCTTATAATATCCGTAACATAATTGGGGAAATAGAAGTAGTCGGTGCAATTTTTGCATAGACTTTGAACCGTTATGATCTACATTTGCACTAAGTATTTTTTTAATCCAACATACGGAACATACAAAAAAAACTTTTTTTGGGTATTGCGGCTCCGGGAAAATTATGGTAGTCGGTGCAAATTGATAGAATTATCAGAAAAATGGTCGAAATAATGTACCAGGTTTGCACCTTGCTTCGGGGAAAATTAATTTTAGAAATCTGTACAGGGATCAATGGTATACCAATTTAGCCCCTGCTAGATCTAGCCCTTTTTCTGCTTGTTTAGCCCCGTATATGTAACGATTTAGCCCATAGCCCCAAAGGACATGTTCCAAAATGTACCTATATCGATGTACACCATACAGAGAATGGCGAAAAAAAACAGTGATTATCGTAAAACTCTAATTTGAAGAAATGTTTAAAATTAGTTTTTTTTTACTATAGTTACATATTTTCCTGAGCAGCCATGACAGGGAATGTCACGTTTATTGATCTGTGGTTGCTTGCTTTATTCGTTCGTTGGGAGTAGTGTGTCTACATTGAATGCGTTGCCTACGCTAGCTTTATTACGATCATCAATTCATCACATCAGTACAAGTTCTTCAATTCAACATGTCGAT
The DNA here is from genome assembly GCA_951392215.1 of Epirrita christyi. Lineage (NCBI taxonomy): Eukaryota > Metazoa > Arthropoda > Insecta > Lepidoptera > Geometridae > Epirrita > Epirrita christyi. The sequence continues at coordinate 5,264,846 of OX595840.1, read as the reverse complement.
TCTACGCGAAAACATTTTCCTTGCTCCAAGACCTTGGAGCCAAGACGCGAACGAAATGCAGTTGAAGTCAAAGTCAAAGTTGGCAACAGCTGTTGAAACATTTTACCACAGAGTAAATTGTATCCACCCCGCCATCTTGTTTTGTCTTGTGTTGCTCTCCGTGAGAAACATGTTTTAGGAACCTGCATTAGATGAAGCGAAATAATCAACAAAATGAGAATGGGAAAAGGTTTTACATACATTTAGCTACGTTTGCATAAGTGTACACCGATAAGGGCTAGGCTCCATACATCTTGGAACAACACCTTTAGCCCAAAACTGACATCTGTCAAACAAAACCATTATCTATCAAAATTGCAACAAATATGAAATCACGAAGGATCTCTTAAAGAAATTGGATTCAAAGCATTTTAGCCCTATTTTTTCACGTATTGATAAATCTAGCCCTTTTAAGATTCGATCTAGCCCGTAAACCTGAAATCGAGTTGGCAACATTATGGTAGTCTGTGGTTCGTCGAGTATCGCACGGTCAGAATAAGGAGGGCGAGTATCGTTTTTATTTTGAGGCTAGCCATGGAAGAAGAAATACTTCCAAGAGGATAGCAAGCGTGCTTGTCATTATTCTGAGTAGCAAGCTTTGCGTGGAAGAATCTTGGAGCAAGGAACGGAAAAAAATTCGTCCAACCGTGCTCTAAAAGGAAGGTCCAACTATCCGACTGACCCTTGGAGCAAGGACTGACCACAGAGAATGTATAATAATGCTACAGACTGACCGACCCAGACTGACCTGATTGACATGTCTGTAAGTCAGTTATGTCATTTCAGTTCTCTGTTCTCGAGAATTTGTCACTTGTCAGTTTATAGCAGTTTGGAGAAATGTGGAGATATGTGTAAAAAATAAAAATTTATCGTTCTGTGTTGACTTTTATTGTGTAACGAAGTGAGGTTTATTAGTTATTTGTACAAAAAACAACTTCATCAAGGATATGTCTACTGGAAGTACGCCGTTTCCGAAATGGCAACTAGCCATTCTACTCGGCGCACCTTTGGCCATCGGCCTAGGTTACCTTTACCTCAGAAACAGATTAGAAGACCCAGAGAAGAAAAAGGTGGCCGAGTTGAAAGCGAAAACTACTATTTCATTAGATAATGAGGAGAATAACACCAAAACCTCGGAGTCCGCTATCGACCGCGCTATGAAATTGAAAGGTGCCGGGAATAGAGCTTTTCATGCAGGCGAGTACGATAAAGCCATCTCGTTGTACAACGAAGCTATTGAAGCATGCCCTTCAGATCGTACAGTAGATCTAGCTACTTTTTATCAAAACCGATCGGCTTGCTATGAGAAACGCGAGATGTGGGATCAGGTGAAGGAAGACTGCACCTTGGCACTCAAGCTCAATGAAAAGTATGTGAAAGCATTCCTTCGACGCTCTCGAGCTGCTGAGAAGAGTGGGGATCTAGTCCTTGCCCTGGAAGATGTTACTTCTGCTTGCATTCTTGAAAGATTCCAAGTGCAGAGTTCCCTGGTCAATGCAGATAGGATACTGAAGGCCCTCGGCAGACAGCACGCGCGCGAGGCGCTCGCTAAGCGCCGCCCCATCATGCCATCTAAACATTTCATCAAGACCTATTTCTCTGCATTCTCTGAAGATCCCATAACCAAACTCCAATTGGAAGATCTTGCTTTAGCATTGCAAAGTGGTTTTGTCAAGGCTAAAGCTGCTCTGGCCTCACAAGATTACGAATTGGTGTTACCAGCATGCACAGAGGAATTGAATGCCGACGGAATGTATAAAAATGAAGCTTTACTTTTGCGTGCAACATTCTACCTGCTTCTAGGCAGGCATGATGAAGCGCAGGCTGACCTCGGCAAAGTTATTGACAGTGAGGCTTCCACCAAGGTGAAGGTGAATGCTTTGATCAAACGAGCATCCTTGTTCACACAGCTGGAAAACACTGAGCGCTGCTTGGAAGACTTTGGGAGCGCTGCTCAGTTGGATTCAAACAATTCTGACATTTATCACCACCGCGGACAGGTCTACTTGTTGTTGGAGCGTATGGATGAAGCCACCGCTGAGTTTGCTAAAGCTGTCGAACTTAATCCTGATTTCTCAATTGCTTACATTCAGAAATGTTATGCTGACTACAGACATGCACAGATAAACAAGAATGTTGGAGCTTTGCACCAAGTGAGAAATGACTTTGAAAAGGCTCTAGAGAGATTCCCGAGTTGTGCCGAAGCATACATTCTATTCGCACAAGTCCTCTCAGACCAGCAGGAGTGGGGACGTGCAGAGTCTCTGTTTGACTCAGCGCTGAGTGTGGATCCAACCAATGCCACATTGTATGTGCACAAGGGTCTGGTTCAGCTCCAGAAGAGTACAGATTTTGAGAAAGCAGTCAAACTGATCAACAAGGCCATTGAGATGGATGATAAATGTGACTTTGCATATGAAACTCTGGGCACCATCGAAGTACAGAGGTAACTATTGAAACTTATTACCTACTTACTCATCAATAATTTGTTTTTATATCTATATATCATTATAACAAAATGAAAAAAAAATTGGCCTTGAGTTGAACAGGTCAGGAGACTTGATAAGCTATCAATTCTTCTTAGCGATTTTAACTGATAATACTTTGAAGCATTGGTTACAACCACTAGGCACTTCTTAGATGATAGACCTACTATGTCTTTAGTTATACACTTACACAGCTATCTTTGTGCTGTGTTATCAGTTATACATAGGAGTTATTGGTTACATAATCCATTATCATGTACACCAATTCATTGTGGAAAATAAAAAAAGACACTGAACATAATAAATATTGTTTTGTTTTCAGGGGAAACCTCAGAAGGTCATTAGAGTTGTTTGAAAAAGCCATATCGCTGGCCAAAACAGAATTAGAAATGACCCATCTGTTCTCGCTGAAGGATGCAGCTGCAGCTCAACTGAAGGTGTCTGAGCGCTGGGGCCTGGACTGGACAGTGAGCTAGGCTTATGCCTAATGTTTGCCACAAGACCAATGAGAATCCAACCTGGCCGTCCAAATTTTATTATATCAATATTGAATTGCTTGCTACTCTGTTTTATGTGTTCATTTAAACTGTAAAATTTTGTGTGTTAACTTGTGGTAAATAAAATTTGTTTAGCCAGCTTTCTTCTCGTTGGGCATAGAGGTACCTAGAGCCGCCGCCGACTTTAACTGCATTGCTTGCGCAAGTGATGTATCATTCTATTAGTATCCTATTTATAACTTACTTACAAAAAGACCTGTAATTTGCATTATAGGTGTCTTTTGTTTGTACATAATTGACAACGATTTATTGTTAGGGCACATATTAGCACGTTATCTGTAGGTGCTCAGACTATAACTTTATTCAGGGTATCTCGTAAGTCTTCTCTAAACATCAGTCACACATAGGTATTTCAAATATTGACATAATAGTTAATTATATTATGTACTTAAAACAATGTGCATCCCATAGATTTAAATGTTTTCCTCTACTCTCAAGTTTTAATTGATCTCTAAGGCCATCTCAAGATGGTGCAATGGTCAATGACTCAATAAAATCTATTGTAAATAATATTTTCCTTATTATTGATAAACATTTAATAAATTCCAAGTAGGTTACTATCATTGGTAAAATTTTGCACATTAGTAATTTTAAATAATTTGTTTCTTTACAGCTTGTATTAGCTAGAACACATTATTGTGAAGGTTTTGACTTAAAGGTACGCTTGAACAGTTCACGAGAAAGCTCAGTAAAACAAAATCTCTGTTGTCTCTCTGATTGTAATACGAATAATTTGACAAGTGTGACAGATGCTCTGTTAAGAAAGCAAGCTGATAATCTGATATTGTTACATATAGTAGTTATTGTAATTCAAAAAAAATATTCCATGTATAGTAAGCGGCAAATGAGTTGAGCACGGCGCGCGTAGTACGTGAGCAGAGGCTTTTATACTAGAAATAATAATAATGTTTATTGAATAAAGTCTTAAGGATGATTTCGTTGATCCCCAAACTAGGTTAACCTGTATCTTGGGGACCTCCTTCCTTTAAAGGTACATTACAATAAATTGCTACTGCGTAAGTCACGTGGTACGTTCGCCAGGTCTCAACTTGATTGCCTTCTATTATATGAACCTTGATTAGAGTATAGATAAATTAGTAACTGTTAATTGATGCCATATATTTTTTCTGTGAATATTACGTTCAACATAGTGTGGTCGCAAAATTGTGCATTTATTTTAAGCTATGTGTGTTTATTAGGATTCTAGCACTTATGTATGTATGATTTCAGACAAGACTGGTCATAAATTTTTCAATATAAAATTTTGCTGTGATTTGACCACATTATATTTCAAATTATGTATGTTACAGCCAAAGTGCTAGTTAAGGTTAGTAATCCCTTATTCATTACTTTGTTCATGACATGGTAATTGTGTAATCTTTTATAATTTTCTTTAAATTTTAACAAGATTATAAGTAAATGGAAGTAGATTACGTATGTTTGAAAAATCTTTGTTATGTAACTTTATCTGCACATAATTTACGTAATTTATAGTATTTTATTTCGGGTCCAAATTTTAAATTTATCTTGTGCATGGTTCTGCAAGCAATACCTACCTATAAGAGTATAACGACTAAAGCGCCTGAGTTGAGCGGCGGTGCTTTTTGCGGTGTGTTGGGTGAGGTGCATTCAACTCATACCTATGTCGCGTTGTGCCATTGTTTTGTCGTAAATCATTGTTACTAGCATAGTTACTATTGTCTGAAGCACCGCATGATCAGCTTTTAACGCGATTTTCACTTTCAGCTTCTACAAGATCACGCGGTAGTTTCCGAACAAAAATTTAAAAGAGTGGACTGTGGTCATGCGGTGCGGTCTCTGTACGTCTTGTAGAATAATCATTACATGTTTATCGTAGGTTCCTACCCTGATGGCACCGAGCTGTGTATTGAATGCACCTCTTTATCAGTTAGATTGTGAAATTAGAGTTAGCTCGCCGAGATGGTTCTAAAAGTTGTTACCTCACCGATAGTGAATAGTTATCAATTTATGAAAAACTATGAAATACATTTATTGAGATGAACTTGGTTTCTTAATTACTTAAGTATCTACTTCCTAAAAAGTGATAACTATATCACTTAGGTAGGTATTCCAAAGAAGTGACGTAGGGCATACTCCATAAGATACACACATACTTTATTGTTGATCCTATTCAAAGTACCTAGCATGAGCGCTAAAAATATTGGGGTTCTTTTCTAATATATTGCAATGAAAAGGACCGCGATATATTAGCGCAATTTAGCTTAGAGATTGCCACTCTGTTTATAAAGACGCACTATAGAGTGGTGTTTTCGATCATTTGTATGTCCTTATACTAGGTACCCAGACCCCAGTATCTGCCGATGGTGGAGTGGAAGAAACCCAAAATTTTTATTATGTAATGTGCCTCGATTGACTGTGGTTAATTTACTCACTTGCAATGTATATTTAAAAAAAAAACATGTTTGCTGAGGTGTAGATATATTATTAGTACTGTCGGTAAAGTCTAGTTGGCCACGTACCTAATTGAATTGTGCGATGCTTTTGTATATTGTGTATTTAGTTTATATTGTTCAGAAAACTAACTGCCTTCTTTGTTATAACGGCACATTCACAAACACACAATTCGTGGATGACCCTTTACAATATAAGGGGGTTTTTAATCCCAATAGAAGAACTATGATGAGGATTCGTTGCGCCTTGACGATCATGTGTCCAGGTACTGTTTTAAGGCTGGTCAATTTCCCAATACCAACAATAAGTTAGAACTAAAGCGTTGTGTGCTGAGTGTGTTTGCCGGTCTGCCGAAACGGCTGGAGGCTGGACTAATTTTAACGAACTTTTGCATAAAGATAGGCAGGTAATAATGTACACAAAAGAGATCAACATAAAGTAGTAGGTACTTATATTTTATCCTAAAATTCAGTTCCATCGCGAGAGAACGCGGGTCGCTAGTTTGTTTATAAAAGTTCAGTTTGTAGATTCTCTTAGTAGCTTTCTCTCTCACTCGTGTTTCGAGGGATTTTTAGACAATGATTTGCCGAAAAGGTCCGCTAGAGGCGTTGTTCAGGTTTCCTCACAAAACACGTGAATCACACTCACGTGTGAGATTGAAAACAGCGGTGCGAAACTTAGACTACGGCGCGGCGGCTTCATGCCCATTTTCACCGATCAATGCTTACTTATTTTACGGGCCTTGCCTTATATGTCAAATTGGCAGGAAAGGGACACATTCTTAGATACATTCCTTGAAAAACTATCTGATTCGACATGCGTAAGTATCAGGTATCTACTTATCTCTCCTATAATTAGTGAAATCGATCCAACATCTTTGGTGGACAGTCGTTGTCCTATATAGTTCGAATACCCAGCCCCCAAAGTTTGTTTTGCTAGATGCCCCACGCACCGCGTGGTCTATTACTTATCTTAAAAAAATATCGAACTTTTCGTTCTGAAACTCTTGATGTCTTTCATGACACGAGTTTGACATGATTTTCTGTCATTCACCTTCATTATTCTTGCATTGCTCCTTGGAAATTGATTTAGCTTAATAGCCAATAGTCCATGGAAATTCCAGTCCAGTGAAACATCATAAATTAATTGTGTTCCAAAATGCGTTGGCTTATTTCATTCGTGTTGTGTTGGAGTGTATCAGAAGCTCTGCTTTGTTACAACTGTTCCACTACGAACTATGATGGGACTCATTGCGGTGGAGACTTCGGTCCATCAGGCCTCAGTTTCAACAACAGTAGGCATTTTCTAGTCAATTGCACTGCAGGTTAGAAGCACCCGCCTTTATACTTGCATCTCCGAAAATATAAATAAACACACCCAACAGAGAATAATTATATTTATACCTTAACGTCCAACAGTTACTCAGTCACTAGTGTGCTCTGTGCCGTGCGTGGTATCAGATTCTACGTGTATGTACCAACATGTAGTTTCTAATACCACGCATATACATACATACTTACATAGGGTATCACACCAGAAATACATACTAGAATTTGTATACAATTTTGTCTCAAATTGATGTGATGCAAGATCGAACCTGCGACCTTGCGGCAGCCGGCTACTCGCCTGCCTCACGACCACACAACGGTCGATTAATAATGTAAATCCCAATTAATATAGCCTAAATACTTACGTACTTCTTGATCTGTTTTATTTCCTTGCATACTAATTAGGGCAATACTTCACAGAGAATGCTATGTGTTTCGTGAGGTCGTGGTCAGCGCGGGCGCATCACTCCTGGCTGGTGCAACGAGGATGCTATCTGCCGACCAAGGACGACCCGTTGCCTCGCTCCATGAACATCCCCAAAAGAGCCATGACTTGCAAACATGAGAGGTCAGTTCAAGTATCCCTATGTTACAGTGAACGCGAAGTGCTTTCGCGAGGTCTTTGTCTGCATCCTCAGCACTCCTGGCTGGTCTAGCAAGGGTGCTACCTGCCGGCCAGCGAGGACCTGCTACCTCGCGTCTTAGTCAAGACGGGATAGTCATCCCGTCAATAAATATATAGCCATATTAATGTTAGTCCGATTTATTAAAATATGTTCACATCTTTTCCAGTTGCGAAGAGTGTAATTTTAGGGTTCCGTACTTACCTCAAAAGGTACCAAAAGAACCATTATCTGTCTGTCTGTCACAACTCTCTGTCTCTGAATCTAACAGAACAAAAAAGTTGAAATTTGGTACATAAGTATAAAGAGTTGACCCAATCACGGACGTATAGCGTAAATAAACGAATTCTGATTTTGGGGTTATTTCAGAGGTAAATTTGATTTATAAAAATGTGTCATCTGACATATCAAATGAAAGAGCTCGTTATGAGAAATACAAATATATATTTAAAAAAAAAATGTTTAGTTTAAAAGATATTAAAGAAAATATTCGAAAATTTACCATTAATTTCCAAAAATAATAAGCAATAATAATTTAAAATAAAAATGAATTTTGGGCCTAGCTCACAGTTTACTAGGAAAACCTTATTAAAATCCTTTAAATTCCCACGGGAAACAGATAATACTCGAAATGAGAAAATGCGTTTAAAATTGTGGTGATTGACAAAAAGTTAATTGGTCTAGTGGTTACTATAATAGTAGCCTAGTTTTACGGAATCCTCTTCACGCGACTCCGCCTCGCACTTGACCGGTTTCTATTTCTCTACCAATCTATACTGTGGCTCAATCAGTCTTCGTTTCTTTCACGAAAGCTTTACCTATCTTTCTTTACTAAAGACTCTTTCAATCCCTATTGTAGAATACTCAATCTTATGTTATGTAATTTATTTGATATAAGGTCATACAGTTTATTTCCGAAATTAATTTTTGGAAATTGGATGATTGTTTTTTTAAAGTAATATCCATAGGTATATGTCAATGACCCTCCCTCACTCCTCAACCCTCACTTAATAGGTTTAATTACAAATGCTATTTCATATCAATTTAATCAATCAATATAACAACGTGTCCTTATTGGCGCTCTAACCGCTAGCCGTGGTAGTCGGCCTAAGAATGGGACTCCTCCAACTCCTTTAAATATCGTAAAAGGCGACTAAGGGATTTCGCCAGGGGACGGGCAGCAAGCAGCATTCACCTGAGTACTTAACTGTGATAAGCAATCCGTGTCTCAGCGTGTTGATTGTGGCAAACCCCAAATTGCACGCTATGGTTGTACGCTACGCATGCTATGGGGGAGGTCCCACCCAGCAGTGGATGTCTACCGGCTGATGAACAACCGCTAGACAGAATTGTTTTCAACAGTTGGTATGAAATTACATTTGTCACTGAATAGAAAACCGTAAAAGAAAAGGAACCGTGTCAGTTTGACCCTTGTGTCATATTTCTCTACCATACATGCTCCCGGCCAGCTAGCACACGTCTTACATATTCTCGATATACGACAGTGTGGTAGGCATTCCAAATTTCCAACCTATTGGAGTTCTATTCTATAGGTCTATTGTTTCAGATATCCAGAAGCGGAGTACACGGTGTGCCTATGCCAAGCGGATTGGTGCAATTCTAGCTCAAAAACTATCCCCTTGATACACTTGACGATCTATACCAGAACTATATTTATGTTTATTTTAGTTTATATTCTATTTACATGATCGTATTACGTTTTAGTGCTATGCTCTCCCGCGGCGACAGTTGTTCCTCCAACCCTTCGTCATAGATGAGCCATAGTGGATCAATAAAGTGACTTTATGGGTTTATAAGCAGCTTTCACTTTATCTCAAGTGCCAGTGTCTATTTCTACGAAAAGGATGGTAAGAAGTGTGTATGTTAGTGTGCCGCGTCCGCTGTATTGCACGTGTTTTTATGCACGCGTCCAATCCACAGCACCTACATAACATAATTAGAAAAATAGAAAATTTCAAGGTAATAAGTTTCACTTGAATTAGACAATCTGCTTCCTATAAACCATTTTCTCCTCGCTCTGGAATGTGAGTTGTACAAAAACAGATTCTGACATTATTATGCCTAATAATAAACTATTTTAATTTCATAGATTCTTTAAATTACTTACAATAAATAATTAATACCTACTTAAACAGCGTGTTGAAATGTACACACACGTCAATTACGGAGATAGGTATATACTCTGCTCGAGATTCTAAAGTTCTAAACAATAATCTGTCTTTATTTCAATCGAATATCAAGTAGATAAACTACAAACCGCATTGCCGTCGCAGAAATGGAACTTGAATATTGGATTGAACAAATTATGATTAGTGTTCAAGATCTCGGGCAGAGAAGTATGCGCGTACACATCAACTACCTGTTGACAACGTAGATTTTTAATACTACTTAAGTAATAACTAAGTATTTGCTTCTGCAAAAATATATGGCTTTGAAATCTGTTGTAAAATTCAACCAAGACGATGTATCGGTGGGGACATTTCTGTAAGGTAGGTACTCTTTTGAGTACTAATTATTCTTTTGAGTTGTTACAGTTGAATAACATTTCCTCACCAAAGGCATTTGGTATTTGCTAAACGTACCTACCTACATTAATTATGTCACTTAAAAATGTCGTCTAGTTCACCTGTCTTCGTCTTTTACTTCACTGCTGTCTTCGTCGTCTTCGAGCTCATCCACTGCGTTTGCAGCGTCACTGGTCACAGCCTGCGCAATAAGCCCTGTGAAGCTGGTCTCGTTCTTTTTCCCCTCAAAGAAATTGTAAACAAATTCTTCAATACTTTCTTCATCAAAAGGCATAAGGTCTTCCAGATCGATCTGTCTTTTAACTCGCTTCTCCGTGGCTTTGCGCGAGGATTTGTAATCGTTCTCATCACTGTCTACTATTCCCTGTCTGTATAATTCTAATGGAACATCACTGCCGTCACTCACATCATATTTAATGCCTAGATCAGCTTCATGGATCTCTATGGAGCCGAGACCGTGATCTACAAGTGCTTTTAAATTTTGCGCCTTGCTCTTTCTGACTTCTGTTATGTTGAGTTTCTTGGCCAACTTTTCTTTGGGGTGCAAGTGTTTGACTTCGTTAGTTTCGTTAGGTTTCAGAATATCATTATTGGTGGCGTGTTTCTGATCGTCTCCTGTTTTTGGTTTGGAACTATAAGTTTTGACTTTAGAATGACCTTGTATTATCAGGTACATAGGTGCTGAAGCTTCCGTCGTAGATTTATTTTTACCAAAAGCGTCGGCCGATGTCGTTGAAGCCGGTGTGGTATAACGCATATGCAAATAAGGATCGTGTGTATGTAAAGATGGTTTGTTTTGCTGTAGCAAGCTGATAATATTAGAATTTGCATGATGAGGTTGTTTATGAGATGCAGTTGTGCTCTCCGTGAACATAACGGGCGGTGGAGGCTGCATAGTTTGCATATTCTCAAGTTTCATGATGTCTTCGGGGCGCCTTTCTTTAAAAACTTGCATATTTTCTGATGCATGCGCATAAAGATTGTCTTCTGGCCTATCGGGGCCATTATGAATTGGCATGGACATCATGGGGCCAAGCATGCTGAAAAGATTTACTGCTTCATTGATGTCACTAGGTGTTTCAGTCAGTTCGGTCGTAGGGGGGGTGGGCCGGAAAACCAATGTTGTAGGCTTTTCAGTCGGTGTTTCCTCATAATGGTCCTGATTTTCTGATGTTGTTTCTGAAGTCGTTCGTTCTGTTGGCCATGTTGCTTCAGGAAGACTTGTAGTAGATTCTTCAATGGTCGTAGGAGGCAGAGCTGTCGGGAGAAACGTGGATAGATGTAACAAACTGTAATTTTCTTCTGGTGGTGGCGGTGGAGCTTCCGATAACATCGGTCTGTAGAACGTATAAGGATGTTTAATCTCAACCTGATCATTAGACACTAGATTATGAGTTTCATTTTCGGTCTCGTATACATCTACAGGCGTGGTGGGGCCCCAACCCGCGTAGTCACTGCTCACTGCATTGTTTATGTTTTGTGGTAATGTTTCGTTTGTATCAAGAATCCAGTTCTGACTGGTAGATGACGATTGATAAATTAAATTGGCCTCTTGAAGAGCATACATTGATGTTAGTTTCTCTGGGGCATTTGTAGTATCCTTTGTGTTGACTAGGGGTGAAATAATCTCTTTTATATGGCTATTGGATATCGGTGTTTCCTCGTCATCGAGAATGAAAAGCGATGGCTTATGACCTGGAGGTGGAGGCGGAGGCGGGACTAGTATAGTCATTGGGTAGGTGTCGCTTAATTTGTATGTAAAATCTTCGTATTTAGGGGGAGGCGGTCGGAATTGCTGGTGCCTTCTTGGTGGTGGCAATGGTGGTTGACGAGAAGTGACGCTCGGTTTTCGTGAAGACACACCGAGCATCAGCACTTCTGACTTTTTTTCAGGATAATGTTCTCTTTCAGGTTTCGTATCGTCTGCCCAATAATGCACTCGCTCCAGAACAGGCGGCTCGTAGTCGTATGTAGGATCGTTGTGTAGCGGGTCACCGCGCCCCGTCAGCGGCTTCCACTGCTCGAAGTCCATGCGTGGAGAGAACATTGAAGCCAAAGCACTCGCACTTGGGTGCTCACTCGGATCTGAAATTACATGATTTCATAGTTAAATTAAAAAGGAATTTACCTGTATGTACCTACCATATAGGTTGTCAAGTAATGTGAGTTAACCTGTGGACAACAGAGTGTTGAAATCTTTGTTTATTTTGAGAAATTACCAATATCTCATCATCATCACCTGTTTACGTCCTCTGCTGGACGAGACCTTCCCCATTAAATACAATGGAGAGTTGCCATAATCACCACGCTTGGCAAGCGGATTGGTGATCGCAGTTTGGAATTAAGTACTCAGGTGGATGCTGCTGTCCATCCCCTGGTGTAATCCCTTAATCGACTTTTATAACATTCATGGGAGGAGAAGGAGGGGTCTATTCTTAGGCCGGCCTCACCACAGCAATATAGATAATATATCTTAGGTATATATTTATATATTAAAGGTATTAGTATCAAACTTTAACTTACGGGAGATATTGAGTCGTCTTGCAATGTCATCTTCTCTTGAATGCTGCAAGCCAAACGCGTCGGTGGACATGAAAGAAGCAGCTAGCATCAGCAACAATGCGCTGTTCTGGATCTGCGAACAATACCAAAACATATAGAGATTGCAATAATTTTTCCTAAAACATAATATGAGACGTTATTTTAAACAACTTTTTATTCCTTTTTGAAACAGCCTTCAAAAAGCTTACTTTCCTGGCTTGTTATTATCGGTCTCGGAATTATTATACTTAATGATTGTGCTGACCGGCCGACTCTACCGTGGTTTTCATCCAATTAGAGTGCATCGGCAGTTTTTTGGGTAGTTCGGTGCTTGAGAGGCTCGTTAAAATGCCAGGTTCGATGGGAATTAAGAGTAATTTAATATTTTTAACATCCTCTTTATTTATGAGTAGCTGTACAAAATTCGTGACATCAATCGCTCCTCGGAAAAAACTGGTCATAAGCCTGTGGCTTTTTTGCGGTGCAAACTTTGCCTATGGTAGAGATCATGCCTAATTTAATCGAAAGTTATTTTGGAGGTTTTTCCCCGTGGACCCACTGCTATGACCACGGGGAAAAAAACCCCCGTGGTCCCACCGCGCTAGAGATGGAATTAAAAAACAAAACTATTGTAGCGCACTAGCTAAAATAAATATGAGACGAAACTTTTACACTTAGATTGCATTAAATTTATATGTATAATTACAAACTATTTTCCTATATTTTATTAAAAACTTCTTGAATACAATCAAAAAGTAGATAGATAGATAGATTATAACTTTATTGTACACCATAAACAAAAACAACAAAAAAAATAAGGATACAATGTTTCACATCAGAGGTACAATGGGCGATCTTATCGCTTAAGAGCGATCTCTTCCAGACAACCTTTGGATGGACAGAAACTATTTAACAAATAAGGACGGTGGCGTACATGTTAGTATAATCACAAAATAACAAGTACCTACAGTAAAAAAAAATTATTTAATAAACAAAATAATAAATATATTATAAATATATTCTACTAGTATAATATTATAATAAAGTAGATAGTTTTAATGGCCTAGAATCTGACTAGGAAGTTTTTTAGTTTTTTAGTTTTGTTTTTTAATTCCATCTCTAGCGTGGAGGGACCACGGGGAAAAAAAAATCCCCGTGGTCCCACCAGTGGGTCATAGCAGTGGGTCCACGGGGGAAAACCCCTATTTTAGAATGATGCGTTTTTATTATTTAATTGTAGGTAGAACAATTTAGTTCATAATAATCATCATCATGTACCATAATCATAATGTTTGCGTCTCCCCCATTGAATAAAATGTGGGGATTCGCCATAATCACCACGCTTGGCAAGCAGGTGGATTGGTGATCGCAGTTTGGTGTTAAGTATCCCCTGGTGTAATCCCTTATTAAGGCTTTTATTACATCCGCGGGAGGAGGGGTATATTCTTAGAGCGGACACACCACGTAATAATAGGTAGGTACCTTAAATATGCCCTTTCAAAATAATTCTCGCCTATAATGCGAATACCAGGATACGTCGGGCGCCGCCGCCGCAGTGAAAGCGGCACGTGCGCCGAATCGCAAACTCTGCTGCTACTTGCCGGGAATCGCTAAGGTGCTTTGCATCTAATTTGCCCTCTTTACATTGTCCTTTCACTCTCTTCCTATATAATTATACTGAACGCAAAATAACTGTATAACCTGCCGCAATGTAATCAAGTGCGATAACCGAAAAGCTTAATAATATTAATAATAAATGCTGGACATTTCATACAACATTATCTAGCCCCAAGCTAAGCAGAGCATGTGTTATGGGTACTAGATAACTGATATACTTACTTAATACAATAGGTAGATGTTTTTTGTTATACATAGAAAAATACCCAGAACACCTTGAACAAGTATCTGCAGATCGTACAAATATTTGTTTCGAGGCGGGAATCGAAACCGCAACCTCCTGCGTCGCAGGCGAACCTTCACCGCCGCGCCACAGAGGTCGTCAATTATTTAACTATTGCGAACAGACCTATTTGCTAAAGCTTTTATGTGCATTGGCGCATCTTGCATTCATGCTAAAATCTTTGGTTGAAAATCGATTCTTATCTTGCAATTTTATTGATTGTTGTTTCGATCCTGTCCTTACGTTTTTACAATCCAATCCAGTGGCTGTTAGGCTCCATGTCAAAAAAATCAACAGTCGACATTTACGGTAAAAAGAGTTCTTGTAAGAAAGACTTTCCTTAAAAGTATTTTCAGTAATTTACATCTGATTTTTCCCTTTGAACATTATCCGAATAGTCACGTTCAGTAAACATTTGTCCAGTCAGAGTCCGGATGCGAAGCAACTTTCCATTTCTAGTTTTGTAAGCATTGTGGTTAACCGACGGTGCTCATGATGGTTTATAAAACTGAATGAAACTACATATGGGTGCTGATCATGTGTCAGTGATAAAGAAAATCCTGTCTTACATTACATTGCGGTTTAGTAAAAACAGTGATTATTACTAAAGAGCCTAGAAACGATATTATATTTTATATAAGCTCTATCCACTATATAAGTAATCAAAGCTCTAAAGAAGCTATCCTATCATCTCGTGCTCCTTTCCTATTCTTACTTATTTTTATATTCTTTTTACTTTATTAGTTATAATGGTAAAAACAGACAGTTGGTACATTATGATATTAATTAATATTGTCACGGGTATTTATCACGTGTTACCTTATTATTTATTATTCCCGAAGTTTTAAATACCCGTGATAATATTAATAGATATGTGTTCTGATCGCGAAAGTTTAAAAAATACTATTATGCTATTATATCAATGTTTTAAAAAAATATAAATAAATGTACAACCCACGACGACGTTATCCGCGGATTAGGTGCCAAAAAGGATTAGGAGATTGTTGCTGTTTCGTAAGTTTCCTGTTATAGGTAATAAAAAAAATTTAGTGCTTTTTGCATTACCTACTCTGTAAGTTTGACATCCTTAATAGTGTAGTTGTGTAATGTAAAGTGCGTATCACCAATCCGTATGCCAAGCGTGGTGATTATGGCATAGGTATTCAGGAGAAGACCTAGTCCAGCAGTGGACTTATTTAGGCTGATGATGATGATGATTTAATGTGCATTATAGAATGAAAGAAATTGTTGAAGCTTCTCTTTTAAATTACTCGCAGTAGCGGTACGTTATTGGTTTAATCCTCCCTGCCCCAAATGGCAATGGAGAACGCAACAATAGCTATCATTTTGGCAGACTTAGCGATGTCCAAATCTTTTGAAACATGAAATTAGGAATATTTAGGTCAATAAGTTTCCTCTATTCAAGATTCATAAGATTTTGATAGCGCTAGGGCTGCCAAAATGATCCACATTGCCATTTGCTACTGTAATTGGGGGGCTAGTGAGGACTCGTTTTAGATTTAAAACACCGGGGCGTTAGAGTTAAAATGTAAGTAGGAGTGTACTTTACCCTTGCGCTATACAGGTTCAATTTTGTTGAGAACTAAAAGCCAATAGAATATAATTTATTCAAAAATGTATTTAGCAGACCATATTATTTGTTCCGGGTCTGGGTGTTGTGGTACCATAGTACTAGTAGTTCCTGATACCCACGACACGGAGTTCTAGTGTGCGGGATTAGGCCTTCGGACCACATACGTACCATTGAGTAGTACCATTCATGGTACAATTGGCACTGATTTGTCCCACAGGACTAAAAAGGTATGTGACTGTTGGGTGTTATGTTATATAAAGCCTCCTAAAAGATGATAAAACTATAGATCTTTTACGGAACTCCATAGAAACGAAATAGTCAAAAAGGGGTTGTAAGAGTGTCTGCTGTACGTGCATGTACCTTGCCTTGCTTGTATAGGTGCAGTAAAGACCTACTCTACTACACAATGGAGGTGTCATAAAACAGCTTCTGAACCTGTCTCCAACATAAATTCCGTTAGTGGCCGCTATAACGACTTCGCTTTAAATTTTCTATAGATAGGTACAGACGGCAAAGCTAATTGGTTACCCCACAGGGCCCCAATTCTACTAAACAAATTGTGTTTGAATTGTTAATGAATTATCTCAAAATTTACACTTTTGAAGTGTAAATTTTGAATTGGGGCCCAGGTTGGTTTTAAGATTGAAGTAGAAACGAAATGATTCAAAGTATTCATCATCATCATCATCTGCCTGTAGAAGTCCACTACTGGACATAGGCCGCCCCCCTAGAATTCCATGATGAGCGGTCATGAGCTGCCTCCATCCAACGACTTACAGGGACGTTTATAATGTCTTTAGTCCATCGAGTGGAGGGCTTTTCTCTACCGCGTCGTCTAGTTTGTTGTCGCCACTTGAGAACCTTTATTCCCCAACGGTTGTCAGTTCTGCGAGCTAATATGACCTGCCCATTGCCACTTCGACTTGCTTATTCTGAGAACTATGTCGGTGATCTGATCTTGGTTCTTCTACAGATTTTCTTGTTTCGGATTCTACCACGTAGAATACACCCCTAGAATAGTTCTCTCCATAGACTTTCGTTTTGAGGCTTTGCGGTTTCATAGCACTGAATTATAAATATTATATAAAATAAAAAAAAAATGTCTCACAATGGGATAAAAAACTAAGGCATTTGGCATGCATATAAGTATTACCTATTTAATCTGTAACGCGGGGGTAACCAATTAGCTTTCCGTCTGTGCATAGGTTCAGTATATACCTATGCATACTTAAATGCATAGGGTAGATTAGGTGGATATAGTAGATTATGCACTAAGGGAATAAAGCAGTGTCTTATGTCGCGGGCGGCATATTGAACCCTGAGCGTAACGAGGGACTCTAAAGTTAACTCCCGAGTGTAGCGAGGGAGTTATATAGAGTCCTGAGTGAAGCGAGGGGTTCAAGCTGCCCAAGACGAAGACAGGCTTTATTCCAGAGGAGCATACTCTACTTTTCACACCTACTGCGAGGCAATAAAAGGCCAGGGCTCCATTAAATAAGTATCGTCTGTTTTGATAAACTCTGGAGTAGAATCATTATCGCTCGACATTTTTTGTTAACACTAATATTGTCACTGACATAATATTATATTACAAAAATATTGCAATAAAATTCACTGAAAATCACAGCACCAAACATCTCTTTTGTTTCACATTCTTTAAAATCGCGCCTATTTCTTTTTTTTTCGAGTTTTGCTATAGTGGCCAGTTCGATTTTCAAACAAACCTCTTTACAATGCTATATGGGCATTTTTTTACTCAGAGTTTTCCAAGAGTTTCCAACACGAATTTGACGTTCTAAATTCAAATCACTTTAATCCCTAGGGAGTTTCATACAACTTTATATCCCTAGAGAGACAATGCTGTACTTTACGTTGAGGTTGCATGATTTGTAATTGGACATTGTCGAGCAGGTGGTGTGAAAATACATTTACGTGCCTACTAGTCAAAGACTGATGATGATAATAGACCTTTCTTTCTACTCATGTATAAAACCATTCCTTATTTTAATTTTTCATAAATATGTTGAACATTTCGGAGGAAGGCGTTAATATTCGCGACACAGTTTCACAAATTTCTGCGAATGTTATCGACCTCTAATTAAAAAAAAAAAAAAAACTTTTATCTATTTTGTTCCAAACAATGTATAAGTATATAAATATTTCATTTGATTTGACCCTAAAAGGTCTACTTAGAATATTTTGTTGGTGTGTTTGATTTTTAGTTTTAGACAATTTTTGTATACAAACAAATGTCAAGATATGCCACTGTGTGTATAAGTGGCATGCATGTGTGTCATATGTGAATTTACACGTATGCTACACAATCATGACACTTATACTCACAGTGGCATATATTGACATTTGTTTGTTTACAAAAAATTTCTAAAATTAAAAATCAGAGCACTTACATATTGCTTCGCTATTGTTGCATAGTTGATTGTTTGTTCAACTTAATTAACATCGGGCGTTTTTTAAAAATTCGGAACCAACATATTTACAAAAAAAAAAAACAATAAAACTGACTGGTCACATCGATGGAGTGGATAAATAGACGAGCATACGACAAAATGTAATACCCGTCTATACAACATCAATACATAACGAATAACCGGTTGACGGTAATTAATATCCACGCACTTCCTAAAACTCTGCGTTTGAGTGAAAGTGTTGAGTAACTTTATTTATTAAACTTGACTTTGATACATGAGAGCCAGTGCCGGTATGGGGGTAAGGCTGTAAGTAAGGATTAGTGGACGGGGGCAGGCCCGTAAACGGAGCAATACCGATCCAAACCTACTTTCAAAAAAATCGAGAAACCCCATTCAATATTTAGGTCGCCATTATCATAAGCCAATTGACGTTAACTACTGGACCATAGGCCATAGAATCTCTCATTGCATGTCACGATGAACGGTAGACGGTAGATATAAATTATTGGGGTTAATTGATGTTTTTTGGTCACGTTGCACATTTTAGTTGCAGCTTAGAGTCGGCTGACAGATATTCGTTCGTAGTATAGTTAAAGGGTATCATTTTTAACCGACTTCACAAAAAGAAGGTTTTTTTATGTTTGTTACCTCATCTCCGGCGTTTAGGAACCGATTTGGAAAATTCTTTTTTTTATTTAAATAATTATACTTCCGGAACTGGATTCTGAAAAAAATAGGACCAATCTGTTCCTATTTTTTTCAGAATCCAGTTCTGATGATGTAATCCATGAGGAATTGAGGGAACTCCTCAAATATTGTGGGCATACATATGGCGATTTTGATATTTTCAGCAACAAACAAAGCATTTGAATTCAGAAAGTATCATAATCCTTTCACCACTATGGTTCTTTCATAATTTTTTTATTCATCCAAATATTTAGTCGAATACAATGGCGGTAGTCGGTTTTTTAAATGAAAAGTTATTTTTTATATTTTGGGCTAGAAATAACTCCCCCCGTCCCTCAACTGGCTACGTGTCTGATCAGAGGCGTGAGAAAATTGAATGCAGACTGACTGACGCCACGGGCGGTTTGACGCCCACGCCCAGACACTTTACTAGAACGAAACACTCAAGTTTATCTTCAAATTGTACAAAAGTCTTATGCAATATTCAAAGTTAAGCCAAAAATGTTATCAAAAAGCTATTTCAATGCTTTGGGCTCTATTTATTCCGTCCTATTTCATCGTAGACAGAAAAACCAATATTTCATCGTCCAAACTCCAAGCGAATCATGACACCTTAACGAAGCTTGTGTAGTTTATTATAAGAATTGTTGGTTATTTTTAAAGTCTATTTCGTAACAATAAATTTCTAGGCTTTCACCACTCCTTATAAAACATTAATATTTTCTAAGCATTTAAAGATTTTAAATTATTTGTACCGGTACCATCCTGTGTTTTTATGATAGGTATGTAAATACAATTCTACCTACAAGTACTTGTATTGTATTTATGTACCTATACACGTAAACTGGACGTTCCTGATGGCAACGCGCGTCGGGACGATGTGATTCCGTGTGGGTGCTAGAGGAGACATTTACACTTTCACATGATTTGTGTCATTGACCTATCGGTGGGCAGATGTACCCAATCTATATTATGGTATATTATACCTATAGGTACCGATATCGGGAGTTTACTTACCTACATATTATGTAGTCTATACCTGCATGTTATTATAAATACCTTTGCGGTAAGTACCTAAATATGTCATAGTAGAAAAAAAGTAAATCAAAATTATAATTCTACCATGTTATACATACATACATAAACTTACGCCTGTTTCCCGGAGGGGTAGGCAGACACCCCGGATTTCCACTTGCTACGGTCCTGACATACCTACCTCTTTTGCTTAATTCACGCTCAAGATATTCATCATAAATGCTTATCGGTTTATTCTTGAATTTGCCTTTGGAAGATGGTTCATGAGGTTGATAGGTACCTACTCGGATTACACACAATCCCCGCAGCTTCGTCAAAACATGGAAAAATGACGATAATGTAAGAGTTTTCTAATAATATAAAGCATTTTAGTATAGGTAAATTCATGCCATAACATCCAATATTAATACGCTAAAAGCCCCGTTAAAAATTTTGGTAAGCGAATCCACTGGCGAGTAAAATGACCGAGCCCACAAGCCAAAGGTATAATCCGCCAATGGAGCACCTTAAATAGCGAGGTCTTAAAAACCGAAGGTTTGGCTCGCAGGCTCTTTTTGCGTGCTTGAAATCCTAAGTCCGCGGTATTAAAAACGACGTCAGTTAGTCGACTGTTCATGCGCTAAATGGATCAACAATGCAAGCCAGTGAGCCTACAAGCCAACGAGAAAGACAATTGGTTAGCTGGATATGGATCACCTACTTAAGTTAGGTAGGTCATAGCATCAAGAAACAATCTATAGAAACCGAGTCAGAAATCTTGTTGCCGGGGCGTAAAGTTGCAACTTCATATTGTTTCTATATTTCTAAATATATGTAGGTAGGTATTCTTGATTTGATTTCTCATTTTTTGTGTGTGACTGTTGTGTGTTATGTAATGATTATACACGCTTCTATTTTCTATGGTTGTATGGTCGGTCATTAAGATATGATGAACGAAATAAATAATAATAATTTAAAATTTTGTTTATTGACCTAAAAATAATGTTACAAACTTCTGTGAAATCCCTGACTCCAGGCTAGGTTCGATGACCTGTGTTACAGAAGTCAGTGTCTTCTCCCAATAATGGCACAATTTATGAAATAAACAAAGTACATTTAAATTTATATTAGATAGGCAAGAAATCTAGGTATCAAAGCATCAATATATCATATAACTTGAGATTCGGCTTGTTTTCGTACTTCTTTCAAAGTCAGCAAGTTTATTTCAGACCAATTTTTTCTACCTGTCGAATACAGTTTCAAAATAATTGGCTTGTAGTGAACGAGGGAGCGCGTTGATGTCTTTTGTACTAAAACTCTACAAGTTCACTTCGGTATTGCCCTGGCGCATCCTGTGGCCTAAGTTAGTTTAAGGGCTTGTTGTAATATTATTTATTTTCCATGACTATTTCTGATATATATTTAGAAATATTTACTCAGGTTTTTTTGTTAAAATTACACGAAGTTATAAACAAATTTGTGGTAGCGCGGCGTAGCAATAGGTGCGCGTTTAAGTCTTCTGAAAGATGAACCATTTCGTAGCATTCGTAGCATTATGATTGCAAACAATGTTTGAGAAGGTTACATAAATATGGTTAGGAAGGTACTATTGAATGAATGCCTAACTAAAGTGGGCATTTGCTTGCAAAATGCAATTCCCTGATATTACAACCAATTTTTGTGGTAGCTTGCAAATTTAACGTCTCTAGGTATGGTTAGGAGAAACTTAACGTGGGTACACATTAGGTTAGGTAAATAGGAAACTAACATAAAGCCGATAACAGCGCAGGTACCTACCTACCTGAGTGTAAACAAAGAGAAAACAATGTAGATAAGTGCTTATGTATACCTGCTTTGAAAATTAATATCTAATTGGTTTCTACCTGTTGCTATCCAAAGCTGATTGCGGTAATTTTTATTTATCAATTAGTTTTGAAACGACTTACCAAAATCATTGTTTTAGCTGTAGCCATCACAGGCAGGTGTACACTTCACGATAAGTCGAGCACATGTGTTCTCACCAAAAGGCGAGTGGGTGAAGGACGGACGCGTAGCCCGCACGGTGTCTGCGCGGCGTCTGCTTGTGCTCTCCAGTGGTCATTCATAGTGCACGGCACGCCCTCGCAGCCTCGTAGTCGCCGCCGTCACCGCCGCCGCCGCCACGCCGCGCGCCCGGCCAGTCCATTCGAAACTTTATATAACGTAGTGTGTCAACCACTGATATTGCTACCTGTAACGTATCAGCGCTCATTGTTTGTTGCTTTGGAAGCTTGTCATGTTCTTCGAACTACGCTTTCCAGCTGTAAGTGGGCGCGGGGTCACACAGTGCCACCCAACAAGAATGAAAGCATTATTGTGGTGTAAATGTATCTTAAAAATGCCAAATCAACAAAAGACGTCTGATTCCTAAGTTGAAGCAAAAAAGATTGAATTCCCATCAATCAGTGAGTGAAAATACTAATGCTGTAGTAGCTCCAGGACTGGTGAATGGCTCAATCGCATAACACTATACATTCTCTAGATTCGCAAAATACTTGTAAATTTTTAACCAGACTACCAACATATCGTTATCTTCCATCGTCATCATCATCATCAACCTGTAGACGTCCACTGCTGGAAATAGGCCTCTCTCAAAGAATGCCTTGATGAACAGTCTCGAGACGCCTCCATCCACCGATTTCCTGCGATCATCCATATGGTGTCCAAACCTGATTGAAAATCTGTTGATTGCAAACTGGACAACAACATGATGCTTTCTAGGTTTTTAACATCGTGATAACCGCTACGGCAACTTGAAATGGATCCACAGTGAATGCGCTCATTTGTGATTAACGAAGCCTATAAAAGTCAAATATCAACTTTCGGTGTTTCTTGATACGCCATTCGTCAATTTCATCTTCGACATTATTAATTTGGACGCATTAAGGAAACGACTAATGATTATTTTAAGAAAAAGAAAAAGTCGTTAATTAAATTTACAAACTTTGACCTCCTTAAGCAAGATTTCCAATAAATCGCATAATCTGCAGTGTCGGGTTTTGTTTGTAATTTCGCAGACCGCTACTCTGTCAGGCATTGTATGTAAATTATGGTGTCGAGGGTATCTGAACGTCACCTCGCGTCAAAATGAGTTCTCTAAAGACCTTTACCGGCTAGTACAGGCTGACTAACGCTCAGAATAATAACTTAGTAAGTAATTAGTTATTATTCTACTCTACTTCAGGACTAACGTAACCAATACGCTAGCGAGACGACCGCCAAATGTTAATATTGGCCAATGACATCGCTTGAAATCTTTGTAATTTATTTACTATTGTCTCGCTATATACTATATAACGTTGCCAGTTGCTCT
This sequence comes from Epirrita christyi, assembly GCA_951392215.1. Taxonomy (NCBI): domain Eukaryota; kingdom Metazoa; phylum Arthropoda; class Insecta; order Lepidoptera; family Geometridae; genus Epirrita; species Epirrita christyi. The sequence goes on along the minus strand of OX595840.1, from coordinate 5,241,317 downwards.
GACATGCTGCTCTGCATCTGAAATTTCACTACCTATCTAAGATGATTGCCGTTGATTGATGACCTAAACCTTTTTAATCGCATTGTAGTACAGTCAAATTAGGTGATTTTTTGCAAAAGTGTGGAACTAATTAGATGTAGTCATGAAAACTTTTCTAATTGTTTTGTATGGCTTAAAAATCACCTCTAATAATAAGCATCAGTAATTTCAACCTCCAGAACAGGGTGAAATAGGGTGAAAACCTTATAATATCCGTAACTTAATGGGGGAAATAGAAGTAGTCGGTGCAATTTGGCATAGATTTTGTACCGTTATGATCTACATTTGCACCAAGTATTTTTTAAATCCGACATACGGAACATACAAAAAAAATGACTTACAAAAAAACTTTTTGTGGTTATTACGGCTCCGGGAAAATTAAGGTAGTCGCTGCAAATTGATAGACTTATCAGAAAAATGTTCGAAATACATTACCAGGTTTGCACCTTGGTGCGTCTCACGGGAGGCACTTTTCCATATTTTATTGTCCAGAAGCACAGAAGTTCTGGACGGAGTTAGGCTGGCTAACTATCTAGCTAGTTTACTCTCACGCATAATGGACCATCCATAGAGTTCGAATGCGGAAAAGGGAGTTCTTTAACATTACGGCTAATTACCTACCACAGTTATTCGTCACTTTTAAAAACAGTGGTAATTAGCCGTTTTTTCAATTTAAAATGATTCCCAACCATGAAAGTTTCAATTCTATAATAAATTACTGATAAAAAAACTCGCGTTGTTTTATGCCTAATGCCTACTGTAAACTAATTTGTGGATAATGCAGTGGGCTACACTATTGTTAAACTTAACTTTATAATCCTTCCAAAACCTAAGATTTTATATTGTAGCTGTTTATTGTCCCTGAAATAAATAAACAATTAAGTACCTAAATAAATTTGTACAATAGTATATAAAGTTTAGACATCGACAACATTTAACTTGGGCAAACAGCCAAGTTTGGTCTCCGGCAAGTTTGCGGAAGAAGTTGGACATCTTCCGCTTTTCTCTTGCTTTGACTGTTCTACAACATTGTCTGTTCAGATACCGACCTATTGCTTTAATTTCGTCTTCCCATTTATTCTTACTTTTTCTGAATTGCTAATGCCCAATGTAGAGTAGGTACCTACCTACTCCTTTCATCTTCTTGAGTGCTTGACAGATTTTTTCATGCTCAAGCGAGCCCAAAGCTTTACAATAGTCTACGAAGCAGCAGTAAAAGGGCATATCGTATTCTTTAAGGTGAAACGTTTTCCATACAAAAGTGTATCGAGAAACCTAGGCCTTTCTGAAAAGATTTTGAACTTGACATGACATAACATAGTTCTAATTTAGGCTTTTATCCCCGCAACACCAATAATTTCATAATATAATAGTAAGGAAATACCTTTTTTTCAACATAATATTTCATCAAATTTTACGATTGTAGTGGTGCTATTTTATGTGTGACATCACAGCGACCATACAGCCATGACAGATGACAGCGATCATAGTGTGAGTGAAATTTTGGTGGAGTGTGTACGTAACATGCGACGTTGTCAAATTGCAAGTTGAGAGAGTACCTATATCGCGCGCAACACCGCCGCGTCTGATGAGTGAGCGTGACGGACGCTGGGACTTCTGCGTGCTGCGGCGTTGCCTGCTGGGCCGACTCGCGAATCAAGAAACAATTTATTATAAATGCACAATTTATTTTTAACCAACTTCAAAAAAAGAAGGATGTTCTTATGTATGTTTTTGTATGTTTGGTACGCGATTACTCCGCCAATTATAAATTGATTTTTATGCTTATTTATTTGTTTGTTAGTTCATACTTCAGAGGGTTTCCCATAATAAGTTTTATCGAAATTGATTCAGCGCTTTTTTATTATTTTGAAACCAATATTACTTGAGCTCTTATTGGTTAGAGTTTCAACGACTTTGTGTTCAGGTAAGATTGGGTATCGTGCTTTGGATGCGATTTTCAAAATCTCATTGTGCTCGCGAGGTCTACTGTTCGCAGAACTACTGCGTAGTGGAAGTACCTAAGTAAAGTTGTTTTGTGTACACCTAATTGAGTTGTTGGAAAGAAGTTGTTGTGTGTTTGTTTGTCAAAAAGTAATGAAACCGAATATGTACATCATCGACGACCTATAGAGACAACAAAAAAACACAACTAAATCTATCTGCACATTTTGTTAGGTACCTAGGTACCTACCTACCTACCTACGTTCCTGTAGGTACCTAGTATTTATTTATTATTTGTAACAATTCATAAGTAGGTCTTAGTAACCTGGCCTAGAAAGGTATTTATGTAGATTTCAAATTATTTTTTTTTACACATGTTATTTATAAAAACTAATGGAAACTAAATTATTTGTTTAGCATAATTATCAGCTGGAAAAAACAATGTGGGCATCTCACAACCCATATAAAAAGTTCAGTCATCTGAGTTTAGTTTTTTACTGCCCTAATAGATTGGCTATTTGTGCAGCTAAAAACTAAATCGGATGTCGTTTAGTGACTTAAAAGTAATTTCGGAATAATAAGTGACAGTATAGGTACGTAAGTGAAGTACAGTCGTAGCAAAGAGTGACATAGTATTAACCCGACTGCCCAGAAGTTAGGTTATGTTTTTCGAGTGATGTATTTAGTATGTATGTGTCTGTATATATGCATAAAGCATCACTTTAGGTCTTCTGATAAGGTGTTATAATAGGTCATGTACAATTTTTTTGTAAATTATGACCAACTCAGCCGTCCAATAAAAATAAAAAAATATATTGCGTGGCAGTAGAACGTTTTTCATAATTTTAATGCGATGTTATCCACACATTATGTTTGACAAAAACAATGTATGAATGTATAAATTACTTGGTAAGCAAACAAGCATATATACGGCCCCAGCGGCCCACCTGATGGAAAGTAGTTACCGTAGCCTATAGACCCCTGCAACACCAAAGGAATCACACACGCGCTGCCGACCCTGAGGCATAAAGATGAAAAGTCTCAAGTGCCTGTAATTTTACCAGCACCCGTACGCTTCAAACCGAAACACAACAATGCGAGCACTACTGCTTGGCGGCAGAAATAGGTACGGTGGTAGTAATTCCCCGGACAAACTCTTTCAAAAGAAGTTCTACTACCTACTGCTTGCAGTTGGAGACAATAATTTGAACCAAACTGTGAGCTTTCGTAAGTATAAGACAACATAAAATAACACCCAACATTCACATAAGTAGTTTTGATCCCACACTAGTAGGATTCCCTGTGTCGTGGGCACTCGTGAGTATCAGGGAACTGCGAAGTACCATAGGGATTTCAGGAATAACCCGGACCCGACCTACCATAACACCCAGCACCGGAACAAATATTTGCAAAACATACAAACCCCCCCGCGGCGGAAATTGAACCCACAACCTTTTGCATCTCAGCCGCCGACTCGGTGACACGGCCGCCGCGCCACAGAACGGTTTATTTCTTCTGTGTTTCAGAAGAAATAAAAACATTCCCTTACCTACCTACTTCATCTGCTAACAGAAAGCAATAATAGTCAAACAAAATTTATTTAATTTTTGCACAAGTTGATCATATAAAGCCAAAAGATAAAAAAAAAGTTTTATCAAACAAAAATATTCAAATATTACGAAGATTCGAACTCCATACGTTACACATGATAATCCACTACTGATACCATCGCGCCACGAAGTAGTTACAGAAAGTGACGAAATTAGCTAATTATTTAGTACCGCTTTTCAGTTTGCATGTTGCGTAACCTTCCTTTGTAGCACATGCGTTGAAACTTTGATCGACAAGTATGCAAAAGTATGGCTATCAGTCGGTTCAATTATCTTTGAGATGTGTTCTAGACATATCCAAAAACCCGCAAATGGAATAAAAATAAGTTAATTTCCGACTCAATATAACAAAATTAGTAAAAATGTATACTTTTGGAAAAACAGCGCCATCTCTTGGCATGGCTTGCCTAGTGAGTCGTTACGTTTAACCTTAATTAATTTGTTTATGATGCATGGATGTGGTCTAGCGTCAAGTATTTACATTTGAACCCTTAGAATAAAGACTGAAGCAATCCTTATTCTAAGTTTGAACCCTGGTGTTCTTTTGTTTGGTTCTCATAAAGTATGTTTGGCATACTTTAGCTTACTTTTGGCTGAGCGGCCTGTAATTGCTAATATATTTATCTAGTTATGTATGTAGTGTTGTATGTATTGTTCATGTAATTTTGTGTTATAGGTATCTCTTGTTGGTGGTTATTACCAAACTTAGAGCGTAAATGCTCTAATTTACCAAAGTATCTACTTATTTAATTACAATAGAAAAGACTCAGCTAATTTAATGTTGACTTCGTTGAACCCGCGCTTTTAGTTATCGCGCAGACTTTTTATCGTGTTATCGCTCGTTTTCAATCCTTCTATATCGTAGCCGCTACATGATATAAAAGGACGGTACACACCTATGGAAAGGTCCACACGTATCTGTACCAACAGACGCTAGGTAGGTATGTAAGGTGCGTTATGTGAAATTTGCAGTTCATACTTCTCAGAATGCATACCACGCACCTACTACCTTAGAAAGAAGCACCCACACAACAAACGCGATAAGTAGTGTCAGTGAAACGCAGTCAGTATTCGAAACGACCAATTATCGATATAGGTACATACTCTACGCACCGTACTTAGTTATCGATTGCACTATGAGGAACACTTAATTGTGCAACTTCGCCTATTTCATTCCGTGTGGTGTTTGCATACTGTCTTTGGGAGTTAGATTCACACTTACTAAGTACTATTATGCAGACACTACGTAACCAATGATATAACTGCCGCAATATGACTTAAGGCGGGGTATGATCCTAAAACCCAACATCCAATATTTTTTAATTCAAACGGCTTTGCTTTAATTTGAAAATCGCATGTCATATTTGACGATGATACTGGTTTGCTCTTCAGACTGTATTAATTTTGAGGGTTTCTACAAATCATAGATAAAAAATATGCGGTAAGAACTTTAAAATGCAAGTCTAGCTATTTAATTCGTAAAAAAATTGTGTTGTTGCCATTCAAAATTAAGAGCATTTGAAAAAATTTCTTTTATCGTGGTCATTTGTGCGATTTTTATTAGAAAAACCAGACTTTTTTTCAAAATTCTGTTTGGTTACAACTATTATTAGTATATTTTTCTACACTAATTTTTGCATCACATTATTTAATCTCGTCACGTCGCACTGGGCGTTAAAAATACTACTTTTGAGATCAGATAGGGCCCTGTCGTGCTGCTATCGCATTGTAGGTATTGCTCTATTCTATTTAGGAGTAGACATGCGGATGTACTTTACATCTCTACAAAAGAGACATAGACGAAATGAGAACCTCCTCCTTTTTTGAAGTCGTTTAAAAATACACCTTTCGAACATCGTATTGTACCTACTGCGCTTTATAGCACGATATCAGGTGGTAGCTGCCCACTGCTGGATGAGGCCTCCCAATAGAATATGGGGGATTTTCCATACCTAATCACCACACTTGCCAGGCGGATTGGTGATAAGTTAAGTACTCTGATGGATGCTACTGCCCATCCCCTGGAGTAATCCCTTAGCCACCTTTTACGACATCCTCAGGAGGAGTCTTAAGCCGAAATTACCACGGCATTCTAGATTATAGTCAATCAAAATACATACAGACAAATGGAAGGGTAGAGAAAACTAAATCAATTTAATTTTTAAGTTTATTTGAAATATGCTTCATAAATTCTTCCAATGGATCAGAATCATCATTATTACTGGGCTTCTTCCTTCCATATTCTTCAACAAGCTTCATGTGATCTTCCAGGTTTTCAACCTCATTGGTTTCAGAGTCAAAGTATCTGTCCTCTGCATCTTGGGAGATCTGCTTCAAGTCATCAAACTGCTCATTGTTGTCCACACTCTCATAATCATAGTCATCCCTCCCCTCTATAAAGCTACTGTACATCTCCTGATAGAACTCATCACGGAGCAATCTCCTTTCTGGAGCGTTGATCATAGTCTGCTTCCTAACATCAGGTTTGAAACTGGGTATTGTGTCAGGTGAATCAAAATCTCCCCACCTCTTGTTGAAGCATGGTTTAGTGTCAGGTACATCAAATTCTCCCCACATTTTGTTGAAATTCTGTTTTGTATCAGGTGTTTCAAAGTTCCTTTGTGGTTGTTCCTTGTTTGTCTTTTGAATGTTTATGTCGACTGCCTCGAGGCTTTCTGCAAGCATCTGTTCATTCCTCACCTCCCTCATACGATTCCTGTCCACAGTATCGAGGATCATGGTTAACAAGTTCAGATTTTCATTATCTATACCATCTCGTTCTCTTATTTCTTCATCAGTCAGATACTGACCAACCAATTGTTCATAAAGAAGAGGATTTCTAAGCATCATTTGCTTTTCGCTGAAGTAATCTGTTTCATTTTGGAGTTGTAGTAGAGCTTTGTATCTTCTGTTTCTCACTCTTTTGCGTCGGCTTGTTTCAGAATGGTAAACTTTTAACCCTTCAACACAATCATGGTATCTCCTGTTTTTGTGAGATTTATTTTCAAAATATCCAAGATGGTATGGTGCCAGGAACTTGCCGAATTGCATTAAGAAATCGATTGGCGATTGTGTGTATAAATCTTTAGCCATGCGTATTTTTTCGTAGGTTTTGATTTCTGCTTCATCTACGTGGGCATTCTTGAAGGATATTCTGGCAGATCGCACTAAATAGTCAATTATGTCATCTATTGGATCAACATTAATTTCTTGAAGTTCTTCCAGTCCATTCTCATTCACTTCCACTTCCATTGTTATTGTATTTATGAGAACTCTTGCCCAACAAAGGTATTAAAGTAAAAATGAAAGAATCAATCAACAAAGGCTGGTGGTAGGTAATGCTAGTAGTGAAGGTTTGTGGTTGTGGGTGCCACTGAGTACCTACGTAATCACCTTGGTGGGTGCTGGTGGTGGTGATATGCAACCTACGTAAGTAGGCAGGCAATTTTGAAGATATTCTTTATTTGCATTTACAATAATTAAACCTAGTCGAGGATATGATTTAACGGATTTATGTTCCTTGATATTTATTTTCACTTGTACTTATTCGAAACTTTTTCTTTGTATTTATTTATTTTGTCTTTGCCGTTCGCATTCACACATTCAGACTTTCAGTCATATATTACTGTACTCTACTCTATGCTTTCAGTAAAGAAAGACCACAGATTTATAAGATAGTTCTAAAGCCGGGCGCATACATACCGATTCCTGATCAGGTTTCTGATCGAATTCCGTGTGGAGAGCGCACACATTCGGTTTTTTTGCATTCGGAATTTATACGATCAGTTCGATCATAGACGCTTCTGATAACTATCAGAAGCCGTCCATTCTCGTGCGTTATCACTGATAACGCACGAGAATGGACGACGAAGACGAATTGATGCTTATTGCTCATTTATTGGCGTTAGACAAAAAGTTCATAAAACGTTGTTATTGGGTGCATCCACTGAATACCCAAAGAAACTGAGAGTCAATTCTATGTCAAAAGAGCAAAGTTACGGGCATTCCCAGACGAATTCTTCAAATATTACAGGATGCCAACGAAATCCTTTGATGAGCTTCATAATAGCATACGAGATAAAATAAAAAAGCAAAATACGCACATAGATCGACGTCTACTCGGCACAGCGCCAATGCGATTCTGAATGAAAATTTCCGTACGTACGTGTGCAGCGATCGAGCCAAAATGTATGCGAATGCTGCGTTCGGGATGACGTCATCAGGTTTTTTCCGTTCTTCCAAAACGAACGCACGGAGAAATTCCGAACCGAACGTCAGTTTTTTTTCCGTCCGGAAAAAGTAAGAACTGTGTGCGCCTTGTATGCACGCGGACCTTTCAGGTTTCCGAATCTAAAACCCTGATACGGAAACCTGATCAGGAATCAGTATGTATGCGCCCGGCAAGGCGGTATGGTCTGAAAATCTGAAATCTGCCAGAATCAAAATATTTTTTTTTTTTTTTTTATAATCTATCTTTACTTCAAACTCTTCAAAGTTCAAACAACTTCAACTTCATTCAAGTCTCCCGTCAAATATGTTGTGCTGCTGTTGTTGTGCTTGACAAATTCTCCAGCCTCTATTTTCATCACAGATTTTTGCTAAAATATTAACCAAGTCAAAACAATACAGCAAAGAAGATACAGTGATTTGAAAACAATTTATGGGACTAATAAACTTGTGTACATAATTGTGTTGACAATGACCATTCCAGTTCAGCATACCATACTTGGATAGCATTAGAAAATCAGTAAAAGATAACGATGGAGTATTTGGATAATATAAAATGGGAAGATATATGTGGACCTAAGGGCTTACAGCCATGGGACGATGATATAAAGGACTTTAGCCAGTGTTTTGAAGAACTGTTTATGCAGATACCAATATGTTTCCTAATTGCTATTATATCGGGATACTACGTCGGATACAGAAAAGATTGGGTTATTCGTGAAAAAGCTCAAGAACGCGCTATAGTTATTCGAAGTTTCGTGGTGCTAGCACTTGTATTTATCCCTATTATTGAACTATATGTGTTTGTAACAAAGGATGATTTTGTCCTGTATCCAGTGGGTTACTTTGCTGCGGGAACGTCATGCTTTTCGTGGTTGGTGCATTTTGGTTACGTACTAGCATTGAAGCATCGCTTAGGGTCCAGTTCACGAGGACCCCTCTTGCAGCTTATAATGTGGAGTCTAGCAGTGATGATAAATGTAATTATGCTAAGGACCGATATCAAGATTGGTTCCTCAGTGGGTTTCACCGTTGCATCCCTCTGCTGTCATGGTATATATCTCCTCACATTGTTGTTACCTTCAAGTGAATCAAGACCCACATACTACTCTACATGCCTAGTGGGCTCACAACACACTCATGTATGTATAAAAATCTTTAAATTTGTTTTGTAATCTCTTGAGACTAAGTTTGATAATTTTAATTGTTTTTCAGAGTGAATATACACCACTGCTTCCACATTTAGATGAAGGTGTATTGGGCACTGCAATGCAAGGCATTGGATGTATATCTACATTGACATTTGCCTGGGTAAATCCACTGTTACAGAAAGGTAAACTGTTCACTGTAGGTACTTTACATAAAATATCCAATTATTGTTATGCTAAGATTCTTTGTCGTTCATATTCAACAACCGGCTACAAAAGGACAATTCAGTCAGTACTAAGTGATACACAATAATTATACTCTGATTTTGAATCTTAGACAATTTTTGTAAACAAAGAAATGTACATGAACACACATGACACTTAGACATACAGTGGCATATCTTGAAATTTCTTTGTTTACAAAAATTGTCTTAGATTAAAAATCAGAGTATAGACATTTCACTCTGTCAGCTTCTCCTTTGTCTTCACTCTATCCCATTATATTAGTTATTGTTCTATTTTAGGATTAGAGAATAAGCTGCATGACCCTGAAGAGTTGTTTGACCTACCATCTGAATACCGGTGCTCGTACGTCGGAGCTAGGATGGACCGTTGCCTCATTGGCAATGTTGATGAATACCAGCAGTATGCTGATGTTCCACATGAACCCTTTATTGCATCAGGTAGTTTTACTTGCTTATAAGTTTCATATATAGGTCGCGCAACGAGTTATGAGCGCTCGGCGAAAGTGGTGGGGTTGATTGAGCATGTGTCCTCTCTTTCTCTCCCGTCGCGCTTCTCTATACAGACCCAAAAAATTACTATTGAAGATCAGCGCTCATAACTCGTCGCGCGACCTATATCTATCTATGTATAATGTTACGCGACATTATTGTAGAAACTTAGTTTAGTATTATGTTATTAATGTTGATCCAGACAAGTGCTTTGTGTGTCCGGCCTAAGAAAATACCTCCCCATCTCTTACCGTGGATGTCGTAAAAGCCGATAAAGGGAAGAGATGCATTCACCTGAGTACTTAACACCAATATTGCGATCACTGATCCACCTGCCAAGCATGGAGGTTCTGGCAAATCCTCCATTGCATTCTATTGGGGAGTTCTATGTCTAGTAGTGGACTTCTACAGGCTGATGATGGTAAGAACCGCTTTATGATGCCCATAATATTATAGTGTCAAGTGGCGTAATTATGTCTTTAAAAATGTTTAGTGACGGCACTCACAGCTATGTACAACACAGAGTTATGTTAATAGGATTTTGATCTGGTAGGTGTACATTACGCGGTGTGACACGGTAGAGGAAGGCCTTACACTCGATGGACTAAAGACATAACATAACACCTAACAGCCACATACATACATACACAATATACATTATAAACGTCGCAGTAAGTCGGTGGATGGAGGCGGCTCATGACCGTTCGTCGTGGCATTCTAAGGGAGAGGCCTATTTCCATCAGTGGACTCCTATAGGCTGATGATGATTGTGTTGATGAGGTGTACATTTTGACTATACCTACTACAATACAAAATAAAATAAATAAATGCTGGACATTTCACACACAATACAGACGGGATGAGTCATTTTCATGGAGCTTGGAGGGAAAGAACCTATATGATTATCCTCATCCTGTATTGATTGTTGAAGTCAAAGTACCCAACTAAATTATTTACATACATCGGCTAACGACTTTAATCGCCGAAAAGGAACGCGAGGTCGCGAGGATCTAGAGTTAGTTGGGAGTTAGTTCACCTAATTTATAAGACGACTCAAAATGATCTTTGCAATTTCACTACATAGAATACTTTTGATTTTGATTTCGGATGCAGGATGATTTTAAATCGCCTTCTGAACTGTCAGGGTATCCTACTAGGGTTAGTCAGAGGCCAAATTATTTAATTAGTTAAGTGCATTTCACCTACTCGCGCAAACTATCAGTTTACAGGAAAGCCTAAATAAAAATCTTAGGTCCATAAATTCCCAAGGGAAACGGAAAATATTCGTTAAGATAAAATGGGTATCAGATGTGTTGATTGGCTCATAAGTTTAATTTGTGTATTGGTTACTATGGTAGCCTCCTTATTCGGAACCCTCTCTGCGCGAGTCCTACTCGTACTTGACCAGTTTTTTATTCATATATCATGCCCATTAAAATATTGGTAGCGTGTGACACCATTCTCTAAATTTAAACTGCGCAAAAATGATAGCGGTCCCTTTCATTTCAGTCTATTAGAAAGGGCGCGCAATAGTTTTAGTGCACTTTCAATTTATATAATACTGCACAGAATCGCTACCACTATCTTGTAAATGGGACAATGCTTGTTTTGTTGGAAGGTTACGGTGCGACGGGTGAAACAGCTCCTCAAATATCAACCCCCGTCACGCCGTCCGCCCGCGTGTTACTGCCACCGGTCAGAAGACAAAATGTCACATTGCTTCGAGCCCTGCACTCGTGCTTCGCCTTTCAGTTCTACAGTATTGGGATACTGAAACTGGTGTCTGATATGGCAGGCTTTGCTGGCCCGTTACTGCTGAACAAGCTAGTTTCGTTTGTGGACGATGAAACCATTGATCAGCATTTGGGGTAAATAGTTTGTAATTTTTGTTTAGTCATTTTGAGTAATTGTAGGTTACTAATGGCAGTGGATTGGAATTGATTGGAATCAACAAGAGAGGTATGATAAAGAAGAGGGTATAACAAAGCCGGTGGTGGCGGATCTATGAGTATCATACCCTCGTTCGTAAATATGTACCTAGCTAAAGAACATTTTTTGAAAATTATAATTTCAACAAAAGTTCGAAAATTTAAAATTTAAAATACTTATATTGATACAACGTACGTGATAGAATCCGAAATGAGGAAAACCATAGAAGAACCAAGGTCACCGACATAGCTCTCAGAATTAGCAAGTTGAAGTGGTAATGGGCAGGTCAGATAGCTCGAAGAACTGATAACCATTGGGGGATAAAAGTTCTCGAGTGACAACTACAAACCGAACGACGCGGTCGAGGAAGGCCCTCCACTCGATGGACTAAAGACAAACGTCGCAGGAAATCGGTGGATGGGGAGGTGGCTCAAAACCGTTCGTCGTGGCATTCTATCGGGGAGGCCTATGTCCAGAAGTGGACTTCTACAGGCTTCTATGATGATGATGATAAGGATACTTATTTGATTAATAGCAGGGCCCTATCCCAAAGCTAACAATGCCACATGCAAAAGCTGGATCCGCCCTTGGCCTGCAGTGGGTAGGTGGCTACCAACTGATCGATTAAGCTTAACTTACTTTTACAGTTACGCGTATGCCGCAGGCCTGCTAACAGCTGCCATGGTATCGGCTCTGTTTAATGTACATTTCAACTGGCTGATGTCTATCATAGGCTTGAAGATGCGCGGCGCTATCGTAGCAACAATACTCAGAAAAACGCTCAGCGTCACTTCAACAGAGTTGACTAAAACATTTTCTGTTGGTGAAATAACGAATTTTATGTCCACTGATACAGACAGGATCGTGAATTCTTGTCCTAGTTTCCATGCGCTGTGGAGCATTCCTTTACAGGTAAAAAGAGATTTCTTGCATATTTTGTTTCTACTTATTAGCCGCTTATTTCTTTAATCCACCTTAGTCGGTCCACCCAATGGAGTAAAGCAGAATAATTGTCTTTTCTTCCACCCTGAGGCACACGTAGCTTGATAAAAATATAGTAAATAGCCCCCTTGCGGTAGAAGTCCCCCTTAAGGAATGTGCTAATATATTCTGTGTATTAATTTGACGACCTCTGTGGCGTGGTGGCCGAATAGCCGGCTGAGTTGCAAGTGGTTGCGGGTTCGATTCCCGCTGCGGGACAAATGTTTGTATGATCTGCAAATATTTGTTTCGGTTCTGGGTGTTATGGTACCATGGTACTCATAGTTCCTGATAACCACGACACAGGGAATCCTAGTATGGGATCATGACTATGTATGTGACTGTTGGGTGTGTTATGTTGTTAATAATTAAATCATTATTAATAACATATTGTTTTTCAGCTATTCATAACTCTCTTCCTTCTATACCAACAAGTTGGTGTATCGTTTCTCGCTGGCGTAGCATTCTCAGTAATACTCATCCCAATAAACAAAGTGATTGCTAACAAAATAGGAGATCTAAGTACAGAGCTGATGAGACACAAAGACAGCCGAGTGAGCCTCATATCTGATTTGCTGAAGGGCATCAGAACTGTGAAGATTCACGTCTGGGAAAATTACTTTATAAATCGTGTGACTGGTGAGTGTAGATATACTAAATGCTTGGATTATATTAATTTCTATGTATTAGCAGTTATTAGGTGCCTGAATGGGCGCAACAAGCAAATTACAGTTTTACCCAAAATATAAGTCGCCCCGATGTACTTGCGCCGTAGACCAATTTCTATAGCGCGGAAACCTTCTGTCTACCATTAGCAATCGCGCACTAAAAAATCTTGCGCTGTTATTGGTTAATTGATTTCGCGCTAAAATCGCGGCCGGTCGTGCGCCATATTGTTCATCAGTCGACTCTGTCCGACAGTGTACGAATCATGTCAGCGGGGCAGACCTATACTATACGTTCGGCTACTGTCGGGTATCAGTCTGCGCTTTTCTGCGCAAACGAAAACAGTCGATCGGACTTATTTTCTGGGTAAAACTGTACTTATGTTAATGTACACTGTGCACTTATGTTCAAATAAATGAGTAAGTTTATTGTAGTACTAGTGGAACGCCCGTGGCTTCGTTTGCGTGGAGTTTTTACCATACAAACATCAATACCCCTCTGCCCCCCTTGGGAAGTGAATTTCGGAAATTCCTTTCTTAGTGCACCCTTAGACTACAAAAGAAATATACCCTCCAAATTTCAGAAGCGCGATTACACAATTCTGTTGCTATTGATTTCATTCGATTTCAATGTTGTTTCTATACCTAATTTCCGCAGTCTAGTTGCAATTAACCTTTGTAAGCAAAATGCGTAAATTGGGTAGTCACGTCATTACGAATAGAAACAGCATTGAAATCGATTGAAACCAATAGCAACAGAGTTACGTAATCGCGCCACAGGTCTCTAGGATTTACGGTTTAGGCTGTGCGTTGATAGTCAAACAGTCAGTCATGCAACGATTGTATATATATATATATATGGTTAATAGACGCTCGCTCGCATGTATGCGTCATTCTTAATGTTGTTGGCACAGCTTAGAAAGAAAATATACTGTTTGATAATTATTTTATATCAATTTAATTACACTGTCACAATCTCGTTTCTTGGTAAACGAAATATGGAAAGTTAATCAGCCAATTCATTAGCCATTCTGTAGGCAAAATTACTCCCCTTCCTTAAACTTAGTTTCTTCTTCTTAGCCAATGTATTATGTACGTAAATTAGGGCGAATAACCAGTACATAACGGTAATTAATTCTATTTTTTGACGTCATTAAATTTGCTTCCACAGTGGAAGGCAACTCAGAAAACTTATGATATACAAAGTCAGGGGATACAGTTTGATGTTGCAGCTGCATCTCTATCATCTACATATATCAAAAATGTAATTACAACACTCGGCGATAGCTGAAGGACCAAAAAAATTTGAACGCAAAAAAATAAAAAAAAATAAAAACAAAAAAAAATAGCATTGCGCGCGCAATTCACCCAATGTAAAAAAAAACAAAAAATCCAATGTAATGCAATGTACTCGCTTCCCTCTGGAAGCGGGCTTTTCGTTTTCGTCATATAATTTCGTATTCACGTAAAACACACGGCCGTGTCCACAACACAGCCACATATATCTTTTTTCCCATCCTATTTATTGACTGTTTTCAACTTTTTCAACATCAGTCGCAAGGCCCTTTCCGGGCTACCCTAAGCTCTTATTGACGAACAAGAAATAACTAATACGATGATGAAGAATCTGTGATCGAACTTAGAAATGTTAACCATTACAGAGGCGCGAGGTAAAGAGCTGAAGTACCTGCGCGGACGCAAGTACCTGGACGCGATCTGCGTGGTCCTGTGGGCAACGACACCGGTACTAGTGGCGGCGCTCACGCTCGGAACACACGCGTTGCGGAAAATGCCACTTGATGCACCTACCGTATGTTAACTATAAATAATAAATGCTTTTCACACAACATTATCTAGCCCCAAGCTAAGCAGAGCTTGTGTTATGGGTGCTAGATAACTGATATACTTAATACAATACATTACATAGATAGATATTTTTTTATTATACATAGAAAAACACCCAGAACACCCTGAACAAATATCTGCAGATCGTACAAATATTTGTTCCGAGGCGGGAATCGAACCCGCAACATCCTGCGTCGCATGCGAACCTTCGCCCGCCGCGCCTCAGAGGTCGTCAATATCTATAGTCAATGTCTATATCTCTTTTCTTAATCATCATCGTAAGCAGCCTTTTGACAACCACTGCTATACGAGGCCTCCCCAAAAAAATACAATGGGGGGGGGGGGGGGGGAAATTGCCATAATCACCAGCATGCTTGGCAGGCGGATTGTTGATCGCAGTATCTGTGTTGAATACTCGTTTGGATGCTGCTGACTATTCTCTGGGGCAATCCCTTAGTCGGCTTGCTTTTACAACATCCACCTCATCCACCACATGGGGGGGTCCATTCTTAGGCCGAGCACACCACGGCAACTCTTATAAATTCTTTATTATTACTGTCTTATGGCGTTGAGATGTGGTCGGTAACTGTTGGCGTCATACACAAGCTCAAAGTCAGGCAGCGGGCTATAGAGAGAGCTATCTTTCAGTGATAGAATCCGAAATGAGAAGATCCGAGATCACATCAATATGCGGCCCATATAGCTCGCAGAACCGACAACCGTTGGTGGAATAAAAGTTCTCGAGTGGCGAACACGAACCTGAAACCGCAGTGTAGTTAGTTACACTACTCTCTGCCTTCTTACGGCTCAGGACCGTTCGTCGTGGCATTTTTTGGGATGTCCTATGTCCAGTAGTGGACTTCTACAGGCATATAAGATAATTAATTACTTTAAGGAAACGCTGTCTCGAAAGTTTTGTTCTAATTACAGGTATTCACGACCATTGCGCTTATAAATATGTTGATCGCACCGCTGAACGCGTTCCCGTGGGTCCTCAACGGACTCATGGAAGCTTGGGTCTCAATAAAGCGCATACAACAACTAATTAACGTAAGTTCTTTCAAGTTATGTAACTTTATACAAAAGTGAAGTGGCAATGGGTAGGCCAGCGATGAGAGCAGGCAATATCCTGTTTTTTTTGCCCCCCGATCGATATTGTAACGGTCGCATTAAGTTGGTGGATGGAGGTGGCTTCAGACCATTTGTTGTGATATTATAATTAAATGGCTTGAAGATAACAATTTACATGTAAACTTGACCAAGACAAATTTTATTCAATTCGGCACGTACGCTAGTAAAGATAACCAGTTGGCCATTTCACATGGGAACACTAAAATTCTAGAAGTTGAGAGTACGACATTTTTAGGAATCGTTTTGGACAAACATTTAAATTGGAAAGCGCACGTAGAAAAAGTATGCTGTAAAATTAATAGATTTGTTTTCGCGCTATATAAATTAAGGAAAACATCGGCGCAGAGTACGCTATTGCAAGCTTACCATGGCATGTTGCGTCAGTACTAGCTTATGGACTTATACTATGGGGTAACTCCACCGATATACAAAGAGCATTTATAGCACAAAAAAAATGCATTAGGGCTATTGGTGGCATACCACCGTGGGATTCGTGCAAACCATTATTTAGGCAGCTCAAATTGCTCACCTTGCCCTGCATGTATATTTTGGAGTCGGCTTTATTTGTGAGAAAGCACACACATTTATTTCTAAAAGCAGGCGTTATGTATTCAAGAAACACTAGAAACCCAGACAGAATTGTTTTATCCAAGTATCCTAGAACGGCAATGTATTTAAATAGCAGTTATGTAATGTGTGAAAGTGAAATTAAAAGCCTTCCACATAGCAAATTCACCACAAAAATGAAGTTGTGGCTGCAAGAAAAGTGTTTTTATAGTGTTAAGGAACTAATTGACAAAAAATGAAATTTTATGTATTATAGCTTTGACATTTGTGTATTGTGCGTATAATTTTTATGTAATTTAATATTTTATTAATTTAAAGTCTGACCTAGGTATATGACATGTGTAATTTGTTTGACATTTAAATTCTTATAGACATACCTAGCTTCATTGATATTATTGTACACCAATCTTGGTAACATAGTGGACATTGTTTTTAATTTTTACCTAACATCTTAATACCTTACCTATGTTTCACAATAAATGATATTTGATTTGATAATGGTGCCTATGTCTGGTAGCGATCGGCTGATGATAATGATAATACAAATGTGATAAGTCCCAGAATTACTGCATAACGTGGTTTGTCCGGCCTAAAAAGACACCCCCCCGTCTCGTCCCGTGGATGTAAGCAAACTAAGGGATTACACCAGGGCATGGGCAGCAAGTTGATGCCTGAGTACCTTACACCAATACTGGGATTAACAATTATGGCAAATCCCCCCTATGTATTCTATGGGGGTGGCCTCGTCCAGTAGAGGACATAAAACGGCTGATGATGATGATAGTTAATTCCCAGAACTTGTTATAGCTTCCCGATATGCAAGCAGAGCATTATTACGACAAAGTCAATACAAATAAAGACGAAGACAAAATTATAATCTTTAAAAATGCGACCTTCTCATGGGTTAAGCCGTCCAAACGCAATCCGCAGACAAAAACAAAAAAGAATAAAGGAAAATCTAATAAAAGATTATCCAGAGGAAATATACAAAGACCAGACGAGACCACGTCGTCTTCTGATACCTTGGCTGTCGATGAACCGTTTATGTTAAGAGATATCTCTTTGGAGATCGGCAAGGAAGAGTTGATAGGCGTGACTGGCAATGTCGGCAGCGGAAAAACATCGTTATTGCTTGCAATCATCGGGGAAATGATTAAGAAGCACGGCGACTTGCAAATACCAGAGAACCTGAACAGTAAGTTATAAACTGTATCTATGACCCTTACGGCCGCACGAATAAACCTTACTTAATTAAGCATTATAGATAACTAATGCCCATTTAAAATTAGCCAATCACAGCTCGTGAAATCGATCCTCAGTGTAGATTTAAGAAGTATCGCCTCTTATACCCAGAATATACATAAGTCGCCCGATGTACTTGCGCCGTAGATCAATATCTATAGCGCGGGAACCTTCTATCTACCAATAGCGATCGCGCGCTAAAAAAATCTTGCGCTGTTATTGGTTAATCGATTTCGCAGTAAAATCGCGGCCAGTCGTGTGCCATCTTGTTCATCAGTCGACTCTGTCCGACATTGTACGAATCATGTCAGCGGGACAGAGCTATACTATACGTTCGGCTACTGTCGGATATCAGTCTGCTCTTTTCTGCGCAAACGGAAACAGTCGATCGGACTTATTTTCTGGGTAAAACTGTAGCTTAGGGTGAAACGTTAGCAAAGTGACGCGAAATTCAATTTTTATTGTGTTTTTTGCTTATTACAGCTTATCAACACTTCTTGATATAGCGAACACTGTTTTTGCGGGAATCAAGAGACCTTACACACATGTTTTAATTGATAGTATCTCATAAATATCGTTAGTTAAGCTACGAATTTAAATTCGCGCAACTTCGCTAACGTTCCACTTTCATGCTTCTTTAAACTGACGACTAATGGCTAAAGACCATTGCTTAGCGCTAATGAACGAATTTGATGTTTCAACATAAGTCAGAGCGAGAAGAAAAATATCTTCAACAGCGACCATATTTTGCTTCTCTCTCATAAGCAATCTAGAACTATATATACCACCTCCTTTGACCTGACAGCAAGACTTTTTAATAGTGTGAAAAATGGCAACGCATGGCCGATTAAAGGCGAGATGGTGCGGGCTCTAGTCTCACTGGCACGTTTTTTTAAATTAATTTTATTAGTTTTTCTGTTACTATTAAAAATTGCAGGCTTTGGCTACGTGTCGCAGAAACCATGGCTAGTCAGAGGAACAATTCGAGACAACATTCTGTTCGGAAAGCACTACGACGAGGCTAAATTTCGGACTGTGGTCGACGCTTGTGCTCTTACCGGTTCGTTGTTCTTTGTTTTTTGTGCGTTGGGGGTTTTTGGGGTTTTTTAGCCAAATGGCAACAGACGAAACCCTTATAGTTTCGTCCTGCCTTTATCTCACAACTATTTCACTCGGAGACTATTGAACTACCTATAGGGATGAAATTTAAAATGTAAGTGTATTCTGTGAAACGCTATGAAATGGCTAAGAGAAATTACGAAAAACGAGTAGTGTACGAAAAATTTGGTGTGGAACTCCATAAATGTAACTGAGGGATGACAAAATAATTCTAGTACACACAAGCGTGGGGAGTATCGTTGAATAGGTCTTCAAAAACTTTCAAAATTACTTTTTTAGTTAAAAGTTTATTTTACTTTATTGGGGAAAACAAATAGTTAATACATTAGGATATTACTAAATAACATTGTTTATATAAAATATGAGTATATGTACAACCCACGACGTTATCCACGGAAAGTTGGTGAGATATTTGCTTGTAAAGTCGTGAAAAAGTGTCCCCTCTTTAAACACAAAGGGCCTATAACATAAAGGGGATTCATAATCATTTTTTAAACTAATTTTAGTTAAAATAGCTTTTGTTTTGTTCTCTCTGATGTAAAATTACATACGTCAAAACAAGACAAAAGCTATTTTAACTAAAATAGGTTTACAGAATGATTATGAAACAGGGGGTTTGAGTCTAAACACTCTCTCTACGCTGAATATTGTCTTATTATCATAACCAGCCTATGATATCAATAAAAGTGCCTCCTCCAGTACATTACTTGAAAAAACGGTAATTTGCGGCCTTTTTGATGATATTTAGGGCCTTATTCATAATCATTTTTTAAACCTGTTTTAGTTAAAATATGGTTGTCTTGTTCTCTCTGATGTAAAATGTCATACGTCAAAAAAAGACAAAACATATTTTAACTACAATAGGTTTAAAAATGATTATGAATAAAGGGGTTAGTCACTTGGGAGCATTAATAACGAAACAATATTTTTTCAGAGGATTTAAACATTCTTGGTTGGAACGCGTACGTGGGAGAAGGTGGCTGCACCCTGAGCGGCGGACAGCGAGCACGGATCGCGCTCGCTCGTGCCGTGTACCAGGACAAACAAGGTTCATACGATTGCCATTCACCACAAGCAGTTACAAAAGGGAGAAGATATTTCATGAAATGCCTCGTAAACTTTCCTCCAGAAATGTACCTAACACAATATGGGGCTGCCCTATTATAGCATTCCGAGTTCACGCATATAGAGGTCAAACAATAGGCTGTAATAGGGCAGCCCCATTTTGTGTTTGGTACTTTTCTGGAGGAAAGTTTACGGGGCAAAGTGTATTAACTTGTATATTTTGATAGATGTTTTTATTTTAGAAAAATTACGACTATACACAACGTACTTTACTATTCTCCTGCTGACGTTTCTATACACGTATATATATATATAAACATTAAAGATGTTTTTATACTACGTTATCTGTCACCAATGATGACCGCCCGTTTATGAGTTCGTGAATTATGTGTTGAATGTGTTTCTGTTTGCAGTGTACCTGCTAGACGACGTGCTATCCGGCGTAGATGCGGCCGTGGCACAGCACATCATGCAGCGTTGCATCCTGGGCGTGCTGCGCCACAGCACGCGCGTTCTTGTGTCGCACTCGCCGCGCCACCTCGCACGCACGCATTCCACGTTACTGCTGCGTGACGGACGCGTTGTACGACACGGTACTACCGCTGTATAGTAACAGATTGTATTTGCTAGAAGACGTGCTATCCGGGGGCGTGGACGCGGCCATGGCATAGCACAGCATGAAGCGCTGCATCCTAGGCGTGTTAACTTGCCGGCCTAGACAAACGGTATTCGCTTTGATGCGATTCTATTTCTACAGTCGTAATACAATACAATGGTCCACGTGACATATCGATAGGTTACGTTAATCTCATACATTTTGGACTTTTCTATTAGCGTTTTGTTAGTAGTAGAACTTCTTGTGAAAGAGTTCGTCTGGGGAAGTACTACCACCGTACCTATTTCTGCCGCCAAGCAGTAGTGTTCGCATTGCTGTGTTTCGGTTTGAAGGGTACGGGTGCCGGTGAAATTACAGGCACATGAGACGTTTCATCTTTATGTCTCAGGGTCGGCAGCGCGCGTGTGATGCCTCTGGTGTTACAGGCGTTCATAGGCTACGGTAACTGCTTTCCATCTGGTGGGCCGTAAGCTTGTCTGCTTGCCAACTAGCATAAAAAAAAAAAAAAAAAGAGTCATCGCTATTAGAATGTTACTTTGTCTAAGACCTCAGGTCTGGGTGTTGTGATATCACGGTACTCGTAGTTCCTGGATACCTACGACACAGGGAATCATAATGTGGGATCAGGACTATGTATGTGATTCATTATATTCACTAGCCTGTTTCCAACCACAGCTGGACGAAGCCTCCCCCATTGAATGCAATAGGGAGCTTTGCCATAATCACCACGCTTGGCAGGCGGTTTGGTGATAAGTACTCATGTAGATGAGCCTCTGCCCTGTTGTAATACTTTAGTAAGGCTTTTACTCATCCACGGGAGGAGATGGAGGAGTCTATTCTTAGGCCGGATACATCACGGCACAGTCATGTATGTTTTTTTATACTACTTGGCAAGCAGACAAGCATACAGCCCACCTGATGGAAAGCAGTTACCGTAGCCTATGGACGCCTGCAACACCAGAGGCATCACACGCGCGCTGCCGACCCAGAGATATAAAGATGAAAAGTCTCATGTGCCTGTAATTTCACCGGCACCCGTACCCTTCAAACAGAAACTGATGTGACTGTTTGGTCTTATTTGTTCCTTCCTACTATTTAGGTCCACCGGAGTCTGTGTTGAATGACATCGAGGAGTTCCTCCCGAGTGAGACGGAATCTACAGGAGAAGAGCTGCCGCGACCTGTTCAGCCGAAACACTCTGATCAAGATGACAACGTCAGTCGAGACAGCTTGGACGGAGAGGTACCTGTCGTTTTGATACATAAACTAAAGTGTAACGAAAGCAGCCACATGTACATGCATCCTTTCAGCACATTGGTTTATTCGCCATCGACTACAAAGCCCTTTTCGGGGGTAAAAATAATATCCCATACATTTTTGTCAAATGAAAATAATTAATTTGGTTGAATAAAATATCTTGTCAATTAGTATATTAAGTATAAATATATTAAAATAAATGCCTTTGTGTGTCTGGCGGAGGTCGTCACTCCGTGGCGTGGCGGACGAGTACCTGGCTTAGATGCAAGAGGTGCGGTTTCGATTCCCGCTGCGGGACAAATGTTTGCATGATCTGCAAATATTTCTTCCAGGTCTGTGTGGTGCCATGGTACTTGTAGTTCCTAACACCTACGACAGGGAATCGTAGTGTGGTTTAAGCACTGTATGTGACTTTTGGGTGTTATGTTAAGAATATACCTCCGCGTTTCCTTCCGTGGACGTGGTAAAAGCTGACTAAGTGACCACACCAGGGGATTGGCAGCAGCATCCACCTGAGTACTTCGGCCACCAAGCGTGGTGATTATGGCAAATCCTCCCATTGTACGATGACGATGATACTCGTATTATTATTTATTTTTATCTTTTTGCGGCTTTAATGTTACTGCGGCCATACAGGCCTATTGTGATCGCCACTTGTCACATATCGTCCTTGGGAAGGGGCGTTCACAGTTCACCGCTAAACCCTACAGCTGTTAGGAACCGTAGGATTTTCTTAGGGGTGATTTCCATTAGCTCATCAGGGCTGAGGATGTGTTTGCCCAGATAAATGCTGCGTTTGTGCATTAATGGCCTGCACTCTCCTAGCAGATGAAGGGGCGATTCATCCGACTCTTCACAGAGTCTGCAGGATTGCGTGTCACATAGCCTTAACTTGAACATGTGCTTGTTAAGGCGACAGTGTCCAGTCAGGGCTCTGACCATGCGAAGGTTGCTTCTGTTCAGCGCCAACATTAAGCGCTTTGATAGCAGCGAAGGGTTTGATAAGGGCTTTGGAATGGTTCAAGCCTGTGGTATGATGTTCAGTATATTGGAGTTGTATGTTTTGATGTGTGTTTGATTGTTATAGGAGGCAATGTCACAAGGCACCGTCGGATGGTGGGTGATTGGCATGTACCTACGCGCCGTTGGAATAACTCTCTCAATAACTATCGTCATCTCCCTCATTCTCATGCAGCTCTCTCAAAACTACACATTCCTCTGGCTCACATACTGGGTCAAAGCTAGGAGCCAAAACATCACTCACAATATAGACATATTTGAGTACCCAGTTTTAACTGAAAACGACCCTATTTTAACGGAAAAGACTTCAATATTAGACCACGGTGTTGTAGCTATAGATGGTCTAGTTCACAAATTAATTAATTCTACAATGTCAATAATTCATAAACTTGATGGGCATAACTCAACTGAACTCAATGAGATGGTAATTCCGTTACAAGAAACCCTAGCTTCAAATATTTCAGTGAATTATCAAGATGATTTCTATTTGGAGGTGTATTTTGGGTTAGCTGGTTTGAACCTGGTGTTCACGATTATGAGAGCGTTTCTGTTCGCGTACGGAGGAGTGAAAGCGGCAACAAGTATACACAAAGTGCTTCTTAAAGTTGTTGTAAAGGTGAGTCACTCTTAATTCAGAATCAGAATCATTTATTCCATTAGCAGTGGGATGATGAAAAGGTTCGTTACCTTAGGGTCTATTTTTAGGGTTCCGTACCCAAAGGACAAAACGGACCCTATTACTAAGGCTCCGCTGTCCGTCCGTCCGTCCGTCTGTCACCAGGCTGTATCTCATGAACCGTGATAGTTAGACAGTTGTCATTTTCACAGATGATGTATTTCTGTGAAAATTTATTTATTTGCCACCAGGATATAAACAATATGTAATGGCAAAAAATCACGTTTGTTGTATATCACGTTTTTATAGATAATGGTACGGAACCCTTCGTGTGCGAGTCCGACTCGCATTTGGCTGGTTTTTGATTGTTATTTTCAATTGCCATAATGTGTCAATACTACGAAAATTTATAATGTAACCTATTTATTACAGTTACTGTATTTTTAGGCAAATATGAAGTTCTTTGACGTGACGCCCGCGGGACGGATAGTGAACCGTTTCTCTTCCGACACGTACACAGTGGACGACTCTCTGCCGTTTATATTGAACATCTTGTTGGCGCAGCTCTTCTCATTGATAGGTAAGAGTTTATTGATATCATCAGAGTGGACAAACACTTCTGGAGAGGCCCAGAGTGGACAAACACTGCTGGAAAGGCCTTCACCTTAGAAAGCAATGGGGAATTTGCCATAATCACAATGCTTGACAATGTTTCTCGAGTGGATGCCACGAACCAAATGATTCCGTATAAGACTGCCACCATTCGAAGAACCGAGGATGTTTTAGAGTTCGCAAGAACTCTGCAAATAATTCTAAATAAATGTTGGAGCTTGTGTTATGGGTACTAGATAACTGATATACTTAATACAAGACATTACAAAGATAGATAATTTTTATTATGCATAGAAAAATACCCAGAACACCCTGAACAATTATAGAGGCGGGAATCGAACCCGCAACCTCCTGCGTCACAGGCGAACCTTCGCCCGCCGCGCCACAGAGGTCATCAAAGGCCACCCAGACCATTCAATATTAAATCAAATAATCTGAGATTGAATAGTACGCAATTTTAGAAAGTTTTTTTAATCAAATTTTAAATTTGTTCATAGACAACTTTAGCACGTCTCTTGGGATATTGTTATATAAGCGGACATATTGCCCTGCAAACAGTTTTTTTACTTTATGGAGCTTAATATTAAAGTATTTACACTATGGGCGTCAATTTTTAATAGTAAATAAGTTAATGTTTTTGTGGCTGATGATGGAATTTACAAAACATTTATTGTAATATTTGGTTGGTATTCTGTTTGTTAGGAGCGGTAATAGTGACAGTGTACGGTCTACCGTGGCTGTTAGTGGGCGTGGCGCCACTCGCCTTCATCTACTACAGACTGCAGCGGCGCTACCGCGTCACGTCGCGACAACTGAAGAGACTGCAGAGCGTAACCCTGTCTCCGGTGTACACGCACTTCAGTGACACGCTTGAAGGTGATACTTTTTTTTATACTACGTGGCAAGCAAACTAGCGTACGGCCCACCTGATGGAAAGTAGTTACTGTAGTCTATTGGACGCCTGAAAGGCATCACACGCGCGCTGCCGACCATGAGACGTTAAGACGAATTCTCATGTGCCTGTAATTTCACCGGCACCCGTAACCTTTCAAACCGAAACAGCATTGCGAACACTACTGCTTGGCGGCAGAAATAAGTACGGTGGTAGTACTTCCCGGACGAACTCTTTCACAAGAAGTTCTACTTCTAACAAACTTGTTATTTATGTCTTGCTGACGCGTTCAAAAAAAAATCAAATCATTTATTTGTTTCCAAAAAACACTGAATCCATACACTTAATCATGTAAATAAGTTATAGGTACCTTAATATTATTGTAAGTAGTAAGTACCCTAGGTACTCACTATAAACAAAATTTTTAAACCAGAACAGAAGGTACTTATATATAAGTAAGTAGGTAATTTACTAACCCCCACACTAGGATTCCCTGTGTTGTGGGTGGTTAGTCTCTTCCAGGAGTCTAGTAAATAAACAGATTTAGGTAGTATATGTGATATACATGCAAAAAACGAAGATACATATAAGTAGGTGAAGATACCTACTTATACCCAATTCTGTAGGTCAAATCAGGCATACAAAGTCAGATGGAACTAACATGCAAGAACACGAAATTAATCTAATTGCGCACCAAATATTCAACCTGATATACATAAATTCAGGTACCCACCCAGGTGCACTTATGTAGGTACCTACGTACGCAGCCACGTTTGCGTCACTACTAGCCTGTTTACGTCTTCTGATGGGCGAGGCCTCCCCCATTGAATACAATGGTTGGGATTTGCCATAGTCACCATGCTTGACAGGCGGATTGGTGATCGCAGTTGGCGATAAGTATAATCATAATCTATAAATAAGTAGATCGATGCTGCTGCCCATCGCCTGGTATAATCCCTTAGTAAGGTTTTAACTACATCCACGGGATGAGGAAAGGTCTATTCTTAGGCCGGACACACTACGAAACCCGGACGCGCTCGCTATAGATTTGTTTCGGGGCTGGGTGTCATGGTACCATGGTACTCGTAGTTTCGGTTGCTCACGACACAGGGAATCCTAGTGTGGAATCAGGAATATTTAAGTGACTCAAAAAAACAAATAATCTTGTGTTGTAATTGTAAAAAAAAGGGCGAAGTGGTCAACTCGTTGCTAATTTTTGTTCTGAGTGGGGATGTTTTGACCTTCATTGTCGTTCTGCTGTAGGGTGCATTGTGCATTGTCCCCTTGTGCACCTTATCTCCCCAGGCCAGGGGGGGTATGAGCGCTTATAGCCATTCAGTTCAAAAACTATTCAGTACAGGTAGTTCGGGTAATTTTGGTTCGTCGTTGATATTCCCCATCGTTGAATAACTTTAATCTCAGATGTCTATAGACCTTCTGTGACTGTGCCTTTAAATATAGTTGTGGACATCACGGAACCGATATTATGTACTGAATAATTTTTTAACTGAATGGCTATAAGAGCTCATAGTAGCTAGTAGTAGGGTTTTGAGTTGGTGGCAACATTGCTGAAGCGTCTCAGTGCGTCGAACTCTGTGTATTGCTGGCTTAAACCGTTGGGGCTTTTTTAGATGAGCAGCAGAATCGATCGTAGGTTATTATTTTATATTATTTAATATTATTATCAGCAGTTTGTGTCCCGCCATCTACGATACGTTACGTGTCTTCTTGCTGAGTCGGGTGTCCTAATTAAATTGAATCTTGGACTACAATTTTGTTTCAGGGTTGACTTGTATCCGCGCTAGTGGCGCGACTTCACGTTGGGGCGGGCGCGGCGACGAATTGGTCGAGGCGTGGCAAAGAGCGGCGCTGTGTTCCGCCGCGGCGGCGCAGTGGCTCGCGCTGAGACTGCAGGCGAGCGCTGCCGCCGCCGTCGCCGGTGCGGCGATGCTGGCTGTGTTGCAGCGAGCCACGCACGCCGCAGACCCAGGTACTAAACCGAGCTGGTCGAGGCGTGGCAATGAGTTGCGCTGAGTTCCACCGCGGCGCAGTGACCCTAAATAATAAATTTCTATGCTACCAAGCTAAGGCACTATGGCTACGTAGTTAGTACTATTTATATGCGTTGCTTTTAGAAGTGTAAGGCAAAGTTAACTGTGTGTGTTGGAAATAAGGTGCTATTTTTTTCTTTAGGATGTTGATTTGTTAGGGTAACAAGTCGGTATCTACTTACACCCTTTTTTATAGGTCTTGTGGGTCTCTCCATATCGTACGCCCTGTCAATGACTTCGATGCTGGGTAACGTGCTCAACGCGTTCACGGAGACGGAGCGAGAGATGATCGCCGTAGAGCGAGTCGGAGAATATATTAGAGAGGTATTTTGCTTTTCATAACACATTTCACACGCCTGAATTAAACCTAGAACATCATCACTGGATACACCTGTTCAAAGCTATGTTATCCTATTCATCATCATCATCCCCAGTTAGTTTATGTCCACTGCTGGCCGAGGCTTCCCCCATTGGATACAACGGGGGGGTTTGCCATAATCACCACGCTTGACAAGCGGATTGGTGATCGCAGTCGGAGATAAGTACTCAGAGGTATTCGTTTCAGAATACCTCTTGTGGCCTTAGACAAAGATTTTCTTATTAAAGTTTGACTAAGTTCTACAGCTCTGATTTTTCTCATTTCACGAGACCATCAGAGCAGTAGAACAACATTCACCACGCATCGTTGTCTAATGCCACTAGAGATGTTCTGAAACGTGCCCGTACCTGGAAACAGCAAGTGGGAGGCCATTTTGAAAATTTATTGCGATAGTTTTATTAACGTAGGTACCAGATTACTTACAATTTGCATGAGAAAACATTATATAAAATTTGACTAACGTCTGCTGCTCAGATTTTTTTCTTCCGATACAATGAAACAATCCTTACATGAAACTGAGTAGATAACCATAAAAAAAATTTTTGATTAAAACTACTCATTTTTATGGAGAACTCACGCATGACCACAAAAATAACTATGCCAAAATCATTTTCATACAAAATGAGCAAATGGTTCCAAAGACAGTTTTCCCGTATCTCTTATGGATTCGGATATCCCCATACTGTCCCATTTAAAAAAAACATCCTGTGTACCTATGATAGGTCTCAAACTGGTAATCGCGTTTAATGTCAATTTTGCAGGACATTGCGCTGCGTGGATTAGCTTTTTTTTCCAAGAGCAGAAATATTCGAAACATAAAGGGCAATGTACCATAAAATAGTATTCGAATGCGATTACCAGTTGGATAGACAAAACGGGGGCTGGTACCGCTCGAGCCAAGTCACAGGCGGATGCTAGTGTAACATAAATTAATAGGAAATCATTTGAACCGAGTCTATTTCTAAATTTCCAGATAAAGTGTGAGACAGTAGATGGAGACCCACCACCGTACGGATGGCCGTCTCAAGGTGTTATCGAATTCAACGACGTCCATTTAAAATACGGGTAAGTAGTACTGTTGTACCAACGCATCACATCAACCACACCACCTACACTACATGGCACTGAGTCGCACTTTGTCACTGACAGGTATTTTGTACAGGGTGACAGGGGAACGTGATCGCACCGAGAGTGCCTCAAGGCCGCCAACTGTCAGACTGTATACGGCAATGACGGTAATGGGACTTCTGGAAAATATTGATGTCACTTGTCCCAATGGGACTATTAAGGTGAATGCTCTCGTTGCCTTGCCCATACAAAATAATTTAAGTATTTTTTCAATCCACAGATTGTCGTTCTTTATATCGTATTTTTTTTTCGATTTTCTAATGATTATCGTACTCGCAAATGGTTGTTTCAAATAAAAATTTACTAAGGGTAATTTTTAAAATTAGTTTGAAATACGACCAATTTTACGTATGTGTGAGTGTTTTTAATGTCCATTTTGAGTCGCCACCTACCATCGAAGCGTGATATTTTTACGCAGAGCACCCTGTTTTGTTTAATTTGACAGAGATGGCGGTTAAATGGACCTCGAGCACCGAGTTTTGAGAAAGATAGTGAAAGATGGCGCTAAATAAATAAAAGTATGCCTCGCGTTATTTTCGGGTCTGTCACCAAAATTGCGAAACGCGACGTTGCCAGGCAACGCTACGTCACAAGTTTAGTGCTTGCTAGTCACCCGTAATTATTAGGCTTTATGAGCTGGCTCTGATAGGGTTGCCAACCGTTCGTTATAATCATAGTTTACAAAGTTATTTGCGGCTATGTTCTTTATACTTTGCAATATCAACAAAGTAGGTACCTTCGAGAAAATACTTTATTGTAACGTACTTTATTGAAACTCAAGTTTCAGTTTTATAAAATAAAAATAAAACAACGAAAGAATATGTAAAAACTATACTTTCGTAACTTCATTCGCAGCAATAAAAAAAAATATTACTAGTCATTGACCGAGCGAGCAAAGCAAGGTAAGTCCTTGCAATATAATATGGCAAAATTTGCTATCGTCTGTTCGGATGTATGTACCTATGTACGTAAGTACTCGCGTACGTCGCATTTTTCAATTAATCTTGATGAAACTTGATATATGTACTTACTTATATATTTATTTTACAATATAGTTTTTGAGAAAAAATAAAAATGAAAACCAATATTACGTGAGCTCTCATTTGTTAGAGTTTCAACGACTTGTGGTTCAAGTAAGATTGGGTATATGCTAGATCGGACTATGGATGCGATTTTTAAACTTTATCGAAAAACAAGATAGTTTGTGCTCTTGAGGTATTCTGTTCGCAAAACTACTAGTTTTTATAATCCGACCGTGTACCGTGCTGTGATTCAGAAACTCGGTGTAGCAACCCTGATAATATATCAATATCAAAGTGTAGTATGAAGTTGTCATCTCGCTCCTTAAATGCAAAAGAGCCACAAGTCGAAAATTCATTTTTTTACTGGAAAGCCTATCAAAGTTTTGATAGTAGTTTTTTTTGTATTACTTTATAAATCTTTTTTTTCTACATATATGTATGGTATATTATAAGATGCGTATTTTGAACCTTACACTACCTTGAAATTTACATTGAGATCAATGTAATTAAATGCGGAAGAAACTTATCCATTGCTATCACCTCTTCATCTAGCAATATTACAAAATAAAATACTCCATAAATCTTTGACTTACTAGTAGTAACGATGAGATCTACGATCAATAATATCTAAGTCATCGCAGTAATCTCATTAAGTGTTTCATTATTATACATAAAAATCCTTTAGCTTAAATAATCAATTTTAAAATAAGTAAGTATAAAAAGTTTAACATTACTTTGGGATTACATCCTTTTCAATCAGTTTTAGGATGCTTTGTTTTTTGTCTCAGCAACTTGTAGCTTTTTGATATTATTTTATATTATTTACTTGGGAAAAATCTGTATCCTGAGAAGTTTTAATAACTTTGAGGTCTGCTCTTTACGACTCTTCCTTTGGAAATCTATGTCAAGAGGCTGAATACTAGGAAGTACTGAATCAACTGATTGGTAATCAATCATCTGTACTGCTGTCTGAGCTTGAAGATGAGGATTCACTTGAGTATATCTGAATCGCTGTCTGTACTTTCCTCAATGACTAAATTTATTCATTGCTCTGGACTTCCAAAATCAGATAATGTTTTCATCAAGTAACGATAGGCTAGGATTGTGTTGGCTGTCTGTCTGGTATGGAATTTGTACCGTTTTTGATGAAGCGATTAAGATAGAGACTCCAGTGAATCCTCATCTATAAGCTCAGACAGCAGTACAGACGATTGATTACCAAT
The DNA here is from genome assembly GCA_951392215.1 of Epirrita christyi. Classification (NCBI taxonomy): domain Eukaryota; kingdom Metazoa; phylum Arthropoda; class Insecta; order Lepidoptera; family Geometridae; genus Epirrita; species Epirrita christyi. The sequence goes on along the minus strand of OX595840.1, from coordinate 5,210,255 downwards.
CAGTTATGATTCAGAACCTCTTAGTGTTCAGCCTCTTGGCATAGATTTTCAAAGGAAGAGTTGTAAAGGCATAATATATTTTTATACAAAACTTCTCAGGATACAGATTTTTCCCAAGTAAATAAAATAAAATAATATCAAAAAGCTACAAGTTGCTGAGACAAAAAACAGGGCATCCTAAAACTGATTGAAAAGGATGTGATCCCAAAGTAATTTTAATAATCTTAAAAGTGATTATTTAATTCAAAGGATACTTATGTATAATAATGAAACACTGTATTTTAAGACTGATTGTACAGACTGATTGTAATAACAGTCATTTAACAAATATTGCATGTTTGTTTATAAACAATTACAACCATAATCACGGTAATCTTATATGCAAAACAGACACATTTCCAAGTACTGCGGTTTCGTTTTAATAAAATAGTAATCAAACTTATTGAACTTTCATTCAAAAGAAACGCATTCCAAAACCTGACATTTTTATGTTTCGTAATAAAGTTATTATTATTATTATTATTAACTGGAAAGATGGCTGCTTTGCTGTGAAGTTAGTCATCAAAGTCTCAAAATGCTAAATGGGTAGTTGTGTGATTGAACTATTTTAAACGCTAAAACCATGGGTGTCTTTTTCGAATATAAAAATTGGAATCATCTAAATGCCATTTTTGCATTAAAAACGATATTGAAATTTTTTGATTTGTGGCCCTGTTGAATTTAAGGTGTTCTGTTTGTCTGTGGTTACCTAGCCCAGTGCACTTATTTCTCCCTATATGTTCCTTGACTTTTTTCTCTATGGTCCTTGTCTATGGTGCACTGTGGGTGTCATGCGATTAATTTTCTTTGGGGCGGTGTCTTTGAAACGAGTGCAAGCCAGGTTATAACGGTTTCACGGTGAAATTTCGTAAGTAAACAGATATTTACATAATTTTAATGTGTTACCTACTAGTAGAGTAGTACTATTATAGAAGATGCCTGCCCTTTGTTTGAAGCCTTCGTTGTTGTTGTTGTTGGACATAGGCCTTCCCCTTAGAATGCCACGACGAACGGTATTGAGCCGCCTCCATCCACCGACTCCCCGCGACGTTTATAATGTCTTTATTCCATCGAGTGGAGAGCTTTCCTCTAACGCGTCGTCCGGTTTGTGGTCGCCACTCGAGAACCTTTATTCTCCAACGGTTATCACTTCTTCGAGCTATATGACCTGCCCACTGCCACTAATTCTGAGAGCTATGTCGGTGACCTTGGTTCTTCTACGGATTTCCTCATTTCGGATTCTATCACGTGGTGAAACTCCTAGCATAGCTCTCTCCATAGCCCGTTGCGCAACTTTGAGCTTGTCTATACGGCCAATAGTTAGCGACCACGTCTCAGTGCCGTAAGTCAACACTGGCGTGTAGACTTTCGTCTTGAGGCTCTGCGGTATCGGCGACGAGAAGATTTTTTTTTATGCTACTTGGCAAGCAGACAAGCATACGGCCCACCTGATGGAAAGCAGTTACCGTAGCCTATGGACGCCTGCAACACCAAAGGCATCACAAGCGCGCTGCCGACCCTGAGACATAATGTGAAAAGTCTCATGTGCCTGTAATTTCACTGGCACCCGTACCCTTCAAACCGAAACAGAGCAATGCGAACACTACTGCTTGGTGGCAGAAATAGGTACGGTGGTAGTACTTCCCCGGACGAACTCTTTCACAAGAAGTTTTCACAAAACCAACAAACTAGATATGGCGTAGTTTCCCGAACGCTGCCCATCCGAGTTGGATTCGTCGGTTGACCTCTTCATCTCATCACATCACACTAATATTATAAATGCGAAAGTTTATAAGTATGTTTGTTACTTCTTCACGCCCAAACGGCTGAACGGATTTGAGTGAAATTTGGAATGAAGATACCTAATAATAATAATAATAATAATAAGCAAGCAAGTACCTTGACTTGGCCCACGAGATTACCGCCATGTGGGATGTGGATTCGACGATTATCGTCCCGATAGTTGTTTCTGTGAATGGCCTTATAGCAAAGAGCCTCGACCAATACCTTGAGAGGCTCTCACTAAATGGTTGGATCAACGGTCAGATTCAGAAGGCAGTACTCCTGGACTCGGCACGCATAGTCAGGAGGTTCCTCTCTCTGCAGCCCTAGCCTCCGACCGCTTGGGCCTTTGCTCCGCGGTCGGTGGTTTACCGTTTTGTAATATATTTTTTACTATACTGTTTTTATATACTACACTCGAGAGCAATGAATCCGGGTCACTTAAAGAATCCTAAAAATCTCGGAAACTAAAAATGCTAGGTTAATGCAATAAATTGTACTCCTTAAATGAAGGTATTAAAACTTCTTAGTTATTGTAAAGTTATATCATAAAAAAATCAAATTTGAAAAAGGGCCACTTTCGAAGATGGAACTACGAAATTACAGCATTTGGTTTTGCTTTTGTTTGTAATTTATCATTGTTTGATTTCTGTTTTTTTGTTGTTTTTTTTCTGCGTAAACGCAGTAATGGAAGCACGAGGAGGCAATACGAAGTATTAAAATTCAAGAAAATCGTAATAAAGTTCAAAAATTTCATGTTTCCTATTTTTGTTTTAAGGAGAGATCAGCAGTTTTTTTCTTTATGTAATTTTGTGTTAATAAAATGTATGGTGACTCATATTTTTTTTACCTTCATTTAAGGAGTATTACATTGTCTATTAAATACAATTAATTGCATTAATCTATCATTTTTAGTTTCCGAGATTTTTAACATTCTTTAAGTGACCCGGATTCATTGCTCTCGAGTGTATTTGTTTTTATAGATAAGTAGTATTTCTTTATAGTGAAAAATGTATTTTATAACGAGTTTTAAAATAAATCAACGTCATAATAATAATATCATGGTTCACGCAGGTGAAACCGCGAGGCGCAGCTCGATATTTATATTACTTGAAAGATCTTTAAAAATTTAATGAATGAAAATGTAATAAGTAAATATGTTATGTTTTCAGATCTTATCTAACACCAAGCTCCCAATTTATGGACGAAATATTTTGAAGCCGAAATTGACGAAGCTGACTCTGGTTGCACGAAAAATAATAATGCACAACAGCAGTCAGCCAGATTTGATGGCAGAAGATTTGAGAAATGGTCCACAACATGAACAGCATGGAAATGATTTATACGTTACTCACAGATCGGAACGTTTTTTTTTTATGCTACTTGGCAAGCAGACAAGCTTACGGCCCACCAGATGGAAAGCAGTTGCCGCAGCCTATGAACGCTTGTAACACCAGAGGCATTACACACGCGCTACCGACCCTGAGACATAAAGATGAAAAGTCTCATGTGCCTGTAATTTCACCGGCACCCGTACCCTTCAAACCGAAACACAGCAATGCGAACACTACTGCTTGGCGGCAGAAATAGGTACAGTGGTAGTACTTCCCCGGACGAACTCTTTCACAAGAAGTTCTACTACTAACAAAACTACTAACTAGTCGTCTGACTGCGAGTCAATTTGGAATAGTGAGAGAGGCAGATTGTTGATTGTTTATCCAATATCATATATTTCCAACACAGTAATATTTGTACACTGTTATGTTTGCAAACGCCGTATCACCACACCCTATAAATGAGTTTATCAGCAGCATGATGCTAAAGCTGGTAGCATTTTTCAAAAATGCGATTTTATCTGAAATATATATTGAGACGTGTTCGGAAAAATGCAAAGTGCATAGATCTCAATGAAATGACATCATGTACGTTATTTTTTCTCATACAAAAAACCCTTACAACATTGTCTAAAACAAAACTATATCAAGAAATGTATTTTTTTCTAGCCACTGATGATCAACCAGAATTAGCAAGTTGAAGTGGCAATGGGAAGGTCATATAGCTCGCAGAACTGATAACCGTTTGAGAATAAAGGTTCTCGAGTGGCGACCGAAAAACGGACGAGGCTGTAGAGGAAGGCCCTCCACTCGATGGACTAAAGGCATTATGAACGTCACAGGAAATCTGTGGATGGAGGCGGCTCAAGACTGTTCGTCGTGGCACTCTAGGGGACACCTAAGTGGACTTCTACAGGCTGATGATGATGTAGTTGATCATCAGATCAACTACATCTAATGATGATGAAGATGATACCTCATATCTCCGGCGTTTATGAACCGATTTAGAAAATTCTTTTTTTATTTGAATAGATATATGTACTTCCAGATTGGTCCCATTTTTTTCAAAACCCAGTTCTGATGATGGAATCCATGAGGAATTGAGGGAACTCCTCAAATATTTTAGGCATACATATGGCGATTTTGATATTTTCAGCAACAAACCAAGCATTTGCATTCAGAAAGTATCATAATCCTTTCACCACTATGGTTCTTTCATAATTTTTTTTTCATCCTAATATTTAGTCGAATACAATGGCGGAAGTCGGTTTTTTAAATGAAAAGTTATATTTAGAAGAGATGCAATGGGCACTAATGGTAACAATGAATACAATATACGAAGACAAAATGTGCAGTTGCACTGATCGCTTACCTATTGATGAATATTTGTTGTCAGTGTATGATATTTCTAGTGGAAAATACTTGTAATTATAAACCAATAAAAATACCTAATCTGTTTGTTTTTTCTTTTTATTAATTTCTGTAAAAAGACATTCATTTTTGTGGGGGTGTTTGCCATAATTACCACCCTTGGCAGGTTGATTGGTGATTGCAGTATCGGTTACTCAGATGGATGCTGCTGCCCATGCCCTGGTGTAAACCCTTAGTCGGCTTTTCCGACATCCACGGGAGGAGGATTATAGATTCTACGCTGCACACCACGGCACTTTTTATAGGGTGGCAGAAATTCGGTGGATGGTGGCGGCTCATCCCTTCTAACAATTTTCTTTAACGCCATCATTATCGAGATACCTTATAAACATTTTTTTAACGCCATCTATATAACATCTGGGGATAATGACAACGCCATCTAGTGAAAAACAAAACAGTGAATGTAGAAGTGTGCGTGCGTGTAATTACATGAGGCAAATTGTCAGATCTTATTTATAGTGAATTTGAAATTTCTAACGACTCTTTAACGAAAATTCATGCTGCATCAAATTCTATGACCTACACCGTGCTCGCAAACGGTAAAATTACTCACTAAAGACGCTCGAGTTTTGAACAAAAAATAAAAAAGTCAATATCTGTTTTTCCACGCCATCTAGCGTGAAACGAGCTTTAAGTAATCGAAAGCATCCCCCTTAAGACAAAATAATAAAAAAAAAGAAAAAAAAATATTATTAATATTATTTAATATAAATTGGATAATTTTACCTATATATTTAAATATTTATACTTTTTAATGACTTGCTATAGGTAGGTAGGTATATATTTATTTTTTTGTAATAAGTATTTTGAAAGTTTTTAATAATGATAGTAATTTTTGTAATGAATGTTAAATTGGCTTAGGCCGTTCTAATTAATTAATTAAATAAATAAATAAGACGGAATCGTGTCGATCGGACTAGTGGGACGGTCAACGGGCGATTTTTTTGACAGATGTTTTCATACATTTTCTGTCACAATGACCGTAACCGCCCGTTTCATCATCATCATCAGCATGTGGAAGTCCACTGCTAGACATAGAATATATAGAACCCCCTCCCCCCCCCCCCCCTCCTAGAGTGCCACGACGAACGATCATAGTAATAGACCCCTCTGTCGTAAAAGTCTGCTAAGGGATTACACCAGGGGACATCACCTGAGTACTCAACACCAATACTACGGTCACCAATGCGCCTATGTGGTCACTATGCGGTGATTATGGCAAATTGCAATTGCATTATATGGCCTTGTCCAACAGTGGACTTCTAACGGCTGATGAAGAATTGTTGATTATGACGACCTCCGTGGTGCAGTGGGCGAGTAGCCAGCTGAGACGCAAGAGGTGCGGGTTTAACTCTCGCTGCGGGACAAATGTTTGCATGATCTGCAAATATTTTCCGGGTTTGGGTGTTGTGGTACCATGCTACTCGTAGATCTTTGATACTCACGACACAGGGAGTCCTAGTGTGAGATCTGAGGTTCAATTATCTAAATTATTTTATGACTACACTGAAAGTTAACCGAATCGAGACTGAATTGTAAATTGACAGAAAGTTGGTATTCTGCTCGAGGGAGCAATTATATTATTTACTAGTTACGCCCCGCGGTTTCACCCGCGTGAATAATGATGAAAATTGATGATGATGATGATGAAAAGTAGCCTATGTGTTAATCCAGGGCGTAAAGTATCTCCATTTCAAATTTCACTTAAATCCATTCAGTAGTTTTTACGTGAAAGAGTAACAAACATCCATACTCACTGACATTTAAGACATCGACACAAGATCGAAACATGATCCGAACTCTATTTTAACTATTTTTTAGTTAGAGAATTGGGCCTCTGTACTATATATGTGACTGTTGGGTGTTATGTTATGTATGTTATTTTGTATTCCCAGTGGGCGCGAGAACGGAACTATGGCACTGGATGGCGTGACTTTCTCCAGTTATCCCGGAGAGAAGTTAGCTGTAGTGGGACGGACAGGGGCGGGGAAGAGCTCCTTAGTGCAGGCGATACTACGTCTCTCGCCCATCGCAAGCGGCACTGTGAGGATCGACGGCGTTGACGTCACAAAACTACATCTGCATGCTCTTAGGTAAGATTATTAACGTTATTCAAGGTTCTAAAAGAAACAAGTGACTGCTGAAAAAGTTGTCTGTGGGCTTAAATTTTTCATATTAAAGCTCAAAGCTCGTTGCCGATTGCCTAAAGAAACGTGGGAGCGAAACAGTATGTGTATCGTTCTCACTCGCACTCGTAGGTTTTATAGACAGCCGATAGATATGTGGTCGATAAATAAAATTAAGTTTTCATAATATCCAGGTTTTATGGCTCCACCGGCGGCTACTTTTGCCCATACTAAGCGATATTAGGCTCCTCGCCAAATTACAAGTGCCACAAAACAAACGTTGCCTGAAACGAAAGGTTGCCTGGGAGAAATCGCTTTCAGTGATAAGACCGCCCATTGTACTGTGCTAATCCTATCCTACTAATATTATAAATGTAAAAAATTGTGAGGATGGATGGATGTTTGTTGATACTCTTTCACGTAGATACTAATCAACGGATTTTGATGAAACTACAGTAAGAATAACATAATAGACTATAATTTATAATACAGGTTCCACGCGGACGGAGCCACGAGCATATGCTAGTTATATATATGTTATTTTTTTTTGTTATAATTTATCCTCTATCTATCTACGTCTACTTGCTCTTAGGTAAGGCAACTTTGAACTTTAAATTAATCTACTGTGTCTAATGGTGTCAAATACCCCGAGAATAAAGTCATAGCTGTAGCTTGGTCAAGCAGGAGCGGGGAAGTTATTTTGTTAGTTCTTTTTTTAAATTAATTTTTAGAAAAAATTAGTGGCCAATTATCATTTTGCGGACTTAGTGATTGAAATAATTGTACACTAAGTCAGCAAAATTAAAAATAAAACAGCACGTTATCAATGGACTTTCATACACTTTTCCCTCCCGAACATTTGTACAACAGTAATGAATTACATTCTCCCTCATTTTTTAAATAGTTCTAAGGTACTTTCTTACCAAGTATAGTATGAAATACTAATATCCAAAAGATGTATAGTGTTAGTTTTAAAATGTAAATATATATGTTAGTCTATAAGGTATATATTCTATGGGCTTATTGTCTAGGTATAATTTCATTAGACATTTCCCATGTAGCCTGAAATAAAACATTATTATTATTAATATGATTCCAGGTTACGTATCGGCGTGATACCCCAAGAGCCGTTCATATTCACGGGCAGCGTGCGCGACAACGTGGACCCGCTGCGTCAGTACTCGATGGAGGAGGTGACTGCGGCGCTGGAGGCGTGCGGCGCCGGCGCAATTGTGTCGGTGCTCGGTGCGCCCGCGAGCGAGTTGTCGCGCGGACACGCGCAGGTGCTGTGCCTCGCGCGGGCCTTGCTGCATCGAGCTAAGGTTCATATTACAATACCACAAGCTTATACCATATACTCCCTATAAATTTTTCTGAACTGAGCCGTGGTAGTCTCGGCCTGAGAATAGGACTCCTCCAACTCCTCCCATGGATGTCGAAAAAGGCGACTAAGTGATTACGCCAGGGGATAGGCAGCAGCATCCACCTGAGTACTTAACACTGAACTGAGATCACCAATCCGCCTGCCAAGCATTGTGATTATGGCTAATGACCCCATTGTCCCATTCATAATAATAATTATTATTATTAGTCATAGTATAGTAATATATAGCAGTCAGGAGGTTCCTCTCTCTGCAGCCCTAGCCTCCGACCGCTTGGGCCTTGCTCCGTGGCCGGAGGTTTCCCGTTTTGAGATATATTTTTTACTATAATGTTTTTTATACTATTATGTTTTTGTAGATAGTCCTTTATAGTAAAAAATATACTATTTTAACGAGATTTAAAATAAATTAGTGAAATAATAATAAAAAAAAAAAAAAAAATGAATTTTATAACGAGTTTTAAAATAAATCAGCGTCATAATAATAAAACATTTATTTTCGGTACAGTACACTGACACATCAAAAGGGTAGCCTAAATTACAGTTTAGCTCTAATTATTTGACAGTATAATTACGTAGTAAGTATTTATAACTATGTCTCATAAATTTGTTAGGTAATTTATTCAAAAACGTCGTTCCGCATCTTATAACTGTTGTCTTGGCTCATACAGCACCACTTACTAGTCAGTTATAAGTTGTAGGTAAGCAGCTGTAAGTCCAGTGGTTAGGTATAAGTATATGTTGTAGTCACATTATGGTATTAACAAACGGATACATGGCTGAGCTCTATAACTCCTAACTAAATTTCCCTGTGTTTAGGATATCAGTTCTCCTCCCTGATTGCCGGTTAGCAGCCGTATAGATCACTATTCTGCCACTTTCCAGATACTGCTAGTAGACGAAGCGACAGCCAACATGGACCACGAGACGGAGCGTTTGATCCTGGACACGATCCGCTGGTCGTTTGGTGGATCTACCGTGCTGTTCATCGCGCATCGACCGGCTGGCGTGCTGGACTGCACGCGCGTCGCTGTGCTGTCCGGCGGGCGGGTGGTGGAGCTGCGCGCGCCCGACGACGCGCTCGCTGATTACGACTCTCACTTCTATAAGTTGGTGTGTGGCGAGGTACGTTAGATGTCCACCTAAAATAAATTAAATTTGAATGTTGTGAGGGAACATTATTCTCGAGCATGATGGCGTTCACAAGAATGAAGTGGACGAAAAACTGCTGTGCTATTCCCACGCCAGAAAAGTCTACGTGTTCGAGCGAGACGAACATTATATTGTGTGTGTGTTTGACATTTTGGCTTGTGATATTCTCGAGATGTGTAGAGAGCTTTGTCTATCCTCGAAAGAGAAGACTTCTCTTCCGAGGATAGACAAAGAAATTGGAGACTGGCCGAAAAATGTTAAGCCTGCGATGTTAAGGCGATCATTAGACTGAGTTTTTGCCACTTTGTATTAGTATTACTACCGACGAACCGTAAGTGGCGAAAAAATGTTCCTAGTTACGGCCCAACTGGGCAACCTATGAGCGTTTCTACACTATCCGATCTAATATATTTATTGGATAACATTTATATACATTTTGTCGGTGTTCAACAAACAATGTAAATAATGTCAGATAACGTAATCGGATCGGATAGAGTGGAAACGCTCGTAAATCGCAGTCAACTCTAAGCTCTCTTGAGAGCACTAATTTTTTTTTTATTAGGTCTCTCTTGAGGTTTCTTAAAATTATAATGATAAAAAGGAACTCAGTTTTTATCATTAGAATTTTTTCGAAATCTCATTTTTATTTGTGCGGTTCGATATCCTACTAATTAATTATAAATACAAAAGTTTGGATGCTTGTTTCTCTACCATGTCGTAACAGCTGAACCGATTTTGATAAAATTTGATAGAGATAAATATTATGATTTATTTAATATGATATAGCTAGGAAAAAATATCAGTGTGATGACAGGCGTGCGTAGAATACTTGGTGCTGTTTAGGTGTGTAAATTGTAAGCTTAATTAAGGAGTAGTTTTGATGAGATTCGTGTCTTATAACTTATAAGTCACAGATTAAGCCAAAAAGATTAGTTTTTACGTTACGACCTCTGTGGTACGGCGAGCGAGTAAGCGGCTGAGACGCGAGAGGTACGTGTTTGATTCCTGCTGCGGGACAAATGTTTGCATGGTCTACAAATATTTGTTCCGTGGTACTTTGGTACTCGTAGTTCCTAACACCCACGGTAAGTGATTGTTGGGTGTTATGTTATTATATCGATGCAAGTAACAAGTGAAATTGGCGTCTACTTTCAAAGCAATGTTCAATAGAGTGCGTTTATTGAGAGCTTGTTCAGAGGCAATTTACTGTTGATTCGAGCAGAGGCTTAACATGAGCACCCAAAATAATAATCGATTTGAAACGCGCTACTCGAATCGCGCGCAAATCGCCTCATCAACAAGCTCTTACTAATAAGCGCTTCAAGTAGTTTAGTCAGTTACTGCGCTTACGCAGCTATTGACATTTATTTATTATGGTCATAAGTGTTACACCCAATAACAAGTACCATACATTATATGATACTTTTTGAAGGTAAATATAGTGAATTGTACATCATTGTCATTACATAATTCTGGAGGCTGAGTCTACATTTTTTGCAAACAATTGACACGGATTTTGTATGGCGCCCCTAGCGTACACCCTGTGAACCTCATTTTCCATACAAAAACCCGTCTTACACTATACCTACGTCCGTGTAAAAGACTTCGGTCTATGCTAAAGGATAGAATATAGTGTGGTAAAACCAATTAATCTTCGAATTTCTTGTTCTTCGCTTGCCGGTTTCTTACGTTTCGCCGTTTTTCGAAGGTATATCCATCAACTTGCAATGGCCTAGCTTGGTAGAACTATTCACTCTCTTCGAGAGTAGGCTCTGAGTCCCAGCTGTGGGAACGTTATAGGCTGATTGTGTTAAATCAATTTGTTTGGTCTTTCTTGAACTTGCCATTAATTGCGTTGTGTTTCGACAAACTGAACTATTATTAGATACTTAGAATCATAAGAACCTAATAGTTCTTATGTACAATCATTGCTCAATCATGTACTTTTTGATTAACTGCATAATAAATTCTCTCTAGATAAAAAAGGCTTGAAACGTACATAACCGAACATAACCGAACATATCTGTAATACAGATAGTATTACAGATATGTTCGTTTATGTATGTTTGTCCAAATTTTTTGCTTACAGATTCTGTAAGCTAAAAATTTGGACAATCCTTTGAAATTTGATTCGAACTTGGCTTGGCACGCTGCCATGTGCCTTTTAATTTGTAAATACGCCTGTTGAGCTGTAAATTTACTAAAGATATACAACCTAGTCGTTAGTGAGTCATATCAAGAAGCAGACTGAGGGGTTTAGACTAGTCGATTTAAGTCAGCGAGTCAAAGACTTAATTTAAACACCAAATGTCGTCGATTCTGTGAAGCATTCTCTAAAGAGCTAAATTGCGCTAAAATTATTACGGTCCCTTTTATTTCTGCCAGCAAAAAGCAGGTCGCATGAAGTCGGTGGATGGAGGCGGCTCAAGACCATCGTCGTCGTGGTATTATAGGGGAGGCTTATATCCAGCAGTGCACTTCTACAGGCTGATGATGATGATTATAATTATTTCAACCAGAGGCCCAAGCACGAACATCAGGGCCCGAGACCAAGACAAGACACAGATCATCAATACACAAACAGCCCGTGATAATTTTTGCGAGATTTATTTTTAGAGAATGTTGCACAAAACAGCATCACTGTCAATATTATAAATAATGATGAAACTGTAACATTTTTATGGTATTATAAGGTATTATTATTTAGTTGTTCGTGCCTCATTATGTTATTTCTTAACTAACTATTTTTATATCATAATAAACTATTATTAATGACGAATGTAAGTTGTAAGAAAGCTCCATTCTTATGTTGTTTTTACCATAGTGCAAGCTCGCGCTGCGAAAAAGAAACACTTGATATTGTAATCCAAATTAAAAAAACCAGCCAAGTGCGTGAACTACGCTTAGTGTAGGGTTCTGTAGTCATTTATCTTGAAGCTGCTCCGATCTTAGTCAGGTTTCTCCCGTAACTCGTGTACATTTTTCATCGCAGTATATCTGAAATAGTTTTAGAATAGAATGCCTGAATTTCGCAATAAGTTCAAATAGCTTCCCATATGCCATCGCAGGAATACTCACATTCTCTTATACAGTATCTTATTTCACATTTGTACCCCTCCCTACCTCAAGGAGCGCGGAATATCTTCATCTTTTCCAGCCTACATACATTTGCGCTCCTTTAAGACCTTGCAACTTAAAACACCCAAGCACACTTCTACTTTCTAGGAGTATTCCTTTACTGCACAATCAGCCCGTCTGTGGAATGTTCTCCCTCTTGTTATTAGAACCGCCAAATCTCTTCCTATATTCAAAGACTTGTTGAGTTAGTTCTAGCAATATATTCAGATGTTTATTTATGATTTATTATGTATATTCTTTTAAGTACACCGTGTGCATGCGTGTGCTTTTATTGATTGTACAACACGTCCTTTATCGTTCTCGTCAATTTGTCAAAAATGTCTGGAAGAGATCGCTCTCAGATAAGACCTCCCATTGTACTTCCATACCTACTTATATTTTGATTATTTTAATGTGGTGTGTAATTAAGTGATCTGTCTAGAATATTTTTCATTGAAAGTTCCCGATTTGGGAGATTTTTTGACCATCGGTGTCTTAGTAAGTCCAGGGTTCCTTGTGGGACAATGGAACCCTAAAAAGCATTGCTTTCTCGCAGCGTGGGCTACAAACGGTGATAATTCATTCCTATTGTTTTCTTATGAATAAGTTATATAAATTATTGAGCAATAGCTGTAGCTTCTGTACAGCATTCTCTAAAAAAAAAACCCGCAGCGGGACAAATTTTTGCATCGTCTGCAAATATTAGTACCGCGTGAGGGTGTTTTGGTGTCATTGATTCCCTGTGTCGTGGGTACCTTGATACCCACGACACCGGGAATCATAGTGAATGTTGTGAATTTAAACGCGGTTTAAATTTAGCGAATCATTAACTCAATTTATTGTGATTGTAATAGTTTTTATTTTTTTTAATAAAATATGATTGAAATACAGCTTTTATGTTGTTATTTTTACAAACAAAACTCGGGTAGGTACTCGTAGTTTTTTTTTTTGATATCCTATATGTTTTGTGATCTCGAAATCGGCTCTATAGGTTTCGATGAATTTTGCTATAGGTTTTTGGGGGCAAAAAATCGAGCTAGCAAGGTTTTATTTCTGGAAAAACGCGAAAAGTTTTCCGAGCAAAGCTCGGTCACCCTCGTACTAAGTGTTTATACTACCAAACATCACAGATGTTTTCTTTAGATTGTGTATATGTTCAAACATTTTCTACTGATTAAATCAGTCAATTTAATATTGCAATTATGTGTGAGAATACACGCTAAAAAAAAGTCGGCCAAGCTAGTTTCAAAAAACATATTTTTATTATATCACAGGTATAATTTGATAAGTCTGTCCTAGAACGTGACGTCACTTCTAAAGAGCAGCAGTAAGACCTGTTTCATTGTGACTTTAAGGAAAAATCAACTTATTTGTTTATGCAACAACCAGTGATGTGCCAACTATTGAGATTATAGATTGTATTCTAAGTCGTACCTAGTTGCAGAAATGTATTTATTTACCCTGTTGATAGTATTTGGTGAGTACAGGACCTATCAATTTAGAAAATAGTTTAATGATTGTGCGTTAAGACCGCCCATTGTACTTTTAAGTATCATATTAAGTTGTATTTTTTATTATCTTAAGGTGTACGACCTCCGTGGCGGTGTGGGTTCGATTCCCGCAGTGGGACAAATGTTTGCATGATCTGCAAATATCTGATCTGGGTGTTGTGGTACCATGGTACTCGTAGTTCCTGATACCCACGACACAAGGAATCCTAGTGTGGGATCAGGACTATGTATGTGACTGTTGGGTGTTATGTATGTTATGTTATGTATGTATGTACAATAACCAAGATCAAGGTGAAACCCCAAGATCATCGATATAGCTCTCAGAATTAGCAAGTTGAAGTGGCAATGGGCAGGTCATATAGTACGCAGAACTGACAATTGACTAAAGACATTATAAATGTCGCAGGAAGTCGGTGGATGGAGGCGGCTCAAGACCTTTCGTCGTGGCATTCTAGGGGGAAGGCCTAGCAGTGGACTTCGACTGGCTGATGATGATGATGATGTCCACTGAAGTATTTTCTAGTCTTTAGTCTTTTGTTAGTCCATCAAGTTGAGGGCCTTCGTCTACCGCGTCGGGGTCTACCGGTTTTGGTCTAGCGTAGCTCTCTCCATAGCCCGCTGTGACTTTGAGCTTATCTATACGGCCAATAGTTAGCGACCACGTCCCAGTGCCGTAAGTCATAACAATTTATTTTTATTTTTGAATCTAGTCCACAATCTGGCAACTGCATATTACCACCGTATCCAAATAACGGCCACTACACCACCAATATACCCGGCGCAGAACCGGGACAAGGCGTCCATTTGGTGGTGATCAATGTTACCTGCCATCAGGGGTTCGGCATGGTGGGTTCCAGTTCAATCTTCTGCCATAACGGATTCTGGCCGACAAGCTTCCCTAAGTGTGTCAGTGAGTATTTGTTACTTAATGAACTTGGGAGTGTATAGGTAGAAACTTTAACAGGGTGACAGCAGCAATGCTACCAAACAGTGTAACTTTGTATCGCTCCATACAAACAGAAGTTTGCTCCGCATTTGAATATCAAACACAAAAAAATAAAAAAATTGTTGTCACAATGTAGAGACTAATATCTAGGCATGTGGTTTTGCAGTTTCCCACTAAATTTTATAGATTCAAACTAGAATAGGTTATAAGATTTCCATACAAATCTTTAAGTATGTGTGATTTTAAAACCATATAATTTTATAAGAAACTGATAAACCACAGTATTTGTGTATTGATCATGTTTACTAGATAAGATAATACCAGTTTAATGAACAGGGTGGTTATTCGCTATGACTTAAGAGATTCCTTGTTAATAACGTGTGACGTCACCCATACGATTCAGCGATGATTCTACGCAGATATCGTAACGAGCCCGCTTTATTTTACGTTTGGTCATAGCGAATAAGGGCCCAGTAGGCTGTCTGAAAACGTCAAATTAAAGATTTGATTTATCAGTAGGTAGCTTTGATTTAAAATAATTGTTCTTAACAAACAGCAATGTGCGAGCTCAAGGAGAATCCAACAGTGGAATATCGCTGCCTGGTCTCCAACACCGAAGAAGCCCACAGACCCTGTGGAAGTCGCGAGCCTTCCGGAACCATCATCAACCCCCTATGTCGGAAACCCAACTACTATTATGCTGGCAATCTGTACCTCATGCATTGCGTCGATGGTGAATGGAACTACATTGCTAGGTGCACTCCAGGTTAGACCAAAAACGGCATCAACAAAATTGGATACTTTTCACTGACTTTCTGCGTCTCTAATAAACAATTTGATTTGTGATCTACAACATGTTTCTTATATCGAATCTCTGTTTACAGAATGTGGAAAGGTGACTCCAGATGGGAAAGAGCTGGTGGTCGGAGGGTCATCAGCCAAGAAAGGCGAGCTTCCGTGGCACGCCGGGATATACAAAAAGAGTTTTAACCCCTACATGCAAGTCTGTGGAGGCTCGCTCATCAGTAACAACATCGTCATATCAGGTTCTCACTTTTAATAATAGACGCTCACGCATGGCTGTTTGACATAGGAAACTTCTAGCCAGGTCACGAAAAAGTTTGAATACCATAGGTACCATGTCCACACGCTCCAAATTCAAATTCTATTCCAATTTTTTATCAATTACTTTTTGATCTTGGATGTCTCCAACTCACTGGTCCTTTCCAGCTGCCCATTGCTTCTGGACTGACCGGGAGAAGCAGCTGCCAGCGTCACTGTTCGCAGTGGCAGTCGGCAAGCTCTACAGGCCCTGGAACAACGAGGTGGACGAGGCCCAGAAGTCTGATGTTAGTTTTAGCAGGGTGTTATTCACCAGTTGGCAATTTTCTTTCAAGTTACCTATCTACCGTGTTAAAAGAAATAGGTAGTTCAAAAAAACCAGTTAAGTGAGAGTCGAACTCGCGTGGAAAGGGTTCCGTACAAGTTAGGCTACCATAGTAACCACCAAACTAATTGAACTTATTAATCGGTCAACAAATTTTCTCTTCACGAATATTTTCCGTTTCCCTTTAAACTTTAGGCTCAGCAGGAGATAACTTGCCAAGTTTTTTTATTTTCTAGTTTGCCTCTGTAATTTTGGATCCCAAAATCAGAATTTGTTTATTTACGCTATACGTCAGTGATCCTAAACACAAAAATTACAAAAACGTGCCTCTCTTATCGTTCAGTAGATTAGGAAAATCTTCCTGAAATCCCCTTTACAAATCCCCTTATAGGCTGTGACAGACAAACACGAGAGTCATCCTATAATGGGTTTGTTGGTACCTTTTGAGGTACGGAACTCTAAAAACTTCTAACGTTTTTTCGATACTATGTGCGAAGACAGAATGTGACTTTCAACCCCTAAAAACCCTACGAACTTAAAACCCTACAAGCTTTTGTTAGTAGTAGAACTTCTTGTGAAAGAGTTCGTATGGGGAAGTGCTATACCACCGTATCTACCTATTTCTGCCGCCAAGCAGTTGTGTTGCATTGCTTTGTTTCGGTTTGAAGAGTTCGGGTGCCGGTGAAACTGCAGGCACATGAGACTTTACTCATCTTTATGTCTCAGGGTTGGCCGCGCGCGTGTTATGCCGCTGGTGTCGCAGGCGTCCATAGGCTACGGTAACTGCTTTCCATCAGGTGGGCCGTAAGCTTGTTTGCTTGCCAAGTAGTATAAAAAAAACCTCTACAAAAGCGAAAAACATTGTTTCTGTTACAGGTGAAAGAGATAATACTGCCTCCGCGATTCCAAGGCTCCGAGGGCAACTTCCAAGACGACATTGCCGCAGTCATAGTCACTCACCCGTTTGAGTACAAGACCTACATCAGGCCGGTGTGCCTCAGCTTCGAAATCAACATCGACAGAATGCAGCCGCAGGATGCAAATGAGACGAAAGGGAAGGTAAATTATTATTACCCCAGATACTTAAAAATAAAAGCACGAAAATTACCCCCGTGAAACTCGTCTTGCCCCTATACAATTTTGGTCCGCGTCATTGAGCGAGCCTTACACAACGTACTCCACAGAACAGAAATAAGAGCCCCCCAAAAAATATGTTCAAAACCAAGGATATTGCACACAAACTATGTAGTAATCTGGATAGTGCACTCGCGTGGGGGGGGATGAGGTAAGGGGAGGGTGTGCGTGGAATAAGAGTGTCTTTATCTAACTCGGTAAATCAGAACCGTTTATAACCCGTCACCGGTGGTACCTACTACCAATAGTAAAAACGGGTTATTTTTACCCCTCTTGCTACAAACCGCCTGAATAGTACTGTTGGGATTTTTTTATATAGTGTGATCCTTCTATGATAAATCCATGCTCTTTGCTCCTAACTCACAACGTGTGATAAAGCCACACGTATGTACACACATGTACACTGATGTATGCTTTCTGCAGGTGGCCGGCTGGGGGCTGACCGGCGAGAACGGCAACGCGTCAACAGTACTGCAAGTGGTTGACCTGCCTTACGTGGAGGTGTCCACTTGCATCGCCAATCTACCATACAACTTCCGCGAGTACATCACTAGTGATAAGATCTGCGCTGGGACTTTAGAAAGTAAGTTGAGTGTTAACCCTAAGCGTTGTGTACACGAGCGGCAAATTGCCAAGGGCAAAGGCAAACGTAGCCGTCGACATCTGTCGGCGGCAGCCGTCAACGCATCGGCGGCAGCCGTCGACCTATAGCGACGCGTGCAGTTGTTGCAGCAGCTCGATGGCTGCCGCAGAACTTCGATTTTGACATGTCAACGGCTGTCGCCGACGGGTGCAGTTGCCTCTGCCGTTGACATCGTGCCGCTCGTGTATATGAAGCCTTACCTCAACAAAACAAGTTGTTACGCAAAAAAAAAATTACTTACACGCTGAATACCAAAGCGTGTAGTGACATCACGGTACATTCAGTCAGAGGCCGTATTCTGAGTTTTAACAAGCAATGGGCGCATGGTAGTATTGTGTATGTAACACGGATTTTAGAATGGTATTTGTGGTTCTCAAAGTGGGCGCTTTTCAGCGTCTCTATAAAATATCCGACATAAAACAAAAGTACGTGTCAATTGTTTTTTTTTTTAAAATACAACCGAATAAGAACCTACTTTTTTGAAGTCGGTTAAAATCGACTCGCTGATCATAGTGTTTTTTTTATACTACTTGGCAAGCAAACTAGCATACGGCCCACCTGATGGAAAGCAGTTACCGTAGCCTATGGACGCCTGCAACACCAAAGGTATCACACGCGCGCTGCCGACCCTGAGACAAAGATGAAAAGTCTCATGTGCCTGTAATTTCACCGGCACCCGTACCCTTCAAACCGGAACACAGCAATGTGAATACTACACTGGTTGGCGGCAGAAATAGGTACGGTGGTAGCACTTCCCCGGACGAACTCTTTCACAAGAAGTTCTACTACTAACAAAGTGTGTTTTGAGATGACGTCACAGATTTATAAGCATAGTACTAAAGTAGATGACGTCAAATCTCGAATGAAAACTATAAGTTGCATGATACAATAGGAGACGTTATCTCGTCTACGAGATTTATAAGAGAATATGCGCCAGGGACACAACATAACTTTGTTTCTTACCCCACAGATAACACAGCCCTCTGCAGAGGTGACAGTGGAGGCGGCCTCGCATTCCCCATAGCAGACCGAGGGGCCCTACGATACTATCTCCATGGAGTTGTGTCAACAGCGCCAAACAAAAACGAAGTTGCCTGCGATACAACCTCGTACACTACCTTCACACAGATACTGAAACATGAATTTTTCATAAAACTGTTCTGGAAAGATTAACGCAGCGGCACGAAATACCTACAGAAGAATCTTTTCCCTCATTAGACTAGAGTTTTTTTAAATAAACAAAACAAACACTTGTCTTACATACAAACAAAACTTACATGTTAGTTGCATATTCCATTGACTCTGACTGACTTCTTACGCAAGTTTTAAAACTTTAAAATTATTTAGCCCAAAAACTAAATACACGATTGACAAGGACGTATGGTGTAGTGTAACACGGATTTTTGTATGGAATATGAAGTTTACAGAGTATAAGCTCATTGGTGTCGTCATACAAAATCAGAGTTACACTACACCATACGTCCATCAATTGTTTACAAAAAACTTAGGTCGAGATAAATAGACGTTACTTAGTCCGTACTAATGCTTAGAACTGTCCTTGTAACTATTTTTTTTTTTTTTTTTTTTTATTCATATGTATTATAAGGACCTTTATAATTTTCTTATATGCCGGTCCTGTAAAGTGTACAATTACTTAAATCTAAACAAGATATATAACACACATATATACAGGTAGCTAGTTATATAAGGTATTTAATAGGTATAATTTTTCACTTGTACTCACAGCTATGAACACAGCTTTTGCTGCCTCAAAAGTTGGTTCAGATAAAACTCTGTTAAACACACCCACATCATACATATTCAGGCTGTGAGTCATCACAAGTCCTTGTCACTATCACACAACTATTAAAACACGCGTGCTAGAGAGTGACAGGGACAATGCTCAGCATAAGTACGTGCTAAGTAACGTCCATTTATCTCAACATTAGACTCAGAAAACTGACTGTAACAATTCAGACTCACGCAAGGCGCGTCGTGCCATGGCGTAGTATTGTTTGTAGGTAATAATATAAATTATCACGCAAATATCTCAAGTTGTTGTAATAGTAGGTAATCGTTTTTTATTATTTGTAAGAAAATAAGAATCGATTGGAAAAAACAGACTTTTATTTTTTGTTATTTTCACACAAACAACCTTGGTACGGTCTACTATGTAGGCATGTAGTAGGAGTAGGTACCTACAACAAAGTACCTTTTCACTACATTAAACTTATATTCAATAATAATTATTATTCTAATAACTTAGATCCAAAAATGACAAAAAAAAACTAAACAACACATTCAAAACATCAAATCAAAACTATCGGGTTTCACGTATGCTCTGCGTGAATTAAAAAACGGCGCTACCTGCCTATACAGGTGTTTTTTTTGAAATGGGACAGTCTGGGGATATCCGAATCCATAAGAGATACGGGAAAACTGTATTTGGAACCATTTACTCGTTATGTATGAAAACGATTTTGGCATAAGTAGTTATTTTTTTGGTCAAGCGTGAGTTCTCCCTAAAAATGAGTTGTTTGATCAACATTTTTTTTAATGCGTATCGACTCAGTTTCATATAAGGATTGTTTCATTGTATATGAAGAAAAAAATCGGAGCAGCAGAAGTTAGTCAAATTTAATAAAATGTTTTCTCATACAATTTGTAAGCAATCTGGTACCTACGTTAACAAAACTATCGCAATCAATTTTCAAAATGGCCTCCCTGTTGCTGTTTCTAGGTACGGGCACGATTCAGAACACCTCTAGTGGCCTTAGACAAAGATGTTCTTATTAAAATTTTACTAACTTCTACAGCTCTGATTTTTCTCATTTCACGAGACCATCAGAGCAGCAGAACAACATTCATAACACATCTTTGTCTAAGGCCACTAGAGGTATTCTGATACGTGCCCGTACCTGGAAACAGCAAGAGGGAGTCCATTTCGAAAGTTTATTGCGATAGTTTTATTAACGTATGTACCAGATTTCTTACAAATTGTATGTGAAAACATTTTATTAAATCTGACTAACTTCTGCTGCTCAGATTTTTTTCTTCCTATACAATGAAACAATCCTTACTTTAAACAAAGTCGATACGCATTAAAATAAATTTTGATCAAAACAACTAATTTTTATGGAGAACTCACGCTTGACCAAAAAAATAACTATGCCAAAATCGTGTTCATACAAAATGAGTAAATGGTTCCAAAGACAGTTTTCCCGTATCTCTTATGAATTCGAATATCCCCATACTGTCCCATTTCAAAAAAACACCCTGTATACTATGCATTCACACACTTGTCATTTAGCATTGTATTATTTTGCAATGGCACGAATATACAACACTTTGACGTCTATAATACATTTTAGAAATAAGTAAATTTGTTCGAAAATATCCTCACTTGTATATAATACTTGAAGATATTCCTAGAATGTATGCATTGAGACCGGGTAGAAATAAAATAATACAACCGCAATCACACCTAAAAATGTATAGCAAAGCAACGGACCATACGCAATGTCAATAAAAAATGATACAAAGAGATTCACAATTTATAAAAAAACTTTAGTCATTCTCATTGAAAAAATGCTTTACGACATAAAGAGTTTTTGGGGTAGGTACTTATATTATACTTAAAATTCAAAAATATAATTTTGATTTGTTAAATCTATGACAAGGATAAAAATTGTTGGTAAAATACAAGAGAAGACACAAGATTATAAGATATAAGAAGATAGAAGATTTGTTTAAGATCTTAATAGGTACCTACCGATATCCATATGAGATTTTGACTCCTAAAAATGGGTCCGAGAACCTCGGTCTGCCTCGCTGTTGCAATGCCCTAAGCACAGGGTTCATGTGAGATACTACATATTTATATAACAACTAATTGTAACCATGTGAAAGCAATAAATGTATTAAGTATTGAGAATTAAGTAGGTACATAGGTAGGTAGGGTGGTGGTGGTGTCTAGTCTAAAACTGTACGCCCCTCCAGCAGGGCGATTCTAAAACGTCTGAAACGTTTCCGATCGGATTTTTTAGTTTTTAATTTTTACATGGTAAGTAACCAGCGCCTTTAGTCCTCCAGCGCTTTTACTTGGCACTTGACACAAGGTTGACGTTCTAAAACGGTCTTTGTGGTTTTTTTTGTGGTTACGGGTTAGGATCATTTTATTTTGACGCAATGGATTAGAGTGGGGCGTTCAGTTTTAGATCTACATATTACGTTCTTCCGGTGTTCTATAGGGATAGTCTATGTAGTCAAATACATCTTCTTCCGATGAAATTGGCACTGGCTCGCCAGGAACACCTGTTAACAAAATTTTGACTATAGTTTCTTTGAACATTGTCGGTTCTGTTTCATTTTCTAAAGCGCTAAAAATATCGTGGTCGTATAAACAGGGTGTAAAAGGACAGCTCCCGAATACTGAAGGTACCGGTAAAGCTACCTATATCATAGCTATATAAAATAGCGCGAGTTCACAAAGCGCACCGGCTGCGCGAGTTCAACGCTCCCGGTTAGTTGATCGATGCGCTGCGCCAATATTTCTTAGGTGGTTTTCATTGCTTTTTTTGACGTTATTTTTACTGATGGAAATTAGGTTTTTGTGTTCCTTTTATTATCAACATCATTATCAACCTATAGAAGCCCACTGTAGGACATAGACCTCTCAACTTATTATTAACTATCATAAACAATTCAGGGGAGCTCTAGCGCACGTCACTTTGAGATTTATGTTTTGCAAGCGCTGTAAACAAAATGAGTTGCTGAAGCGGTCCGCTCTTGGGTTTCCATACAAAAACAGTAGTAGCGATTCTGCATCATTCTCTAAATTTAAACCGTGCTAAAATTATCGCTGTCGCTTCTTATTCAGAGGGTGCGCGATAAACTTAGCGCACTTTTATTTTAGATCAATCTGCCCAGAATTGCTACCATGGTAGCACTGTGATATTAAGCAGCGTTGCAAAACTCAGACTAGGGCCTAGCTACGGGTTCATAAGAATAACTAATTGTTCATTCTTATGGAACTGTTCTTTCTTAGAAAGAAATGCGTTGCACAATTTAACTCCCCACTGAAGTACCTAACTAAAACAATGGATACGTAATACCACACTGTATCGTTTCAGCCGGTTAACGTCCTGGGGTGCGATTTTTGAATGTCATTTAGTGACTAAATATCATTAAAGAGGCCGTAAATCACCGTTTTTCAGGAATGTACTTGAAGGAGGCACATGCATTGATCTCATAATATGTATAAGAATTTTAGTCATCAATGAGTTTCAACACATCAATTTGGAAATCGGGATTAACGGCAATTTTACTGATGTTTAGTCACACAGTGACATAAAAAAATCGCACCCCTTGACAAAGGCCACCCTATATAGCATGTCACAACGAACGGGCTTGAGCCGCCCCCTTCCAAGATCGATGGAATACTTATCTACAATCTACTAGAGTATAGGTAATTAGGTACTCTCACCAGTAACGCCCACGGGTCTCAACGCGTACTCGTTTAGAGTGAAACCCTTCTCGAGTGCGTGTGCTCGCATGGTCTTATTGAATACGTCACTGCCGGTGAAATAGAGTATGGCGCAATAGTACTGCTCACAGGGGATCAGCCTGATGTCGAGGCGACGCGCTGGTAGATCCTCGGATAGCCGACAGACACCCTGAAATGCAAAAAATATTTTTTAAGAAACGCATTCAATGCTACGATCTCCTTACTATTACGTGTCGACACTGCGTCATTGCCTATCTTATGAAGTTCATAATTTCAATTTGTAGCCCTTACGATGGTCTCGATAAACCATAGACATTATAAAGGTAGCAGGAACTCGTTCCATATTGACGGATCTGCAGGGCGATTCAAAAACGTCGGAAACGTTTCCGATCGGATTCGTTAGTTTTTCATTTCGATGTGGTAAGTAACTAAAACATTTTTCTAACAATTTTCTCTAGTAAAACACAGTAATATACAAGATTTATTGTTTTTTTACTGTGTTTTACTAGAGAAAATTGTTTTAGTTACTTACCACATCGAAATGAAAAACTAACGAATCCGGTCGGAAACGTTTCCGACGTTTTAGAATCGGCCCTGCTGGATCGTTCGTCGTGGTATTGTATGAAAAGCCTACAACGTGGACTTTTACAGGGTGAAGATGAAGAGGCCAATATGTCACACAACAGCCAGTTCCAACAGCGTTAGAACAGGAGTAATTTTAGCTTATAAGACGATTCAAAATGATCCTTGTGATTTCAATGAATAAAGTTCTTTTTGACTTTGACATTGACTTTGTCGTTAAAAAAAATTTACATACCATAAATTTTGTATCTCCAATGGAAATAACGTCAGTAACGAGACCCTGCAGAGCTTCGACCAAGCTCTTCATTAGAGCTTTTGCTTCATGCTTCTTCTTTTCATTAATTTTCAGAGAAGGGTGAGTCACCAATGCGTCAATATCGCCGCTCTCCCTTTTGCCTCGTCTAGAAAAACATGAAGCATGATTTACACTAAGTCAGTGACTGACTCCAAATTCGAGGCAAGCCAGAGCTGACCCACCCCCGAATTACAGTAGCATATGGCAATGGGGAACGCAACAATGGGAATCATTTAAGAAGCCATAGCGCTGTCCAAATCTTTAGAAACTTGAAAGGAGGAATATTTATGTCAAGAAGTTTCCTCTGTTCAAGTTTCATAAGATTTAGATAGCGCTATAAAGGCTGGCAAAATGATCCCCATTGCCATTTGTGACTGTAATTGGAGGGCCGTTACTGCTTGAAGTGTAAATTCTAAATTCATTTGGAGTTAGTACAGCGCTGTCGCGTCAGTGACCTTCAATATTCGCGCTTGAATATTTTGAAGTCCGCACACTCGCGCTACCCGCTCGCTAAACGGCCAAGTCAGTACTAGGTCATTCGCTTTGTAGAAAGACAACCAAGTAGAACCTCCAGTTTATTGTCTGTCGTCTATTCATTTTCTTATCCAAAGTCGTTTCTTTTTAGATATCTCTTGTAACATTTCCTTCAACTCTTCCAACAGCTATTAGGAAATTTTTCTTAACAAATAGTTCAAGTGTTGTCAATTCTGCCGTTTACGCGAATTCATTTTTACCCACTGACTTCAATAATTTTTTTATTTTTTTTTTATTTAATTTGATAAATACTTAGGTAATGTAAATAAATAACTTGCGTTCAAAAATTGAAGAAATTACAACGACTACTGACTGCATTTAAACAGTGTCAAATCAGTTCTCGGCGCCAGTACTAACGCTTAGACTGACCTAATGTAAATCAGCCTTTACCTCCGTTTTCTGATCTACCCACACTCGCACGCTTAGCACGGGAGGAAGACAATCTTTATCTAGCAGGCAAGAGTAAGTATATCATTTTATTTTGAACTCACCTATAACTGCCACAAATGGTCATATTAAACGCTAAATCCAGACTTTCAATGAGATTCTTTAGTTTGCTTTCAATATCCTGAATTTCTTTTCGAGGGATCTTTTTTTCGAAGTCCTCAAAATACCTGCAGTAAAGTAAAATAGGCGATTAACGTTTGACCATGAGCAGCATTCACTAAATTTCAACGGCGCTGATATAAAATTGTCGCAGTCCCTTAGAAATGGGTGACGACCTCTGTGGCGCGGCGCGGCCGAGTAGCCGGGTGAGATGCAAGTGGTTGCGGGTTCGATTTCCGCCGCGGGACAAATGTTTGTATGATCTGCAAATATTTGTTCCGGGCTGGGTGTTATGGTATCATGAAACCTACGATACGAGTGAGTATATATCTACTCAAAGATTTTAAAACTAATATTTTCTTCCTCTAAGGGCCGTGGGGCTTTCGTGGAACGGACTCCAGCAGGGCGATTCTAAAACGTCGGAAACGTTTCCGATCGGATTCGTTAATTTTTCATTTCGATGTGGTAACTAAAAAAAAATTCTCTAGTAAAACACAGTAAAAAACAATAAATATTGTATATTACTGTGAACATTGTTTTAGTTACTTACCACGTCGAAATGAAAATCTAACGAATCCGATCGGAAACGTTTCCGACGTTTTTGAATCGCCCTGTCGATAGGTCTTTACCCTACCTTATCTGTTTAGGTAGGTTTTTATCAAGTGAGAACTTACCTTACTCCAATAGTTTGATGGTGGGTTAATTTACCAATATTATTTCTGAGGTCTTCTATAGATTTAATTCCATTTCTGACGAATTCAGCCGCTTTGACCGGCCCTATTCCTGTTACTCTGGTGAGTGTGTTGATGGCTTGTGCATCCTCGTCTTGATGAATGTTTTCAAGTTTTCTAAGTTTGCCAGTTTGAAGGAATTCATCTATTTTCTTCGAGATTTTATCACCAATGCCGCTCAGCTTTTTTGCTTCATCACCCGATTCTATTCTCTTGCTGTGTGTAGCTAGAACACTTGCTGCTTTTCTGTAGGCATTGTACTTATGGACGTTGCGACTTACATTCTTCTCGTATTCTGCCAACTCCGCAAGAAAATCGCAAAAGTCTCCATTTAAATTGTTGTCATTAGAGGGGTTTTTGCGTTTACTCATTTCGGACTACGTTCTTGCTCTGTAAATAAAAAAGTAAGTAGGTATACCTAAATGCTAGGTAGGACAAATGCTTGGGCCGAGACTTACACGGCTCCGACCGAACTACTCTATTAGGTAGACTGTAGGTACTTATAAAATCAAACCAAAATTATAATTTTCGCGGGTTTTTAAATATAGGTAGGTACTAAAGAGGTTCGTTCGTCTTTCGCAATATACCTACCTATTACATTTTGTAACATGACACACAATTAAATACGGAGCCCGTAGGCTCGTACTTGGACCGATCGGGGCCAGCTAGACAAAAGAAAATCGAATTTCCTTGACCTTTCTTCTATTATCAATAAAGGATAATTTTGTTTTTTTTGTCATTTTGACGGATTTCCCCGCCATTTTCCGCAGCTGAAAGAGGACTTTGATTTTGAATCTAGACATTTTTTTTGTTTACTAATAAATGTCAAGATATGCCACTGTGTGTATTATTATCTTAGAATAAGGACTGAAGCACATTATTATATAATATAGTATAAATATATTCTGAAGTGTTTTACGGAGGCATGCATTGCATTCTTCGAACACATCGTGCCACTCGCACGCTTGGAGCAAGGAACATAACTCGCACGCTTCCATACAGCCTTAGGCACAGCAGAAACCCCAAACTCTATCTGGGGGTCGCTAACTATTCTGACACAAAAAACCAGTAACTACATCAGAAAACTTGAACACATCGGAATGTGTCGGGTCGGGTGTTTGCAGTATAAATCAAGCATTATTCACCTATAAACTCACAGACGTAAACGGAACAAAATATCAAGAAGTCGATTCTTGATATTTTGTTTCATTTTTTACGTAAATCAGTGTCACATCACTGAACAAAATTTAAATTATGTCATTGTCATTGTCAAAACGTGCAGTGCAGAGCAATTTCTAAAATAGAATCAATCAATGAGTTTATTTTCATATAATTTTATTCAATGAGAAGTTACAGGATTACGAAACTAATTATCATACCGTGATACTTACCTACATTATTTAAAGTGTTGTTCCTTCCTGAAATGTTCCCACGAGGCTGTACTCCGAGATGGATAGCGTAACAGATAAACTACTGCAATGTTTTGGACACAGAAAGTTCAAAAGTGAACTTCAAGAGCGAGCTGTTAGAGCAATAAATAGAGGTAATGTTTCACTAAACGTTTTTTTTGCCAAATTCTTGCTTTTTATTTGTTGTAGGCCGCTAAACTATTTTTAAAACAGTTGTTTTCATTTAGATAGTGCGTCACTGAGTAGGATAGTAGCGCCAACTGTCAAACCAAATTGACGCGAAATTCAAATTCACTTCAAAAGCTTTGTGTTTAGGCTGCATCTAGAGAAAACTGGAAAATTCATACAAAAAAAAATCCTTCGTGCCGCTTGAAAAAGAAATTTTAATAAAATATTTCGTTAAATTTTGATAATTTTACAAAACCGTCACAATAAATTATCGTTTTTTTTATTTTGCGTTAGGCAAGGTAACTTTATTTTTTTCTATCTAGAAAATATTATCCTGTCCTGTTTTTGGTTGAGGTATTCCTCGTAACTAGGATGTAGTATCCATGCTCATTTTTAATCTCAATATTTTACTTGATTTACTCGGATAAAAATGGAAACTACTATTGGTATTTTGCGTTAGGTACATGCGGCTGAGAAAGTAGTGAGTTTTAAGTTAAATTAGTTCCATAATAATTAATTTTATGAAGTGTAATAATTTTTTTATTTTATTTAAAATTACTAAAACACTTTGGGAAAT
Organism: Epirrita christyi; assembly: GCA_951392215.1. Lineage (NCBI taxonomy): Eukaryota > Metazoa > Arthropoda > Insecta > Lepidoptera > Geometridae > Epirrita > Epirrita christyi. Next base: position 5,181,924 of record OX595840.1, on the reverse strand, counting down.
AGAAACTGCACTGTAATATTTCTTATTTCATAGGTGTGCATGATGTATTTGTTTCAATGCCAACCGGTTCGGGGAAATCCCTGTGCTTCCAACTCCCGGCAATGTTACAGGACAACAAAGTGGCTATTGTTTTTTCACCACTACTGGCACTCATCAAGGATCAAATCGATCATCTAGCAAAATTAAAAATTATTGCTGAATCTATAAACTCTAAAATGACCTCTAAAGATAGGGAAAGAGTGCTGAACGACCTACGAAGCATGAAACCCGATACAAGATTCTTGTATATAACTCCCGAACAGGCAGCCACAGGTACTTTTATGTCCCTAATGGAGCATCTAGTCAAGTATAAGAAGGTTTCATATGTTGTTGTTGATGAGGCACATTGTGTCAGTGAATGGGGGCATGACTTCCGACCGGACTATTTGAAACTGGGTGACTTAAGAGAGAAGCATAAAGAAGTCCCGTGGGTAGCCCTAACAGCTACGGCAAGTGTCGATGTTGTAAAGGATATAATGACGAATCTGAAACTGTTGACACCAGTTGCACAGTTTAAAACTCCAAGTTTTAGAAGGAATTTGTTTTATGATGTTATTTATCAAAACTGTATAGAGGATGAGATTGGACATTTGTCAGATTTCTTAAAGAAAAGCTTGAAAGAAGATGAAAATATTAAGCAAGTAAGTGTAATTTTCAACACTTTCTTATTTAGTTATAGACAATAAATTACATAACTCATTGATGTAAATTTTTTCAGAAAGATAAAAATGTTGTTATTGTATATTGCCGAACAAGAGATCAAACAGAGGAGCTAGCCAATATGCTCACTAAAAGGGGGTTGAAGTCACTAGCTTATCATGGAGGTGAGTACAGCGCTGAAAACTGCTTTTACTGTTGTTGTTTTACTGTGTGTGGATATAACTACTTTTTTTTCTAAACTGTTTGCCAGCTGTGGTACTATCTGGGTTATCCCTAGGGCAAAAGACATGAAGGCTCTTTCTATCCTTTAAAATAAACTGTCCTTAGTGAGCCTGTATCCCCCAGCAAACTGTCTCTACATACAGGATGTCACAGAATTGGTATGCTATTCCGAAAGTGATTGTTCTGCACATGAATAAGAGGTTTAATTTGTGATATCAAACTTTTTCAGAAAATTTTGAGTTTGTATATTTTTCTTTTATGTAAATGTTATGACAACCCTAAAATATGCTTTTCCTTTTAGATAAATGACTTATTGACGATGAAGAAGTAATTTACCTCAAGAGCAGACTCTTAACTTCAAAAACAACTGATTTAAGGGTTTATTAATAAAATAAAAATCATTTTCCATATTTATGGAAAAAAAAATCATATGTGGCATGAATTTCAAATTTTATTCTGTTTTATGCTCATTACTGCTCATCAACACTTCTTGAGACAGTTAATACTGATTTCCGGGAATCTGAAGACTGTATCTCATAAATATCATTAGTTTAGCTACGTATGTCAATGAACCTGTATCAGTGTTGTTCACCGATACCTTACCTTACCTTTTCACGTACCTTTAAAGTGTGAATCGGATTTATGAATGTTTTTTTTTGTGTAGGTCTTAAGTCTGGCGACCGCATCTCAGTACAAGAGCAGTGGTCTAAGGGCGAGTGTCCGTGCGTGTGTGCAACCGTGTCGTTCGGCATGGGGGTCGACAAAGCGAGCGTGCGCGCCGTCGCACACTGGGGCCTGGCGCAGAATGTTGCTGCGTACTACCAGGTACTTAAATATCAGTACAAGAGCAGATCCCCCACTCAATGGACCGACGACAGTTTAAAGGTAGTCGGTGGATGAAGGCGGCTCAAGACTGTTCGTCGTGACGTTCTGTGGAAGAGGCCTACGTGCAGTGGACGTGTACCGGCTTAAGATGATAACTCAACCTGACCAGGGTCAACAATAAAAACTAGTGACACAACAAACAAAAACATAACACCTAGCAGTCACATACTTAGTCCCCCACAATAGAATTTCCTGTGTCGTGGGTCATCAGGAATCTACGAGTACCATGGTACCACAACACCCAGACCTTGCACAAATATTTGCAGATCATGCAAACATTTGTCCCGCAGCGGGAATCGAACCCGTACCTCTTGCGTCTTAGCCGGCTGCTCGCCCACTGCACCACGGAGGTCGTCAACAAATAACATTGATTTGTATTTTTTGCGACCTCTGTGGCGCGGCGGGCAAAGGTTCGCCTGCGACGCAGTAGGTTGCGGGTTCGATTCCCGCCTCGGAACAAATATTTGTACAATCTGCAGATATTTGTTCAGGGTGTTCTGGGTATTTTTCTGTGTATAATAAAAAATATCTATCTTTGTAATGTTGTTGTATTAAGTATATCAGTTATCTAGTACCCATAACACAAGCTCTGCTTAGCTTGGGGCTAGATAATGTTGTGTGAAATGTCCAGGATTATTTATTTATTTGTATTTATCTTTTAAAGGAGTCTGGAAGAGCCGGCCGTGACGGCAAATCCGCCTTCTGCCGGATCTACTACTGCCGCAGCGAACGGAACGCAGTCGACTTTCTGCTCAAGTCTGAGATTGGACGCTGCAAGACCCCCGAACAGAAAAACCGGTGTAAAAACGCTTACAAAAGCTTTGAGATCATGGTCAAATATTGCGAGGAAGTAAGGTGAGGTACCAACACTAATTGGACAATTCAACCCTAACAGCCTTTTTTCACAGAAATAGAGTTATTAGCAGACTGCATGCGCGCGAAGCCGCATCTCATAAGATGCGGCTTCGCGCTCAGTATACTGGGTTAAAAATAGCCTGTCTCAATCATCATTAGCAGCTTAGACATCCACTGCTGGACAAGGCCTCACCCTATAGAATTAAATGGGGGTTTTACCATAATTACCACGCATGACAGACCCCCACCCCCCCAAACCCCCTGGTGTAATCGCTTAAGTCAGCTTTTACGACATCTTCGACTTTCGCTTTAATAATATTATACCAGGGGATGGACAGCAGCATCCACCTGAGTACTCCACACCAATCTGCATGCCAAGCGTGCAGAGACCGCGAAAGTGATTTGTTGTACATCGTGGTAAGGGTCTGACTGAGTTAAGTTATTTTGTAGGCAGGTACAGAAATTGGGGGTTGTTTGTTAGCAGTGGAAACGGAGTACCAATGTACCTAGATACCGCCCCTACGAGACAGATGACAGTTATGTCCTGTGTCCAGGTGCCGTCACAAGACATTCGCCGAGTATTTCGGCGAGGAGGTGCCACGCTGCGTGGGGCGCTGCGACTCGTGCTATGACGAGCGCGCGGTGCGGCGCGCGCTGGAGCAGCACATGCGGCGTGCCATGAGCGCACGTCTGGAGGGCGGCGGGCTGGTCGTCACGCAGGACCCCTCCGACCTGTATGGAGAGGGACGGTTTGGACAGGAAAAGTGAGTAGGCACCGTCGAAAACATCTCATATTTATACTTATTTCTTGAGAAAAGAAGGAATTTTTCCTCTAGATTTGCTCGCTTGTAACGTTCCTGAAGTTGTGCGCGAATTTTAGCGGTTCTATTCTCTTTCGTGCTTTATGCTCGATACTTAACGAACGATAACTTTTCTTCATCAGCCGGTAGATATCCACTGCCGCATGAGGCCTCCCCTATAGTACGCATAACGTACAACCCAGAGCGTGCAATGGGGATTTGCCATAATCACCACGCTTGGCAGGCGGATTGGTGATCCGGTTACTGCTTTTAGTGCCTAACCATGACACAACCAGAGTTTGAACTCACAACAGATTTTGGACCAACAGATTTTTCCTGTCGTAAAATGTATGTTCGCAATATTTAACGTGCTCTCAAACGGTGAAAGAAATCATCATAAAGAAACCATGTAGTCGTACCAAAAATTCGTATACATGTGCCATGGCCCTAAAAAGGGTCACTAGGCCTTTTTTTAGGGCCACCATACCTCAAACTGGTTTCTGACCTAACGCAGGGTGACCCAGATTGGTAGAAGTAGTATAGATTGGAGAACTGTTGTAGGTATTTGTTGTTTATTTTTAGTACTGTATATAACCTATAGAAGCCGTGGTAGTCTCACCCTAAGAATAAGACTCCTCAAACTCCTCCTTTTGATGTTTTCAAAGGCAAGTGCTTACGCCAGTGGATGGGCAGCAGCATCCACCTGAGTATTTAACACCAATACTGCGATCACCAATCCGCCTGCCAAGCGTGGTGATTATGGCAAATCCCCTTTTTTCTAGCACTCTTATATTTATAGCCCTCTTCAGTAGGCTAGAGGCTAAAGTGTACGTCTACCAGCTGATGAGGAAGAACTGTTTTTTTTAGGTGTATAGGGTATAAAGAGTATCTATTTCTGCAGAGAAGCAGCGTCGTACACGGCGGGCGACGCTAGCGACTCGGACGGTGAAGAGAGCCGGCGAAGAGTCGCTGAGGAGACCAAGTCGCTCATCATGAAGGAGTTTGCAAACAGGAAGAAACGTCTCAACGAGAAAAAGGTCATAGACGATGACTCAGCTAAATACTCGCGGTGCAAGGCAGCTGACAGCACAGGGAAAAAGGTACCTGTTTAAAATTTGCTATATTAAGAGTACCAGGATATGGTCTCATAATTAGCAAGTTGAAGTGGCTATGTGGGCAGGCCATACAGCTCGTAGAACCGACAACCCATAGAGAATATAGGTTCTCGAGTGGCGAGCACGAACCAGACGACTCAGTGTAGGAAGGTCCCTCTCTACAGACGGACGACATGTAAAGGTAGCAGGAAGTCGGTGGATGGAGGCGGCTCAAAACCGTTCGTCGAGACATTTTAGGGAAAGGCGTGTATGTCCTAGCTGTTGCTGTGGACTTAACTATAACCATCATTCTATGCTTGTTAAGATATATTTTTTATCAATGAACTTATTATCTTGTTTTAGGTCAACGGCCTAACTATTCCCAGCCGCGAAAGTTACCTCTCTCTGCTGAATGAAGCGTTGAACAGCAACCTAGCGAGCTGCAGGGACGCGGACGAAGCGTACAACCGGCATCTGTCCAGGCCGGAGGTTGAGCAGTGTGCAGTGGAAATGGAGTATGAGGCCTTTTCCAGCAGTACTGTCATCAGTTTGTACAGGAGAGCAATGACTAAAATGGTAACTACAACAGCCCCCCCTATTTCCTATCTTGACAGTCAAATTGTGACGAACGTAATGATCGTGAAAACCAGGAAAAATGTCACCCTTTCATCTGAATCTGTATCAACCGACTCGAACAATTGATCAACTGATCTCTCGTTCAGATTAGATTTATGTATCATAAGAATAAATAACGAGTACGAATAGAAGTGACACTGCCGCTAGTGTCTCACTCAAACAGCAATGGTGGCGATGAGCCATTTGCCACGTCTACATTCTTGCGATTGTGCTACTCATGATGAAAGGAGGTCCTTTGTTGCTCTGTCTACCCCTTCGGAGAAAAAGGCGTGTGTCTATGCGTAAAAATATGTTTCATCGAACAAAATAATAATATTTTCAGATAACTGCGGTAAAAGCATGCAGAAACCAAGTTTACCCGCAACTACGAACCTTCGAGCCCAAAAAACAAAACACACTTGGAGAGTTTGTGAAAGAATTTGAATCACAAAAACAGAAAGACAAATATGGTGGGTTTGTGACAGCTTCCGAGTTTGAAATGGGTAATTATTTTATAAGCTAACTTACGAATAAGAAAACGAAAAAAAAACCCATGCGTTCATGGGAAAAAAATTGTAGCTTTTTCCTACATAAGTTAATTTACTTGTTTTGCTGTTTTAGATCAAGCAGAAGCATCAAAAGAATCTAGAGAGCTTTCGAAAGCCGACAAACGAACCAAAAGAAAGGCTCACCCATTTAAAAGGGATCCCCTCACTCAAACAAAATTGCAAAATTTCTTCAAAAAAGCATCAGATGCCTCACCGGACATCACCACCCCGACTGACGAAAGTGAAAACGAGGGCACTCTTGATATTGAAGAAAGTGATAGTAAAAACAACTGTAACGATACCACACTTCTAATTAAACATGATAGTAAACGGGACAACCAGAATGATACAACCCTCAAAATTGATTCATCGTATTCCGAAGAAGACTCGTCGCCCTCAAAAGAACCTCAAAGGTTCTTTATAAACATCACATTACAAGGTGTTCCAAGTAAAGAGAAACACAAAAACAATAGTGCAAGTGATGACAGCAAACATGAATCAAAACCGAAACCAGCTAAAAGAAAAATCAAAGCCCTTTTTGGAGAGTCCTCTGATGAAGAGAGTGAAACTAAACTACCAACACCCAAAAAAATGAAATCAACTGATAGTGTAAAAGATACTAACAAACCTAAGAAAATGAAATCAATATATAGTGAAAGTGAACCTGAAAACCTGAAGAAAAATAAATCATCTGATACTGAAACTAAGCCAACAAAATACAAGAAAATTAAATCAAACTATACCGAAACTGAAACAGAAAAACTCAAGAACAAGAAATCTACCCATAGTGAAATAGAACCTGAAAAACACAAGAAAAAGAATGAAGAAAAACCAGAAAAACTCAAGAAAAATAAATCAACCGATACTGAAATTGAACCAGAAACCCCCAACAAAAATAGATCAACCGATAGTGAAACTGACCCAGAAAAACATAAGAAAATTAAATCAACCGAAAGTCAAAAACATAAGCATAAGCACAAGAGTAGACATTCAAACCATGATAAAGAGGACAAAAAGGCCGATAAGTTTGAAAGAAAAGAAGAAATCAAGAAAAGTAAAAGTCCGGCGGCTGAAAACAAAGCAACTTTACTTGGTAACGTTTCGGAAAGCGATTCTGAAAAAGAATTAGTCATTGACGATGGCAGCGAATCTCATGTTAAAAGTACAGATACTGAGGAATCATTCAAACTTGAGGACAACGATAATGATAATAAGGATTTAAATAACTCAACTGAATCCAAAACTTCCGTAGAAAATCAAAACGACAAGTCAGGCCAGGAAACCAATACTGAATCCGATAAAACTTTACCGGAAAGTAGTAAATCGAGTTTATTGTCAAATATTGATTACAAAAAGCTTGATAAAGCCCACAAACTGAGCCTCGAAGCTGACGAAGTTTTGGCGAAACTAAAACTATTTGCAGAAATGCCTCAAGAACCTATTATTATCCCTGAAACAATAAAACCCATTGAAGAAACGCCTGCAAAAGATAAAAAACCTTTATCACCATCGCCAGTTATATCAGATAAAACAAAAGGTAATCACAAGAAACATCGGTTGAGTTTGAGCGGTAAATCTAAAGAACATAAAATGATAAAACCCGACAAAGATGTGAAGATTCACAAAGAGAAAGAGAGACACAAACACAGACATAAAGAAGAAAATACAGGCAAGAAAACAGAAAAGTTGGATGTTGCTGGTCTCGTTGTGAAGCTCCTAATGCCTTATTATAAGAAGAAACACATAAGCAGCCGGGATTTATTTAAAATTACTGCAAGGCATATCGTGCATCAGCTATTAGCTATACAAGTTACAGGTAAGTGAAAAACTATTGTACAGACTGTGCTATACAAGTTACAGGTAAGTGAAAAATGTGCTACAGCAATGTGCTATACAAGTTACAGGTAAGTGAAAAACTATTGTACAGACTGTGCGGAAAGTCATTAGGTGTGGAGGATAAGGGCGCTGCAGTGCTTGATTACCAATTTTGTATTGTTAAGAACACTCAATATAATTCCACTAGAAGATTTTATACTTTAAAAGTGTTAAGCCGGGTATGCAGTAGGCAACATCCTCTATCCTCTATTATTATTATATCTATATAAAAATCAATTGCTGTTCGTTTGTCTCGCTAAAACTCTAGAAGGGCTGGGCGGATTTATTTGATTTTCGTTTTGTTTTGTTCATAATTGTCACGGGAAGGTTTAAATGTACCGGGACCACGCGAACAAGTCGCGCGCGGGCAGCTAGTTTGTTAATAAATACTGTTTATAAACAGTGTTTATTAACAAATGTAGCCTAATGAATACCCGGCTTACATTGTGAAACACGGTTTATAAACAAATGTTGCCTAATGAATACCCGGCTTTACATGGCTAGGTTTGGTCGCAAAGAGACAAACTAACATTAATCCGTTTTCCGTTTTTCGCCGCGCAGATTAAGTTAGCATCTTTACAGCTTAGTTTTAAAACACCTTGTTCTTTTCCTTTCCTGTGTCCGTTAAATTATTTTAAAAGCGTAATTTGTTTGTTTTACAGAGGAAGCGGCTATCGACATGTTGCTAAAGAAAACTTTCAAAAAGGAATTAAAAATAGAAAATGAAAGTGACCTAGTAGTTAAACTAAATCTAAGCAATGTTTTATAGGTTTTAGTGTTTACTATTTATTATTTGAATAAGTGGAAATGTTATTCTTGTATATTAGTTCATAAAGTGATCTGCTGCAATTAATGTTTAATTTCAAAACAATAAAATAATATGTATGTTACATACATTCGTTTTAGTTTTTAAAGTTTTGGTGCGAGATACAGCAGTATCACCCCAATTATACTTAATCGACTATCAGGAATACTTTCCCCAAAGTTACCTACGTAATAGCATCGGTAGATTTTAGAAAACTAACACAAAACTGTTTCCCATACATCACATTCCCTTTATTGGCTATAGTTGCATCAAGAATTGGTATCCAAGCTGTTGACGGCAGCGTGCCGTCGCCCGCAGTGACAGCCTGACCTTAGCCTGGCCCGGGCCGCGTTCAGGCAATAAACTCTTAAACAAGCTGGCCTGAAGTCCAGCGAAACGTCGGGACTAATCTGAGCCCTTGATGGAAATAAAATCGGAACAAACATATCCGGCAGTGGACTTCTATAGGCTGATGATAATGTACCTTGTTGAATTCCTATTTCAAACATGGAAAAGTGGACTATTCGGTAATCTTTTTCGGGACCAAAAGGTAAAGCCGGGTCTGCTGCGCTAAATTTTCTAACAAAACATGTGATATGTTTGTAAAACACCAAAACAGGACGCAGAAGACCCGGCTTAATGGGGTCTTATGAACCTAATAAAAAAAAACGTTTATCAGTCATGTATGTATTCTAAACACACACACACATTGCTATAACAACCACGGAAAGTTACAGAAAATGATATCTCTTGCTGGCAACTACAACGCAGCTAAACCACATAAATCGATTCTACATTGTTATTAGATAAAAGATCTCGTGAAAACACCTACAATAAAGAAGTTTTAAATATTGATGATTTAGAACAGATACCATCTAGGTATAAATACAATGTATAAAATACAGATTTTATAAAAATATACACAATCTTCATTCAAAATGTACACAAGAATTTTTTTTTTCTCATCGACTACCATTACTACAGTAGTAATTCTTCATCAATATAATTTAATTGGTAGTATTTTTATACATGTTTGTGAAAAATTCACAGAATGGGAGTATAAAATAACAATAAAATAAAACTTATTTGAAAACTAGAGGCTATTGTAGGATATTTTACTAAAACAAGTTTCGTGAATTATATTCCATTTTGTAAAGCGGGAAACTTTAACATATCTGTATGTATGTTCTCCAAGGCGAACCCCTCGATGAGGGTCAAAATATATAGTTGCCTTCACCAACATTGCATACTTTGCATGGTGAAAATAACCGAACTACAAAATTAATCGTGTAAGATACATTTTACTTTGACTTTTTAATAGTCTGGAAAAGTAGACACTTTACTAAGTATTAGATTCTTCAGAATCTCACTAAGATACTTTAGCCAAAAGGCTGTTCTCAAGGCCAAATGGATATTAAAAGACAACGACCCAAACACAGACAAGTCTGTGCACACAATAAGAGAATGGCACCGAGGTCTTGAGAATGGATCTCACAATCTCCTGACTTTCAGTTTCTAGTTTTTTCTACGTAAAACGCACTTATTTTTTCACGTTTTACATTTTGTAAGCGCGGCTACGGCGAATTGGATACGAACCGCAAGTTGATTACTAACTAATCCCGGGCGAGGCGATGGTGTTACGATGCTGATCAAAGGTTCCAAACGCCGGCTAGATCTTTCTTAAAGATCCTTAGAACTGCTTGGAGCCGATGCTCGGTTAGATCCATCAGAGCTGGCTCTTTTAGAAGACTTTATAAGATTCGCTTTAGATGGATCACATTTTTTAAATCTCTTTGTAGGTGATTCTTCTCGCGAATCGGGCACGTGTGTCTTTTTATCATTGGAAATGACTAGTTTATCGCTTTTAGTCACAGAATCTACGTAAATGTCCCTGCTGGCACCTGCCGCGTAAAAATCCCGAACCTCGGGCAGCTTATACGTGACGTCATCATCATCACTATAAGATGACCCAGGCACGGTATCTGAAGCATTGCGAGTAGAAGCGGAACTCTGAAGAGGCAGCTGGAATCTAGTTTCGGAAAAACGATTGAGCATCGAGAGTGGAAGGTCATCTGGGGTTTCACATCGGGGAGGGCTAGCGATAGTCAAGGGTTTAGACCGACTGCGTATTGATCGCTTTCCGACCTTTGTTCCTGATTTAGTTGGGCTAGATATCTTTGATTCAGAGTCACGGCGTTTAGACTTAGTTAGACTAGTGGTCAATTTTAGTTCAGATTGGCGTTTAGACGCGGCCGAATCGACAATCACTTTTTTTTTCTGAAAGCGGATAGACGTAGTTGGTCTATTGATTATCAGAGGTCCTGCGTGATGATAAAACGTGTTCCTGTTATTATTAATATCAGAATGATCCAGGCCATGTGCAGACAGAGCAGAGATCATCACGGGCCCAGCGAAGTCCCACAATAGATCGGACTGATCTAGGAAATGTTCGAAGGTCAAGGGTGAGTCACAATGTGTAGAGTATCCACGTGGTATTGTAGGAGCGAGAGTGTCACGTGGCTTAAGATTAGCACGAGTGTTACGTGGTGTAGTGGCAGTCTCGGGTGGTGTTGAAGGAGTGTCACGTGGTGTAGTGGCAGTTTCGGGGGGTGTTGAAGAAGCGAGAGTGTCACGTGGTGTAGTGGCAGTCTGGGGTGGTGTTGAAGAAGCGAGAGTATCACGTGGTGTAGTAGAAGTGGCACGTGGTGTTGTAGGAGCGGGAATATCACGTGGTGTTGTAGGAGCGGGAGTGTCACGTGGTGTAGTAGGAGTGGGAGTGTCACGTGGTGTAGTAGGAGTGGGAGTGTCACGTGGTGTAGGACTTTCAGACAATCGCTCGTTGCGATTTAGCTGGGGTCAAATTTTCAAGGAGCGTTTTTTGAGCGGTTCGCGTCTTTGCGCACGTTTTCGCTGAGGTTTGGGAGTCACCGGTTCGGGCGGGCCAGATGCCGTCACGAGATTGCGCATATTCCCGGTTGTAGACTCAACGGAGTGGTTTTCACGGAATGCTGCTATCCGCGTTACTAGCTCCTCGTCGTTCTCTATGAGCTCGTCGATCTGAAATCATAACATAGTGACGATGAATGAACATTAGTATCAATGATTATCAACCAAACCATTAACGCCTATGACCAGACGAGCTTAGAACCTAAAGCGATCACTGGAAGATTTAGTTAGACCGTATGACCCGAAAACTCCAATCTCAGCTGGATCGGCATTTTTGGGCGACATTTTTTTATCTCAACTCCTAATTCTAAGTGGGGTGTTAAGACCTGCACTGACGGTCCCGCTATGTGTATTGGGCACTATCCTCTGTGCTAACTCTACCCCAGCCAGCCTAGCTGCAGGACTTTGGGTTGACGGCAACACCGTTGAAGTTTATCCAAAGGCATCGATGATGGAGCGCAGGATCCAAGTAGCTCCTGCAAACCCGTCTTGGCCCTGGGCTGGCCTCTTTTGCTATCGCACAATTTAACAGCAAGTGTTCCAGCTTCTTCCTGGCAGCCCCGACATAGCCCGCTGTCATGTGCAGGTGATGGTTGAGGTCTCAATGTCCCGTTATGGTGCCCACAACTAAACACTCACCTCCTGCTTGTAGTCCACTTCGAGGTCCTGCGCCAGCATCACGAGGTAGGCTGCCAGCTGCCCGCCGCCCGACCCGAGTCGCGCGTACAGCCTCATCACGGCCGGTACCAACACTTCCGCTACTGTGCGCTTCATTTTCTATTCAAACAATGTCAGGGCAAGGTCAGTATTTTTTATTAAAAATATGCATACAACAAATACTTTTCTACAAACTTTGCTTGCTACATCAAAGTTTTCGATAAAACATTTTTCTAAAAAACAACAAACAACCAATTGTTATAATATACAACATCTAACAGTCATAAATATATCCTAACTATATAGTCCGGATGATCCCACTACCACGATCAAGGTATCAGGAACTATAAGTACCATATACCGCAACACCCAGGCCCGGGAACAAAGATTTGCAGAATATGCAAGCTTTTGTCCCACAGCAGGAATCGAACCCACGCCCCTTGCGTTTCAGCCGGCTGATTGACCGCGGCGCCACGAAGATCGGTACCCTTATTTTACTCATTTGGGCAGTGTTACGGTCTCTACAGCGCGACGGTGCAATGGACTACCGGTATATCGAAGTGTTCGTACACCATGTTATAACCAGCTTCAAGACCAGCACAAATCCTATCCAATTGCTAAATGAGGTGAGTGAAACAAACATGGAGACGTTACCTCTCCGAAACTGTTCACCTCTAGATTGGAGGATGTTTTCACTGGGACGGATATGGTATCAACATCAATGGTGAATACATCACTCACTTTCGATTTGCCGATGATATAGTCATCATGGCAGAATCGCTGGAAAACCTTGGCACAATGCTCAGTGGCCTTAATACCGGGTGGGTCTTAAAAAGAACATGAATAGAACAAACCTCAAGTCAAATGCCCAATATAGAACATGTAAGGGTTTGTAAGGGTTATAAGATTTTTAAGAATTTTTAGGAGAATTTTAGGAGTTTGTTAAGGTTTTAAGATTATAGCCGGAGTTTTAGTATAAATCAAATCAAATTAAAATACATAGTTGTTTTGCATCACTATGTATTTTCATTTGCTTCTAAGTAACAGAAAAAAGCGAATAACGAGTCTACAGGATTTATTTTATTTCTACAGATTGATACGATAGTGTTAGTTCAATATCAAGAACGACTTCTACCGAGTTTACTAGTCTCTCTCGTGATAATGGCGCATGCAACTGTACCAAACTCTCGGGAAACAAATAAACACACAAAGCATTAGTAAATATCCCGTTATTAGTGAAAACTATGTAACCAATATGAAAGTTTCAAAAGTTATAGGTACTGTATAAAGCGTGTGCCTACATGAACGACATTAGTTTAAGCACATGTTCGGCATCGTATTTTGAAATATTAGAGGTATGTAACTTTTAAATACAAATAGCGTGAATGTTATTGAGAAATAAATACTTTGCCATTTAATGATTTTAAAAACACCTGTTAATCGAAATCAACGAAGAGATCACATTACTCTATCCTAACGTCACTACCTCTAAATTGTTTCCACAATACACAAAGGTTAGCTGGAAGAGAATGCTAAATTTATGTGTTTTATGGGCGAAAAAGTAACTAAACACAAATTAAGCCGCATCGACGCGAAACTCTAATTGAGACAGGCCGGGCACCTGGTAATTTTCCCAGAGAAAACCCCAGAAGCCATGTCCGGCTGGACACAAACCCTCCCCCCCCCCACTTCCTAAGCGCTTACCTAGATTAAGTTGTAGATGATGCGTTAGAATAGAACGGGACAGCTATCGCGCTATTGCTATTTGTATTGGTTACGATGTGTGATCGACTAGTGACTTTGTGTGAAAAAGACGCACGAAATTTAAAACTTACAATGACTCTAATTATTAGTACCTTAACCATAGATAAATCATACAAGTATAGATTGCTAACGTCATACATTAGTACAAAGCTCCGATAAAACTTATTATCTTCGCTGGTACCTAGTAGTTCGACTTATTGTATGCGACGGCGCCACTATACTAGCTAAAGTGTGATATACCTAACGCCATCTATCGATCAGTTTACTGTCCTAGTTGAAGTGTGATAAACCTACTGCCATCTATCGAACAGTTGATGAAATTCAAACTTCGATGTTGCTGGGTGTGTCATAGATAAATCATACAGGTGTGTGTAGTTCCGTTCGAAATACCATTTCTTACATGTAGACATGGCGGCGCCGGCGAATGACTGAGAAATTGAAAATTGGCTCCCAGCGCGGGTAAGTTTTTTAAGATTCAACATGTACAATTGCATTAAGCAAAATTATGTCGAAAGTGGTTTATGTGAAGATCATGAAAAATATATTATACACCATTTTCTTTTAGTAAAAATTCACGATTATTGTAAGTCACACAAAAAAATGTTATGGAAAACAAAATGAATTCTAAATTGCGGATAATAAAAAATCTGTAATATTTTTTGTTTTTATTTCGTTCTTTTTTATATTATGAGAATCAAGTTTTTATCTTCAAGAAAATAACAATTCCTGAGTATAAACTACGATATGAACCTGTACTATCTGATTTTGCTTACCAAAATAGCCCTAGAACTCAGTATCTAATGAGTTGAATATTTTGGAATATGTAAATTTTATATTTTCTCAGTGTAAGTAAGTGTGAAAACAAGATATGAAAAAACACGACGATATGGAAAAAAAAATTAGGGGTTATTTCCGATATCATCTTTATACATCCCCTTTGGAGCTGTAAGTTCAGGTACTCCAAAATCAAGATGCCTCATCATAAGTAAGAAAAAAAAGTGTGCTTTTTAGGGTTCCATACCCGAAGGGTAACCAACGGCACCCTATTACATACTAAGCGTAACAGGTAGACAGTTGAAATTTTCAATGTGTATTTCTGTTGCCGCTTTAGCAAAAACGAATAAAAATAAATTTAAAACTTAAGGTGGCTCCCCTACTAGAAACGTTTATTTTTTTGGCTTTTTGGCCCGATCTTAATAATTCCGATTTTGGATGTAATATGCTTCAAGACTCGATTCCCGTGATGGACGAACTATTTACATACCTACAAGTTTGTACGGAACCTTCGGTGCGCAAGTCCGACTCGCAGTTGGCTGGTTTTATTGTTATAAAGCCTACCCCGTCTACCCTACTGGATCAAGCCCCTCAGCATTTCCCAAACCGAAATAGCAAATAAAAATATAAATTATATATAAAAATAGCGCGATTGCGACCCTGGAACCGCCACCGATCGTAGCGGTAAACGTGGAGCCTCAATTATTCTAAGTCAGCGCTTGGACTAGTAGAATAACGTGAAACGTTGTTGTCAAAATAAACGGCAGCTTTTATAATTGAGCTAGGTAGGTAGGTACGTTATTTATTTTATGGTTCACAAATGGTAATTTTTCGTCTTATTTTCGATATTTTATTTCATGTAAGTAGGTATTATAACTAGATAGGTACTAAGAAATCTCAATCATCTCATCTAATCTTTCACTCGACAAGTTGACAAATTCCACACTTACATACACTATGGCATTCACACACACATGGTATTTTGAGTTTTATCATCTGCTGGCTAGATGGCACTAGTTAGATCACACTAGCATTGTAACGCCATCTCACGACAATAAGCCAAATCACTAGCTACCAGCGATACACATGCTCAATGAATCAAAATGTAAAAATACCTTAATAACAATTTTATATTTTCGTAGGTGATGTTAAAGAAACTTTGTATTTTGGTACTCCAAATAAATAAATATGATAAATCAGAACAGTAAACTGCGATATTTAGTCAATTTCAGACAAATATAATTTCCAGCGAGCCAAGTAACGCCATCTAGCTAAATTTTTTGAACAATTGTGAAATTTACAAGAAGTTAGCAATCTATACTTGTATGATTTATCTATGCCTTAACTACCTGCCGGACTGCTACACACGGCCGTGTACAACACATGCAAAGTGTAGCTGTCACTTTGCATGTGTTGCATATCCCTTTAAACATGTTTGCGAAAATGTGGCGGGCACCTTGATAACATAAAAAATTGAATGTAGGGACTACGAGTAAGTAAGTGTTAGTGTATTGAGACACTCTAGTATGACTAGTGTTATGGACGTTTTTTACTTGTACATCCATACCTGCTCGCTACGTAGATTTGTATCATTTTGTGTCTGTGTGCCCGCTGAGCATGCGTGGAGCGACATTACCGTTTTACTACGAACTTACTACAAAAAAAAAAAAATTGTCCGAAATTTTGTGTTTTCGACCGGGATCTCTTACGGCTGCCGAGATCCCTTAGACATCTCTCAAAGTGACCCCTGTGACAGAACCCAGACTGACACAGACTAACGTACGGACGGCGTACGCTTAGTAATTGGATCCCGCTTGGCACCCTTTGGGTACGGAACCCTAACTTTGGGACGAATATTTAGAACATTCCTGGCAAGTATTACTAGCCGTGAATTAATTTTATGTCGTGCTTGTAGGCACACACTGTATGTCATTAAAAATAACGTGCAAAAACGTGTTAATGTTATTACCCTATCCTTGTTCGAAAGCTGCGTTTATAACATAAACATCAAGTTATTAGAAACAATTCACGTGGACGTAAATACTGTTCAAACTCACTGAAGGGGCAAATTCAATTCAATTTAAAGTTTTGCCTGACTGCTTTAGTGAGAAAGGGTAATAAAGTCATCGTCTACGTCTATGTTTTTTTTATATCTTATTTGAATAAGACGGAATTTGCATACGTGTAATAAAATCTAATAGTGCGGTAACTCCTTAGACGCGACGCAAAATGCCGCTGAGTCGTGCCGAAGGAAACGAGCAAGGGATGTCACAAAAATAATAATAATATCATTAATTTGTTTTCTATATAATACGGACGCTAACGGATAAATACCTATGGACAAACATTTACTAAAAAAAATATTTAAGATGATTAATGTTCCGTAGTACAGAACTCTCCGTGCGCGAGTCCAAATCGCACTTCATACGATGTCAGGAATCTAGATGTTAGTTACCGAAAAAATAACAATTTTACTGCTTTAAATCCCTAGTATGTTGAAGTGGCCATTGGTAGGTCATATAGCTCGCAGCCAGCCGCACGAACAGGACGACCGACTCGGTGTAGGACGGCCCGCCACTCGATAGTCAAAGTAAAAGTCTATAGTATTTTATTTGTTGAAATCACAAGGATAATTTCGAACCGCGCCGCGCATAAACTAAAATTACTCCTGTACCAACGCGACCAAGCCTAGAAGAATCAGGGCACAAAACACGGCTTGGCTTGATATGACGACCCGTCTAACTACTAGGTTGGTAGCGCCTGTGTGGTGCCCCGAGAACAAGAAACCGATACATTCAAAAAAAAGGATTTAGAAACCTTAGGTAGGTAGTCAAAAGTGAAATATAAAGAGGCATCAGCAAAAGTTCATAAGACAGCCCACGCTACGCTTAAGCTATACTTATAAATAACAACCCAATACCATGTAGGTAGGTACAGATTTTGCAAATTGACATTTTAGTAGTCGAGAGAGGCAGAGCGACATCAGGCCACGCGGCTTTATAATTAATGTAGTCATCTAGGAGTGTCATACGCTTTCTTAATTAGATTATTCTTTATGTACGATTTAAATCTTCGAATAGGAAGTTTAGATGGAATTCCCCATAAAAGACCCACTTGCCTTCTTTAATCAGAATTTTGTAATATTCAGTTTATTTTTATTTCTCGTGTGAATTAATACCATGCACGTCACTTTTTTTCATAAAACTATCCAAGTGTTTATATGTATATAATCAGTTTTCATAATGGTAATGTTTTACATTTGGCAATTTGAATTTTTTGCATTAAGTTTTGTTATCTAGCATTAAGTAAATGATTATTTCCTGTGTGACTCACACAGTCAAAAATTGCCTAGTTCATCTTACAGGTAGGTACAGGTACATACCAATTGCACAGATAATTATGACAATCGTTTTTTATTTGTTTTAGGGCAAATTCTACCGCTATGGACACTACCGTCTACACTTAATTTAGAATGTTTTTGAAATAAGGTGGGTGAAGTAAGTAGTTACTCACCTTTCCTCATCCTTTGGAATCGCAAGAAAACGCAGTTCTCCACTATTATTGTGCGACGTTGACTTACAACCGTATTCCATACATTCGGCACGCATATTTTCAATGAATATGAAATATTTATTAAAAAACTCCGTTCTACACACTTAAATCACGCGACGTTAAGTGTGATTTCGTGTAAACGACACCCCGAACGAAGTTACTGCCACAAGCCACACGGGTGCCGCCCTCCTCCGTACCTCACCCCTTCGTTGCCCTGTTGAGACAGCTGAATGTGTAACTATTTATTTAATATAGATTTTATCACACGTATGGAACTGGCATGTAGCCCATATGATGTTAAGGAAAACTTTTTAGACTGAATTACACTTAAAAAATCTGGTTCATTGTTTAAAAAATCTAAAAAACGTCGCACCTTGATAAGTGTTTTCCGATTATATATACAAACTTTTATGAAGATCTGACTTGTAATTCTTAAGCTAATAAGAACATATGTTTTTTTGTTCCGTCTGGCTTTAGTTTCCTTTTAATTTAAAAACTATCGAAGACTTGATCTTCATAAATTTTTGTAGATATAATCGGATAACGTAGCCGTGGTAGTCTCGCCCCAAGAAGAGGACGTTTAAAATGTGACGTCATAAAAGGTAAATACAGGATTACGCCAGGCGATGCGTAGCTAAATCCACCTGAGTACTTAACACCAAACTGCGATCACCAATCTGCCTGAAAAGCGTGGTGATTATAGCAAATCCCCCCATCGCACGCTATGCATGCTATGGGAGGCCTTATTCAGCAGTGGATGCCTACCGGATGATGAAGAATCGGATAGCACTTAAAACACAAAGAACGACGTGTTCTAGATTTTTTAAACAATTAATATGATTCTTTAATTTCTATAAATATCGAGAGTTGTAATTTAGCCGAGAAATTCCCTTCGGCCGCATTGACAACTAAGTTTCGCAACCAGTTGTGAAAGAGCAGTTTAGTTGTCAACACATTCGAAGGGGAGACATTGGACGAGGTGTACGGGAACCTTAAGCCCATTCTATTACAAATGCAATGCTTTTAAATCACGTCCATCTAGGACGTACCGTTCGTGGTAATGCACTGCGCCCGTCATTCTGAGACATAATGATGAAAATCTCATGTGGCTGTAATTTCATCGGCACCCATAGCCTACAAGCCAGAGCACAGCAATGCGAGCACTACTGCTTCGCGGCAGAAATAGCTGTGTATGTATGGTATGGTATGTGTGCTATATGGTAGCTTCACTAATGAATTTAAACAGCCACATCGTCTATTTTAGTTGCTAGCATCTAGCGTGTCGGTTATATTGACGAGTATAGAGCATGTGGTTATGGGTTTCGTTTTTCTTTTTGGGAAATGGAAACCTAAAAATCAACATAGTTATGGAAACCTTAGTTTGTGAACCATTGGTGTTCATGGCTGACGGTGGAACGTTGACAAAGTGGCGCGAAATTCAAATTTTATTGTTTTTTTTTTGCTTATTACAGCTCAACACTTCTTGAGAGAATCAGGAGACCTAACACACAAAGTTAATAAAATTTATAGTATCTTATAAATATTTAGTTAAGCTACGAATGTCAATGAATGATTTGTACAGTGTTGTTTTGTTTCATTGATATTCGTAGCTAAACTAATTATATTTATAAGATACTATCAATTAAAACATGTGTGTTAGGTCTCCTGATTTCCGCAAAAACAATGTTCGCTATCTCAAGAAGTGTTGATAAGCTGTGATTAGCAAAAAACACAATAAAATTTGAATTTCGCGCCACTTTGCTAACGTTCCACGTGAAGCAGGACTGTTCACTGAAAATGGATACTCACATGAGAAACAAGATTCGTAGTGACTCGCTCCTGCAAGTCATCAATGTCCGCTAAATCACCAGTTTGCTGAGGTTTTCCTGAAATTCAATTGACCTTTAGGGATTGTCTAACTTTCAAATGTAGACTAAATAGGCAAGAAAGGGGAGCCTCAAAGAGACATCAACAAGCCACTAAGCAAGTGCAGTAAATGGTCGCTAACGTGTTTATTTCACAGGCGAGCATAGCAAGCCGTGGTGTGTCCGGCCTAAGAATAGACTCCCACATCTCTTCCCATGGATGTCATGTGATCATGGCAATTCCTCCCATTATTTTTAGGGGAGGAGGCCTCGCAAAGTAGTGGAAGTCTACGACGTGATGATGTACTAAGCCCCGAAAAAGTTTTGTTTTTTCTTCTTTTTTCATATCCGCAATCAATTCTGCTTGTATTTTCAACTGGCGCTCTTGCGGATTGGCGGTTTTTTTTGGGTAAGGACCACAAACCGGACGACGCGGTAGAAAAAGGCCCTCCACTCGATGGACTAAAGCCATTATAAACGTCGCAGTAAGTCGGTGGATGGAGGCGGTTAAAGACCGTGCGTTGTGGCATTCTAAGAGGGAGGTCTATGTCCAGCAGTGGACTTTTACAGACTGATGATGATGATGAAGCGAAGAGATACCGAAGTAAACACTTTCGCGGTCATATATACACCTAGGCAAGGTGCGCGCAGCATCGGTTTGGGCATCCACACATCGATTAGATCGGGCGGAAGTCTGGTAAGCCGATGGCCAATCATAGCCAGTAGGGTAAGTACGAATATTAGCCAGTAGGGTAAGCACGAATATCTAATTATCTAACGGTATCGAGACGTTAGCGAAACGATAGTCGATGTCAAATATTGGCCAATGACATCGTAGTAGCTTTAAATCTTTGACGACCTCTGTGGCGTGGCGGGCGAAGGTTCGCCGCAGGAGGTTGCGGGTTCGATTCCCGCCTCGCAACAAATATTTGTGCGATCTGCAGATATTTGAGTGTTCTGGGTATTTTTCCATGTATAATAAAAAATATCTATGTAATGTATTGTATTAAGTATATCAGTTATCTAGTACCCATAACACAAGCTATGCTTAGCTTGGGGCTAGATAATGTTGTTAGTTGATTGGTTAATTTTTGACGTTTACTATCGTCTCGCTAGCGATGTTCATGCTTGGGCCTCTGGTAGTATAGTGCAGTGTGTACTCACTGGGCAGTCTCATGCGCGGTCCAGTGAGCAGCTTGATGGTGTCGAGCATGGCGGAGTGCAGCGGCGCCGGCAGCTCCTCCTCGTCGTCCACGAGGTCGGCCGCATGCTCCAATATCTCGCGTGCGAGGCGGCACTGCGTATTCAACTTCTGTACTAGTGTTAGCCGTTGTAGCATCACGTCGTAAATCAGTTGGCGAGCGTCGAAGTCCAACGTATCTGTAAATGTTTAATTCGTGCGAGACTAATGCCGAGATAAATAGACGTAGCTTAGCACGTACTAATGCTTAAAGCTGTCCCTGTCTCTGTCACACAAATGTTAAAACACGCGTATTAGAGAGAGACAGGGACGATTTCAAAGTAAGGCTTAGACTTAGTCACCGTGAAGTACGTTCTATTTATCTGGACATAAGAGTCGGTTCGCACTACGTCCGATACGAACCCGTGAAAATACGGTCCGGAGTAGTCGTAGAACTATTTCTATGGTAGGTTACGCACTAGATATACGGAGACCGGCTTCCGGCTTCCGCCATCTGATTTCTTCATATATCCGTATTTTCACGGATACGGATCGGACGTAGTGCGAAACCGCTCTAATAGTAAATTTCACCATACTCTGTCAGTTAGTAAATGTCTTGTTAAATCTAACCATTGGTCAAGGTGCCAGACCAATGTTTTTTGACAGGTATTTTCAAAGATTATTTGAAAATACCTGTCAAAAAGCATT
This sequence comes from Epirrita christyi, assembly GCA_951392215.1. NCBI lineage: Eukaryota > Metazoa > Arthropoda > Insecta > Lepidoptera > Geometridae > Epirrita > Epirrita christyi. The sequence goes on along the minus strand of OX595840.1, from coordinate 5,160,080 downwards.
GGTTAGACTAAAGTCGTTTAACTGCCTGTTATTTGTTGGTGAAATCAAACCTAAGCATTTGGTAGTAGAAGTTTTACTACGTGATAGAATCCGAAATTAGGAAATCCGTAGAAGAACCAAGGTCAGCGACATAGCTATCAGAATTAGCAAGTTGAAGTGGCAATGGGCAGGTCATATAGCTCGAAGAAGTGATAACCGGTTGGGGAATAAAGTTTATCGAGTGGCGACCACAAACCGGACGACGCGGTAGAGGAAGGCCCTCCAATCGATGGACTAAAGACATTATAAACGTCGCGGAGAGTTCGCTTAAGACCGTTCGTCGTGACATTCTAAGGGGGAGGCATATGTCTAGCAGTGGACTTCAACAGGTTGATGATGATGATGAAGCATTTGGTAGATAGGGATCTCAACAAATGAGAAAAGGCATCAGACTAATTTCATATTTGTTCACGTTTAAACTTACTGCCGTTTTCGTTGTAATGTAGTACACAGTCCACGAAGTTCTGGTAAATGGTATCAACCTTGAGGCATGACGTCACGTAGTACTCGGCCGGCTCGCGCACGTCGTGGTCCGTATCCGCCAGGAGCGCGTAGTAACTGCACACAACATCATTGCTATTGTTATAATTACTCCCAAATCTATGAGGTACGACATTCCACTTTTCCCAGTCTATTCAAAATACTCATCATTTGCACTTCAATCGCATCCACTGCCGTGTATCTGGTGGATTTGAATTACCGCATGTTCACTCTCGAGCCTGGTCGAGAGTAAGTTATTTGAATCATTAGAAACCGTACATTTGTTGCTCCAAAGCTTAAGCGATGATCTCTGAGGCAAGGCAATGTTATTAAGTTCCGCATACAAATGACATAAACTGATTCCTTGAAAATATGTAGCATTAACTCACTTGTAATAAAGCGGTGTGCGTAAACGAAGGTACCCGCTAAGTAAGAGTTCGGTCAGCGAACGCACGGCGGCGCGACGGAGCTTAGCTGGCGTTTGCGGCTCGAGGCAGCCGCAAATAGTGCCCATTAGTGGCTCCACTATGTTGGTATATCTGTAAAAAATCATAAAATCATATTCATACTCTTTAAATTTTTGAGGGTAGATTCATCTAACCATGGTAAGTGAACAGAGCTGTAGGCTGTACAGAACGACTAAAGGAACCCTTGGTGGCGTTAATGTATGTAACTCTTGTTATTTAGTTAGGGCTTTCGTTGGGTTTATCTTAAAAGGCTTTATTTAACATTCAAACCCGCCACACTCGAAACTCGAATTAATTATCAATCCTATCTAAGTTATTCGAGATTTTAATCTATAATTTTAGCTTTTTCTTCACTCTTTACAACGATTATATCACTATCCTACTCTAATCGACGGACGCCATAAATTGAAAGTAGACTAAATTGTTACCATGAGGGAGCAGAATACAAATTTTCTGTTTATTCACAATTCAATCTCGATCCCTTGCACTATTGTGTTGAAAGGTTTGAATCCTTATTTTAGATGTGGGCACATATGTTTATGTTGCTTCCAAGTTCAAAACAATAATTTTGGTATCTCTTTTTTTATTTGTGGTTGTAATGTGTTTTGTGAATGAAAATAAATGAATAAAATGCCCCTGTTGCTTGGTATCATGCACTAACCTCTGTGAGATATCGGCTAGCGTCAGCAGAGCGTTGACGCGCGCCTGCAGCGGCGCGGCGGAGTGAAGTAGAGCGGCCAGCGGCGGTGCCGCCGCGCCCGCCGCCACGCGCGACCGCAAGCACAGCCTGCCGGCGCCCGCCACGCACTCGCCGGCGCGCTTGTCCGACCAATCTTACAACAAGCAACAACACAATAACTACTCATGAAGATTCTGAACAGTTACGTGCGGTAGCTGCGTAATGCGAAGCACTCGCCAGCCCGCCAAGCCCAGAAAATTTTATCAAAAGTTTTTGTTTTGTACTGCGGCTGAATTTGGCTGCGTGGTTGTGTGACTTGCTACGTTTTTGTGGGGCCGAATTTCCAACCAATCTTATAATGTGTTAAACAAAAATACTTAAAACTGAGCACGGATGTCGATTGTCCAACTTCACCAACTATAGCCTCAAGGATCTATCAAAAACTACTTTTATGATAAAAGTTTTTTATTGAAAAATGTATTTTTCAAATCAAGCTTTTATTAAATTAGTATTTGGAACCGTGGACTGATCAAAATGAGCCCAAACACTGCCAGGCTACTATTAATCATGGAGGAGTTCCGTTGTCCACCACGTTGTCCTTCTCCATCATCAGATCAGCTAGCATACTAACTATATAGTCACCATAATATTGTATTCTCATCTGAACTTAACATGTATAAAAAAATTCAGCTCAGTCTGTTGGGTGGAACTAGTTCAAAATTCAGTTTCAAGATTTGACCTAAGCAAACATACAAACATTGAAAGTTAAATAAAAGCTTGTAAAAAATAAATTGGGTCAGATTTTTTGGTCAAAAAAGTTGACACCGCATCTGAAGCGGTGTTGAGGTCGGCTATGGTGCATGAACTATGGCAAATGCGGCAATCAAGTAGACTTCGCAGGAGGCACCACAGTCACACTGTATACAACTATAAGGGCGTTACTACACTATCAGCTCAGCTGTGCGCTAGTTACCTGGGGGCGGAGTTTTGAGTGCAGACAGGAATAGCTGCATGAGTGCGGGCGACGGCGGCGTTGGCGCGACCAGTGACAGGTCCGCGGCACGCAGGGCCTCCTCCAGCGAGCGACCTTCTACGGCACGCTGCTCCGCTAAAGTCACAAAACTACTTTCAATTTCAATTATTTATTTATTTTAAAAGCCTTTAATGCCTGTCTTTTTTCTAATGGCTCCTACATACTATGCCGGCGGCTTTTGCCGCGCGGGTACACAGAATACCCGCTGGCTGTGCCACCGGCATAGTGTGTAGGGGCCTTAACATGCATTATGTTCATAAATATTATGTTGATGGCTGCTCTTCGCCACGGTAAAACAAAGCCAGAAAGATAGTAAACAAAAGTAAGGTAACAACAACCCAATGGTTGTTAGTCAAATAGTCCCTCAGTCAATAGTCCATAGTCATCTCCATTATAAAATACCCACTAAAGTTGTCGTGACGCGTTCCCATTTATTTCAGTCTTTAAGAAAAAGATCGAGATAGTTATATCACTGTTTAAATTTAGTGAATGCAACACCTCCCACCTCACCTTGGTTCCTGTGTTGCATTCACTAAATTTATATTACTATTAGTATTAGTTATATATATTATATAACTATCTCGATCTTTTTCTTAAAGACGGAAATAAATGGTGTTGGCGCCATCTCTCGACACTAACTCACACTGTACAATCTCAATCCATATATTATATATATTCTGTGCATTCCATTCCTTTACGAACGAAAACGTGACGTCACACCATGAAGCACCAATCAGCGCTGGGACAACAAATCTTTTCATTCGAATGAGTGAGAATGGATTCAACGTACACTCGTTCGGTGGCCGGCATTCAAGAAAAATTCTTCGCTTGCAAACAATAAAAATTTGCCAAACTTTAATTCAAAATACATCAAATCCAATCCATCAATCTACCGGTAGAAAGTGTACAAAAATAAACGCATACAAACATTCAAAAATAAAAACTGTATTTGTGGTGAAAAAGTTCTGACCAGCACAATCCAGCCGCCAGCAGAAGACCGTGAGTTTTTCGTTCGTTACCTACCTAATCATTTTCCAAGCCTCTATTTTCACCATAAAACTGGTCCTTCGAGCCGCAAGCCTTCAAAATTCTTACTTCCATCTATCTACTCATTCTATTTTACATATTTATACGATTTTTCTGAATCCCACGCCACGCATCACGCATTCACACAACATACCTATCACTCGCAACCGCACCGCAAAAAGACTAAATACTTACGCTTAATTACCTACGCAATACGCTTACAATCTTCTTTTTATTAATACAACACGCTAAAACATACGCATACGCATACAAATTGATTATTAGTCCAGATTACAATTGCATACGCACACCGCCATCTTTTTATCTCGGCCTTATAAACTTTTTACATAAGTAATTTGTTATTTAGCTGATTATTGCTATTGTTACCTGCCTGGACATTCATATTTTTAATTATTTCTTAGACCTAAGAACCTACTTATTTGTTTATATAAACGCAATATCCATTCTATAAAAATGACGACTAAAGCCGCGGCCGTTGCGGAAGACCAAGAAAAACCTTCCATTTTAGAAAACAAAGTTTTAATGCTTACAGCGAAACAACAAAGCTTATTTACACTAGCGCAAAATATGTATGATTTGAGCATTGGTTGTAAAAACGATAAAGTGAAAAGACAATTCCTTATCCGAGTAAAGTCATTAGAAAATGTTCGTCGTGAGTTTACTGAGGTGACAGATCAATTGAACATGGCACAATTGACCTTGCATCCAAATGCAGTCGTCGACTTCGCGCGCTTACTTGCATTTGATGAACTTTATTGTTACATAAAATCAGTCGAATCCGAATTTACTTGTGTCGCTACTCAATCGATCGATTCTAAAACGCCAACGCAAATTACAAATAACTTTGATCTTCTAAAAAGAAAACTGCCTGCTTTGGAGTTGGTGTCCTTTGATGGTTCGCCCAATAAATGGGTCGTGTTCTACGAAAACTTCACCACGCTCATACATAACAATACAAATTTATCTGACGCAGAAAAAGTGCAGTATCTTATCGGGAAATTGTCCGGCAAAGCCCTCAGCGTTTGCGCGGGAATTCCTCCGATTGCTAGTAACTACGAAATCCTGTGGAACACGCTCAAGGATAAATACCAAGACAAACGGACACTTGCTACAATGTACCTAGAACAAATACTCAATTTCAAAGGTAGCCAGTCCCCGTCTACTAACTCGTTAGACGCATTTATTGAACATTTCTGTGCCGCTCAATCCGCGTTGAAGCAGTTAGGTATTGACGATCTTTCTGATTTTATCTTTACGCACATCGCTTTATCGAAGCTAGATAAAGAAACTGTCAACTTGTTCGAACAAGCGCATCGCGAAGAGAAGATACCTACCTTCGATTCTTTGTCTAAATTCATAAAAGAACAAAGTAAGATTCATATGTTGCGTAATACCGGAGTACCTACTAGGGCCGCAAATACCTATTCTAATAATAAAATGCAAACAAATAAGTCCTTTGCCCCGCAATATAATAAACCGCATTACTCGGCCGTGCAGACGTTTGTTGCTCAAAATAATAATTTTCCAAAATGTGCCTTTTGCAAAAATGACAGTGTACATCCACTATACAGATGTGAAGCTTTTCTCAAGCTGAACGCACCCGCAAGAATTAACTTCGTACGAACTAACAATTTATGCATAAATTGTTTAGGGTTTCACAATATAAATTCATGCCGCTCATACAACAGATGTTCTGTTTGCAACCGCATGCATCACACGCAATTACACATTGATTCAACTCGGTTTGAACCCGCTACCGCCGGCACGAGCTCCGGCCGCTCCGTCGCTACGCGGTCACAGCCGCTCGCTGCCGCGTGCGATGCGAATAATACCTACGTCGCCTGCCCTAAGCAGCCCGCGTTCGCGCCGGCGCCAGCGGAGGTGCGCGACTGTGAGCCTTATGTTCACGCGGAACAAGATTCGCCGCATACGCACGATGATACCGTATTTACGACTTCGTCTCGTCACTCCAACGCAACAACTGTACTTCTTCCTAGCGCCGTTGTATACGTATATAACAACGACGGCGAACGCTTAAAAATTAGAGTTTTCCTTGACAGTGGTTCCATGGGCCACTTTATCACAAAATCATGTTGTGATCGCTTGAATTTAAATATTACGCATGCACCTGGTACCGTCAAAGGCATAGGTCATTCAATAAAACCTTTTATGGGTTTTGCTACATTTACGATTCATTCTCGCTTCGACGCACGGTGTAGTTATACAATAAATGCACGCGTAATGGATACAATCACGGACAAAATGCCTGTCACTTTTATAGACACGTCTGAACTAAAACATTTGCGCGACTTGCCGCTTGCTGATGATGATTATCACACGCCCGCAGACTTCGACTGTCTGATTGGCAACGAGCTTTTCCCGTTCTTGCTGGGCAATCGTAAGATAACCGATCTGGGTTCCTCGGTCGTTGGAGTTGAGACTTCACTTGGTTACGTAGTGATGGGTAGGGCGGATTGCGTTCATAACTCATATCGTAACAATAACCAATCATTTCACGCGGTTATTGAACCCACGCTGGAGGATTTAACTCAACGATTCTGGGAACTTGAGAGTGTGCCCGCTAAAAAACATTTAAGTCCGGATGACGAGGCGTGCGAACGCATTTTCAAAGACACTTTCTCTCGCGACGATACCGGGCGATACACTGTTGCGCTTCCGTTCAAATACGAACCGACTGAGCTCGGTCGATCTGAAAATATTGCTAGGACACGCTTATTAAATTTAGAAAAACGCTTAAATGCTAATCCCGAATTACGCAAAGATTACAACGCTACTATTCAAGACTACATTGAGAAAGGGTACCTCAATAAAATCGATAATCCCGCACCCGGTCCGTGCTACTATATCCCGCATCACGCTATTTATCGACCTGATAAGACAACTACCAAGACCAGAATCGTACTAGACGCAAGTTGCAAAACTAGCTCGAGTAAATCGCTCAATGACGTTTTATACACTGGACCGAACCTACAAGCTAACATTTTCGATTTATTGATCAACCTTCGACTTTTTCCAATAGCCCTATCAGCTGATATTGAAAAAATGTTTTTCCAATTGAATTTATATCCAAAGCATCATAACTTCCAACGCATTCTGTTCCGGTTTAATTCCAATGACCCAATCGCTACTTACGCCTTTTCCCGAATCGCCTTCGGTTTATCCAGTTCGCCGTACTTGGCAATGCGAGTTGTGAGACAGCTTGCTGATGATGAGCGCACGCGCTGGCCAGCTGCTGCGTGGGCGGCTGAGCGGCACTTTTTTATGGACGATTTTGTTTCTTCTGTATCTTCAGTCTCTGAAGCTGAAAGGCTGTATCACGAACTAACACAACTCTTCAAAGCCGGCGGCTTCAATCTC